>CM030800.1:3570391-4957891 GCA_018127125.1 Rhododendron griersonianum | reverse complement strand
CGCAAAAGGTGAGATGGAAAAAGTACTGCAAAGACTTATGCGATTGCAGACAAAAAAAGATGCAAATTTCTGACACGATTTCACGGGATAACTTTAGAGGGAGAATGGGAGAGTTTTAGGGAGAGAGAGAGAGAGAGTAGGACCTTGTGCGGGTGGAGGACGGAGGTTTGCGACGTGGCTACGTTAATGGCGCCGGAATGTGACGTCAGAGGAGGAATGCGCCGGGATATGGGCCGGATTAAGCGGCTTTTCTGTAGAGGGGAGTCATGGTCTTGCTTCTATCCCCCACTGGCTCTGTCTGTGTCGGACGTGAATCGCTCTTGTTTATTCTGATTCATTTATCACTTTCCGTTAGGGAGAATTGCAAATCAGTGGACAGTGGGGTAAATATTGACCAGGTGATGGTGTAGTTTTTAGGAATTCAAAATGTATGGGAAGGAGAAAATTATTTCCCAATACATGGAATCCAAAACAGACATGGACACAAATACCCCTTCTCCTTACACGACGTCGTTCCCCTTTTATCTCCCACCCAAAACGAGTCAAACCCTCTCAGGCTCCCACCCAAATCACTCTGTAACCCTAGCGCCTCTCTCTCTCTCTCTCTCTCTCAGTGCGTTGCTCCCTCTCTCGCCTCTCTATCTCTCCCTCAGTCCGTTGCTCTCTCTCTCTCAGTGCGTTGCTCCCTCTCTCCTCCTCTCTTTGTTGCCAACCAATGACCAGAGCAGCCCTCTTCCTCGATCAAGTTTCGGAATTCAGTGGGTTTGAAGTTGGGGGAATTTCCAATGCTAATTTGTTGAAAGTAAAGAGCTAATTCCTCGACTTCCATCCTCATCCAGGGTAAGAGTTCTTGACCTACACAATTTCAATTTTATCTCACGTACCAACATCGACCACTGGAAAATCGACAAGTTCGACCCTTCTTCGATATACGGCCCTGTTTGGGGTATTTGGATTTCCAATGATGGGTTTTTTTCATTTTGGTTACTGAAAACAAAGATATATATGAAGGTTAATCTATAGTATCATAGGTAGCTTGTAAGGTTAATCTATAGTCTCTTAGAAGGTGGATTCTGTTCTTTTAAATGGTTTCCTAAATTGATAGTTGAAGGTCCGATGGTAATATTTTGGAGCTGACCACAGTTGTCAATCGAGGCTTCCTTGAACCTTTCATAGATTGCAAACATAGGCTTCCTTGATGTTTTCTTCAACTGGCTTTGTTTGTTTGTTTCTTCTGTCATTCGAATTGGCAAAGTGTGATACCTAGCATAACAAGCATGAATAGTTCATTTTCGTGTAATCAAAGCAATGCCATCGATGGTGTGTTACATTTATGGTCATTGCAAAACCTTGAAGATAAATCTGAAGCTTTCTATTGTAACAACATGCAAGTATGTTATGTAACAGTGTTTCTGTTCCTTGATTTACTACTTTCTTTTGTAACTCCTGGCAGCGAAACAAAGTTGTTAGTGGCGGATCAAGGAGGGCAGGAATAATTGGTGATAGGGGCTCTAGAGAAAGTGAGTATGACTATCGCAGATTTAATTTATATAAGCATGTCTATGTCTTTCATTGCATTGTTCTTGAGACCCATTCTCTTTGAAAGGGAATCAACATTCTATCTCCACCATTGAGTTTACTCAATCGAACTCCTATTGATGTTTTTAAGCCAATTAGCTATTAGAGACTTAGCTCTTATTACATCGGTCTTCCAGTGTTTTAGAAAATCATCTTGCTCCTAATTTATCTTTTTGTTTGTTAGTTGAGGTTCAATGACACCATATTTGCATTATTTTTCCTGTTGGATGACTTACTATTGCATTCGTATCACATTTTGAAGTTGCCTATTAGATGCTGTCATACTTACTTGGGAACTTGTCACACCCCGCGTCTAGAAACACAACACCCAAAACGAAGTGTAACAAAGAACAAACTACACCTGCTCTATAATATTCCCAAATTCACAAATCAAACTAGTGGAAATAAGACGAATAAAGCAATCCACGACTTTATATAGATAGTTCCTGGCCGATCAAAAAAAAGATAGGATAATGGTGTTATAATGAATATAAATGTACTTTTATGCATCTAAATGTACTTTTCATGCTTTTGCTTTTGTTTTTCTCCATTTGCACTTTAGGATAATGGTGTTATAATGAATATAACTATAGTTGTAAAGAACGACGATGATGCTCCTGCCTCGTACGGCATATTGCATGCCCATGTAGTTGTCTCAATGTTTTGTAGGATTGTCGTCGAAGAGATTTGTAATGACTCTGGTATTTGTTGATACGAATGCCCTAGTTCGGCCTTCCATAGGATCTGTGAATCCATTTCTACTCTGGCCTAGCAAACGGCTTCAATTTTGTGTTTGCAAGTAGCATACATTGTCGTTGGGTGAATGATCGAATTTAGAATCTGGCCTAGGATCTGTTAACATCAGTGGTCACTGGTCAGTGGTCTCAGCCAAATTCTGCCATTTTATGGGGTTTGTAGTTTTTTTTCTTTGGTCAGTCATAGAGCATGCCAATCGGATTTTTGTGAATGATGAATATTGACCTCTGTTGTTTGAGCATTCTGGTTTTCTATTGGTTAGATGTTTGTCTATGTTTGAATGTCATCATTTTGCAATTCTAAGTTCTAATTTCATTTTCTTCTTTGCCTTCTTGATCATTACTTAGATACAATTCTCCCCGTTCCAGTTAATACATAATTCATGTATAGCCTTCACATGGCGCAAGGCTTCTACTCAAAACTTGCTTGCATTAGCATGTAACTTGTTTTTTTCTGAAAATATAAAAGTTGCTCTTTGAATCACCTAATTTTGCTCCTTGTATGAACTTTTGTGTGTTCGTATGAATAAAATGTGGTTCTCCTTCAAGTCATGTAACTCGTTTTTTTTGGAAAATATAAAAGTTGCTCTTTAAGTCACCTAATGTTACCCATGTTTTTACTCACTCAATGGTTGTCCCTTTACCCTTGTGTGTGTTGGTGTGTATGAAATGTGGTTATTCTTCAAGTTATGTAACTTATTTTTTTCTAAAAATATAAAAGTTGCTCTTTAAGTCACCTAATGTTGCTCCTTTTAGGAACTTATGTTGCTCTCTATGTAAGAAAGTATGCCCTAAACTGTTAAGGGCAGTCACCCATGTTTTAACTCACTCAATTGCTGTCCCTTTACCCTTGTGTGTGTTGGTGTGTATGAAATGTGGTTATTCTTCAACTCATGTAACTTGTTTTTTTTTTTGAAAATATAAAAATTGCTCTTTAAGTCACCTAATGTTGCTCCTTGTATGAATTTTTATTGCTCTCTATGTAACAAAGTATGCTCTGAACTGTTAAGGGCAGTCACCCATGTTTTAACTCACTCAATGGTTATCCCTTTACCCTTGTGTGTTAATGTGTATGAAATGTGGTTATTCTTCCAGTCATGTAACTTGTTTTTTTCTGAAAATATAAAAGTTGCTCTTTGAGTCACCTAATGTTGCTCCTTGTATGAACTTTTGTTGCTCTCTATGTAAGAAAGTATGCCCTGGACTGTTAATGGCAGTCACCCATGTTTTTAACTCATTCAATGGCTGTCCCTTTGCCCTTGTGTGTTAGTGTGTATGATATGTGGTTATTCTTCCTGTCATGTAACTTATTCTTTTCTGAAAATATAAAAGTTGCTCTTTAAGTCACCTAATGTTGCTCCTTTTAGGAACTTATGTTGCTCTCTATGTAAGAAAGTATGCCTTAGACTGTTAAGGGCAGTCACCCATGTTTTAACTCACTCAATTGCTATCCCTTTAACCTTGTGTGTGTTGGTGTGTATGAAATGTGGTTATTCTTCAACTCATGTAACTTGTTTTTTTTTGAAAATATAAAAGTTGCTCTTTAAGTCACCTAATGTTGCTCCTTGTATGAACTTTTATTGCTCTCTATGTAACAAAGTATGCTCTGAACTGTTAAGGGCAGTCACCCATGTTTTAACTCACTCAATTGCTGTCCCTTTACCTTTGTGTGTGTTGGTTTAATTGTGGCCTTTCACAGTTGACTATAGGTTTTTGGTCTCGAAGCATTTGCCTTTGGTTCTCAATGACTGAATTGCGGAATAGATACTGCAAGTGGTCATGGTTTACAATTTACATATTCCTGTAAATATAGTATATGGAATGTTAATGCGAGTTAAAAAGATTTTACCATATAGGAAACTTATTTGTAATGAAGCTAAGAAGGTTTCTGAAGACGGTAATTAACAATGTTAGCAAAACAAGAATTGATATAATAGCTTTCTTTGAAGAAAAGCCAGATATTTGCACAAGGAAGCTTGCAAAATGGAATGTTCTATTTTCTAAAAAATGGTGATGGTGGGTACTGAAGGGAAATGAATTCCCAAAGCACCAAAAAAAAAGGGAATTGTTTAGAGATATAGTTGTGGTTCTCTTCCTATTGTTGGGACGAAAGAATTGGGCAAGGCTATGCTTGGTAGTTAGTTTAGGTGATGTAACTGTTGAAACGTTTCGTCTTTGCAGAGATTCCAGATCCTCCGGGGAAGAGAACTTCGCTCGGACCAACTGACAGAGGTAAACGATGGGATAGCAACTAATCTAGTCTTTGTTTCTCATCTACTAAAATTTGGTGATATTGATGAGAGTAAAGCATTAAAGTGATTGATTTTATTTCCATGAGATGTTTGGATCTTGGTAAATGTGTGATATCCGGGCATTGTGTGTTTCAGATGTAGCCCTGGCACAAGTTGAAAAAGAGAAGAGTTTGTCTTTCATCAAGGCATGGGAAGAAAGTGAAAAAACAAAGGTGGCACCAAGTGAGGCTTTTTCCTAACTTTTCTTGTTCATTCTTTCCTGGCTCACAATTGGCATATGCAGAAACTACAAAAGCAACTGAAGCCAAAAGCCAAAAGGATCAGTTCATTGGCTTATTAGCTTCTTTTAAGTTCCCTGTTCGTATACGCCCCAAGGGAACGAGCGAAAGGGCTGCTTTATGAGTGAATTAGGAGTTTCGGGTTCTTTCTACGCAATTACTTTTCTTTGGGAAGAGTCTTATATTTTTGTCATGGAGCTCTTATCACACTGCATGTTACGACGGAGTTTCTAAACTAGCACAAGAATCTTAGTAGAATGGGAGCTCTTTTGATCTATCTGTCACGGCTCTAGTCAAAATTATAGCTTGTTGACCTGTGTCACGGCTCTTTTGATCCATCCATTTGATAAAGTATCATATTCGATCCAAGACTCATCCAACACATGAACTGTAATGACCGATTATAGATTCAATATGGGTAGATAGTCATGCATGTTTATCTGGTTAAATGCTGAAACTTTGTTCGTGTTTCCATCACTGGATAGGGCGTAAAAGAAGCTTGCTGATGTAGCTGCGTGGGAAAACACCAAGAAAGCAGCTATTGAAGCTAAACTAAAAAAACTAGAGGTAATTGCCCGCCGCGTGTATTGACTACATGCAGGTTTGGGAAATCTTTCCAATCCTCTGTTAGCATAACAAGTACGCTTCTATCTTTTGGCGTGCCTTGGAAACTGTGTTGTTTGCAAGGACCCAAATGACCCCACGGCGGAGAATAATGAAATCTTACAAATCTCCATATGTTCAATTATTCGTTATGTTCTCAAAATTGGCAATCCTCCTTATGAGCAGGAAGAACTAGAGAAGAAGAAGGCAGATTATGCAGCAAAAATGCTTAACAATGTCGCTTTAATTCACAAAGAAGCACAAGAAAAGGAAGCGATGGTTGAGGCAAGACGAGGGGAAGAAATGCTCAAGGCAGAGGAGCTCGCTGCAAAGCACCGTGCAACTGGAACTGTTCCGAAGAAGCTTGGGTTCCTTGGCTTTTAGAAATGTTTGCCCGAATTCTGAACCCGAAAAAAAGAGAGGACAGCCTTTGGTTTTTCTCCTGCAAATAAAAGGAGCCACATATGTGGAGTGACAGAGTAAGTGTCACAAGTAAGAACACAATAAGGTGATATGACCATTCACTGGCCCCCCTCGTCATGTATATGGTGTAACTAATTTTCATACAAAGGGCAATATATTTTTCTGACGGGGCAACTTACTGTCATAAAAGGAGCCACATATGTGGAGTGACAGAGCAAGTGTCACGGATAAGAAAACAAAGCTTATGTCATGTTATGAATTATATGTTAATTCATAATTCATAACTCTAGTGTGTAGCTATTGCATTTACAATGAGGAATTATATGTTAATTTTGCAATTGATTCGTTGTTTGGAAGGTTGTTTGGAAGATTGATTCTGATGGGCTTAGTGTGATTTTGTATCCCTCCACTTCTCCTTCCCATTTTTTTTCATTCAAACTCAAGGAATTTTCCAATTTTGCAATTGGAAGCATCCATTTAGTTACCATATTTTGTGTCTATGTAGATGTGCCACAACAATGCCTCAACCGAAAGCTGGTCTGTTAATTGGTAGTTATGGCCTATGTGGCCAACAAACCGTTAGCTAACCTACCTTTCACTGGCCCCCCTTGGCGTGTTTATGGTGTAACTTATTTTCATAGAGAGAGCAATTTAATTTTCACAACGGGCAACTTTATTTCATAAAAGGAGCAACATATGTGGATTGACAGAGCAACTGTCTCGGACAAGAAAACATAAAGTTGTACAACAATACTACCACAATTTATAATTACTAAAATGAAATAAAAGACAATTACTCATATTTGTCATCGGAATAATCAGATACTTCGGGAGCAGATCCATACTGTGGATCCCTTTTAATTTCTGTAATAGACTCTCTGGGGTCGAAGCCGTCCCTTTCAGTTTTCCTCACTTTCTTGACTATCAGGCCTTGACGGATTAGTCGCTTGCACATTGCATTAATCTCGACCTGCAGCCTTTCACACACGTCGTTATGGAGCCGGTTTGGCCTTCTTCCGGCGATCATCTGCGCTGACCGTGCTTTAGGCACCTTCAGTAGGTACTTACGACATTTCGCTTCCAACCAGTCACGGGTAGGAAAACATAAAGGTGATATGATCTTTCACTGGCCCCTCTTGTCGTGTATGTGGTGTAACTTATTTTCATATACAGAGCAACTTATTTTTCAGAATGGGCAACTTAATTTCATAAAAGGAGCCACATATGTGGACTGAGAGAGTAAGTGTCACGGGTAAGAAAACATAAAGGTGATATGACCCTTCACTGGCCCCCCTTGTCTTCTATAAGGTGTGACTTATTTTTATATACAGAGGAACTTATTTTTCAGAAGGGCAACTTAATTTCATAAAAGAGCCACATATGTGGATTGACAAAGCAAATGTCACGGGTAAGAACAACTATTATATTTTCAGGAAAAAAAAACATGTTACATAACTTGAACAAGAACCACATTTCATACAGACCAACACACTTTTGTAAATGGACAACCATTCAGTTAGTTAAAATATAGGTCACTGCTCTTAACAGTCTAGGGCATACATTCTTACATAGAGAGCAACAGAATTTCTTACAAGGAGTAACATTAGGTAACTTAAAGAGCAACTATTTTATTTTCAGGAAAAACAAACTTCCATTGCAATGGGTGCAATGGGGGTACACAATGGTGGATCAAATGTTGGTATTAATAGAGTACCTTCTTCTCCTAGGGAAACTAATGGAAAAGTCTCAATATTGCCCCTTGTATTCCTCATCTTCTATGGGGTATCGGGGGGACCATTTCGGGTTGAGGATACAGTACACGCAACTGGCCTCCTTCTAGCCTTAATGGGTTTTTTTGGTATTTCCCTTTATATGGAGTGTACCTGAAGCCCTAATAACTACAAAAAAATGGGCACCTTGTTTCCAGAGGACGGTGGCTATGTGATTTGGGTTTCATCTGCACTGGGTGTGACACATCCCACTCCAGCAGGACTATGGCCCACCCAAAGTGGCGTGACGCCTGTCACAACCTGTGCAACTATTGAAACTACCGCCTTGAAATAAATTAATAAAATAAACTACAACTCACAGCGGAGACCGAACGAATGATTTTATTACATCAAACCCAACAGATTGTACAAGAAGTGCTAACCACATTTTTTTACAACTGAACAAGTCTAAAGTACTTGCCTTCCTATTCAACCACACCAATCTTGCAAACCATAGAGTACATAGCTCCAACTAAAAGATTTACAAGTGCAACCTCTATATACACCTGACAGGCACGGTAGTGAATCGACCTCTAGCTCAACGGGAATCTGCAACAAATAAGGTTACAGGAGAATGTACATTAGCAACATAATAAAAGGAAATGCAGTTAAATACTTTAGATGAATCGAAGTCAAAACATCCAACCAATATCAATTTGATAAAATAGTAATCAAAATCCACATAGAGTATCATCTCCAGGATTTCTTGGTCCAAGACCAACCGTGGCTATCAAGAAGTACACTAGAGAGGAAAAAGGAAAACATGCAGCCATACCTTCGCTTGAAACGGAAAATTTGACTGCTTTTCCCCCAAATCGTTTAGAAGACATGAGTCCATTCATTGATCCTTTGAATATGGAGCTTTTAAAATCTTCTCTTGGACAACCTTCGTGCTTTGACACGGGGGATTTTCAGTGCTCAATCAAGCATTTAGTTGAAGATTGCAATGATGATTTTGAAGGCCTGGTGCGTCTTGAGTTACTTGACCACCTTGTGTGTGGTTTTTCAAAGACGGAGGAGAATCCTCCACAAAAGTTACTTTGAAGGCAAAAGTGGCAATGAGTGAGGCATCGAAAATAACTCGGAGGCATGACACATCCTCATCTCCTCTTGGCCGGATCCCAGACGAGATTCATGTGAAGTCAAATACCATACATAATAAGAAGATTGAGCAACGAATTGAGATGGCATGGCAAGATTTACCAAATGTGTACAAAGCGGATCAAGGTTCTGATGGGGGTGTAATGCATAAGTTCATTTTCGAAAAACCAAACAAAATGGTTCGTTTGGGCAGAAACTTTCTCCTCATAGATCGTCAACTTCTACAAAACCAACACCTTGGTAAGCCTTTTAAATTTTACCATTATCCTAGCTTATCAATGGTCGATTTAAGGAAGATAGATCGAGATGATATGCATGTCGACTTGTTGGATGAAAAGTACCATGCATGCCTTGAAGACATTACTTGTCCCACTTTTAATGAGGAGAATAACTTAACGCTTAATGAGGAGGATAACTTGGTTGAGGAGTTGCTTGAACATTCTTCTATGGATTTAAATGATATGGCATCAGGAGAATCTCTTGTCACATCTCCCCAACTCTTTGAGGCAGCCACATTGCAAGAAATACATAATTTTGGAGCTCAGGCTCAAAGGAAAAAGAAACCCAACTCTCATCAGGTTGTGGCTTTTAGTGCTGGGAGATCAAAATGAATCCAGGCGCCAAGAGTTTGGCATGTGGACGGGGATGTTTCGAACCCTTCCCCAACCTACTGTGGCTATGCTCGAAGTAAGCGTAAACGAGAGCATGTTATTGAAGATAGCTATACTGAATAGTATAAATAGAAAATAGACATTTCAATTTATTATTGAAGCTGTACATTCTCACCTTACAAAAATGCCGACTCCGCTACCAAATCTATTCCCTATGAGCAGGAGATGTCACAGTGACAGTCTTTATGATATCCCCACCTAGAAAAATATGAAAAACGCTCCACCCATAAGGTTCACTACCAAAGCTCATGCCAAATGCAAATGAAATCCAACCATGCTATGCTCTGAGAATTTCTGAAAATTTTCAATGAATTCGTTTGCCACAAGATTTTTACCATAAAACTCACACATAAAGGAACATCATATTAAAATTCCAGAATTTTCTGACCTTGATAACTATTTTTAAACAGATACAAAATCAGACCCAAAACTCGCAGTGAATTCGAGGACAGATTTTTGGGCAAACTTCAAACTGAAATCTGTTATTACTCAAGCACAACTAAGGCACGTGGCTTACATATTTTTGAAGCTCTATGTGTCTAGTTTCCAACAAAACAAGTGGAATGTGTTTTCGAGTTTTCTAGGCTGAGATATAGTCGTTTCCGTAAAGTGCGATGGTGCTGTCAGCACAGTGAGTTCTACGACAGCAGCTCAGTGTCGGATTTTTATAAATTTATGTACTTTGAATAAAATTCTAAAATTTTAACACAATAGATTAGACATATAGAGGCATCTCCAGTAAAAATATTAAAAAATTACAAGGTCGGAAAGTTGGTCATAAAAATTCATCAAGAACCTGAAAAATTCAATTCTGTTCGAACTCTAACTTGCATACCCATAGGCTAAACGAATTTTCTGAAGTAAAACTCATATCCCATGACCTAATCAAAACCTAAACTACACATTCTGATATCCATGGTTGTGTCATTTCCCAAAACATGAAAGAAATATGCATCACTTCCAATTTTTTTGCATAATCGAACCAAAATGCATACTCTTCTTGAAATCAATAACCAAACACTAATTCTTTTCAATCCTTCTTCCTCTACCATTTTAATTTAGATATCAGATTTGGCAAAAACAAAGGACACAAGAAATTAAGCATAAAAACATAGGGCTTACTCTTAGTTAGATTTTCCCTAATTTTCTTCCTCTTCTTCTTCCTCCTCTCTCTCTCTCTCTCTCGGTGCAGCAGCAAACAAAGAAGTTCATGTTCCTCTCTGTTATTGCATCCCCTTGTTTCTTAGTCACATTCAAATAATCCAAAATCATATTTTAAATTATAGTGAACAAAACTGATGACGCCGAGTAGCCAAACAGCAGCTCTTCTGACGATCGAGGAACTACTCGTGTGTAAAGGCTAAGCAATGTCTAAAAAAAAATAACCTAAGCAATGTCTAAATCATTTTAATCTTCTCACTTCCACCAAAAAGAACACCAATGTTCCTCAAAGTTCGAAGCGCACAAAATAAACATGGATTTCAATAGCACACAAGGCAATAAGTCATAAAAAAAAGAAACTGGCATTACATATAATGTATGCCCCAGAATTCCATTTCTGGGGCATACATTTTTACATAGAGAGCAACAAAAATTCTTACAAGGAGTAACATTAGGTAACTTAAAGAGCAACTGTTTTATTTTCAGGAAAAACATGTTACATGAGTTAGAACAAATTATGGACGACAACACTATTTTTTTTGCTGCAGTCATACTACTATGCCTTGCACATTGTTAGACTTAGAAAGTTCCTAATTTGTTCCATTAGTTAGAACGCATTATGGTGCTAGGACATTGTCAATGGAAAAAATACTTGAGTGAAGGCCCTCGAAATGGTTTGCTTGCGTTGTTTTCACATCACTATAGAAAGGAGAAAACTTAACCCAAAAGCTAACAACTTCTGCCTTAACCCAAAATCAGGCCACTCACTCACACAATGAAAAAAATCAAATTGCTTACAAACAAAGACATATGGACAACATGAGACAAGAGAAAGCTGCAAAAAAACTTGAATCACCCAAAATCTTACCAGATGGGTAACGACGAACTCGCTAGGGCATAGGAGTAGATGCTGCTTCTTCAATGGTGAAATGAAAAGATTAAGCTACAATGAAACAGAGAGATGAAGTGAGAGAGAAAGAAGAGGTGAAGGAGAAGAGATCGAAGGATACAAGAAGCAGAAGAAACCCTACCTCTGGTTGTTCTCTTCCAGTTGTCCTATTTAGAGTCGTGCGTATGAATGGGAATCGGGGGAATTGAATGAGAACGATGGGTGGGTTTGAGCTGTAGGGTTTTTTTTATGAGGGACCTAATAGTCTTTTCAGGTGATCTCTCCGTGTATTGGCAAATAATTTTCTCCTTCCCATATTTACATGAATTTTCTAATAACTAGTCCATGACCTGGGCATTATTTACGCCACTGTCCACTGTTCTGCAATTTCCCCTATTATATTTTCAGGAAAAAATATGTTACATAACTTGAACAAGAATAAGAACCACATTACATACATTGCACAAATTTGTAAAGGGACAACCATTCAGGAGAATACATTCAAACATAGAGAGCAACAAAAGTTCTTACTAGGAGTAACATTAGGTAACTTAAAGACCAACTATTATATTTTTCAGGAAAAAACATGTTACATAACTTGAACAAGAACCACATTTCATACAGACTAACACACCTTCGTAAACGGACAATCATTCAGTGAGCTAAAATATAGGTCATTGCCCGTTGCTGATAGGAGAATGAAACACCCACAATATCCTACATCTAAAATATAGGTTATTTCTTTCTCTTCAACAATTTATCGAGCACATGTTATGCATGACAAAATAGGTACCTCCTCAGTCTATCTTTCAGAGAGGCATTTTTGGCTAAAAGAAATTGTAGTTTACTTTCTAATGAAATTGTTTCATTAATCCTATCAGTTTGCTGTTGGAAATTGGGGCTGGGCTCTATTTCGAAATTTGAGAAATTCCTCGAAACCATTTTACTTGCGTCGTTGTTTTCACGTCACTATAGAAAGAAGAAAACCTAACCCAAAACCTAACAAACTTCTGCCTTTACCAGACCACTCACTCATACTGAAAAGATCAAGTTGCTTACAAACAGAGACATAGGGATGAAAAGAGAGAAGAGAAAGCTGCAAAAAAAATTGAATCACCCAAAATCTTACTAACTGTGTACGACGATGAACTCGCTCGGGGAAGCAAAAGATGCTGCTGCTTCTTGGGTGGAATGGAACAGAGAGATGAAGTGAGAAAGGGAAGAAGATCGAAGTGAAGGAGAAGAGGTCTAAGGATAGCAGAAGCAGTAGACGAAGACGAAGAACCCTACCTCTGTTGTTCTCTTCCTCTTCAGCGCACGAATGGGACTGGGAGTGGATTTTGAAATGAGAACAGTGGGTGGGATTGGGGATTTAGGGCTTTTTTCATGAGGGGCATGATAGTCTTTTTAGGTGGCCCTCTCCATGTATTGGGAATTCTTTTTCTCCTTCCCATATTTAGATGAATTCCCTGAAAAGTGGTCCATGAGTTGGGAATTATTAGCCCTTTTCTCCACTGTTCAGTAATTCTCCCTTTCCGTTACGTGGAGAGAGAGAGAGAGAGAGAGAGAGATACTGGTTCTCCTACAGAGATTGTGAAGTGTAGAAAAAAAGTCCTGATACTCGATAGATTTACGAACCGAGAATCGAGATTCGGGCTCATTTGTGCTGAGCAAACGAACCGAACTGCTTGCGAGTAGTTCGAAATTTGGTTCATTCAGGCTCAGTTTGGAGTTCGTATAGTAAATGAGCAGAGCCAACACTCTAAACTCGGCACGGCTTGATTTGTGTATGCTCAGATCGTTTACAGAGTCTCGATTAGCAAATAAACGAGCCTAGTTCAAACAATACAAAGTTTGGCTCGGCTCGGCTCGTTTCCGTCCATTTATTTTGAGAGAAGTTGTTTATTAGTCCTGTAGTTTTATGTGTTTGCAAGTGAAGATGTCTTCTTTATGGAGGTTTTTGTGAAAATAGTTTTACCGAGGTGAAACTCACCCGTCTAAAGTGTTATGGACGGTCCGAAATGATTGCTGCTATAAAGAACTTGTTCACAGCTCTGCCGTGAATGTTTCCGGTAGTGAAAAATTTGTAGATTTTTATTTGTGGTTGAGAAGTTGTTAGGTGTTTCCGGCAGTGGAGAATTGATAAGACCATTATCAGTGGCTGCCGAAGAACTCTATATTTAGCTGAACAGGGGGTGTTCCACTTTCCCTTCTTTTTTAAAAAGTACTTTTTCTTCAATTTTCAAACTCAAATATAATGAAAATGAAAAATATTTTTTTAATTTTTTTTGCACCGTATAAAAGATCTCAATGAGATCTATCAAACAAGATCCATATTGGTAAGAAAATTATTTGCGTAAACACATAATTTTTAAGCTTGAAATTACCTTTCTTTTCTTAAAAGTTCTTTTTTGAGAAACCGAAACGGCACCTAACTGTAGCAAAAATATTTTTGTTGACAAATTTTTTTTTAGTGAAAACGAGATGGTAAAATGTTGAAATTTTTTTTGTTAGTGAAAACGAAATGGTTTGGCTCCGTTCCAGATGAACAGTAAAAGGAACTTTAGGAAAAATAAGGTAATTTCAAGCTAAAAAATCATGAGTTTACGCAAATAATTTTCCTACCAATATGGATCTTGTTTGATAGATCTCATTGAGATATTTTAAACAATGCAAACAAAAATCGAAAAATTATTTTTCATTTTCATAATATGTGAGTTCAAAATTATATTTCTTTTCCTAAAGTTTCTTTTACTGTTCAGGCTCCGTTCCGGAAACAAAAATAAGTACTTATTTTTTAAGAAGGCAATTTCAAGCTCAAAAATCATGTGCTTACGCAAATAATTTTCCTACCACTATAGATCTTGTTTGATAGATCTCATTGAGATCTTTAATACGGTGCAAAAAAATTTGAAAAATTATTTTTCATTTACATTATTTTTGAGTTTGAAAATGTGAAATAAGCTGCTTATTTTTTAAGAAGATTTCTGGTACGGGTCCTGAGTTTTTAGCTTTTTTTTTTGTTAGTGAAAACACCCCGGAAGTTTCTCTCTCCTTGCAAGCACCCATCTTTGAAGAGTGACATTATTCTGACACCTCTGTCTCGAAATGTTGACAATTGCTTAGAGACATTTCATGTGAGGATAATGGCTTCACGGGGACAAATGTTGGTACGAATCTAATACAGTATAATAAAGGGTATATGTGGGATTTCGAAGCGATAATCTTCATTAATTAGGAGTTTTACGTACTAGTAAAATTGTTTATTTAGCTCCATTCTTTTTAAGCGCATGTCCCTTTTTTTGATAATAAAAAATGGTGGGAGAGGACGACCAGCATAGCAATCTCCCTTGGGTGTGACCATAGGGGCTCTCTACCCGCTGTGGAATGTCCGGTTCGAGTCATAGTTACTGTCCGTGGAGACAGACCGTCACCACAGCACCACCTACGTACAAGATGACAAGGGAACAAAAATCTCTCATTTTCTTGCCACTGACAAGACTCGAACCTGAGTCTTGCCTGCAAATGAACAAATCCCCCGTTCCTTAATCGCCATGTTTATATAATGATCATAACATATTTATATAATGAATAAATGTTTTCCGGATTCGTGTTTTCAATTAATTTGTTTTTAAGACATGGGTGTTTCAAAATTGTGATTAGTACTATCAATCTACGATCCACATGATTATACTCGTAGGTAAGTTTTTCGAGGAGCTCTCTAAAAATGAACGATTACGATTATCGAAGTAGGTCCAGCAATAAATTGTATCTCTATGTCGCCTTTCAGTGTGCCCGCCGCCGGAGCCCCAAGGGGAATGATCGTGCTTGGGTACGCATCAATTTTCGTCGTAACTGGAAAAAACTGTGTCACATGTATTGGTTTAATCATAGAGGGAATAGGTACCAACCCATTTTTGCCCACCAATATGTATCCACTCAAATAAGGGAATTTTTTTAACTTTTGTTAATTTGCTTGGTCAAAGAGAATCCAGTGAGCGAATCACATGTTCCAATGAATAAATGAAGGACAAGTAACCAATTGAGGCTAGCTCGGTTGGACAAGACTTTTGCATTATGAGATCAGGAATTTGAGTCTCTCCATCTGCGTATGGGTGTTCTTTCCTTAGAAGACTTTTCCTTTTTTTTCTTTTTTTCTATCCTATAATGGACTTATTTCTTGTATTGGTTGAATTATTGGGCTTGATTATCGTGGACTCTTACAATTAATGCAGTGTCCCGATTTGTACTTCGTACTTCATATTAAAAAAGATCTCTTCTATCGATTAACCAAAAAAAGGACAAGTATCTTACATTTTTAACATAATTCAATTAGACCAACTTGACTTTGTGAATAATTATATTATTATGCTTTGTACTCTACGGAATGAACAGTTTGAATCACGTTTTCGAACGCAAAGCGAGACTCGCGGTTCCCTCGTGGAATTGCTAATCTCTTGTAAAGATTGGCAATTTCACCTATTCAAAGTACAAGAAAGGTTATCTCTCTCTCTCTAAACTTTTCTCAAAATAGGGTTTGCGATTGGGGGTGGGGCTACCGCCTTCCACCTCCCCCTCCGTCCTCCAGCCGGTTACCCTTCTCCACCATGCCGCCTCCTCTTTTCCCTCTCCTCTGCCTCGTCTCCTCCGCAGCTCAGATCCGGCGTTGGGGTGTAGCTAGGGTGACTTGGCTCTTCCTCCGGCGAATAAGTTGCTGGTTCTATGGCGGCGCTTCCGACGACAAAGTTGTTGATCGGAGTTTTAGTTTTCTGCTTTTATTTTCTTGTATTTCTTGTTCCTCGATCTCCAGGTTTGGAGAGTTATGTTCCCTGCGTGGAACCTTTTCCACCTTCTGTGGTTGTTTCTGGTCCCTTCGAGAGTTGCTTGGAGGGGAGGACAGTGAGGCTGGTCAAATTACCACTGCCGTCTTCAACTCCGTCGTCTTCTCCCTGTGTGGATCCTATCTACCCAACCCTTTTGAATAACCCGAAAGTTGAGGTCTTTTTACCAAACGGAGGGCTCCGGGATTTGGGCGTTTGTAGCCTCCGGACAGTTTTTTGTTCTATATGAACTTAAGATTGTCTGTTTCAACAAAAAAAAAAAAAAAAAGTACAAAAAAGGTTTGTTTCCTTACATTATATTCCAGTCAAATACTCCACTGGAAGTACGAAATTTGGTTAAACGTGCAAATTGCAAATATTCCTTACATTAATCCGGGCTAGTTATCATGGATTTGCTCTTCACGAATATTTCTTCAATTAATATACTTATTAGAGTTTGAGGGTAACGCACATAATCCATACTAATATTGTGCATCAACTGACAATAATACAATAGTAAGTAAAACAACAAAATACATATGAAAGGTTTTGATATGTTAGCCTCTTAACTAAAAGGGGGTTTTGGTAATAAAAAGAAAAGTACATTAATTTTTTTGTTTGGTTGGAATAACGTGAAATTAGTATTGTTATTATTATTTGGGTAATTGGATGTTCAAGCCATCTTGCGCACACCTCGACTAATTCCAAGGCCTTGAAGTTAACAATTGGGCAAACCTTCCAGTGGCCCTAAAGGGTTGGAGTGTTCAGCCTTTGTAGGTTTCAAACATGCGACCAGGGCAAAGGTATTAAGGGGCCTGGTGGGCACCCCCGAGCCCCTTAACACCTTTTACTCTTGAACAAATAAAACAAAGCTTCCCAAACAAAAACCGTCCATTCTCTTTCCATCGTTTTTGACGACTTACGAACTTTGCAACTTCTGTTGCTTTTCGTGTTGCTCTTTGATTGAATCGGCTTGAATATTCGATTTTAGCAGATAGGTGATTCTATATATTGTAGTGGGCCAAAATATCCGAAGGTTTAAAGGGTTCAGTGGGATAACCCTCCGGGCCCACAGTCCAGTTGCCTCAGTTCGTCTGTATGAAGGGAAGTCAAACTTAACACGTCATCCCAGTCATCAGCCGAGCGTCAGTTAGTCTTGCGGGTGTTCGCCGAAGAAAGATTGGCTCGCCGAGTGAACTCGTAACATCCTTGTTCGGAATAAGCCCAACTTACTCGGATGGGTAACCACCTGGCTCGGGCGTACGGATCGACGAGTAAGTGTCATACTCGGCAGATCCTGTTCGTAAGTGTCCCTCGGCTAGGGCGGTTATGGAACATTCTAGAAATCTTTGCTGATAGAAGCAAAGATAAGCACGTTCACCTCTCTGATAACCGATGGGACGTATCTGACATTGGCCCACGTGGGTCCACATGGGTCTGCAGGTCTCGAAGGGCAGAATTGCTTGAGTGCCTCTGGCACGTGACGTCATCCGAGCGTAGCAACGCGCGTGCAATACACTTCCATCTTGCTCAACACTCCAAACCTCTGCCTATAAATAGCAGAGTGCCTCTTCTATGCAGAGGTCAGATATTCTCTCTCCCAAAAAACTATTTCTTTCACCAAAACATCTTCTTCTTCCTCCCTCCGGTTCTAATTAGATCGTCGGAGCCTCTACCCGGAGGAACACCACCCTCCGGTTTGCAGGTACACAACGTCGCCGGTCAAGATTTCTATGGTTCAGGCATCGAGAAAGGGTTCAGGAGGTTCAAGGGTAAATCACGCCCCCACAATTGGCGACTCTGCTGAGGACAAGATCTTTTCCCTAGCATGGGCAGTGATCCATCTTAGACCTCCTCTTCTCTCCACCGTGCACCACCGACCATTCTGATTATGACTCAACGCCTTCCCCCTCCTGGCTCGGAGAACTTCACCCTCGGTTTAGCTGGGTTTGGTTCGATAAACGCTGATCCCAGCCAAACCACAAGAACAACCTTGCCAGTTGCTCGGCAACTCTCTTATCCCCCAACCGAACTTGAGATTGCTCTGGCGGAGCAAAAGCGTCAAGCCGCAGTCATTGCACTCCTCCAGCAACGTCTAGAAGAACGGGACGGAGGTGTGGTCACTACTCCGGTGCATGGCCACCCTGCCGAACCCAGTCGACCGAAGAAACCTCACAAGCGCAGTAGGAAGTCGCGCCTGGAGCACGCCTCAGAGAGTGCGCCTGCTGAGCGACGTACCATTTTCGATCGGCTCGAACATGCTCCTAGAGTCCAACCTACGGCTTCTCGCCATCGGTTAGAGAGCATAGTCCGTAACGAAAGCACGCGTTCCTCGGCAACAAGTTCCACGGCGGGGACGCGCAGAGCGGGGCCTTCGGGGAGAACACATGTTGCCTCTCGGCGGCATCGAGACCATGCAGATGGAAAGAGGCCCTTGGACCTTAATGATTCGCCTCGGCATGCTCGAACCCTTGAACGGCCCGGGAAATTCGAGCAATCAAGGTCTCGCACGCAACATTATCCGGGTGGAAGGCGCCCAACTGGCTCGTCTAGCCACCGCCGAGCGGGGAGTGGGGAACGACAGAGGCAGGATAACACCATTGTCCTGTACGACCAGTTTACAGGGATGCCAACGGTATACCAGCCGGTTGGCGAAAACTCCAATCCTCGGCAAACTCATCTCGAGGATCCGAGGACCGAGCAACTGGAACGTTCGGAAGACGTTAGGCATCAGCAGCGAGAACAGAATAAGCGGCAGCGACATTACCAAAGGGAACCTCGGGAAAACCGGACCGGCCACACTGAGGCTCCTCTGCCGATCGTACCGAGCACCCCGGAGCTGGTCGATAACTCCAAGCTCGGTAAAGCTAAGGCATCACCCTTCATCGACGCCATACAACAGGAGCGCCCTCCGGATCGATTTGTCTTGCCGAAGCTCAAGCGTTACGAGGCCAAAGAGGACGCAGTCGCGTTCGTTTGCCGATTCCGACAAACGATGAGCCTCCACAATTTCACCGACGCGCTTATGTGTAAGATATTTCCTCTTACTTTAAGTGAGCCTATAATGTTGTGGTATAACCAGCTCAAGCCGAAGTCCATTAAATGTTTCAACGAACTGGAGTTAGAGTTCACCAAGCGGTTCGTAACGAGCAACATCCAGCCGAAGACGCTCTCAATGCTGGTAAATATGAAGAGGACACCAAGCGAAACCCTTCGGTTATACACCGAGCGATACTGGGAAGTGTACAACCTCATTCCCGACTGTGATCAGAGCGTGGCGGCCGAGTCATTTATGAACGGATTGGATCCAACCTCGGCAATGTTCAGAGATTTGTCCCGAAACCCACCGAAGACAATGGGGGAACTTATGCTGATTATCGAGAAGGATTGCGTACACGAGGAAGCGGTGGCCGAGCGTAATGTGCCGAAGGGGACGGAAACGTCGAAGACAATAGCTGCAAAGAAGCAAGTGGCTAACGTTCGGCAAGGGCAATCGGGTCAGAATGGAGCGGGGTCCAGTAAACCGAACAGTCGAAACAAACCCCCCAACATCCGCAGCAACAAGCTCAGTGGCAGCAGACGAAGAGGGAGCCAAGGCCGGAGGAGTATGTCGCCGAGCGAACTGCCTTCACCGAACCAATCTACAAATTGCTAAGTATTATCGGGCAGAGGCCGTTCTTCGTTTGGCCGACAGGATTCTTGGGAACAGCAGGCAACGGCCCTGGGATGTGCTCGTACCACAAGGAGCGAGGCCATTACACCACCCAATGCCAACCTTTCAAGCGTCACCTGGAGGAACTTGCGGCCGCAGGGCATCTCAATCAATGGATTGACCTTCGGCGGAATCCATTGCCCCCTCCTCCGCCTCCACCAGTTGGAAATCTTGTTGGGGTTATACAAGGCATCGTCTCCGAAGGACGAGCAGCCGAGCTCTACTCTGAAATCGACAAAGCTGTTGCCGCCTTGGCCGTCTGTAATGTTGGAGTCTCACCGAAGAGGAAGTGGGTTGATCCTAATCTGGATGGCCCGATAACCTTTACGTCTGACGATTTGCAAGGGGTTCAAACGCCACATGCCGACGCCCTTGTTGTCTCGGTCAAGGTAGGCGCTTCGACCGTCCAGCGAGTGCTTATAGATCAGGGCAGCTCGGCCGAAGTGATGTTCTACTCAACTTTCAAAAGTCTCGGTCTAAAGCCAGACCAGCTTCGGACGGCCAGCACGCCCCTCGTCAGCTTCACCGGAGCACCTGTGTGGCCTCAGGGATTGATCACTCTTTCTGTGCGAGCCGGCTCCCGAGTGATTGATGTCGAATTTGTAGTGGTTAGTTCTCCTAGCCCTTACAACATCATCCTCGGTCGAACCTAGCTACACGGAATGAAGGCGGTCGCCTCTACCCTCCACCAGGTTATGAAGTTTATCGACTGGAATGGAAGGCAGGAGAGCCTTCGGGGGGACCAAATCCAATCAAAGAAGTGTTATGTCAGTACAGTGACTAACGAGCGGAATTTCTTGGAGGTTCAATGCGTCGACAGGGCCGATGTTCCGGAGCCTGAAGAAGTGGGGTTGCCCGCCGAACAAAGGTCCACCGAAGAACTTATACGAATGCCGATCACCGAAGATGGTAGCAGGTACTTCCTCGTCGGCAGTTCCTTGAGTGAATCCGAGCGTATGGACATGTTCAACTTCCTTAAAGCGAACATAGAAGTATTTGCTTGGACTCCTCAGGAAATGCCCGGGGTGGATCCGTCTTTTGCTTCCCACTCATTAAACGTGGATCCAAACAGACGCCCCGTCGTACAGAAGGTTCGTCATTCGGCGGCTTCACATGTGGAAGCAGTCATGGCCGAGGTAGATCAACTGCTGGCAGCTGGAGCTATTCGGGAAGTATTATATCCAACCTGGCTTGCTAACCCAGTCGTTGTCCCAAAGAAGAATGGGAAGCTCAGGGTCTGTGTCGATTACACCAACCTTAACGACGCTTGCCCAATGGATCGATTCCCCCTTCCTCGGATTGAGCAGATGGTAGATGCGACAGCTGGCCATGAGCGTTTAAGTTTCATGGACGCATACAGGGGATACCATCAGATCGCTCTGGCCAAGGATGATCAAGAGAAGACGGCGTTCATCTCTCCCCGAGGGACGTTCTGTTACAACGTCGTTCCCTTCGGATTGAAGAATGCCGGGGCCACCTTCCAACGAACAATCACGAATATGTTCCTTCTGAAGCTCGGCAAGACTCTGGAAGCATACATTGACGACTTGGTGTGCAAGAGCAGGTTCGGCGTGGACCATCTTCGGGATCTTGGGGAAATTTTTAACATCCTCAAGGAATACCGGCTTCGCCTCAACGCTGAGAAATGTGCGTTCGGAGTAGGCTCGGGCAAGTTCCTCGGATACGTGGTGAGCCGCCGAGGGATAGAAGCTGATCCGACTCAACTTACTGCCGTGCAAAACCTCCGAGCTCCAACTACGATCAAAGAGGTCCAGCGATTAACAGGAATGGTTGCAGCGTTGAACCGTTTTATTCGGCGGTCGAGCGACCTTTGCAGACCATTCTTCCAAGCCATCAAGTCCAGTCGGCGCAGGTTTGAGTGGACCGAGGAGTGTGAGCGGGCTTTGCAGTCTTTAAAGGATTACCTTTCCCATGCTCCGCTCCTCGTTACTCCCGAGCCCGACGAGGATTTATATCTTTACCTTGCTGTTTCAGACCACGCAACGAGTGTTGTGCTCGTTCGGAAAGAAGGACTGGACCACTTGCCGATATTCTTTTCAAGCAAAACGATGACGGACTCTCAGACGAGGTATCTGCCTATGGAGAAGTTGGCATTAGCGCTCGTTTCAGCTAAAACGAGCCTTATGCCTTACTTCCAATGCCATAGGATTGTGGTCCTCACTGAGTTTCCTCTCAAGGCCTTTCTTCGGCGAACTACCTCCTCCAGCAGAATCTTGAAATTCTCACAAGACCTTGCGAACTACGATATTCAGTTTGAGCCGAGGACCGCGATCAAGGCCCAAGCGTTGGCTGATTTCTTCGCCGAGCTGACCCCTGGGTTGAAAGACGAAGAAAACGATTTGGCAACAGCTGCGGAGGAGGCTCGGATCGCTAAGGAGAAGGAGTTTGTTGAATGGAGTACTCCTCCGCCCGAGCCTCGTCGGGCACGGTTCACTATGGGGACGAAGAGGCCGAGGAAAGAGTGGAAGCTATTCTCCGGGGATGCTTGGAAAATGACGATTGATGGGGCCTCGAATATGCATGGGGCTGGGGCTGGCATTGTCCTCGTTTCTCCGGCTGGAACTCCACGAGAGTTCAGTCTCCATCGGATACCCTGCCACGAACAATGAAGCCGAGTATGAAGCTCTCATTGCTGGCTTGAAGCTTGCCCTTCGGTTGGAGGCAGACTCAGTTCATGTCTTTTGCGACTCTCGGCTGGTTGTAGGGCATCTCAACGACGACTCTCGGTTGATCGGGTATACTATCTCGCCCACACCCTTCGGGACTTGGCACTTCCACCTAACGTTCGTTCGGCTGTTTGGTTTGGGCGAAATTCTCTAAGCCTCGGTTCACCCACTTTCCTGCCTTCGTGTCTTCCTGCTTTTACGCGGGTAATCCACTAAGGCAGGGGGGCTCCTATGGGTGAACATTACAAGAAAGCAAAGTTAAATGGGTGGCTTCCATCGTTCGGACCCCCTGAAAGATCCTATGTGTGAACATTACAAGAAAGCAAAGTTAAATGGGTGGCTTCCATCGTTCGGACCCCCTGAAAGATCCTATGTGTGAACATTACATGAAAGCAAAGTTAGAGGGGTGGCTTCCATCGTTCGGACCCCCTGAAAGTAAATTCATCCAAGTGGATGGCGTCCATCGTTCGGAGCTCCTAACGTTCGTTCGGTTAAGAATCTATCGTTCGGGTAATGAACGAGCAATTTTACTTGTGAAAAACCTAGGAGATGTTGGCAGCTAAACATGCCAAAACTAAAACAATATATGTTGAGCAAAAATACTTGGACAAATTGGGAAATAAATCGTTGCGTAACATAAGTGTTTCCACCGAGCACCAAAACTTAAACGTTTCTAAACATTACTGCCAGGACAAGGCGAGTGGTACATCGTTCGTTGCCATCCCTGGGAAACGTTACCGAAGAGTGGCCATGGTAAATCGTTTTTGGCCATCCTCTACCTGTGTTAATTACATACGGTTCGGCTAAAACCAATTGTTCGGTGCCGACCGTTCCAAATGAAATTTAGAAAAACATAATGGAAAAACATAACATTAACAAGCTCTATCCCTCGGGAGTAGGGGTGACTGGGGGAATATCAGTGGAATCCGAGATTGGTGCTGCGGCATTCTCTTGCTCGGCTGGACTAGTCACAGCTTCATCAACGATCGATTCGTCGGCCACATATTCTTCGGCCGGGAGAGGAGGTAATTCGATGAGGCTTCGGCGCTCATCATCAGCCTCGACGCCAGCCTCGTCGAAGCCCATGTTAAATCCGAGCTTGAAGCTCACCTGGTGCTGCTTCTCCCTCATATCAATCTGAATAGCCATGACCTGGTCCGCAGCATCCTCTTCAGCTTGATAATATCCCCTGTCAAACTCCTCCTGGAGCGACTTCTTCATCTCTTCCTCCATCTCCCTCCTCCCCAGAGCACGACCCTCCTCTAAACCCTCGTCTTTGCCCTCGGCCCTCGTTCGATCGGCAGCATCTTGAAGGCCTTTCACCAAGTCGTTCAAAGTTTTAATCTGGACCTCCTGTGCTCGGCGAACACCTTCGGAATGGTCCAGGCTCTTCTTGTGCTCCTCCAATGTCATCTGCCCGAGCTCCAGCTTCTGTTTCAGCAGTTTTGTCTGCTTGTCATGCTCGGAGAGATGCAATTGGGCACTCATGATGGATTGGGTCGCCTGTAAACGAAGAAAATATATAAGCTACGCAAGATGCAGTAACGACAAATGTGCAAAGGAAAGAAATAAGGGAAATTTGGACTTACTCTTCCAACATGAAAATAGTAATCGCTCAGTGCTGTTTTCAGCGTTTGAGGAGCAACGATGTCCCTCGGGAGCATGAGCCCCGAGTGCAGTGTGAAGGCGAGGGAGGGGTCCTCTTGGAGGCTATCAGATTTAAGGATCTGTTTCTTACCTGGAATGGCGAAGCTCGGAGCCCATGGGACGTCAGTATCCGAGGAGATCCTCGTTTCGCCCTCGTCAGCCTTCTTCCCTGTCTCCTTGTCCTTTTCCCCGGCCCTCGGAATGCCCGCCCCAGTTGCTTTGTTGGCATGGGATTTGGTTCTCTTCGGGACCGGGAGAGCATCCTCGGTTGAGTGAGTGGAAGGGGAAGGTCGCTTTTGTGCTTGAGGCGCGGTGCTGGTGCTCTTGCTCGGAACCGAGCCCGAAGCGCCGGGAGCGCCGTCCTTCTTTTGTTCGGCCAGCTGCTTTAGCTGATCATCAAGCCTCTTTTGTAGCACAGCCTTCATTCCTCGGGGAGGCATAGTTTCGTCTTCGGAGAAAAGTTCGGTGATTGGCACGCGTATTGTCCCTCGGAGCGGTTTCTCTTTGCTCGGAAGAAGTTCCTTGGGCAGCTTGACCTTCTTCCCTTCGAATTCTTTATCCGCTGCTTTCCCTCGGATCCTTCCACCGTATGTTGGGTCGTACCCGAGGATGGTAGGCGCGTCTCTTTCCGAGCTTGGGATCGTTAACAATGCCTCGGCCAAGCCACAACCTCTGGCTACTCTGAGGAGGTCCTTGTTGATCTTGCTCGTATCTGCCGAAGATAAACAGATGGGGAAATTAGAAGCGATATATTCATGATAAAAGTGAAGTAAAAGACTGTAAGAAAAACCGAACGTGAAGCATGTAGAGAGTAGTGCAAAAAAAAAAAAAAAACTTACAGGGATCGCCCCTATGAGCTGCAACTTCAAATTGCTCGTATTCTTCGGGAGGGTATTGGAAGTTGCCTCGGACCTCGACATAATCCGAGGCCCATTTCTCCGAGTCATACATTCCCTCGGGAATGATTTTTTCCATATTCCTCCGAGAACACAAGTAATACCGAGAACGCCTGACGTTTCTCGACATCATGTAATTCTCGAAAATATGGTGGTACTCAAGGGGGAACATCTTTACCTCGGCAAGCTTGATGATTGAATGGATTATACGGTAGGAGTTTACGCTAAGTTGGCAAGGCGTAAGACCGAAGCGGTGGAGGATCTGTCTTAAAATTTTGTGCATCGGGAATCGAAGCCCACCCTCGGTAATTGCCATTAACGGGACGGTGACATGCTCGTCGCTGAATAATATCCGGGGTCCTTTCGCTGGTGTGAGCACAACGTCGTTCGGGATAGAGTAGGCCCACCGAAAGAGTTCGATCCCCCTTTGGTCCTCGAAACAATCCCAGTAGGGACATGGGTCCCTTCCCCTTCGGTCAGGGATTAGGTCTGGGTCTAGAGGAACGATCTTCCTCTTTACTTTCTTCTTCCGAGCTGCGGAAGATGACTCGCCGAGGGCGATCGTTTCCTCCTCCGGTCGACTGGAAGAAGCAGCAGGCGTGTCCCTTTCGGATTGTTCTTCTTCGTCCTCGCCAGCTGCTTCCTCGTCAGCGTCCTCTTCTTCATCAGGGTCTTCTCTCGCTTTCTCCGAGGAGTCATCGTCGTTAATTTCGACGATGTCTGGGCCCATTGACCGAAGAGGCGTCACGTTCGAGGGAAAGTCGATTCCCTCGATTCCGGCGTACGGCGATCCGGACCCTACGCGATACTTCCGAGCTTCGGCCCTAATTGCTTCGGCAATTTTGGGGTCCATCTCACCAGAATCAGGTGCTTCGGAATCCACCGAGCGATAGGACTCTCCCGAGAAAGTTGGCGATGACTCCATACCTAAAACAGGTGCATGGGACAAGACCGTTAGCGATCAGCAAGGTCATTATTCCTAAGGTGCCTAAATTCAGGTGTTCTAATTTAACCGAGCAAGCACATCATTCCCGAACGACTATGTGTCATATGGGCTTCCGAGCGCGGTCATGCTTCGGAATCCATTGAGATGGTTACTTATCCGGAACTACGTTCGGAAAAATTCTTGGTTCATGTTCTTCGGAGATTTGTTTGTGTTCGGAAGAACTCGGGTTGAAGGTGTTCATGCGTTCGGAAGAACACATTAACATGTTCAACCTATTCTACGGTGCATAGAAGAAAAACGGCCAGAATAAAAAGAAAATCCCATCTTTTATGGTCAAAAACATGCAAGAAGCAACTGAAAATGCAGAGAAACGCAGAGAAGATCAAAACATACCTGAATATCAAGAGAAATCTGTGATTTGGTGTGGAGAACTTCAGATTTCTGGCGATATTTGGGCGGAAACTGACGATGAAGCAGTTGAGACGTCTGAGAGAAGGAGAGAAAAAGTGATTTTCTCTCTCCTTCATCCCCTTTTATACCAAGGGGGGAATTCGAAACGGCACGTGACCCCCAGCCGTTGGATTGGAGCGGGAGATTGATGTTCCATGCGATGGTTGACACGTGGAGGCCGTTGTATAGCGCCGTTTCATTACCCAGTGAACTAATGACACGTGTAACATTTGAAATCAGCAGTTACAGAAGCATTAAATGCGGGTTCAGAGCTTGTCTGCTTCGGGTAGCGCGAGCGGCTAATGTTCGGCATTGAGGGACGCGAACGAAGGCGCCTATTAACCATGGAAGCGTTGTTCTGCCACTCTGTCAACTCCATACGAATGGCTATGGTTAAGAAAGGATGATTCTATGTGTAGTGGGCCAAAATATCCGAAGGTTTAAAGGGTTCAGTGGGATAACCCTCCGGGCCCACAGTCCAGTTGCCTCAGTTCGTCTGTATGAAGGGAAGTCAAACTTAACACGTCATCCCAGTCATCAGCCGAGCGTCAGTTAGTCTTGCGGGTGTTCGCCGAAGAAAGATTGGCTCGCCGAGTGAACTCGTAACATCCTTGTTCGGAATAAGCCCAACTTACTCGGATGGGTAACCACCTGGCTCGGGCGTACGGATCGACGAGTAAGTGTCATACTCGGCAGATCCTGTTCGTAAGTGTCCCTCGGCTAGGGCGGTTATGGAACATTCTAGAAATCTTTGCTGATAGAAGCAAAGATAAGCACGTTCACCTCTCTGATAACCGATGGGACGTATCTGACATTGGCCCACGTGGGTCCACATGGGTCTGCAGGTCTCGAAGGGCAGAATTGCTTGAGTGCCTCTGGCACGTGACGTCATCCGAGCGTAGCAACGCGCGTGCAATACACTTCCATCTTGCTCAACACTCCAAACCTCTGCCTATAAATAGCAGAGTGCCTCTTCTATGCAGAGGTCAGATATTCTCTCTCCCAAAAAACTATTTCTTTCACCAAAACATCTTCTTCTTCCTCCCTCCGGTTCTAATTAGATCGTCGGAGCCTCTACCCGGAGGAACACCACCCTCCGGTTTGCAGGTACACAACGTCGCCGGTCAAGATTTCTATGGTTCAGGCATCGAGAAAGGGTTCAGGAGGTTCAAGGGTAAATCACGCCCCCACATATATCGAAAGGAAAATTGCGAAGCAATTTAGTTTAGAGTCAGTCAATCTTAAATGGTTTTCGAGATTTGAAAACACTTCGGTTCCACTTTGATAGATTGTTAAACTACTTTTGTTTTATTTTGATGGATTATCAATCTTGCAAGTGTATTTTAGTTTATCCTTTGAATATGAAATGCAAGTATAATGGTAGGTTTTTTTTTTTTAACTTATTTGTTGAGTAAAGAATAGAGATGTTTGATGTTAAAATTTTCCCCCTTATGACTCGGCCCTTCGGGATTCTTAATCCTAGCTCCGCCACAACATGCAACCAGTCAACCACATGGATAACCAGCACTTATTAACTTGCTTATACTCACTTGGCCAAATTCCTCGGGGTGATTGAGTAGAATTAAATTATCAGTAATTATTCATAAAATACAAAAATAATGTTAGGAAACAACCCGGATTTTATATGGTAGAAGTAATTACGGAAAATGTCACTGACTCACTGGCAGTGGGGGCTTGGGGCACACGAAACGCTGCGGAGCTGTTCCAGCGCACGGATGCTGGAATCGAGTAATCGCAGCCGTTGATTGGTAAACTTGACAGATGCATGCGGACAAGGGACCCCACCACCATCACCCAAGTCTTATTTGCCACATGTGAGTGGATCGAGTTCGACACAAAACTGCTACGGACACTGACGGTGTGTGCACCGACGGTGCACAAACCGGCACGCGAAACCCAAAAAAGCATGACAGCAATCCCTGCCCGCCTTGTACTAGGTTGATGGCTGCTGAGCTCTCTCTCCTCCATTACCCCCTCTATAATCTAAGAGCATCTGCATTCTGCACGAGAGTCGCTAAATTACCATCTACTTCACTTTAACGAGCAAAATGAAATAAAAGAAACAGTCACACACCAGCCTCGTTTCTTGTAGGGACCACTTCCCCTAGGTTTCCTGTAGTTCTCTCTTTCCTAGCTTTCAGGGCCGGCCCTAAAATTCTTGGGGCTTAAGTCGAACTTGTAAAACAGGAGCCCTATTTTTCTTTAAAAAAAAATAAAATAAACCTCAAGGAAAACAAAAGAAGGGGGAAAAAAGTTGAGAGTTGCTTGGGCTGAGAATTGAACCTTGAATATGTTGGATATCAAAACTTAAACTTACCACTTAGCTAGCTATCTCCTCCAGTAACTAGAAGCCACTAATTAAATATATATTACGTACCTAGATATAGGAGTCCTAATTTTTGGCCAAATTTCAGGGGCTTAAATCCACCGCCTTACTCGACTTAACTGAGAGCCGGCAGTGCTGGCTTTATAGTTTGCTAAGGTAGGCATCCTTCCCCCTTCTTTGCCAAGAGTGACGGATTCAGGGCTTAGTATTCCGATGTTCCGGTCTTCAAACAAGAAGTCGGGGGCTCGTTCGACCTTACGCTGATTAGACATGAGGTCGAAGATGTTTCTATCCTTTCTCAGTAAATGGATTAAATTCACTCGTCAAAATCAATATACGGAACTACGTAAAATCAGCTTAATTGGAAGTATTTAGGTGCTCGATCCAATCTTCTTAATTTTCATTCAGATTACAGGAAACATGCCGATGCGTAGGTGTCTTTAGGATTTTCGGGTTCCACATAACTAACCTACACCTACCAGTATTGGTCAAAATGGTTTCAATGGAGTGGGGTTTGGGAAACCTAACCGATACAGTAGCCATATGGATATGGCCCGTACAGATAAGGTGGCGAGGAATTGAGCTGCTTCCAAGCTCGACTTGACTTGGTAAGGGGCTTGGCTCGGGTTAATTTCTTAAGTTAACGAGGAAACTTCAGTTAAAATTTCAAATTCGTTTGGTAAACAAACTGAGCTCGAATAAGTCAAAACTCAATTTACCTTGTTAAGAATTCAATAAATAATGGATAATCTCAGCTGGATAAAGGTTTGATAAGGGCTCATCGCTCGAGTAACCAAAATTAATATATTAGTGTACAAACCTCAGAGAAAATATAGTAAATTTCTGTAATTACATAGGAAATAAACTTTATTTTTTACTTTCATAAGTATAAACTTAATATCTACATTAGAAGAATGTTATTTGCAGTTCTATATCTGTATGCAAGGATAAATGTTCGATACTTTTGAGATTTGATTGACTCTATAAAGTTTGTTAACTAGTTTGAGCTCAACTTAAGTTTAGGCCAGCTTGGCTCGAACCCGAACTTGCTAAAAACTAATAATAAATTGGCCAGAGCATGCTAATGCTCGTGCATCCTTACATACCATTACATGCGGGATTTGATATAATATAGTACCAAATAAGAATCTATCTTAATTTAATAAGGAAAATGATTTTGTCACTCCCTTTTTTGTTAACGGCACTCCCTTGCAAGTGTATTTTTGCACCAAAAATACACTTGCAGAGAAATGCCATTAACAAAAAAAGGAATGACAAAATGAGCAGCATTTAATAAACACGAACAACAAACTAGAAGATGAACAAACTTTAACTACTAAACCTCACTGGTTATAAGTTAGTATTTAAGATTTCGGAAAAAATTCAAAAAAATAATTGGAAGATCCCTTCAGCGTAGACAAACCTTCTGCCATAGTTACCAAAAAAAGAAAAAGAAAAAGAAAAAAGAAGACCAGCACATTATTGGTGAGTAAAAATGTACTACAAGGCAAAAGCATGGCCCATGTAAATTAAAAGCCCTTAAATAAACCAAGCTGACTTTATCAGATCCCATCACATAAATGGTAGCGTCTCGTCCGTCCGCGACCCGGCAAAGAATCTCATATGGGCCACCAACCAAATCCTTTCAGTACTTTTCAAGGGAATGGCACACTGATTTTGTTTTCAATTGGCATACAAGCATCTCTCAGTTTTGCTATTGAATTTAACTTATATATGCATTAGGCAAGTATAATGCATAACGAGGAACAAACACAAAACGAAGAAGGAAAAAAAAAATTAACGAGAATGGAGCGTAAATAGACAAGTAGGTTGGCCATTTGTGAAAGCAATCTTAGTTTGAGGAAAGAATCCATAACGTGGCGAGGATTGTATGAGAGGATACCTATAGGCGGACTGGGGGGAGGTGTTGTCCCTCACCGTGTTGTCCCGCTGAGAGCGGTCTGCTCCAATATCACTCAGATGACCGGAAACGTTCACTTCGTAAAGCTCGTCCGCGCTCGTCCGGGACAACACAGTAAGGGACAACAGGTGAACTTAACTTGTGGAAAATGTATGTTGCCCCAAGTTAGAGTATTAAAAATTTTGTGCAAAACGTTTTTGTGACGCTAGTTTATATAGTAATCTTTTGCGGTTCAATTTCTAGGATTAAGAAACCACCTCCGTCAAGACTTTTAACCCATCACGTCCGTTAAGCCATGGCGTGGTTAGAAGTAAGAACTAAAGTAAGAGGGACAATACGGTAAAATACATAGCAAGTGGAGCGGTAGTCCAGTGGTAGACGTCGTATACTCCCATGCCTTTGACCAGGGTTCAAACCTCACTAATTTTAACTGACACTACAGACTCCCACCGAGCAAAAAAAGTGATGTGAAGCTAACTTAAAGTCCGGATTGAATAATAGATCAAAGACTTTAAGAAGTTTATTACTATAAGGCAACTACCACAACGCTAGGTGACTACAACTATGCTAACCGCCTAACCCTAGGGTTTCATCACGTTAATGAATCTCACACTTAATGCGAATATATGCGGTTAATTAATCATATCTTTTTTCTTTTGCAAGCATCTACTTCCCAATGCTTTCCCAAAAGATCGCATACAAATCCATGAATCCTTGTTCCCCAAATAATCGTTAGATCACGAATCAATCACTGTCCAAAAAAAATAAAACTATAGAGAGAGTTACGGATGAAACATAATATGCAACAGGAATGAGAAGAGAAATAAATTGAGAAAACTAGTTTCTTTGGTTTCTCTATCATTTTCCTTTTAACTTGTAAAACCTTACACGAAATTCTTCGAAACAATCGAAAATGGCAGCCAATAATTGGATAATGAAAAGTACCAGAACTGGTGATGGACAGAACAATTCTCCTAAATGTTTAGGACAACGAACAATTAGGTGGAGAAATTAATAGAAGGGTACTGCCTGTGCACATGACCATATACTGAACAAACTAGACTCTAGACTCTAGACAACATCATCTCAGGAAGTTTAGGACAATGAAGAAGTAAATTCTTACCACATTCTCAGCTTCCGGTAGGACAATTAGGACTTCTACATTGTAGTTCTTTCCTTTTTGCAATTTTCCTGGCCCAGGCATCGTCTTTGACAGTGAAACATCAGATCCCTACATTTTTGTCCTCATTACCCTTCGCCGTGGGACGTTTAACGGGTTAACTGTACTTGAAGCCAACATAGCCAGATCAACGTGGGAAAGTGGAGAATCCTATTCTGCAATAAATAAGTTCCGTGAAGCGAAAATAAAAAATGCAGAAGCCAGACATGAAGGGTAGAGTCGTCAGCCAGAGAAATGGAGTACATATGTCTATGAAATGCAGTAATGCAGAGGCATCATATTTATTTTCCTGATATGAAAGCAGATTTCAAATTAAAAAACGCGCTGTCTGTGAGACCAGGTAATAAAAGCTATTTATATAACAGCAAATCACCACAATGCACACCTAAAGATGTCACACCCATAAAGAAAGAACGGCTTATTAGTAGTTTTTCCACGACTGGTTGTCTCCATTGATATGGAGATTCATGTTGGCAATAGTAAGAAGTCTAAGAATTAGGTCCATGAGAGTAAGAGCTCTCTTTCAATTATTTCCAAATTCCAATCGGTTTAAGCAAATAGAGCTAGAAAAGAAAGAGTTGGAACTGATATCCACATCATGTGAGCAGTCAACATTGCAGATAGGAAGAAAATGTTCACTCTGTATTAGGCTTTTACTCAAAAGATTTCTCCAGCTAGCCATGCAGCTGACCAGATAAGGCATCACTTACCATCACAAGCTAAAAACCAACTGGGCCGCACCTGTAGAGGAGTGATCTTAATCAAACAGGACAAATAAAAGAGGTATCGGAAGCATCAAATGTATATCCTTTTGCCATCATCGTAATATATATCTTCTTCAGTTCTGAGCCAGCTTGAACTGTCGAGCAGCACAGGGGTGGACATCTCTTTGTCTATAGGTATCCAGGAATTAGTGGAACAGGACACATAAAAGAGGTATCGGAAGCATCAAATGTATATCCTTTCACCATCATCGTAATATATATCTTCTTCAGTTCTGAGCCAGCTTGAACTGTTGAGCAGCACAGGGGTTGACATCTCTTTGTCTATAGGTATCCAGGAATTAGTGGAAAAACATTCGTGATTGTTAAGCGTGTCTTCGGAAAAATGAGGAATGTTTTGACTGTGGTTCGAGCTATAAAAGCAATCCTCATGCTGCTCTTCTGTAAGAAGATAAGAACATGGACTTTCCTTTGAAAGAGACTGAGAACCTTCATAAGAAGGCGAATAAAGATCACTAAAGGAACTTATTGATAAATGCATCCATCCTAAATCAAAACCTAGTCCAGAGGGATGGAGGAACGGTTCCATATCACGATGATGCTTCTCACTGAAAACCTTGCTTAAAACCCATTGGTGGTTTAGGGGAGAGAAGGTACTGCTACCGTCACATGTATCATACGTATCACAGTCTTTTAATAGATTATGGCATGTCGAAGTACATGGTAAGGATAGTGGGAAATGCTTCAGCTCTGCCAAAAGAAACTTCTCCTCATTTACGTTAGAGAAAGGGGCTGAATGGGGATGTGGTAATGAGGTGAATTGGAAAGGATAGCTGATAAGGAATGATGAAGTGTCCAATTCACTTTCAACAGAACAATTATCCAGACTCTGCTGGTGATCATCCCATGATGCGGCCATTGTGTAATTCATCTCTGCATTCCGCTTAGTAATACATAAGACTCCTTGATCTTCGCAGCTGTCGACATCCCAACCCAGCAACAAAGTAGATGGCCCTCTTCCATTAGCAGATTCATCCATGCCTCGGAAATCATTTAGCCCTTTGATATGTCTTGATGCAGTAGATTCATAGTTCTCAACATTAGAACAGAAATACGGATCTTGTATAGTGATCATACTTGGAGTATCACATTCAAAATCGGCTCTAAATTTCTTTTTGCCAAACTGAAAATGACTTCTTGCAGCATGTCTGGTTAAGGGAGCGTCACAAACTTTAGTATCCCATTCTGAGGGAACTATCTCTAGATTCTCTGCAGACCTATTGCAAACATCATCTGAATAACACCCATATTCGGTTTCCAAGAGGTCTCTTCGTGGAGTCCAATGACAGTCCTTGCCAAACTGAAAATGACTTCTTGAAGCATGTCTGGTTAAGGGAGCGTCACAACCTTTAGTATCCCATTCTGAGGGAACTATCTCTAGATTCTCTGCAGACCTATTGCAAACATCATCTGAATAACACCCATATTCGGTTTCCAAGAGGTCTCTTCGTGGAGTCCAATGACAGTCCTTGCCAAACTGAAAATGACTTCTTGAAGCATGTCTGGTTAAGGGAGCGTCACAACCTTTAGTATCCCATTCTGAGGGAACTATCTCTAGATTCTCTGCAGACCTATTGCAAACATCATCTGAATAACACCCATATTCGGTTTCCAAGAGGTCTCTCTGTGGAGTCCAATGACAGTCCTTGTCACATGTATCTAACTCGGGAAAAGCATATGACGAAAATTTAGTTTCAGTTCTCATTTGCCTTGGCTTTTCATTCCTGCAACACTGGCAAGCAGAACTTTCAGCCTAAAATGTAAATAACAAATTAGATGCTTGCAGACATGTACAAAAGCTAAACAGATCATACATTGTTTTCAGCAGTGTCAGGGAACAGTCGATTGATTAGCACAGAAACTAAATCGCACCTGAAAATTTTCAAATGAGTAAATAACAGGATGTATAAAGAGGATGAAAGAACAGAAAAGCTGCCATGTCTCTTACGAACCCCTTTGAACAGGACTCCTCTGTGTTGGGAAATGAGGTATTTGCAACCCACTGACGTAACCTCTTTCTCTTTCCAGAAAAGACTCCATCCAAGCGCTCAGACCCTGAAATTCAGCTTACAATTTATAAGAGTAATGAAGCATAGCATGAACTTGTTACTGCTAAATTATGAAGACAATTTGTATTTTGAGAATCTGAGAAGAGGCTCGTATTGAAGAGAACTTGAACATCTTACAAGTTACAACAAGATCCCAACACCAAGAGTACATAGTTTTCATCTTCCATCCATTTTCTTGACCACGAAGATAGATTATGCGCCTATGACTAAGGTTCTGTGAGGAGTGAGGACATAACCTAGCCGTTAAACAGGTGTATGTTACACTTGTCGTAACGTTCCAGGATAGATCCTCTCAGACTGTTCAGCATCTATTTCATTCCACTCCTCCCCTGCGCAATATCTCTCTTACAAAATAAAAAAAGCGCGATGATGATTATTTGTAAGAGTGAAACCATAACCCACAACTTTTACTTTCATAGGATTTCTGCTTGCTATGTCATGGACTCATGAGACATCTCAAGATGAATGTTTCATTTAGTTCAACAGCTTGCGTACAACTAAGAAAGGTTGTGGATAATACGTATCATGTCCAGAAAGACACAATTTCAGGTCCACAAAGTATGATGCTTTCCTATGTTACCAGTGATAGTCACCACCAACGGTAACAGCTCAAACAGTGCATTGGCAGACACAGTGACATTTTGACAGCTACTATAATATATCATATAGTGTTTCCATTATATAAGAAAAAATGAGGAATTTCTTGTCCCATACTTCATAATTTTCCAAACTTCAACATAGGTTTGGCCCTAATCATTTAGTATTGTGATACTCATTCGCGATGGCAAAAAGGTAAAACATTCCAATTGGAGTTAGAATGATGTTGTGATAACCATTTTGTTAGCTCAAAGTAACAATAACAATTGACAAATGGCGGAAAGAATAGAATATATTCCACTAGAGTAAGGTGCAATTTTAGAAGAGAATAGCATAGGCCTATTAAATCTAGATTAAGAAGTATGATTGCAAGGAAAAAGGGTCAACCATTTGTATTGGCACACACCGTTTGCATCCTTTATATTCCTTCTAATTTGGTGAGAAAAATCAACGACTAGCATCGACCCATAAAAAGTTTTAAATCTGAAATGTTCAATCAAAATGCACACCTGAAGTCTTTGATGCACCACCAAGCGGTGAGAACAGAAAACTGAGGTCAATAGGTATAACTTTTTCAACGGAAAATGGGGATCTCATATCCTTATCGCTACCTTTGTCCACAATGTTAGCTCCCTCTGCATTGTATGATGTTAATAAGAAATCTGATGGTATTATTATAATAGCCTGATCCAACCGCGAAAAATCTTCATTGAAACATTCCAATATACAACCAACTGCCACACCTGAATTAGTTGATGCATTTGCTAGAGGTGAGAGGAACAAAGATTTGGTGATCGGTCTCCTTTTCTCAATGAGAAATGAGGACTTTGAGTTGTCCCGGATGTTTTTGAGCTTCTCGGAGATCCCTGCATGGAAAAATATTTTAGGTTACTATAGAGAAGTGATAGGAATCAGGATAAACAGCTTGTAAAGAACAAAGAAAAAATCTAATAAAGAACAAATCCACAAACTCTTTGACATGTAAAGCACCACTCCAAAGCGATTACTTCTGAACCCACCTTTGCTGCAACCACTTGGTTCGAACTTCTTTGATTGGTTCTCCTCTTTTTGTGAAGCATAAGAGTGAGAGCAACCTGCATTCTTCTTTAACTTCTTGAAAAATGCATACTCGGAAGTTTTGGGGGCATTGGCTGCAAGTAATTTTGCATCACACATTATGCCTAGATAATCGGATATTGAGAGCATCTCCAATCCTTACTCTTTTAATTGACTCAGAACCAAATTCTGCGTAAAATCCCTCTAAACTTACTCCAGCCCTTGACTCAAACCCATACCGGTTTGAATTTTACTTGGATCTTTCACCAAATTAAGGTAAATTTCCACTCAAATTCAACGATGCCATTAACGAAGCTTTTACTCAAATACGTGCTTATATTTGGGTTTGTCTTTGCTCGAATTTTTACTCAAATTTGAGTTAAAAAATGAGTAACGGCTGGAGATGCTCTAAAGCTAGGGCTGCAAACGAACTGAATCGAGCCGAATATTAAAATGTTCAAATTCGTTCATTAAGTTTTTTAGCGAACTCGAGCCGAACTCAATGAAAATTATGACGAGCCGAACTCGAACCGAGCTTGCCTAGGTTTGGGTCGAACTCGAGCTTGTTCACGAGCCTTAACGACCCAATAATATCATATATTTATGCTCTTATATAGGTCTAAAACTGCAAATAAAAATTTTAGTATGTACATAAATACGTTCATATACATATAAAATGATAAAAACATATACATAAGTAAGTTTTTAGTAATTGTAAACGTTTAGACTTGTACAAGTTTTAAAATTTTCACTATGTAACTTATAAAATCTCCATGATATACATATACATAAAAAAAATTCACTATGTAACTGCTACGTTCATGTTCAGCTCATTTAGCAGATGAATCGAACTCGAATGAGCCTTTACCGAGTCGAGCCTCGAGCTTAGTTCATTTTACAACCCTACTCTAAACTACTTTTCATCAGTTCAAAGTTCAAATCCTCATGGATTAACACCATGCATGCAATTCTAAACAAAGAGAATACGAGACAAAATCGAACTAATTAGCTATAAGTGGAAACTTAGATGGAATAAGGTACTCACACGCTAGATCCCGGGTTGGTTCGTTTAGCACAGCAGGTTCATCGGGTCTAACATTTGGTTGACATTCAGAATCAGGATCCATAAACTTCACTCGTTTTTAGAGAAATCAACCAAAAAATTAGTACATGATTAGTTTCCAGTTGATAAGTAGCCCTAGGTAATTACGAAGGCCGTGAAAAATACTGGTCGTTTAGCTATGTCGGTTCACCACATTTAGTCTTAAATTCACGACAATTAGCAGTTAAATTCAAAGCAATCATACATTACATTAGAGAGAGAGAGAGAGAGAGAGAGAGAGAGACCTTGGATTTCAACATTGCTTCGAGCTCCATTGAAACCTCTAACAGAGGAGCTTCGGATTTTTGGCGGGTCTCTGGTTTCCGTTTCGGATCTTCTCCTCATGATGAGTGGATAGAAAGGGCTTGAATACGGATTTTTGAAACCTTATAGAGTTATATCAGCGCTGGCTATGGCTTCGGGATCTCAGGAGTTTCCAGTAACCCGAAGGCCGTTTTTAGGAGAGGGAGAGTAGTGGACGAAAACAAGAAAATCAATTGGGCGCCAAAATGGCACGCGAGAGGGATGATAATTTAACCCATGGATGAGTTGTGCGCGCACGTTTGAGTGTGTCAAACACAAGTTTGGTCATTTATGAATGAACCTTGCTACTGGTATAGCAATTTGTGCACAGAAATCCGATATCTATAAGTGCTTGATCTAATCATCTAACTTTTCATTTTTTCAAGGGCCTTTTAAGAAAAATTAGCTCAAAACTTGCCGAAGGTACTCACACGCTAGATCCCGGGTTGGTTCGTTTAGCACAGCAGGTTCATCGGGTCTAACATTTGGTTGACATTCAGAATCAGGATCCATAAACTTCACTCGTTTTGCCCTAATTACATCTACGAGAAGATAAACCGCTTCAGTGATCACGAATAGAGAAATCAACCAAAAAATTAGTACATGATTAGTTTCCAGTTGATAAGTAGCCCTAGGTAATTACGAAGGCCGTGAAAAATACTGGTCGTTTAGCTATGTCGGTTCACCACAATTTTAGTCTTAAATTCACGACAATTAGCAGTTAAATTCAAAGCAATCATACATTACATTAGAGAGAGAGAGACCTTGGATTTCAACATTGCTTCGAGCTCCATTGAAACCTCTAACAGAGGAGCTTCGGATTTTTGGCGGGTCTCTGGTTTCCGTTTCGGATCTTCTCCTCATGATGAGTGGATAGAAAGGGCTTGAATACGGATTTTTGAAACCTTATAGAGTTATATCAGCGCTGGCTATGGCTTCGGGATCTCAGGAGTTTCCAGTAACCCGAAGGCCGTTTTTAGGAGAGGGAGAGTAGTGGACGAAAACAAGAAAATCAATTGGGCGCCAAAATGGCACGCGAGAGGGATGATAATTTGTGCGCGCGCTTTTGTGTTTTTTACTCATAATCGAGATGTCCGAACTAACTTATGCTCACCACAATTAATTCTTCTCGGAGGAGACTAGCACAACAACTCACCGCTATAACTCTCCACTTAACTCATGGTTTACTTCCACGGAGAATCGAACTCTGTTAGCAACCATGTTGCAGGCGGAGATTTGCCCTTACCCTGGCGCAACCCATGGATGAGTTGTGCGCGCACGTTTGAGTGTGTCAAACACAAGTTTGGTCATTTATGAATGAACCTTGCTACTGGTATAGCAATTTGTGCACAGATTGTGCACATATTTTTTTGTGGAGCCCACTACGGGTCTCACACATGCGATCCAAACCGTTAATTATTTTTAAAACATTTTTTCAAGGGCCTTTTAAGAAAAATTAGCTCAATCCGATATCTATAAGTGCTTGATCTAATCATCTAACTTTTCATTCGGGTTTTTAGAGAATGAAAAGTTAGACGATTAGATCAAGTATTTATAGGTGTCGGATTGAGCTGATTTTTCGCTGAGGCACTTGAAAAAATGTTTTAAACATAATGAACGGTTTGGATCACTTGTGTGGGATCCGTAGTAGGCCCTACAAAAAAATATGTGCACAATCTGTGCACAGATTGCTGTACCAGTAGACTTTCTGTTTATGAATCAATTCTTCTACAACTGCAACCATTTACACAAATATTTTCACAAACACATTCACACATAGCGACTCACATAGTACATTTCTAGTATGTGTGAGACCCAAAAATAAATGTGTTTGTGAAAGGATCATCACCCGATCCGCCAAGTTTTGCGGGTCGAGCTGTATTTCTTAAGTTGAAGCCCAAGCCCGCTCACAGGCTAGCGGGCCAAACTTCGGGCAGGCTCACGGGTCGGGCCGCACAAATTTTGAAAAGAATGGTGAAAAAAAGGAAACTTAAAAAGTTTGTGTGAAAAAACTACACCCCTAATCTTTTTTTGGTAAATACTACTCCTACACCCCTAAATTGTTGTCCCTGGGCAGAAAAGGACAATGATTAAATAATAAATAAAAAACATTCTTCTTCTTCTTCTCCTTTTTTTTTTGCCTTGGAACATTTGGATGAGAATGGCATGTAGTAAAGTTGTATATGCTTAGAGCATCCGCAATGTAATAATCAAAAGTGAATAATCAAAACTTGTCACGTCAGCTTTTGATTATTCATTTAGAGGGTTGCTAAAGTTAGCAATGTGAAGTCCCACATTGTTACTTTTGATTATTCAAATGCCCAAATTTGATTATTGGTTAAGAGGTTGCTAACTTTGATTATTACAATGTGAGCATTTTTTTAAGCACACATTGTTAACTTTAACAATATTTTAATTTTGATTATTACAATGCGGATGCTCTTAGTTTTCAACAACATAAGGAAGGAATTAGTATACTCCCAAGGTCACTTATTCTTGGGCTATCGGACGGGTATCGTGGGCGGGTTGAGTAAATATTCATATGCCGAAGCCCGGCTTATGAAAAACTTTGGGCTGGGCTAGCCCACCCGTTAAACGGGCTTCGGGCTAAATGATGACCCTTATTTTGTGTGCATTTTTGTAGTTGAACAATTTTTCTTTACGAATTTATTCAGGTTTTTTCCTATGATATTAGGCTTTGTTTCCGCTAAACTACAAGTTGTGTACTACAACTTTTTTCTCTATTCAATTTTAAAAAAAAATAAGCCAAAAAAAAATGACTTTTTGAACTTTTTCTTAAATATTTTTTTTAAAAAATGGGTAAGAGTCATAATTTTTTTCTTTTCCGATTCCTCTCGTCAATATAAATTAATAATACAGTAATATTTTGGCGCAAAACTAACAAACGAAAAAAAATGAATAAAGAAAACAAAAAAATTGTAGCCTATAACTTGTAGTACGTCGAGCAGAAACACAATCTTATTAGTATGTTCGTTGAGTTAAGTGCTACATGGAGATATCGTTGTTATTCTACCGGCTCAAACCCACAACCTCCCAATCCCATAACTCTATGTACGTAGTATTTACTCTTTTAAGATATGGTGACACTGAATCATGTTTCGGAAACTGTTTATGGAATTTACACAATTTTCAACCTACCAATTTAGACAATCCAAGAAAACATCAATAGAGTTACACCAGGTTTATTGGCTGAGTTAGCAGCCTAGCTAGCACACATATTATTTTATTTTTTGTAAATTCGAGGACATTTGTTCAGTGCTTTTCCAAAAATATTGGTTGTTTCAGCTAATTCTCTCGAAAACAAGTTCAAATTCATCTTGACAATTAATAAATGGTTCGGATGATACACTACACTCTTATAGCGGATGCACCCCACACTAGGGGGACTACAGACTACGGTTCCAGTTCAAAACTACTGGAGTAGTTGTTTTCGAATGGCAGGGCCAGCCCTGGGCCTAGGCCCACTAGGCGGTGGCCTAAGGCCTCCCCAAAAGGCCCAAAAATTAGGGCCCCTCACCATTATATGTTAACATAGTATATTAGGAGTCTTTAGACTCAATATTTGTACCCAAAACTAATTTAATTGAGTGAGGCCATTCAAAAACTAGGGCCCAAATGTTTTTGTAAATCCAATTTGGCCAATTCATGAACTCTTACTCTTAAAAGAAAAAAAAAATACAGTATAATTTTACGCAAAAACAAACCCAGTCGGCTTCTCTCACCCCAAAATTTCATCTCCTACTTGTGGGTTGTGGCCTTAACCCTCAAATTCCAAATCAAAGCAAACCCCCAAAATACTTTTAGCACTTGAAGAGGTAAAAACGTGATACAACATGCAAGAACCGGTTTTTGTAGCAAGGAATAAATCTACCATTTAAATTTGATATTTTGATTCAGTATCGCCTTGTCGGATTGCTTTCTTGCCTCTCGGAATCCTCTATTCATTCTAGATATGGCTATGGGCATTAGTTATAGGAATGTCAAGTAATTTTTGTGACCTCGACATATAAGTATTTGCAATGATTTGTATCTTTTGAAAATAGAGCATTTCTAAATGTGAAGGGCCCCAAATTGGTTGATCGCCTAGGGCCCCGGAAAACTCAGCGTCGGGCCTGCAAATAGAACTTGGGGAGCATCCGTGTTGGCCCAATCCGGGCCGAGACGAAATCTGAGCCGTTCATTGGCGAGCATGAACGGTCCGGATTGGGCCAAATACGCATGCTCAGTCCCCCTAAACCTGAGAGGCTGAAGTGAACCACTGAAGGGGGTGAGATGGGGGGCTCTAACATTATCCAAAGGAACTGGATATGGTACACACGTGGCAGCATCCCACTGGCTGGGGGAAACACGAATCGACACAGGTTGATCGTAGTCCAGAAAAATGATATCCTCCTTAATTGAAAACCTCTCAGATTCTCTCACTTCTTTCAAGCTTTTGCTTCCCTTTTTTTTCCCTCTGATCCTTTCATAAAAGTACTCTCAATCCATTCCTGTGTGAGAGAATGGCAAGCTGCAGCATGACATCCGCTGCCTCCGGGCTTCTGCTAACCCCTTGCTTCATGACTTCCACAGCGATCTCCTCCAGGGCTAATGTGCTGCAAGCAGCCTCTAACAAGAGCAGCAACAATGGGTCAAGGTTGGTTGTGCGCGCGGCTGAAACGGCGGAGCCACCGGCCCCTGCCGCAGCTAAGCCGCCTCCGATTGGACCCAAGAGAGGCACGAAGGTGAGCTTGATCCGCCTTAAGTAGTTAAATTATTAAAATGCTCATAAAGATGGAAATGAAAAGTGTTGGCTCTTGGCACTTTTCCCCCCACAGGTGAAAATTCTTAGGAAGGAGTCCTACTGGTTCAAGGGCGTCGGATCAGTTGTAGCCGTTGATCAGGTTCCCTCTTCCTTTCCTTTTTTTCTTCGTGTTCGTATATAATATATATATCTCTCTCTATCTCTCTGCGTGATTGCGTTGCGTTGATTTTTACGTAAAAACTTGATAATGTGCAGGACCCGAAAACTCGATACCCGGTTGTGGTTCGGTTCAACAAAGTGAATTATGCTAATGTATCTACGAACAACTACGCATTCGATGAGATTCAAGAAGTTTAATTGAATGAGTTTGCCTTTATTATTTGTGTTTGTAATCCTATAGTTTCTATGTCAATGCCACCCTGTTGCAAGCTTGTCCACGAATGTGTATCATATTCCTCCCGTCATATTTTGTAGCGTTATGTTTGATCAGTATTGCAAATGTCTCAAAAAAAAATTTCATAATTGGATGTCTGCGCTAACTTGTGTATATCTTGACTATTTTCGGAAACTTGAAATTAATGCCGGATAAACCCTCTAGTGGTCTCAAGGTTTGGAGTGTTTGATATCCGTGGAATTCGAACATGCGATCTTTCTTATACCTACTTGGCCAAACTCGTTGAGTTTTCAAATGTTTCCTCTTAATTACAAGAAGTAGATGCCGCCGCGACTCCGTGAGGGCTGAGAGCCAGCACACGCACTTACAAGTAGCAGCAAAACGATTTACCTTAAATCCTTATTTTTGTTCCCTTTTCTTGTTCTCTTCTTGGAGGAGTTCATCAAGCTGGGAAAAAGTAAAAAGAAAAAGATTGAAAAAGGTGAATTACATATGGATTTAAGTGTTAATATTTTCCAGTTAGACCTTGAAATCAGAATTCTAGGGGTAAAATTCTGGGGGTCGCCACAGAATTAACCCTTATAACTGAGAGAAAACAAAAGGGTGTTTTTGTCTATGCAAAACAAAAGCAGAAAAAGCAGATTTACCTTGAGAAGCATGTGGAGCTATGAGCTGCTTCAAAAAATAAAGTCCTCCCTCTCTAAGGCCTGTCCCAATCTGCCTCCCTGTATGTCGATCCTGAACAACACAACCAGAAGAGGAAAAAGTGACAAAAACACCCTTTTGTTTTCTATCATGAGAGAAAACAAAAGGGTGTTTTTGTCCTTGTTTCGAAGCTTGGGACAATCCTTTTTCCAATGCCCTTTCTCATGACAAAAATTGCATTCATCAGTAGCTACTCTGTTTTCTCTCAATAACCATATGCAAGCTACTCACATCCGTGCATGTGGGGTCGAAATTTCGATAAGCCTAACAACTAGTGGTTTAATTGTTTACTTATACAGTGCCCTCAGAGCACCGACTCAACATGCTTATGGCATGATGCTGTAAGATAGCTTGATATACATTATTGGGCTCATTTCATAATAGCATAAGCGATTACTGGTAAAACTTAGCAGATGCCTCCCAATGACACTCTAGCTTGCAACCGATACACTTAAAAGTTAACGGGCCTTGTGATGACAGTTAAGAAATTAGCAAGTCGAAGCGGCCAACCCATTGGATTTTTTCTTTTTGCATATTCGCTAACGTCAATGGATGGGGATTCCCCAATAGGCCCTGCAAAGGTTGTAATTAATGAATCATTAAACGAGCCCAAAGAGAAAAGGACACTTTTTGCAGCTATTAGTTGATTCGGGGTCTGCTTGCAGAAGTGGAATATAAGGGCAGTGGTTTCACTTGATTTTTGTAGGTGTGGACAAAATTACTGACACATCAGCGGCAAAGACTTTTTGACCCTGCAATGGCGTGTAGACACATGGCAATGGGATCCGCATGGAGAAGAAGCCCCGGTCAAAGCTTCATTGAAAGAGAAATGGGTAACTGCCCAATGAGGAGAGGACGCGTGCAGAGACATAGAAAGGTGGTCCCCGCGGAAGGAAAGCTACCGCGGGAAGACCAAATGTATCCTGAGTTGGCCTTTGCAACAGAGGATTGTGAAAAGGCCATGCGGACTGCTGAATATTGATAAGTCTAAATAAGCTATTTCGAGAAAGTTTTTCGAAGGTTCCATCTGGGCCTAGAGGCAGGGCTCGGAAGGGACTCCGCGGGAAAACACGCGATCGCCGCGGGTCGCGACCTTGCTCCTGCGGGAATCAGGGAATTTCTTGTGGTTTGGTGGCTTGGGATGGAGGTAGCATCGCGGAAATTCGAGCCCTCCCGCGGAGAAGACCTCCACGGGAGGGCGAGCTTATCCAAGACCTGGAGGTACGGAAGGGACACGTGTTGGGGTCTTATGGGAGCGCCGTTCTGGGTCTGACCTAGGCCCAGGTGCCCTATAAATACCCCTGACATTCCCAATGATTGAGAGAGCTGACTTTTCAGGAAAGAAGGGGTGTGAGCACTGATTCTGAGGAAGGAGAACATTCTTCCCCGGAGAGAAGGTGACCTCACCCATTCGAGTCCAGAGAAGGTCAGACATCACCCCCGCAGAGAACATAAGGGACACACTGCCTTTGTCTCTCCCGTACCTCTTGCTTCTTTCCACACCCCACAAGATTTCTCCTCTATTTCCTCTTTCACTAATCATCAGCCAATCGCACCTCTCTAGCTCACATTTATACACGTAAGCACATCCAGCGGAACCCATCCCACCCACAATTTTGTTCCAAGACTCACTGGAAATGGTGTTTCTAGGTAGGCTACTACTTGGTTCTGAAACCCATCTACGGGGAGGCACTTTCTGTGACTCGAATTTGCTAGAGGCTAAGCCTTACCGTTCGGCCACAGGGTCACATTTTGCCATCCTATATCGTCTCCATTTCTTCTCAAATAATGATTAGCTTGTAGTTGGTCTGTATTAGGCTAAAAGCTTCAGCCTTCAACTATTTCAAACCCTTGCGAGTTTTCAATTGCGCCTACACAACCGAGGATCGTCTAGCAATATCTGTTTCTCGAATCTATTTTCCAGCGTTCTAGCTTTCCTTTTGATGTAAATTGGAAGAAGTGAAATATTTGTCAAAAGTGTACCAGTGTTTGGCATGTCATGTCAATGTGATCAATTCAGGTAAAGCAGTTAAAATCGCCGGTTTCCTTGCCGACGTCTATCATACTTTAGGGTCCAGTTTGATGAAACCATAGATGCATCATTTTGGGTGCCTGAAACCAGTTTTTTTTACAAGTATCGCCGGAGTTTAAGGATTACCAAGTCATCGTGTGATTTTGTTGTAGTGGAGAATATGCTTTTGGTGCATCTTTAAACATATTCTAGATTGTTTTACTTGAATGAGATTGTGCAGCCACTGCCCTCCGAGAGCTATTTCCTGCGCGGTTATTAGGTCATTTCCACTCCAAAAGTCACCATTTGCATCAAAAGTTTGAGCTTGTGATTGATTGGAACCCTGAACACACACGTGTACTTGTTTCATAACCTTTGTCTTCCCTTGCTATGAGTTGTGAAATTTTAATGTACTCGCAAGCGCACGAATCGTACCGAAGTAAAGTAATGCAAGAGCGAGGTCGAACCCACAAGGACTTGTTGATTTTTTGTAAGAAAACTAAATAAACTTAAATCGATTAAACCCTAACCTAGTTGAAAAAATTGTGATTGGTTTTTTAAACTAAAGATTAAATAAATAATGACAAAAGAAAACAGTTAAACTAACACGACAAGGTAGTGGAGATTACGATTGAGAAAAGGAACTAAGGTATCGGAATCCACACCCACAAATATTTATCAACTAATCTTATGCAATGATTTTTCCTTTTATTTCTGCACAATGATTTAGAGGCTAATCTTAACCACTGTGGATAATATGTCATTAAGCCTTTTTTTTTATTTATATCGGAAATATGTTCCTCCTCTGCTTTAAGGTTTAAGCCGAAATCATCAACTGTATCCGTATGAATAAATCACAGTAGATATCATGTACTTAAATATTAACTCTGATAAACCAAGCAATTCGATTAATAGGGTGATATCAAATCATATGGAAAAAAAAAACTCATTCCGATTGAATCCATATCCGAGTTTCAACCAAATTAATTAATAAGATCAGAACAATAAACAATATGAAAGCACGTAGGAAAAAATCATATGCATAAACTAGACATTTTGCGTAGAGATCCAAAACCAACCAGAAACTCTGAGATGGAGCATGACGATTGGAGAAATCGCGTTTCCTTCTCATTGATAGAACCATTATAAATGTTTTTGACGTCTTTTTATGCAGGGATTGTGCGGATGAAAGGAGTTCCGTGAACTTGGAATTCTTTCAGACGCTTTTGGAAACAACCAACTCATCTCATGATTCTCGAACTAGCTCCCTTTCAAATTAGGCGAAAAGATAAGTTCCTTTGACTGTGATTTCTGTTTAATCGTGAAAATTGCACATGGCATAAATAGCGCATACGTTGTTACTCGGTTCAATAGGCCAAGATTGGAGATGCACAGATTAGTACTCGTTCGCTAGAGTTGGTCACACTCAACGACAAGTATTACGTGCAGCCGTAGAGAATTCAATTTCTTTGAGAAGATATAGAACGTACCAAGGTGGTGGTATGGTGGAGACGGGGCCTGTTTCTGCCTTATTGGGTCCTACCCATCTGCTGATCTATGTTGATCAGCAAGTTGCTGAGCTGAATGAAGCATTGAATCACTTTTCAGTGGGACATTCCTTGAAAGTAAGTTTAATGGAAAGGGAAAGAAAACAATGTGGGGTGACATTCCATCCGTAAATTATACTGGCAATGGACAAGCAGATCCATTAAAATATTAGAGAGAGAGAGAGAGTCAAGCTGATCACTAGTTGCCATCAAAAACTTTAAATGTGAGAGAGAGAGAGAGAGAGTCAAGTTGATCACTAGTTGCCATCAAAAACTTGAAATCAGTATCGTTGTAGAACTGAAATGGACCGGACTCAAAACATTCTCCAAATAACTTGACCTTTGGTTACTGAAAAGACCGTCTCTGCCTATATAACATTCGTCACTTGATCTGTTTATTTGATGCGCCATGTGAGCGCGTTTGCATCCGTCCAATGTGAATATGTGATCACATTTCCGGTGTTCGACTAAATTTTTATACATCCATGAGATAGATAATCTCACAAAGTGTGTGGTTTTATTAATCCAATCAATATTAATTCGATGGGATAATATTTTGTTTCACTATTAGTTCTGTCAAACAAACAGACCTTCAAAGTATTCGGAAACGTTGAGATAAATTCGAGATCTTTTTCATTGACAGAAACTGAATAATTGTACAAACTTTTGAAGCTCAAATAAAAGGGGAAAAATAAAATAAAAATAAGCCTCATCATCCCCAGTATGCAAAATGCCCAAACATTCTAAAACCTTGGGCTTTGGAGAGGGCTGGAACTCTATGCTATCTGTTGTTTCTTTCCTTGTGTTTTCTACATACATCATCTTTACAACAAAGAATCCAAGGGGTGGGGGGGAAATGGATCAATATCCTCCTAAGATGATCAGAACTGCGAAATGCACCGTCGGTGGCCGGAGACTTTTCGCTTCTTCTGATTCAAATCGGTCTTGTAGACATTGCCGATGTCCTGTGCTATTCTCTTGGCATCAAAGGATGCACCAGAGAGCCCTTTTCTTGTGAACCCAACAGCATAGAGACCAGCCTTTCCTTTCCACCCGTTCGGGAATGGCGCCTTCGGGAAGCCGTTTTCCGAGAAGAATTCGCTTTCCTGCACGTATCGAAATCGAAACAAGGTCAGTTTTCAGGAACGAGATTTCCGAAACTGTTTTCCATTTTCGAAAACAGGTTATTTCTCTGAGGGAATAAACAGAGGAATGGAGCAATTTTCTCACCTGTAGCCAGTACGGCACATTGCTCCGATATCCGGTAGCCAAAACGACCGAGTCGATTTCGATCTTTTTGCCGTTGACGAGCTCGACCGCGCCACTGGAAAACCTCTTGATTCCGGGAACCACCTTGATGTCGCCGGACCGGATCTTTTGCAAGGCCCCGACGTCCAAAACAGGGGTCTTCCCCTGAGTGTTCTTGAGCTCCAGCGGACCAACTGATGGCCTTTTTAGCCCCCATTTCTCGGTGTTCCCCAAAATAAACCACGCCAGAATCAACAGTATCTTGTCTACTAGCCAAAGGGGCAACCACTTCATCATCAACATCGCGAATTCGAACGTCGATTTCCCGAAAACTTCTCTTGGTAATACGTGAGTCTGTGGATCAAAATAGGAGGATACAAGCCATTAGAATCTTCATTTTATATCCATTTTGATTTCTCTTCATTTTCAAGAAAACATGAGAAAAAACAACACAGAGGTGCACTTACCGAATTTCGTACCACCATGGATGGCTTGGCATTGTGGTTAGAGAGGTCAAGGGAGACTTCCATGCCGGAATTTCCACAACCCACGACCAGCACTCTCTTTCCGGCGAACTTCTCGCCGGACTTGTACTCACAAGCATGTAAAACCTCGCCTTTAAACTCCTTCAGCCCATCAATCTCCGGCTTTACGCACTCGGCATTCTCCCCCGTCGCCACCACGAGCCACTGGCAAATGTACTCCACCTCGGTGCGGCAGCAGCCGCTGGTGGAAACGGTCTTCACCCGCCACGAACGGCAGGCCTCGTCGTACCTCGCGGATTGGACGCACTCGTTGAACTGCGGTTTGATTCCGAAGCGATTCGCGTACGTTTCGAGGTAGCTTATGAATTGCTTCTTTGTCGGGTATTCCGGGAAGTCTTCGGGGAATGGGAGGTTTGGGAGCTGGCAGAACTGCTTGGGGAGGTGAAGTTTCAGGCGATCGTAGGTTCTCTTTTGCCATAGTGATGCAATGCAATCTGATTTCTCCAGGACTACAAAGGGAACGCCTTGTTCCCTTAGGCAAGCCCCTACGGCTAGCCCAGACGGCCCGGCTCCTATAATGACCGGGCCATGGACCAAGACGCAACGGCGCGGAAAGAAATCGTCGCGACCCGAAAAATTACACATTGTCGGAAAGAATAGGTCAGGTTTTGAGCAGTTGGAGCTAGTTGGAGAATATTGGAGAGAGAGAGAGAGTGAGTGAGAGAGAGAGAGAGAGAGAGAGAGAGAGAGAGAGAGAGGTGTTCTTGAGGATTAGGAGATAGTTAGAGAAGTTGTGTTGGAGGGAGATTGTGGGGGTGGGGGTGCTTAAATAGGGGTGTTGGGGCAAAGGGAAGTGCATGTGATGGTAGTGGGGAAAGTAAAAGGCTTTTTTTTTAGGGGTCATTCACCAAATCATAAGCTAAAGTCTGCCCTCTATTATTATACATCATAGATCCACTTTATTATATGGTTTCATTTGGGATTGAGCAAGCGATTTTTTATTCCTCCGAGAAAAAAAAAATTGAAGAGGGCGGCCGTTGCTTATTTATTTTCTAGGGCTAGTTATGTGTGTTTCCTAGTTCCATGTAGTAGTAGAATTTAAGGAAAGTTATTGCGGTGAACTCCGGTGCACGGATTTTCGCGTCGAAATTCGGATAGAGATGTGTTCGCACTCATTCCTTACGTACGGGTCTCTTTAAAGTACCAAAAGGTCCGTGTGCATCGAATGATTGATTCCGGATGCATTTGACAACGTGCATCATTCGAACATATCGGGAAGAAGTTGATTGAGTAACTGATAGCGACATGACAACGTGGTAGTAGATGGACGGGTGGCGTAGTGCACTACAGGACTCCCGGATCTGATACTTTCTTACGTGGCAAGGAAGGGATGCTGAGTCGGATGAGGGCAGTGCACCCACGTGGAGGGGAGGAGCCAAATTGGGAGAGGAAGGGGGATAACGTCACCCACTTCCCCAACTGGAAAATTCTGGGACCCCAGGCCACAAGCCTCCAGGCATTGGGATTGCGACCTGTAAGGCTGTTTCAAGCCCACTAAAGCCCATTCCTGCCAACCCATCGTGGTTCACTTCTCGTTGGTACCATGTGTGGACCCCACCGTACCAAAACGAGTTTGATTTTGTTCACCCAGAAGCACGCTTGCAAATTTGGCTACAATGGTCTTTTAATAGTCAACATAAAGAGGTTTAATAGAATACATGAAAATGGTCCATGAAAGAGAAATCAATGACCCAGATTCACTGTTGAGTGAATCTAGACTATTGATTTCTTTTTCATGGTCATGTTACATTTTTGTGTCCACTCAACGGTGAATCTGGGCCATTGATTTCCATTTCATAGATCATTTTCATGTATCAACATTTTCCAAACATAAAACCTACTCCTTCCATATTATTCTAAGACCCCGTTTCGCTAAGGTTCTTATTTATTAAGGACTTATTTCGTATTACGAGATAGGTCATTCTCTCACAATACATCACATTTAATTCAAAAAATAAGTACTTATTTTAATTAGTGAAACACACTCTAAATCGTCACAGAGTAGGTTTTATTGACCCACGTTGTCACATAGATGAATAAGTTCGTATTCAATACTCTGTGTTTATTAGTTGTACACACTGCGACTGGGATTATGTAAGTACTGTTATTGTTGTTGTGGTTGTATTATTCACATTTGTTTTTTTTTTTTTCTATTTTGGGAAACAAATTAACAAGTAAATACAATTTGACTTTCAACAAAAATGTTGCCAAATCCCTTTTTTCTTATCGTGTACCCTCTTTTACTATATTTAGGGTTTTCACACTATTTAGCTGAGACGTTTTTTGGTGCTCGGGATTACTGTCTGCTAATACGACGAGGGATCGATTGAAGTCTCTAATTTGAGAAGCGTAGTCATGATTGGGAAGTGAAGTAACTTTTGAGATGTATATTTGAATATATTAAGGACTCTAAGTTGAGACACGTACGTACGCGTCACCGTGATTACGAATTGAAGCAAAGTAGGATTTTGAGCTCTTGTTAATAAAATCGAATACGACGGTGATTAGAAAGTAAAGTAGTGACTAAGATTAACCGGGGCCAGACTTACATGCCAATACGGTTTCGTGTTAAAGTCACATAATGCGAATGCATGAACTCGAGCAAAAACCGAAGAGCGAGCGTAAAAAATATTTTTCGAAAATATTCGAAAGTACTATTGGAATTCACGAGAGCGAGAACTGATAACGGGAGCGTATGTATGTATGGTCCTGCACTTGTATATGTGACCTAGCTAGGATTTTTCTAGCTGCATGATCAAGAGGGTTTGAGTTGGAAAGATTAATTCATGTGGGGTTACCCCACACCACACCCCCCGTGCCACCACCGCCCACTTGGTGTTATCGAGTGTGAAAATTTTATGGGAAGAAGAGAGAAAGCATGTGCATGAAACCTTGGTTCCCATGAACTTCTCTCCTTTTCATGAAAGGATTTTTTGGTAGCGTCTCTATGGTTTTATTTAGGGGCTGTGCGGGACAAAGAAAATGGGCAAAGAAAAATCTTTTCTTTGCCCATTTTTTTTGCACTTAGTATTTCTCTTTATTTAGTATTTATTCAAAAAAGGGCTTTGCATGGAATGAGTAGTATCATCATCATGCTCAAACTATGCTCTAGTTGCCCGCCCAATCAAAATTTTGAACTAAAAGAGTAAAGGAATGTTCAAATATTATATTCTCTCACTATTTTATATCTTTGTCCTTATAATTTCAACTTTTTAAAGAGACGTATGATAATTGCATTTAATATAGAGGCATTAATATCCTCATATTATCTTTACGCCTTAGACTTTTGGAAAATGATTGGGACACATATGCCATGACGTAGATCCAAACATAACGACTGTGTTTGAAGTCATTCGAAGTGTGTGAGTTTTATATGCATCTTGTGAGATCTATGTGCATGCATCGAACGACTTCTATGTTGATCGCTCAATAATTACTCCCTCTGTCCCTTTATTACAGTCCAGTATTCCATTTTGGGCTGTCCCTTAATAAATGTCCATTTTGTAAAGTTAGTGGGTAAAAGTTGGTGAATTGTCTATTTTGTCCCTAAAAGTAGATTCCATTTTGAAAAGTTAGTGAGTAAAAGTGTAATGATGGTGGGTAAGTAGGGAAAGTGGAGAAAAAAGTTGATGTGAAAGGTATAATGATGATGTCTTTTTAATAAGTTGGAGTTACGAAGCAGGACATTTAAAAAAGGACGGAGGGAGTACTATACGTCGGTAACATTACTCTTTGACTTTTATAACTAAAAATCCGGGACATCAAATAACAAAAAGATGAACCGCGAATGGAGACTCAAAAATCGATATAGAATGATGTGCACACAGTTATATTTTCAAACTTGAATTTTGCCATTTTCGGTTTTAATCGCTCATCGATTAGATGGCATTTTATTTAAAAAAAAATATCGCTCTCATCACCCTACTAATTCTAGTACTAGAATATACACTTCCTGCGAAAATTCTCAAAAAATAGCATGTTGTTCTAAAAACAAGCATCCAAGTGCAACATCCAAAGAGTGGTGAGAGAGAGCTAGAGAGAGAAGGATGAGAGAGAGAAGGATGAGAGAGAGAAGTATACGATAAAACCAAAGCCATCCATCATATCCCCATGCATGGTATGATCTCTGGTGGGGGATACATGTGTGTATATATATTTGGTTATCCAAATAGGCATTTCACCAGCCTTGCAATGCTCCACAGCCAGCTTGGAAGGTAGGGTTTTACTACTTTTTAGGCTCCAACTTTTACATTAGCTTTTGCTGCTCAGATCCCACTTCTCTCTCTTTCTTTCGGATCAAGAAACCCCTATATGGGTCGGTCGGCGGCACTTGCTATGAAGCAACCAACCGTGTGTTTGGATCAGTAAAATACTAGTACTTTTTTTTTTCTAAGCTAAAAGGGTGGAGGAGGGAGCGACCGAGCATAGCAATCCTCCCTTCGGCGTGATCATAGAAACTCCAGACCCGCGGTGGATCCCAAGAGGGACCAAAGAGCCATAGCAACTACCGCCTTATCAAGGGCTAGCAGGCCAAAGCCGGACAAAGGAAAAGGACCAAATTTGAGAGGGGCGCCGCTGGCACAACTCGAACTTGGTAGTTCCTACCTCACCCAAACCCAAAGAGAGTAGCCTTGACCAACTAGGCTATACCCCTGATGGCAGTAAAATACTACTTAAATGCAAAAAGGTTTTGCCAAAATCCATAATGATCAGTTAGGTCATGCGCGTAAGTAAAGCAATTAAAGTTCAAGAGAAATGATGGATTATTATTAGGACACCAAATTGTTAGCTTTTGCTATATAAGTATATAGGCTTTCGTGGAAGCTTGGTTGTCAACTCCTATTAGCAGAAAGTTAAGCTCTCCTGGGAGTATGTAGGGTTTAGTTGCATAATTCTTCAAAATATTCTGCGTTTCCGTTCTTATCAATTCTCGGACTTTGCTCACGGTCTTAATTTGGAGCCACTAATAAAGGATTTGCACAGTCGTTAATTTGAAGATTCCGGAATTAGTCGAGGTGGGCGCAAGCTGCCCGTACATCTGATTATAAATATAAAAAAAAAACATGAGTAGCTCTCTTTTGGTTCGGTTGTATAATTGGTTAGCTCACTTCATACTAATACTCAAACAGAAGTAAGAGAACAATCCCAAAATGGAGCGGCACAACATATTAAATGTGATGTTAGGTGCAGCTAGCTTATGATTAAAAGATGTATGAGAATACTATTTAATTTCTAGTTAATTATAATCTCTCTCTCTCTCTCTCTCTCTCTCTCTCTCTCTCTCTCTCTCTCTCTCTCTCTCAACGTATAAGTTATCAAGTATGTGCAATTGTGCATACTCATAGCACCCAGTACAATAATTGAATACGTAATTATGATCACTAATTGAATCGATTTCTGATGAGATCAAACCAATGTAATCACAAGCCATTCAATCATTAAGCAATACTATATATAATGCTATAATAAATTTAAGAATCGATCATACATTTCAATTTCTATGTCAAACCATTGAATGGTGGACCATGTGGAGAAAGGAACTTAACGCTCTATATATATGCTTATGCTAGCTAGAAAGAATAAAAAAACGTATGCCCAAAATAAGTTAAAGAATATTAATCTCAATGAAATTTAATTTATCGGGCAAATGGAACCTTTGAAAAGATTTATTAATTTAGATTCTCATGATCTTAATTAGTACCTGATAATGTCATGTTACTAATATGACTCACTAGATCATTCATTTGGGATAGGATCTATATAATTAGATCGGATTGCTAATTAATCATTACTAATTAGGACTTAATAGTTGCCCACCACTTTGGTCAGCACATATATTATTTCACCCTGAAATTCAATTTCTGTTTTCATTATATAACGTGAAATTATACAATAGTCCCAAAGCACAGTCACGTGGTACTCCCGGACTACTGAATAGTTACTCAGAACTCACATAGTTTTCTAGACTCGTCAAGAGACAAGTATGGCTATAATGATGGCAATGTATGCAATATAGTCGAAGAGTTTGTGTTTTAATTGCGAAAACGACCAAGTTACTTCGTATTTCAATTGACGTACACATAATTGCTACTATTTCCCGTAGAAATAGTATTCTTGCTTATTTTGATGATCCTCGATACAGAAGAAAGAGTTCGGGAATTGCTTTTACTAAATACAGGAATCTAAAAAGTGCATTAAATCGTTAAAAATGAGGATTTTTATTAAATGCATCGAATTGAGGAAGAAAAGTACCGGAAATAATTCCGAGGGGAAACCCCTTTGAACCAAAAACCACATCAGCCACAAGGATGATCATGCTCCGGGAAAATGCATTCTCTGCACCTTATAACCAGATACACGAATTCGTAGAAAAATGTAGCAGCAGATTAAATATTTAATTTGAATTCACCCAAACCAATGTAAATTAAGGATACACCAAATGAATTTCTGTGCTAAACACATGGTAGAGAACATGGACTAGTTTATATATACTGTACAAGTATATAAAGAGAATTCAAAAGGGAATTCCAATAATGGAACCCTATCATTGAAATTAAAGAGTATTAATTAATTAAATTGGTAGTAGTAAGATTCATTGTGGGTGACCTCATTCCCTCTCTCATCTCTCCAGAAATTTATTACTCCCTCCATCCTCATTCTTTTGTCCCTCGTCCTATCCAAATCGGATAAAAAAAAAAACTAATTATAACTTTTAATTGGTAATACTGTTTATATGCAATATGGATCTTGTTTGATAGTAGATCTCAATGAACTCTTTTAAACGATGTTTTCAAAATCACCTAAAAGATTATAGATTGCAAGATATAATCAATCGAAAAGTGACATGAACTCCCAAAAGAGACTAAAGAATTGAGACGGAGGGAGTATGTGATCTTGGGGCATGGCAACAAGACGTTCCAGGGCCTTTACTAGCATACAATTTTGTGCCAACTGTGATCAAATTGTATTGACCAACGGTTCCCGCAGGGACGGAGGGAAGTGTATGTGCAGGAACCCAGACCACGCCGTATAAAATACACAATAAATATTCATAATGTACTATATCGGTCCTTCAAAACGTAAAATAAAAAGTGGCTATGTAGTGGAAATAAATATTTATTTTTAAATAAGTACTCATTTCTTGAATTAAATGTTATCGTATTACAAGAGAATGACGTGTCTCGTAAATCAAGAAATAAGCAATTAAAAAACTTTAGCGGAACATGATCACCTAAGTCGTCTCGGCTTTCCTTCTACGTAAATCCTAGCTCTTGTCCTGAATTCTGGAGCGACAAGTACCATTGCCTAAGACTACGGAGAAATTTCTCACATTCCGCCTCGGTTTAACGAGACCAGTTCCCAACGGTTGAATTCGGTTAATGAGGTCGTTAAAACAGTTTGAATGAAGTTGGAAGTCATCTTTTTCCTCTCTCTCTCTCTCTCTCTCTCTCTTACATTAGTCATCTAGATACCATGTAAGAAGCATTGCACCTGGCACAACTAAAGCCTGGCATGTGGCACTAATCTCAATATTTTTAATGGGTTTTGAATTAATTTTCAATTTAGTACTTAATTAATTAATAATATCCTTCTTCTATCTCTTTGACCTAGGTGCCGCCCCCCTCCATGGTTTTCGCCCACACAAGTGTATTAATTTCATATATACTGTCACACAGTTTTAAAGCAATGTACGTCGTAGTGGAGCATTTCATTATCCAAAATAATAATACTACTGGGAAAACAGAGGAATATGATATTGGAATTCTGCAAACTATCGAAAGGGTAATTAAGTCAGGGCTGAACATGCATGTGATCTGTGGGTGGCTTTTAATCAGATATATCGATCTAATCAAATTTTACTAGCTAGCTAGCTACACATCCACATGAATACTTATCTTTTAACTGGTTCGGGTTTCCAGTGTTTCCCAGCGAAATTTTCTTTTAATTAACCGGATGTCCGGACTTGCTTGTGCGGCAGGGCAGAGTCAAGATTTGAATATGGGAGTGGCATGCACTAAAGGGATTCAAGGAAATCGCTACATGTCTACATCCCGCTTTCTCCCTTGATATGCGTGCGGCATATATAAATTCAAAACTCTACAAGGGAGAGTCGTTGCATCCCATTTTCTCTCCTGTGGTGAGCACAGCCACAAAACAAAATTGACAATTAGCTTCGCTAGGGAGTTTGGAAAAGACTGTTTGAAAAGGATTTTTCAAAAAAATTTAAGAAAAGAAAAGAAACGTGTTTAATTAGAAACTGTATTACTGAAAACAGAAAAAGGCAAAAGGGTGCCAGAGGGACTTGAGCTCCCATAGGGATATCCATGCACTTTACTTGGCACCCAGCCCACCCATCTTAGCCACTCAGCCATATATAGGATGCTTTGTGTAGAATTCTAACATATTCATATACATATAACGTTTAGGTTTTTTTGTGTGTGGTTAATTATTTTCGAAACTAGGATGGCTCGTGCCACTCCTCCCCTCTACACATGCCTTCGACTTGTGCGCACCTCGACTAATTTCAAGACCCTAATCAAGTTAATGGCGGAACAAATCTCCAGCAGCCCCAAGGTCGTTTGAAATACTATTTGGCATTTATGAGTTTCGAATTTGCAACCTCTTAAGGGGGCAAGCTGTTTAGTTATTTTTCCATATCCACCTGGCCAAACTGCTCCTTGGTTTTTCCTAGCAAAATTAATTTTATTCTCATGCATCTTCAGTCGGTAGCTAAGGAAAATATATTTGTTTTGAAGAAAAAGATTTTCATTCTCTTTCTCATTTTGCTTATCAATATATCAAAATAGAGAGGGAAAATTTTATATTTTGAATTATCTCCGATTGATAGTTGAAAACATGTAATTATGATATAAATTTCGTTACGTTATTTGTGATTTTTTTTTACACCTCCTCGTGGTTTAAATTATGCATTCTTATGAAAAATTATCAGGGATACAGTACTATATCTCCGAGACCATACGAGATTGAGTACCGTAGCACTTCCTATAGTATGCACAACCAAAAGAATTGATTTAAGTTGAGTCTCCCGCGGGTGTAAAAAAGTCTAGTAATTAATTAGGGTTCCTTAATACGAGGCTTAAACACGTTTCCGAAAGTGTAATTAGGTGCACATGGCACAAGCAATATTGGCCGTCCAAGTAATTCTATATCTTGATTTCGATATTTAATTACCACCCATTAATTAATAAATAATTTACAGCGGCTCGATAATCATTGCATTGATGATCGCAAGAACTACTGCATCTCTACATGTGACGCCCTTCTAACATTCCTCATACGAATTTAGTATGAAAAAAAGGAAGCATTTATTTTTAATTTATAGTTCTCTCATTAATTTCATTGAGTTAGTTTTGCTAAATAACTAATTGCAACAAATTAACCCATATGCTGATTGTTTCGGTTCTTTCGTATATGTCTGAACCAGATGGCACGCACCTCGACTAAATCCAGGACCCTGAAATTAACGATCGGGCAAATCCCTCCAGCGGCCTGAATGTTGGGAATGTTTGGCCTCCATGGAATTCAAATATACGACCTCATAGAGGACAAACACTTATTTGTTTTCGTATGCTCACTTAACCAAACGTCTCGGGGTTATATCATATATGTATATATATCCATGCTATGTAACAACAATATTAATTCCAGTTAATTTGATCATAACTATAATAACTGTAACCATCTAAACTACCATATATAGAGAGAGGTATCTCAAGTCAACTGGTGAGGATGAATATGACCAACCGATTAGATTCTAATCACTTATGTTGTGGAAATTATTTGACCGAATAATTTAGAGAGAGAGAGAGAGAGAGAGAGAGAGAGAGAGAAAAGGGTAGAAACACATGAGACCACATGGATTAATGCCCGTTTAGAATTATGATTTGGAATATTAACGCTTCATTTATTAATTGGAGTCTGAAGTAAGAGAAATTATTAGTCAAACTAGGTGTATGCCTTTGAAAGCCCTTGCCTTATTATTATTAGTAAAAAAAATACTAATTAAGCTCTTGACCAACTAACTAACCTTAAAATTCGATTCTCGGTTAAGTTAACTAACCATTCCTATGATTAATTTGCTTGATTACTGTATATTGGAATAATTAATATTGGACACCTGTTGTGCCTAAATATATTGACTTTCATTAATCTCTCTAATTATCGGACCTCGTTTAATTTGTTTATGGATAACCTATTTGGAAAATAGCCCTTAATTATCGTGCAAATTAAGCAGCTATAATCCAAAATTGAGCTGGAGAAGTATTTCAGATCATGACATCATTATTGGTTCCGGTTGCTCATGATCACTCATCTCGGACACAATGAGGTCCGTGCGAATCGATCATCTTAATAAGTATTATCTCTTTAAAAAGTGAAAATGTCGAATATAGATTCTCATTTTATTTTGACGGAGCATGAATAAATTAATGTGCAAAAACAAGAACTAAAATGCGATCAAGTAATTATTATGCATCGTCTAACAAACTCACTTCTTAAAGCCAATGCTAATTCCAAGCAGAAAAAAAAAAAGGGGGAGGGGGAATAGACGAGCCTTTTAAGATAGTACTTTCCCATCTCTATTTAATTGTCCATTACGATTTTGCGTGCATTTTCAACGATTTATATCTCTCAACGTATATTGCTAAAAATATGCAATATGAATCTTGTTTGATAGACAATGATTTCAAAAACATAATACACATCGAGAGATATAAGCCGTTGAAAATGCACGAAAAACCGTAGTGTACAATTAAATAGGGACGGAAGGAGTATTTGATATCTGAGTCACCTTTCTATGATATATATAATGAAATTGTTCTTATGCATTTTCAAAAATAAAATTGGCTTTTTTAAGGAATGATCTCATCAATCCTAGAATTGGCCCACATAATCATTGATATGTGAAGGTCTCAATCATAACTATAAATGCCTGAAGAACATGCAAGATAAGGCCCTACCCTTTATACGTACAAAAAAATCTAGAACGCCCATTGAAATCCATGGGTCCACTGCCCATAATAGGAGCATGGCTCCTTAATCAGCCGATGAGGCTCTAGAATTTTTATTCAGCGGTTAATTAGTTACAAAAAAAAGTTTTAAAAAAAATCGCGTACAAAGTTTTATACAAAATAAAAATATCTTTTTTCGTTGCAAATTTTTTAAGCCTAGTTTATTTTGTTTCGCTGTCCTAAATAATCTACTTACTCACAAATTTAATTGAATTACTATCATTTATTTTGGCTACATATAGGTAATTCGGTGCCGACAATATTAAACAAAGTTCAAATTATATATAAAAATACAAAATTTTAATGCATTTTCTGAGTGAACCTTATAGGCTTCATTAGTAATCAAAAGGAACAGTGTCCTTGGGAGATAGCTGCTATGGTGGAGGATGTTGGAGGATGTTAAAGAATGGGCAGGGACGAGACAATGGTCTTTTGTTTGGTGCAGTCATGTCCACGACAAAGCAGCTCACTGGATAGCGTCTCATTGCATATAGATAGAAATATTTTCTTGTTTGGATTGTATTCCGCCCGCTTTAGAATCAATTTCGGTAAAGGAGTTGTCCTAATTACCGAACAAAGCGTTGTGTTAATACAGCAGGGCCATAATTTGGGCCATGAAATTAGAGTAATAATACCCAATCCATAATGACATTGATGTGAATCAACTTGGCCCACAGAGAATTAAAACCCCCCAATGAATCACAACCGCACATTAATCCCACGAGGGTTGATGATTTGCATTGAATGATGACCTAATTTGGTAGGTTGAACACCTGTCAAGGCCCACGTAGGATCGAAAGGAACCTAGTTAGATTCCGGGATAGCATTGTTTAATGAATTAATTATTATTCTCGATGAGAAAAGTGTAAAAAATAAAAAAGTATGATCAAAAGCAATAAAAAAAAAATTCAGTAAAGACAAAAAAAAAAAAAGACAAACAATTGATATTTTTCAATTTTGATCTTCATTTTTATATTTTTCTAATTTTTTTCATCGGGACGAATGATTAAATTCTTTTAAAATTAGGATGAAAAAGTAAACAAAAAATAGCGAAGAAATACGGGACCAAAAATTTAGGAAGAGCGGGGCCCAGAGGGGGGGGGTGGGGGGGGGAGAGATTGAGACGAGTTGGAATTTTAGGGAGGGGGACCTAAAACCGTAAGAGTCATGGACCAAAAACAGGGTGTTAATGGGCTTACCCGGCATGGGCCAGTTTTGACACCCAACCCAAGACTGATCCCAACTAAGGTTAAGTTCCGCTAAGATTTTTGAACTTTTTCTTATTTTGTTCTGATTTAAAATTTTTTCGCGTTTGTTAATTTTGCTCTTAAATTTTGTGGGCTTTTGATTCGTCTTGTCAAAGACGAATCGGAAAAATAAAAGTTTAGGACCGGCTCTTCGGGCTTTATATTGGATATTTCAAAAAATATTTGTTACTCAAAATTTTATTTTTTCGATTCGTCTTGACGAGAAAAATCAATAATCCACAAAATTTAGGCGCAAAACTAACAAATGCAAAAAAAAAAAATTGAATAAGAACAAAACAAGAAAAATCCCAAAAAGCCCTTAGCGGATGTCGACGTGGGTATTTCGTAAGAAACTCGTCACAAAACAAGAAAAAGCCCAAAATTTCTTTTAAGAATTTGTTCATCCCACATTGAGAATGCTCATCGAATGAACAATTCAATAAGAGAGCTGTCAAGAACTCACCACGAACGTAGACGTGGCATTACAGTTCTGTGGTATGACCCTTTTCACGCTCGCGCTCGTACTCCAACTCAAGCACGCGCATTATTTCCCTTAGCTTTGAACAGAGTGGGTGGGTCCAGCTGGTGTCCTTGATGCATGGGCTCATGGTCCCAAACCATGAGTACTATTGTGAATTGTGAAGGAGTTTAGTAGGGAGTCCACGTGAATTCCATATGGGCTGGAATTTAATTCCCTCAAGACTTTGATTGATTCACATAACTGGCGAAGCTCAATGCAGATGTCACTTCAGAAAATCCAAATCAACTTATTTACAACTTCTTCGTTTTTTATAATTCAGAGTATCCAGATCAACTTACATTTGCTATACCAACTAGCGGGAACCCATCCAAATCCAAATCCGAGGCTCCTTGCTATTTCCTAAGAGACCAACTAGTGGGAACCCATCCAAATCCGAGGCTCCTTGCTATTTCCTAAGAGACCAACTTGCGGGAACCCATCTAAATCCGAGACTTTTATAACTCAGAGAGTATCCGGATCAACTTACACTTGCTATTTCCTAAGAGGCTGGTGAGACTAACCAGCGGGAACCCATCCAAATTCGAGACAGCCCCTTATAAATTGAACCATAAACGCATGCCTCATACTCGAGCTTCAGCAATTATTCTAGTTTAATCAATTTAGTGTTTGACAGAACGGTCAATTGTTAATACAATTAAGATTGTTCCAACATCGTCTTCACCAATTTTGATTCATACGACGCCATACAAATCATCTCGACTCAAGCAGGAAATAACTCCGGGGAAAGGATATACCGATATGAAATGGAAACAGAGTCGGCCCAAGCAATCCAGCATTGAACCAAACTGGAAAAGGTAATTTAATAGCACATATACAACACACGGAGAAGTGTCCAACTTACATCTCACTTCGTATGGTAATGAATTAAGATTATCAAAATTAGAACCGAAAGCCCTCTCTCTCTTCCTCTCACTCTCCTCCCCCAAATTGGAAACCCGCATCAGCAATGCAAACTCCTACGCTACACCGAGCGACCACTTCTTCAATTAGCATGGTCATTCGGTACTGTACACTTGAAAAAACACTCTAAAATGAAGCCTCAAACCCACTAGTACCGTCATTCCAAACACCCTTTGACAGAAGTCCACCGTGCTCGCTCACACTCCCTTTCAATCGGTAAAACGACGGCTTGCTCCGAACTGTCCTCAGAGGACCCGACCTATTGCCATGGTTGATGGGTAAGAAGCCCCCTCCCCCAGTAAAAGTTGAAGCTGAAAACGGTCTGTTTTCAATCTCCTCAAGAGGACCCGAACTATACTCCATGGTTATATGTGGAGAAACCCGACCAGCATTCCACCAACTGCTCTCGCCTTTGAAATCAGAGTCATGAGCAGAAGACTCTTTCTGACTGCAGCAATCCCCACAGGTCTCGTCGTTGTCGTTGTATATGAGTTTGAGAGCTTGCACTACTTCCCCCATAAACGGCCTATGAGTCACCTCTGGGTGGACGCACATGGAGGCAATGGCTGCCACCTTTGCCATGTCATCAAAGTCAAAGTTTCCCGCTAAGGAGGGGTCAACCAACTGGGCTAGTCCTTCCCTGCAGGTTAGTAATGGACGGGCCCAAGTCACAAGGTTCTCTTGTCCAGGGGATTGAGACATGTCCACAGGTTTCCTCCCAGAGAGAAGTTCTAAAAGAACAACTCCATAGCTATAAACATCACTTTTTACGAGTAGATGTCCTGTCATTGCATATTCAGGAGCTACATACCTGCAAATCCAAGTTAAATCTCCACCGGGAGATATGTCCCCAAAGATCAGCTCTAATACAAAGCCACAATAGAGATTAAAAAAAAAAACACCATTACATGATTTATGGGACAAACAAAATCAAATTCGTACTCAGTGACTAGAAGAGCACTCAGAGATGGGGTCACCAAATATAAAGTGAAGCTTGACAGGAATTTCACTATTTCAGTCATTTGAACACAGAAGGCAATGTTCTTGAACTTTGTCTTTCACAAGGAAGAAACATTTATAACTTATGTATTGACCGCTAATTTTAGTGTTTGTCATAAACGGCAAATTCCATGAGATTAGGGAAATCACCAACATCCAGGAAACTCTAGAACTACCTGTCATTAGGGGTGTAAACGAGCCGAGTCGAGCTGAGCTTCAGCGAGCTCGAGCTCGGCTCGTTTACTTAACGAGCCAAATACTCGAGCTCGAGCACGAGCCGAGCTTAGTAATTTACTAAACGAGCCTCTCTTAATCGAGCCGAGCCTCCTTTAACAAGCCGAGTTTTTGTCAAACGAGCCGAGCTCGACTCGGCTCGTTTACTAAACGAGTCGAGCCGAGCCGAGCCGAGCCTTAACAAGCCGAGTCGAGCCGAGCTCGCGAGTAGCTCGGCTCACTTACAGCCCTACTTGTCATAGATGTCAATCGAGTCTATACGAGTGTGCATTTTGGTTATGATGGTTCTTATATTAAACAAAAACGAGTGCAGCTAAGCTTAGTAGCAGGATTCTTCTAAAATGGGTGCGCTCCCAAGACGGGAGCTCGAATCGGCGCTCCCAAGATGGGAGCTTGACGGGAGCTCGCTCCCCTTGAGATAGGAGCTCGCTCCCAACTAAGATGGGAGCTTATTGGGCGGTTAAGGCAACTGTTTTCATACTCTTGAGGGAGTTATGCCATTGTGAAAATAAAAATATGAAAATCTTATCACTCAAGAAGTTTTGCAAATTGAAAATATCTAACTTCCTTTAAGTACCCTTTAAGATCGTGAAAATTCTCATAAGTAATCACTTTTCCTTCAATGGTTAAGTATTTAAAGATACTTTATATACGTATTTATATGAAATCTATATACGCCTCTTAGGCACTCCCAACCTTAGGAGCTTCTAGGTGCCTCCGCTCCCCCACTCCCGCTCCTGCCCCTGCCCCCGCCCCCGCTCCGTGCTACTAAGCAGCTAAGAACATCGAAATTATTTTGGAAGATTATGACAAGGTGGAGGTTACCCATGAATAGTACATACCCAAAAGTTCCCATGACCCGTGTTGAAATGTGATGACTTCCTTCTGTAGCTTCTCTTGCCAAACCAAAATCTGAAACCTTGGGGGTGAAATCATCTTCCAACAAAACATTGCTGGCCTTAAAATCTCGGTGAATTACTCGAGGATTAGAATCTTCATGAAGATATGCCAATCCCCTTGCCGCACCAAGTGCAATCTTCAATCGTGCATCCCAGTCAAGAGGCCCACTTCTCTTGTCAGCTCCTGAAACACCAACACACATATGATGTTGAAAGATTTTGCATTTCAAGTCTACATTTATTTTCAGGCAAATATAGAAAGGACTGCATGACCGAGTCCAATGAGGTGTAGAAATGATTCGCTTTAACAATTCAACAAAATTTAATGGAGCATAAAACACAGAAAATGGACAAACAATATGAGACAGAAGGTAAGAAAGTGGGTTATTGTACCATGTAAATGAGACTCAACACTGCCATTTGGAACTAGCTCATAAACCAAGCAGCGTGTGTGGTCTTCAACACATATGCCAATCAGTTTCACCAGGTTACGGTGATGCAAACGGCTTAGCATCTCAACTTCTGCGATAAATTCACGATCCCCATTTTGATTATCCCTTGTAAGCAATTTAACAGCAACTTCAGTTCTATCTTCCAAGATCCCATGAAAAACACGTCCAAACCCTCCTTCACCCAGAACCCTTTTCAAACTGAACTTATTTGTGGCCTTATCAAGTTCAGCCAGTGAAAATGTTTTAACAGACAGAATGGAAAAAGGCATGGTGGAGACGAGGGATATAGATGTCGAGCTAGCCATGCTACTCGATAAGACAGACCCAGTTCCTGCATCATACACAGACATTCATTGATCCCCAGTTGATTGGTCGCAAGCAACAAAGACTGAACGTGGACGGCTGATAAATTTAAGGGGACTGATCGTACAAAAAGTTCCCAAAGACATTATATTATTAATAGCACTTTAGAAATCAAATCCAGCCTGAATTTCAGGCCTACATGGCTGCATTGAACAAAACCAAGCTCTATTAGTCTAACAAGAAAGGAGAAAGGAGAGATCTAGAAAGAGCATAAATAACAAGGACTTGCATTGTGTAGTGCATGCCTAATCATTGAGCTGAACTAATGGGGACTGATGAGTCCATCCGCCTTTTCGTATTGCTTTAATTGCTATCTAGGGAGTTGCTCGACATATTGATTGAAGTAAAAGCTAAAGAATTTTCTAAGAATAAAGTCACCAATTCAATCTTGCCCCTTGCAACATTGACCACCTCATTTTCTATCAATCGCACAACAAAGAAATTTTCACCAATTTCATGATGGGTGTAAACAGTTTATTAAGGTCTAATGAAGGCAGGTTCTCAGTTGGATCCACAATGCTCAGTTCAATTACTAAGTATTTGGGTGAATTCTCTATTTCCTAGCAGGATGCACTGCTTTCTAATGATGTCCAATTCCTTTGTCTAAGCAAGAAAACTAAAGCACAAGACTGAGAGCAAGACTGAAAATTGGTTTCCATAAATGGTTTTCTTTTTCCTTATACAGGTCAAGGAGACTCAAACTTGGAGTATCTTTATCAGGGGAAGGGAGCATATGCAGCTGGAGTGACCCCAAGAGGACAAATTGTTTACTTATGAGGTACAAGAAATTGGATATAGAAAACTATCAGACACTAGAGAAGCAAAGTTGACTGACCACATGATGTAGTAAGCAAGGCACCTTAGTCCTCTAATCCGCTCTAGAGGCGCACCAAAATCATCGTACCTACTCCCTCCATCCCATAAAATTGGTCCCCTATGAAATTACGTGCAATTTCCAAACTTCAACTTAATGTATCTATTAAAATAATTTTTCGATTTTTTTTTTTTTGCACCATTCAAATGATCTCATTGAGAACTATCAAACAAGATCCATATTGCAAAAAAATTTACTCCATTTCAATTCATTATTTTTAAGCTTGAAAATTGCACGTAATTTCGTAGGGCACTAACTTTACGGGACGGAGGGAGTATGTTCCTCAATCCTGAGCAATTATCAAACCAAAGTAAAACATTTCTACAACAAGTGAAAGAGTACTTCAGCAAATAAAAAGAAGGATCTACTGTATCTTTTGCTGAGAGAACCACAGATGAACAGCCGTTGGAAACATATTCTTGTAATGAGAATACTGTAACAAAGGAAAAGAACATAGTTGAGGAAGACAGACATGAGCCTCCTATATAGCTAAGCAGGTGGACAGGTAATCAATAAGTCAACACCTGACATGCATTCCCTAGCCAAAGAGCTCTAAACCATTTTATGACTCTTTTCTAACGAGCAAGAACAAGCCCAGAAATTTACCAGGTCTCTTATTAGTAGATGGTGTAAAGACAGGACCAACAGCATTTGAGGGTCGACCAACCTTCCTCCACCTTAAGAGGATAGAAACTGCTCCACAGCAAACCACCAAGACTACTAATGCAGAAAAGGAAATGATGAAAATAAGTCTAGCATTCATCTTCTGGCTCTTGTTGACAAAATCTGCAGTAATAGGGTATTGCTGATTTCCAGCACTTCCAGTAGGACCATTACCAGCATAACCATCAAACGGCGGTGAAGAAGGAAGCCCTGTTCATAAAAATTTCAGTCAACAGAACATCATAACCACATAATAAGAAACTACGAAAGTGAAATATTTGAGATTGCTACCTGGATAACTGATAGACATCACTTCATAATTGCCAAAAAGCGTCTTATTTAGAGGCACCTTCTTCTCCCAGAATCTCTCATAAGTCAACAAAGCAGAGGTATTATCAAACTTCTCCCCCAAAGGCACCAAATTAATGTCCACCACTGTTCTTCCCTGATTCTGACTATCTGCACTGGCACCAATTATTACCACTTGGCTTTGTCTAAGATATGTGCCTGCTGCAATGTCAATCTCGAGTTGATTAACCAAAGGAAAGATACCATAGAGTGATACATCCAAAACAAGTCTAATTTTCATCGGAAAGACACAACCGCATGGGGAACCAATGGGAGTTGAAGTTAGTGGCTCCACACATATTTGACCACAACCTGAAACAATAACATGCACATTGTTTAAGTAGGATAGCATCATTTCCATGGACACAGGCCAGTAAAATAACAAAGAGAAGGATAGATACAGTCCGACGGTATCATGTATAAGAACACTACCATATTAGGTTGTTAGAAATTAGTACTATTTTATACGACACGCAATTGTGTGGATATTGACTTAAATCATCGCAGAGTTGAATACCTAACTGCTACCTATGTTACCACGATTGGTTTTCTCATGAACCACATGGTTTGCAACCACCTTATGGTTGGAGTCGTTGGACATTAGCCAGTTGTCGAGGCGTCACAACAGATGTGTATGTTTCAGGAGATAGTTATGTCATTGAGAAAATGCAGATTGGTCAAATGGGCTCATAAACAAAGATCTTTCTTTTTCGATACAAAAACTGCACAGAAGTTCTACATTAAGAATTCGAAACCATCAATAATTGGGCGGTTTGCTCTTCCTACAATCCTACGGCCAAGACTTTGCCCTGTACTTGTAGTCCATAAAGATCATTGGTGAAGTGATTACACAAGGCATGTTGATAACACCTTGGAATTCCTGAAGCTCACATTCTTAGATTGTTCTATATTCTCAGATTGTTCTATTGTGACTAAACAATTCTGTTTCTGACACTCAATGATTACCTGGTGTTGTAGAGGGGGCTGGAGTGAATGAAATGGGTTCCAGATGACGATGGTGGCGATGATGTCTTGGGAAGGTGCTAGTGCTAGGACCAGCAACAGGACCTAAAAGTGAAGAGTTGCAACATCAGGGAAAGTCATGAGAAGAGAGAGAATCACCAACACACGCACAAGAGAGCACATACAAAGTGTAAAAGTCAGAAAGCAGCAACTGCAAAGAGCTCAGAGTACTCAGTATACTAGGTACCTCGATACAATGGAGAAGGATCAGGTATAGATGGTGGTTCGGAAGAAGGCTTGAGCCAGGGCATATGGGGTGCTTCTGATGGAGAAAATGACCCACTCGTTGACATAGACCTCCCTGCAAACAGAATATAGCTTCTTTAAAAGTAAAATAGAATATAGTGCCTCTGTGTTGCAGAATGAGACATATATCAAGTTATCAACATCCATCCATAACCGTCGACAAAATTAGCAACATGGTTCCATCCATAGCTAGCAATAAGACCATGTAGACGATAACCACCAAGTCCACATTTTTGGATTCGCCTGACAGGGATATATTTCCCCAATTACAAATTTTACTAAGTTCTGGAGATGAAAACAAAAACATTGGGGATTGCAAATAGAAGCCGGGGTTTATTGCACCGTCAAACCCCAATCACGGGATAAAGTGAAAAACATGTCCAAATCTAGGGCTGCAAACGGCCGAGTTGATCTTTGAAGTGTTCAAGCTCGGCCCATCCAAAACTAGACGAATTGAGCTCGGCTCAAGCTTGAGTTGAGCCCAAATAATCGAGCCCAGCTTGTTTAGTATCAGAGTGTTTGAGCTGGAATATCCATAAACGAGCCGAGCTCAACTCCTTTACTAAATGAGCTTAAAACTTGAACTCGAGCTCGACCCTTAACAAGCCGAGCTGAGTAGAGCCCGTTATGCCGAGCGCCGAGCTGTCCTCTTATTAACGAGCCAAGCTCAGCTTGTTTACTAAATGAGCTTAAAACTTGAGCACGAGCTCGACCCGTGTACTAACAAGCCAGAGCCGAGTCGAGCCCATTATGCCGAGCGCCGGGCTGCTGCCGAACAGCTCGGTTCGTTAGGAGCCCTATCCAAATCCAACTAAAAACTCAACCACAGCAAAATTCCTCTACCATTCTCAACTCTCTAATCTATAGCCTCGACTGGTCAGCCCAGTGGTTGCAAATTTGAGCCTCCGTTTGTTTATCAGTACAATGTTGGAAAGATTACTCACCTTGGTTCCTAAAAGCCTACTTTCTCAACAACCACATAACGCATAAAGCTGTGAACCCAAAACGAGACTATAAATTTACTAATTACCGAAGTCAGAAGAAACCAGGGTGAGCAGAAACAAAGACCAAAAAGACCCTACAAAATTGAGTTACTAGTTACCGAAGTTAGAAGAAACCAGAGTCAACAGAACAACAAGGAGAAAACGACGACGCATCGAGAGAGTTGGCATCTTCACTCTTCGGAATGCGATTCGCGCACACCATTGTCAGAATCCAAGACCGAGCGCTTCGACGGAGTCCCGCCGGAGGATTACAGGGTTCCGGTATAGCTCCGGCCCGCGTCGGCCACGTTCGTCACCACCTCCTCCGTTCAAAACAAGGGATTGCATGGCTTTGAGCGGTAGAGCGGGGCCAGAGAAGCATGAGGTCGTTAAACCCTAGCCTAGAGACGACAATGCGGATGAGGTTCTAGATCCATGAGATACGGCGGAGATCTGAGAAGTAGACAGAATGTGTGTGCATATATATATATATATATAGAGAGAGAGAGAGAGAGAGAGAGAGAGAGTTGGGAGGTTTGCTAGTGATGAGTAGAGAGAGAGACAGAGTTAGAGGGGTAGATCTTGAGAGAGAGAGAGAGTTGGGAAAAGAACAAGGGTGTAGATCTTGGGAGTGAGAGTTGAAGGAAATTGACAAGATTTTAGAGTGAGAGAGCAGCTGATGAGAGGAGAGAGAGAGAGAGAGAGAGGGAGGGAGGTGGGTCGCTTTATTGCCGGTGATGCAGCAGCACTCGTGCTTTTGGCAGTTCATGGTTGTCTGGTCCACGCTCCTAATCCACGCGTGTTAAACTGTAGAGTGTGCTCTAATAATACAACTTCTTTCCTTAATTACATGGGGTTTGGGTTCACTGTGTTTCGAAGGAGTAGTATAACATGCATAAATTTACACTTTAATCCCTCAACTTGTATTTCTCCTCACGTCCCATGAAAAAATGCTACTGTACTAATTTGGTCAAATTGTTCACTTTCGTTCTTTCCAACTAGTGAACTTACACATGTTTTGACTGGTAATTTCGTCAAATGTAGATGTGTTCAGATACAAATAAGACGAAAACCACAATTCTAAGACCCATTTTATAGCCATTTATCAAGTCGGTGACTTTCAATTTATATTTCTTCCTCTTTTTTTCGGTACTTTTTTCCTACTTTTATTCTACCCAGATAACCCTCCATTGTAGCACAATTAGTGATATCACTAAAGCCCCAATCTTCAAGCCTTGAATTATTCAACCTACTTCGTGAATTGTCAACAACTAGTCACTACCCTATGCTACTTCTCCCAATTGCATCAAATAAGCCCAAGTCTCCCGTAATTATTATCACTCACAAAGAACAAGTTTCAGGTCGCATCCAAGTACCACAATTGTCATTTGTTTCAAGATAAATGGTCTACCAAAGTACAGGTCAAATACAAGATTGTCAATAATGGGAAATGTTGCAATTAAGTTATTTTTTACGCGACCACATACAACCAAAGCAATAAGAAAACAAGGTGTTGATGAGGTTGAAATTGGAAGTATACGTGATGTCGCAAGGGGCTGAGATGAAATAAGTTTCACTATTCATTCACCAATTGAGTTGAAATGAGGGAGAGTACAATCTTGTTGACTATGGTTGTGATTTATTATGTCATCGGCCAAGTTAATTGTAGCTAAAAAGAAAAAGACCAATAATAATGCTTATGTTTTAGTGGCAATAAAGCAAGGGGTTCACTATATGTCTCACTACCCATATTGTTTTAAATGTACTTTGGATGTAAAAACAAATGTTTTAAATGTACTTTCGGATGTAAAAAAAACATTCGATGAAGAAGTAGAGTGGTATGAGGACTCCATAAATATAACAATGCAAGCTAATATGCATGGTCATGATGCAATATTTGCGGGAGTATTAAGCCTTAAAAAGCTTGGAGCAAAGAGCAAGCGTTAGGGCTACAACTGAACCGAGCTGCTGGCGGCTCATTAAGTGTCACGGCCCAAATTACCGTGCGGATAATTACTAATTATTTTCGGAACCCTTGGCCAGTAAAATTATTGGTTACGGATTGAAACTCACGCAAAAATTGATAGATAGTGTCGAATGTTGTATTTGTAACGCTGTTAGGCGGAGTTTGAAATCGGTATGCACAATAGTCAGCTCTGATTGTATTATCTCTTTCTTAATTTAATAACCAGGGTATTTTAGAAATTTTATTTTATAATTGTGTGATATCATAGGCCTGGGGTGATTCTAAAATCACTGGCCATGTCACATATCTAATTCCGTCAGGTTTGGGTCATGACATTAAGGTTTAGCTTGTTTAGTAATTGAGCCGAGCTCGAGTTTTAGGTTCGTTTATTAAATGAGTTGAGCTCAACACTCAAAAACTCGGTCCGGCTCGCAAAATATCAGTTCATTTAGGGGGGACTTGTTAAGTAAATTAGTCAGGCTCGGCTCATTTCTAAATGAGTCAAGCTTGAGCTCAAGTTTTGGATTTGTTTAGTAAACGAGCCGAGCTCGAACACTGTAAGACTCGGCTCGTTTGCGCTTCTAGCAAGGGTGGATGAAAGAGAGTAAGTCAAATTAGTATGGTGTGTAATTGTAAGGGTGATAAAAGAGGTTGTTTATGTGTATTATTGTTTACTTGCAAATCTATTTGTCTTATCCTAAATTAAAAAGAAAAAAAATCCCTTTTTTTCAAAAGTTGTTACTTTTAGTTGATTGATTAATCAATTCAAAGTTTTTTTTTAGGAAAGCTAAATGCAAAAAGACAATGTAGAGGAAAGTTAACTGCAAAAAGACAATGGAGAAGATTGACTGGAAAATAATAAGAGAGAGAGAGAGAGAGGGGCAATGGTTGTCTTTGGTGGGGTTGGGTCTGTATATGGGTGTGTCCAAAAAACAAGTGAGTATAGATTAGGTCTGGACAAATATTGGAAGAAACTAACTTGAAGGGCCAAAGTTGACATCAGAGAAAACTTAAAGGCTAAAGTTGTAAATGTACGCGATCTGAGAATGGATTAGGTTTGACGACGCAAATTAGGATGTAGAGAGAGATTTGACGGCCCTGATTATGCCTTTTCATTAAATACTGATTTCCAAAACCTAATCTCATTCGAAATCAAATCAGGAAATAGAGCGCAACTTACACACACACACATACCAGAGGTGAGAGAGAGAGAGAGAGAGAGAGAGAGGGAGGGAGATGGAGAGGGAGAATTGCAATAACTAGAAACCATTGATGTCTCTCTGTGTACTCCCCGGAATTATCTCCCCGTGAAGGATACGATGGGGCGTTCACCGTTTGACGAGGCAAACGGAAGCTCATATTCTTCGTCACAGCCTCCAATCCCTCAAAGGTTTGCCAAATTCTGTTTTTTTGTTTGTTTTTTTTTTTCCGGTCTGAATTTCGCAGATTGTGCTATAAGAACGATTGTCCTTATTGTAGATCGCAAATTTTGATTGGACCAGATCGGAAATTTAGAAATTGCAGTGGTGCAATTTCCACTGTGGACATGAAAAGCGCAGAATTGAAATCTCCCCCCCCCCTCCGATGATGTTTCCGTAGTTGTTATTTGTTAGAAACAAATGGAATTGTAGTCTAAGTATTCAAGTTTAGTTAGGATATTGAGAAACTGTCAAATAGATACTTTAAACCAAACCAAACCAAACTGAGCCTTGCCGTCCCAATCAATTGGGGACAGCTGTCCTGGGCTACCCGTTCACTTAGATTCAGTGAGCCCAAATACCATCAAATAGATATTGTAGGATGGAAATATGTTTTTTGACCAATCTGAAGTTCATATTGGGAGAACTGTTTGTTTCGGTCGGTAATTCCATGAAATTAGGAATATCTGGTGCCCTTGGGGTGATTACTGCATCTATAGCAGTTTTTGTTAGTATTTTATTTGCCCTTTTGAAGTTATATTAATGTTAACCAATTCCATTAGATACCAGGTGATTTCTCATGCTTTAACCAGACGTTTATTCGTCCTCTTATTGATGCTTTAAGGTCTACTGAAACATACTGCTCAGGTCTTGTTGGTTATTGCTGCCTTACATTTGATGCCTTTTCCCAATTTTTTATGTGACTGTTGTATTTACTATTTAGGTTCGTTAGCTGTCTGGGACTCTATTGCATCCTTTGTTTTTATGAAATTGCGGTATTATGGTATACTGTTAGCTTGCTTACGGGCTTATGAATTATTGCTACCCAAGTTTCTAGTGAAGGTTTGTTATGTTACTTGATGCCACTTCTCCTTCAATGATACTTCAAAAATTTGGCAGTAGTAGAAATGTGTTTTCATTGTTAGCACGGAGAGAGGTATCTCCGAGAACAAAATGCTTGCCTAGACGGAATTGGGGGATTGCTACTACAAGGAATGCTGAATTTTCTTCGGGGTCCCGACCTGAAGCAACGAGAGATGCAAAGCGTGACCTTTTATCATGGTATTTCCACACAGGTTTTGGTATTATCTTTGCCAGTTCTCATCTCAATAGAATATGTTGAGTTCTAGGCCCATCTTTTGATGATTTCAGGGTTGAGGCCGAGTCGTTGCGACATTTATCAGCTAAGTATTGTCCTTTGATGCCACCTCCAAGGTCAACCATTGCAGCAGCATTCAGTCCTGACGGGAAAACCCTTGCTTCAACACAGTGAGTTGTTTGCTTTTTGGTTCGTTGATAATTGCATACCACTATATTTACGTTTCTATTCATTTGTTGTTCTCAGTGGTGATCACACTGTAAAGATAATTCATTGCCAAAGTGGAAGCTGCTTAAAGGTGTTGAGTGGTCATAGAAGAACTCCCTGGGTGGTAAGTTTGAGTTGTGCGAGTACACATTGATTTGCTTTTGCTTTGCCTTGCACTGACCTGAATAATGTATTAATTATTAGCATCTTGTCTATTGGAGATTTGCGTAGACATGCAAAATTTCAGAGGATGGTCGACATGTAAAACTCAATTCGGTTTGACAAATCCTTATTCCAGCTAATAAAACTTGTCACTATTGGATAAGGGTGCGGGATCCGTGTCGGACCTGTTTAGTTGCTCAATAACTTAGCAAGCTTATTGTCTAATTCAAATTTCTCACGAGCTATGCATAGAACTCCTATACTTCATGAAAAGGTTAAAGACAACTAATAAACGCCATACACAAGTTCATGTAACATATCCCTCCACTTTTTGGTTTACTTTAAGTATATCATTTTGGTCGAGATTGTTCTCCATCAATATCTATACATTGGCAGTCCAAGGGGAAGGCATCACACCAGAAAGTACGACGAAGGTAATTGAACAGTTGGAACGAGCTGCTTGGGAATTAAGATGAACAGTTTTTCTCTATTGAGATATATAAGTTGTCAGTCTAGAGGAAAGGCATCACACCAGAGAGTACCATGAAAGTAGTAATTGAACTGTCAAAATGAGCTGCTTTGGAATTAAAATCAAGTTGACCATCAGGAAGTGTGACTATTACAGATTGTAGGTATACTGGCTTTAAGTATTAGCATTGAAACTTAAGGAAACAAGGACGAAGTAGAAGTTTACAACAATACAATTCAAGAATTAGCTACGGTATCTGGAATCCAAAAGGAACCGTGAATCCACATTCCCACCAGTTTGGCTGCATAAGAATTCTGGTCATTCCCACCAGTTTTTATCTTGTGTTGGAAAGTAGTGAATTCTGGTCATCAAATAAAAAGCGAAGAATAGACAGTAATTACTAAGAATGGTCAATCAACTTAAGTTATTTCTTTGGTGGAATACTTGGAGCCTAAAAAGTGTGGAATACAGGGATTAACCTTTGAAGCCCTTTCTAGGTAGTTCCCGGGATGTAACTATTACAAGCACTAAGGCTTCAAGCTATTGTAAGTATTTTAATATAACCTTCAAACTCCCTAAAGAAAAGGTTGCAAAAATTAAAATAAACGACGCCAAATAATTGTGGTTGATAAGCTGTTGTATTGTAAGACTACCTATTAATTTCATTAATTTTAGTTTGGATAGGCAAGTGACAGAGTTCAGCTGGCTTCTATGAAATGGGTGAATGCAATTTGAGTGTCAGAATTTCAAATTCTAATTTACTAATTGAGATCACTGTTTTCCTGGCTTGTTTATGATGTTATTTACCGTGTCATGTCCCGTGTCTCATGCGCTGATGGGCTTTTATAGGTTAGATTCCACCCTGAGCATCCAGAAATACTTGCTAGTGGAAGTTTGGATCATGAAGTTCGTCTGTGGAATGCACACACATCAGAGTGCATCGGATCTCTAGATTTTTGTAATTATTGCTCCCAAGTCTTTTCCTTTTTCTTTGCTTGGAATATACTGAATCAGGATCATGATTTGTTTTCTTCACAGACCGTCCTATTGCTTCCCTTGCTTTTCATGCTGAAGGGGAAGTCCTTGCTGTTGCTTCAGGTCACAAGGTGTTGATTCTTGACTTCGCTTAGTCTCTGTCATGTTTGTAGGTGTTTGAACTTTATTGTCCAATATTTAGCGCGTTGTAAGTGAGTCTTTGTTTCTGGGACATAACCTTTTGATTTTGGAATCCAATATCAGCTATATATATGGCACTATGATAGGAGAGGGGAGACTTCCTCACCTACTGTTGTACTGAAGACCAAGCGTTCACTGCGGGCCGTGCATTTTCATCCACATGGTGCTCCCTTTCTCTTAACTGCTGAGGTGAAAATTTTCTCAACAGATTTGTTTTTAGTTACTCACTTCAACCAAATTATAATTGCATCATCCGGCTGATATGCAGGTTAATGATCTTGGCTCTTCAGATTCCTCAATGATTATGGCAACATCTCCAGGATCTTGGCGTTATCCTCCTCCTGCTGTTTATGTGGCAAATGTGCAATCGAGTGATCGTTTTAGTATGTCAACTGAATTGCCTTTGATGTCTTTACCTTTATTGTTCTTGCCTTCTTTTCCAAGAGAGGATTCAAGGACAGATCCACAACTCGGTAACAGACCAGTTGGTCCAAGTCACGTTGGAGTGGGATCTTCTTCTTCAATGCAGTTTCAGGGGGATGTAAATGCAATAGAGCAGTCTGACCATATGGATTTGGCTCCTGAGATTTCTTCTAACTCACATTCTGCAATCAGGGGAACATTAACCAAATATTGCCCTACTGGATTGCAAGATTCTGTTGCTGACACCACCATGGATTCCATGGAGACCACTGAACAGCAACTTGTTGAGGGGTACCAGCAGAGTTTAATTTCCGAAGCTGGTGGAGTACCCAGGTCAACTGGTTTTCAGGTAGACAGGGTTTCCGTAGAATCGAGACAACATCAGTTTCTACATTATGGAGATCCAACACGTTGGGAGCTACCATTTCTGCAAGGATGGTTAATGGGTCAAAGTCATGCTAGCATGGCCCCTGTGCTTCCTGTTGAAGGGGGGATCCCAATGGCTCCTGTAGCAATGCCATCTTCTGTGAACAGAAATGTGGTTTCAGGAGGATCTGGGTTGCGGGATCTGTCTTTGCAGACCCATTTGATGTCTGCATTAGACTCCAGACAAGGTGCGGCTCATGTTAGTAATTCACATGGTAGGAGTGATTCTCTCCCCATTTTGAGTAGAATTCAGTCTGAGCTTGCTGCGTCACTGGCTGCTACAGCACCTGCGGAGTTACCTTGCACAGTGAAGTTAAGAATATGGCCGCATGATATAAAAAGTCCCCATGATCCGCTCGATGCCGAAAAGTGTCGTCTAACCATACCGCATGCTGTCCTCTGCAGGTATGAAGATGGCAAGTAATTTGTTTTCAAAATCATTTGATCCTTTGCTATGTGTTAACATCCTTTGTTGGGTGAAGTGAAATCTTTCGAGGCCAGCCTTGTTTATATGTCTCAAGATTAAGCTAAAGAGAAAATTTGACCGTAAATGTAGACTGCAAACGGCAACTTAGATTGACGGTGGTCATAATCGTATATCTGGTTTCGTTTTGTGGTGTGAATTAATTTGTTCAAAGTCTACATTGCTGGATTTTTTGGCGTGTGGTATAGCATGATAGCTGCAAATGTGGTTGCAGTGAAATGGGGGCCCATTTTTCACCTTGTGGGAGATTTTTGGCTGCATGTGTCGCATGCGTGCTTCCTCAAATTGAAACTGATCCAGGTTTATTAACACAACTACATCAAGATTTCTCGGGGGCAGGTACGTCCCCGACCAGACACCCAATCTCAGCACGACAAGTCTTGTACGAGCTTCGTATATACTCCCTTGAAGAAGCAACGTAAATTCCAACCCGTTCACCCATTTAATTTCTTTTAGCTCTATGGTACATTCAATTTTGATCATTCCAATGTTAATTATATTTATACAGCTTTGGTGTGGTGCTTGTATCAAGGCCAATTCGAGCTGCTCATTGTCTAACTTCAATACAGGTTAGTTGTTCCCTATAGATATCTGGAAATGCAGCTTTTTTCGTTGATTTAGCGGATAGGTTCAGTGTCAGGTTCTCATTATCTTAACCCCACCCCGCCCCGCCCCGCCCCGCCCCTTCCATTAATTTACCGGATAGATATCAGTGCCAGATTCTTATTGTCCAGACCCTACCCCACTCCTCTCCCCTTTGATACACTATGTTGTTAGGTGTACGAAAGTGCAGCTTTGCTTTGTAGGTCTTATAGTCTGCTACTCTGCTTAAATCCAGCACTCACTATGTACCCTTCTTGTTTGTGTTTAGACATGCACCTTTTCTTACCTGTGATGTCCTTAGTTTGAAATTTCACATTTTTACTGTCCTATTACATCTCTTCAACAACTATTGTGATGTACAGAAACAGTCCTGTTTGGTGTTGCAAAGTGTAATCTGTTCCTTTTCGTAAATAGCAGATGGCTGTTAAGTTTAGTTCATTTGGCTGAAAGGACTAAGGACCCTAGTTAGCTGTTTTAGTTTTCTGGAAATTGACATTTTTTAGTGAATCAACTTTTTGAAATAAATAATATCCTGTAGGGACCTTGGGAATGCATAGGTTCGGCATTGATTCCTGAAAGACTAAAGAGAGGAGAAAGGAAGAGGGAGGGCGAAAGGGGAATGGGCTATGATTTCCAGTAATTACGATATGGATTTCATATTGCGATTTTATGGAAATCCTATTGAACTTTATGTTTCTAGTCATCGGAAAAAGATTGCATCTTTTTCAATCATTGAGCACTGGAAGTGTTAAAGCTTTTGTGCAATCGTTAGAACCCTTGTCAACTGCAATTAAAGTTGAACTTGTTTGCTCACTCTGTTCGTGCAGTTTTCTCCCACCTCTGAGCACATATTGCTTGCATACGGTCGACGACACAGTTCGCTTCTCAAAAGCATTGTCATTAACGGAGAAACATCACTACCCGTTTACACTGTTTTGGAGGTAAAACTCTCTATTTTTCCTTGCCCGAATAACTGAAGTGTGCCCATGGTTTCTCGTTGTGATAGTTTCCCTTCTGTTATCCTGATTCGTCAGCATATTAGAAGGAATTTTTCTTCCTTGTACATGAATGAAAGTGCTTCATTTCATCTCCTTTTGGCATCTGATGATAGTTACAATGCCAGTGAGAGTTAGCATGGCTCTTCCTGTAGAATGATGATGTATCTTGAATTCTTGATACTTGGATTTTGTGGATGGGATGGAGGGGCCATTTGTCTGAGGATATAGTTCTCTGTCTTGTGTGAATGAATATGCCTTCTTTAGAAAAAAATATTGGTATTTTCCGGAGAGAAAGGGCAGTAAAAGGCAAAATACAAGTGTACATCTTGATTTACTGATTAATGGGGTTAGTCAAGACACGATGGTTTAATGCAGATGTCTTTAAAATACACTGAAGACAACTGATATCAGTATCACAAATGAGCTTCATTCTGAATGTCAGTATCTGCATACGAATTGTATATGAAGACCTTCCGAAGTAGTTCAGAGGTTTGAAAATGATTTGGAACCTTATACTGGTGTTGTAGAAAGTATTTTTGGATATTTATAATTCTGTACCTATTAACAGTTAAGGAACATGAACTTACAAGGGGAAACATACTTATGAACCCTACTTTTGCATTGTTGGGAGTTTGATCGTTGAAGTCTTATGGAGTTTTATCAGGCTGTTAGAAAGTCTTGTATTTACTATCATTCCTCCATTTCTATTTCCACGGTTAAATTAGTAAGAACTAAGATGCATTATGAAGAACTACTCAATTTGCATGTTGTAGTTGCTCTACATATACAACGTAGGATCTAGGTAATAGCTTGAACTAAAATATGATAACTCAATTCTGTTGTCCAGGTGTAGAACTAATAGCAATAATCGGATTCATTCATATGAATTTTGAAGCAAAGTACTTCTATTTACCTTATACTATAGCATGAGAAAGGCATACGCGAATCGTGATTTGCATCATGACATTCTTTTTTCAATATCTGATGGAACCAACTGTGTGATATTTGTTGCTGTCGTAAACAGTGCTCGTGTTTGTCTGCTTGGGGAGGAAAGTACGAACATGCGAGGGGGTGGGTTGAGGATCTAATATTAAGGTTACCACTCTCAAAAAGCTTGAGCTTTTAGATGAGTTGAGGTCAACAAATTAGCAAAATTGGTTAATGGTATATTGTTAATTACACCTACCATTCACGAGTTTTGTAACCATTATAGGGACCTCTCATGTAGCTTTTTAAATACCCCTGTCCTCCCTTGCAAGAGTTGTTGGGTAACTTCCAGAGATTGAACACTTCATTTTACACTGTTTTGCAATTGCTTTGATCACTTCTCAAACATCCCCTCCGCTCTGTTCCCCACTTCTACAAAACCACACCACCATAGAAGGCACCAAGGCCACCGTCTGACATCAACTACCAGCGCCGATTTTTTCCTCTCCAGTCTCCAGCCATCCAACTCATCTGCACATGCACAATTGTATACTATACGTGTATAACCATATTATTGCAGAAGTAAAGTGCTATGCCATCATATTGGCCTTTTGGTTCAAAGTTGGTACTGTATGTATTATCATAGGCAGTTGCAGATGGCACAAGAGACAAGATTGTGGTATAGATCAAAGTGTTTGCGTTCTCCTGTAATAAAACTATGTTAAGGAAGTCCTGTTCAATTTTGGGTCGATGCAGCTGCAACTATCCTTTGCAGTAGTTATGAAAAAGTATCCTCTACAATGTACTACTTTGGTTGTGTCCTGGTTCCAGTATTATGCAGCAATAGTTAATTTAATTGTATGACGACGAAATGGAAACAGTATGCAGTCCTCATCTATTTGTGCCTTGAAAGTGGGATGAAGACATGCTATTAATTGCTTCGAAGTGCTTCATTGCCTTTATTAAGAGTTACTCTTTTTTGCCTGGGCTCAGGTATATCGAGTTTCAGATATGGAACTTGTGAGCGTTCTTCCTAGTGCAGAAGATGAAGTCAATGTAGCTTGTTTTCATCCTTTAGCTGGTGGTGGCATTGTCTATGGGACCAAGGTACACGTATGTCATTGCCAGGAGGTTGTACATTTGCTTTTGACCATCTTGGGTGTTTGAGATATGTGTCATTGTTCATTACAGGAAGGAAAGCTGAGGGTTTTCCAGTATGATGGTTCTCATGACAAGAGTTGTACTGGAACAAATTTCTTTTCAGATGACAGTTTTGATGAGGTAGAACAGTATCCCAGGTTGTGGTAGTTACTAATATATTTGTTTGATATGTTTTCTGTTTTCGCATTCAATTTAGGTTTACAGTGTTGACTGCTTAGTTTAGGTCTTCGCTCTTGTTCAGATATTCCATTTTATTCATGTGAGGTTGTAAATGGAGTTCTTTCAAGTTCTTACTGCTTTTGGTGCATGTACTTTCTGCTTTTGGCACTTGACAATGTTGTACATTCTCATCAATGCACTTTGGATATGTGTGGTCCATTCACCTTTTTTTTTTCCTTTTTTATGTGAAAATCAGTGTCAATTAGTGTACCATTTTTTTTTACAAATCATGAATGCCAGAGTTATGTCTTCTTTTGTTTGTTTCAGGTTCAGACGTATGCTATAGAATGCTAGACGGCTAGACCTGGGTGGTTGTATTCATCATGTGAGGCGTACATCGTGATAGTATGTGCCTTCAACTTTGATGCTTGTCTTAAATGTTGATTGATAGTTTAGATATGGATGGTTAGATTTTCCTACTGCTCTATTGTTCAAAGTTCTTTAGTTGTATTGACATACTCATTGTAGTCTTAACAGTCTTGTGCTGTGTATAGGCATTGTAGTCTAAACGGTCTGGTGCTGGTGATGCAGTAGAATTAAGGGTAGTTTTGTCATTTTAGCATCCTCTGGTGTGCATAGGGTTTTGAGTCTATAAATAGGTATCTAGAGTCGTCATTAGGTAATTTTGATGTATTGATTAAGTCGAATCAGTCGATCACTGAGTTCACTGAGTTTTGTGACTGAGTTGGCTGGGTGCACCGATTATTTTGGGTTGATTTGCTTGTTTGGAGTTGATTTCTGGTATTATGATGGCTCATAGAGGTACAGTAAGAAGAGGAGGTAGAGGTAGAGCAATCATGGAGCATAATGGTGATGGAATTGATAACTTTGGCAACCAAAATCGTTATAGGAATGAGATTGAAGAGTTGAGTGCACAAATTGCTACCTTGAATGATAAGGTGCAATTGTTGTTATTGAAAAGACGAGTTGCTACCTTGATTAAGAAGGTGCATCATTTACTACCTCGTGAAGACATTGGTGATTCTCATAGTCAATTTAAGTCTAGTTTTGACTACAAGGAGGAGAACAACATTGATGTCGAACCCCTTATGGAAAATCTAATCCGAACGAGTTTGAGGAAGGCTCAATCTGGATGAGTTTGAAGGAGTGAAGGAACTCGGCTATTCCTAGGATTTTTCCATCTTTGATGAATATTCAAGTGAGGAGCTTGAGGATGTTTTTGGAGATGATTGTGTAGTTGAGGTTTAAGATGAGTGTGAAGATTTACCCATCTTGATGAGTCTCCAAATGAAGACTTTGGAGGTGATCTTGAAGGAATTCCCGTGTTTGATGAGTCTCCAAATGAAGACTTTGGATATTGATGAGATTTCTATCTTTGAATGTGAGGAGAGACTCTCACATGAAGATGTTGAGGATGATCCTGTCTTTGGGGCTAGTGGTGATTTAGATTGTGTTCCCATATATGACAAGTTTGAAGAAGAGTTTGGTGAGCATGAAGAGCAAGGACTTATCCTACCGATCAATGAGCCTTTCTTGACACCTTTGGAAGATAGTGGGCAAGTTTTGGAGGCAAGCCATGACGTAGAGGAAAGTTATGACTTTGAGATTGATGATTACTTCCAACACTTGTCTTCCAAGTTATCGATAGAGCAAGAGATGCATGATGTACAAGTTTGTGTTGTGGTGGTGCCCGAACAAGTCGTCAAAAGAGGGTGTTGACTACTTGGTGCTTCAAGATCCTATGGGCATGGTTTTAACTCGAGCAAGCCTTGGGTATGAAGTGAAGTTGAATTTTTTGCACTTCATGTTAGATGGTTCTTGGTGTCATGTGTGGGGTACAAGCGTAATGACCTATTTTTATGATGCGATTCTACACCAGAGACGTGCTAAGTGGGTGGTCTATTTGCACATAAAGATGGATGCGGTGGACGTACACAACCGAAAGCTTGTATTGAAGATAGGTTATTGCATGAAGATGCAGGAAATTGAGCCACATGCCTACTTTGGAGCTGCATAACAAATACTTCAATAGTTCTATGTTCTCTTCATTTAGTAGCCTTGTGTCTTGTTGTCCAAGTTGAGGACAAGTTTTTATTTAGAGGGTAGTTTTGGCATTTTAGCGTTTGGTGTGCGTAACACATCTATGATACCAACAAGAACAACTTCATTTGGGACAGAAGCTGGAATTGGATCAATGAGTACACTTCTAGTACCTTCCAGACTCCACTATGTGCTAAACTTGTGTGGAGAATTCTAGAATATTGTGGTGATATGAAGTAGGGAATCTCAAGTTGTAATCGAGACTGAGAAGGGGTGACCTTGGTTTACTCTCTTTGATCTATTAGGAATAGGATAAGGAGCATTGTTGGTATTTGAATGGAGAGCCTAGACTTGATCATCTGATAGGTTTGTGGTGGTGGAAGTTCTAAGAAAAATTACCAAGTGGTTTTGTGGCGCTTCTCTATGCTCACAAGTTACGTTTTGAGAATTGGCAATTCAGAATGCCCACTAGTTACAGGAGAAAATTGTTCGATTTTGGAGTCCAATGCAACAAACAAGGATGGTGTTATTCCAATAGCTAAACTCATGAATCCACATTATACTCACTAGGGTGCTTAATTGCAAGCTACCTGGTGAAAATGTTGACACATGAACTCTGTTAGATTTTCCCGCGTCACAAACTTTATTGTCAAATTTATGTATATAAGCAGCCATCAAGCTCTCCCCAAGTTAAGTGCGAACTAGTACACTATTAACAACCTTTTCTTAATAGTGCCCGTGTCTGAAGATTTTGAGATGATGATTACAATGGTCTTTGTACTTCTTGTATGTGATTAGAGGCTCTTCCTATTTTCGCATTCATTTCAGAATATGCTACCACATTTCATCTAATATGTTTTTGATATAACAACTTGTTTCTCCAGGAACGGGTGATATAAAACTTATGGAGCTGTTGCATCCGCTAGCTTGTTCAACCGGGGGTTCTTTGATCACCCCCCCTTATACTGGAATCATGTTTACCGTCAACTTGTACATTACCATAGGGTTTGAAATGCGTGAAATTTTTATCTTTGGCTTTTTTTCCTTTTTTATCTGTTGGATTTTTTTCTTTCTTTCTTATCCTTTTCGGGTATGTTGTTTAAGTAATGAGGTAGAGCCGTAGAGGCAACTGAGAAAAGAAAAAGGTGTATCGCTTCCCTGGGGGATGGGTAAGCTGTTTGTTTGCTTGATGCATTGATGTAATCTGAAAAATGGGATGTGCTCCATTATAATCAGCTTAATCTATAGCTCTTGCTTCAAGTTTTGTTGATCATATTTGGCTTAGAGAGGGAGAGGGACTTTGCTGATGACGATATTATTCCCTCATAGAAGAAAATGGTTTAGTAATTGCCTTACTCGGTTGGATAAGTCGAAAATCGCAACTAATCCTTTTTTGGAAATCGAATGAACTCATGTCGTCGTATCTTGCTCCTTTCTTTCTTCTCAGTAGTGAGTGAGTGAGTGTTGCTAGATCTGGTTCAACTGAATATGAGACTTGGAAATGCTAGTTCGGCCTATGTTTTTCCTTTTTTAAGTGTAGATGTAGAAATTATAGAAAACTTATTTCATTTGTAAAGTGCTCAACGTACGTGAAGATTTTTCGTTTTCGTTTTCTTTTATTTTTATTTTGTCTTGTAGAACATCTTAATAACTGGTAGTAGTAGTAGTAGTACTAGTGCTTTGTTCAATTTATTTGGATATTAAGGTGCAGATAATATCATAAATTTAAAATTTTAATATGCTTTTCGCAAGCTTAAATGTACTTTTTGTACCGCACACTTCGCAATCAACACGCAACAAGTTAGAACTTTCAATAAAAAGCTCTCGTCAAAAGCAGTGGAAAGGAGTTTAAAGTCTTTATCAAAAGTATACATCTACTTTGGACTAAATTAGGGAAAAATTCAAAAAAACCCCTGAACTTTGAACTCAATGTTTGTTCAATTTATTTGGATAGAGACAAAATTTGATTATGTCTCTTTAGAATAATATGATCGGAATAATAAGTGGAGCACTTAATTTTTAACCATATTTTTAATATATAAACGATCTCAAAAAATTAAGAAGTGCTCAAATTTTCACTCTAAGATCTTTTTATTCTTATCATATTATTCTATGTAATTCATTTTTATCTCTAAGACTCTCATATTAAGTATGTGTTCTTTATTTAGAACCCTATGGAGCAGAAATGTGATTATGAGCACTTAATTTTCTTAATTTTTTATGAGCACTTAAATATCTTTGTACCGATTCAAAACGGAGTGAAAATTTGAGCACTTAATTTTTTATGACCGTTTATATATTAAAAATATGATTAAAAAATTAAGTGCTTCAATTTTTAATCCGTTTGAACGGGTGTGAAGATCTTATTATTCTGATCATATTATTATAAAGAGACATAATCAAATTTTGTCTCTAAGCCTCTCATAATCACGTTTCTGCTCCATAGGATTGCAAACTGGTGGTATGAATTTTTTATTTAACCAAAACGTTGCCATTTTGGTGTGTGGGTAGGGGCTGATGTGCCTTTGGGGCAGCAGAGCCCCCTGGTCGAAAATTTGAGCACTTAATTTTTTTTAGACCGTTTATATATTAAAAAATATGGTTAAAAATTAAGTGCTCCAATTTTTAATCCGTTTGAACGGGTGTGAAGATCTTATTATTCGGATCATATTATTCTAAAGAGACATAATCAAATTTTGTCTCTAAGGCTCTCATAATCACGTTTATCTCAATTGAAGTTTATTTAAGTTCAGGTGCCTATTTGACATTGAGTTCAAAGTTCAGGGGTTTTTTTGAATTTTTCCCACTAAATTATTACTAGTACAATTTTTTCATTTATCTCTTTTTTGAGCTTTAGTCAGCATTAGCTTTTTTATATTTATATTTGTCATGATCTTTTTAAGATCAATTGATGCAGATAATTTAAAAGGCAAAAACTATGACCAAAAGCTAACAAATGATTTTAACACTTCTCTTTTATCCATCAGCGCCCCTTTTTTTGGTCTATTATGCATTGGAAATGATTAAATTATCCTGAACTATTGAGTCATTTTTTTTCATGTGGAAGGCAATTTGATACTTCATGTTAATAAATTCAAAAAAGAAGAAGAAGGAGTGGCAATGGATAAAAGGGGAGTGTTAAAAACTTGAAATCATTTCTCTATTTACTAAAGGCAAATATGATTCAAAACAGACCAAGCTTGCAGATGATTTTCATCTTTGAATTTATTTCTGATTCTTTTCTTTGAAGTGAATTTGAAAGTAAAATGTTTTTTCAATTGGAAACTAAAAGATAACAAAAATAAATAAATGATTGTTTGAAAACCTAAATTTAAAAAGTCAAATATTTTGACCAAAAATTAAAATATACTTACAACATAACTGAATGATTATCACCAAATATAGTTTTTTATTGAAGAAAAAATATTAAAATTACTTCAAATAAATAACTACGGTATTAGAATTCAAAACAAAGTCCTGAAGCAATCAGATAAAGGGTCTTTTTGCACAGAAAAAAAAAAAAAAAAAAACTAAGGGAAGAATCTCCATTTTCGCATCAATAGCGGAAAACTCATTCTTGCACACAAATTTTTACCATTTGCACTCCCATTCTTTACCATTTCCACTTTGGAAAATGATTTTCATACTCCCTTTTCTATACGAATACATGCACTCTGTTTCGTGTTTTCTAGTAAATCTTTTACGATAATTTTTCACCACGAGACAAAAAAAAATAGAGTGCATTCATAAATCTCTTAAGATAATCTTCTATGATAATTTCCACATGTTGGAGGATCTGAGGGTTATTACTTACCCCATAACATTGTACACGTAACTTTATTTTTGCTTATGTCATTTCCCAAAGTGCAAATTAAATGGTAAAAGAATATATACTACTAGTATAAGAGTGCCGCAGTTGGTAAAAATTAATGCGTGTGCATGCAAGGAAGGAGGATAAGTTTTTCCACATTGTTCCGGTCTCTATAATACTACCAAGAAAAGAAAGGACAGTTTCGTGCTGCAAATGGACAATCCAATCCAGCTTCGCAAACAGAAAGTGATGGGTTCCACTTACACATGCAGTCCTCCAAAGTTATCCAACACGACAGACACACACACACAGAGAGAGAGAGAGAGAGAGAGAGAGAGAGAGAGAGAGAGAGAGTCTTTGTTAAGTAGTACTAGTACTACTACCCAAAAAAAATTGAGAAACCATACAACCCAGGACCGAGGACAAGGTATATTCCTCTTTCCTAAGAAATGAGAAATTTTTTAGTGCCGAGCGGGTACCACGTGGTGTCCGCTCGGTGCATCATGGCCGTCCGTTTCGGTTTTGGACGGCTCGGATTTGGAGAGAGAGAGAGAGAGGAGAGAGAGTGGTGGGGTGAGAGGAGAGAGAGTGTTTTAATCTGGGTCATCCAACACGCTTTTGAACGGCCCGGATGTGGGTGCTCGGCACCACGTCAAGCCGGGTGACGTGGTACCCACCCGGCATGCACCCAAAAATTTCTCTCAAACATATTTGACTATTGAAATACTAAAAGCCACTATAATACTACTACTTGCTAGGCACCCAACCAATCCTAACCATACAGTTTTGACATCAACGGTTCGCATCCACTCCCATCTTTGGGAACTTAACCCCTTGAAAGGTGGGCAATAGATGACCTTCTTCCCCCAACCAATAAAAACTATGAATACAACTATGGGTACATCGAATGTACACAGAATTGTGTGGAATTCACTTTCGGGATCTATATAAATGATTTGAGCCGTTTAGTTTGTTAAAAATATTATTTTAAGAAGATCCGAAAAAGTCAGCTCAATCGAATATCGGTAAGAGTTTGACCAATAAATTCGATTTTTGGTTCTTGAATTGATAAGGGCAAAAATTGAATGAATTGATCAAGCTCTAATCGATATTCGATTGAGCTAATTTTTTGTAAAAGTCTTTTAAACATATATTTTAAACAAATTTAACCGCTTGGATCATTTTTGTGGTACCACTATCGCGCTCCTGGCGAGGCTCGAACCCTCACCTTCCATGTGAAAAAGGTGAGGAAGTGTCATTGATTTTTGCATATCTTTTACAAAACTTTTATTACGAGGCGGTCGATCTATCAGTTTTTGTCTGTGATTTTCATATAACAATAACTAATTACTAATTGTAGATTTGACTTTCATTTCCAATATAAAATTATTGAGGGTCTTTGTCACAAGATCCTTAAGATTATTCGAAATGTGCGTAAGTTCACACGGACACCAATTATTATTAAAAAAAAAAAAAAAACAATACGCGAGTATAAATTTATAATGTAAACCAGTTAAGGTCATTTTAGTGGCTTTTCCCTTCTATGGAAAAAAAATTCAGTGCCGAGCGGGTACCACGTGGTGCCCGCTCGCGCATCTGAGCCGTCCATTCCGTGTTGAACGGCTCAGATTTGGAGAGAGAAAAATGAGAGAAAGTGTTGGGATGAGAGGAGAGAGAGGGTTTCAATCCGAGCCGTCCAAAAGTATATCGGACGGCTCGGATGCGTCGAAGGGATACCACGTAAGATATATCCGCTTGGCACTGAAAAATCTCTCCAATCAATGGGTTATGAACGTCTAAGTAACTTGGTATTTGTACAATTTACTCTCCGCGCAAATCTCCAAAAAATAAACGATCAAAACACGGGAAAAAAATAAGTGGCAGAGAAACGTGTTGAGGCACCACGTGACCAATGAATAAGTACTCTTACAATAGACTCCCTTTTCTTTTTCAAAGGAAAACACTCACTCTCTCTCTCTCTCCCCCACTCTCTCTCTCATCCCTCAAAATTTGCTGTCATGATAGATTTAATGCCCTTGACCAGTCAAAGAAACACACATAAAAAAAGAGTTTAGTTTGCATAGGGCATGCAATATTGACATGAACCCTTTCTTTGACCAACAGATCGACTTTTAATAATATATATATATATATATATATATAAACTCACCATTCAGTTCTTCCACCCCACATCTAAACAACCCAAACATGTTTATAAACATCAAAAAAAATAAAATTACATGGATATTATCTAAATAAAAAGGTATAGTTCTCTACCTAAATGTACCGACAAGAATAATTATTAGGAAAAAAAAAGAGATTAATTAGGAGGATCATGAAGGAGGTGGAGGTGAGGAGGAGTCGAATTTGTAGTGTTTATCGACGGCGACGGACACGTCCCAGGTGCAACTCAGTCCCTTCGGTATCACCACCAGATCGCCGGCGCCGAACTCCGCCAAGGCCGCCGTAGAAGGAGGAGACCCTTTTGGGTAAACTTTCACTTTTCCTCTTAGGAGATAGCACGTCATCTCTGCATCGAATTTCAGCTGGTACTTCCCGGGAGAACAGCCCCATCTTTTATATATTTGGTTTTTTCCCACAACAATAACAATAACAATAACAAAAAAAGAATTTAGTGATGGGTGTTATGAACATGTAAAGAAAATTAACAGTACAGAGAGAGAGAGAGAGAGAGAAGAATTTAGTGATGGGTGTTATGAACATGTAAAGAAAATTAACAGTACAGAGAGAGAGAGAGAGAGAGAGTTACTTGGGCCAAGACTTGATACCAAGTTGAGAGAGTTGGGAGTCTGAAGGGTTATTTTGGACAGTAATTCTGAGATTTGACGAAGAGTCGGAGTTAGAGCTCTCTGCAGCCATGGGTGTAGGATATAGGGTTTTTGGACGAATTTATAAGACCACAGTGTTTAAGGATTTTAATCCTCTCTCTCTCTCTCTCCACAGTACACACGAACTCAACTAGTACTGTATCTTTTTATACATGGGATTTTGGCGTTAGAGGGAGAGAGAGAGAGAGAGAGAGAGAGAGGGAGAGAGAAGGAATCTATTGTATCTCTACGGGGAATGGAGAAATACAGAAGAAACGATAAGATACAATGGTTCGATAATTATTTTGAGAATTTTTACGCTACACATATATTTTAAGAAAGTTAAAAGATTTTGCGGTATTATATACTCATATACTACATTTTTTGTTCTTTGAAAGAGTTGAAACATAAAAAAATAAAATAAAATAAAATAACGAACGGCCGAAATAAACATTCAATTCTAAACCTTTGGAACCACCGAAGGAGGATTAGCTCGGCCATTAATTAACCTCAGAACTCTGAAGTTAGTCGACGAAGTACACTCAAGCTAGGCATCTAATATAAGAAATAAAAGAAAGTTATAAGATTTTTTAGTAAATATTGTACAAATATTTTTGGTTCTTATACGAAGAGGTGAACAATAAGAAAGAATGAAGGGCCGAATAATCACACATTATTGCGAAGGTGGCCATAAAGAAACTTTTTTCAAAACATTCATTTATTGTAACTAGAAAAACTCTAAAATGTTGATACTAATTACTAGCTAGTAGTAATACCGTAAGAAAAACAAGAAGTAAATATTACTGTTGCCCTCACCTAGTATTTTATGTTTTGAAAATATTATATTTTAGGGACAACGGTCATTATATATATATATGTATATATATATATCAACGAGATCTATTTAATTTTTACGCGTGTAATCAAAAAAAATATTAATCTCTAATGCTGCTTAATATACAATATATTTTACTGTCAAAAAATCTTTTTCCTACTGTTTGTCATCAACAATAAGTGAATTCAATTGTAATTTTTTCACTAACAAATAGGACTATATCATATGCTTTTCTAGTTTCATCAACTTAAGAGAAACAGACACTACTATTCTTTTTCACATACCTAAGGGCAATATTGTAATTTCACGTGGATAAAATTGGAAAAAAAAAAATGTGAAGGAAAATCAATTGCAAAAGTAGTTGGCAATTTGTGGAGGATGGGGCTCCATTGGTCAAAGGGTTGACTGGAATCACCACAGAGGCAGGGGACACGTGGCAATAGTTGAATGGCTACGTGTTTGACCAGGTATCACGGTCGTTGAAGATACCGACATTTCACCATCGGCCGTTAATTTATGGTGATTTTTTTTTTTTTTTTAAAGTGATTGTCACACTCCATTGTTTTATAACCACACACCATTTTTTGTCGTGAATTTACAAAGTTGTCCTAACAAGTATGGAAAAGTATATAAATGAAAGGTTAATTTTATAAATTCAAACCACAAGAGGACGAAAAGGAAGTGTGGTAGTATAAAAAAGAAGAGTGTGAAAATTAATTACCCTTTTTTTTATCTGACATTGTGGGTGAGTGGTCCATCAATAGATCATTCATTTATTTTTGTGCAATTTTTTTTTTTGAATAAATGATTCATTTCGATGAGAGAAAATGACCAAAAACATATGAATGAATGTCAGAAAAAAAAGGGAAATGATTTTACCACACCCTTTTTTGTTAACGCCACACCTTGCAATACACTTGCAGGGTGTGGCGTTAACAAAAAAAGGGTGTGGCAAAATCACTAGCCAAAAAAAAATAGATAGAACTACAATAAAGATATTTGTTTCAAACTTTTTTATTATTATTATTTAAAGTTCTCTCAGCAAGACTAAAGATGGAAAAGAATTGACGCAATTTCTTACTACTACAAAACTTTAACAAAGACGAAGAAACGTTAAAATTTGGGCCAAATCTTACGGGAGCGGAATCGTCTTTTCTCCTCGTTTCACGTACTTTTGTTTTTGATGATTTTTGTCCTTAGATCATGTCTTGTAAACTTCCGTATTTATATTCTTTTAAATAACTCTGTGACTGAAAAAATGCATCAAAATAAAGAAGATACTAAAAAAATTTAGAGTACAGAAAATATGACCTCATGAGATAGAACAAATAGACTTATTGATTTACTTACACTGTTCAACCTCCCCCCACCAGAAAGAAAGCAAAATGACAACAGGAATTCAAAGTTGCTTTCCTTAAAGGTTATCTTTCCTCTGCACATGCATATTCACGTGAATCTCTTGCCTTCCCCAACAGGTGATTGATTCATTGGAAAAGCATATATAGGACCAATGGACCATATATTGTACATCTCCTCCCTCTTTTCTCGAGGGTGGGGCGCTTTGCTTCCTGATCGAGTGCTTCCTTCATGAGTTCGCGTGTTTGGATCTTACGGAAGTCGAACATTTCAAATTTCGGAGCTACTGGAGAATTTACCTGATCATTAACTTTCGGACCCTGGATTAGTCCAAGTGCGTACAAACTACTGACCCCGGATCTCCGGTCATAAAAAAAAGACAGAGCTACTAGGTCTCAATGAACCTACTATGAGTCTCATTTTGATAATTCAAATTGCCACTAACCTGGGTTAATAAATAAAAAAACATGGACACTAACCCTCCCCCCCAAAAAAAAAAAATAATTTCTCTCTCTCTAGAGCTTTCCTCCGATTAGGATTTTGCTAGGGAGTTCAAGTCGTGCTAACGATGCTCTCCCGAGCTCTAGCCTCCCCCGCTCCCCTTCACATTTTTTGGATGGGTTTCTAACTAGGGAATTAATTTGCCTCCGTAGTTCTGGCCCAAATATAATACCAACGGGCCCAGTTTCAACGGGCTAATCGAATCTGGGAAGTTAACTTGAACTGTGGGCTGTGGCCCGACAAACCAGGACTTCAATCGGATCCGGGTCAAAAAATCTACCTAGATAACTGTACATAACTGTATTCTCTCTCTCTCTCTCTCTCTCTCTCTCTCTCTCAAGTCTCAATCAATACATGAAGATGAAGGTCCAGCTCTGGCGGATTTAACAAGGGCACAGATAATGATCGCAGATCCACTAACGGTTGCATTCGTAGTCGTGATTATTTCTCCGACGATACGATGCTGGCGGCGTCTCCGATGCCCAATTCTCTCTCTTGTAATTTGTCCGCCAATTTCACTATAATCGACGGAAATTTTCAACATTCCTTTCTCTCGATTCAACCCTGTCCAATCCCACCGGACCACCACCGCCTTCGCTCTGTTGTTTTAAGCGGCTGTTCGTCTTCTCGCTCTTCTTTCTCTCTCCGGAAAGCAAGTTTCGTTTCGCAAGCTGAGACTTGGTTAGCAGAAGAAGATCAAGGTCTTGAAGAGGAGGAGAAGAAGAAAAAGAAAAAGAAGAAGAAGAAGAAGAAGATTTCCCGTTACTTGGCTGTAAGTCTTATTACAATCCATAATTACAAATTAGGGGGAATGATGGAGATTGAAAGCAATGTACAACCAATTCAATGTGGCAAATATATGAAGACACTTTAATCCCAAGGGGTTAGGTTGAGCGGCATGAAATTGTTCTCCAAAGGTTGCATTTTTTAATCCCACATAGGCCAAAATTCCTAACCTTGAGCCACTTGAAGAGTTTGTCGTTAACTTTATGGCCCGGAATTAGTGCAGGTGCACAGAATATGGCTGGGACATCTGGTTATGGAATGAATATAAATGAATAATTGAAAGACAAATTTTTTTCCTTCTTTATCAAAAAGTGCACGGTTTAATCTCGCAAAGGTTAGGACGCACTCTTTGTGAGAGCTTTATGCCACGTGAACTGTACAATTTTTCGTGACTTAATTAGTTTGTTTATCTTTTATATTCCATTTCCATCCTCTTTCATTGGCCTATTAATGTTTAATAGCTAGATTTTTCTTCAGTCACTTGTGAAGGTGTTATGCAAGAAAAGCCCACCAGATTACTTATGTCCGCGACAAAGGGAACCCAAAAACACTACCAGCAGCGGGTTCATTGTAAGGGGGAGAAAAGTGTTAACATGTGCTCATTCTGTAGATAATCACACTAAGGTGCAGCTCAAGAAACCCAATTCTGATACGTTATATACAGCCACAGTACTTTCTGTAGCACTTGAGTGTGATCTCGGTATGTTAAGCATAATTTTTATGTGAAAAAGCATGTATGAGAGGGATGGATCCTCTCAAGCGATCCTCTTACATGCTCTACTTGTATGAAGAGAAATCGGGCCCACAGCTGTCCATTTTGATTAACCGAGCTGGTTATTTCTCAGGTCTTGACATGGAAAATTGGATTAATCGGACATCAGTAGCATGTCAACTAATCATTTGTCTTGAGAGTCCATTTATCTCGAGACCCGAGACAATTATGAGTTGATCAGACAGTTACTGGTATCCAATAAATTGAATTTGTTTTTTGCATCCTTGATTTTCACATTGAGGTCTACAAAATGATAGCTCAGACCATCATAATGGACAGTGTTGGGCCCCATTTTTCTTCACACAATGGGACAGAGGCTCACATGAGAGCATCTGCTCTGCATAGGAGGCTCATCATTCTTTTGAACTATAGGTGTAGTTACAAAGATTATTTAGCTTTGACGTGGGTGATGTTGTGTGCAGCACTGCTAACAGTTAATGATGATAAGTTCTGGGAAGGAGTCAAGCCAGTTTATTTCGGGGGAATGCCAGCCGTCCAAGATAAGTTGGCAGTTATGGGCTACCCAAATGGAAAATTTTCTATGACTACGCCTTGCGTGTCAAGAGTGAGCATGGTAAAATTTCAATGGTCGCAAACCGAACTTCTGGGTGTAAAGGTAAAGAGTGAAAGTCATAGTACATGGCTTATGTGCTGTTGAGTTTTTGAAGTGCAGTGTTTGACTTTTTTTTTTTTGCTCGGCGAAAGTCAGTATTGTTAGAATAGTTAGATTAGCACCTTGGAGGAGGAGTTGAACTCCTTACTCCTAGCACCTAAGTGCACCCCCTTATGTCATTGGGCCAAGGGCCTCTTGGCAAGTGCAGTGTTTGACTTCGGGCTCTTTACAAGTCTTACATTGACAATCTGAACCCTTGTCTTGAAGGTTCTGAGAAGACTATATATGCGCAAACTAAACCGATTGAGTCGGATATTGTTAGCCACTCGGTCAAAAGACTCAAAACACATTTGTGGGAGTAACAGACAGGAGGACGGTCAACAGAGTCTAGTGACAGTCTATTTTTTCCAAAGATATGTGTTGCGATCGTATGGCTATTGACATCCACTTGACTTCTTGCAAAGACAATCTCCTTGATGCACCGTACTGGTGAACGGCCAGATCACCAATGGATACATGGTGGCCCGAAAATAAAAACTGCACTCTGCAGTTCGGTCCAAATGCAGACAAGCCATTCCAATTCATTATCCATCAACTTCACTTCTGAGATATGCTCTGAAGCACCAAGTAATAAAATCTACCTCGTTAACTTTCCCCCTCACACTTTGACAACGCGTCCGTTTCAAGATTTGTGGAAAACAAGATTTTTGAAATGCTTTCAAATTTGTTGAAAACAAGTGTATAGAACTATACTTACCTAGTTACCTCATCCATTGTGTTGAACATTGGCAAGGCTAAATGAACTGAGCTGAGATAGAAAAACATTCATGTTGTTTCTAGCCATACTGTTATGGTTTTAGTTATTTGGAGAGCCTTGTAATCTGGAGTGCACCATATAAAGCATTGCGCAGGTGGATGTTGCTATAGAGGACGGGGTTTCTGGTGCACCTGTTCTTAGTAAAAGTGGCAAATGTGTGGGAATGGCATTTCAGAGCTGCAAGGAAGACGAAAGTGATATCATAGCTGCACCCGTAATTTCTCACTTCCTTGAAGACTATTTCCGGAATGGAGTATATACGGGTATGTATGCATGTGTGTGTGTGTATGTATTACTCCATTTGATCTTTTATTTTGAACTTTTTACGAAGTACAAGTGTTAAACACACACTAACATAATTCATGGTAGGGTTCCCAAGTCTGGGCATCGTTTGGCAAGATATGGAAAATCCCGATTTACGATTGTTCATGAAGATGGGACATGGTCAGCAAGGTGTCCTCATTATAGAAGTGAAGCCTAATTATCCTGAGTATGAGATTCTTAAGCCAAACGATATAATCCTGAGCATTGATGGGATTAACATCGGTAACGATGGAACAGGTAAATCATTTTTTCCATCCACAAGGAACATACAATTGTCAGTTCAAGTGACTTGTGGTGTTCACATATTTTTCTCTTTTCTTGTGTCTTTGATGATCAACTAGCTAGTTCACTCTGTTTCTAAAATTATTTGCCACCGCTTCCAGTTCCATTTACATGGGGACAACGCATACCATTCAGTTACGTTCTCACGAAAAAGTACACGGGAGATACAATTGATTTAAGAGTGCTCCGTAATTCAGAGATACGAGAATATAGCATAGTACTCACAACTCACAAGCAATTCAAGCCAGCCAACATTAGTGGGAGGCCTTTTCCATATTACATCATTGCAGGATTTGTTTTCACTACTCTTTCTATACCATATTTAAGGTCTAAGGTGTGCTCTTTGCTTGGATTCAGATTACTATGATTATTCATCAAAATAATTGATCTAGTTTAATTTGTTAACCTTGTGTTATGATTCTAATCCTAGTGTGGATATGGCCTGAAAAACATTTCGAATGAGCTAATATGGCAGGCGTTGCATGAAGAGCGCGTGGTGATTTCTAAGGTGATCTTTATCTCGTTGATATTTTTATCATTTGCCTCAAATTTTTGCTCGTTGCGTTAAAAATCGATCTCTTCATTTGATTGCAACTGTTGGATAGGTGCTTAAGGGTGGCACAAGTGAGGGATATGATGGTATGGACGACATAGAGAATGCTCAGGTTTGAAAACATGTACATTTTAGACTAAGTAGAGAACAGAACTCCAAGGGAGCAGACCTTTTTATTATTGCTTCTCTAGCTAACAAGAGTTTCTTCTGATTCTGGTGGATGTAGGTTCTTAATGTTAATGGTATGCCTGTTCAGAATTTAAAGAGTTTCGCGAGTATCATAGAGAGTTGTAATGAAGAATTCCTAGAGTTCATTCTTGACAAACAAAAGGTCCCTCTCTCTCTCTCTCATGCAAGTGATTTTAGTAAGCACCAACTCTATTTGTGCATTAGTTCTTTGGTTTCATGTCCTTATGACAAACTCAGTATGTATATTGTTATTGCAAAAAATATTCAAAGAGGGAATTTTAATTTTGACACCTGTACTTAAGACAGAAAAATCACTTAGGCCCCTTAACCTAAAAAACCTATGCTTACCACCCCGTACGTTGGTTTAGATTACAAACATGAATGATATTGACTGATTCAGTGGAAGGCAACTTTACCCATTCTAAGCCTTCAAATTTAAACACCACTGCCCCTTATCTTTCCTTCCCGCTGATTTTCAATCCACTTGCTTCCCCCTTCATATCTCCGATGAATTAAGAGCACAACAATCAGCCGTAGGAGTATCCAACTCCATCACAACAACCTTGACATTTGGCAACACAAAGCAGATCAACTTCACACCCACCCACCCCTTATATAAAAGTGAGCCTCAAGTTATAAATACATGTCTTTAAGTATATGGGAAATGAGTTCCAGATAAGGACTTATTAATTTTCTGAAATTCGAAGCAGATCAGTTACACATCCAGTAGTCCCCCGCCTCTATCTCTTGCTCTCCTGAGACATATATTTCTTTCTAATTTAGTTAGGGTTATTTTAATTCTTGCAAACTGATTGGTGGCTGTTAAAGCATCCAACTCCAAACCAATTGGCAAAGAGTGGAGAGGCCGCCCAGGCTCATACACTAGTTTTGGAGAAGATAATTAATCAATGTGGGACAAATCCAACACTCCCCCGCACGTGCGACCCTTGACTCGCACGTGTAGAGGTAAACAAAGGATCCATAACACTTGGATCACAACAAACAACGGTGCACTTATGGCACAAACAAGAGGGAACAAATTCTCTAAAACCTAGCTTTGATACCATGTTAAAGCATCCAACTCCAAACCAATAGGCAAAGAGTGGAGGGGCCGCCCAGGCTCATATACTAGTTTTGGAGAAGATAATTAATCTATGTGGGACAAATCCAACAGTGGCCAAAATCGCTTTTTCTTATCCCCTGTTAGGCTATTCACTCACAACAGGAGTTATCTGCATTTAGAGGTTACGAACAGAATCAACTGGGTGATACGCCAACAGACATGACTATTATCTACCATTTGGATGGGAAATTTGGTTATGGGGTAGGTGAAAAAATGATGGTGGCGGCGATAACTACCTTTGCGAATGAAGAAGAGGGCAGTGATGAAGGCTATCGAGTGCCATAGGCCCATAGCCTAGCCCTTTAGCTTCTTTTTTTGGGGTCAATCCTGACCTATCGACTTAATAACTGCTTAGTGAATTATATCCATGGCAGTAAAATTCGAGGTTGCATTTTGTTTTTGTAAAATATATGTATCAATTCTAGTTTTGGGGGTTGATCCTGGGCGTGCCAAAAGTTGGATTTTGATCATGATTGGCTTGGGGAACTGGTGGCTGAAGGTTGTTCATGGTGCTTTGATAGGTTGTGACTTGTGAGTGTAGTGTGCACGGACCTTCATGTGTATGTGTGAGGTATAATAAATAAAGTGGCACCAGTACTCTACTGGTTGGGTGAGTGTGTATAGCAATGAAGGACATTGTTTTTGGTGGTGGTGGAAGTCTGGAAGATGGTGTACCAAAAGCTCTGAAATCTGCAGTGGTGGCACCCCTGTGGTACCCCCTTACATAAAAATAAATAAATAAGAGAAGTTGGTGGCTTACCATTATTCGCGATAGGGGTTACGAACTACTATCCAGATCGGACAATCCCAATCAGGGATCGGTAGCAAACTGGAACTGAGATTCCGGCAATCCGACCGTAAAAATGGCACACAGATTATAGGTACAGTGTCATAGAACAAAAAAACCCTCATAAATTAATTAGTACAATATCATATACAGATGCTACTAGTACTAAAAGAATCTGAAAAACTGGTATGCGTTCCGAACGAACTAGTTTCGTTTCGAACATATGATCCGAAGAAGCCTACCCCCACCGTATCGCGTTCCAAAGGGTATGGAGCCCACAATCAAATTCTGCACACCTCAAGGATCCACAATCCGGGTAACCCTGGTGGTGATGAACTGGGAAAGAAATGAAAATTGAAAATAGGGGCAATTCTTTCGTTTATTACAAATATGGCACTTGAGTGCGTGGGTTACACTTCGTTGATTTGGACTGAGAAACTAAAGTTGGCGCTTAAGTCGCGAGTTCAAGGGGTGCAAGTATAGGCTTTGGAGTTCGAGGGGGTATAAGTGATTTCCCCTCTAACTAGAGGGGGTCGAAATGAAAATTCCTCTTTCTAAACGTCAGCTTTCAAGCCATCAAACCTTTCCCTCTCTCCCTGTGACTGTTGCTAAGTTTTCTTTGTCTTATTTGTGCAGAAGTTGGTGTTGCATACAGCCAGTGCCAAAGCAAGAACTCCAAGTATTCTTAAAATGCACAACATTCCTTCAGCTATGTCTGATAATCTATATTTACCAAAAAGATAAGGTCTGATGATCCGAAGAATGTAGCTTGGTCCAAAGCTAGTCTAGGAAGTGAGTACCCATTTGTTATATTAGCTTCTTGGAGACTTGAGTAACTTAATCAATCCAAGTACAAGCACACACCACCTTGATTGTTTGAAATCCTTAATCGGTTTTTTTGAGCCAGAATTTTCCTCAGACTTAAACTTCACCATTCTCCTTTCTCGAGTTTTACAAATGTATGACTTCATTCCCACATTTTGCACGCATCTTTAACGATGTAGTTGCTGTACTTTGTACTTTTACAATTTGCATGCATCTGTTCAAGGTCTAGTTTGTATACTTCGGTATTTTTGTAAGTCTGGTGTCATATAATGTCCAGAGACAAATTGTGCTTGGACTACTGAGATGCATTCTCCAATAAAACCTAAAGTCGTATTGCATTGTCGCCTTCTAACTTTCCCGCCCATATGGCCATAAGCTTTCAAGAAGAGGACAACTCTTTGCCGCAAGAAGTTGGACTGCAGACTTGAGTGCATCAGTAACATTCTCATTTTCTTCCTTGTGATACAGTTCACGTTCGAGTTATAGGTGTTTGTTGCTATTTCTGCTAACAGTGCTAGGCGACTGCTTTTTTCGTGATTACACGTGATGTGTGGGTTGTTTCCTTTTTCGAGGTTTGGTAGCTGCTTCGGCCGAGATGCTGGATCCGAATCCAATAGTTTTTCAGCTTTTAGGTGTTTCTGGTTTTTGGTTTTTCACGAGTGTTGTGGTCAAGTGATGTCTATTAATTAAGTTTTGCTTTTAGTCTCTTGGTTTAGCTTTATACATGTGTTGCAACTTGAGGTATCTACATTCAATGAAGAAGGTGGTTAATATTTTGCCAAAACAAAAATTAGAAGTTATTTAGTGCTTCATGCACTTGAGCTCTGTAGCTTCTTAAATGTGAATTCACGAGTGTGATCGAGGGTCCGACTCTGGCGTCTTGGGTTTCAAACGGCTTTTCTTTTTTGTTTTGGTTTGTTTGTTCGTTGTTTTCTATATTTTCGGACCGGTAGTGTCCGCTTTTATTGTATTGTGTTTTTCTTATATATAATTTCTAGGATGATCTGGTTTATCCTGTCGACATTGATGGCATTAACTGCACTTCACTCCACTTGCAATATTACGATTTCATTTAAAGGTTTCAAAATGACGTCGTTTTAAATTTACACCAAAACGACTAGTATACAAATGGAAAAAACAAACCAACCAAAATTAGGACGTGGAAAACCTTCTAAATTTCCCACGAACCCAGGCTTATTATTATTATTTTTGGTCTTCACTATTCAGTCAATGAATCAAGCTTATGATATATGTGGAATGGTCTTCACTCTTCTGGACTGGGTCTCTCCTCAAATTCTCTCTAGATCACTTGTGAGTTGGGTTGTCTAGCTCTCACCTATCTTTCGTTCACTATACGGGAAGCAAACAATTAGTGCCTACTGGCCGAAGGTGGCCGGCGGACACTTCGACGACAGTTAGTTTCAACTCAAGAGGGGGAAAACCAAACTTAATAGAAGAGAATAGAGCATACCTGGTAGGGTTTATCACAATAATATATATAGGAGAATGCCCTGTCTTGGAAGCCAAGTTAGCGCGCATGCCACCCTCATGTCGAGGTGACATCGCCGACCACCACTAACCTGCCTAAACGTTGGGTCAGATAGTGGAGCGCTCTTGAGCTTGTCGGCCAACGCATTATCGAGCCACATGGCCGCACCGAGTTGGACCCGTACGCCTGTACCGACAGCAGCGAAAAGACTTGCCAAAACCCAACCAGAGAACGCACATAACGGTAACACGTGGTTGGGCCGTACTCGCCGTTTACTGTTTGGCCACGCCATGTGGAAATTTGATGGTGGGTGTGACAAGGTAGATTGGGAAGAGAATGGATATGAGGAGACCTGGATAAATATTAGTAGCAATTTAATTAAGAAGGTGTGAGACTTATGATAAGAGGCTCATTTTTAAGGGGTAAATGAGGAGTACAATTTCGTTCATCCTCCTTAAAATAAGGTGAACATTATCCTTTATTTTCTTATTGGTTGAAATGGTATAGGTCACACCCCCTACAATAGTTTTTTGGGTAAGTATAACATCACTTTGTGATGAAATCTACACTATTTCAACCAATAGAAAGGAGGGTAAATGATGAGCACCCAATATTGTACATATTTGGTGCGCTTAGTCCCGTTTTATGTTGTATTAATCTGCGTTTATTTAGCTTTTATTATGATTTTGCGCGTAAGGTTCCTTTGAGGATGTTTCAGGTTTTACGCCCTATCAAGGGTGATTTTGACGCCATGGACATGCCTCGGGGGAGTCCAAGCTTCCAAGGCCAAGTGGTGAAGTGCCACCGTTCTCCAATGATCAAGATACGAAGCATCGGGTGAAGTTTGGAAGCGTCGGGTGCCAAGTTTTGAAGCTGAAGGCAAATTCTGGAGTTAGCAAGGCCGTGGCCAGTACCGGTACTGCCTACAGAAATTGTCCACGTTTTGTTCACTTTTTCAACTTTCCATTTATGGAATACTTGCCACTTTTGGCAAGTTTTGGGATATTTATTGTGAGAGAAGGGCTTGGTTGTATAAGTACCATGCACTCTCTCTCTCATTCAGGACCTAGATACAAACTACTTTAAGTCTTTTAGTTCTAAGAGTTCCTCCATAGCTTTTCAAGCTTTTCAAGTTGTAATTCCTCAAGAACACATTAAGGTATTTACGTTACGTTAATTTCTCGAGTATTAAAGTTGTTTGTATGCTTTGGATCCTTTATAAAATCAAGTTTATTTTCACTTCTATCGGTTAAACATGATTTCAATCTCTAGCATAATTTCTAGCTTTTCCGTTATGAGTGAGTAGTCGTTAAGGCTTGGCCGTGGGACGAATATCGCCTCGCGACTTTTGCTTATCTTGCCTTTCTCAACTTTTGGCTCTAAGTTTAGTATGAAAAATAAGAAGGGTTCGCCTTTATGTAACAAAACTAGTCGATGTTAATCTCCGGTGATCATTGAGCGATGTCTCGGCTTGTGTTTGCCAAGAGTACAAAAAGAGCTCACTTGTTTTCCATATTTCATTTCTAGTCTTTCAATGTTTTCAAAGCTAAATCTTCCGGTTGATAGCCTAAGCCGTGCGATTCAACCGAGTTTTCGTTGAGATGGTTCGATGGCCTAAGTTGCGGGCGATAGTAGTTCCATTGCCATGCCGCTTGTTTAATCTTAATCAAACCTAGTTTCTAGTCTTTTCATTACTTTTCAAAGCAAACCGAAAGTTGGCCGTCTTAACGCCGGAAACACTTGCATCTACAAATCCTAATTAGCTATAGAGATTCTCTCTGTGGGAACGATTCCGGACTTTCCGGTATATATGCTGACAACGACCTAGCCCTACGCTCGGGGTAATTCAACCTCATTTCGGAGGCGAGGTTGTGGACGAAGCAGTAAACAAAATTAAATTCCCTCGACGAGACTGAATTTGGCTCTTCCGTTAAAAATGAAGTAAACGAAAGTATTGATTGGATTGGCTTGACACAAAATCGTAACTACAGAGTAAAAATCGAGCCATTTGAAAACACAGGGGCCAAATTGACACAAAGCCCAAACTACAAGGACCATTAGTGTCGTTTACCCTAATATATAGAGATCCAAACATAAATACGACAGAATCTAGTCGATCGGTTGTCCTAATTGTTTCGCCGACGATACGATGTTGGCGACATCTCCGGTGATCGATACTCTCTCTTGTAATTTGTCCACCAATTTCAATGTAATCGACAGAATCTTTCAACGTTCTTTTCTTTCTCTTGAACCGTATTCAAACCCACCGGACCACCACCGAATTCGCCCTATTGTTCTATGCCGCTGCTCCTCTTCTTTCTCTCTCCAGAAAGACAGATTCGGTTCTCGAGCACAGGATTTTTTAGATTGCGCCCAAAAGCTTCAACTACCAGAAGAAGATCGAGGCCTTGAACAGGAGAAAAGGAAAAAGAAGAAAGTTTCCCCGTACTTGGCTGTAAGTCTCGTTTGTTTCCTTTGTTGTATAATTGCAAAATGAAGGAGTTTTTTTTGTGAATGTGGAAATAAAAAATGATATTTACACAACAATCCAAACACAACCTCTTACATACACAACCTCTTACATACACACGACTATGTGTGGGCCTTACAATTACGTGAGAGGTTGCATAAGTTGTTGTATTTGGATCGTCGTGTGAGTATCATTGTTGCGTGGAAATATCATTCAACATCCCAATGTGAAAGAGATAGAAAAATAAGTTACATGAAGTGTAGAGTTCTTAGTCATTTAAATTTTGACCCCTTAACCTCTGAGCACATAGCGTACATATTTGGCTAACTAGGTTAGATTCATCCCGTTCCAATAATAGGGACCATTAGCTATGATTATTTGATCGACTGATTAATTGTTTAAATCTGTTCAGAATAAAAGGAAATTAAAGCACATATTTTTGATAGTTAGATTTTTCGTCAGTCACTTGTGAAGGTGTTATGCTGGAAAAGCCCACCAAATTTCTTGCGTCCACGTGGACAATGGAGACCCGAGTACCCCAGTACCAGCAGTGGGTTCATTGTAAAGGGAAGAAAAGTGTTAACATGTGCTCAGTGTGTAGATCATCACACAGAGGTGCAGCTCAAGAAACCCAATTCAGATACATTATATACTGCTACGGTAGTTGCTGTAGCACTTGAGTGTGATCTTGGTATGTGAAGTGTTAACCATAAATTTGGTGAAATGTATGAGAGGGATGAGGATCCTCTTATATGACCGTGAGAAAGAAACTGGGCCCACCAGTCTATTTTGATAATTTGAGTCGTGAGGTTTCGATGTGTAAAAGAGTCAGGTTAGTCAGTCATTGGTAGTCATCTCAACTAATCATATCTGTCATGAGAGTCTATTTGTCTCGAGACAAATATTATCCGACTAGACACTAAGACACTTCCTGATATTCAATTAAATTGATTTTTTTCCATCATTGATTAACTTGATTTACACATTGGGACTCACAAAATCATCAAATGGACCGTGGTGGACCCCATTTTTTTCAAGTGGAGATCAATTTAGAGGTTCATATGAGAGCATCCTGCCCTGTATTGGAAGCCTATCTCATTTTCTTTTCAAATATTGGGCTAGCTGATTAAACGATCGTTTACTTTTGATATTGATTTCATGGGTGATGTTGTTTACAGCAATTCTAACAGTTAGTGATGATAAGTTTTGGGATGGAGTCGTGCCAGTTGAGTTCGGGGACATACCAGCACCTGAAGAGAAATTGGCAATTATGGGCTACCCCGATGGAAAATTTTCTATGATTACAACTAGTGTGTCTAAAGTGAGCATGATAAAGAGTTCATCGTGCCTAGCCGAACTCCTAGGTGTACAGGTAACAAGGAAAAGTTTATAGTACATGGATTGTCTGCTGTTGGGTTTTTCTAAGTACATTACATTATTTGATTATTGGCTCACTACCAGTCTGAATTGTTCATCTCGAAAGTTCAAGTTCCAAGAAGGCCATATGTGTCCCAAAACCGATCGAATCAGATATTTTTAACCACCTCATACCAAACCAAACCGAGCCTTATGTCTCAATCACTTGGGGTAGGCTACATGAATCATTTTCCTCCATTGAGCTCTGTCAAGGGCCACTTTTTCACACAAACCTACTATACTCATATAAACACATTTGTCAAAGCGGAAAACAGCTAGCCTGTTAGGGCAAGAGAACAAACACACAAGCAAAAGAAACAAGCAATCAAAAGACGAGACACGATATATGTGCTTCCGACTTAAGCAACTTGCCTAATCGTACTCCACAGGATGCTTGGGGGTTTCACGTTGATGAAAAGTTGAACAACATTACAATAGGAGGTAGCCCTAGCTTTGCTTTTATAGTAAGCAAACTAGCACATCAAAAAACCCTAAAAACGTGCCTCTTGCGTAATTCCGCGTGCCCGGTGGTCGGGACCAGCTCCATCGTGGTCGGGACGAGCATCACCGTGGTCCGGACCAGATTTCCAGAATCTCTCCCATTCTTCAATCATATTCGCGGTGGTCTGGACGAGGACCACAAAATTCATTGGTCTTCACAGCCTAACACAGTCAGTAGTGTTTGACAGTCTGTTGACAATCTATGATTTCCAAATTTGTGTTTTGATTCCATGCCCTTCATTATCAGATCAACATTTTTTGTTTTTTAAGAAGAAGATCACCTCAATGCACCCTTCAGTATGTACGACCAATGTGGGATAGGTGGTGGATCCAAAATAAAAACCGCACTCTGTAGTTTGATCCCATTGCAGACAGGTCATGTTCAATCCATATGCACATCATATGATCATTTACGTTTAGAATTTGAAATATTTCAAACGATATGGAAAATCATAAAGCCTACCCACTTACCAGGTGCCCCTACACACATTCAAAAACTATATCGATATCCATTCAGAAACATAGATGTATACCTTACCCCCTTAGATTGGGCATTGACAAAATATTAAGGTCTATATCTGAGCTGAGGTAGCAACATGGTTGTGTTTAATGGGCTTTTGTTTTCGTGTTTGTTATTTGGAGTTGGACCAAACCATATCAAACACCATTGCGCAGGTGGATGTTGCTATAGTGGTCGGAACTTCTGGTTCACCTGTTTTTAATAAAAGGGGCAAATGTGTGGGAATGGCATTTCAGAGCTGCAAGGAAGACGAAAGTGATATCATAGCTGCATCGGTTATTGATCACGTCCTTCAAGACTATGACAAGAATGGAGCATATACTGGTACATCTATGTTATTCAGTTTTTTATAATCTTCAATTTGGTCCATGCAATGCTTTATTTTGATCTCTTTACAAAGTACATAGTCTAAGCACACCCTTAATATCATAAATGGTAGGGTTCCCAACTCTCGGCATCGTATGGCAAAATATGGAATATCCTGATTTACGCTTGTTTCTGAAGATGGGACATGGTCAGCAAGGTATCCTCATTATAGAAGTGAAGCCTAATTATCCAGAATATGAGATTCTAAAGCCAAACGACATAATCCTCAGCATTGATGGCATTAACATTGGTAACGATGGAACAGGTAAAAAAAAATTCCCATTCAAAAGGGAAGAGACTTTTGTAGGTTCAAGTCACTTGTAGTGTTTACCTCCTTTTTTCTCTTCTCGTGTGTCTTAAATGGTCAACTAGCTAACTTGCTCTGTTTCCTACTATTTTTGGCCACCGATTCCAGTTCCATTTTCACAGGGACAACGCATGCCATTCAGTTACCTTCTCACTCAAAAGTACACGGGAGATACAGTTGATCTAGAAGTGCTCTGTAATTCAGAGATACGAAAATATAACTTAAAACTCACAGCTCACAAGCAATTCAAGCCAGCCAACATTAGTGGGAGGCCTTTTTCACATTACATCGTTGCAGGATTTGTTTTCACAACTCTTTCTATTCCCTATCTACAATCTGAGGTCTGCTCTTTACTTAGATTTGGAATACTATAACTATTCATCAACATTATCACCCTGGTTGTAATTTATTAACCTTATGGTATGATTCCAATCCCAGTATGGACTGTCTCTTAGAAATCTTTCAAAAGAGCTAATATGGCAAGCTTTGTACGAAGAGCGTGTAGTGATATCTAAGGTGATCTTCAATCCCGCTAACATTTTTATCATTTGTGACAAGTATTTTTGCCCTTTTTTTTTGTTGCTGAAATTGGGTCTAGTCACTTGATTGCAACTGTTGGACAGGTGCTTAAGAGTGGCACTAGTAACGGGTATGATCATATGGACTACCTGGAGAACGCTCAGGTTTGGAAATATATACATGTAATAGACTAAATAAAGAATCGAGTTCTAAAGAAACAAACCACTTTTGTAATGCCTCTCTACTTAACAAGAGTTCCTACTGATTATGTTGGATGTAGGTTCTTGCTGTTAATGGTATGACGGTTCAGAGTTTAAAGAGTTTCGCGAGTATTGTAGAGAGCTGTAATGAAGAATTCCTAGAGTTTATTCTTGATAAACAGAAGGTCCCTCTCCATAACTTTATTATCTCTCTCTCTCTCTCTCTCTCTCTCTCTCTCTCTCTATCTCTCAATGTTGCTGAGTTTTGTTTTTCATATTTGTGCAGAAGTTGGTGTTGCATACAGCTAGTGCCAAAGCTCGAACTCCAGATATTCTCAAAATGCACAACATTCCTTCTGCCAAGTCTGATGATCTCAAGATATGTTGAGCAAAGCTCCAATCAGAAAAAACGTTGAGCAAAGCTTAGTCTATGCAGTAAATAATGATTCCTTACTTTAGGTCTTAATTCAATCAGTCTAAGCACATGTACGCCTCAGAGACTATCTGAATGCTTAATCGATCTGTGTGAGCCAGAATTTCTCTCCGACTTAACATTCTCATTTCTCAAGTTTTACAACCTTTATCCCTACAATTTCCATGCATATAATGTCCAGAGAGAAATTGTATATGGTTTATTGAGATTTATTCTCCAATGAAACCTACAGTCAGATTGGATTGTTGGCTTCCAACTTCCTGCTCCCTCGGGCCTTTTTAGTTGTGTACCTGTGACAGTCATGAGATATATACTTGTCTGTTGGTTTAGCTTTCTATATTTTTTATTTTTTTTCTTTTTTGGCAAAAATTAGAACTTCATCAGAGAATAAGCGTAAGAGTACAGTTGTTCAAGTACAGTCCCAAACAAAAGTTCAATAAAGACTGCCAACAAATAAAGCATAGGGAGAATAAACTACAAAAAAGAAGAAGAAGAAGCAGCAGCAGCAAGATGAATAACCAGAAAGAAGCATAACTCCAAAATCTGAATCCAAGTTTGCATTTTAGTTCAGCCAAATGGGTATATGACTAGAGGTATTTTCATTTTTCCAAAGATAATACAAAAACAAGAGGAGTCTATTTAGTGCTCTTCAGCTCTTGGAGCAGTGTTAAGCTTGACAAGGTCGCAGTTCTTCAACAGCGGAAACAAGAAAAAATTTTAAGTGTTCGCAGAAACTGATTAGTATAAAGTACAAAACGAAACTATGTTTGGGAAGTGATAGATCCGACACTGTAACAACACTCAGACTTGTCATCACACAGACTCGTCACCTAATTCGTAAATCACAAGATGCTTTGCTGAAGCTACAAAAACCACACAAAAAAAAAAAAAACCACCTTCGGCTCCAAGAAAGTGTCAGTCATGGAGCCATGGAGGAGCCCACTTCCCAGTTCGGAAATCTTTATAAAAGCTGGAGCTCCTTGATACGATAAAGAAAACTGGACAAAAGAGATGATAAAATAAGAACTCTCAATTAAACAAAACACCAGGGTCTAAGATTGTAAAGGGAACCGTGTTGACTTATTATGGAACTATGGCATACCTGGGATTCCAGGTATAACGATATCTGGTTCTTTCAAGATGCTATACAGGGTTCTCTTTTCATCTACTTTGACCCATTTAGGACTCCTCCCTGAGGAAAAATCAATTGAGGTCTGTATCCACTTAAAATGCAAAATAAATGAAAGCAAATACAATCTTCTAAGTTTCATATGCCCAAGAAAAATGCTGCACGATACAGATTTCAGAGTTGAGTATTCTAAGTTTCTCACAAATGGGTATCTTTGAACTAATTCCCAAGACAAAAGAAATTATGCATGGTCCTCAAGTATGTAGGGATCACTAATCATCTCCTAGCTACAACAATGTCCTTTGCAGAAAGTACTGATTAAGTCTCTCTCTCTCTCTCTCTCTCTCTCTCTCTCTCTCTCTCTCTCTCTCTCTCTCTCTCTCTCTCTCTCTCTCTACTTCTATATTCATTCTGACAACTCACTCTACTGAAAATTTTGGAGTATACTATATGCATCTTGGAGAACTACACTAAAAGCTGATGTATAATTCTTGCAAATGTTTTTTGGAAGCTGAAATTTTGTTCAGAAATTTGGCAAACTACCTGTAGAGTTTCCATGATTTAAACTATCACCCGCATGTTTCTCATCGTCCCCAAAGCTTTCAAGATGTGTACCAGCAGTCCCCTCTAAGAGGTACCGAAGAATTTCCTTCCTTGATAAGCCAACACCAGAACCAGCCTAGTGAAGGGGTTCATAAAATTGGAAGAGAAATATTAAAAAGATGGAATCTATGAATTGCAGTAGTTTACCAGAGAACTTATAAGTACATCATTTCAAAGACCAAGAAAACTAGTGAGCACACAGACAAACTCGAGTCATGTTTAAAACTATAGGGAATCCCTTATGTCGGAAAGAGACTGCTCTGCTGTAAACTAATATGCAGTAAGCAAGTTTAAAGATACAAGGATGTGAGCATGTAATACCTTTAAAGGAACTGGTCTACAAAAGGAGTTACCATCAGCTATTGCTTTGGCCAATATTATGAATCACAAATTAAGCTTAATGTGATTTCTGATAAGCAAGTTCAGGAAACTTGAATTCCTAGCCTACACTATTTAGGTTTCCCGAAAACTACCCCAATTTGACTAAATCAACTACTAGAAAATAACTGCTGTCATTGGAACCAAGCAAGGCAAAGTCATGGACAGTACTCAAGGATGTACACTTAACCGTCTGCAAGCATCCAGCATATATTGCTAAATAAACCAAGTATCATGTCTAACCAAAACCAGAAAGGAAAGAACAAAGATTAACCCGCTATAATTCACGACATGTCCCGCAATTCATCAGACGGGTATGAAATTAAAAACTTTGATACCTATGTTTGGAATAACGAGCTAAGGTGCTTAAATAAAGAAATCTTCACTATGGAATTCATGCACTAGATTGCAAAAATATTTTGAAATGGACAATAACATTGGCATTTGAAGCTAAGCTCAATTGACCATACCTTCTTTTGGTAGTATATCACTGACTAAATGCAATAAGCAATAAGAACTGTAAAATAAAACAAAAAACAAGATGGCCCACCGCTCACCTCATAATAAAGTTCAACAGCATCTCGAGAATAAGCTTTTTCTTTATCCCAAGGCAATGGCGGACAACTTTCTGAAAACATGTTCGGAAGCTAAGGACCTCACAGAGCATATATAAGTTATTGGCCAAAGGGCATAGTATGTCAAGGCATAAGACACAAATGATTCACAAAACATTTTATTTCAAATCAGTTCGTTAAAGAACATTCCAAGAAACAAATCCATGAAAACACCACACAAACACATCCATGGACAAATAATACACGTATATATCTGAGGATATCATATCCAGATGAGCTGAAAACATGTCAGTCTCGCAGAAGTCCTCAATAATGTCACTAGTCATAACTTCTGCATAAAGAAGAACAACAGGCCAGTGAAGAATGTTATCTTCATCTAATATGGGCTTTTTTGATCCAGTAATTTCTTGAAAACTAGCCTTCCCAATTTTCAGATTTCTATCTTCGATAGCAGAAACAATACCCTGCATGATCCAACGTGACAACGTAAGCCTCCAAAATATCAATGACCCCATTCGTTTTGGTATTTTGGATTTGGATTTATAGGTAATGAGTGTAGAGGAAAATAGAGTAATGATTGGAAATAGGGGTAATGATTGGAGAGAGATAGAGAGAAAAATGAGAGTAATGATGGGAGAGAAATAGGATAATGATTAGAATCCAAAGCCCTTAGACGAACGGGGTCAATATTTTCTGGCATGCTATTGTACACCATCATACCTCAGCTGCTGCCACAGCCTTGGAAATTTGAGATTCATGGCGTTCACACTCCAACTTTCGTAAATCAATTTGTCTGGCTAGCTTCCTTAATTCCTCATTCTCTGGGGACTGTTGAAGTCCTTTCTCACAATATTGTTTCGCTTCGGACAAGAGATTCAGAGATAATGATGCTTTAACAGCTCTGTACAGTGCCTGACCAAAATGTTAACGGTTTATAACAGAACAGCTGAAAGAGAATGCAAGTGAACATGGACGATCTTCTTGTGCAAATCAAACAACAGTAGGCTAATAACACGAGTATGAAGGTACCAACCTTAATATTTGTTGGACAGAGCTTAATTGCCTCCTTGGCATCCGTTAGAGCACGTCTATAATTCCCCAGCAGTAGGTTAACATGAGCTCTGTTTGCAAAGAGGACCGAGTTCTCAGAATCACTTAAAACCTTCTGATTTATTGCCCTGGTGTAACAATCAATAGCATCGGAATAGTGCTTCTTGCCCAACTTGACATATTCATTGCCCTTTTCCTGCAAGGACAATGAAGGAATAATGAAACCCACCAAATGCGAACGTGACACTGCAAAAGGCTGGATGAAATTATACTATCTCAATAGTAAGTTAGATAATATACTCAAATCACTATCGCAGTAAGGCAGCATAGTTAGTTCTGGAGAAGCTTTCCATTCGGTGAATTTTTCTTATGGAATACTTACAACATTTTCTTGAGTTCCCACAAGCTATGATTGGAAGATGAGATAGATAACAAAACGGAAATGGCTTTCATATGTGAAGCGTGACATGTATCTAAGCAAAATGGATCATGCAGTAAAATATGTTTATAGTGTAAATGAACACACAAAAGCGCAAATAAAGCCGAGATGGAAAAACAGTGGCAAACGTATGAAAGAACAACATTGGTTTCTGAAGGGAAAATTTGCATAGTTGTAGCTTTGTTGATCATAAGTAATCTTCCCACAACTGGTAGCAATTTCGATCTCATTGGAGAAGATATAACCCTTGAAGATCTTCAACATGTGCAAAAGTCATTTGCCAAAAAATTTGTATACTTCTTCTCTCACAATTAATCCACTAAAAGCCACCATACCAAGCCAAAAGAAATCAACGCGAAGAAGACACAAGTTTCTAATTGAACCATGAAATTTTCTTTCTAATACAGTTCTCAAGAAAATAGGAATGCTAGGAATAGGCTCCTTCCGAATTCATCAATATAGACTTACCCATTTTAAGCAACAACAGCTTAATTCATGCTAATGCAAATAGTGGAAAATAAATTACTACCTCTTGCTTTTATTTTCCGTTCTACAAGTTAAAAACTGATTGAAATAATGAACGCGCCAAATTCACTCTCATTAATTCCCCCATCTAGAAAGAAGAAGAAAACACTAGCGTCAATTAGGATTAATTTAACTTTTTAAGCATTAAAGGAAGCAACTTTAGAACCCTAAAGAGGAAGTAAGAACACAGAACAACCCAATATAAATACATACATATATATATATAAAGAGAGAGAGAGAGAGAGAGAGAGAGAGAGAGACCTTGAGTTCGATAGCTGCGGACTGTTTGAGGGCGGCGATGGCGTCAAGGTCTGCTATCTCTGTTTCCGTTTGAGGTTCTGAACCTTTTTCCATCCATAGAGCCATTGCTTTGCTTTGCTCCGAGAGAGACAGAGAGAGGGAGAGGGAGAGGGAGAACAGTTTCGGCACTAGTTGAACTTGGGCCTTTCTAGAAGACGAGAGAGTACAAATCCAAGTCACATAATTCGCGTGGAAAACGACAATAAAAAAACACATTTCAAACTATTTAAATTGGTGAGAGTAAAGATTGAGAACGCAAGTGCAATATGAGGGCCAAGGACGGGAGCGCATGGTATCGATATTTTGAAGAATTATGTGGCGGAGGTGCAAATGAACAAAATCGAAAAAATGGGCCGACATTGCTTCTGGACTCACGGAGTAGGCCCATTTCATTGACAAACTAAAAACATTTGATTTGATTTTCTTATATGGGCTGGGCTCACAAATCTGTGTACGTATCTGAGCTTATGGAGGAGAATGTGTATTATTTTTCAATTTGCATTCATGCCTCTCTTTTTCTCCCTTTTAAATTTCACTCACCAACTCCTCGCACTTGTCAAAATAAAGACTGTGACATACTGGATGGCTCGGTTATCGACAGAGCGAATACTGGTATCATTCCACATTTTAGTGAGACGGAGAGAGAAAAAACCCATTTGGGTATTACTCCCTCCGTCCCTTTTTTTGAGTCCAGTATTCCATTTAGGGCTGTCCCTTAATAAGTGTCTATTTTGTAAAGTTAGTGGGTAAAAGTTGGTGCATTGTCTATTTTATCCCTAAAAATAGATTCCATTTTGAAAAGTTAGTGAGTAAAAGTGTAATGATGATGGGTAAGTAGGGAAAGTGGAGGAAAAAGTTGATATGTAAGGTATAATTGATAATGTCTTTTTAATAAGTTGGAGTTACGAAGCAGGACACTTAAAAAGGGACGGAGGGAGTATCAATTTTCTTGAGGTTTGCGATGCTTTTCCGATGGTCTTGGTAGAGATCTGTCTCTTTGTCGTCTAGATTGACTCAAAAGTCGTGGAACAAACCTTGTCGTTGGAGTGGGTTGCGAACACAAAATCTAACTCCAACGGTGTTGAAGGGAAAGAGGTATGAGAGAAGGGAGCCGGGAGAGGAGGGAGAAGACGTGGGGGGAGGGTGGAGGCCGTGCAGCCCCCTCCCCCAAGGGAACCCTGATTCTTGAACTAATTCTTTAAAATGTAGAGAAAGGAAAAGTTAGAGAGAGAGCTTTTTCCTCCTTGTTTAGTTCACCAATTTAATACATTCCTCTTCCCTACCAGCCAAAATTTTGGTGGATATCAGGCAGCAGCAAAATGGCAATCTTCTCCCATCACCAGCAACTAATCTCACAGCAATGGACATTTAAGCAGAAACGCCGGGATTAACATTGCATCCGCTCATCTATTCAGAAAGAACCAAAAGTACACAGAAAGAACAGAGATTGGAAATAAATCAATATCGTATCAAAGAACAGAGTACGTCAGATCCACGTAGTCTAAAATGAGTGGGGGGGGAGGGGGGGGGGGGGGGGGAAATAGAATCTGGGATTTCATAGATAAATAAAATTACAAGCAAGAAGACACTACTGGCGCTGTACATTGTAAAGCACCCTTTGAAACCAGGGCTATTATCCATGCACCTACTTTTATGTAAAACTATACATTACAATGTTCTCCAAATGATATTTCAAGCCGGATACCAATCTCCTCGTCGAAAGGGGATTGCCATTCCTGTAAATTCCCATTGTTTTGCCCGCTCCACGTGTATTGGACATTCCAATAGATTAAAAATCAAACAAGAAACTGGGCTCTAAATGGGCAGACTCCGGAGAGTATACATCGTACCCAGAAGGCACCGGAACTTCTAGGGTCCCAGAAACAGGCTGATTTTCCAGCATCCAACTATCATAATGGAAGTCCGGTGAGCCCACATTTATGCTCATATGAATCTGGGGAGCAAACTCTGTAACCCCTGCACTTTGAACTACGGAATCATCCGCCAAAGGCGGTTGGTTGGTCTCGCAAGTGGGGTTGTCCCAGATTAAGTTAAAATCTGAAAACTCATCCAGAGGATTTTGAGGTCCATTGTGGCCATCATTTGATACAGGAATGGACTGACTGTACACTTGGTGTTGAGAAAGCTCTGGACTTATAAAGCTGCTGCCCATGTTTGGCTGAGGGATTTCATGTGGCTGAGATGGCGCTGAGTATTCAAAACTGCTCCCCATGTTTGGCTGAGAAGAGGCTTGTGGATAAGGCACTGTGTTCAAATCAGAGGATACTATGGGTTGAGAAGGCACTGAATTCACGCCCTGCCTGTTTGGATGTGAAGATACCCGGTGGTAAGAAGGCACTGAATTCCCAAATCTGCTGCCCGTATTTGGAAGGGATGGGGCCCGGCATGCATTTGCATCCGAACTCATCCCGCTAGAAAACTCTCTTCGCCTACTATAATATCTATTGTTTGAAGCCGCCATAGGAGAGGAATTTTTGAAGTATTGAGTTGAAGTGTATCCTGATCGATAAGTTGTTGAAGCACCCCCAGCCGTTCCTGCCTTTTTGAAAATTGCATGGGAATTAGTGAACTGAGGCCCTAAATTACCAACACTGTGGCTTCTATCCCTTCGATGGATATTACTGTGCGTACTCGGTAGCTGCTGAGAAACCAGATGCGGGAGGAATTTGTTTCTGGAATCAACAAACGGAGGCTGTTGGATTCTGCCTTGATTTGTGGTGTTTGGGATGGAAGAATTGGCTGATGTAGAGCAAGGACGGATTGTGGTTGGCCTAGAGACCTGATGATGAGAGTGAGACACATATTGCCGCAATGATGGTGGTGGTGGTGCTAGTGGTGGTGGCGGTGGCGGTGGTGGTGGTGCTAGTGGTGGTGGTGGTGGTGGTGGTGGTGGTGGTGGTGGTGGTGGTGCTAGTGGTGGTGGTGGTGGCGGCGGCGGTAGTGGTGGTGGTAGTCGTGGGATTGTGATTGTTTGCGGTGGGCCTCTCGGGACAGACCTAATAGGAAGTTTTGGAACTGGTGGTGGAGCATTGTCCCCTTGCTTGAGATTTCGTCTTTGAAGTTTCCAGTACTCATGTTTATCCGTAGCATGACAATGGTCGATACTGGAAGTGGCGTTGCCCCATTTCACACATGGAGCAAGTGAGTCACAGACATAGCAGTGGCACTGAAATATAGAAAATTGCATAGAAATCAAAACAGCATAATGCTTGTAAAGATCCACAATGAAATTTGAAAAGATCATCTTACCAAGTGACAATGCCTATGGTGGGGGGTGGAGGTGAATGGAAATTTAGCACAGAGATGACGTGGATGAGGGTAATCTCTGCAAGCAATCTGTGGCCAAAGCAAAGAACAAACCAAGCAGAAAAAAACATGAGAGTAGTGTTATTTACTGCTGTTCAAAAAAAAAGGGGGTGTTAATTACTAATGCAAAAAGAAGAGAGTAAATGGTGTGCAGCATTGATGCCATTATGAGAATCTCACACTTAAGGTTTCTATCGAAAAGCAACATTAAAGTTTCAAATGCATAAAACAAGGCCCAACCATTTAGCAGTTTCATTAGAATTCATCCAACAAGCAAATACGAGATTGATATACAGTGCTTGACCCAGGAAGGTGGAGCCAAAATCTAAAAATGATGCACGTTCTTCATGTACAAGACACCTACGAAAATAGTAAATATCCACAGTCCACACTTATCTTCCCCTCGCATTTTAAGAACCCTGAATCTGTGTAAAAAAGCATTCATTCTCATATACTTTCAACCTCGGAACAAGCAATTTTATGTCCAAAATGACAATCCCCGTCCCACCATCTAGATCACCACTTAAGCAGGAAAACTGCGTTTATTTTAATGATCATAACATCGTGCTAAGATAACACTCAGTCCTCATGACACAACTGCATTATCTAAACCTTCTAAAAACACAATGAAAGACATCCCAAATTGTTTTTCTTACTGAAATACACTATCCATTCCACCATAGGCCCACTCGAGCAGCCCATTTGGCCCCAAAACTTCTTAAAACAGAACCCCTTTCAAATCCATCAAACCAGTACCCCTACCATCTTGAATTTTACAATCTAAAACTTTCGCTAACCACCAACAGATGAGTTACATTAGGAACATTAATAAACCAATATTGAGCCCCTAATTCAACTTAAACAAATATAAAATAACCAACAAAACAAAGCCGAGCTGATTGCACCGCAATATAGCTTAGAGCCTTAGATGTTGTACTTCAATATCAGCATCATGGATTTTCCCATCTATATCAAGAAAACTTAAAAGGATCATGCCTGCATAAAAGTAAACAAATATCACTTATGCTCATCTAAATTGCAAAAAAAATAAGTTCTGAATTCCGAATACCTGCCCTTTCTCGCCAACAATGAGCAAATCATCCGAGTCAGACGCATTATCTTTCTCGATCACGACCGGCTTATCCGGGTCACCATCCAAAATCACGCATTCATCATCATCATCATCATCGAAATCTTTCTGCTTTTCAGCGACACTCGAAGACTTAGGCCTTGGCTTGGGGTTCAGAACAACCTCACCCACTAATTCGACATCGTCGGAGTCCTCAGACTCTCTTCCAAAGAACTCTGATATCCAGTCATAACCATCACCACCACCACCACCAGTATTATAACCTCGTCCGGTCTCTCCCCAACACTCTTCGTCCGAGCTTATGTCGAATACCACTGGCCTCGAATCCATCGAGAACTATCTCACAAACTCGGGTTTTCAAGAAAATTAGGGTTTTCAAGAAAATCTCGCCAAAAATCGAATCTTTCATGAGTATTTCCCAATGCAACCACGCGAACCCGAAACAAGTACACCAAACATGAAATTACAAGCACGGAAATCTTAGTAACTAGCGGATTCTTTCATACACTTTCTCGGTCAGGTAAAAAAACTCCCGGGAGATTCAGAAAGGGAAAATTACGAATCTGACAAGAATGACCAAAATTGAGAGAATCAAAATAGGAACCCTAGATTGAGAAAGGGATTAAGGTTGGGGATTGAGAAACCCTAGTTGCGGAACTGGAAAGATGCTAACCGTTTCGCTCTGCACCGACTGTGCAAAGGTCATGCTTTCTGGCTTGCTTGACCGAGAAGGAGAGGATTTAGCCCCACGGTCACTCGGTGAGTGCAATTTTGGTGAACATTATCCTCTATTTTTTTTTTATGCATATCATTTTGTGGTGGAATTCATATTATTTCAATCAATGAGAAGGGTAATGTTCACCTTCTTAAGTGAATGATGAACAAAACTCAACTAGTCTATCGGTTGGTTGGTGGGTTTGATTCCCCACCCACAATTGATGACGGTTTAATTTTTGGATTCCATAATGGACTAGGGATTAATTTTTCAATATGTTATGGATACAATACTCTACCCATGACACTACAAGAGTAACGATTGAGAGAAAGTTTATTAGAGATCGTACGCTAAGAGATAATCCAATATTTCAAAACGAACAAGCTCTATGCGATTGATGATTGTAAAGTTGTTTCAAAGTGGTTATTCTCCCCGTACCAATCATACAATGTCACACAAGCGGGTGCGGTTGTTATTGTGCTAGAGTGTTGTGTCTCTAACATTAAACTGTAAGAAATAAATTTGTTATGAATCCCCGAGTCCCATGGGCTCGTCTAGTGATCCCCCTCCTAGCTGCTTCTCATTTTTGTTCGTGGGTCAGTAGGGATGGCCATCTCGGCCAACTCGTCCGTATCCAATCCGTTATCCGTCTCGAACGGATCGGATTTTTCGAATATCGGGACGGATTCGGATTTATTTTTAAAAAAAAATCGGGGGTAAATTTCTTTTATATCCCTTCGACTTTGACCAAAAATTCATTTTGGTCCTTCGACTTTCAATTTCGGCATAAAAATACTTCGACTTTCCAATTTTTTTCAATGTGGTCCTTTAGATGAAATCTTTTTTCTATTTGGACGGAAAAAATGACGTTGACTTCTTTTGAGGGGCATTCTTGTCCTTTTCCCTCCTCCTTCTCCCCTCCCTTACCCTAGGTCCAATGTGTACACTGTTTTTTTTGTTTTTTATTTTGGCAAAAACGTGAAACTGTTTTTTTGTTTGGCCAATGTGTAGACTTTTTTGTTGAAACTTTTTTTTTTTTTGGCAAAAAGTTGACCAATATTTCGGGGGAAGGAGGTGGCTTTGGATTAAAAAGTTAAGTGACTTTGTATTTTATTGTCCTTATTCAAAAAAAAATTGCATTCTTAATTTTGTGTGACTTTTGTTACTTATCAATTCGTCTCGACGAGAGGAATTAAAAAAGTAAAAAATTTAGATCGAAACTCATAATTTTTTTAATAAAGACAAAAATAAGTCAATAAGATGTTTATTTTTACTTATTTGTCTTTTTGAAAAAAATTATGAGTTTCGATTCAAATTTTTTACTTTTCCGATTCCTCTCGTCGAGACGAATCAATAAATCACAAAAGTTTCACATAAAATTAACAAATGCGAAAAAAATTAATAAAAACAAAAAAATAAGACAAAATGACTTTTAATTTGAAGGGGAGGGGACCATTTTTATAAACAGGGGGGCCATTTCTATACATAGGGGGGGACCATTTTTGGCGGCAAATTTTCCCTCCAATGGACCAAGGGTAAGGGAGGGGAGAGGGAGGAGGGGAAAGGACAATAATGCCCGTCAAAAGGAGTCAACATCATTTTTTCCGTCTAAATAGAAAACAGATTTCATCTAAAGGACCACATTGAAAAAAATCGGAAAGTCGAAGTATTTTTATGCCGAAATTGAAAGTCGAAGGACTAAAATGAATTTTTTGTCAAAGTTGAAGGGATATAAAAGAAAATTTCTCAAAAATCGGAGATCGGATCGGATTCGGAGGTAAGTCTGTCTCCGATCCAATCCGCCCCGAATCCGATCTCCATCCCCGAATACTCTTTTTGATCAAAAATCTGGTTTTTTTTTTCCCAAATTCGGATATCCGAATTTTCAATTGGATCTCAGTTCTCCGTTCGGGGTGGATTCAGAGGACCGAAAATATATCCAATCGGGGATCGGGACAGATTCGGAGGTCGGGTGGAAAGTTCGGATTCGGATATGTCAATATTCGCCTCCGATCTGTCCCGTTGCCATCCCTACGTGGGTGTTCCTGCAGCCAGTTCTAGGTGGATTAGTTTTATTCTGTCTGGGTGTGAGAATATCTCCTATGTTGTAAAAAAAATAAAAATCTCCTATCCCGGATGACTTGTCTTTGACCAAACAAAAAACGAAATTAGTCGAGATATCCGTAAACTGACCCGACTAGTAACGGTCAAGAAAGGGCAAACAGAAAGGAGAGGATTTGTGTTGGCGATACAGAGTGGGGAACGACTCGTGAATGGGGCCGGGCCGGGTTGTCTAGCACAGCGGGTTCGCGGGAAGAAGATACAGTAATTGGTTGGATCCATCGGGAAAACAGTAAGGAAAAAACGGTCCGTTATGCTATTGGGCTTGCGTGGGGCTAAAGGATCGGAATGGGCCGCTGGGTTAGTGATTTTGATTAGTCTCGAATTGGTTTGGGCTTTGGGAAAAGCGTTTGGAAAAATGACGGTCAATGACGTGTTTTGATATTTAATACCCGCAAAAAACGAGAGTTCAACCAAATTTGTTTCCTACTCCCTCCGTTCCAAAATTGCAAGTCCTGCACACAAAAATTCGCGCAATTTTTTCAATCAAGTAATACAATACTTATTTTAGGGTTTAAGCTGGGTGTCCTTGTAATATTCTCTACTACTTTTTCTGCAAGTGGTTTATGCAGTAGGTGCCTGTGTCAAAGTTTTGTATTTTTGGTTCACTCTTGTATCTTTTGATGAAATCTGTAATGTCTTCGGGCCTTTGATATGATTTGGCATTGACCACTTAAAAAATAAAATTTCAATACTTATGAATACTATTTTTTAAAGTTTTTATGCTAATATGAATATCTCGGTTAGATCTTTCAATTGGTACAAATAAAAAATAAAAAATTTATGCCATTTATCCAGGAATTTGCTTTATTCTTTTTTCTATAAAAAAAAATACTACATGGCTTTTCGTGGTCGATTAAAATTATGGGACGGAGAAAGTATAATGTTGAAATGAATTGAAAGTAAAAGCAATACACCCATGGGCTGTCAACATGGTAAGGTCGAACTTGCGCTTGCAACATAGCTGGGTTCGACATGGTAGTGGGTTCCCGAGGTTTTGTGCAGTTGGGTCCAATAGTGGCTCGGCTGCAGAGTTGTTCCTCGGTTAAAAATATATATATACTAGTGCTTGTCCGTGCCTACGGCACTACGCACCCCGGTAGTACCGTAGCCATGGGCATTTTTGTAATATATTTTTGTTTTCTTATGCCAACGCCAGAAGCCGAGCAATGGGTAAAAAGAACCGATGACATTTTTGTAATATATTTGTAAGAGTGTGAGTGTTTTTTTTAAAAGAGTTGGAGAGCACACATCAGCTCTTGGATCAAATGAATCTCAACCATTCTTTCAACTTGTGTTTGTGTGGTCCCCATACCCTTGTGTTTTATTAGGTAGATATATACACACCACAGATCTAGTGAGGGATCCCTTACCAGTCTACCGTGCGGACCTCCCCTTTCCCGAGAAAATTTCGATGATCCGAGCAGCTCAAAGTGTGCAGAATGTGATTTTAAGGGTACCCGCGAGAAATCAACAAAAAAAATGACCGGGGAGGACTTGATTTGAGTAGTTTTTTATTGAACCGTTCAATGAAAACTGCTCCGATCAAGCCCTTCCCGGTCTTTTTTTTTGCCGATTTAAAGAGAGTATATTTAAAATCACGTTCTGGTTACTTTGAGCGGCTCGGATCATCAAATTTTTGCTCAGAAATGTGAGGTCCGCACGGTAGCACCGTGCGGGATACCTTACGGGATCCGGACTAATATACACCACGGATCCAGTGAGGGATCCCTTACAAAGTCTACCGTGCGGACCTCCCATTTTTCCGAGCAAATTTCGATGATTCGAGCCGCTCAAAATGTGTGTGTGTATATATATATATATATCCAGTATGAGCGGTACCGTCCATCCTTATGTGTCCAACATATAAAAATTGTTTTTAATGGAAAATGATATTGGCACTCCAAAAATTGATGCAGGCACTCTAAAAAACAAAGAAAAGTGGTTTTGGAATTACATTGATTTTGGAGTGCCAATATCATTTCCCTTTTTAATTTACTACTAGTTTGTTTAAAATAGTTTGGCTATAATGAGTGACAAATATTGTTAGGGAGTATGTGATTGTCGTTATTCTCAACTACTCCATTAGTTCTTCGTAACGCAACTACTCCATTAGAATTTTTTTTTAATATATAGAGAAGACAGTAACAAATAACCCGTACTACTAAACCGACCCGGGGAGCAGTAGTGCAGAGGTGCGCTATAGGGTATAGTGCGTGATCCGAGCTGTCAATCTCTACAATCAAAGTCTTGATTTCAAATAAGTATCATTCACGTAAGATGCTTCTTACCCGGATGATTTTTTTAGCAAATCTAAACCATTAAAAAAAACTTTTAGACGCCTCAAATTGCGCACTACACTCCTGTCTACTTAACTTCTTTTTTTTGTTCGGCGGTCAGAGTGTCCGAGTCAGCTTACGAGCATATCGACTATTTCTCTTTCCGATCCGATCTAACACAGACCATCCAGACCGAAATTATAATATTTCACAACAAATTTTTCTCTCGGTGCCTGACCCGGAAATGCTGCCACTAAACTATTACTTGTACTATAAATCAAAGGATGTGCACGACATTTGGATCCTCACTCCTAGCCTCCTAGGTGCAGGCTAGCACTTGAGTTTAATTTCTTGTTTGTGATCCCTATAAGAACTTATGGTAAAATGCCAGCATACGACATGTGCAACCTTGGAGGATTTCCGCCTAACTATAATATTGGAATTTGGAACTATCGCGTTTGATACGGCTATTAAAAAATAATAATTTGGACTACGAGGAGGCACGATTCGCGAATTTTTTTTTTAGGGTAGATGTGCTAGAGACACGCGAATGCATGCACACTCACAAATCCATCATATATTTTTTTTAATGTGTGTCTTTGGCTTGTTTATACGCGACTCTAAATTATTTGATCGATCTCTTATCTATTGTCTCTTTATATAAGTTCGAAGGAGAGGAAAAAATCTTATAAAAATAATTGGTAAAGTGAATTCAATAATTCTACCACGACAAATACTTACACAAACAAATACAGTACTCACATTCACATAATAGGGATCTGTACACGTTACACATCATGTGTGTGCGCGTTTGTTTGTGTACGTAATGAATTTGTGGTTGTAAACTTTTTGAAGTGAATTATTAAAAAAGTTATTATATGGTAGAATAACTATGAAATTATAATTATGAAATTAAGTATGTGTTGGATGTAGTTTCAGTTAAATTAGTGTTTGTAATACAGAAATCCTACAGGTATCGACTGGTACCATAGGGAAATCGTACCGACGGCCGCGCCGGGCCGTCTCCGGCCACCGGATGGCCGATCCGAGCCGTCCAAAAATTCTTAAAAAAAAATAATGAGGGGGCTTACGCGAGAATCAACAGCATCCGACGCGTGTAGGATGCTCGATCCAAACACTCCATTTCCGTATATATATGTATAACTATCAATATTTTTTTCTGAGGGAGATGAGGGTTCAAATGTTTCTTAATTTTTTCAAGGAGGATTTTGTGCCCTTAATATTCCATAGGGAATAGTGGTATTTTTTCTCAGTCCTTTTAAAAATATTATTTTTTATTTATCACGTATTCGCGTTATTATAATTACAATAAAAAAAAAGTACTTTTAATTGTGAATTCATTAATTCGATTCTAAACCCTCATGTTCCAAGAATCCCGAGCTTCAATCCTACTACTCCCTCCGTCCCATAATATTTGTCCGGTCCGCAAAACAAGGACGTAAAAATAATATGTTTTTTGCAAGAAAAAGTCAAATTTTTTTCAACAATTCATTAGATATCGATGAGTTCTTGTAATTTATGAAAAAAGTTTGAATTTTTTTATTGAAAGAAATGCATTATTTTTTAGTCCTCGTTTTGCGGACCGGACAAATATTATGGGACGGAGGGTTTAATCTTTCGACAAAACGATAAGACAATCAAATCTATCATTAACACATACTCCGTATATATATATATATTTTTCTTTTCCCTTTCTCTCTTTACTTAATCTTTAAAAAATAAGTGAGTATTTCTTTTTGAACGTCTTGTAAGAAGCCAATATTTGCTTTTTAGTTGTTCGGGGCGGATCCGGAGATACCTAAAAAAAACATCTAAAAAAACACCCCAAAGTTTCCGATCGAATTTCGATGATCCGAGCCGCTCAATGTAATCAGAACGTGATTTTAACGATACCATTTAAGAAATCAACAAAAAAAAATGACCGGAAAGGGTTTCATCCAAATAGTTTTATTGAACGGTTCAATAAAAACTGTTTAAATCAAGCTCTTCCCGATAAATTTTTTTGTCGATTTCTCATGGGTCTTCTTAAAATCTCGTTCTGAATACATTGAGCAGCTCGAATTATCAAAATTTGATAAAAAACTATGAGATTGAGATTTAAAATATTTTTTTAGGTGTCCCTGGAACCGCCCGTCATTTGTTACTGATAAAACAATATTCCTTTTTGAGATAAAGAAAATGTAAGTTATTTTCCCATGGGTCCCTTTGTATCGCGAGGAGGTTTGTGCGATCCACAGCACGTGATACGTTGAATTTTGTAAAGTCAAATCTCTCTCTCCCTCTCTTTGCCGGAATTTAATTATAGTACGGAGTATCTAATCTTTATTTTTTGTTGTCATTATTTGGCTATTTGCTAGCGGTTGACTATGTGACCAGATCCCTACAAAGTTCTGGAAAATACACCAAGCCCCCCTGTGTCTTGTTCATCTATCATTTGGCAAAAGGGGCAGGGCGAATCACGATTCAGATCTAATTCGTCGTTGTTCTACAATAGCACAAGGGGGCATATGCTTCTAAGTTAGTACTTATTACTCGATGATAATATGTGCTGATAAAATTCATATTCAATTTACCTCATTCTACAAGATAAACTTGCCAGCAGATCCGAAAAAGAAGAAGATAAACTTGTTAAATCGAATGCACACATTTGAATGTACCTGTAATAGGAAAATAATACACACCACTACTATTTTAAAAGCTAATTAATAAAAAAATTGGAAATTTTACACGTATTTTCCAAAACTTAAAAGAAAAATGCAAACTTTAACTTAATGGACAACAGTTAATGTGCGAAAAATGCATTGATAACTGAGAAATGTGTACAGATATATGAGAAAGTTCATTGGTATCTATAGAAAGCGCATTGAAACTCCATTTTTTTGACATCAACTGTGGATTATCAACTGTCTAATGGACCGAGGTTAACAAAACCGAATTTTAAAAACGAATGCAAAGCTCTATAAAACATCACAAGAGAGGCCTTTGATGGTCCAAAATACACAAGGGGCTCAAATGCCATTACAGGGCGAGTTTAGGGAGGTTCTTGTTATTTGGCCGTTTTTCGTCCCAATTCCCACTCTCTGTCATACTCAGACTCGTGCGTTTCTCCCTTTCTCTCTCTCTCATGGTCACCCTGCCTTTCCTGCCATCTCTCTCTCCCTCTCTCTCTCTCTCTCCCCATTTCTTCCTCACAAAAAATATCTTCCTTCGACAACGCAAACCCTAGTCAGGAGCCAGGTAAAACCAACGAAGCCATTTTTTTTTATTTTTTTTCATTTCAGTTATTTATTTCCCACGTCGTTCCACGGACTATACTCTTGATTTATTAAAATTTCTCGAGATCAATTGTCTTCAAAATCGATTTTCATCTCTGCATTTCTCCAAATTCTCTCCAACCAGGGCATGGAATTCGTTGCGCTAAGAAGCGAATAGAATTGCTCCTCCAACGAAGGAATGCGACGCGTAAAGAACAATACGTTCGTGATTTTGGATATTTGAAAATCTCCTTGTAATTTTGTTGTCAAGAATGGACAACGCTGTGCATATTGCATACGGAACTATGACGTAAGGTCTGGTAGATTGGAATGGAATCGAAAGAAGATGGTGACGGTACAGAGGAATGGCCGACATCACCGTACCAAGTTTTGCAGCAGATATCCGAGGAGGCATTTAGAGCGGCTGGTGAAGCAATACAGAGTGTGTACTTGGGTAGTGGTTTGAACAATCAGCCACTGGGGCTGGAGCCGGGGCACAGGCGTTGTCAAAGTGAGGTTTTGACGGGGGCGGAACATAGGCGTAGCAATAGCTTTCAGAGATGGAAGTCTCAGATGCAGAGGGCGTTGCGGTGGGGTAACAATCCCCGCGAACAGAGTCGGTGTTTGGCTTTCAATCCTGAGGTTTTGGCTAACCAGAAACGTCAGTGGTATCAGCTTCACTCTAAGGCGTCGGTAAATACTTTTCTTCATCTAGTTTTATCATTTTGGAAATCTTTTAAGGAGTTCTATTTGATACCAGAACGTACTTATGCAAAGAGAGTGAAGCCTGTTGAATGTTGATGTGGTCAAATAGAACCTTTGTGATCTTTAAGCACAGTGCCAGCGGGAAAGTGATTCCCCCACTCCCCCCACTCCTTAACATATGAGATTAATGGTTTTCCATTTAAATGAGCTAAGGAAGTTGAAATCCATATCGAGTAGTTGATGCTAATGGTGTCAACTTCTGTACGTTTTCTGGTGTAGTGCCACCCAAAGGTGGATCTTATTGGTGCTCGGGTGCAGTGAGAAGTAGGTGAGGGTTTCTGTTTTGGTGAATCCGTGAAAGTGAAGATTTTTGTCCAGGAGATTAGGATAAGCAGGATTCAGGAACTCAATGCATAAGGGTGTTTATAGGTAATTACGTGCTTCAGTAGATAAAGTGTTTGAGGATAGTATAGGTTGTTTGCTCTTTCTTTTTTTTTTTTCTAACAAGGAAGTGGAAAGTGGAAACTATAGGATATAAACTCTGGTTTATAGGAAGAGAAACATATGACGAGAGTCAGGATAATCACAGCTATAATTATAGAAGAAGTTTAGAAGGCCTAAAGAAGAGAAGATAAAATCACCATAGTAGTCAGTGCTAGAGAAGAGAGGATGAAAATGTTAAATGAAAATGTTTAGAGAGGATATGAATGAATTAGGACTAGCCGACTAGGGATAACAACCTCTGACAGAGTTTCGTGGAAAGCAAAGTGAATAATCATGTAGAGAAAGGTAGTGGAGGGTATGAGAAGTTTCATGAGGGTTTCAGATTGTAGGGAGAAACAATGGAGGTCTGACAGAGTTTGCAATGGTGCAAAGTGAACACATGTTCACAAGGGAGAGATGAATACTTCAGGACGTACAGAAGGTTGATGTAGGTAAGCTAATTATATCTTGCTTACTAGGATGGTTGACAGTGCAAGCATTGCAAATGTATATGTAGCATAGGTTAAGAGATAGAAAAGAGAGAATAGAGGAAACCAACTTCGAGAACCCGATGGTGGAACTTATATGAAACTAATGGTGTGGTGTGAGATGGCTAGTTGTATTAAGAATGGCGAAGAGGGTTTTGTAGGATATAAGGGAAGTGGACTGTCAGCAAAAGAAACTCAGCGGTGAAATGAAAAGGTCCAGAATACAATATGCCTCAATTCTTAATTTTTGCAGCACATTTTGATTCCCAATACCCATCAGGTTAGGGTACAGGTTTAGATACAAGTGCAAAAATTGGGTCAACTCTTTTTTGTTCTTTGAACTTGCTAGCTTATTGTTGGCTTGGAACTTACTTATTTTGTTGTGGTTAAAGGATGATGAATATAAGCAATTTCTTAGATTTTTATATTGTTACTTTAGATTTGCCTCTAGCATGTCTTAGAATTAGCTACTACTCGTTATTTTGCAGAGAAAATAAGGACGAACTCATAGTCGTAAATGGTACATGATGCAGCTGGCACTCAGATTGGAGTGTTTTGTACTGATTTGATTCTTACGTATTTTGTAATTATCTTCTCCATCGCTGTATAATAGTTTCTGTCTTCTTATAGAGGGTGCTTATCTACTCATTGGATAATGGATCTTATATTCCTCCCAAGTCACTCAAATGTTGATGCCATGTAGGACCAGGAAAAGTACAAGGAGCCCACTTCGCTTTTTGAACACTTCATCATTGTGGGTATTCATCCAGATGCGAATCTGGAAATAGTCGAGGATGCATTCGCCAAAAGAAAAAAATGGGAGTTGGACATGAAACAATATGAAATGACAGATCTCGAACTGCTGCAGCATCGGGGGGCTTCATTTTCCACAATGGAACCTCAGGTTGACTGCTTGACTGAATGTTGTATGGATTGATCTTTTGCATTACTGTGGCACATTGTGTTTTCCATTCATTTCATTCTTGTAGCAGAAAGGCAAGTTTATATTTCTTCTTCAGCAAATGGTATTTCTGCGTCCAGTTTAGGTGGCTTCCATTACTTCCAATGCCCCCCTCCCCCTCCTCCACCCCAAAGAAAAGTACAAAAAGCTAAAAGCCTAAAACTAAAGGAAAACAAGATTTCCAAGTGTAACTATGTTACTGGAGCTTTTTTAATTTGAAATGGAAACTAATCTGTTCTAGCAGGAAACGATAGCTTAGGCTTAGAAGTATATAGTTCTGTTATTTTCATTGAGTTAACTGCAGGGATGGATACCCAAATTAGCTGGAATCTGCATTTTTATGAACAAATTTCAGCATAATTGTTTTCCGTGGGTCACTGACATTAGTTATATTCCTTTCTTCTATCCTTCAGATACTTTTCAAGTATCCTCCGGGGAAGAGGTTGGCTGTCCGTCCAAAGGATTTAGCAGCATTCTGCTTTCCTGGGGGTGTGAAGGTGTGGTATTGCCAATTTCTTATCTTCTGTTATTGTCTCTCTAACTTTACATTTTCTTGATTCAGCATTTATTCTGAGGTGTACTTCTATGACACAATGCACAATTTTTCAAAGTTATTTTAAGCCTGGTCTATGTTTTCGGGAGGGACATATTAATGTTTCAAGATACGGTAATTGTTATCACTTTCAAAATTTTGCTTTACATTTTATCCTGGTTACTCAACAAATCCATAATTTTTGGTGATTGCACCACCTATTTTTTGGAAGATATGTCCATATGTGGTACTATTAATTCTGTCTAACAATTGATCTCAGTCGTATTTTTCTTTTTAGCTTATTCAAGATTAGATTCTTAGTTATCCTAAATTTTTAATGAAATAAGTTTGTTAAAAAAATACTGAAGGGATTGCAACTCAAGTACTTCCTTAGTACAAAGTGTTTGCTTAGGGAGTTGGTTTCGAATCAGTATTGTTAGCTTGATTCCAATAATTGATGCATAAAGTCACTTATTTTAGTCCATAGTTTTGTTTTTCACCAGGGCATATCAAGTTCGAGTGAAACGAAAAATATTAGGTATTTCGGTAAACCACATTCTACCTCAAGTATTGCTCAGCATGCTAATGTAGGTTATCCAATAGAAATGTTCCATTCCAGAGAGTGAGTATCTGAAGGGTTTGCTGAAGGATATTAGTGGCCATCATCCCGATACAGAACTATTTGGTTCATACCCAATTCCTGTCATAATTTCTTGGAATATCATGAATGTAAAGATATCATCTTTCCTGGTAATTTATAATTCGCGTATTCTCTTCTATGACTTGTATTTCATGTTTAATCCCCGAAATGGAGAAATATGACGTGCATTGGGTGTTTCCGATGCTATGTTCTTGTATTTGTTTGAACTTTTCATCTATATTTCGTATTTGCAATAAAAAAAAAAGGTGTTATAGCTTTTCCTTTGATGCTGATATATGTCTAACTTAGAAAGTAATCCATCTACTACTAAGATTCCATTGCCCTAAAGTGTGTTTATTTGATGCAGGCACGCTTATTGGAGAGGACGCCATCATTGAGTGATCTAAATGAGGTTGTTTATGGACAAGTATGCAAACTAACTAGTCCTTTGTTTGTGGTCCCGGTTTTTGTTTGTCAATGTGTAATGTGCAAATTATATAATCAACCTTAGTACACACACACACACACACGTTATACGCTTATATTATATAAGTACATGGATATTTACAGATAAAAAGGCAGCCTAGTGCACAAGGCTCCTGCCACTACGAATCTGCAAAGGAGTAGATATATGCGTCCCCACTCCCAGCCATCAAAATAACGCTCCCATCCATTATTCCTGATACTCTTCAGATTTCAATGAAATAACTCTCATATTGAAGCAAGGATTGTAGTTCTCTTGGTAGGCGTTCGAATGGAAATTACTATGGCTTTAGAGAATGTTTGTTGGAGGATAGCCACTTTTGGAGAGTGGGAACTGGTGGGGTGGATAGGAATAGAAGAAACCTTATGGGTGGAAGTACCCGAGTTCCTTGGTTTTATTTTGTGGTGTGAAGGTGCATGTTAATTTATTTCCAGTAAACAAACGTGGTTTCAAGGTTAGGGGTGAACATGGGGTAACATTGAGCTGATTACCATTGGGGAATTGGGCAAGCGAATTGTTTGGCAAGAATCTCGGGTGTGGCTTCTTTGTGCTTTCTGTTTAGTAGTGATTGTAAGAGCTTGTGCACATTGGTTTATTATCACCTCCAAAACAAGTATATGAGCTTGGGCGGCCTCTCACTTATTGCAGTTGGTTTTGAGTTGGATGCTTTAACATGGTTTCAGAGCAAGGCTTCAGGAGGCTTTTGGACAAGACTGTCTTGATCAATTGCCCCTTGTTGTGCCTTAAGTTACATTATTCGTTGCGATCCCAATGTTATATGGATAATTTGTTTACTTCTCCAAGTGAGACTTAGAGGTTGCACGTACGGGGGAGTGTTAAAGCTTGGTGATAACAGTTAGTTATTACCTCCAAAGCTAGTATATGAACCTGGGTGGCCTCTCCACTCATAGCCAAATGGTCTAGAGTTGGATCTTTTACTAGTGAGGAATCATGGATACGTTGTTAAGAGGTTTGAGAAGAGGTAAATCTGATGAGAACCTTGATATCTTCATAAAGGGTGCTGGTGTCTTTCATGTATGTATATGCTGGAAAATTCCTAATGGCACTTTGATAAGGCTGGTTGGGAAAAAATTCAAATTCCTTTTGGTGAATAAGGAGGCTGTATGCGGGCTATTTAATGGTGAGCTCTGCTAGGGAAATGGCAATGCATATATGCTTAGGTAGTTCATAGCTTTTCTTTTCTATTTCTGTTGTTTGTTTGTTGGGGGGGGGGGGGGTTGTGGTTATATCTCAAGATAAGTTTTGAACAGTTAGCTTAGGTATAGATATGAGTGAGAAGTTAGATAACTTCTGTAGGAAAAGTTGTTTGAGTGGCATGAAGATTTGTAAGCAACTGAAAGGATCCTGAAATCAGTTTGCCAATGGGTAGAGACAAAGGTGGGTTTGAATAATGTTTAATGTTCGCTGTTGAGAATTTCGTACAGAAACATATTATGGTGTTGTGGGGTCTTAGATGTGACATCCTTATGGACTTACAAATCGAGGTAATTTATTTCTCTTACGATGTTAATTTGTTTAATAGTGTGGTTGTGGGGATGAGTGTGCTGGAAGATATTCCCTAAGCAGATATTCTAAATGGGGTCAATTTTGTTGTCTGATGGGGATGTGCCAATAGAAACTTGATTCTGCTTGGAAATGACCCCGGAACATTATAGTCATTCTGATGTGATTTTCACATTAGAATGATGAATGCATTAGAGCTTTTCTTTTGATCATTTAAACTGTTCTGTCCACCATCAAAGGACATAACTTTCGTTTTTATATTTCTCTTGCCAGGAACACCTATGCAGAGATGATTTATCATTCATATTTTCGCTCAAGGTTAGTCTGGTTAATGCTGTTGTTATTTTGCATCTTTGAGCCTACTGCCTGCTTTCTCTGCATGCTAGATTGATAGATTTAAGTTACTGGGTCGTTATTCACGTTTGGGCTTTATTGGTTATTGATGTTTATGTTATCTTTTTATTGGATATTCACCTCTTTGGTTTTAATCATCATCTGATGCCTTTGCCTGGCCAATTTTGTTTCTATATTCATCTAGATTGCAAATGCTCATTTTTAGTTTCCATACCACACCAGTTTTTTTTTCCAGTTTCTTTCATCCAATAATGAATATTGAATGTTCAAGTCTCAAAGAGAGGAGACAACACCATTGTTCTTATCAAGCCTCTGAAATCAAGGATTTCTGCCTACCGAAAAGGGTGGATATGGCTTCAAACATGATCTCAATCCAAGATTCAGCAATCGCTCATTCATAGCCAACTTAATCGTGTCATTTCCAAATTCAAAAGAGATAAGTACCTTAGAGTAGCATCTCACCTTTGCCGGGGTGTAATTCCTTTGGGGCCCATTTTTCTCTTGCTTGTTTCACAGCTACCTGCGCATTAAGCAGACGAGAGATAAGAAATATGTTGCCAAACGATGGTAAAAAATTAATTGTGTCCTGCCGAATGATGACATAAGTCATCAGTCAAGAATTAAATGTGTTTCTCTTCCTATTTTTTATTCGACTTTTTCATGTTTAGTTTTTACTTATATTTTTTAGACTATAAGTCAAACCTTGCAGAATTGTGGAAACACTCATAAGTTGCATGTCTGACTCATGTCATTTGATTTATCTTTCAAGTTTCAACATGTAAAATGCTGTAGTCGCACTCTCTGCAAGTTCTGTTCCTGTTCTATTTTGGATGTAGCTAGTAGCATGTTGTTTTGCCTGCAACAACATGAGGTAGCTGCTGAAGTGACTGTTTGTGCCTATGTTCAGGTGGCAGACAATGCAACCCTTTATGGTGTTTGCTTGCTTGTACAAGAAATTGTTCAGAGACCACCTGCTATTTTAGGTCCTGCATCGCCCATTTCCCAATTCTCTGGAGGACTTGCTCGTTTTTTGGTTTCTGCACCTCGCTGTTATTGTGTTTTAACAAGAGTTCCTTTTTTTGAGTTGCATTATGAAATGTTGAACAGGTTAGCACTATTTTTCTGGATTATTGTTGATTACTGCAAGATACATATGTTTCTTGTCACTGAGACTATTACTCTGTTTGGACCCAAGAGAAGGAAAGAGATTTCCTTCCTTTCTTGTTTGGTACTTAATTTGGAAAGAATTTGGAAATCACAGGGCAAAAAACTGAAGGAAAAACGTGTGCAAAGTTATATCCCTTCTCATTTTACTGTCGCCTTTTCTTTGAAACAAAATAACGAAAGTTTTTCCCCCTCTCCTTTCCTTTCCTTTTTTCCTCTAAACCAAACAAAGATAAGTGATTGCACTTTCTTTAAAAATCCTTCTCATTTATTTCCCCTTCATTCCTTTGACATCTCTTCTTTTTCTTCCCATAAGTTGTGAACATAGCATAAGAGTATAGTACACTGTAATACGTACTTACACAGTTCATTCCTTTTTATTTACTTGTTAGGTACTTACACGGTTCAACCCTTTTTATTTACTTGGATGCAGTATCGTTGCGCAGGATCGTCTGAACCGTATCACGCAGTTTGTCAGTGAAATGTCTCTCACTGATTGTTTCCCCTCAGCAACCAACTTACCTGACACAATGAATGACAGTGACTCACCATTCAAGGATTGTTGTACAGATTGGACGGCTTCAGTGATTCCGGTTGACAGTGCGGTAGCCCTAACTGCAGCTGCAGCAGGCATTATATCTGATGACGACATCCGATCACCTTCAGGTAGGTGGGGATCTCCGTCCCCTGAAGGTGGTAGCACCAGTGAGGCTTCAGAAAACCAATCTGATGGTTTAGAACGAATGAATGGAATTTGTGATAATGGCCATACTCCCCCAGAGCTTGGGACGTTTGTCTGGCAACGGAGCCTGACAATGGAGCGTCTAGAAAGTTTCGATTCCGTATTCAGGTAGTATAGTTTCCAAGTAATTCCTTTGATTTGATATTTTTCTAGTCATTACTCATATTGGATGTATTTCGTGTGTGAAGTCCGCTAGTTCTTAAGATGTTTGCTTACGATTTTCATCAGTTAGAAGGTTCTATTTGACTATAATGCTGTTGTTTTCTACGCTGTACAATGTACAAGTGGATAAGTGGTATTTCCAGGATATTTGTTTTATACACTGTAATATTCAGTCAAGATATTGTTTTGACATTTGGCAGTCCAGTGAGAAGCATGGCATCAGAGGATGAGGAGGATGAGATATTTTTGAGCCCTGAAAAACAGGCTGGGGATGAAATGATAATGGAATGGGCTAGGGTTGGTTTCCTTTGCTTTTAGTGCTTAGAAGTTGTATGCAACAGTAGTTGTATTTTGATCGCCATTTACATTTTGTTTTTGTGTTCTCTTCGACAGGAGAATAAAAATGACATAATACAAATAGTTTGTGGTTATCATGCTATGCCTCTTCCCACCCGAGGGAGTGAAATAGTATTCCAGCCTCTTGAGCATCTACAGGGTATTGAGTATAGGAGGCCACCAGTCACTGCCCTTGGTTTAAGTGAAAGATATCTAGACCAGAAGTTTCAACATTCACTAGAAGGAGCTGAGGTACAATAGTTGGTTACCGATCAGTTGTTGGATTATGTTTCTTCATAACTACCCTTATGATTCGTAAAAATTATTGTCTTTTCCCAAGGTTAATCTAAAGTTAGCTGCTGGTGAGGAAGCTCTGGCACTATCAATATGGACCATTGCGACAATTTGTCGAGTTCTCTCCCTTGAAAGCGTAAGTTTCATTTCCAGAAATGTAATCCTAGTTTAAATGTCTGATCCTGATTGTACATCTGTAGCGGCACACAGTTTTGTTCACTCTTCTCTCCTTTCGAGATTGACTAGGGCTTGACTATCCTGTTCACTAAAAATGTATAGTGTTTCCTTGAAACAAACATAAAAAGAAGTATAGTGGACAAGAAATTGCACTCGTATTATTTCTGGGTGGACGGTGGTGTTCCACATAGTGTGAATTGTGCAATTTGTGCATGCTGCAACACTGCCAGGCATTGAAGCTTATGTTTGCTGCCATTGTAATCTGTGCCTTTTTACATTGATTCCAAGTGCTATGATTCATGTTCTGTTTTCAGGTTCTGGCACTCGTCGCTGGGGTTTTACTGGAAAAACAAGTTGTTGTGGTGTGTCAAAATCTGGTAATCTTGTGTGTTGAAGTCATTATGCCAATATCTAGATGTGAAACCTCTGCGAGTTTAGTTCATTTTGTTTTGATTAGACATTTATTGTTATTCTTTGTGCTAGTCATCTTCTTTTCCAATCATGAAGAAAGTAATAATCGCGTTGAACTGTGTGTTTCTTTTGAACAATGAAATTTTCCTTTGCAGGGTGTTCTATCAGCTATAGTCTTGTCTATTATTCCTATGATCCGTCCATTTGAATGGCAGAGTTTATTCCTCCCAGTAAGTTAACAACTGGCATGCTATTTTTCCGTCTGATTTTTTTAGCATTCAAATATCTTGCTGATACCTGAACACTTGTCACAGCATAAAAAGGTAGTTATCTTGAAATATATTTCAAATTCTAACCGGTCTGCATTAGTAAATCAATTCTTCCTACAATCTGGTTCTGATGTGAATATGGGCCTCCGCTGAAAAGTTCATTTCTCTCTGGAGACAAATTGAAATTTTTGTTTGCCTTAAGTCTGATGAATGTACATGTACAATCACAAAAAAAGTATATTGTCACTCCTGTTCTTCTGCTTTTGATTGTCTTAACTCTGCACATGATATCTGAAGTTCCTTTTTGGAGTTGATGTTTGAAATTGGAACTTCAGAAGAAATATGCATGGCCTTGTTTAGAATTTTGGTTCGTTTTGGTATGGTAGTGTTGCTCCTTGATTCTGGTACTCAATGGTCGAAGTTTAGTATTTTTTTTAATAACCGGATGTTCGGGCCAGCTTGCGCGCACCTCGACTAATTCCGCGGCCTGAAGTTAACGACCGGGCAAACCTCCAGTGGCCCTTAGATTTGGAATATTTGGCCTCCGTGGGAATGGAACATGTGACCTCATGGAGGAGCACTTATTGCTTTCTCATAACCACTTGGCCAAACCCCTTGGGGTTTGAAGTTTAGTATGTTCTGAGATGATCTTGGTGAGAAATCAGTTTACCCTTAGTAAATTAATTCTTTTAGCCATACTTTCATCTTCATAATATGATATCTCCAATTTTTGCACACCCTTTTGCAGGTTTTGCCAGGGAAGATGCTTGATTTTCTTGACGCTCCTGTTCCTTTCATCGTGAGTGTCTGAACTTCATCCAGCTTCATACAATTTGACTGTAGTTTTGTGATTTTATTCACTGTATTTATGACTTAAGTCCTTACTCCTTAGTTATATGCAGCAGCTGGATTGATCAACCCCTTTAGATTGACTATGAAGCCAAAACATTATTAGCTTGTCCTAGTGAAGTTTAAAAGTGATAGAGAGCATTATTTATTTTTGGATGAATTTGTCTATCATGGATTGGTTAAATCACACTATAAGCCACATTATGTTAGCATTCGTAGTTTAATGGTATTGGCAAGATTGATCAAGCATAATGGGAATCAACTAAAGCAGTGAATTACAAACTCTATAAAAGAACTCATTAAGTGGCAGCTTTTGTCCCAGTTCTCCTCAGTTTGATGTTTCTAAATTCTAAGCAATCAAATGACACCTACAAACATGTTTACTAATGCCAGACGGACTTCTTTTTGTCATTGCAAACTAATGGCAGTGAGTGTTATTTTTGGTTTCTAGCAATTGCTTGTAAACTAGAACGTACTGCTTGCTGTTACTTATCAAGTTGTTTACTAACAGAAAGTGGTACAGTGGTTAGAAACTACTACCGTAGTAAGATTTGCATATTACAAGTATCATTATATTGGTCAATGCTCTTTATTCATTGGTTGTCAAACAATCTAACACCTGACCTTGTATAGATTGTAGTGAAGGATGGTAAGAATGTCATATTCTCACCGCTTCTCTTATGCTAGGATTGCATTTAGAAGACCAAAACTTGAAAAAAGGAAAAAAGGAGGCTGTAATATGATTTAAGAAAGCTGCCACAGTCATTCTAATACAGGCTGTGATGCTACCAGCGGCCAATGAACTGTAAATGTCTTTGACGGCCAATATGTATTTGTTAGCCTGCAACGTTTATGAAGACTATCAGTAGTGATGGGAACATAATAGACCCTGCTATTTTTGTACTTGGTTGGATTTCCACCCTCCCTTGCAACAATTTTTTTTGTTTGCTCTGCTCATTTTGAGGAAACTTATCTTATCTTTCTTTTACTAATCTTGGTGTACCCTAGACATGTGCAAGATTGAGGGCTTCATTTTTTGCGATATTAGTTTGAGAAGGCATCATGGGTCATTTCTTAATGTATCGTTTTCATGCTACTGTTTTCCAGGTTGGTGTACAGCATAAACCAGCTGATTGGAAGATGAGAACTTCTAATCTTGTTCTTATTAATGCAGTAAAAGACCAGGTTTGTCAGTTTTCTTGCACGCATCTTGGGTTCTCTCATCTTCTAATATTGTTTTCTGGAGAAGTATTTAGCTTTTGCCTGCAGAGTGATGAAAGGCCGAAGTATTTTCTCTCTTTTATTTGCCTTCTTTTGCTGAAAATTGAGGCTTTCTGTGAATTGTATAATGATATAATATGTTCCAGGACATAAATGGACCGAAAGAGGTAGAGGAAAACCATGCCCCCACTTAATGGTATCACTTGTGGGCCCATTACTTGGTTCCTTGTGCTTATAGGATTTTTGCATGTTATTCTCTCAAGTGGAGGGGGAAACTTGAAGCATTGGATGCTTGACCTTATTGGACCTTAGCATATTATCCTTAACATCGACGTATGGATTTATGGATGGGTTACTTATGATCCGTTGTAATACGGGATTTTAGCCCTTCAACTCTTTTCGTCCCAAATATTTTGTGAACCAAGACCTTTTATTTATTAGTTTACTCACCTATTGTCTCATGTCAATGGTGTAAAAGCCGTTTGCTCTGGAAGATTAAGAGTGGGTGCAACATCAAGAAGTTCAACTGTTTTTTTCATGTTGATCGTTAGCTATTTTCTTCTTGTTTGATTTGAAGTGCTTTTGATCTAGATAGTGAGATTATCTTGTGTCCCTTCTCATTGTCTGATGTATGCTTACAACAGTTAGGTTCCATTCTTTTGTCTGCCTCAGTTACCACAGAAAAATGGCATACCATAGTAGTATGGTTGACTTTACTTGTTTGAGATCTAAATCTCTCATTTATATGATACATTGTAATAATCTTTTCAAACAGCCTTGTCCGTTTGATGAAAATCAATATAAGAAAGATGCCATGCTATTTGGTAGCCCTTGATCTTTGTGTGAAGTGCAACATCAGTCTATCTTGCTAGTGGTGTCAAAAGCTGGACTTGGATTTTACTGCATTGTTCCTACTTCCAACATAGATTATGATTCTGGGATTAGTTTAGAGAAGGGTATTTTGCTTAAGGTGGTCAGAAAATGCCAAAATGGCATGGAGATGCTCAAATTGTCAAGGTGATAAAAACTAGCTGCATTCCTTTGTGTTTGGCTAGGTAAAAACGTGTTACGTACCTGCACTTCCTCGGCACAAAGAGCTTATCGCTGAACTGCGACCAATCCACACCAAACTGTCCTGTCAAAAGGAAATCGCTAGAAGGCATCCTGTATTTAAATGCAACGAAGTGCAGGTATTCTCAACCCTACTTCAAAGATGCATGTCATTTTAGTCAATACCATAAGTTTCAGCTTCTTGAATGTCTTGGCATCATATGTTAAACACTCTGTGATTTGAAGTTCTCTGTCCTCTCTGGAGATTGGATACATTTTCCCCTTTTACTTTCAAATACAATTTTCACATTCCCTTCATCCTTGTCAGCACAAGCTATCAAAGGTTCTAGTTTGGTTCCTATGTGATTTTCTCTGTTGTGGGTTTTCTGTTCTACATTTAGCCTTCTCATGAGTTTGACAGGCGATGTAAAACATGTCAATATGTAAGTGCAGGCTGAAGCTGCTGCACATTTCTTAACAGTCATGAGGCACTACTTGGAATCGCTTTGTACAGATTTGAGGTCTCATACAATCACCAGTGTACAATCAAACGACAGGGTTGGACAAACTAACTCACGATTTCGAGAATTTCTCCATACTCAGAATGCAGATTGCCTAAAATTTATTGCGCTTTGTATCTTTGCAGGTTTCCTTACTTCTTAAAGATAGCTTTGTTGATTCCTTTCCTAGTAAAGACCAGCCATTTATTAAGGTAAATCTACATCCTCCATTTTTCTATTTAATGCAGCTTCTTGAAATTCTAAGAAGTTCTGCTGTAACCATTGTATTTTGCTTCATCTTCACCATTTCGCAATTAGAACTAAATTTTTGTGATATCTGAACTAGCACAAGTATTATTTTGTCCACATCATTGTCAAAGACTAATAGTAGTAAATTTAGCTGCTATGATGTTTTCATGAAATGGATGCTGCTTTTTACCTCTTGCAGTTATTCGTGGATACGCAACTGTTCACAGTTTTGTCAGACTCCCGTCTATCAAGCTACGAGAATGAGTACTAACTTAAGTGAAGGAATAGATTCGGCCCCAGTAACGGAGAGTGCATAAATGGCCATCACCATTCCAGTTGGTAAAACAGAGCCTATTCAACCGATTTTGCAGATCTCAATGCTCTTGCAGCAATAATACCGGATCAAAATGCAGCTCAGAGAAGTAGAAAAGATGAAATTTTGCAGTCTATTGATAAATATGATATGTTCAAACATCTCACACCACTGATCTCTGTTGTATTATTACACCCCACCATTACATATCATCATCCCAATCTTTTAGTGGGATTGATGTCACCCATAAAGGATCCTTCACCATTGTGAATCCTCACCATTGTAGATGTAAGTTAACCTTTGAGAATGTGGTTGATTGATGTACCTTTTTTTTTTTTTTTTTTATCAGCAAAGAAAGGATTTCCATACCATTAAAAATGATACTACTTGATTGATGTACTTGTTACCGTTAGTAATTGACATTCAAATTGGCCTATGTTATATATATCACGATTCACCGACAATTTTAAGCTATTTGTGCAAACATTGAATATGAATATAGATCTTGTGCTTGGAAATTGATTTTAACTTCAATGTCAAAAAGCAATGGCACTCCTACACTGGTAAAAATGGAAGTCCATTATTGTATTCAAACATACAAATTAGAATAACATATTGTATTTATCAAAGTCACTACTGACATTCGTTTGGGAGACGAGGCTTATCCAAAACCGGGAGTTAATGAGCAACGAATCTCAATTTCACAGCGGTCCCATCTTTGTCCAATTTTTCCAATCAAGCCCTTGGGTGAGAGAACCTGTAGTGTAATGGACAGGGGCAATACCGTCTTTACGCCTGTTCAGTGGTGGGCCTTTGGTACTGTTTTGCCAATTTTCCAAATTACTAATATGGGTTTTCGGACTTTTCCACTATTCCGCTTGTATCCCCGATAAAGCAACGCTATTTTGTCTTTACACGCCTGGTATTTCAGAATTTGTTCAGGGCCATTTTCGTCTTTCCCCCTTTTCCAGATTCAGACCCAAGAAAGCACGCGTTTTCTGAAATTCTTTTCCTTATTCTCTCACACACTCTCTCTCTCTCTCTCTCTATTTGTTTTTCTTTCTTTCCTTCGGCCGATCGGTTTCCAAGCAAATTCATCTTCTCTTCTCCGGAGTTGGGACCAAACGCCTCCCTCCCTTCAAGTTCCAAACGCCTCCCAAGCTTGAAGGGTTCGATTCGAAGGAATGTACAGGTCTTCGATTCAGAGGAAGCTCTGGCGAAATACATGGCCGATCCGACAACGTCCTTTGCCCGTATTAGCTCTTTCCAATGAAAGTTTCCGAGTGCGATCTCAATTTTGGACCGATTTCTGCTTCGCGCAACTTGTGCGTTTTTTGGACAGCGATTTAAGGTACGATTTACACCTGATTTTCAATTTCTAGGGTTTGTATGATTTGTGCAATTTTTCTAGGGTTTGGATTTAGGTTTGGGCTTGGGTATTGTGCAAATTTCTGTATGATTTGTGCGATTTCTAGGACTTTTGTTTTGATCTATTTCGATTTTGATTTTGAGGCTTTGTAACAGTCGATCTATTTTGATTTTTGATTCTGATAAATTGGCTCTTCTGGAAACATGATTTTGCAATTCAAGTCAAGAATGGACTTCAAGTTCCAGAGACCCTATTGGTTGAGTTAGAGCATTTTGCTTGCAAACACAAGCGCATGAAGCTAAAAAATAATGGAGCAAATGAATATCATGTTGTCCTGGGAAACATGGGTCCATAAAGGATGGCAGGACATACATTTTATTATAAATGTCAATCTGTGTTGTATCTGTTGCTACATGCTATGTCCATAGGTACCCTTATTTCGTACTGTTTTATTTTTCTATTTGCTTATTTTTTTGGTGGATATTATTGTCAATGCTTTTTCTATAATCTTTTCATATGGCCTGTTAGTGATAGTGTGCTCTATGGTCTACAGTGGAGTGTTTTTCTCTTGGAGTGAGAAATCCTACAGCTTTCCTTGCCTCCAAAATCTTTCAAAAGTACTTCAACGTTGTATGGAGACAAACCTTGTGTTAAGTTGGGAAAAGAGTCTTTTCATGGTTCAAGAAAGGATAGTTTTGGGTCACATAGTGTCTAAAAGAGGCATAGAGGTCAATAAGGCTAAAGTTGATCTCATCTCCAAACCTCCACCTCCTAATTTTGCTGGTTCGTGTTGATTACTTTATTGAGAACGTCCCTTGTATCACTTGGCTCATTTGTGCATCCCCATTGCTTTGATATTATTTCCTGCATTCTTTGGTATCGAAGTTCCTTGGCTATTTTTGTGTGGGGATGGGTCATAAGGAAGCCTGTTGGTATTAGTAAAAGATTGACTTGTTCTTAAAAATCAATAATGAATCCATTTGGATAGTTAACATACTTAGGGCAGGATATCTCAAAGGTGGTGAAACGTGGCAGTGGCAGTGACACTCAGCCATTCAGTGCATCATAAGGTGTACATATTCCATAGTTGCTTTAACTGACTGAAAATGTTCGTGAAAAAAACTTTGTTGGCACCTGATACTTATGTCAACCTCTCTTGAAATGTACAATCTCTGCCACCCATGTTAAGAGGGATGTTAAAGCTTTGCTTTTGTTTGGTTGAACATACTCATTTTTGGAAACATGGCAACAATCTTACAAAACACAATACTTGTCTTGCTTAATTGCAATAGTAATCTTCAGATGACCACCTTCAGACAGTCAGGTTAGTACCGAAGTTATTTGACTGTGACCCTTTCCTTCCATCATTTTTTTCATTTGTTTACTGTCTTTGTTATTGCTTTACCAAGTTTGACAGATGTGATGATATCTGTAGAAAGAAAATAAGATCTTGTCTTTTTTAGACCATGTTGTACATTGGCTTTCCACAATCAAACAGACATCATCATCTATTGGTTCAGGCCAATTTAGCCTGCAAATTAACCATCAAATGAAAATTATTATGATTTCTTATGACATTGATATCTTGAGTATAATGGTTCACAACCACAGAGACCTTATTTTCCTTTCCTGTCACGAGCATGTCTAATATGTATGAGTAATATTTGAACCGAGCATCAAATTAATCATTTTTTTTCCTGGTGCAGGATGTTTCTCTAGAATATTTCTTTGCTGGAGTCTGTTGTGGTGGCTTGATCACCTTTCCGCTTCAGGTCATTTAAATTTCTGTTGACAAGTTAAACAGGATGACATGTGAATTATGAACAAACAAACACAACCTTTTAAAACATGATCAAAGAAGTAAATATGACATTTCATACTTCATTATCTGTGTCAATCAGAAAACATTGTAGAGCCTTTGTGTTTCTTTCATAAGGGATTACTCTGTGTAAGATGAACTTTCAGTCAAACAGAAAACATTGTAGAGCCTTTGTGTTTCTTTCATAAGGGATAACGTTTTTAACTCCTTCCCCTATAAAAGAACAGTAAAATATGTAGGAATGAATACGATCGTCATTTTACCACTCTTTTAGACATTTATCAAGGGTTGTGCAGTTTGTATCACTTTTAGGTAACGAACAGGCAAACCTGTAAGGAAGATGTGAGCATCATAAACTTCCTAATCTTGACCAATAATATACACTTGCTCTATCAAATAAAATCTTATTGCACTTGTATTTTCTCACAATCCAGTGCAGGTTATAGTTGTAATGTACTTTTGTTTTCCAAGTTGAGCCCATCTAATCACCTAGAGTGTGTTGTTTCTTGGACAATTATATCTAGACATTCTTTTTATGACTGAACTTTCCACCTTATGATACTTTAGGTCATGTAGGCTTCACAAGATTTGAGCATACGTTCGGTTTTACCATATGTTCTAATTTTCCCCAGCAAAATCTCTGTTATTAGATGATTTTGAATCTGATGAGAGACTCTATTAAGGTAAATGAGATGAAATCTATTTTTCCCCCCAAATTCTTCATGCCGGTATAAGGTCTCTTGTGTTCTTTGGGTTTATCAAATTTGTCATATTTGTGGGCCATCTGTTCCTATTAGTTAGTAGTTTAACTATAGGTTTCCAAATGTAATTGTTAACATGTTCAAATTCTGATTCTAACCATTTTCAATGTAGTTTTGGGCTTCGTTTGGATAGAGATGGACTTCGAATGCAAAATTTGACATTCCTACTCAATATCAATAGGTGAGATCCAAAAAGCATGACTTAACATTCAGTTTGAGGTTTTATTTCCACCAAAGTTATGGGACTTTAGCATTATGGATTTGGAATTACTATCTAATACTCCCTCCGTCCCTTTATTACAGTCCAGTATTCCATTTTGGGCTGTCCCTTAATAAGTGTCCATTTTGTAAAGTTAGTGGGTAAAAGTTGGTGAATTGTCTATTTTGTCCCTAAAAGTATATTCCATTTTGAAAAGTTAGTGAGTAAAAGTGTAATGATGATAGGTAAGTAGGGAAAGTGGAGTAAAAAGTTGATGTGAAAGGTATAATGATGATGTCTTTTTAATAAGTTGGAGTTACGAAGCAGGACATTTAAAAAGGGACGGAGGGAGTATGAGTTATTTAAACTCATTCATGAGTAAGGTTTGTAGTTATATTAGGATTCCGACTAAGTAGCTTTTCCCTAGCTAAAATATCACTGCAGTTTTACAAGTCACATGTAGCTAAAAAAATACCTCTAAAATATTTCCCGTGTTGAACATGGGAAATTTCCACTTTAAATTCAAAACACTCCAAATGAAGCCTTATTGACTTTGGAATCAATATTTGTTCTCATTTTGTTTGGATGCAATATAATTCCAGTTAGGATTTTTTATTGATCTTTAACGGTGATTTTCTCTTGATTGCTTCATAGCCGATCACATGTCAAGGAATCCAAAAAGGTCTTCTTCTTCGGACTACTAGGTATTGGTTGTTCATAGCAGTGAATATGAAGCGGACATGATAATTTCGTTTTTGTGTCTTGCTGAATAAGTGTAGAGTGCTATTGTTCATAGCAGTGAATATGAAGCGGACATGACAATTGTTCTTTTTTTTTTTGGGTGTGTCTGAACTTCGCTGCCTTTGTTTGTATTGGGTATCAATATCTCCTTGTTCAGCTTTGTTTTAATTGGTCTTACTGTGGCAATTGATATGGATGTAGATGATGATCAATTGCTTTGGGAACAAAATCTAACTGTTATACTACTCATCTACACATTTATAAACTTTGTTTCCAAAAGTATTTATGACTGGCGAACGATTATCTAACTTTAGTATATTTGGTTTGCAAAAAGCAGATTTGCTTAGTAACCACAAATTCAAGTATCACCTTTCTTATCTCTGTAACAAATGCACAAGAATAATTAGCTTACATGTTAAGCCTGTAATATGCTTGGATGCCGTAAAAGTTCATTGAGTGTGCACATTCCTTTATTATGAGGAATAAATCTTGGCAATACAGATATTTGGTAACGACACAGGACAATATTTGCAAAGTAATAACATTATGAATCAATGGGCATGATCTATTTGGGGGTTGGGGAGAGCAATAGACAATAAACACTAAATAAATTTTATTATTAGACCAGCGAGCAAAACCAAATGTGCAACGCACGTTCCTAACAACCTAGTCTATTCTTATACAATCACGACGCAGGAAGCGTATTGTGACAGCTTTCTACAACACTCCAATAGGATACACCGGCGAAACGTCCAAGATTCAGCTGCAGAAATGAACGAGATTTCAAATCATTAAGGGAGAAAACAAGGGTGACAACCTATTAAGTTTGGTCGTAAATAGTAGTAGAAAACCAATAGGAACTGCAAAAAAAGCAGAGACATAAGTTGTCGGGAAAAAAGAAGTACCACCTTGGGCAGTATGAATTACAACTGCAAAGGTCAAACATATTCAGATCACTTCTCTTCATCCTCAGAATCCGATTTTGCAAAAACAGGTTCAGGCTGAGTTTGTGCATATGCAGGAGCAATGAATTTCGGTTCTTTTGCTGCAACATCAGCGTATTTCAGAATAGCTTCTCTAGGATCTTCATCCATCCATGTCTCCTTTATCAACCCTCCTTGCTGCAATAACAAAATCAGAAGTTCATATATCTCGCTATCTTAATTCCTGCTATACAGAATTGGAAAACATGGCGAACAAATGGTATTACTATACCTTAAGAAGGTACTGAGTTAGCAAGGTTCCTTTTGTTGAACCAACTCTTCCACCATGACCTGGTCCTGTCATTGGAATTTCAGGCTTATGAGACTTCATTGGGTCTTTCAATATCTTCTCTCGCTGACGCTTACGACTTGGTTGATCTCTAAACAAGGGGAGTGCATGAGGGTTGTGTATCACTGGTTTTGCTTCGTAATCATCAACCGACTTTTTCCTTGGTGCACGCGAAACACAAACAAGAGCTCCTCTCTCACTGAGGGTTGGGTCGTATAGGATGTGAGTTCCTCCTTGGTGTTTATCCCCAATTGTCGCAAATATCTTGAAAACAAAGAGACAGGCTTTCAGTAAGGCAATATGTGGCATACAAACACTTTCATGTGCTTAATAGCTTATGTTCAGAAACATTTTCATTTTTCTAATAGAAGAGATTAGATGAAGTTTTAAATGGAAACAAAGGCAAGGTCTTCAATGTTTCAAAGTTTTTCAGATCTCCTAGCCACCAAATTTCAGGAGGACAAGAGCCCAAGGAAGAACAATGTGCTCCCGCTATATCAAAAGTTTCCTTTGTTTATACTATATTGCTTACTTACCAAGTAATACAGGATCTCAAGGGAAAAATAAGAATGCCATTGTTTACCTGATTCAGTTTCGGGTGCCAAGTACACTGAACAACGCTACCAGTTGGTGAAATCCCAACTCTTGACACAAGTTCGAGTTTTGCTCGATCAAAAAAGCATAATAAACCTCCAGTTGTGCTTTCCCTTTCAACAGATGTTCCAGTCAAGAAGAGTTGCTCATCCGGACTAAATGCTACATTTGTTTGAGCATAATGATTAGGAAGATCCTCAAACACCTTGAGTGGATCTTTCATTTTGCGCAAATCCCAAACCTGACGTACAGCTCATAAGTAAGAATAACTATAGCCCAATCAAGTGAAAAGAATAGCATCTAAACTCAATTAATACCTTCAATGATTCATCAATGCTTCTTGAGAGTAGAATCTGCCCATCACTAGAGAACTTGAGTCCAGTGATGTCATCTGAGTGACCCTTTTCAACATGTATATCTGGCCTACTTCCCCAGCCAGGCTTAAGGTTCCATATCTGTAAATAAAATAATAATAGTATTAATAGAGAAAGCTAACAAGATGTAGACGCACTTCAAAACATCACAGAAACACATTTAACCTTCCATCCAAAATCTAGTCCATCAATGCTATGGAAATACCAAAATATTCCAAAGTACCAGTTTTGATATGTTTTTTCCACTTGGCAAACACTCTCACATGGGGTGCGAACCCCACACAAGGCATGTGGTTGTATCTATTCTCTTAGAAGTAGTACCTGTATAGAACCATCTCCAATACCACCTGCAATGCTTTTTCCCTCACGATCCCAAGCACATGTGGTAACAGGAACTCTTCCGGGCCTTGCAAGTTTTGGCTTGATCACCTATCAAACAAAATTTTCTCAATCAGCCTAAAATAATCACTTCTTGCTGTACTACAAGCCTCAGTAATATCAGGTCACGCTGCAGTAATGAACCGGCATATAGGAGCACACTCAATACCAAAGGACCATCTTCCATGCCAGACTAGATCACCAGCATAAATTGAATAAACAGAAGCAACAGTTATAAATCCGTGAATTGAACGCATCTAATCTTTTGTCTAGCTGTGAGGATTACTGATTTCTTCTCTCCTTTTTTCATATTTTTTCACAATGACAATAATCAAATGGTTGTTCAATAGCATTCCCAACCAAAATTTCAAGAAGTGTTAGGCGCTCCGTCAGGACTGTCACCAACTATTTCAAGATCTTTTTGTTTTGCGAAATTTGGAGATGCTAATTTGATTTTCCCTGCTCTGTCGAAATTGATAAATGTCATATGTTGTCCTTGCATGCACACATGCACGCACAAACAACACACAACCGGGTGGGAGACAGAAACCAGCAAACAAGGAGGAATAATTAAGTTATTGGCAAGTACAGATGACAAAAGAAATCAAAGGATCCTATAATGTCCCAGACTGTGAGTAGATAATCTTCCCAAGCAGATAAAGGAATGAGTTAGAGATGGGGTATACAATGTTTTGTGTCCTACTTAAAATGCTTTTCTCAATTGTATTTGTTTTGATTGCTGGTTGTTGTTTGTCTGCTGTAGAGTAGTCGGCTGTTTTTCTGATCTTCGTTGGTCTTTGGTTGTAATCTGGGGTATGCCCCTATGCTTGTGTATATTGGTTTGGGCTTCAACAATGAAAGTATTCAATGCACTCATCAAAAAAGCAAAATGAGTAAACCAACCAAAAAGTACACGTATATTCCAAACCATTAAAGGACAAAGCTTGTAGCCTTTTACCAATGTTGTGGTACTTTATTGCATCTATTTCTCCAGCCCCACATTTGCACCCAGTTTTGATACTTTTATGTTTTTCCTGTGTTAGGTTTTGTTTAAAGATGGTCAAGGGAATTAAATCAGCACAAACAATCTTTATACATTCATTTTCTGTAAAATTACCATATGCCTGAGAAGCCAATGTCGCATGTAATGGAATATTTAAAATGAGAATTTGAGTAGTCGACCCCAATCGATTGAAACTTAAGGCTCGGTTTGGTTTGGTATAGAAAGCGAGTAGAATAAAACCTATGTATCTTCAATTCTCTTTGCCATAACTCACTCGAAGGGAAGAAAATTCCTTGTACAGAGAATCTTAGTCAGATCATAAACTTGAAATTTAATGGGAATACATATCCACTCCCCCTAATATATCATGCATACGAGTTTAGCACATTTTGAACATGTATACCTGCTTTTGACTTTTGAAGTCATTTACATCCCATATACGTAGTGAACCATCCTCTGATGACGTCAAAATTGTTTCCTTCGTTTTAGGGTGCCACTCCCCACAAGTCAATCCCGTTATATGGCCCTTGGTATTCTTAAGGTCACGGATATACATGTCCCCCTTAACGAACTCACCAAGAGTAAGTCCATCCCGGTCGTAAATCTGAAATGTATAGGCGGGCTTTTATTAGAATTGAATCCGAAAATATGAATCCTATCAAGCAGATTCTATAAGCTCAGTAGTAACTAAAAGTACCTTAGCTTGGGCTGAGCCAGTCACGCACAAAAATCGGTCAGCTGACGGACTCCAGCTGAGAGTGCGAACTTGATGACCTTCAGATGGCTCCAGCTGTCTAAAGGATTGCAAGCGAGCATTCATCCCTTGAAAGTCGTACATACGAACTGAATAGTCATAACTACCAGAAAGCACTCTAGATCCCGTATGATCAACAGCAAGAGCTGAAACAACCTGCCAAAAGCATCGCCAACATGATTACTCCAAAAACCATGAGGTTGACAAAGTCTATTCCAAATATCCTAAAGCAATATTTAACACCTTAGTAACACATACGTTGCACATTTCAGCATTTCATTCAGCCAAGATTGCAGTCAATTTTCTCAATAAAACCCCAACCACTCAAATAGATATTCATGATTTTAGATCTCGTAAACAAAACCCTGCCCTGCATTATCTGAATACTTGGTTTTCCGGGTAACAGAGTGAGCTCTCTTGTAATCCTCCTTGACACTATAACTAGTCTCGGAACTTCTTCATTCTATCAATCGCAAAAACAAATTCTCGATACAAAACAACATACAACAACAAATCGCATTGGATGACCTTACAATACAAGTACAAGTTAAATAACACGAGTTCATAAACACACCCACCACTAAAAAGCCTTTGTAATGAATTAGATTAAAAAAACAAAAAAACAAAAGTGGATTTACCTTAGTGTGACCCTTCAAGACAATCTCATTACTGAGAGGTATCCGAAACCGACCCTCTCCTTCCCCGTCCGAATCCTCCTCCACATCTGAATCGCCCGGCGGAGGCCGAGGCGGCCCAATCATCTCACCATCCTCCTCCTCCTCCTCACTAATAGCCGCCGGCCGAGGCGGCCCAATCATTCCATCCTCATCATCGTCACCGTCGACCGAATTCAACGGAGGCCGAGGCGGCCCAATCATCTCACCATCCTCCTCACTAATAGCTGCCGGCCGAGGCGGCCCAATCATTCCATCCTCATCATCGTCACCGTTGACCGAATTCAACGGAGGCCGAGGCGGCCCAATAACCACATCATTGTTACGTTTAGGGTTAGGGTCAGGGTTAGGGCTAGAGCGGTTGCGGGAGCTAGGGTTCGAGTTCTTGAGGGAGTCGAGCCAGGATTTGGAGGAGGAAGAGAGAGAAGGGAAACCTTTGGCGGTGGTGGTGGTGGCGTCATCGTTAGGGGTAGATTGGTCAGTATCAACGGCGGAGGGGCGGCGGGTGGCGTTGTGGAGGGATTCGAGAGGGGTGACGGGCTTCGACTGCTTCCCGAACGTCGCAGGGAAGTGAGCTCGGACTCCCTGGTAGATCTCCTCTTCGTCTTCTTCCATTGTGCGTGTGAGTTGACAGTGACGATGACTGTTTATATAGAGTGCGTGTGAGTTGACAGTGCGGCGGTTTATATAGGCTTCGGTTGGTTGTGCCGCCCGCCGCCTGAGAGAAAGGCCGTTTGTGATTTTTCCGGTAATTTTTTGGGCTGAAGAAGAAGGGATGGAGATGATGGGCTTTTTGTGGGCCTGCGGAGGTTTTTGTGATCTTCTGTTGTTGTGGGCTGGACAATTTTAGCCCAAAAGTGTTGGGGGTGTGAAACGTAGTTATCGAGACTTGAGGTTGGGCACACACTCCGTATGTAAACGCGAATAAACCAAACCAAATCAAATCGAGCCTTATGTCTCAATCACTTAGAATTGGCTGTAAACGCGAATACATGAATCGCAATAACGAGGTAACTCGCCCGACCAATTAACTTTCCAAAGGAGTAAGTTCACTTGCAAATTCTAATTCACGTTCCGTTTTTTCGCGAACTGTGTAGGCTCGTGATGCACTCGACACCTTCGAGACATACTTGCTCGTTCTGGAATTGATCGTTTTGGCCATCCATAGATGATGTCTTCTTTTTCTTTTCTTTTTTTCCGGTTGTCGGGGGTGTCCGGACCAATTTATTTATACGCATCTCGACTAATTTCCTCTTCAGTCAGGTCAGAGGTAGGTCATCCGTACCACAAGAAATTACTACTTTCTTGCGGCATGACTTCAGAGTCGATTGCGTGGAAAACAAACCCATCGACTAACCGAGATGACTTTGGGGCTATAGAGGTCATAATCACCGTTGGGTTTCCTTGATTTTAGTATAATTTTTCTGATTCTGACTAGCCTAACTTTAGCAAAAGTTTTCAAGGTCGTTTTTATGTTTTTTTGTTAGACTTCCGCTTAATTCTTTGGACTATTTATTCGGCTTAATGAGCTAAACAAATAAAAATAAAAATAAACTTATGATAAAACCAAAAAATGAAAAAGAAAGCTCGCTAAAGACAACAAGTTCAAAAGAAGTTTATTGTTTATTGTTTTCAGAGCAGTCTTATTCGTATATTTTTCAATTTCTGTCCATATGTTTGTACGATTACTAAGAATCACAGTATACAGTCCGGTTCAAGCCCACACCTTTCTCGTCCGTACCTCCCATTTTCCGATTGAATTTCGATGATCCGAGCCACTCAATGTGTTCAGAACGTGATTTTAAGGGTACCTGCTAGAAATCCTGTTCAGATGAAGCCCTTCCTGATCATTTTTTTTGCTGATTTCTCGCGGGTGCCCTTAAAATCACGTTCTGATCACATTAAGCGGCTCGGATCATCGAAATTCAATCGGGAAAGGGAAGGTGCGGACGGGACCGGACTGTCACAATATATATTGTTAACATAACTATATATCCGGTGAGTATTTAAATAGGACTAAGAGTTTCAATAAAACACCAAATATGTAGACCATTTGAATATATAGCCAAATTCGATATAGTAGATCGTTTGTGTGTAATCAATTATTTCAATTACGTGGACCTTCGGCGTCTTTTTATTTATTGTTGGGTGTGTCCAATGGGAATTTGGAAATTGTTGCTATCTCAATTTGGATATATTAATACAAGAATGGAAGAAAATTATGTCGCACATGGTCACCACATATGAGATGTTAATTAATGTTTTCCTTAATAATTTCTTGAATTTTTATTATCAAAAAGTCTAATCTCCTGTGCCTAGAAAGAGTGTTTTTGCTGGAAGCAAAATACTAGTAATAAGTAATCAGAGTTCGAATTCTTTTCTTGAAGTCGCAAGAAAGTAATTTTTTTTGAATTCCTAATCTCTGAGCCAATGATCTGTTTTTGATCAGATCGGTAAGAAAAATAGTTAAGATACGTTTAAGTTAGCCCAGACCATCGAGAGTACAAACAACGGTTAAAAGCAAACTCCTGACTTTGACTTCAGGCGAGTACATACGAGAGATGTTAATCAAATTTTTCGGTCATTAGTAACTTGTTTATTTTTTATTGTCAAAAGTCTAGCCATGTAAACATCCGAACCGTTTGTCTCGGCAATCAATAGTTAGGATTGCCAAGACGGTTGGACGGTTGAGATTACGCACAACACGGTGCAATCCGAACCATTAATTACCTAAACGGACGGTTCCGATGTGCACTTGTGCACAGCACCATCCCAAAAAACTGATGTACATATATGTGAGAAGCAAACCCATCAATTAAGGGGTCATATCCCAACCAGTTTTGGTTGAGACCAGTTTGGACTGATTGTGGGTCCTTTCCGGGTCTACAACAATGATCGGAACCGTTCATTTTTTTAGAATTCGTTGAGAATATTAGCCATGCCAAAATCACGTTGATCGGATATCGTTTGATATGATTTCAAAATGCATTAATTAATCTTCAAATAATTGTGTCAAATGGATTGCAATCCAGTGTTGCACACCTTTATTCTTACAAACTTAATGCGTTTTGAAATCATGTCAAACTATATCCGATCAACGTGATTTTTGACATGATCAACGTTCTTAACGAGCTTTATAAATGAACGATTTCAATCATTATTGTAAGCCTAAAAAGAGCTCACAATCAGTCCAAACTAGTCCCAACCCAAACCGGTTGGGATACGGCCCCATCAATAACGGGAGTAAGGTATAAACCTTGGGGCTACCGTTGTTCATGGAGTATCTCCTGTCCTCTCCCTCTCGAGATAAACTTATTTTCGGTTGAGGTGTAAACAAGGAGTTTACACCGTCGTCATGTGTGGGCCCCGTCGATATTTTATCGTAATAATCTGAATCGTTCATTTTGTAGAGCCCGCAGAGTACTGTATATATGCAAAAAATTAGTTTGACCCAACATCAATAAATATATCAAAAACTAAATTTTAATTTATAAAATCAACAGCTTGAATCATTTTAACTTAAAAATTATTGACAGAATCCAGGCTGTTGATTTTATAAATCAAAATTTAATTTTTGATAGACCTATCGATATTGAGTCAAGCTGATTTTTCGCTTATATCCACTACTCTGTGGATCCTACAAAATGAACGATTCAGATTATTGCAATAAAGTGTCGATGAGACCCGCAGCGGTGTAAACTCCTTGTTTTTTTTTTGATCCGCAAACTCCTTGTTTACACCTCAACCGGAAAGAAGTTTATCTCATCTACAGCTCTACTCTCTCATTTTCTCTCTCTTGGTCCAGCGCACTAATGATCACCACCACAAGCTGCATGTGCATACATACCGACCTGAACTGGTAGTACGGTGGGTTTTGTACATATTCTCTCTCCCATAGCAGCTTTATAAGTGCTGCTACTCTTCCTCTCTCTCTCTCTCTAGCATAATTTGCCTCGGCAATCTACTTCGGCTCGCATACCCATTTTCCACCGGAAAAACCCATACCCAGGTCGGATACCCAGGTCAGTCTTTTTGGATTTTCCCGTATTGGGTTTTCCATTTCAGATTTCCAGTTCACACCCCTCTTGTCCACTTCTCTCTCTTTAGATAACACATAGAGAGAGATAAAGAGATAAAGAGAGAAAATTCAGTTTGTTTGCATGTGCAATGTGTCTGCGGATTCTCTACCCGACGAGTACACTGCACACCTATTTGTCTTTTCCTCCATGCGACTTGGCACCACTCGTTTAATCATTCACGCGCAACTGATCTTAACAAAACCATTTAGAACGGTGAAATGCCCTTAATAACGATTCCATCACCCTCACCTGAACAATCACAAACTTCGCAAACTAACCCATTTCAAGACTGATACCTATCATGGGTACGAGCCTCTTCTTCAGTAAAAATCCCTTTCTGGGCTTACCCACGTTGGAACTAGCCTCAATTTGCATAAACTTGACATTGCTCCTAGTTTTCCTCTTCACTGAAGCAGCTCGACTGATACACACACGTGTTGGTCGAATTCAAACTTTTAAGGAGTCTTTCAATTCAAACACAGCTTCAATCTCAGCTCGAAACACTACTGACTGTGAAATTCAGATTAGAGAAATTGGTACTGGATACAAAGCTTCAGTCTTTTGTTGCTTCTATGTGCTGTTTTTGCAAGTAATGGTTTTAGTGTTTGATGGTGTTGGTTTAATAAGAGATGGGAAGGGTAGTACATTTACGAATTGGGTCCTTCTGGTTTTGCCTGCATCTCAGGGTTTAGCTTGGTCCGTCCTGAGTTTTTCAGCCCTTGGCTGTAAATTCAGGGCCTCTGAGAAATACCCACTTTTGTTGAGGGTTTGGTGGGTTGTGTCCTTTATCACTTGTTTGTGTACTTTGTATGTTGATGGGAAGCAAATGATAACGGGAGGTTCAAAGAACTTGAATTCTCATGTTTTGGCGAACTTGGCTGCCACCCCGGCCCTTGCTTTCCTATGTTTCGTAGCGATTAGAGGTGTCACCGGTATACGAATATTTAGAAACTCTGATCTTCAAGAGCCATTGCTTCCAGAAGAAGAAGAAGAAGCAGGGTGTCTTAGTGTAACCACTTATAATGAAGCAGGGTTATTTAGTTTGGTCACACTTTCTTGGTTGAACCCAATTCTTTCACTTGGAGCGAGGAGACCACTTGAGCTTAAGGACATTCCACTCCTTGCACCGAAAGATCGGTCCAAGGCGAACTATAAGATTTTGAATGTGAATTGGGAGAAGTTGAAAGCTGAAAATCCTCAGAAACAGCCTTCTTTAGGTTGGGCTATCCTCAAGTCTTTCTGGAAGGAGGCAGCTTGTAATGCCATTTTTGCCGGCTTGACTACTCTTGTTTCTTATGTGGGTCCATACATGATTAGCTACTTTGTGGATTACTTAGGGGGAAACGAAACTTTTCCCCATGAAGGTTATATTCTTGCCGGAATATTCTTCACATCAAAGTTGGTGGAGACCTTAACAACTAGGCAGTGGTATCTTGGAGTTGACATTTTGGGCATGCATGTGAGATCCGCTCTGACGGCTATGGTGTATCGTAAGGGACTCAAACTCTCAAGCGTGGCCAAGCAAAGTCACACTAGTGGCGAGATTGTGAATTACATGGCAGTTGATGTTCAGAGAGTAGGGGACTACTCTTGGTATCTCCATGACATTTGGATGCTTCCTTTGCAAATAATTCTTGCTCTTGCTATTCTGTATAAGAATGTTGGGATTGCTAGCGTTGCGACTTTGATCGCCACCATTATCTCCATTCTTGTGACAGTTCCATTGGCAAGAGTTCAGGAAACTTATCAAGACAATTTAATGGCTGCCAAAGACGACAGGATGAGGAAGACTTCCGAGTGTCTTAGGAACATGAGGATTCTCAAGCTTCAAGCTTGGGAGGATAGGTACCGAGTGAAGCTAGAAGAAATAAGGAATGTCGAGTTTAAATGGCTTCGGAAAGCTCTTTACTCTCAGGCTTTTATAACATTCTTTTTTTGGAGCTCCCCTATTTTCGTTTCAGCTGTCACTTTTGGTAGTTCCATATTATTGGGAGGTGAGCTTACAGCAGGTGCTGTTCTTTCAGCTCTTGCTACTTTCAGGATCCTACAAGAACCCCTTAGAAATTTTCCTGATTTGGTTTCGATGATGGCTCAGACAAAAGTGTCTCTTGACAGGATATCGGTATTCCTGCAGGAGGAAGAGTTGCAGGAGGATGCAACCATTGTTGTACCAAGAGGCATCACCAATGTGGCAATAGAAATTGAGGATGGGGAATTCGGTTGGGACCCTTCTTCTGAGAATCCAACCTTATCGGGCATCCAAATGAAGGTGGAGAGGGGGATGCGTGTGGCTGTGTGCGGCGTGGTTGGTTCTGGGAAATCGAGCTTTCTTTCTTGCATTCTTGGTGAGATTCCAAAAATCTCTGGCAAAGTAAGTTTTGTTTTTTAGCTTTGAACTTCTCTGTTGTCTTTGTCACCTTGTTTTTCTCTGGGACTCAAGGATCAAAATTTCCTTTCGCTATATTGTTCAGTCAGCTAGGAAAGAGAAACGTTTTCGGAAACATTAAAGGAATGTCAAAGCTAAATGGAAATGTATGAGATTGATAATTGTTAGATTCCTGTAATAGTTGTTGAATCTGAAACATCTCAATGCTCCAGTACATTACATAGCATTACACTCTGTTTCGGTGGAAAGATTGGAACTTCTTGTTCCACTAGTGTTTTGTTTCGGTTGGCTAGGACATAGAAACTTTTTGCCACTTCGAGTTGAAAGGAAAGGAAATTTTGTTCCTTGCTGGGACTACAGTTCACAATATGAGTTTTCTTTTTGTGCGTCTGCTTAGGTTAGAGTATGTGGTTCTGCTGCTTATGTCCCTCAATCAGCTTGGATACAATCGGGAAATATAGAAGAAAACATACTTTTTGGTGGTCAAATGGATAAGGCCAAGTACGAGAATGTCATCCATGCCTGTTCACTAAAAAAAGATCTGGAGCTTTTCTCCCATGAAGATCAGACCATCATTGGCGATAGAGGTATAAATCTGAGTGGTGGCCAGAAGCAACGTGTGCAGCTTGCTAGAGCCCTTTATCAAGATGCAGACATTTATCTACTCGATGATCCCTTCAGTGCTGTTGACGCACACACAGGATCTGAATTGTTCAAGGTTAGTACTCCTTATTGTGTATTCTGTGGTACAGTATAATTGGTCAGAGTTTGGCTGAACATATGATATGGAACTGCAGGAATACATACAGACAGCGCTAGCTGCTAAGACCGTGATTTTCGTGTCCCATCAAGTTGAATTTTTGCCAGCTGCTGATTTGATACTGGTATCAGTCTCCATCCATTTGCCTCGTGCAATTTTCCTAGTTTAGTCTTCCGCCTCTTTAAGTTTGGGATGAGCAGTAGAACAAGGGCCAGAAGCCCTTCAATAATGTAGGTTTGAACCTGGCTTATATTAGTAAGTTGAGAATTTCCTTATCATTGCGGAAAGGAGGGAGGAAACAGTCCGTTTGGATGGAAGGATTTGGTGAGACACCAAAGAAATATTGTTTATCACAAATCTCACCATCTTTGGTGAGAAACAAAATAGACCTATGTGCTCACAATTTCTCTTCATTTCTAACTTTTTTACTCATCCGAACAAGTGATAGGACCCTCATTCCTTTTCTTTTCTTTTCTCAGTCTCACCAAACGCCTCCATCCAAACCAACTATGAGTGGAAGCGTTCCTTGTTTAGTTTTTCTTCAAGCTTTCTCCTCGAAGCATAAAGCACATAAAGACAGAACTCAGTGACATTTTGTTCTTTCAGCTGAAAGAGCATGATGAAGAAAGATTAGTCTTCGTCCTGAGATGATTCCCCTTCTGTTTTGCAGGTTCTTAAGGAAGGCCGTATCATTCAGGCTGGGAAATATGATGACCTTTTGCAGGCAGGAACTGATTTTAAAACATTGGTTTCAGCTCACCATGAAGCTATAGAATCCATGGATATTCCCAATCACTCTTCTGAAAAGTCAGATGAAAGCAACCTTTGCAATGGGTCCACTATTTTAATTACGAAACGTGATTCAGCTGGGAAAAAAATTGACAGTTCAGTGAAGGAAGTACAAGAAGGTGTATCAACTTCAGAGCCAAAGGCAATTAAAGAGAAAAAGAAAGCAAAACGTTCAAAGAAAAAACAGCTTGTTCAGGAAGAGGAGAGGGAGAGAGGAAGAGTTAGCATGAACGTGTACTTGTCGTATATGGCTGCAGCATATAGAGGCTTATTGATTCCACTCATTATTCTTGCACAGACATTGTTTCAGGTGCTTCAAATAGCTAGTAATTGGTGGATGGCTTGGGCAAATCCACAAACTCCAGGGGACAAACCTAGGGCAAATAGTATGGTCCTTCTTGTTGTTTACATGTCTCTTGCTTTTGGGAGCTCTTTGTTTATACTTGTCCGCGCTCTACTTGTAGCTACTTTTGGTCTAGCAGCTGCACAAAAATTGTTTCTAAAAATGCTTGTAAGTGTATTTCGAGCACCAATGTCCTTCTTTGACTCCACTCCAGCCGGGAGGATCTTGAATCGTGTAAGTATATGTTCTGTCAAGGATATGAGCATTACAAATGTTGGTCTCTTACCTTCTTAATTCGCTCAAAGGTAATGGTTTTTCATTTTTTTTCTTTTTTGAATTTTCCAGGTGTCTATTGATCAAAGTGTTGTCGATCTTGATATTCCTTTCAGACTCGGTGGGTTTGCTTCAACAACAATTCAGCTTCTCGGTATAGTGGGCGTAATGACAAAAGTTACCTGGCAAATCGTGCTCCTTGTTGTCCCAATGGCCATTGCTTGCTTGTGGATGCAGGTGATTCACAACCTTCTTTCTTGACTTTGTATTCTTACTATATTCCCATTTGGTACTTCCAATATGCAATGCATGCGCTGGGTTCTGAAAGAATCTCCATCTGAGCAAAAGAATTTCCGAGTTATTGTGGTATAAATATGAGTTTATTGTCCCCTTGCAATCATTAGCCTATTTCTGGAGTTTTTCTTATTTTCTCCTGTATATTTTCAAAACTCAACCTCTGTGTGTATTCTTTTTGATTCCTTACCAATTATTTTATCCTATTTCTGGTTTGTTCGTATTATGTTTTTTTCGTCATAAGTTAATGAAGTAAGGGGCTGTTCAAATGTGTAGAATTAAAAAGTGAACAAATTAAAATTCTGATATGAGGTATTTCTATGCATGTTGTTTAATTGTTTCTTTCTCACCAAGTAGGATGCAGTTTTAATTGTCATTCAATTTGACTGCTAAAAGGTATCCAGCGAATGTAGTTCTACCTGATTAATTTGTAATATCTGCGTTCAGAAATATTACATGGCTTCATCAAGGGAATTGGTTCGCATTGTTAGCATCCAGAAATCGCCGATCATCCATCTTTTTGGCGAGTCGATTGCTGGAGCAGCCACAATTAGGGGATTTGGGCAAGAAAAGCGATTCATGAAGAGAAACCTTTATCTTCTTGATTGTTTTGCTCGCCCGTTTTTCTACAGTATCGCAGCCATTGAGTGGCTCTGCCTACGCATGGAGTTACTTTCTACTTTTGTATTTGCTTTCTGCATGGTTTTACTTGTGAGCTTTCCTCATGGGAGTATAGATCCAAGTAAGTGTAATAACCTCTACTTAGATGAAGTTGAAATCCATGTGTTGTAGAACTTATAAAGGTTGATATGAAAAATCAATGACAGTTAATGTAACAGTATCACTTGGTCATTGTTACACCATCTCAACAGTTTTTTTTTTTGATCGGCTACACCATCTCAACAGTTATTTGCAGTTTCTGACCAAATTTGTTTTTCCCATGTAGGCATGGCAGGCCTCGCTGTGACATATGGCCTTAATTTGAATGCGCGGCTATCGCGGTGGATACTTAGCTTTTGCAAGCTTGAAAACAGAATTATTTCAATTGAAAGGATTCATCAGTACTGCCAAATCCCTAGCGAAGCTCCACCAATAATTGAGAATTCTCGTCCACCATTGTCATGGCCAGAGAGTGGAACAATTGAGCTGATAGATTTAACGGTATGCAGTTGACTTCCAACTTTTGCTCGTGTCTTCATTCTGATTCGAGAATGAGCTGCATTAGGAAACTACCTGATCTAGCTGATTTACTGGCTAATTAATCATTATTGTGATGACTATTTACCGGTCAGAAAAATCTGATCTGACTATTATCTTTTTATCTAAAGGTTCGTTACAAGGAAAATCTTCCTGTAGTGCTCCATGGGATTACCTGCAAATTTCCTGGTGGAATGAAGATTGGAATAGTAGGGCGAACCGGTAGTGGTAAATCGACTTTGATCCAGGCATTGTTCAGATTAATAGAACCAGCAGCTGGGAATATTATTATTGACAATATTAACATTTCAACCATTGGTCTTCATGACCTCCGTAGCCATCTGAGTATCATTCCCCAAGATCCAACCTTGTTTGAAGGGACAATTAGGTGCAACCTTGATCCCCTCCAGGAGCACTCAGACAAAGAAATTTGGCAGGTTAAGAAGTCAACTTACTAAGCTACTAAGTTTTCTTTCTTGGTTTTGGTATACGCATGCATGCTTTGTAAAAAGTTCTTTCAATTTTGGAAGTAATTTGATGAAGAACACAATTGACTACTAATCCGTAAGTTATGAAGTTAAGAAATAACCCAATATTATGGATATCTGTAGCGAGTTTTAAGTTATTCTATACCACAAGTAATCACATTTTTTTGACATGAATTGTATTTTCTTCTCTCAAATTCATTTCAAACTCACTCTTAGGTTTCTTCTGCAAAAACTTGCTTGTTTTCCGCTTAGACTTTTTTGGCCAGTGTAGCATATGAGTATATCTCGACTTGCTTAGTAGACGTCCTTTTTGGCATTGCGTCCCTTTAATTGTGACATTTTCATTTGGTGCAGGCACTTGACAAGTCCCAGCTTGGGGAAGTAGTTCGGCAGAAAGAGCAAAAGCTTGATACACCAGGTATATTTGCGCATTAACTTTTGCTTTATTCCTGTTACTTCTGGAAGCTTTCCTTATTGTTGTCTGCGGTTAATCAAACCTAGTGTATTTGTTGTTGATTTATAGTTTTAGAAAATGGTGATAACTGGAGCGTTGGGCAGCGGCAACTTGTTTCTCTAGGCCGGGCTCTACTAAAACAGGCTAGAATTTTGGTTCTTGATGAAGCCACGGCTTCGGTTGATTCGGCCACAGATAACCTTATTCAGAAGATTATCCGAACAGAGTTTAGGGATTGCACCGTGTGCACTATTGCTCATCGTATCCCAACTGTAATTGACAGCGATCTTGTTCTGGTCCTCAGTGATGGTGCGTACATTGATACTTGTACCTATTTATTCGATATAGTAGAGGTAAAAGTTATGTGTATAATTTGCAATTATTTATAGTTTAATTGGATTGCAGAACTCACCAATGTAGAATACGTGACTTAGATGCTTTTACCATCTAGTTGGAAAAGTGAAAAACCATTAGAAATTAAAAGAATCAGATCCACCTAGGGATGAACGCCCCGGCCTTGGTGGTTCATATTCTGTTTTTGATCATACAGCTATGTTATCTTTTTCTCGATTGGTACTTCACCGAATGGAACTTATTGAGATTATGAGTCTATTTTAGAGGGGAGATGACAAAATAAGGGAGGGAAAAACATGAAAGACAGAAAGAATGTGAGAAAGTAGAAGAATGACCCGGGAAAGGGCGGCTTAGTTAGGGAAATGAAATGGCCACAATGCCCGTTAGTGTTTGCCCTTCTCCGTGTGTTTAACTGACCTGTAGAAGGATAATACCGATACCTTTATCTGCAAGAGGGAATGTTTGTTTCTTTTTGGTTCATTTTGAATCTTTGATTACTGGTAAGCTTCAAGTAGGCCGGCTGTGGCATGATTACAAGGTATTTGCGCTCCCCTTCTCCTGTCACGTACCCTGAGTAGCGCTTAATCGTTAATTGTTCAATTGATCTTTATGTCCGTTCATCTCTCTCTCTCTCTCTCTCTCTCTCTCTCTCACACACACACACACACATACAGAGATATGATTGTGCATGTACGCAAACCTTTGAGGATCAAATGTCACTTACAGGTCATATTGCGTCACCTTTTATCCTGATTGTGGGGTGGAGCCTTGGAGGGTTTTTTTCCTAAACTTTTTCATGCTAATTGAAGCCCAAATCTTTTCTTTTACGTCAGTAAAACCCATGGTTTCATATACCCGATTTTGGCTCAGAATTTCCTGGTAGAGTTATCTTAGGTTATTTATATGCGCACACTATGCTGAAGAATCAATAAACTTGGTTGTGGGATGCTTTGCAGGCCGAGTTGCAGAGTACAATACTCCAGCACGATTGCTGGAAGACAAGTCCTCCATGTTCCTTAAGTTGGTGTCCGAGTACTCATCTAGATCAAGTGGCATCCTGGACTTTTGAGTTATACACGGCATGCCCAAGAAACCCGAGATTATAAGCAAGAGAGCAACAGATGGTACTGCAGTGAACAAAACCCTGCTTGTGCTGCTGCTTCAGTCGGGAAACCGATGAAAGTGAAGGTGGTGTACTGCACACTATCAGCTCGAAACCTCACAAGTGTGTCCCAGATAGTTTTTCCCAGTTCGAGGAATTCATGTGCCCTTGATACTCTGTATCGCGAAATAAATCAAGGGAAACGGAGTGATAATAGCGACTTTCTCAAAGCAGAATGGAGCGGCGAAATGTGGAATAAAGTGGGTTTAGGATTTTACAGTAGGGTTTAAGTTTTTTCAGCTTCGTATAGCGGGTTAGACAGACCATGTCGTTCTCTCTAGACCTTTTAGCTCATTACATCAAGTCATCAAATGGAAGTTTTGTTTGCTAAATTGCTTGCACACTGGTATTCTTACTCTCCCTTCTGCACAGGTTTCTGATTTACTTCCTCCGTTCTAACTGAGTTCCTGCGTTCCCGCCTCCACCTCTTCTCAAAAGACTCTTGTACGCAACGGGTTAAAGAGGTAAAGTTTTAAGAAAGTTTTGTGAAGCTACTGTGGATAGGGGCATATGCCCGTATGCAAAACAAGCAAAATGAACTTAACGGGTCGTATCATGCATGCTACTCTGATGAAGGCCTTTTACATCGAAAAATACTTGATTCCCATTTTCTCGCAGTCGTTACGAAACTTGAACAGGAGCCACACGGTCCTTGTAGCTTCAACCTCACAACATTGCCATCAATTTCGTGTAGAACCACATTACCACCGTCTGCAATGCGATAGCGTCGAATTTCATCGAGCACACCCTCCACATTTCTGCAGTTGAGGGCAGCTCCACAATAGAATCTGGTGCAGCAACTGCTTTTACAACTGAATAATAAATAGAGTCAATTTTGAAAATATGAGTAAAAATTCAATGAAGTACCATCAACTACGATAAAGAATCAAAATCAGATCTTGAGATATCGGAGCATGAACACAGGGCTTTTACACTTTGCGATTCGTCGATACAGAAATTTATCACACCTTAAAGTAATGAAAAATGATAGCTTTGGTGATGAAGACAAGAATTGCCAAACACAAAATCCAAGCACCCGACAAAGAGGATCCACCTGAAGTAAATTAGGAAACGGGAAATCGATTGCCTAATATTAATCGTGTACAATTCGGATAAAAATTGAGCTTTTGTAGACTCCCCCTCAAATATTGTGAGGCCAGAATCAATTCGCAAAGAATTGACTGTTGTTTGTGACTAAAGGTTTGGTGATATATAACATGGAGAGAGAGAGAATGAATGAGGACGACGACCTGGATCTTCCTCACCTTGGGCGGGCCGATATCTGGGGGAGACTGATTTGACGGTGACCAGGTTTTCTTGAGAACTCGCGTATTCAACACTTGAGGTTCATCAAACGACGTCGGTCGAGTTCCAAATAGACTTCGCATCTACAACCTGAGAAGTCCTTTCAAGCCTAATAATTTGTAAATTTCTAACTTATTATGAGTTTATTTCTTGATCAAAAGTGTTCCAAGTGATAGATCATATCAAGAAGACAAAACTCGATAGATATAATGTTATTGGGATGTCAATTGATTCATAATCGGTGATGATTTTGTCGAATTTTTTCTTAGAAAAACAGATTTGGCTGCAGTTGATAAAACTTACCTCGCGTCTTGAAAATGCGAGGTACATTGAAACGGCGCCGTAATTATTGGAAGCTCCCATTTTAGGAACTACGACGACTAATTGGTAAATTGCAAACTCGTTTCGAATTTATTTCTTGATCGAGACTGTTCAAGTGTTAGAGCCTGTCAATTAGATGAATCTCGTTGAAGATCATATTGATCGAATATGGATTGTTACATAATCGGGGACAATTTTGGTGATTTTATTTTTATAAAAATAGATTTGGCCACACTTGAACAAACCCACTCTATACATTAAAATTACGGAATAAATCCACTCCGACTAGAGAGAGAGAGAGAGAGAGAGAGAGAGAGAGAATCCGGTGGTTGGTTCTTCAGCAGACGGAAGGAAGGAAGGAATTGATCGGATTGGTTCTCTTCAGCAGGGCTTTTCTCTCTTCACGTGTTTTGAGCTTAGTTCATTACATCAAGTCATCAAATGGAAGTTTTGTTGTCTTCATTGCTTGCACAGTACTGGTATTCTTCTTTCTTTTCTTTTTTTTTAATCAGAATTAAACTCGATTTATATATAAAAGAAAACACAGTACACTGCCGGTCTAAAAGTACAAAAAAACAACAAACAAAACAAAAAAGAAAAATCGTCTGGAGCCAAGATGCCGGAATCGGACCCATCGATCACATTCATGAAGTGGGGTTGGTATTCTTAACTTGCTCTCCCTACTGCACAGGTTTCTGATTTATACATTACACAAAGAGGTGAAAGTAGGAAGAAAGTTTTCACGTGAAGCTACTCTGATAAAGGCTTTTTTTGGGAAATTGTGGAAAAGAAGAAAAAGATAAATGAAAATTTTTACTACAAAAGTTCCTCCATTGTTTGGTTTGAGAAGAAAGAGAAAAGAAAAATATACTAAAATAAATTATTGAGCGCAGTAGAATTTTTCTTACATATTTTTTCGTACTTTCTATCCTAGTTATCTTTTCTTCTCTTCAATACTTGGGCAGGTTTGATGCTTCGATTGTGAATTGTAATCTCCCATTTATGATACAAGAAAACATGTGGCACATGTTTTTCAGGATGCTAGTTTCATGTTTGTTGCGATCAGCCTAGACTAGAGGGGGACTATTTGAAACCTTAGCCTTAATAGGGGGACTATTTGAAACCTTAGCCTTAATAGAATGAAGTCATTGATTAACAAATGGTCTCATTAATACATGGTTTTGGAGTCTCCATTGATGACTCTCTCGATGGTTCAGACCCGGCCATAAATCACATCAATGAAAAGAGCATTTTTCTTACTATCTTTAATTTGGTGGTGACCATTTCCAAATGGCCTTCTTTTCTTTTTATTTTTGGATCTTTTTCCAAATGGCCTTTTTAAGCCCCCAATTTCTTTATTTAGGTTATAGACAGATAGTTACTTTTTCTTCACTTCAATACTTGAGCGTGTTTGATACTCGGATTGTAATTCCCCATTCATGGTAAATGACATGTTTCTCAGGATTATCTAGTTCCACGTTTGTCGCGTGGGAGTACTAAAGATTAGACCAGACTAGAGAGGGACTATTTGCCCACTTAATACCTCACGTATAGGATTATTCAATACCATCTGAAGGGGGTGATATTAGTTAGTCCAGATCTTTGGGATTATTTCCCTCTTCATTCATTCAATTATGAAAAAAAAAATGATTCTTCATTTCGTATTCCATTCTTTGTCCCACCTAAATCAAACACAGTACGATTCTGTCCTACATAAAATTCCATCTATTATTCTAGGGATTCACATATCTCCTTTATCCCCATCACTATTTGGGGTCTTTTAACTGAAATACATCAATCCAAAATTCTAGTAGCTGCTCTCCTCGTGTAAGATAAATGAAATTTTTTATTACAAAAGTTCCTCCATTGTTTGATTTGAGAAGAAAGAGAAAAAGAAAATATACTAAAATAAACTATTGAGCGCAGTAGAATTTTTCTTACACATTTTCTCGCATTTTCTATCCTAATTACCTTTTCTTCTCTTCAATACTTGGGCATGTTTGATGCTTGGATTGTGAATTGTAATCCCCCATTTATGATACAAGAAAACATATGGCACATGTTTTTTAGGATTAACTAGTTCCATATTTGTTGCGATCAGCCTAGACTAGACGGGGACTATTTGAAACCTTAGCCTCAATATAATGAAGTCAATAATTAACAAATGGTCTCAATCCATGGTTTTGGTGCTTTTGGAGTCTCCATTGATGACTCTCTCGATGGTTCAGACCCGGCCATAAATCACATCAATGGAAAGAGCATTTTTCTTAGCATCTTTAATTTAGTGGTGACCATTTCCAAATGGCCTTCTTTTTGGGATCTTTTTCCAAATAGCCTTTTTAAGCCCCCAATTTCTTTATGTGGGTTATTGACGGATTGTTACTTTTTCTTCTCTTCAATATTTGGGCGTGTTTGATACTCGGATTGTAATTCCCCATTCATGGTACAAGGACATGTTTCTCAAGATTAGCTAGTTCCACGTTTATCACGTGGGAGTACTAAAGATTAGACCAGACTAGAGAGGGAATATTTGCACACTTAACACCCCACGTAAAGGATTATTCAACACCATCTGAAGGGGTGATATTAGTTAGTCCAGATCTTTGGGATTATTTCCCTCTTCATTCATTCAATTATGAAAAAAAAAAATGATTCTTCATTTCGTATTCCATTCTTTGTCCCACCTAAATCAAACACAGTACAATATTAATCTGTCCTACATAAAATTCCATCTATTATCCTAGAGATTCACAATATCTCCTTTATCCCCGTCACTATTTGGGGTCTTTCAATTGAAATACATCAATCCGAAATACTAGTAGCTGCTCTCCTCATGTGCTTAATAATGCACGTAAGTGTGATGGTTTTGGCTTATGCAGCTCTCTCATGCGGATTGTTAGTATCGGTAGCCTTCCTAGTCATTACATTTCGAAAAGACGCAAAGATTTTTTTTAAAAAAAATAAAAGCAATCAAAACCAAACCTTAAAGAGGTACTAATAAACATCAATTTTTCCATAAAAAGGAAGACAAATCCAAACGTGATACCGATGCCTTCGGCTTTGGTACGTCGACAGACGGGGACACGGACAAAACATGTGCAGTCCCACCAACCAGCTTTTCTTGTTTCTCCTTTCTGTTTTATTATGCCTTTCCCAAATCCAACCGGTGGCTGACGCTGACGCTCCATCGCAGTCGACTCGATCGCACCGTATTCCTCCCCCGCCCCCCAACCTCCCTCTCACGACTCTCCCGTGTCCCCCTTCACTTGTTGACCCCGCCGCCTCTCTCTCTCTCTCTCTCTCTTAAACGGGATCACGCGGATTTTCCCGCAAAATTGGACCGAGTGTAAATTCAAACGTAAACAACAATCAATCAACCAACAAACAAACAAAACCATCTCTCTCTTTCTCTCTCCAGGACTTTTACTTCGCGGCCCCATCTCTCTCTAGAATCCTTGGTTCCTTCACACCGAAAACACGCCCTTTTTATTTGAGCCGAAACTCTATTACCAAGCACAAAATCCTGTCTTCGTGTATTTCTTAGTCAGGGAATCAGAGTTCGAAGTGAAAATCTTGGGGAAATAGGATTATAATTTTGGCGGGAATGGGGATGGGGGTTGGAGATGAATTGGAAGGAGGAGGGGGGATAGCGAGGAGGCTGTGGATCAAATTCAGGAACGAATCGGTTTTCGCACTCTACACCCCGTTCGTGGTGTGTTTAGCCTCTGGTGTTTTGGATCCTCAATCTTTTCTCCATTTTGTCTCTCAGGATATCTACTATCTTCAAGCCTTTTCCCACGCGTAAGTTCTCTCTCTCTCTCTCTCTCTCTCTCTCTCTCTCTCTCTCTTAGAGCCCCGTGCAATTTTTCGTCAACCAGACTATTGACACAGGTTTTCCATCCATAGATTGTGCACAGATCGCCGTGTCCCATACAAACAAACGATTCGAGTTGTTTATTAAATTTAGTCATTCAATAAATTTAAAATAGTTGTTCGATGGCCCCGGCGAAAAATCAGTTGCAAATCTGAATGAAAAGTATTTATACTTTATGAACGATTCGCATCGTTTGTGTAGGACCCAGAGTGGGCCCCACACAGCGATCGGTGCACAATCTGTGTACAAACTTTCTAATTTTTCGGGACCCAAAGTGAACCCGTAAAATGAGGCCGAGGCTCGATGATATATTTTATTTTATTTACTTTTACACAAGTTAGATGCTCGGGTCTGTTTACATGTACCTCGATTATAATTTATTTTTGGGTCCAATCCCGCCTACTTGTGGGGTTTCAATTATAGTAATGGCTTTGCTCGGTATGGATTAGCCCCAAAACAGTTGACAGCACAGTTAGCACCTAAGGGGTTTTGAGACCTTATATAAGATAGAGCAAACCTCTAGGCTCAGTTTGAATGGTAGTAATCTTGAGGAGGAATGAGAATGTGATACCATATTTCTATGATTCAGACGTTTGGAAGGAACATGAATAGGAATGTGATGCCGCACTCTTAGGATTCCTATATTTGGGAGAGACAGGAATAGGATTGTGATTCCTGACGATACATCCGACCAGGAATCACATTATCAGATAGAGTGAGAATTTGATCCCTCTCTTACCCTATGAGAATTTTAGATTCCTGGCTCAATCAATAAAAAAAAAAGAAATAATTGACTTTGATAATTTCCAAAAAAAATTGATTCCTATAGAAGATTACTGAACTAATCCAAACACTGGAATGAAATTACTTTAGGTATTGTATTTCTAGGAATTTCATTCCTAGCAATCATATTCCCATTCCCACTCTATAAAATTCCTAGAAATTTGATTCCTAGTAATCACATTTCTATTCCTATTGAAGATTCTGGTCATCCAAACTGAGCCCTAAATTCTAACCCGTGTATTTTATAATAATAATAACTTAATTCTCATCGGAGTATTTTATACCAATAAGGCAATAACTTATAGTGATGGTACAATTTAACCGCAACGGCGCAACATTACATTTTTTATTGACTAAAAAGATATGTGGTCCTATGTTTATGCTAATTTGTACTTAATCAATTGAGTTTATCATCCGATGTAAAGATACATTTAGGATCACTAATTCGGATGCTTAATTAAAAATCCGTCAAGAATCAAACCAAACCATCCTCCAGGCTCCTATCACTTCTTCACATTCTTCCAAAAGGTCTGATAAATCAACCAACATTTGATTTTATACTATAAAAACTTTTACTGATTGGGGGAAGCCATTCCCGATAAAATTTGGGGACCCAAAGCGACCGCCTTGCTCGCATGGTGTTATTTGTTTGTGTGGTGTTATTTGTTTGCATGTATCTCTAAATATATCCATACCTATAAATATCTGCTGTATATTTGCTGGTATTATTTGTTTGCATGTTTCTCTAAATTTATCCATTGTGGAGTTTAGGTATGAGTTGGCCGAAGAATGCGCAGATGACGACGACGACAAAATTGCGATCCGAAATCTGAGAAAACGCGTTTCAAAGAAGCTCAATACCCATGATGAGACTGTCCGAGTAAGCTTCACCATCCATTTGTTATACCATTTAATTTTCGATTAGTTTTACGTAGAAAACTTGCATTTGTTATTTCGTAAATTGTCTTTCTGCAAAATCTAATCATCTTGTTGCGTTTAAGCATTTGCGGCCTGAATTGCTTCATTTGTTGGTCTAAAGGATTAACAAAACTTTTTTGTTATGCCAATATTGGTCATTGTTAAGAGGTTTTATCAAATAAAGATTTCATATTCTTAGCCCTCTGAAAAATTTGGCACATGAGTTGTATGAGGAGTAGAAACCAAGGGGCATAAGAACTTGGCACGTGAGTTGTCAACTCAAAATCTTACATGGCAATTGCCATGTTAATAACAACGCTAGAGATCAATTCTCCCATGGCTTGCATGGAATACTTTCTGGTCGCCGACACATTAATGGAATAGATGCAATCTCGGGAATTAAGCAGGGAGATCATTGGAGCGTACAATTACATCCAACCCTTACCCAGGCCTGCAGTAGCAGGAGCCTCGAGCAGTGAGTAGCCCTTTATCATTGAAGCTTTTTTGTCATGGAGTTCTACTTTGTGAAACTATGGACTGTTATACTTTTGTATGAGTAGTAGAAAGTAGAAACCGTATCTAATCAATATTCCCGTAGGTGTAACTCTTTATCCACAACATCATTGCTGTCTGACCTCTGAAACCTCAGACAGAAAATATGACGGTTCTCTTCTTGTGCTCCTCAGCTCAAGTATTTTGTCTTCGTTTGAATCAGTTCTTCGTTGATGTATTCCATGTGTTTTGGGGATTGATATCTTGTCTAGTTATTTGATGTTAATTGTTTACCAATGAAATCCCCATTTTGAATCTGCGGGGCTTTGGCAGATTAGAATGTGTGCATGAGTGCGAATGAGTGCCTATGTGTGACCGATGAGTATCTTTTTGTAGCCCCTTCCTCTCTTCTTTCTCTCAATCAAAACTTTTCGAACTGTGGTTCATGATGTGGCTTTCTTACGAGGATAATACCTGCAGCTGCAACTACTAAAGGAGGATAAATGTAGAATCTCATTTGATATTGCAAAATTGGACTCCTGTCTATTTAAGCTCTTGGTGATTCAGTTGGGTACGCATTCTAAATAACCTATTATGCAGGAGTGGGGCTTCGAACTTCCAAGTGAGATCGTTTCTGACAAGGCAACAGTCAAGTATACGGATTTCTTGCTGGCAACAGCTTCAGGGAAAGTTGAAGGAGAAAAGTTTCGTGGTAAGATTGCTACTCCTTTCGAAAAGACAAAACTAGCAGCATATACGCTTGCTGCTGTGGGACCTTGCTTGAGGCTTTATGCCTTTATAAGCAACGAGATCCTTGCTCTTCAAGATCCTGATCAAAGCAATCACATCTACAAGAAGTGGTTTAACAGTCTCTCCGCCCAAAGATTTGAGGTTCGTCAGATTAGTCAAATAAATATTTTCCCCGTGCCTTAAGTTTCATTTGTTTCGACGTTAAAAGTTTTAATGTGAGATGTTTGTGTGATTTTCCATTGTTTGGTGGGACCAAAAGTAAGAAACTAATTTTCAATAGAACATGTTTTCATGATTTGGTCAAAATAGCGTTTGCAATCCTTGTACAAATTTTTTACCCTTCAGGTTCACTTTTCAGTTGTTCAGCAATTGCTATGCATGTATATACTCCCTCCGTCCTACAAAGGATGTACATTTTCACTATTCACACCTTTTAAAAAATTATCTACATTTCGTAATTATAATATTTTTATGATTTGAAAATTTTGTTCAATAAAACTTAGTGAGATGTATCAAACAAGATTAGAAAAAACTATAAATTAAAATAGATAATTATATGAGATGTGCGAAGAGGGAAAATGGACATCCTTTGTGGGACGGAGTGAGTATGTTATACTAATATGTTCATATCGGGATATTGTACTTGCAATCTTAACATTTTTATTTGTTTGTAGTTCTACGAAAAATGCTTCCACTGAGATTGAGTTATGTTTTGTTGGTTTTCGCGTTATTATCACGTGACCAAACACCGGAACACAGAAAGGAAAAATTAGTGTTCTTTGAAATCATTATGCGTGGAAAATGTTCCATTGAAACAAATGAGCCAAAGAATCTTTCCTTCGTAGAAGCTGAGAATTGGTTATTGTGGTTTTGAATTCAGGAAGCGGCAATCCAGATTGAAGACTTACTTGATAAATTAAGTGTTTGTTTGACTGGAGAAGAGCTCGAGATCATAGAAAAGCTCTATCATCGAGCTATGAAACTTGAAGTAAAGTTCTTTTCTGCTCAACCAATTCTTCAGCAAACTATAGTCCCTTTTTCTCAGCCTCATGATCCTGCCGAACAAAGTCTTAGCATATTTTGTGATTTTGACATCACATGCACTGCAATTGATTCCTCTGCCCTTCTGGCAGAGATGGCAATTAGAACAGCACCAAAGACTGATGTGAATGGATGTGAGACCCAACTCAGTCGAATGTGCTCAGCTGATTTGCTTAGCACATGGAGTGTTCTTTCCAGCCAATACACTGAAGAGTATGAACAATGTATCGAAAGCATCACGAGCGCTGAAAAAGGTAACTTATGAGTACGGTTTTCTTGATTCATGTATCGCTCTGTAATTGGTATGTCAAGAACTATAAGGTAGTGTTTGGTTTGCTGGAATGGTTTTGGAAAGGATTGGAATGAGCATACCTTGGTCTCTCAATGAAATGGCCTTTCACCCAAAATTGGTGACCATACATTCTGTCATTTTTTGGCCCTACCAAATGTCGGTAAGAATTTCATTCCATCCTTGCTTCACTCCAGTGAACCGAACACTGCATAAATTTCATGAAGATGGGAACTCTTTGGTCTATATGGATCCAAATGATCTGTGTTTGCAGTGGAGGAATTCAATTACGAAGGTCTATGTAGAGCAATCGAGCAACTATCTGATTTCGAGAAAAGGGCTAATTCAAGAGTGATCAAGTCTGGTGTACTAAAGGGTTTGAATCTGGAAGACATAAAACGGGCTGGTGAACACCTCATTCTGCAAGATGGTTGCAAAGGTTTCTTCCAAGAGATAGTGAAACGGGAAAATCAGAAGACAGACATTCATGTGCTCTCATACTGTTGGTGTGGAGATCTCATTCGCTCGGCTTTTTCATCACGTGAGGCTTCTGGAACCTATGCATGTGTTAATCATTCCCTCTGCAAGTACAATACATTCTTTCCGGATTTCACAACACCTTTTATCTCCATACACTGATATGTGGCTAACTCATAACTTTTAGTGAGTTAGAATACTTAAACTGATTTGTTTCCCGTGGTTATACTTTTGCCTTCATTTATTATTCTAACACAACAATTCAAGTCCAACTTTTTGTTTGCTAATAACTTGATTATTGAAAAGCATGAAATTCCAAGAGGTAGAACTAATCGTGTTTGGATGAATCATAAAGAGTTGCACTTGCATGTTGAGCAGGGGATTTAAGGGTTCGGAATGTACATTCAAACGAGTTGGCCAACGAAGACTTCATTACGACAGGTGATATCATAAAGAAGGTGGAGTCTCCTTTAGAAAAGCTTCAAGCCTTCAGCGACTACACAAAGGGCGACAACGAAATTGGCAAGCACTCCACCATTTACATTGGAGGTTCAGTGGGCGACTTGCTGTGCCTTCTGAAAGCAGATATTGGCATTGTGGTCAGTTCTAGTTCCAGCCTGAGGAGAGTGGGAGACCAGTTCGGCGTGTCTTTTGTCCCACTTTTCTCCGGGCTAGTGAACAAACAGAAAGAACTGATTAAAGGCCGGTCTTTGAATTGGAAGGGGTCTTCTGGCATTCTTTACACCGTATCTAGCTGGGCCGAGATACATGCGTTCCTTTTGGGGTCATAGAGAAAAATCTCTCTCGATCGCAAACACTGTTTGTAGTTCTACTGAAAATTTCTATGCAGTAGGGTTACTAGGGTACATGAATTCAAGATGGTGGCTAATTGTGACTACTAGTCAGCCATTGTCTATATAATCTATTTTTGTTGGAGTAACCGCCTTTTAGAGGTTAAGAATCCTACTATTTAGGTTATTAAGGCGGTAAATTAAAGCCCGTCATTTTTATTTTTTTATTTTTTATTTTTGCCTTTTTTTGTATAAAAAAATTTACTCACCCTAGAGTGGTAGAGTATGATCATCCTGGGGAGTATTTGTAGGTAACATTTTATTTGGAGTGAAAAATGTATCTATTAGCTTCTTTCAAAGGGGAAGTTAGGATCTTATCTGCATAGCAAAACAAGTATCTGGATTATGGGCATGTATTCCATATGGATCCCTATTTGTATTTTGTTTATTTTTTTTGGTCAATAATATAGACGACTGAATAATGTAATCCACTAGACTGAAAATGGGGAATTTGCCCCATTTTTGAGGTTATAAATGGAGAAGTATTCGTATGATTTCAGGTGTCTATTTCAAAGTTGTTAATCTTGTACCGGCTACTGTATCGATTTTTGCATTGGAACAATACGTATCTGTACAGGCGTGTATCTCGACACCGTTTCAAATTTATTGCAATATATATCTCATATATGTAAGATATTTATGTACAATTGCAAAACTTGAAGTAAAGAAATATAATGGAGTATACTCTAACTTTGATATACCTAGTTCTACTAACAAGTAAACATGATTAACATATTATACACTCTAAGATTTATATAATCTATATAATATGGAGCACCAGTTTTTGAATTCTCTATATTTTGAACCATCGGATTTGTACATATTTTTTTTATAGCTGAGATTTATAGGTAATAAGACTAGAAATATACCTGGAAAGAATGAATATTTGGAAGAAGGATGAAAGAAAAACTAAAATTAATGTTTCCTAATCTTATTCTTATTCCTTATTTTCGAATTTTCCTTACTTTCCTAACAGTTATCAGTCAAAAATGATTACTATGATCTAGGGCTGTCTCTCTCCCTCACACGTTAATTCCAAAACGGATTTCAATTTTGAATCCAAAATTGCTTTCTCTCACACACATACGTTTAGCTCTCTCTCATTTTTTGAAATTTATTCAGATTGCTAATTGTTTAGTTGGTTGAGTAATTGAAGGGAAAAAACTAATTAATTATATATTTGGTTATTTGATTCATTGCAATATGTTGGTGACAACAAATGTATTGATTTTGTTGCATCTTGATTCTAAGTCATAGTTTCATCTTCGCCTTTTTCGGGTTGAAAGTTGAAAGCCAACGAAAATATACATGTGCCTGTGTTTCCGCATTGGAATTAATTTTCTTATTTAACTTAATTTTCTATAGTACATAACGCAAGGGTGTAGGGCTCATCCATACTTAACCAAAGATAAATTGTTGTAATTGATGATTACTTTGATCCAATGGTTTAGGCTCATTCTCCTCCTTTCAGTAAAATACTCTCACTTTTTGCACATATTACACATTTGCCGTGTGGGTTTGTTTACTCTACATTAATGTCTCTATGATTTTTTTTAAAAAAAATAAGAGAGAAGAATACCAAAACTTTCCAAATTATGTGCTAATTTGAAGAATATATATAGGGGAGCAAAGAATTACTCCTAGCCACAAAGAATTACTCCTGGCCGCGATAAATTACTCTTGGCCGCAAAAAATTACTTACATTTGGCCGCAATGAATTACTCTTGGTCGAGAATTACTTTATTACTTTTGGCCGCATCAAATTGCACTTGGCCGCATCAAATTGCACTTGGACGCTACTAATTGCATTTGGCCGCCTCGAATTGCTCTTGGCCGCACAGAATTACTCTTGGCTGCTACGAATTGCACTTGGCCGCATCAAATTGCTCTTAGCCGCTACAAATTACTCTTGGCCGCATCGAATTGCTTTTGACCGCATCTAATTGCACTTGGCCGCATCGTATTGCTTTATGGTCTCGCAATTCTTTGCGGCCAAGTGCAATTATGTCCGGCCAAGAGCAATTCTTAGTGGCCAAGAGTAATTCGATGAGGCTAAGAGCAATTCTTAGTGGCCAAGAGCAATTCTTTGTGGCCAAGAGTAATTCTTCGCGGCATGAGTAATTCTTCGCGGCGAGGATTAGATTAGTTGTGCTAATCATTCTGATATCGTAGTGGTGGTAGATATAGAAACTATTCCAGGATTAGATTAGTTTGTGCTAATCACTCTGATATCGTAGTGGTGGTAGTGGCAGTGGGATGGAAGTCCTTAGGGTGGTATATTGATTATGAGAGTATGTGCTTATAATGTTGAGCTTTTGGGCAAGGTGCTCTATATATGTTAAACAAATCGAGAGCAGAAGAGTAGAAGCGGGCTATTTCGTAGTGAAAGGCTATAAGTTAAGAAGGGAAAAATGGTCAGGTCGAATACAGGTCTGTCATGAGGAGGAGGTTATGAGTCCATTGAGTTTCTTTTGAATTAACATTAATTATGAAATTTCATAATTTTAACGCCATACTGTTTAATACTAATCCAATGCAATTCTAGTGAAAACTAGCCCACGACCTACATAAGCTACTAGATCCATCCATAATCGCATGCACTTTACTACTTTTGAGAATCAAACATATGCTGCCAAGAGTAATTCTTCGCGGCCGGGAGTAATATTTTGCGGTCAGGAGTAATTCTCCGCGACCAATGGTAATTCTTTGCGGCCAATAGTAATTTTTCGCGTCAGATTCTTTTTCTTTTTAACTAATAGGTAAGAGAACAAAATTGTTGTTCAATACAACTTGAGCTGTTGGTTTAGATGATTTGGAGTTTCATGACCTGTCTGGAATTGAAGATTGCAGATTTTTTGTTGGAGCCTTTTGGGTAGACAGAGTTTCAAACTCTACTCCTTACTTGGTTATATATAACCTTGGAACTATTTTGCTTTTCTATTTTTCTAGGTCAGTTAAGGAAACAAGTGCGATAGGGGTGTCACTTTTAAGTGAGTGGACGTTCAAAAAATTGAATTCGAATTGGGATCCCGTATGATTATACATTCTTAATATCTCTGATGTTATCCCTGAATGCAACTAATAGAATTAAACAGATTTGGTAACATTTGTTGTGTTAAACTACTTTGTGAATTTGGTTAGATGGACCATGTTTGAAACTTATTCTTAAAATGAAAATTTCCGAGAAGTAGATTTTGTTGGGAGACGGAATTTTTTTCTAATTCACGGTTATTTGTAATGCTCCTCTAGCATGAGGTGGGACCATACGCATATCCGGGACTCACCTCATGTGGGATAACGTTAAAAAGAACCGTTGTATCCACACAAAAAACTTCGAAAAAGTGGGATTTGATACTTCATTTAGACTATGTTTAGAAAGCATTGTGCCGTGCCTTTAGGCACGAGCAATTACTAGTTATCTAAAATTCAAGCCTTTTTCTATCAAAGGAAAATATCACTATTATTTCTATAATGGTCGAGATTCCGATACAAGCCCGGTATAAGCCGATACGCCTAGTATCAACAATACAGATTGGTATTTTGGCCAGTATAGATCACCAAAATACATTTACTATTTTATATTACTGGTTTGGTATGTATAGGCCGGTACAGTATGGTACCCAGGTGTATTTACTTGTCGTGTTGTTGTTTACAGAAGTGAATCGCTGTCGTCCAAAAGTGTTTTGGACGGTCCATATTTTAATGAAATTTTTTCGGAGAAAAGTTAATTGTGACCGATTATAATTAAAAACGAATCTCAGCAATTAATTGCTCGAATAGACAGTTGAAATTGCGCTGCTCCACAAACACCCTGTTCACAGAGCGACTGTGAAAAAGTCTATCTCATGTTTGATGTACTTTTTTTTTTTTTGATAAAATGTTTGATGTACTTGTGATAGCTTGGTCAAGCATTTGTTGTTCAATGACTTTTGAGTTAACTTGCAAGATTAGTGGATTATTAATGGTTATCAGTTTCACAATTTTATTAGCGATAAAATTTCCGGGTAATCTCACAGGTTTCGTTGAGGCATAATGCGCCCAATGGTATTGAAACCTTCAAACTTTGAAAAATACTACTCCGTCCCATAATGTTTGTCTGATCCGCAAAACGAAGACGTAAAAATAATACAATTTTTGCAAGAAAATTTTTAAATTTTTACAACAATTCAATAGATATCGATGAGTTCTTTTAATTTATAAAAAAAAGTTTGAATTTTTTCTTGAAGAAAATGCATTATTTTTTAGTCAAGATTTTAGACTTAGAATTTTTTCTTTCTTAAATCTCAGGTTTGAAACCTCTCCATTATTAACTCCTTCGGAGTGGCTTTAACCGATACCCCACAAATAGGAAGCGAGATTGGTTCCCAAAAATCAGTTAAAGTGCGCGTAACGTTGACCCGCACGCATGAGTTATAAAAAAAATGATTGAAAGTACTACTCGTAAAATTCAACAAACGGAAGCTAGCCGAGTAGAACCCATGAATGGTGTTACCCTAGGCCATCAAAGGACATAGAATTCTCCAAACGAGAACTATGGTGCCACGTGTAAGATCCAAAGGACTTTTGGGTAGACCGTGCAGAGAAAGGAAAAAGAAAAACGTGGTTGTGCCGTTGTGGTCTAGCCTCTGTTCTTTCCAAGAAATAATGGAGTCTCGTTAGGTGAGGCTCCATTATCAAATTTGGTTTTTTCAATGCATCCAAACGGAGCATAAGGAGATATTTTTGGGTGCCGGGTGGGTACCACATGGTGCCCGAGCAGCGCATTCGGACTGTCCAAAATTGTGTTGGACGGTTCAGATTGAAACCCTCTCCCTCCTCTCACCTGACCACTCTCTTTCCTTTTTTTCTCTCTCCAAATCTGAACAGTCCAAAAACGAAATGGACGACTGAGATGCCTGCTCGGGCAAAGATCTAGTTGTGAACTTCTTCTTCTTAACCTTTAAAGAAGAGTACAAGCTGATTTTTTTTCTCTGACAGCTGGATTGGTGCACTCTCTACCATACAAAAATTGTCCCTGACATGTGACTATATATATATATATATATATATACTAAAATGCTTGTATTTAGTAAATTGAAAGGAACAAAGAGCTTGAGGTTTCAAATCAAGCCGATAATAGTATCTGTTCTTCTCTTTCCTTTTTACCAAAAAAAAGAAAGAAGTTTCTGCAGAGCTCTGCTAGCAATTGGTTCACATCTCAAAAGAGGTATATGTGCTTTCATTCTTCTCTCCCATGAAGATCCTAATTCTTGAGATTTTGGTTGAATGTTATATATATGCATATATATATATATATGTATATATATGTTATCCGAAAGACTGACTGTATATTACTTGTTCCCATGCTTTGGAAAGAAAAAGAAAAGGCATAGAAATTGAACACAAATTCGGCCGGGCTCGGAGCTTTTCGATGCATGTGAGTTTCACAGCAGAGACTCACGTATATCAGACGGTTTTAGACTCGTCCGTGTCCCGATTTGTTTTCTGAATTTCTGTGTCTCAAAAAACTTATGGATGAAATGAAATTTTGTATGTTGGAAACCCTCTCTCTCCCTCGCGTGTGTATTTTTGCAATATTTTCAACCACTTGTGGCTCCTAATATTTTAGAGGGAGGGGGTAACACCCCTCTCTCTCTCCCCATTTATTACCAGAAATCTTTTGCTTTTTCCTTTGAGGGAACTCACAGTCTCTCTTGCAATGTTTTATCAACCACTTTTGGCTACTCATGGACTCATAGAGTCAGAGTCATGAGCTTCATGCTCTTCCCAACTTTTTAGGGAGACTTTTGCTATCAAATCCGGGCCCCTAAGCGAAGTTGGAGGTGGATTTACAACTATTCATTTACCCACCTAACACCACCAAGGGTGGTAGTTCAAGTGGCTGAGGCAGCCGAGTTAAAACACTCCCCCTACCATTAGTCCCGAGTTCGAGTTGACTTGGACGAGATGGTTGGATTGTAAGGGCCTCATGTCCACTTGTATTTTGGTGGAGTTCTGGTCGGGTCAACTGTGGCTCAAATTCGAACATTTAATGACGAGTGGATTCCCCTGGGATTACGTCCAAGGAGGTCAACTGTTCTGATCGCCCCAGCCCACCTTTTCACCGAGCAATATAATTACCCACTTGGCAATTAAACTATTTTTGGATGATGAACAATGATCTCAATTTTTTAAAGTCCTATTTTTTTTCCCGAAAAATTAGTTAAAGTATATGTAAGTTGGACCGATATCAAAACAATCTCACATCTTTTCTCCTCCACAGAAAACTAGCAAGGGTATCACAACAGAGAGAAGAACAAAATGCTGCTTAGGAGTTCTTCAACACCAGTTCTTGGATCCCTCCTCCCTTCCTTATCAGAAACTCCCAACCACCACCACCACCACCACCACAACTCCGACCCCTACGCCACCCTCAAACACCTGCCGACCGCCGTGCACCAGAAGCTCTCTTTTCACCATTCCGGGTCCCTAAACTACACCCAACTTTCAATCAACTCCTCCCCCATCTCTCCTTCCATCTCTGATCTATCTGTTGGTACCAACAATGGGTTCCGAAGAGCTCAGTCTGCAGGAAATCTGGAAGGATTAATAGCCAGTGACCCTTGCAAAAGTGATGATGAATTCAGTACCATTCCAAAACCGCCCAAGAAGTTTATTTCGCGGAGACCAAATTGGTCCCATTTGGAAACAATCCCATCTTTTCATTATCCCAATGCGAGGAATAGGTATGAAGATGACATTGACAGTGAGGAGGAAGATGAAGATGAGGGGTCGGAGAGAGAAGAATTTGAGGGAACTAATAGTGGGTGTTTTGAGAATTCAATGGAAGGAGAGGAAAAATACATGGGTGTGAGAAACAGGGCACTGAATGTGGAGAAACAGAGTATGGGTTTGGATGAGGAAATCAGACTTCTGGTAAAAGAGCATAGTGGTCCAGAGATGTATCTTGCTAGAGGGCTTGGGGTTGACAGTTTTGATATCGGTTTTGGTGGAGGAAGTCATCATAACAATGGCGGTAGCGGCGGCGGCGGTTGTGGTGGTGCTGGTGCTGGTGGAGGTAGCGGCGAGGGGAACCAGCCCGGCGTTGAGGAGCATTACAAGAGGCTGGTGGAGGAAAATCCAGGCAATCCTTTGTGCTTGAGGAATTATGCTCAATTTCTATATGAAGTGAGTCCTTTTTTTCTTTTCTTTTGTCTGAATAATTCAGTTTGCACAAATCTAGATATAGATGTATGACATCCGAAATCAGACTTTACAAAATAATAAATACTAACGTGCATCAGATTATAGCTCTTATAAAAAATTAAATACTCATGTGCATCGGATGGTTCTAGACTCATCTGGCTCCGAATTTGTGTACAAATATATGTGCACCTATCATTGCTCTTTAGTTGTTTTTGTTCTATTTTGGTTTCTTGAGAGACTCTTGAAAAAGAATTGTGTTAATTTTTATGTTAAAACATTTCAAATATTTGTTTGGGCAGTCCAAAGGAGATCTAAGGAGGGCAGAGGAATATTACTCCAGGGCAATATTGGCAGATCCTAAGGATGGTGATGTACTGTCTCAATATGCTAAACTGGTGTGGGAGCTCCATCATGATCTAGATAGAGCTTTAAGCTACTTTGAACGAGCAGTTCATGCCGCCCCTGCGGACAGGTTTGTTTCCAGTTCTCAGAAATTTGTTTACGAAAACTGATAATTTTGTGAAAATATTAATGCTTTTCAAGATACATCTTGTACTAGATGTTTACGAAAACGAAAGCGAGTAAGCGTTCTTTGTACTTACCAACGATCGTGTAATGGGAACTACGAAAAACTAAAACCCGGAAACAAAAAACAAGTGATGTCTTCTAACTTCTCTCTCCTCTCTTTGTTTCAGCCATGTTCACGCGGCATATGCTAGTTTCTTGTGGGAAACAGAGGAAGATGAGGATGGAGATGATACCTGCGTTTCGCCCTCGCATTACCAAAATGGAGCCATGGCTTCTGCAACAGCTTAAATGCCCGAAAGAAAAGATTATCGTCCTATAAGCCATCTGCAGATGAGGAGCTCTCCTTGTGATTTGAGATATAATTTCATCAGTTTTGTTCAACTCCCCATAACATCTGGGACAACTGGAGCCTTATTTGATTACTGTATAAAACTAGAAATGCTGTCATCATACTCCAGTTCTTGCTGGTATTGTCTCCCCACAGTTGGGAGTGTACCAAATGATTGTAAAAAGGATTTTACATTTTATCATAAGGTTATACTCCATATTATAATTCTATTAGAGATACCCCCCCAAAAAAAAACCTATCTGCTACAACTAGGATTACAAAAGCAGAAATACAACTCATAATTCAATAAATACTTTCAGAAGTACAATCCAGTACACGAAACTTAAGCTAGGGAGGTCGGGCTCAAGGTATAAACGCCGTACTCTGTTTCATAACTCAAACTTAATGCCAATCCACCGGGAAACCAATCGCAAAAGCATTCCCGTTGGGAGAATTCACTTGTGGCTATAGGTTGAACCAGTTTCATGGAAAACATCTGTAAGACGTCAAACAACACAAGATGATCCAGATGAAAATAACAGACCGTCACCCATAAACCAGCTTTTCACGGCAAACCTTCGGACATCTCACTCAAAAATATAAATATTCCCTCTTGAATTGCAGGATAAAAAACAACCAAGGGGAAAGAAGCATACATGAACTCAAAAAAGGGCAAACCCAGAGCACGAGGCTCCCGCCATTGCGGGGTCTGGGGAAGCATACATGAACTCAATGGGTAAAAATAGAACAAACATGTCTCTGATGACTCACAAGCATCCATGCAAAACCGGAAACACCACGAATACATGTTCGATGAAAGCCTTGAAAGAAACTGTGGCAGTTGAAGACCGTAAAGGACCAATCTACCTAAGCCCGATAACGTTTGACTAGGAATATGGATATGCCCTTGTTGAACTGGGTTGTTATGATCATTCAATTATAAACCACCACGAAAACCATTGCCTCGTGATTTGTTGAAGTCTCCCCCGTCTTGATTTCCCCTGCCAGAACCCCGCCCACCAACACGCCCTCTGAGAGTATCAGATTGGTAACTTCCTCTGCCTCTTCCCCTTCCTGTTCAAGACAATATGAAAGGCAAAAGGATGTCAACAAAAAGTAGGAAGTTTAGTAGACATGATGTTGTGCATCCAATTTGTTAAATAAAAATTGGGAGTAGATGCAGCCAATAAACCCACGGAGCATATATTCCATCTTAAAACAAATGCTTTCTTCAGGGTAATCTTACGCCAACTTCGGCTAGCACACAATTAGTCCCAAATTAGTTCTCAACAGATCAATACAACCAGATGCAACTTCAACCCAATAGAATCACCATAAGGCATGTTCGATTGCATGATAATAGAGGTGGGACTAAGGGGTGGGCCCACATATTCCCCTTTTTTTATAGTCTGGCGTTTGTTGGCACACGTGATTAAGGGCAGGATTGGACAAAGGTGGATTATTTGTCCATTCACCCCATGTTGGGGATTAACTAATACCGAGGAGAGGGAATCAAATCCTCCGTACCAAAATTCTCTATACCCCTGTACCGGTACATTTCTGGCCATTGGATCACATAACAATTTTGAAACATTAAAAAAGAAAATTACACAATCTAATGACACAAAACATCTCGGTACAGAGGTACACCATCTCGGGTGCAAGGAGGGTGGTATTAGCTAGTCCCCCTTTCCCGGATTATCTCCCTCCTCATCCAACGGTCAAAAATAATTGCTATCATCTTTATCTCACACTAACCAAACATGAAACAACTAATCCCAGAATTCATATAATCCCATCTATTATCCATGGACCCCACTTGTCACCTCCATCTCCATCCTTAATCCCATCTTATCCAATCCTTCCTAAAAATAATCCGACAATCAAACGTGCACATAGAACACAAGGGTCAGATTGAGATAACGAAGCAACAAAAGCATGCATCATAAGAATCTAATTGATCCACTTCAGCAATAACAATTCAAAGCAAAAAGCAGATTGTGATGCATACTACCACCTCGAAAAGCAACACCGCTGCTGTTTGCTCTCCTCTCCTCGATATAGACCGTCTTTCCAGCCAACTGTATTGGAGATGCCTAGAAAAGAAGATCAACACAAATAGGAGATTACGTCAAGAGTCCAACCAAAGGAAGGCACAATTGTGCCAGACTTATCATTTGGTTTCACAAGACAAAATCCAGGAAAGGGGATGAAAAAGCTCGTTCTACGATCACAATAAAACACAGAACATAAACCACTGATAGGAAGTTATATTAAGCTAAAAATGTGAGTCACGCCGCATTCCCCAGAGGCTCTTTTTTATTTTTGGCAGCGTGGGTGCCAGTCCTTCCAGAAGAGTGGAATATGAGGTTTCAAATATAGTGCCCCTTTCAATTATGTGGTGCAGTTTAGAGGGAAAACTTTGGATCTTTTGCAGGAAAAGAGTTCTATTAATGTCCTGAAGGGGATGGTGCTCTCTACTTGATTTAGTTGTGTAGAAAGGATCTTCCCTTTTCTTGTATTATTCTGTAGAGTTTTAGAGAGACGTGCATCCCAGCTGAGATCCAGAGAGTTCAGGGTTTTTTCTCTGTTTTATGCACTCCACTTGTACAAGGTTGCGCCCTGATAGCATCTTCATAAGATACTTCTTATTACATATTACTTATTAGAAGAAGGGGAAAAAAAAAAAAAAAAGGGGGCGAAAAAGAAAACGATGCCCACAATTCTTATGCACTTAGGAGCCATTTTGTCAAACTTCAAGTGAAGGCCTTTCCAAGTCATGAATCTCATCTATAGAATACTGTTAAATCATACAACACAAAAACATTTTACTTTTTATTGATAAGTAATCATGTAGCTTGGCAACATTATGAAGCAAATTATCTAATGATAAATCTCAGCAAAGTTTCCCACACGCTCTGCAGACAAACAGATTCCCAGTAATAATCCATCCTTCATAAGACAGGTTTACAACTCAACTACATTACTAGCAAGAAACTAAAACCACAAAATGATAATAATATAACACATAGGCTATCAAATGAAAATGCATCCACACTTATTTGTTTTGGAAGGACAGGACTAGCATTGATTATTCAAAAGAACTAACTAGAAATTTCAAACCTTGACAGCATTTTGAACAGCCTGGAGGTCTTCAAACTCAACGAAGGCATAGCACACACCAATATCCTGCACATCAATTGCCATATCAGATTCCTTTCAAATATACTTCAAAGGGTGATTCGACGAGAGGTCCTAAATTTAGAATAAACCTTACAAAACAATCCTATCCCAAGCAATCTAGTTTTATGAGATCTTAACAGTAAAAGTATTCCTACATTCCCTTGTTTATGTCATTCTTTTATTAGTCATACTGAATTAAGATTCCCCCAATTATTGCTAAGATCAATAGCAGCTAAGAATCAAATAATGTTTCCACATTGGAAACAGCTAGTCAAAAATAAAATATGGAAGACTACTGCTGGAGTCAAAAGATACCGTTGGAGGACGATGTAAAGGTGTTATGGACTTTGGAGTGTAGATGTGTATCATGTAGGAATATGAAGAGTAAAATTAGGTCCCTATGGTGATGGCATGTTTTTTAGAGTGCATGCATTGATTTCTAACCACAATACACACCTCTGATCAGGTGTTTTTTCTCACAGTGAGAACATACAAGAGTAGCTCAAAATGGTGTAACGGAGGAGGAAACGGAGGGGAGAGGAAGACCATAGAAACAGTTTTTGTCATTCTTAATTGCTATACAATCTTAAAATACGATTTAATTACTCTTTTGAAATGGCTAAATTCTTATATTTACTCTTCATTGATTACATAAAAAGATTTGGTAACTCCTATAATTACTCTTCCTTGATCACATGAAAAGATTTTGTTATTGATATGATTGTAGGGATATAAATATATATGTCTATATTACACATTAACATGCACACATGGGCATTATTATCCATTACTACGACCAAATCACAACTTTAGTAAGACAATAGAATTTATCCTCGGTCCACCTCCCAATTCAAGACCATAATGTAATTAACCCTACTTCAAAATATACATTCCACAACCCACTTGAACGGTGGTTAAGCTGCAAGAAGTGCATTACAACATGTAAAGCATGTAGAAAAATCAATAAAAGTGGATTGAGAAGCGTTGAATGTGTTGAAGTTGTCAATTCTTAGAAACTTTTTGCACCTTACCCACTGCCTAGAGGGCAGTTGTTAGCAAGATCCAAATACGTTAACACATACCCAAATGCGCATAGAGTAAAAAAATTACCTTTCTATTCCTGATGAACACACCATCAGCTGTGATTCTTCCAAAGGTCTTAAACTCCTGCTCAATATCAGCAGCAGAAACAGTAGATGGCAAGTTCCTCACATAGACAGATTTTAATTCACCTGAAAAGAACATGTCATAAATAATCAGCCTGCTGTTTGACCTCGACATTTTTTTATGAATTAAGGACTAGGATGCAAAATAGTCATCCAATGACAAGATAACATGACGTAAATGATAATGAATCTGAAGCCAATTCCAACAGTATCGTACGGCACCACAGCACCACAGCGGCACAGCACCACAGCCAGTCTACGAAATTTGAAGACTTCAAATGCAAGAAATTTAGTTAAGAAGCATTAAGTCTGGGCTCCCTAAGAACAGGCATAAACTCTCACAATTTTGTCTCATGAGTCATTTCGACCATCTATTCACTGCTCCACTTAACATTTATGTTACCCAAGTACTGTAGGTTCTTTTCTATCAGCTAGGAAAGACTATAGGTTCTCTCTCTCTCTTGTGGACAACATTTCCTTTTCTGGTTTCACCAAAGTTAAAATGGAAATGAAGGGTCAGATTCCAATCAAAGAACTTGCTGCTAAGATGAGCTTTCTGAGGGCCTCATCTCCATGATAGGGTCCAAAATACCAACAGAATCTGCTCCAGACTCCAAAAAGTGTCCATAGGCATTATGTTTCAAGCAGTATTAATGACTTATTCGATGAGCAATAATAATTATAATTAATAATGAAGCCATTAACGTTTGGCAGGGTTAAACAAGAGATGTTACTGTAAACTATGTCAGAAGTCAAACCATAAACAAAGGGGCGAAAAGAAATGGCAAAAATCACCTTCTTCAGCCAGTGATGGATTTTCCTCTGGTACCTCCAATCTAGACTCAGGCATGATCGACGGCAAAGCAGCAGGCTGTGACTGATGCCACTCTGATGCAGTTGGGGTGCTCTTCGTAAAAGACGGCCGAGGAGTGACTGATGGAACAGATGGCCCTTTAGCAGCTCGCAACTTTCAAGTTTCAACGTTTGAAACAACACGTGGAAAAAAGAGGTATAAGTGCAATGAAGCACCAACTTAAGTGAAAAATAAAATGCTCAACAAAAAACTTCCCAAAAAGGCTTTTCTGTTTATAGTTGTGGTTCACATGCATGCATAAGTGCATAGATGCTTGGGTTCCACAATGTACAAGTGATGGACTGCACCAGGGGCACGGTTGAATTTCTTAAAATAATTCAGGGGAAAGATATACCATAATGGCTTGGGATCTAAGAAAGCCAACAATATCCAAACAGTTGAACCTGTTTAAAACCATGGAGGCATGGAGAGCCACTATGGTATTTAGACGTTTGAAATAACCAACACACAGAACATGCAGAAAATGGAAAAAAGTGCATACTATGGAAGCATAAGTGAGTTTTGGAGGCTCTCCAACGGGCTCCTCAACAGAATGCACAGGCTCTGGCTCGGCTTCCACGACCTTATGAAGCAAAGCAGATAAATCTTCTGCAGGAGTTTCCTCCAACTCAGTTTCACTTTCAAAATCTAGCTGCTGTGGCTGCTGGTCTTCGCCACTGTAGTCCTCCACTTCATCATCCCCATCTATATGAACTGAGTTCACAAACTCACTAGCTTCTTCCTCAAAGCCGTAGTCAGGAACTGCAAAGAACATCATCAAATTAGCCACAAAAAAAAACTCCATTGACGCTACATGCACAATGGAGAACCATCAATTAAACTCAAAAGCTTTTGGTAATTCATGTAAACAATGTAAAGAAAGAGAGTACCTACCAATTAAGGACCACAAATATGTGCAGCAAAAGGACGAACAACCATTTACTAGAAAACTTTTACTATCAACAGAAATCATGGACTTGATACTGATACTCCTGAATTCCTGCCTTCAACTAGTTTACGACTTTAGAGAACAAATAACTTTATGATGTAAAATCAGGCTAAAGCCACTAAACAACTCCATTGATGCATACAATTCTGTGGGCCACTCCTTGATTAAACCCACATCCTATACTCTTAAAACTACACACATCCTAATATTCAAGCCACATAAGCCACATAGGACTGGACTGAACTGGTTTGGTAAGGCTAAAGCACAACAGAAGTAGCCTAGACATCTGGGCCTTCTGCCAATTGCTCGAGTCCAACAGCAAAAACCATTACTATTTTCAATTATTAAAAAATATATACATTCAACTTTTACAATCCAAAAGGACCAAAACAAGTGACAATACCTGGTGGCTCTGAAATAGGAGTTGAGTTTGGCCGTTGGGGATCAATTCTGTTTTCTAACAATGCGGGCACTGTATGTTGGTGGACCACATCCTCGTCCATAACGTGGAAGATGTCATTCAGGACAAAGTAACCCTTCTCCTGAGGTGCAAGCACAAAGGTCTGCACAAACTTCCTCCTGCCACTAAAATCTTTGGCTTTAACAATACCCGAAACAACCACAAGAACCCCGCCACTCCAAGATTCAAGACAATTAATTGTCTTGATCTCAATTTCAGTAAAATTAAGTGACATTACAAGAGTATGAATTTGCTGCACAGAAGGAAAAGAAAATTTTCATGGGTCAAATACAAGAAGCCCTATAACATGAACAACAAAAGCTGAATGAAGCAAAGCCAACAGACCTGCACAGAGGATGAATAGAGAACTACATCAAAGAAGATGCAATGTCTTCCCTAGTTACCAGCGGAGAAATATTGAATAGGACACTATATTATTACCCACTGCCTCGAGAATCAACCATATGTATTCTTTATTCATGTCCAGAAAACTAACAGACGTTCTGGATCATGAAGAAGCTAATCTGAATTAGAACCAAATTACGAGGCTCACACCTAATCTTCAATTTTCTCACACTGTGTTAAATGAGCATCCCTCTTACCCCTGGTTATTGTCATCTAACTAGTGAACCAACTTGATGAGGCATAGTTTTCAGATTTCGACAAATCAAATAATTTTTCTCGTAAGTAACCTGATAAATTCTTCTAACTCAAGTTTTTAACAAGCGGAATAAGACTTGAACAACCATACCTTCTAAGATGCATCATGCGAAACGAAATTGGGCGAGGTCTATACAATCTAGTGACATGGAGCTGCAACACGAAAACTTGCGACACAAATTCTAACCTTTCATTCGAAACACGTGAATAACTAACCGAAGGGTCCGAAATCAAAGGATAAATGCAGCATCAAAAAATAAAAGATCAACAGATACACAGGTGGTCAATCAAAAAACACGGCAAAATCCAACACATTACCAACAATGCCGAAGCCGACTCGGTTGAATCCCCATCGACCCGAATCATGTTGCTTGCATCAGTGTAGAACTGGTGAGCGAAATCGGGTTGCTGTTGAAGAACCTGATAATACTGTCCCACAAAATACGAACCAATCTAAGAAAACAAAACAAAAAACACAGGTTAAAATTCTGAAAAGATAAAAAAAACACAAATGGCAAATAAATTGGCCAATTGACTGAATCACCTGGGAAGCACTAACAGCGCCTGGGTACCCACTCGCCATTCTCGCTCTCTGAAACAGAGCACGCAGCAGATGCAAGGAAACGAATCTTCAAGAAGTAACAACTTTTTCCAAGCCCTAAATCCCAAACCCTAGGGTTCCACAAACAGAACAGTTTTAAATCAGTAAATAAGTAAATTGTAAACGACGGAAATCTCTTATTAGTATTCCTCTTTCGATTTGCGAGAGAGGTTAAGAAATACTTCTACGAGATTTTTCTACTTTTTGCAGAGAGAGAACAGTTTCCAGATTTTAGAGAGAGAAAAAAAAGATAAAATCTTTAGGAGAGACTCGAGAGAGTAAAAACCGATGGAAGACGAAGAGGCGAAGGAGTAGATCTGGAGAGAGAGAGAGAGAGAGAGAGAGAGAGAGAGAGGAGGGGCCCGGTTCACTGCACTGTATAATTTTTATTAAAAGTGGGCTTTAATGTAACGCGTTGTATGGCGGTTTAGTAAGTCCATGAAATCGAGAGCGTTGATTAGGAGAGTAGGGTAAGAGTCAGCAGGATCGACGGTTGATTTTGAAGCTGTGGTTGGTGAACCGGTAGTAGGTGATTTGGCGGTCGATGTGTTTGGACTGACACAGAAGATCTAGAGGAGTTGGTTGGTTTAACAGTAGGGCCTAATATGGAAATTAATCAAAATTGCACGTGGGTTTGGGTTTTTCCTTTTCCACCCTCGCAAAAATTTCCCATTTTGGGAAAACCGAAAAAAAAGAGAGCTTGTAGTCCAATGGTATTTCCCGATCCATTCCGTGGAGGTAGGGTTGGCAATGGGGGCGGGTAAGGGGTGGATACCACTATCCCCGTCCCCAAATCCAAATCCATCCCCATCCCCTCTCCTATCCCCACTGGGGAATTATTTTTACCCTCCATCCCCACCCCAAACGGGGAATCGGGGATCCAACTGGAACCACAGGCAAAATCGGTGTTCTTAATCCGGTATCCCTCCAGCAAGACGCCATGAACAAACAACACACGCAGAGCTCTTTAAAACTTCGGTTTCTCAGTCTCTCAACACGACGCTATTTCATGAGTTTCCGACGTGAACAATATTTAACTGACTAGAACTATCAAGTTGAGCTCTTCTTTCTACTAATTTTCTATCCGTGGTAAGTGAATTCAATTACTTCTATGTTAGTTGACAGTGAGCTTTCGTTTCTTTCTTTCTTCCTCACTTGTGTATATATAGTACTCCTATATAACTTTCATATATGTATGTATGTATATATATATATATATATAAACGGGCCGGGGCGGGGACAGACTCATACCCATCCCCTACCTGTTCCCCATTTTTTTTGTTAAAACTATCCCCATCCCCTACCCGATCCCCGAATCCCCAACCCATTTGGGGCAGGGAATGGGGCGGGGTGGGGCGGCTAAGATTGTCATCCCTACGTGGAGGTATTTGTGGTTCAGAGCTATGGACAGTCTTTAGACCCCCTGACCTGATAACTAATTTATTAACTACCCCTAAGTCCGCTTAATTGTATTTTTTGATCCGTCCCATCGGAGGCATTTGTTGTTCAGAGCTACGGCCTTTAGACCCCCAACCTGTCAACTACTTTTATTAACTACCTCTAATTCTACCTGTCAACTACTTTTATTAACTACCCCTGATTCTGCTTATGTATACTGCTTGGGTAAAAAAAGATTTAACAATTCTTCAAGCATTAGAAAATAAGTAAGATGATTACGAAAAACACTAGTGGTCCAGTCTACTAAAGCCTATTTCATACACTCTCCTTTCATGCAGTGTTCTAAAGGTCAGCCGACTAGTCCCCACTAGTGTTCTAAAGGTCGACCAACTAATCCCCGCCTCAGCTCTAGGCAGTGATCCCGCGACTTGACTAGTCATCTCCTAGTTCCTGCCTAGGCATTAGGCAGCCGACTAATCAACACATAAGTGCCCTTTTATGCCTGACTAGCGCCTACCAATTTTTAGGACATCCCTTTTAGGGCAATTTTTATGAAAATACATTATTGGCCCAATCTATCAAGGAAAGATCATTCTCTATTTTTTTGGCCCTTGATGCCAATCGAGTCTATCAGTAAACAATTGAAGCAATATCGAAAATAACCAAGAGAGCCCATAAATAAACAACAATAATACGCTGTATAGTGCAAATAACCATATTTATTGCTTTCACAAAACTTCCAGCACGAGTATATGAATTACTACCACCTAAACATACAGCACCATTACCAAACCATCTCATTCAATCCTCAACGACCCCAAGGCTATGAGACGATAACCAAAAGGCCACAAGATGTGATGGATGACATACTCCACCAAAAAGCCACAATCCCAGTTCTGCTGCCATTTCAGTAACGATCGAAATTTCAACATTGAACTCTGGTCAGTTAACTAGACTAACAGCTACTCATATCGTGCACCCGTGTCCGAGAAAAGCGTTGTACAAGTTAAATTGTGGTCGATGCCAACGACGGGGAAAGACAAGTTACAGGTGGCACTACGAAAAACTTGCCCAATCTTTAGTAACTGGCGTAATAGGCCTGAGGAGCAACAGAACCAGGTTGCTGTGCTGGAGTCAAAGCCACTGCTGTCGCTGGTTGTGCATAACCTTGGTGCTGGGGGTAGGCCTGCAGAGATGACGAGGCAGAAACTCAAATTATAAGTAGTGCGCTAACATCGACATCGGTTTAGATGGAGGAGTTTGGTGAGAAAAGCAAAGAAATATAATGTCTCATCAAATCTTACCGTTTTTTGGTGAGGAGACAAAATAGATCTTGTATGTATTCACTATTTCTCTGTACTTCTCACCTCTTTCATTCGTCCAAACAAGATATGATTCTCAACAAAACACTCCATCCGAATGGAAAAAGTGTGCTATCCATCAACGGCAAATCCTATTTACAGAACTCTCAAAAGTAGACCCAACTCTATTATTTGGACAGAGAAGGTTTTTTCCACTTCAGCAGAATAGGAAGTAAATCAAACGAGTCTACTACTGTAGTTATCCAATCACGGACAAATTAAGGCCGGCCCCAGAGGTTAAGAATGTGAATGACTTATAACCATGCATGGATTTTATGGTAAGAGTTCCTAATCTGTAAGGGGAACCTAAATGCACTAAAATACAATTCGTTTTCTGTTCAAAGGTTAGCAGAAACTGTAACAAATATTGTCCACAAACACCCAAACTAAATAACTAAATACAATTGTAAACACTCCGAAGCTACAACAAACAAGGCTATTAATTGTTCGGGTTAAGATTAGAGTGGCTGTTCTAGTCTTAAGGACGAACAGTTTGATCTGCCTTCAAGTACAACAAATCGACAAGTTTGTAAAATGATCAGTTAGAATGAATGGAACAAACTCGAGTTACCTGGACTGGATACGAGGGAGGATAAGCACCATAAGTAGCATTCTGGGGTAAGAATGTTGATATCTGTGGACTTGTACCGTATGCAGCATATGAAGCCTGTATTGAAAAGGTAACAATCTATAAGGTTAATAGCATGTTGCTCAATCCAGGCAGCATTCCACGGGGATTAAGAGTCCAAGACAATATGTAATAAATGGAGCACGTCGAAAGGATTTGATTCAGTTCATCAATACCTAACCATAGAGCATTACAAGACAAAACTCCATATTTTACTAGCAGTAAATCTCTCAAAAAGATCTCCCCAACAAGAAAAAAAATACACAAATAGAGAAAATACCGGCTAAATATTTCAACGAAGTGTTATTCATTTATTCTCGTGTCCATACAGTAAGCTCATTCAGAAAAATGCTTGTAGTGTATTTTCCCCCCTTCCAACAGATAAAAGTTCAACAATCCTATGGCATTCTGAAGCATATGATATAACACCCTCTTTTCCGACCTTATCGATCAGAACATGAAATGCTATCAGGACGCCATAAAAGAAGGATAAAAGTACCTGATGGGTATACCCAGAGTTCCATTGTTGTCCTTGGGCTTGTGTGACTTGTGGCCAAGCTTGAGGCTGTAAACCATAACCTGATGCCCATTGGTTTTGTATACTTGGAGATGCACCCATAATTGATGGTGCAGATGTAGGAACACCTGAGTAAGACTTGGCCAGCTTTGTTTTGTCTGAAACTAGAATATCCTCAGCAGTTCGCTTCCTTGACTCTGGTGTGCTCTTGTGGTGGAAGAAGAGCTTGGCATGCCGATCAACAGCCTTTTTGATAGATTTTTCGTCCCCAAAGAGATCCAAAAACTGCAAAATCAATCATCGGCACAACACTTTCAGACATATAATTGACCCATAACGCAAAAAACCACCATGGAACCATATCATTAACAATACAGAGAAAATACCCTCAACTCGAGAGAACCACATAATGAAAAGCGGAACATGATGTCTGACCCACCATAATCAAACCAAATGTCAAACCAACTAGAACATTGATGGGGATCAATCCAAATAAATATGTGCTCAAAAGAAAGCGTAATTATTCCAAAACAATGAAAACAACAAAAGGAATAAAGGGTATGTTTTGTAGTATACTATCTGTTTATTCTTTAATGTTCCCATTTTCTTAAAACATAGAAAACTTGTCCGGCAAAACGCGGACAGTTTTCGAAACCTATTTTGGAGTTTTGTTGACTACCCATCAATCAGATAACACTCCATAGTTTTTGTATTTCATTGGCCAAGTGAACGAAATTTGGATAGTAAAAGTTAAATGTCAACTTTACAAATCCATATGTAGACATGAGAAACACAATTTTTTCACAACCTGCAGAATGAGTTCCAGACATATACGTAAGCTATAACCTATTCTCCGAGAATAGTCTGAAACAAAAATATCTAAACATCACCTCCAAGAAAATGCTAGATAGCTCTTCTCTCTCGGCGATACTTGCAACACCTGGGTTGTCAGGGCTAGGATCTATGAACTTTTCAACCCATGAATCTATATATCTAATTTGATTTTGAGTAGGCTGAATTGATTCCAAATGGATCAAAGCCTGCACAAATCAGGAAAAGGAAGTGCAACAGGTAAGAACCAATTGTCGAGGTCAATCAGACTTCACATAAAAGAAACCAAGTGAGAAAGAACCTCCAAGAGTGGTTTCGACAGCTGGGCATTCTCAACTGCTTGAACAAGAACTTCCCGAGCTTTTTCTACATCACGGAATACCTACCATGATACCAGCAGAATTGACTCTCATAAACCATAATCAGATTCAGAATAACCAGAGACATCATTTCAACAATGAGGAACACATGGTCAATAGTGATACAGACGATGGACAGACATCAGAATAAGATTCTTAGTGAATGGAGCATATTTATACAAAGTTGGAACTTCTATTCCCAACTTCCGATTTCCAAGCATGATGGGACTAATCCTTTGATCCAAGGGTAACAACTATTTAACCTACGGCCAAGAACACAAATCAATCTAGACTGAAAGGCCACATTATTAAAGAGGAATAAAAAAAATGACAAACGAAATTCAAGGAAAATCCCAATATACTGATCCTGGGAGAGAAAAAAAAAAGAGGGCGGGGGGGGGGGAAGGAAAGAGAAAACGGAAAACATTTCCTTGTAATGACATAAAATACATAAATTTGACATTGTTTTGCAGCAAATTGAAGAACAAATGGGTAATCTTTCACTTTGATTGGCTGAAGATTAAGGTAGAACTCACTCTCCACATTATGAATTTTGATTTGGACCCCATAAACCTAACCCAATGGCCTGCTTGTCCGAACGGCAGTAGGAGGAAGGGGGAACGGGTCCTTTTTCTTAATTGTTTAACAGCTTGTAAATGAATTACAAACACCACGTACCAAATGTAAGAACCTTGAATATTGTGCAAACAAGAAAGGCAAAGTTTGCGAATCTTCTTTTCCTTTTTCAATGGCAATGGCCTGTTCATACACATAGCAAGCATCTTCTCGGTTTCCCTGCAGAATCAAATTTAAAAACAAAAAAACAACAACAAACAATTACGATATGTGACATGAAACTCCATAAGGAATCTTCAAAAGCTACTTTAAACCATCTTACCAGGCGATGCTCCATGTTTGCATGCCTAACAGAAGCTTCTAAAAGACCAGGGGAAATTTCAGTATGTATAAGTTGATAGGCAGCTCGGGCTCCTAGAACATCCCCCCTAAGTTCTTTAAATCTAGCAGCAAAAAGATGAATTTCCAGTTGTCTCTGTTAAATGGAAACGAGAAGTTCAAAATCATTTTAACACATGTAGATCAAAACAATCTCCAACAATTCAAAACAAACTTAGTATAACAGGGACAGGTATTACCTTGACAAAGACTTGAGTAGCACGAGCAAGTGCATTCTTTGCAAGATCCACACTTCCACTAGCTTCCATGCATAAAACATACCTTATCCAATACTCAGGATAATTTGCACAAGCAATTAGGCATCTTTCATATAACTTGACAACCTGATTCATATAAACAAAATCCTTGGTTAGAAGAACTCATTCGAAATTGTCATGAACGAAAGACATTATATGAAACAAAAAGAACCAAAGAAAATGCACAAGTACTCCGTTGATGAAAGAGGGAGGCCCCTAAATAACGGACGGAGGGACCCTCCTTGCCTGACAGATATAGATTGTTAGGAAGTCAGAAAAACCTGCATGCATAACATTGGAACTTCAAAACAAGAATTCCACAATACAGCAAATCACGAATCGAGAATGTTGCTCACAAAGGTAAGGTGTAGAACACTTAGCCTTATGGAAACAAAATGGAAGCGCCCATGCTTTTGTTCAAGTACAACATCCCGTTTTAAAAGACGCTTCATCCAAAGGTTTTAGCAATAAACCACATGATGCGGCACACATTATTTAACAGTAAATGAAAGTATTACAAGGATGACAACAAAAACAACAAATCATGGACAAATTCAAATCTGAGAACAATAAACTCAAACTACCTTATTAAAGTCGTCTCCCCTTTCAATAAAATCAAGATAGTTATGCCAGTTTTCAAGTTCTGCAACATTGAGGGGCAGCACATGAAAGTAGTGCCTGTTGACAGCTGTTTCAAAACCAATGATCTTAGAATCCAACTCCTTAGCTTTCTTGTACATCTCTTCTCTGATGGTGATATACCTCTCCAATTCCTCGGCTTCTGTTAAGCCTACACTTACAGGTTTAGGAGATTGTTCAACAGCATTAGGATGAACCTCGGCCTCCATTTCCTGAGCTTTAGTTTTTGAAATCTCAGTAGCTGCAGCAGTAACTTCCTCGGCACTCATCAACTCCGAAAGAGGTCGACTTCCAGCTAGTTCCTTAAAGCTGCACAACACAAGATAATCAAATCGGAGATTCAAGCACAATTGCAATTCTTGAAATAAAACTGTAACCTAATGCATCAATACATCCAACATACAATAATCAAATGCTCAAGGACAAACAATCTGGGGGAAAGAAAATCAACATCGGGGAATAGCTAGAATGGCACCCAACCACATCAAACTATCAGATACAACGAGAATTACGGGTCAGAAGGAAACTATAGTTCCTATGTAGATTAACTTTTTCCGCCACAAATGCTTAAGACAAACCAAAAGCTTACACTTCTCCTTCCAGTTACATAAAAATTGGAGGAAATTAGAAGCAGAATTCCTTTCTTGGCTGATAAAGAGTTTCCAAAGGGTTTTAGGAAAAGAAATGCATTGAAATGAGTAAAAACTACACAAACAAAACCAGAAACCATAAGTTACTGCACAGTCATTTTGGTTTTGATCATCATCAATGACGAAAGTGATGCCACCAGCTGAAGATCAAAAGAAGCATGGAAGATTTATCCAGCTGGGTTTGCTGACAAAACTTCCCAAGCCTAAGGCTTTACCATTTTGTCATGAAATACCTAGCACCGCAAACAATTATACGTCATGCAACAACCTTCAGACCCAACTGAAAATTTGTGCTGCTTTAACTTCTTCCCAGGCCCATTACTCGAAAGAACCTAATTTCCACTAACAGAAGTTGAATGTCTAAGGAGATAAGTTGCTCACAACCAACAAATGTCACTGACAAAGGATACTCATAATCTCAATTGTTTGCACACAAACTCAAAATTGAACCCCAATGTATTATGTAGAGTCCATGTCCATTCATCAAAACAACGTGTAGTGACAAGCGGAACGACCCATGCAACTTCCATTCAATTATAACTTATAAGAACCTGACATGATGACATCCATCTAGGATTATGAAATATTGAAAACTACAGAACTTTGCATTTAAGACCTCATGAAACTAGTTAAATAGTGCAACAGGGTCGTGGAAACCACATGATGACATTATTCTTCACATTAGCAATTCCCCCCCTATTTTTTTGTGATAATCATAAGGACAGAATCCCTCCCTGTTTTAGTGACCGCTGTCCTCAGAAGCGGCATCCTCTAAACCATAATCATGTGAACATAAGTAGCAGCTTTATGTGGCAATCATGATTCACAAGATTTCTTCTTTTCCCCAGACTATTTCAGAAGCTATAAACTAAAGCACTTTCCTCCACAAAACTAAAGCAGAGATAATCTTCCATTGAGTCCATTCAAATAGCACACATTTGCACTTTGGTCTTGCAAGAAAAATACAGGGTAGTATCCAAATACCTGTGTTATAAAAACAGAAACATCGAAAAAAGAAAAAGGCAATCACCTGTTGAAATAGCGATCCAGTTGCTGGTTAGGATTCTCTAATATCCGCGTGTAAATCATTGCAAGCCGAGACCACTCCTTCTGCATGTACTCGTATTCAATGTACTTATCCCAAAGTGGGAAAGATAGGTAGTCAGTTCCAACACATGCTAATCCTCGCTCAAATAGCCTGACAAACAATGAAAATATCTATTATTGTAGTAGGAAACGAAAGCTTAGCCATGGCAAGCACGTCCACAAGACGTGGCGGCGGCACTGTTATTGAACAAGGAATTATTCACTGTAATAGCACACGACACTTAAAAATTTAGGCATAATACGCTCCGTTTACCTTCCTGAAACAAATCATACAATGTCCACGAAATGGAGAACTGATAGAGGCCATGTAGCCTTTAACTTGGACGAGATCTTCCCGGCAGCAATTTCTTATAGATGCACCTCAAAGTGTCATAGTTAAACAGCAAGATTCATAGAGAACTACAAGGACTACGACACAGCCCAAGTGGAAGAATGGGGAATGAGGCCAAAATGGAATTAAAACTTAGATAAATCCAAAGAGCTACCAAACCCAGTAGCAGACACCTCAGAAAGCTAATATTTCTGAAGTGCATGCGAAACAAACCTTCCACCAAGACATGGGATGAGTCGCTGTAGCAGGCATACAAAATCAGGTTAGAAATTAGGTTATTGCAATAACAATGAACCAATTCACAGAAATTACCTTCGAATCGTCTCTGGATCTCCGGATGTTCTGATGGCAAATGCACAATAATGCAACCACATGTCCACAGAATACGTCACCCCCTGAACAGCTCGTTCATACACATCCATAACTTTGTCCAGAGAGCTCAAATGTGACTCATGATCTGCGTACTTGTTCCAATAGCCATAACAGAAAGGAAAATCCACTAAAAAGGCATCATAAACTTTTCGGATTTTCAGAATATTACCCTGCATATAAGAAACAAATGGATGCTCCTTCTGGTTAAGAAAGCACACCATAAATGCGCAGATGCATATGCGAATAATTTCAGATGCAAACAATCAATCCCTTAATTGCAGAATCTGCAATGGTCCATACGAAACCCCTCAAAAAGCTAATTTATTTGTAATGAAATAGCAACAGTAACCCACAATATACGATCAGCAGATAGAATCATAGAACTCAAAGACAAAGGGTCAAAGCTACAACCTTCTGATGACACAGCGGAAAGTGGAAACCACGAGCAATCCAGAATAACTCAACAAAGAAGGGTAAGGGAGGATCAATTCAAGGTCAACAACCATTAATAGTAGTAACACCCCTTGTCCAACAGAAAATTTTCTGAAGAAAGTGTAAAATGAGGTAACCAGTTCCTATAGTATAATAATCTGAAAGGGAAACCCACAAACATTGCAAAGGTATCCCAAGGAGGTGTTGCAAAAGGACAAAATGATATCGGTTGGTGCCAATTAAGCTAATACATACCAACAGAACAACTCTCTCACCATATCGATATCATCACTATAGTATCTCTGGTTCTCTGAAACATTAGTGCTTTCTAGGTGTGTAGGTGGTGTTCCACTTTCAAAAAAAGTACCTTTTTTTCAAATCAAGGTAATTTCAAACTCAAATATAATGAAAATGAAAAAAAAAATTGAATTTTTTTTTGCACCGTTTAAAAGATCTTAATGAGATCTATCAAACAAGATCCATATTGGTAGGAAAATTATTTACGTAAACACATGATTTTTGAGCTTGAAAAACCTTCTTTTTCTAAAAGTGTTGATCTGGAACAGCCCCGTAGTTTCACTGACTATGTTCCGATCAATTTCCCCGACACTCACAAGGATGAAGCACTTCCCTTCCTCTCTTTTCCCTTCTTATCTTCCTGATAGACCATAGTGTCCTTAAGTTCATATCCAGAGCCCCAGAAAAGCCCAAATTAACACCAACACTTACCCTTACATTTTCACCGTTAACACCAAAATTTAATACTATGAAAGAGTTGCTGTCTTAACCTTTATTGTATTGTATAGGTCAGGACCCCACTAGCTTAAGGGATTTTCCAGCAAGATATGAGATTCACTGTTATCCTTTTCAAATGAATCACTTAGGCTTGCAGACAAGTAGTTCACAGACAGATCTGCCTTAAAACTTTTAAATCCAGCACTAATGTACTCATCTAAAGCGAAATACCACTAACACAAGGGGTATTCAAGTTCATAAAACAGAGAATCATAATGACGTCTAAATAGCTTGCCTATTTTGTCCAACAATAATAAAGCTTGAATCTAAATGACTGGGAGCGGGAGATAAAAGCGGCACATCAAATAACATGTGTAAACACAAAGATGTGGAGTTCTGAATACTGAAAAGTGAAAAGAAATAACACAGCCAGATGGCTGCCTATGTACTTATTCCGTAAAAAGATACGACATTTGTTTTCAACATCAGGAAATCAACTTTACATACCTCTGCCATCTTCTCAGTCTCTTCAATTAGGGCAGTCCATGCATTAAAATCCAAGGAATTAGCTCTCACTATGTTCCACAGTCGTTCTTCTTCAGCAGCCAACGCTGCCAAAAAAAATTAACAACAAAAGCAAGAAGAATCATCACCACAACACAAGGTGCATCAGAGCCCCAGAGAGAACTTGAGCAGAAACAGAAAAAAGGACACAAGAAAGAGTGCATGACTGTTTAATACTACTGTCTACACGGCTGGCAACCCAATGCCCCCAAGTTCAACACAACTGCATGCAATTCATCACACTGCAACTAATGCCCGGTACAAAGGGAGATATGAAGGGAACAAGGGAGAGAAAAGGAGTTGTCTAAGAAACCAAATCAATGGTACATCAGCCATAAGTGTTTTGATCCAGTTCAATCAACAAAAATCTTGCAATCCTTGAGCAACAGAGCATATTAAAGCATAAAGCTACTACATTTGCTACAAATGGAAGTGGTAGTTAATTATAAGTTGTCATTGAGCCAGCAAATAGGACATTTAGCAGCTTCATCTTGTTGACTTCTTGTTTACAACAAGCAGGTTGAAAATCATAAGACAAACGAAGAGCATATAGCACATAACCCAAAAGATTTGCAAAACATAGTCATGGAAGGCCAAACCCAAATGAGATGTTGCATAAGAAATCCAAATAATCATCTCCATAAATGTGACAAGTGCAAAACATTAAAAAAATAAGAGGTAACCATATGCTACAAACGTGGCAGAGAGACATACCAGACCCATCCGGCGCCTGGTGCACAGAAGTAGATCCATGAACATCATCTGATGGATTCCCATTCTCACTACCGGCCAATGGAAAATTTCTTCCTTCACCAACACCATTGGCATTTATGGAAGAATCAGGACTAGCAACTTGAGAAGTATCTACGACAGTGCTTTCAGGGCCCACAAAATTCTCACAAGCATCAGCCTCTTCATAGGATGGCTTAGAATCATGAAGTGTAACAGCAGGAGCTTCCTGCAAGGAAGAATTACTATATGTTCCAACACCAACATTGGAAGCATCAGGAGTCGCACTAGCAGAAGCAGACAAATCTCCAGGAGTCTTTGTAGTAGTGGTACCAGCCCCATCATCAGCAAAGGCATCGGCACCTGAGAAAGTGTTGCCAAAATCAGTGGAAGAAGAGCTAGCAGATGTCTGCTCCATCACTGCAGATGTTTGAGCAAGCACAGTCTCGCTTTCTCCCATAGTAACAAAATTATAAAATCTGCAAAGTTGCAACGAGCATGTTAATAATAATCATCACTTCAGAGTTCAGATTCAAAATGTCATATAGTATGGTTAAGGGGATGCAGAAGTATGCTTAACAAAAGAGCAAGCCATTGACCAAGTATTCTGAAGCCAAAATACGTAATAAAAATGAAATAGTAAGTCCATGGAATCTAAGTATCTAGAGGAAAATCCACTTTCACCCCCTGTGGATATCGCCATGTGCGGATACCCCCCTCATGGTTCAAAACTGACCACATAACCTACCTATGGTTTTGAAAATGTGCGGATAGACCCCCTGCCGTCATATTTTCCATCCATATTAACGGACACAACATTAAAAGACCGATATACCCTCATCATGTTCCTTGATTCTTCTTCTTTTTTAAATCTAACCACACCATCTCCTATACCAAAAATTGAATCCAAACCGTTGATATTGTAAATTTTGACGAGTATTACATCTATGCCAAAATTCAGGTCAATCAAAAAATGAAAAACTCATGGTCAAATCGATTTTGTTATGAAATTAAATTTTCAAATTTGAATTTACTAAAAATAAGATCACTGGGTTATTGATGCCGATCAGATACTCGATTCTTTATTTAATACATTATGAATGACTTAGATTACATTCTAGAGACGTGTGAGATACACCTCCGTTGATATGGATGGAAAACATGACGGCATGAGGTCTATCCGCACATTTTCAAAACCACAGGTAGGTTATGTGGTCAGTTTTAAACCATGAAGGGGGTATCTGCACATGACGATAATCACAGGGGGTGAAAGTAGACTTTGCTCAAAATAACATCTCTAACAAATAAATTGCAGTCTTGTTTTCGGACTCTAAAAGCTGCTTCAAGTTGTTCATGGACCTGGAGAAAACTTCTCAATCTTAGACCCCTTGCCAAACCTTTATTGAACGTATCGTTGTAGATGGCCAAAATTCTTTCCTATGGCATGATAATTGGCTCCCCCAAGGACTTCTAAGTGCTTACTTTGGTCCCAGAATCATGGCCTCTTCAGGGAATCCTACAAATGCTTCAGTTTCGATGTTGTTTACAATGATCAATGGGTGTGGCCATTCCCATCTTTTCTCCTTCCAAATTTCCAACCACACTGCGCTAGGTCCGATCAAGTGCAATGGCTTATCTCTCCACCCCTTACTTTAAAAGTTGCAGCCACTTGGAAGGCAATTAGAAATCATCAACCAGTTGCTCACTGGCATAATCTCATTGGGGTATCCCATGTCCATTCCAAGACATTGTTATGTTCTTTGGATGGGTATAAGAAAAGTCTCAGAACCAAACAATAAGATTCTAAACGAGGGAAAACGAGGTTAACAGGCTTATAGGGAAATTCAGTGGCAAGTCCTTCCGCAACATTTTTAGAAAGATTGCTTGGGCAGCCATGGTGTACTAAATATGTCAAGAAATAAATTTAAGGATTTTTCAAGGGATTCAGAAGACTCCATCCTTAGTTGTTCAAAACAATCCAGTTTAATGCTAGACTTAAAGGTTCTCAGCTCTTACATGTTAAGCCTCCTTCCATTAACCTTTGTCAAACATATCCTAGTTTTTCCGCTGTATTGTTGTGTTCTTTCAATAATATTTTGGATAACCCAAACAAATGTTGAGAGGATACAAAAGTCAACAAATGGCAAAAGTCTTGAGGTTATGTTTCATGAACCCAGTTACAATGAAAATTCAGCACAGCGCAATCGTGAAAAAGAATACTCCTAAAATACAGCTAGGCCAACAAATAGGTTTGGTTTGATAATTGGGTGCCAACGTAAGTTGCAGAGGATGCAATATTGATCCTAAAAATCCCCCAAATTTCCCTACCAAACCTAGATTGCACGACAAATTTTTAGCACAATATGGCTCTTCAGTTTCCAGAAACTAAATTCCTATCCTGCATTGAATACCTGGATAAACTAGATAGGTAAAACCCTAGAAAGCACAAAACAAAAGACATAATAATGAAAAAAGGCGCACAGAAGAGAGCGTATGAATGCACACCTGCGCCTGAGTACTTCAGTTTGTGATGGAAAGAGAACTGGCGCTTCGATTCTTATTTTGCAGTTTAGTGCCGTAGGGGGCCTGGGCCTGGCAAGAGGTGGGCATCTCCGGCCCTAAAATTAGTCCAAATCAATCTAAAACGAATGATTTAGTTCGATTTTTATAGTGGTAAAATGACGGCCCAAGAAGTGTTTTGATAATTAATACCCGTCAAGAACATGCTGAGAACATTTGTTAATACTGAAAATATTCTTGGCGGGTATTAATTATCAAAACACATCATTGGCCGTCATTTTCCCATAGTAGCGGTGTTTGATCATGCTTTTAGAAACTTAGAAGTCAAGTATTTACGTTAACAGATTCGATTTTGAATGATCCACGCCGTATATAGGCATGTATACATGTAATTTCGATACACTAATCATTCGTTGCCTAGGCTACTTACCATGACACGATGCACGCAACCGCGTGTTCATTTTTTAGTTATTCCGGTTATTGCGGGAACGGTTATTTTATGAATGAGAAGATAGTAATCAAATAAGTTAACCCTCCCCGATCCTATCTTAGCCTTAGGGAGGAAACAAAAATTAAATCCTGGCCACCTCATGGAATGTATTACAATCAGTTGCAATAATGGTTATGTTTTCACTTGTCATACATAAACTTGCTCCTTTAACAATAGATACATTGAATAAGAAAACTCACCAATCAAAGGGAACATGTTTTACCATTCATCACATCCTTTCAGCTATACCACAACTTGAAGATAGATATTCTTCAAACATGAAAAGAGAGAGAGAAAATAACAGCACTCCCCAAGTCAAAATACCATGAGAATTTCCTATAGAAAAACAATGCCCACTTATGTACTGCTAGCATATATCCCCTATTTCCCTTTACGCCTTTGGTATCAACTTGCAGCGATATATTGTAACAACAACAATAAAAACTTATTGACTTTGCCAGACGAAGAAGTCACACCTTATGTCGGAAAGATTTGATGACTGTAATCAACAACTTATCCTAAGCAATCTACATTAGTACTAGATCTCTAGACATACAGTTTGTTCATCAAAGACTACGAAGCAATAAAAAATTGAAAACCTCAATGAAATAGAAACTCACAAACCACACACTATAGTTTGACAATTTTTTAGTAATAACCTTACCGTTTTGATTTGCTTAATGTACATAAGCATTATTCTCATGTGATATTACATTCTCTTTCCTCCGTTCCGTGATACCCCGTACTTATGTTTTTTTTTTTAAATTGTAACAAAATCAACTTCTTCATGCATAATTTTTCAAGTTTTGTTGCATCAACTTTAAAAAAGTAAAATTGATTTACCCATAAAAAAAAACTTTAAAAAGTAAAATGACATTTTAAAATTGGGGTATAATATTTTTTTTTGAAATATGCCCAAAAAAAAAAAAGTAGTATATTACTATTGGAAACGCAATGAAATGACCGAAATATCCAAACCACAAACCCGAACCAAAAACAACTGAGAGGGGCTCGATTGGAAGAATTGGGCCAAAAAGTGCAAAGCCTTCCTAAATGGTTTTCGCGTCCCTTCATTACGGAGTGTGGTGTGGATAGGGTTTCTGGTTCGACCCAAATCTAAGAGTAGCATTCGTTTTCTCCATTAACGAATGCAAAGGAACCAATGCCATGTTGTCTTCCAGTTCGCTCTGTATGTTGAAATCCACCGTTCACCACCACCCCTCCACCGCCACCACCAAACGTAGTTGTCATTATTCCTTTCTCACAAGCATTCCATCAAAATCACTCCACGGCCGATTTTCCCCTGTTTTCTACCCCGCGGCTCACTCTTCTTCAACTACTTTTTCCGGGTTAATCTCTTCAGTACCTCAGCAATCGATAGATTTGGCTGATGAAATCGATGGCAAAATTAATACCCAAGTGGAAGAAAAAAATCCCGATTCCTCGAGTAAGGCCTTCAAGACTATTCCGAAGCACCTGAGGAGAAAAAGGAGGAAGCCCTTGAAGATTTCCACCCGTACTGTAAGTCCTTTTTCTCAGTTAACTTACTCCATTACTGCTCTTGTGTTGTGGTAGTTTAATTGGTATTTGATTAGTTAACATTATACACCGGTAAAAGCAGTAGAACCCCAATCATGAGCCAGTAACACCAAGTAATTCCCAATCATGAGCCAGTAACACCAAGTAATTGTTTCTCCACCCCAACTGAAAACTCGTATTGGGCCTCTTTTTTAAATAAAATAAAATAAAATAATCAGTGAACTGTTAGAGTAGTTAGATTAGCACCCTGGGAGAGGAGTTGAACTCCAGACCTTCTTACTTCTGCATGAGAGAGAAGTCAGTTTTCTGTCATGTATCCCTGACCTCTTGTTACTGAGTAATTCATTGAGAGATTTTTTGTTGGGGTCGTGTGCATGTACCATCGTTGCTATAGTGTTGATAATTATGGGTTCAATATACTTATATAGAAGTACTCCATATACATACGTATGTACCATAAGCAACTGCAAGTTGAACACTGTGTTTTGCAGCGCTCTGCTGTTGCGTTACCGCTGGACGCTGTTGTCATGGTTCTTTCCGTTGGTGGGCATCCAGATTTTTCATGCCCATGGCAAAAGAAACAAGTAGAAAGTGGTAGCAGTGGATTTGTGATTGGGGATAGAAGAGTGTTAACATGTGCTCATTCCGTGGATCACCACACCCTAGTGATGCTCAAAAACCGCAACTCTGATTACTTATACGAAGCTTCTGTGCTAGCAGTAGCACCCGAGTGTGACATTGGTATGACAAATAATGAGCTTGTTTTTGTGTGTTTCATTTTTAATTCATAGCAACCCAAACTTTGGTTTCTTCCATATAGCTAATCGGCTATTATATTTGGTCCCTCCACAAGTTTGACACAGTATCAGAGCCATTTCTTTGGTAGCCCATAGATATGCTTTTCTCTATCCCCTGCAAGCAACCGCAGCCTATGAAGCACCGACACCTCTAGAGGTCAACGTATTGCAGTGTCGCATACGGGGACACGGCGGGAGTCGAACTGTATTATTTTTAAAAAATTGGGGCTAAACTGTAATTTTAAAAAAAATTCAGGGGTCAAACTGTAATTTTTCAATAGGGTTGTATTGAACTTATGGATTTCTTGTTTTGTTTGAATGGTATTGGAACTATAGATTTTTCGTTTTGTCCATATTTTGTCATTTAAACTTGGAGAAAAATAAATAAGTAAATAAATATACACGTGGCGTGTCCCCCGCCGTGTCTATGTCCCCATTTTTTTAGAATTCCCGTGTCCCCGTGTCGGTATCGGTGTCCGTGCATCATGTCCGCAGCGCACGTGTTGGGAACAACTAGATAATTGTCCCTCATCATCTCTCTCTAAGTCACCTAAGCTTAATTTTTATAGTACAGAGGCTACTCCACTAATCACCATTGATTTTGAACTGGAGCCAATCCTCCGAGTTGTTACAGTATATATTTAGTTGTCCCAATTTATTTAAACAGGTCCATTTATAGTTCGCTATGTACTCCACCTATTACCAATTTATTTTGGAGTGGATCAATTCCTTTTTTCTTTTCTACAGTGGATCAATTCTTTCAGAATACTATTGAGATACATATTTATCGGCCTTGATATATCTATATACAATACATTTATAGATTGGTAAAATAGTTATTTTTTGTTTTGATTATACTTCATGGATGTTATTACTTGCAGCATTGCTTACAGTTAGTGATGACGACTTCTGGAAAGGAGTTAAGCCGGTTGAATTTGGAGGCACGTCAGCGCCCAAAGATAAATTAACTATTCTGGGCTATCAGGGTGAGAGTTGTGTATATGTGAAAAGGGCTCGTGTGACAAGAGTGGGCATGAAATGTTATTCCCATTTGGGTTCCGAATTTCTCGCTTTAGAGGTAAATTAGACAAGAACATGCATCAAAATTGTACTATGTATTTTATCACAGTGTCACTTCTCTTGTTATTGAAAGTTTCTCTTTTCCATTCACGCCCATCTCTTCAGTAGATGCAAATGTATTTCTTACTACAAATTTATGTACTACCCTTATTTAAATGCTGTAAATTGAATGTGTTGCCTGCAATGCAATAAGATTTACGCACAGCACGCACATACACTCGGTACGGATATACCGCGATATTTTTTACACGGGCTATGTCTAATGGGGTGTAACTTATAGTTCAGTTGTGGTTCTAAAGGAATAGATCAACCCAAACCTGTCAATTATGAATCCATCCATCTCGGTTCACCATCACAAAGTCTTTGTTTGTTTTAGCAGGTGAATGTTACTATAAGGAATGGAATTTCTGGTGGACCTGTTTTTAATAAAAGTGGCAAATGTGTGGGAATGGCCTTTCAGGGCATACGCAGCACAACTGATGTTATACCTACCCAGGTTATTAAGCATTTCATTCGAGACTATGACAAGAATGGAGCATATACTGGTATGGTAGGATTTTTCTGCCATCTCATAGGGACAGAACGCTACATTTATGATTCTTGTAATCTTGCCTTCAAAGTCTATACGAGTAGTATATGTAACTATGTATTGCATGGATCATATTTATTCTAGTAGTATTTTATATTTTTGGATCGGATTTATTCTAGTCGTATTTTATATTTTTGGCATACAACGCTTTCCAATGTTTTCAGTCAATGTGAATCTATTGTTTGAGCTTTTCATGTTGAAAATATCTTAAAATTGCAGGGTCCCCAAATCTTGGCATCAATTGGCTGGTGATGGAAGCTTCTGATTTAAGAATGACGAGAGATGATCAAGGTGGTGTTCTAATAATGGAAGTTATGCCCGATTATCCAGAATCTGATGTTCTGAATCGGTATGATATTCTTTCAAGAATTGACGGGATTAAAATTCGCAGTGATGGAACAGGTATGCGCCTTCTTTTATTGATGGATTCTCTTGGTGATCATGTTAGTGTTTCAACATTTCTACTAGCTAAATCATTTGCCTAATCAGGGGAAAAACATAAAGAACTGTCGCAAATGTATGTTCAAGTGACTTTTCTACTTTTTCTTGTGCTTTCAATAACAAGTCACATTGTGGTAAAATTTCAGTTCCATTTAAACAAGGACGCCGCGTTGATTTCACTTACCTTATCACAAAAAAGTACGTGGGTGATGAGGTTGTTCTTGAAGTTCTCCGGAATTCAAAGAAACAAGAATTCACCGTAAAACTTGCAACTCATAAACAGTTCAAGCCAGGAAACATCCTTGGGAGGCCTATTTCATATTATATCGTCGCGGGACTTGTTTTTACGACTCTTTCTTATACATATTTGGAATCCTTGGTGCGTATTTCATCTATGTTTGTAACCATACAGAAAATCCTATACTATCTGACTTTAACCTAGTATTTTTTATGGTACGGTTCCATTTGTAGTATCCTTCTGTTTCAGATGACCTGATGTCCCAAGCTGTGAATGAACAACGAGTTGTTGTTTGTCAGGTGATCTTCCCAAAAGCAACAAGTTTCTCACGTGCTTAGCTTGTGCTCATTTTGATATTGAATTCATGTCATTCTATCGCAATTATTGAGCAGGTTCTCGAGGATGACATAAATAGTGGTTACGATGCGGAGGAAGTCGTGAATTTTCAGGTTTGGGAATATGTTTAACTCTAGATAAATAGACCTTTTAGGACTTTGCTAATGAAATAGTACAACTTTTGTGTATGGTGAATGTAGGTTCGAACTTTTAATGGTAAGCTTGTAAAGAGTCTCAAGGATTTGGTGAGTATGGTGGAGAGTTGTAACGAGGAATTCTTAGAATTCCGTCTTGACAACCGGAAGGTCGGCCACCTCTCTCTCTCCCTCTTTCGCTCTCTATTAATATGTATGTACACACATTGATGTGTATTCCAACTAACCTGTTCATGTTTCTCGTTATTTTGTACAGATATTGGTATTCCAGACGAATAATGCCAGAGAAAGAAGTCGAGAAATTCTTAAAACGCACTGGATACCTTCTGCTATGTCAGATGATCTGATCTGTAGTATTGGCGAGTGAACCAAATTGGGTAGCTGGGCGTTGGTACTAATATTAGATCATAACTCATTTCCAATTGGGTAGCAAGCATTGTGACAAGCAACCCTGATTTGCACTTCATAATGGTAAGTGATTTTGGCACTCCACTTTTTTGTCCTTTTTGTGAAATTACCAAATTACCCTTTATTTTGTTAGTGTTCATCGACTTTCTTACACATGGAAGGGTATTGTCCTAATTTCAAATAGGAAAGAGACAAAAGGTGGGGTGTCAAAATCAATTTCCTTCATAATTTTGCATGTATTAATTTTAGTATGTTAATATTAATAGCTTTGTTCGTTAATATTAATAGCTTTTTGTTTTATAAGTTTAGGGACAAATATTTTACTGAATTAAAAATAGGATAATTTCTTCTAAAACAAACAAACAATATCGGATGGTGGGAGTGTTGAAAGAGGAACAGTGGTTATGGGACTCCAAGGCTAGGCATGGAAATTATCTCATGTCACCCGATTTTAAAGCACCAGATTTTCTTTCGAGTTGCTAATCTGTGTCAGTTTAGAACCTGTCTGTATCAGTTTTCTTCACCATCCATGCCTGTTTATATAGGAGCAATACTACAGACACAAATAGTCGGATAGATGTGAAAAGATCCAGAGATCCGTTCAGTGCACGTTACCCAAACGCACAAACCTTGGACGGGTCTAAACACATTTATATTGGGAATTCTGTACAACCATGTGTGTCCATAGAATTTATGTTTTCTTTATTTATCAACAAAACAGATAGAGTTATTTATTTAAAAAAAAATAGAGTTGAATGTACTTGGTTGGGAAATTGAATCTCCAAGTATGACGATTCTGTAAAGTTGAGTTTTTGGTAATTTCTGGTGGCCTTGTTTGGGGAGCGCTTTCAAGTTTCAATCCCCCGGATAAAAAAAGAAAAGAAAAGAAGTTTCAATCCCCCATTCATGCTATTGCTGCACGGATCCGGGGATCCTGTAGGCGCATCTGGACCGTCCATTTCAACAATCGCTCTCCTCTTATAATTAACTTGCTGATCCACATGCAGCCTAATAGTGTTATCAGGAGTATAATTTCTATATCTAGGAGCATGATTTGGTATAATTTCTTTTAATGAGACCAATCACGATTGATTTGACGATCCTGGCAATCCGACCCTTTCATTTTCTAATCCATTCCAGAACACCTTCTTAAAAAATAAGTACTTATTTCACATTTTCAATCTCAAAAATAATGTAAATGAAAAATATTTTTTCAATTTCTTTTGCACCGTATTAAAGATCTCAATGAGATTTTTCAAACAAAATTCATATTGCTTATTTTTAGATTTCAAGAAGCCCATCATTTTTTAGCTTAGAATTGTCTTCTTAAAAAATAAATATTTATTTGGCGTTCGGGAATGGGGGGCTAAGTCTCGATGCGACTTCTGTATTTCTTAGAAGAAAAATAACTTTCTTAGAAGAAAAATAACGGACAACGTTTATCCGTATATTTCTCTTGCAAAAATTATTCTTCGCTCATATGCATACCGATATCAGATCAGCTTCATTTTACCCATGTATCACACATTAAGACTTATAAAACGAACTGTTTCGATCATCAAATCGGGGAGTGATAAGTCTCGTTTTTGCGTCACCCGTGTATCACACATTAAGACTTATAAAACGAACTGTTTCGCTCATATGTTTTTGTCTCTTTCTCCAGTCTCATTCAAACCCAACCATAAAGAACAAAACAACAAGGATGATTTTCTTGGCCTTTCTCGCATATTCATCCACTAAACTGAGGGTACTGCAAATGGCCTAAATTAGCACTGTTGGATTTGCTAAACTTTATACTACCAAATCAATTATCATTAGATTAAGAAACACTAAGGCTATGTTTGGTAACACTACCATTTTTCTGTTTCCTGTTTTCTATTTGCTGAAATCAGTTTTTACATTTCCTAAAAAAAAAGTGAAAACAGAAAACATGTTTGTGTTAACCTGTTTTTTTTAAAAAAAATCAATTTCTGAAACTAGTTTTTACTTTTTCTAAAATGGTCTTTCTTGCAATTTCTCCACTAGTTCTCAAACTATACAGAAGAGAGAGAGAGAGAGAGAGAGAGAGAGAGAGAGAGAGAGAGAGAGAGAGATCATCCAAGCCTTTGCAATCATGTTAGAAACAAATTTCATACTTGATATTCTGAAAGAAAGGGCCGGGTGGATAGACCAGGCATAGCCGGCTTAGAGAGGAAGCCGAAGAAGTCGTTGCTTTTGGTACCCGATTTTTTAACCCTAAGAGGGCTCCAAAAAATATAGTTTTTTAGTTTTAAATAATAAGAAGTTTCAATTGCCTTGCTTTGAGTAACATTTTTTTGGTCATGTGGCAGCTTAGGCTCTTTGAATGCTTTAAAAACTAGGTTCGAATCTCCACCCCTTAATTTTCCTCAACATTTCGCAAAATTTTGTTCAAAGATGAGGAGATAAATGGCCCCCCTATTGCGCGCAACTTTCGCTTCGGGCCCAAATATCTTTGAGCCGACACTGAGTCCAGGTGATTGGGTTCTTCTTTCCTAAGCCGAAGTTATAGTATCAACTTTCATAAAATGATGGCTTCATAAGCCCAATGTATCCCTTCCGGCCTCCTCTCATCTCTAAGTTAAGAGAGTATATATATATATACATAGGTGAAATACATGTGAAATTTTCTAATCCTAAAGTCAGTCCTTTATTGACTATAAGGTTTTTCTCCTTCGATAAGTATCTTTTATTGACTATAAGAGGGAGGGAGGGAGCGAGAGAGAGAGTATCTTCAATGGCCTAGGTTTGAGAGAGAGATGAAGAGGAAATGAAAAAAGACCTCCAAGGAATTGTAGCGGAGTAGCCTGTTTTTTGTTTCTGAAAATAGTGAAAGTTGAGTTTTGTTACTTCCTCAAATTATGAAAATAGTGAAAGTGATTTCCAAAATTCGAAAGTGGAAATAGTGCACCAAACAAACTTTCAAAGTTAACTTTTGAAAATTCTGAAAATGAAAATAGAAAACAGAAAATAGAATGACTACCAAACATGACCTAAGAAAGCAAAAAAAAGGTTCAACTGAATTAATGGGGTGACCCATATGGGCCAGATGTTCATAATTATAGAGATGTGGGACTTGGTGAAAGGTTCAAGTCCTCCCTTTTTCGAGATTGTTCTCTTTTATTGAATGCTGAATCACTTGTTAGGTACAACCCAATTTTGCTAGCATCGCATACCTACTGTATATATGCGGTACGCCGGAGCTTACACAGACATTCACATGATGGATAAGCCGCTCGCATTCTAAGCACTTCCACAAGCGATCAGGTTCGCCGTCCGCCCATCATGTGAGTGTGTATAGCGTTTGTGTATCACGTGTGTGGTTCTAAAACTTTCGGTTACAAACACGACATACAATTGGATGTGTTGCTGTGGAAACTCAACTCGTACAACTCTGTTCGGTTTGGATTTTAAGGGAGGTTTTTTAGGGTAATAAGTGGAGATGGATGGATAGTGAAAATTTATTGAGACCCCAAAACAAACAAGGCCGGACCAAGATTCCAATGTTGTTCTTTTCTTCTACCATAAGAAACACATAAACAGAAGCTAAAATGCTTACTCTCTGTGGTGGTAAAGTGGAGAAATAAGCTTTTGAAGCAAAGTAAAAGCTACAACTACTCAAAAACTATATCAATATATTCAATTTGTGCATGTACATTCAAAAGTACTACATAGGTAAGCTATCACTAAAATGTCTATGTCCATCTATAAGACAGAGAGGCCTGTTTGGTTTTAATCTTAAAGAAGGAAAGGCAAAAAAAAAGAATCTTAGTGTAGAAGAAATATCTCAAGGCAAAACTGAGTGAAAAAGCAAAATCTTCTCTCAACCCTTTACACCCCCACCACCTCTAACATTAGCAGCTCAGCACATACCATGCTAGTCTCCCCCTGCACACAAAAGACTTAGCAACTCAGTGACATGCAATAAATCAATACTGATTCTATATATCTAGGTCAAAAACTAGAAGGAAGCTTCTGCTACTACAAAACTATTTAAACAAAACGACGGACTCGGGGAGGGAGACTGGACTGGACCCGAGTTCCAGAACGACGACTAACAATCCGGTTGGCCATTGCCTATAACTTCTCAATAAAAAGTTAGGAACTAGTAACTCGCTAGCCTACCGCAACCTTAAGCCACACCACAGACCAGAGCCCAACGTTTTACACAAATCTTTCACTTGGAAATAGCGACCGAAAAGATTTTGCTCTCGGTAAGAGACATGCTAGAGACTTGTGCTTGCAAGACACTCACAAGTGATTTTTTCTGTTCTTGAAGTGATCTTTCGGAATTTTGCTTCACTTGAAAAGGACAAATCTAATCACCATTTTGTCGAATTAGGTAGTAGTACTATGTAGTTCCATTAGACACCAAATAATACCTATTCAATTTGTTCCTTCTCAATCTCATTTCCATTGAACCAAACAACACTTAACAACTATTTGTCCTCCGTAGAACATTATACACGGCAGAAGTTCAAGAAATTGAGGGGGAAAAAAGCACAAAAAACAGAGTAATAAGAAGTTGGAAACTAACCTCATCCTCCATACTTACCTTCTCGCTTCTTGCAAGCTGATTTTAGAACCATTAAACAGGCACTGCCAAGCCCAAACCCCGCCAGCACTCCCACAACAATAGCCACTGTCTTTTGGGTATTTCCCTTTGTTCCTCCTCCTACACACCCAGTCAAACACTTGGCCATCAACAAAACAGAGACATTCATAAAGAAGACATATACTTGTTCCGTCACCGTTTGTCGGCCCCTCGTTCTATTCAAACGCAAGAGAAAATTGGTTATATTTTCTAATTAATAATACTTTCCGCGTGCAATACGAATCTTCTTTGATAGATCCCATTTAATTTTACCGAATAAAGCTTTCAAAATCACGTAAAACGTCTTAAGTCACAAGATATCAGTAATTCACATATCACGTGAATAACTCTAAAGAAAAAAAGACTAACAAATTGGGACGAGAGTCACGGGAGTAATACATTACACATATAATATGTGCACTGTGTGATTTACCTGATGGTGACTTGCTGGGCACTCCATTTGGGTAACAAGTGTTATATAACACAGTTGAAGGTAAATTTGGCCTCATTTGAAGGTAACCGAATAGAAAATTAGTTATATATTTTAATCAGCAACATTTTCATACGCAATATTCGATGAATCAAATTAATGATTCAAAACCGCATTAAAACATTACAAATTATATCCTACAAAACAATTGAAAGATGGCACGATCTCCCGAAAAAGACTAACAATATGTGGATTGTGTGATTTACCTGATGGTGATTTGCTGGGCACTCCATTTGGGTAATAAGTATAGCTAATATAACACATTTGGAGGTAAACTTGGCCAGAAATAGACGTCCCACAGTCGCTTTTGGCTCTATCGACAGCACTCTTCACACAATCAACACAGTCCCCACTCCCCAAATCCCCCTCGCACTGACCCAACACGAACACCGACTCATAACTCCCCGTGTAAAACCCATTCCCGCCGCCGGCCACCCCTTTCTCCACCTCCCCGAGGGCCGAGCCCAGCCGGTCCTCGAACCCGGCCCCGCTCGCCTGAATCGACCCGCACACCTTGTACAGCAACTCAGTCCCGGAAACCTGGTTGAACCCAGAGACCTCGTACCTCATGTAACACCCGGTGAGCTGGACCCTGGCAGCAATTGTGCTGTCGCAGAGTTTTCTCGACAGGTCTGGGATTTTGCTGACGCAGTTGCTGCAGTCGTCGTTGGAGAGGTCGCCCCTGCACTGGAACAGTCCGGTGATGGCCGACTGGGCTTCGCCGGAGGTGGTTTTGTTGAACTTGGCAGCGGATGACTGGGAGACGAGGGTTTTGAAGAGGGCTTTGAGGGTTTGGGAGTAAACCCCGGTTGGGTCTTGGAACTTTTGGTCCGCGCAGCCTTTGAACACGAGGGTTGTGTAGTCGGAGGAGGAAACGGTGGTGGCGAGGAGCGAGAGGAGGAGGAGAGAGAGGAGGGTGGCAGGAGATGGTGGAAATGAAAGACCCATCTTGGGGTGTCGAATATTCTAATCAAACCATGACTGTTTTTTTGGAAGGATTTGGAAGGGGGGATTTGGATTTGGTGGGTTTTAGAAACGGGGAAAATGAGACAGAGAGAGATGTTTTCGGTGGGTTGTGGCCCTTTTGTAACCAGGGTTTTGGACCCTTTTGGTTTGTGGGTGGCTTTCCCTTTAATTAATGTGAAAGAGATTAGTTTTAGTACTAGTGTTTTCCACTTTAATTAGTGCAACATATCCGGACTGCTTCCGTCCACTTTGACTAATTTTGAAACTATAGAATTTAACGACTGGGCAAATCATATGGCCATCAGATTTAAAACGCTTGACCTCCGTGGAGTTCGGACGTGTAACTGGGTCTCATGAAATACAAACACTTATTACTTTCTCATTCTTGTTTGGCCAAAGTCATTTGATGTTGCAATAGTGTTTTACCTTTATGGGGGGTTTATACGGGAGAAATTTTCCGGTGGTGGGTGGGTATATCCCACGTGGTATCTGCTCGGCACATTCGGACCGTCCATTACACTTTTCAACAGCTATGATTAAAACACTCTCTCCTCTCATCCCAACACTTTTTTTCTCCATTTTCTCTCTCCAAATATGAGCCGTCCAAAAATACAATGGATGACTCGGATGCACCGAGCGGGCACCACGTAGTACCCACTCGGCACTGAAATTTTTCAAAAATGATACTCATACAACAATCCAAACACAACCTCTCACATACATGTGGACTACATACACACTATTATGTGTGGGCCCCACAAGTATGTGAGAGGTTGTGTAAGTTGTATTTGGATTGTTGTGTGAGTAATATTGTTGGAAAAAAATTTCATTATACAGAGTTTAAAAAGTCGTGTTTGATTGAGAGTATGGAGTTTTTTTTTCAAAAAAAATTGAGAGTATGGAGTGATTATGACAACATGAGTATTTCAGTGAATTAAGTATTCTCCAAATCTCTGAGGTGGATGTACACTCATGTGAAAAGGAAATCATGCAATCAGAGATTCAGAACAAAATAATGCTTATGATTTAATGATTGACTGGGATAAACAAATTAACAAATAGAATATGATGTGGTGGTATTTGTTGGCCGTACTAGAAAGTTTGAGAAATTTTTCAATGCCAGGTGGGCACGGGTCACGTGGTGCTGAGCACGCATCTCGACTGTCCAAACGTATTTTGGACAACTCAGATCTGTTTGAACTCGAGGGGGTGTTTTGGTAATTTTTGTATAAAATTACCCAAATAGATTTAGAGTGTCCAAAATACGTTTGAACGACCGAAATAGTGCTCGGCACCACATGGCCACCCGGCACTGAAAAACTTCTCTGAAAGTTTAATGCAGTACAGTCACCTACCGCCTGGTGTGGTTGTGAAAGTTCAGTGTGCATGAATTGAAAGGAATGTAGCAAAGGTGGGTTTGGTTTGGTTATTGGATTTTTTCTCACATAATTGAATTGGATATGATTTTTGGGGTCATGTATCAAGAAAGTAATTTTTTGTGAATTTCTTAGTCCGAGCGTAAATGGCCTAAATTTAAATGGACCGAAAAATGGATTAATTTATGTGCGTAAGTTCGTTCGAACGCTCATGACCGTCAAAAAAAAATGAATGTACATCTCTTCCCTAAAATTTCATCGATATCTTTTTGTTTTAATTTGTTACTTAGTACTATTTTTTATTTTACCTGATCTGGTATCTAAGCGTTTTCGCTAAATTAAATGGACTAAAGTCAATTTTTTCACGGATTTCTAGACAGGTCATTTTCCTCACATATCAACTAAAATACCATTTAGTGAAAATAACTTAGACTATTGTCATTAGCTCTTCTAGTCTGTTTAGTTCAGCAGACACACACCTAATCTCTATCTGGACTAATTTGTGGAGTTCATATAGCTTTTCGATTCGTATAAAATGTACCTATTGGATATTCTTGTGCTGAGAGGAAATAAATAAGAGGCTTGATACGGTCCATGAGAACAAAACATAAAAGTGTCCATGTAACAAAAATGAAGAGCTCACATGTTTCCTAACAATAACGAATAATCCCCTTCTTTTTTTCTTTTTTTTCTTTCGAACATTAAAGTATGTTTGGACGATCGAAGGTTTAAAAAAAGGAAAAGAAAAATATGGCAACAAACGAAACATAACATAAAAATCAACATACGTGTTGCTATAGCAATATTTTAGCATGAAGTTCCAAATTGCCTTCTCGGATGAGAGGTAGAACACAGGTTATATTTACCTATAGGCTATAGCTATATGTTCAAAAAGATTCAAATGAGAACCTCTTAAAATGCAGACTTTTCTTTTCCAATCGAATTTCGATGATCCGAGCCGCTCAATGTGTTCAGAATGTGATTTTAAAGGTACTCGCGAGAAATCGGCAAAAAAAAAAAAAAAAAACCAAGAAGGACTTGATTTGAGCAGTTTTTATTGAACCGTTCAATTAAAAACTGTTCGGATGAAGTCCTTCCCGATCTTTTTTATTTTGCTGATTTCTCACGGGTACTCTTAAAATCACGTTCTGATCACATTAAGTGGCTCGGATCATCGAAATCCGATCGGAAAATGGAAGAAATGAAGAGATCTGCATTTTAACTAAAATGATGACTTTCTTATGGGAAACGGACTGGCTATATGTTTTGCCAAATATAGCACAAGGTGTGGGGGCGTGATTTATCCTTGAACCTCCTGAACCCCCTTCTCGATACTTGAACCGTGCTGATCTTGAGCGATGACGCTGTGTACCTGCAAACCGGAGGGTGGTGTTCCTCCGGGTAGAAGTTCCGACGATCTAGTCAGAATCGGAGGGAGGAAGAAGAAGAAGTTTGAAGAGAGAAAAATGTGTTTTAGAGAGGAGAATGTCTAACCCCTTCCCAAAAAGGGGTAGCTTGCTATTTATAGGCAAAAGGTTTGGAGTGCTGAACAAGATGGAGGTATGCTGCACGCGTGTTGCTACGCTCGGATGATGTCATATGTCAGAGGCACTCGATGGGTATTTGACTTCAAGATCTGCAGACCCATGCTGACCCACGTGGGCCAAAGTCAGAGATATCCCATCGGTTATCAGAAAGGCGTGCACACATATCTCTGCCACTGTCAGCGGAAGCTCCCTAGACGTTCTACCGCCGCCGGATTCAGCCGAAGAAGTAACCCGAGCGGAGGAACTGCCGAGCACAATACCTGTTCGCCAGACCATTCCTTCGAACAGGAGGAATGGCCATCCGAGTGAACAAGACGTATGCCGAACAAAGGCACTGTGACACCCCTCGGAGTACCGGATAACGCTCGGCGAACACCCGCGAGGCCGATTAACGTTCGGTGAGTAACTGGGATGACGTGTCATGTTTGACTTTTCTCACACAGACGAATTGAGACAACTGGGCTGTGGGCTCGCAAGGTTAACCTGTTGACCCCTTTGGTCCTTCGGATATTTCGGCCCACTACACAAGGTATAACTACTGGTATAATTTAGCATAGCCTTTTTGTGCCTTCTCGTCATGGAACCCACAAATGGTTTTTTTTTATTTTATCGGTACCCACAAATGGTAATTGAAATTGACATTTTGTAAACAAATTGAAGAAATAGTACATGTACCACTGGAGCAACATTGCCATAGTATAGCGATTCGACAATAATCATTGCTATATTATAGCAATAGCTATATATCCAAATTGCAACTCCATCGTCGGGGATGCTTTAACAAATTAGACTAACATCAACTAATACACAATTTTAGAAGTTTATTAATGCAAATGGAGTTATGACTAGGGATGAAAATTCTATCCAATCTGACATTATGAGCTCCGTGCCCCAAAACAGATTGGGGATTTAGAAAATAGGTAGCTGGATGGTTTACATATGTTCTACCCCAATCCCACCTTGAATCCCTTTTTTTTTTGTCACTTATTTATGCTCCACATATATATTACAAATTAAAGCCCATTTTTAATGTAAAGTCCAATGAGTAAGGCCCAAGTGAAATTTTAAGTAGTTAGCCTAATGAGGATGTTAGTGGGAAGAGAGAACATAATGTTACCTATGAGACGGATTGTGTTAGGGTTTGAGGAGTGAAACCTTGAAGGACGAGAAATACATTTGCGCCGCACTTCTTCTTAATGTGAAGTCCATTAAGAAGAAGGCCCAAGTGAAAGTTTAAGTATTTAGCCTAATAAGGATGTTAGTGGGAAGAGAGAACATATGTGACTTACGAGACGAATTGTGTTAGGGTTTGAGGAGTGAAACCCTGAAGGACGAGAAACACACTTCCGCCGCACTTCTTCTTTCTTTGGTCATCTGGTACTCTGGTAATCTCTTTCTCTCTCTCTCTTTCCCTCTCTCATGTTTAGATTTGATCGCATCACTCCTTCACACACACACACACTCTCTTTCTAGATCTCCATTCTCCGTTTGGATATCCCCTTTCCTTGTTTGGAGCAAGTATGGAGGATAAAAAAAATACTAGGAGGAGATCGAGGCAAGGACGAGGATTGAATATAGGTTTGCGAATCAGGTCCTAATTAGGAACGATGATAAATCATTATCAACATGGAGAAATGACATAAATAATTAAGTTCCTCATTAAAGGACGAGAAACACACTTTTGCCACACCTCTTCGTCCGTTTGTCGTCCGGTACTTTCTCTTTCATGTTTTAGGTTTGATCGCATCACACACATGCACTCTCTCCCCCCCCCCCTCCCCCCCTCTCTAGATCTCCATTCTCCGTTTGGATATCCTCTTTCCTTATTTTGGAGTGAGGACGGAGGGTAAAAAAGTACCGACAGGAGATCGAAAACGGGGACGAGGATTGAATATAGGTTTGCGAATCAGGTCCTAATTAGGAACGATGATAAATCATTATCAACATTGAGAAATGACATAAATAATTAAGTTCCTCATTGAAGGACGAGAAACACACTTTTGCCGCACCTCTTCGTCCATTTGTCGTCTGGTACTCTCTCTCTCTCTCTCTCTCTCTCTCTCATGTTTTAGGTTTGATCCCATCCCCTATCTCTCTCAAAAATCACTACAAATCACGTCTTCCCGTATTAGTCTCTCACGCTCTCTCCCTGGATCTCCATTCTCCATTTGTATATCCCCTTCCTTGTTTGGAGCGACAACGAAGGGTAAAAAAAATATCGGGAGGAGATTAAGGCGGCGACAAGAATTGAATATAGGTTTGCAAATTAGGGACAAGGGTAGTGATATTTAGTCCTAATTGGAAACGATAAATCATTATATCACTATCAACATGGAGAAGTGACATAAATGAATGATTTCCTCATATATGTTACACATCATAAAAATTCATTTCATTTGGTTCTAAACTTTTGTACCGATTTCCTTAGTGAGTGATGCAATGATGAGTGATGACCATACTTAAAATATCATAATTCAAGTTCTCTAAAAGAAATATTGGGAAACTATGGAAGGCGGACCCAATGGACCAGCTTATTAACGATGCACTCATGATATTCAAAATATGGTACTCAAATGTGCTACTATATGTTTCATCCTTGAAAATGCTCTAATTATAGTATTGCTCTTTTGTAGTGGATTTTTGGTGAGCATAAAAAGTACATTTCGTGTAGTTTGGCCGGGCTAATAAACTAAAAAAGGGCCGAATCCGGGCCCTGGCTTTACTTTTCTACCATTGGGCTTTTTTGGGCCTAAAGCCCAACTTTAATACCAGATACGGCCCATGGGCTTCAGCTTCATCTTCGGATTTTGGCTGATTCCCTTCTGAATTCTGAGTCTCTGACTACATCGATCTCGATGACAACGCTCTCACATTCCACTTTTTGAGTTCTTCACACGTTTCGTCCACGCGCCACCGAACCACCCACTCGAGTCTTCGCGCCCACTCACCAACAAAGAGGCCCTCATTTGACCGTATAAGCCCCAGCGTACCGGCAAGCTTACCGTTTTTTCTACTGGAATGGTATATGCCGGTACCGTTTTGGATTGACCATAATGGAGTACATATTACATACTCTCTGTCCCAAAATTTTGGTCATTTTTTAAAGTGCGTGTCATTTTTCAGTTGATTATATCTTATAATCTATAATTTTTTAGGTGATTTTAAAAATTTTGTATAAAAGAGCTCATTGAGATTTATCAAATAAGATCCATATTTGATATAAAAAATATTATACTAAATCAGAAGATATAACCAATTTTTTGAGACTTTCAAAAAAGAAAAGAGGATCAAGAATTTGAGATGAGGGAGTATATTTTAATATATGTACAAAAAACCTCAAAGAGGTGTGAAGTAAATTCTAACACTTTGATATACCTTAAAATTAGTCATAGTAACAAATTAAGATGATTAACATATTATAGACTCCAAATTTTGTTGAATTATCTTAAAATTTAGGCATTTTCAAATAAAAGAAAAAAATACACTTTTTTTTTGTCCCGGCCTGTACAAGCTTGGTATTGTCCAATACAGACCGGTACGCCCGATACAGTCCGATATTTAGGGCGGTATGAAACACCTACTTTTATGTATCGGTTTATGTCCGGTACGGGCTGGTATGGAACATAATTCACAACATTCGCGTACGAGTGCGCAAGCAAATATGAGAGTGGAAGAGAGCGTGAGCGTGAAAAAATCTTTAAAAAGTATTTCATACTACTAAAATTCGTTAAGAGAGAGAAATAAAAATGCGAGCGCAGATGAAGATTGAGAGTGGGAGCACCCCGGGTCTCCAAATCACCTTGGACTCTAAATCACATAATTCGAGTGAAAATATATTTTGAAAACATTTCAAAGTACTACTAAAATTTATCTGGGAGAAGATTGAAAGCAAGAGGATCACGTGACTGTATTGCGTGCCCCGTAGTCCACGCGCCCATTACGAACGTGGTCATCATTTTCTCCAAACCCACATAGAGATTCGTAGTACTCTTCTCTGCACTCTCACCATCTCTCTCTCTCTCTCTCTCTCTCTCTCTCCGCAAACTCCCTCCTCTCTCTCCTCCAAATCTTTCCCGTTATACCCCGCTCGCTCCGTGCCCTACTGCGAGCGCACACATACACGCCCACTCCTCCCTTCACTCATCTCAAATCGGAAATGCTGGTAAATATCTTCTCCCCTCGCGACCCTGTATTTTCTTGGAATCTCTTTTTTTTTGTGCCATTTTAAGCTTTCTTGACTGTTTCTAAATGCACGTTGTTCGAAGAAATCGGTCTGTGTTAATTTAGTAACGACTCTTGATTTCTTGCTCGAACGGGAAAACTGTGAAATCTCCTGTTTCGTTAGCTGTTCGGTTCTGTATTTCTAGGGTTTAGGGCTTTGGGTCGCCCAGTGCATTTCTTTTTCTCGGCCTTTGGACCCACATTTGGTGGAACCTTCTATTTCATTGCCATTTTTGGTTTGCTTTCTATTTTTATCTGACAGCATACTCCCATGCATGCCATATGTTCGATTTAAATAAACCAATCGGTGTCTAGACTTTGAGTTGAGTGAATTCTTGGGGCTTATTTATGCTCCCATTCTTCAAGATCCCTGCACTTATTTAAGCCAATGGATGTGCAGTGGTGATGGTTTGTCCTTTGATTAGGTTATGGTTTGTATACTTTAAGAGCAGTGTTAAAGTCACTAGGCGCTAGTCGGACTGTAGAGGGGCGCCTAGCGCCTAGAGGCAAACTAGTCAGCCGACTAGCTCCCTAGACAGCTGACTAGTTGGCGCCTAGGCCGATTTTTATCTAGGCGTTGGACCCCCGCATAGTGCCTAGTCAGCGCCTAGACCGGTTTTTAGAACAGAGTTTAAAAGAAAGAACAAATGCCAACTCATATACTGAATTTTGACAAAATTATGTACTTTCCTTAATGGTGTAATTTTCTTTTGCAGTCTCTGCACAGAGATGGGTTTTTGAGTGGTTGAGCTATTGGCATTTGGCAAATCGATAGCTTAAATTGTCTGTTTGAGTGATTGAAGCCTGTTCTCACTCCTCATTGTGTTTGTGCTTTACTTTTTCTTTGTTTTGTTTTCAGGTGTAATTGTTATGGTTTGATCGCTTGAGCTATTTTTCTGAGGGCTTCTACTTGTGTAATTGCTGGCTACTTTGGTTCTTTTTGCTATTTTCTTTTGTTTTCTCTTGGAACTCGAGGCTGGGAATAACTTTAATGGATAAGAGATTCTGGTTTGGGTTTGTGGTCAATCCTTCAATTCCAAACTATGTGGCCAGTAGTGTATTCCTTCTTTGGGTGTGGTAACTATATTGTTCATTCATGTTTCTAGATAGAAAAAGGGGGCTATGTTGTGTTTTCCTGCCGCCAGTTTTCTGCATTATGGTATTTGTGTGATTTGTGAAAGTTGACATGGTAAGAAGACAACAACTCGAATATTTTGGATCATTTTGAGTGTTGAAGAATACTAGTCCGAGGATGTTGAACTCTTATCATGGTTCTTACTCTTTTTTCCTCAGTTGGATGGGTTTATTCTTTGCTGGCCATCCTTATTATTCTCTCGTTAGCATACTTACAGATGAGTCATGGGCACAGGGCTTCGGAGGCTGGGGTTTCGTTGGTTGATCTGTAAACAAGTCTTGTCCATAATCCTAGCGTAGACAGATTGAGATATTGCTATTGGATAATGATGAATGATAATTGCTGAATTTTTGAACCTTTATTTACATTGTTCATGCTTCTCTTGGTGGTATTTAGGACTGAGCTGTGATGTCTAAAATTTGGTCTCTGTGTTGTAATAGCATCTAACATGATAAATATATAGCGCCACTCAATTGTTGACGAAGCAATATATTGTCGACTGAGCAATATTTTCCCTCTTTCTTGCTCACAACAATCATAGGATGCCAACCATCATTTTCGTAGTCTTCTATTGTATGCTTGACAGCTTGAGTAGAGGGTTACACGTATGATTCCCCCTTGTTTTCAAATAACGCTTCCATGACTTTAATAATTTTTTACCAGTGTTGGTACGTTTGTATCATTCAGATACCTTACCAAATGAACTCATTTTCAGCTCAGTCTTTTACTTTCAAGGGCAATTCACAGATATATTTTTACTTTCTTGCCTGTCCTTTAAAACTCGTCCATCCTTAACAAGGTCACTGATGGAATTACTATGGGCTGTTTTGTTATTTGACAGGATTATGTGATGCATGTGTATGTTTCTGTTTTCTTTATGCCTCAGAGGCTTGTTTAGATATCTTGAAAAATTTCAGGTGCATTGGATGATTGGGAACTTATTTTAGAGAATATTGACTTCGAGTTAAGCAATGGCGCCGAATCCAAAAGTTGTGAGTGCATTTCGTGCTATGAGGGTTCTCGGTATCAGTGAAGAAAAAGTGAAACCAGTTTTGAAGAATCTTCTGAAGCTGTACGACAAAAACTGGGAACTTATTGAAGAAGAAAATTACAGAGCTCTCGCAGATGCTATATTTGACCAAGAGGAAACTCAGGTTGCTCTCTCCCTCTCTCTCTCTCTACCTACCTACCAAAACTGACAGCCATCTCTGTGTTGTTAGTCTGACTGTTTGGCTCATTTCTTGTTTATTCATTTAAACTTTATATGGTCCCCTGACGTTTGTAGTAAAATTATTTTACCTGATCTTTCAGGCGGCGGAGCAAAAGAATGAACGTGAAAATGCTGCTGTATGTGGCCTATTCCTTGTACCTATTCAGGATGCCCTTGCGTAATTTCCACGAATTTCCACTTGTTGTCGTGTCTATTGGTTCTTCTCTTATTTTTGTGTTTTATTTTTTTCTTTTCAATTGAGATTAGCAAGCAGAAATTGAGGAAGAAGCTGAGCCACAGGAGGAGCCTGAGCGTCCCTTAAAAAGGTTGCGCTTAAGGTACCAAGAAGGTCATGCTTCACCTTCTTTTGGTAACTGTAGCCCTAGATCAGGTGGAAATTCCTTAAAACAGCCAAAACCTGAGGAAGATGGACTACCTCAAACTTCTCCTCCACAACAGTCACAGGACATTGCAGAGTCGTTTCAGCCTAATGTGGCAAATATAGGGGCTGGATCCCCTCCCTTGTCTCCCCTGCCACTTGTTAGAAACAAAGGGAAGCAACCTGTCTTGTCTAAGCCATTGTCAATACCGGAAAGATCTGAGCCATCTCAGCCAGGTGCTGCCAGCAGAACTCAACTCAAAGAAAAAGGAAAGGAACCCCTCTCAATTCAAACAGGTCCAAGAGATAAGAAATCATTTTCTGAAAGGTCACCTCATGCAGTGAAGACTGGCATTGTTCTTTCACCCAAACAGCTGGTGCCTAGTTCTATTACTTTGATCGAGCCTAAAGATGAGCCAGTCACTGATGACCTGCCGCAGTTCGCGGTTCCTCTTGCAGTTATCACTCCAGGTATATCTTGTTTCCTGTGGTTCAACTGCGACGTTTATTCTAAGGTTGCTGTTCTGTTAACATAATGGGCGTGTTACTGCTGGTTGGCATCTATTAGAAGATGATAACCCCTACTGAACTGTTCCTTGCAATTTTTTTGCCTTTCCGTTGGATCGACTTTGTTTCCTCAAATTTTTACAGAGCCATCAGGTAGAGAAAACTCTTCTGGTGGAAATGGCTCTATCAGAGGGGCTGATGGTCCTGGTCTCGTCTCATCTCAGCACGCAAATGGAAATGTTCGAAGTGATGGTGTTCCACCTTCATCAATTGAAAGGAGAATCACTCGCCAGCTTGCAAAGGCTTCTTGCTACTCAGAGATTGCTTCCACTCCATCTCGAGAGGTGAAAATTTATGTCACGTATTATTTGTTTCCTTGGAAGACCTGATTTCCTTATGCCTAGTATTGATGTATTTCTCAAAATGGTTGGGGATCGTTGTCTTGGATTATCTTAACTGTTGGGTCAATGTGAGGAAACTAATGAAAGCTATGTGGGGGTGCTTTCAGGAACTTGGTACTGACTTTTTTCATGTATAACAGGAAACCATAGATGTAACGCCAGCTGGTGTTTTGTCAAAAGAATCTAAAGCACTGGATATGGGACCAAGAGGCAAGCAATTTGGTCCTTCTAACGGATCAATCAGTATCAACTGTGCACCTGAAGAAGCTTGTTCTGGAGTTCCAATACTTCCACCATCATCCAATGGGATGGATGACTGCACAAAAAAAGATAAGAATTACACTGGGAACACCTGTGAAATTGATATGGAAAATGAACAGAATGAGCTTGACCATGAAAATTCTCATAGTCTGGGGGTGGTTCAGCGGCGAAAAATGTCTCTTCGTGATGTTAATGATATAGCAAAAGGACAAGAAAACGTTGTAATACCATTGGTAAATGATGTTAACAAGGAGTATCCACCGTCTTTCCAGTATATACCACAAAATGTGCTTTTTCAGAACGGATATGTAAATTTCTCTCTCGCTCGGATTGGAGAAAATTGTTGTTCAAATTGTTTTGGGAATTGTTTATCATCACCAACACCCTGCGCTTGTGCAAATGAAACTGGTGGTGATTTTGCGTACACCGTAGAGGGCTTGGTCAAAGAGGACTTTTTGGAAGAGTGTATTTCGATGAATCGCGATCCTCAAAAGCACTGCATGTTTTATTGTAAGGAATGCCCGCTGGAAAGATCCAAAAATGATGATCTTCCAGAACCTTGCAAGGGTCACTTAGTTAGGAAGTTCATAAAAGAATGCTGGTGGAAATGTGGCTGCAGTAAACTGTGTGGTAATCGGGTGGTACAACGCGGCATAAACCGCAAGTTGCAGGTGAGAATTTGCTCCTAGTATCTTAAGTTTTTTCGCCAGTTGCTAATGGAGGTACATTGTTTTTCATATTACTACTATTTAACTTCAAACTGTATGAAATAGTTTTGCACAAAGTATCATCTCGGTAAGGGTTCTCTTCATAAGAGAGGCTTGGGATCTTTTCATATTCTGCAAACCTTGCTTGAGTAATATCTCATGTCTGTTTACATTTCATGTGCTATGATTGGTACACTGTCCTCCTATCCCCATGTTCAGGTGTTTATGACTCCTGGAGGAAAAGGATGGGGTCTCCGTACCCTAGAGGAGCTCCCAAAAGGTGCATTTGTCTGTGAATACGTTGGGGAAATTTTAACCAATGCTGAACTCTATGAGAGAGTCGCACAAAGCAAAAATGAGGAGCATGCATACCCTGTACTGCTTGATGCTGATTGGGGTTCAGAAGTAGTTTTAAAGGATGAAGAAGCTCTCTGTTTGGATGCAACAAATTATGGGAATGTTGCAAGGTTTATCAATCACAGGTAAGTTCTTTAGAGGGCAAAATCTTTTGTGCCTTTATCTTTTCTTTGTCTGAAATACCCGCATTAGTTACTCCTCTGTCAATGCCTATTTTGTTTTACTGAGACTTTATCCTTTAGCTGTAATGTATATGTTACATGTATATTAAAGATGCCTAGAGGTCTATCACAATTTGCGCTTGCATTTAGACTAGAACACTAACTTTTTTTCTTCTTATATTCTACTCTTCTTTATCTTTATCAAGTTAAACCCTCATTTGGTTGTAGTTACTAAATAGTTTATTTTCTTATTCTGCCAGATGTTTTGATTCAACCTTGGTTGAGATACCCGTGGAGGTGGAGACCCCTGACCATCACTATTATCATGTATGTAACCCCAGACACTTCACTGCTTCCTTTTGTCTTTGGAAATAACTTGTGGCTGGCCCAGTCATTTATGTTGGGAAATCTAATATAGTTTATGTTTTACCTCCATGCAGCTCGCCTTCTTCACAACCAGAAAAGTGGATGCTATGGAGGAACTTACATGGGTAAGTGGGTTTCATGCAGTCTATGAGATGAGCATGACCAAATTAAAGAGTGTGAGTTACGACTAATGGTCGCAGTCCCACAAAGATTAGGTGCTCTGTGACTCTAAATCTTGCTTAACTAGACTGCCTGCTATGATAAAGTTTATACATACAACATCCTCTGCTGTGCGTGCATGTTTCCCTTGTACGTTCAATCGATTTTGTGCGTGCATCCCCAAAATCTATTTTGTGCATGTTTTATATTAATTTTGTTTGCTTACAACGAAGTGTCTAAAATTGCTTGTCAACTCAAAAAAGTAATTATTTACGCTGACCATTTTAAACTTATTTTGGCGGCTTTATGCGAATAAAACATGTGAGGATTTGTATTTATTTCCTTTACTGAGATAGTAAATCATGTGTCTGCAGGATTATGGTATTGATTTCGATGATCACGATCATCCGGTCAAGGCTTTTAAGTGCCGTTGTGGCAGCAAGTATTGCCGAAACATCAAACGTGCGAGTAGTAAGTGCTTACATGTTGTGAATTTTTGCTTAGTTTTTATTGGTTACAGCAATTTGGGTTTATTAGTTTGAATGTGTCATAGAAAAGTTGGATCTATTTTGTCATTCAAATGATACAATGTCCTCATTGTAGCTTGTCTGAGAGATCTTTTTAGATTATCAGTATAAACATGTTTGCACTCAGTCTGTCGGTTTTCTTTTCTATACCACTTCCCATTTCATGCTTGTCTTGTCATTGTCCTCAGTAAATCTTAATATTTTAGCCGTCCTTTCCAACAAGCTCCCAAGGGAATACGTGATTCAGTTTTGACTAAATATAGCTTCTTAAGGGTATAGATGATTCAGTTTTGCCTAATTAATACGCTCCCATCACAAAATTCTCTCTGATTCAGCTGCTGCTAATTATGATTTGTTCTCTGGCACAGGATCTAGATCCGCAGGGAATCGAAGATGAACATGTGAGGTTCATGGAGGCTTTCACAAGAATTGGTTTGGTGCAATAACTCGACTCCCCTCCCAAGGCTGTAACCTATCAGTTGACTGGGTTTCAAGGTTATTTTCAAAGCTTTGAGAAGTCATTTTTAGGATGTGTACGGTTCTATGTGGCTGCATGAGGCCCAAATCTCTTGGGGTCAAATTGTATAAGCAGGCATTCAGCATTGTATCAATTCTGCACTTCTCATAAGCTTTTCTGCCTCCATGACCGTTGTGTATTATGTGTTGTACCATAGGGTAACTCTGCCAAAACTATGGGTTCCTTGTGTTCATTTCTGGGCTTCAGTCCGCCCGCTTTTAAGCAAAGCTGGAAACTTTGGAATGTCACCACCTTATTCGACCTTTTCGGTTCGTTATCAATGACAATGCTTCATTAATTGAAATAATTTGTTCTTGGCTTGTTTGTTTTGCTTGGAATTCTAGCTAGTTTTTTGCAATTTGCTGTACTGAGGTAGTCCGTCTTCACAACTGTTGGATTTGCATGTCCCTTAAGAAGTCGCTGGAATTTTCATATTTTTTCTGTAGGAGAATTGTTCTTTGCAGTAAGGCGATCTTCAAGAAGTTTCTCAAACGACTTGCCTCTTCCTTGTGGGCCCATGATCTTCTCCGAATGTGCAGCGCGCTCTGAATTTTTAGATTGCAGAGAAACGTAGTCCTTGTCAGTTTACTCCTAAGCATCTTTCTTTTATTTTTCGTATCAGACGCCAAAAAAAAGAAAAAGAAAAATTCTTTGAGACCTAAAGGCCTGTTTGTTAGCAGTCAAAGGGGCTTGGATGCATTTTCAAAGCCAGAAATTTCACAAGAAAAACAATCATCGTCGTATATTTCATTGGCTGTAGGTTGCGTATGGGGTTTGGTTGCATTTTCAAAGCCAGAAATTTTCACAGAGAAACAATCATCGTCGTATATTTCACTGGCTGTAGGTTACGTATTTTCAGTTTCTACATCTGTCGATAAGCTGAAATCCTTTCGCAGAAGTGGTGGAGAACTGTTTACAACATAATTTGTGACAATTTAACGACATATACCAAGGTCTGGGCTCTATATCCAATCAATGTTCCGAAAGTAAGCTTTTATAAAACAGGAACCTGTACATTTTTATCTACCACTGACAGAGATCTCCTATTGTGCGGTTGACAGAGGAACTCATGCTCGCAACCACAAGGAATGACAGGTCGAATGCTACTTGGATTCAGCGGGAAAAGAATCTTATAGTAACCATCCATAATTGCTCCAAAATTGCAAGTTGCCGCGACCTTTGGAATCTGTATAGGAAATGAAAATGCAAAATTAGCCATGCAGCGCAGAATTCGGGTAAATAAGAGCAACGCATCATGTAAAAAAGCGACTACAACGGATCCACTGCCACATCCAATCAATAACAGCAACAGTTGGTTTTTCTTTTTATTTCAATCAAGATGATACAAGATTTTGCTCGATTAGACTGTAAAGCCAACTTCAAACACAAAGAGAGAGAGAGAGAGAGAGAGAGAGAGAGAGAGAGAGAGACTCTAAAGCCAACCAGAGTATCAGTTCAGGGATTCAGGCAAAATGAGACAACTGATGGGTGGACGGAGCCCTTAACAAGGTTTTATCCTAAACGTCGGTATAGTATAAATGAGGCAACTGAGAAGGTTTCTTTCAATCTGTCAATACGAGTGACAAATTCTTCCGCTGAATTTGAAACAGGATTAGTTCATACTTCATAGCGAGGGTTCTCCAAACCCGATCTTTACGCCATACGAAATAGAGACACCAGAGAGTCCCAGACCAATCAGGCGTAGGAGGAGGAATTGCAATTCACCAATTCGGAAAGAACAGTCATCTACTTGTTTTTCAATCGTCTGAAACAAAAAGCAGTAGCAAGTTCTTTCCAGGATCACGCTCAAAGTTCATCTAGCCCCCCAGATAGTCAACCATGACAAATTGAGAATCTAAATCGGCCCCCCTCTCTATTTATGAAGAAAAGGCAAAACAAAAAAGCCTTTTTCCAACGCAAGTTAGATTCGCTATTTCATACGGGACAAGTCTAATGGATACTGGAGCAGATAGAAATGTTAGCTTAAAAAATATGCCACACAGTTACACACCCTCTGTGAACAAAAAATGTACAATACTAGCTAAACCCACCCGATTCTACAAGCATATACTGGTCACAGAAGGAGTTATTACCTGGTATATATCGCGCATATAGGCATGAAGGTTTGGATACTCGATCAGCTTTCGCTTTGTGCATTTGAACAGAACATTATAGACAAGATCAAACCTAATCAAAGTTGTAAACAGGCATACATCTGCTAGTGTCAACACATCTCCGCACAAGTACCTAGAATCGCCCAAGTGATCATCCACCGTGTCCAATGTGCTAAACAACTCATTTACCGCGGAATCATATGCTTCTTGACTCTGAGCAAACCCACACCTGCATGAATACACCACCGTCAAAACATAAAGAATTCTTTTACGATTTCGACATACAATTTCACTAAGACAATCAAAACGGGAACCTGAATTTCCCCACTCGGGCCACTCCAATGGCATTTTGAATATTCAGCTATATGCGACCATAATTCAACGCAATTAACACGCACAGTTTCACCATTTCAATCATAATGCAGTATAATTTCAACCCAATTTCGATCATGATTGGGATTGTGGGTATTCAAGCACCTATGCAGGTAATACAACCGTATTTCTATACAAGAGTACATACAACTTCACTAATAAAATCCCAATGCAATATAATTTGAACCAGGAATTTCGATACGATTGGCATAATACCTATAGACACCATTGTTAACATTCGGGTATATAATCCGATTCCACTCCTCAATCTTTCTCTTCAACGGTGGCGGCGAAAGATCCAAATCAGGATTGCTTGCCAACCCATTCAACCCCGAATTGAACAATTCAATTATGTCATAACTCTCATTACACACAACCTCCTTCCTCTCCACATCCCAAAGCATCGGTACCGTGGACCGGCCATTATACCCCCCACTCCGAAGCTTATAAACCTCTCTCACGGTTTTACACCCATTTGCACTGTCCAAGCCCGGGACAACTCTATCCCCGTCCGGTATAGCCCTGCCCCGGAACTCCCACGACCCGTCCACCCCCGGCGACGCAACCGAGACTGGCACGGCGGTTTCCAGGCCCTTGAGGGCCCGGACGACGAGGGTCCGGTGGGCCCAGGGGCAGGGCAGGCCCACGTAGAGGTGGAGGGCGCCTGGTTTGTTTTGGAGGGCAATTTGGGAATTGGAGCGGAATTGGGAGGTGGGTCGGGTGTAACGGCCGGTGGGGTCAGAGGGGGCGAGCTGGGACATCATGAGGTGCCAGGCGGCGGACCAGGTGGAGCGGACGGTGGAGATGAGGAGCTGGGGTGGGAGGGAGGGGCCCCACAGGAGTTTGGTGAGGGATGTTAAGAGGTTAGGGTTTGGGGTTGGGTTTGGTTGGTCTTGGTTTAGGGACATTCTAGGGATAAAGTGGCGTGATTTGAAATGGGTTTTGGTGGTGGCGGTGGGGAAGGGTGGGGGAGAGGTGAGGAGGGAGGCGGCGCAGGGCATTTTCTCCGGTTAGTTTCCAGCACACAGTTCCGAGCATTGAGTTCAGTTCACAAGCAAGTGGGATGCCAACTTGCCAAGTAGCCCAGCCCCAAGTTTAGACCGGTTAACTGGTAAATTTGCTCCTCGCACAATCGATCATACTGAAGTGATTTCTTGGAAATTCTCAAATTTCGGCGTAGATAGGTGCGGAGTAATATTTGTGTCAAATAGAGTGAGACATAATTTTATGAGGAGAAGAATTTTACTGTGTCTTGCAGAGAATAAAGATTACGTTGTGGCTTTTAAATGTACATTCATGATTTTACACAGTATGTTTTAACCAGTTTCAATAAAAAGATGAATTTATCATCTCAGCAAACTTGATCCAACTTGCAAAAAAACCAACACACAATTGATGGTTTAATTGATTACACTTTATTGAACAATTATCCTTGGACTCTCACAGTTGATGTAGTATCCCGAGTTGATACTATTTACTTCAAACATGGTGTAATAATCTCTTCTATTGATTGAAAGAAAAAACTAATTAGACTTTATTGTACGCGCCATAAATATCCATTACCTATATGAAACTTTAATAAAAATGTATATATATTTTTTGAACCAGTTTTCTACGAACTAGGAGTATTACTTGGCGTAACAATCATAGGCTACACTCTTGGTTCCTTGAACTCACCTATACGGCTATAATAAAAGATTATTGAAAATCGACTCAATAAATGCTTGAGCTAAAGCACATTTTTTAAACGCTAATGAAATTTTAAAATAAAGGCATACTATTTTTTTTTTACAAGATTTTTCAAGTGAAGTTCATAGTTGTGCAAATGCGGCTACAAGGAGCGCGACTGCAAGCGTGAAAATTTATTTCGAAAACCTCCGAAGACAACTAATACTCGTGGGTGCGATAATTGAGAGTGCGAGTGTGGAACGATGATTGGGAGTGAGAGCAAAGATCAATGGGCATTTGATCGGAGGCTATTTAGGTAATTCAATGGGCATTTGGGCGGTGTTTTCTGTACACCGGCCCACTATTTTGGGCCTGAATAGACAGCAGTAATTCAGTCCAGCATAACTTCAGCCCTAACAGTCCAAACCCAAAAAAGCCCTATCAAAACCCTAGCACAGAGAAAGAGCTCCACCACCATATAAATCCCTCGCGCTCCCCGAAGAGAGAGAGAGAGAGAGAGAGACGGCACAATGTCGAAGCGAGGTAAGATCTGATCTCCCTACGAATTCTTCTATTTCTATCTGTTCATGGATTTTTTCGGTGACCGAAAAGATGGACGACTTACTAGCTCCGTTTGCTTCGGCGTTTGTTTTTTGGCAGGTCGCGGAGGTTCGGCGGGGAACAAGTTCAGGATGTCGCTGGGTCTTCCGGTGGCGGCGACGGTGAATTGCGCCGACAACACGGGGGCGAAGAACCTCTACATCATATCGGTGAAGGGGATCAAGGGGAGGCTGAACCGGTTGCCGTCGGCCTGCGTCGGTGACATGGTCATGGCCACCGTCAAGAAAGGCAAGCCCGATCTCAGGAAGAAGGTCATGCCAGCGGTCATTGTTCGCCAGCGCAAGCCCTGGCGCCGAAAGGACGGCGTCTTCATGTACTTCGAAGGTCATTTGCTTCACATTTCGTACTTTTGTGTTTGTGATGTTTATTTATAAGATTCCCTGGTTGCTATATCTTTTGGAAAAAATGCTAGCCATATCGCTTAGAGAAACTACGCAAAGGACTAGGGAAAGCACCTAGCCAAACCTCATATTTTCTAGTTCATTCATTTTAATTAAAAACAAAAACGTCGTGTGTGTGGGAGGGAGAGAGAGAGAGAGACCATTTTCCCATCGAATTAAGGTTTATCAATGGCTTCAAGATGCTTTGATAATAGAGAGGAGTGAAGAGGCTGGAAACCATAATTATATGCTGCCGAGGCAACAGTGGCATGTTAGATGTGGCGATTTACTGTAGCAGATGTCCAAAGTAGCTAGAGGTACTTGAGGCTGTTGGAGCTCTGTTTTTGCTGTGGAGGCTCTCTAAGTTAGCGAAAAGGGGGGAAGTAATAGGCTGTTGGTGATGCCCTCAGGGTGGTAGATAGATAATGTGTATTTTGTATTGAAATTATAACTTATTTGGCATTATGTGCATATCATCTTATTAATCACTTTAATTTGATATATTGTTAAGTTACTATATAACTATAACCAATGAATTGATTAAATTGAAGATACAACTCTTTTATGTGTAATTTGGATGGCAAATTTCTTTATGTGGAGCTGTGGTTATTGTGTGGTTTGATTTCTTTGTTTTCATTTCATACGTTAGTAGCTGGTGGAGAATGAGCCTTTGGATGCTTTAGCCTTTTTCCTGGATACTGTTACTGTTTGAAACCATTAATAGCTGGTGAAACTGTTGGTACTTTGGAAGACAAAATAGTAGCTTACTATTTTGGTTGTATTCTTCCTGTTTGCGAGGTATGGGTGGAATGTTTCTTGTCAAATTTGAGTACTTGTGTTGGTAAGATTCTTTAGGTATTTTCTGAGGGGATAATTTGGGTGATTCAGGACTTGCAATTAAAGTTGGTTGACACCAATGTGTGTAATGTGCTACTATGAGTACTCCTAAAATGAACCTAATCTGCCCCCACAGGTTTCTTGTAGCCACTATGTAAATGTCATGAATCTAAATGTTAGTAATCCAAAAATTTAGGAGTTGCTGAAAAGCCGCAGATCGTTAATTCGTTTTTGTAAGGCAGTTCTTTAATTCGTTCAGTAGACTTCTATCAGCTTTTGAAGGATCCAAATATAACTTGGTTCATTGGATTACTTGGATAACTATTTGCACCGATGTAAGAGTTCTCTATGCAGTTCCGTAAGTTAGATAATCTTGCAATATGGAAATCAATCCAGCGACAATGCATTTAATTGCGTGCTATAATGATTTTAAGTATTTATTTTTGTTGAAGTTCATAGTTGTGCGGCATATAGTCTTATAGTTTAATTCCCTTGGATCGATGATAAGTTTGAACTTCAATTATGCCGTTAGATTCATGTGCATTGTACTTGTGCTTGTGGCAATCTATCTATTTGTCTCTTATTTTGAGTTGGTCAATTCTAAGAATCTTGCTTTTGTGGTAGATTGATGTTTTCTCAATTTGTTTCTTAGTGTCAAGAAGGTTGCATTTTGTAACTGGATATTTGTAAGTTGCATGTACTACCTCTCTTTAATGTTGCTTCTTAGAAAGGCGAATGACTACTTTACTAGTTGGTCATTCATATCGGGAAGCATACATGAATTAATTTGCCAGTTTTAAACAGCATGATGTTCACTGTTGCATTGTGTTACCTGTCTGCTGGTAAATTTCTGTTGCCTTTTTTGTAGCTAATAGAATCATATGGTCACTATTACTTCTCGCTAAAGTGTGCTTGCAAGTTGCAACCTTTATTGTTTTTTGCTTTTAACTTAATATAACCAACCACTCAATGATCGTAGTTGAAATGCAAACTGGATTCAAATGCCAATTACTGTTTTGATTAGCTATAACCTTTTAAGCGGTACTTACTGATACACTTCTGTTTTTCATTTGTGCAGATAATGCTGGTGTTATTGTGAATCCTAAAGGAGAAATGAAAGGTACCTTATTATTTGTTTTACTTTTTTCGGATAAGTGGATTTGATTGCTACTTGATGGCACAAAGCCTTAGTATACACATTCTCTTGATACGACACATGAATATCAAAGAAAAGAATTTGCTCGGTTGAATTGAATTAGGAGAATGAGAAGAATATGTATCTCTTGAGTGTAGTATACTGTAAAGATATGTGTTTGTCTGTGTGTAAAGTTTGTGTGTAGTTAATCTAAAATGGGCATTTTTCGTTTCTGATTCAGCTTATGTTCGGATCTCAGTGGTGATCTGGATGTGAGTTGTGATGAATTTCAGTTTGGATTTGTATATAATTCAACAGTTACGTTTGCCTCCTTAATGGAATTCCCATGCAGCTTAGTTCTATATTTCTTACTAAATAGAAGCCAGATTTTGGTGTGCTCAGACTTCTGTATCATTACCGTTCAAGTCCTCAGGCTACTTAGATTCTGTAATTTTAGTTATGATACTTTTCTATCCCTGATCTGGGGAACTAATGACATCTAATCCTGACTGGAGTAGGCCCAGTACAAAACTCAGTCTCATATATGTAGGCCCAGTACAAAACTCAATCTCATATATGAAATGATGAAATTTGTTTCTCATTAATTCTGTTGCTTCAAAATTTCATATATGTAGTATGCTCTTGGGATTTTCCTTAGTGATTCTATTTTGGTTTTCTGCTTTTGTAGGGTCTGCAATAACAGGACCAATTGGAAAGGAGTGTGCCGATTTGTGGCCGAGGATTGCTAGTGCTGCAAATGCTATTGTTTAGGAAAGTTGATGAATGATGAATGTTTGGAGCCTAAGTTTTGTTTGTTGAATCTAGACTTTGTAATGTATTGCTTCGTTTACATATAGTTGCAGTATTTGCTTTCGGCTTAGGGGCCATTGTCTGAACTGAGAGGTTTATTGAGGTTGATCTTTTTTAGAGCTTATGTGATGCTTCTTTTGGTTATGTTAGTTTCTGGTGTCTGCTGTGCAGTATTTTCGTATCTTGTCACTTTGCAAGATGTAATGGTGAAGAAGAAAAGGTTGAGAAAGGGGAGACTTGTCACGAGTAATTTTTTTTTTTTGGTGGCAATGTTTGTTTTCAGCAGTGCTACTATTACAGATTTAATATCTGTACCAGCATGTTCAAATTCTTTGTTTACGGTCCTTAGAAAAAATAAGCTCAATCTGGTATTGGTAAGGGCGTTTATAAAACATCCAACTTTGTTAATTCAGGCCTGAATTCTGGGACAAAGTTGGATGTTTTGTAAACGCTCTTACCGATACCGGATTGAGCTTAGTTTTTCGAGGACCATAAACAAAGTATTTTAAACAAAATAAGCGGATCCGATCATATTTTTTAGACCCAAAAAAAGTCTGCACGCAATGGTACAGATTTTGTGTATGTACCATTATCATTTCTGGTTTGCTTTAACACACTGCATACCTGATTATACATTTGTGTAGGTTGTGTTGCGAATTGGATGGTGTTCTTGATGTTTGTTTTAACGCACTGCGTACCTGATTATACATTTGTGTAGGTTGTGTTGCGAATTGGATGCAACCGTACCTGAAAGACATCCGAATGAGGTGATTATTTTTGGGTGAAACAATGACATGATACATAATAGGTGTGGTCCATTCGAGTTCTGATGATCAAAATTGAAGAGATGTTTTGTCTGAATTGTTTCTTGTGGGGATTTTTGAGTCTATTTGAATCTGCATCTTTTACTGCGTAATCCGATCGATTTTTTTACAAATGATAATCTGACTGAGAGATCTTATTATACTTTCAGGATGGAATTGTATGTAGAAGATGTTTTGACTTGATTATTGAAGTACTCCATGATGCAAGCGGACACATTATTTACAGATTAGTCGAAGCTTCCTCTGCCCTTGCTCTCCAATGACAGACCCCGATCGAGTATCCATTCGTCACGTTTGATCCCAATTCTGGGTCGCGGTGAGCTCACTCGGAATTCGTGGCGATTATTAGGACCGTGTATCTCGTAGCTCTTGTTGAGAAAAGTCGTCCAATTTGATCGGATGTCACAAGATACAGTTTGATTGTACGTCAGAGGATATGTTAATTAACTACTTACTATATATAATCATAACAGAATCAATGAACGGTTTACTTTTTCAAAGTTAATTGTGCCGTTCCTTTGCAAATGCACTGATTTTCCACGTAAATGAAGGATCAGACTGATTCTCCACGTGAATGAAGATCAGGCTGATTTTTTTCTTGTAAATGAAGAAGATCGGACTGATTTTCCTCGTAAATCATCTTCTTGATGAAAACTACGGAATGAGGAGTTCCAAACATCCTTGCAGCATTTCCAGCCCAAATGACGTTTTTTTTTTTTGAAAACGAGGCTCCGTTTGTTTGGACGTAAAATGTTTTCCGGTAAAATGTTTTACCTATTTTTCGGTGTTTGGTTGTGTAAAAAATGAGGAAAACATTTTACATGTAAAACATTTTCCATCAATTGGATGAAAATGACTTACCCTTAAATCTTCCGTAAGTTATTTTCCAAAATGAACCCGCTGCCTTCTACTGCAATTCTCACTGCTCAGTTTTCTCGATCGTCAGTTTTTTTTAAGGGCAAAGTACGGATTACCTCCCTGAGGTTTTTCCGTTTGGTAGATGACCCCCCTGAAGTTTTGTAATGACCACATTGCCCCCTTGTGGTTTTGGAGTAAAGTGCAAATGTAACTCTGTTAACGGCAGATAGCAAAAAGACATCGTTACCCTTTTGTTAAATAAAGCACTTTACTCTCACTTCGTACCCTCAAAACACGCTTTACAATTGAGTGCAGATGTATTCTGAAAACACGCTTTTTTGGTTAACAATTTTTGGAACTTATTTCAAAATTTTATTTCGCCGATAAAGAAAAACAGTAATTTTTTTACTCCTACAATCGAGTTCTCAAAAAATGTCAGGAACGTGTTTACATTTTTTAATAAAAAAAATGCTACGAAAGGGATACGAAGATTGCCAGCTCATCCGTGGGTACCTAAGGCATTAATTAGTTACAGAATACCAAAGAGAGAAACTCGGAGCCATGAAAAAGTTATTCACAGTTTCGCGAATTTTCAACCTTCCAAAAGTGTATTAGGACGATTCGGATTGAAAATAATTTATTAACGGTACCATAAACAGATTATTTTCGATCTGGATCATCCAAAATATTTTTGAACGACCGAAATTGAGCGCCGTAAACTTGAAAATAATTTATTAACGGTACCATAAATAGATTAATTTCGATCTGGATCGTCCAAAATATTTTTGAACGACCAAAATTGAGCGCAATAAACCTTATTCACGGCTGCGGAGAATTTCTCGAATGCCAAAACAAAATACTCCTATTCCAGTAGAAAAGAAAGGGGAAAAGGCAGACCTGGGTTCCTCTCTCTCTCTCTCTCTCTCTCATCTCTGCCCTGAAAATCCCCCCTCCATCGACCACCACAACTTTTTTTGATCGGCAAATCGACCACCACAACTTCCTCCGTTCTCTGAATTTTCAACCTTCACCACACTAATCAGCCTCAAAAGCCAGACTCCTCCCCTCCAACTTTTTCTATGTCTAACACCCCATGGTCCCATCCCATTTCAATTTCCAATAATCCACCTCTTCTAGATCCCCCACTTCCTCATGTTTGTATACAGCCAAAATTGGTTCTCGGAGAATGAAATGTTTGTCGGTCTATTGATATAGCCCAATTGATCCATCAATCTCTAGTTTTGGACTAATTTCTGAAATTACAGATATGGGTGAGGTTTCATATAATCACATGAATCGTGATGCCGGCGTTTGGGAACGCATCAAACTGGTAATAAGGCAGGGGAGAATCAAACCCCCCACTTTAATACACGTTTTTCTTTTACACAACTCAAAACTCCCTAAAAAATTAAAAGATTAATAAAAAAAAATAAAACCGTAAATGAATTTAGAGAGAAGAAGTAAAAGAAAGTTGGCTGGTAAAGGTAATGAAGTGGGAGGGGTGAAACTAGGGGTTTGTCTTTTACATATATGGGAAAAAGGGCATTAAGGGAAGAAAAAGTCTCATTTTTGGAGGGAAACTTGTTTTTTACGTCTACACATGTAATTCAGGCGCGTACCACACACACTCCATCAAAACGGATGGAAAACATAACGGTTACACTTTACTCCAAAACCACAAGGGGGCAATGTGGTCATTACAAAGCTTCAGGGGGATCATCTGCCAAACGAAAAAACCTCAGGGAGGTAATCCGTATTTTACCATTTTTTTAATAAAATGAGTGTCCAGATCAATTTGTGTGCACCTCTATCAATTCATCTTGTTTCACTTTCGTATTAGTGGGTCATTATGGGTTCCACTTAAAACTTGTAAGAGCATCTCCGGCCCCATTTGAGTGAAAATTTTCAAAAAAAAAAAACGTCATTTGGTATGAAACACTCCGATGAACAAACACATACTCTTGCAGTATTTGAGTAGAAATTCATGTCTCTCTTAATATGAGGTTAAGGGCTGGAAATGCTGTAAGGAAGTTTTGGAACTCCTCATTTCGTAGTTTTATTCAAGGAGATCATTTACGTGGAAAATCAGTCCAATCTTCTTCATTTACGGGGAAAATCAGGCTGATCTTCCTTTAGTGAAAAATCAGCTTGATCTTAAAAATTGTGAATGGATAGAAGCTGAATGAGAGCCGAGTCCTTGTCAAAATCCAAAGTTCGTAATACATATGAACCGTCATATAATCTCTTGAAATCCCAAAGCTTCCTCGGCCATTGCTATCCAATGACAGCCCCTAAAGTGTTGCTATCGAAGGGATCCGATCTTTAGGTCGTTGCAAGCTCACTGGGGAATTACTGTAACGATGATGATAAGGACCGTACATCTCATAGCGCTCGTTGAGAAAGTCATCCATGTCGAAAACCAATTTGATCGAACGTCAGAAGATATACTAATTAATGATAGTATCATAAAAGCGGATCCAAAAAAAAATAGTATCATAAAAGAATTAAATAAACGGTGTACTTTTTCAAAGTTAATTGTGCCGTCCTTTTGCAAATGCAATTTATTCATAGGCTATATAACTATTGACCTTTGATCACGCTGAAAAGTTAAGTAACTTATTATTTTTGTTTTTATTTAAGTTTTTTTCACATTTATTTATTTTGCATCAAATTTTTGTAACTTATTGATTCGTCTCGACGAAAGGAATCGGAAAAGTAAAAAATTTTGATCGAAACTCATAATTTTTTGAATAAAAACAAAAACAGGTCAATAAGTCAACTTTTTTTTTACTTTAGGATCTGTTTGTTTCGATATAAAATGTTTTATAATGCAAAATATTTTTCATGTAAAATGTTTTTTCAGAAAACAAACTTCAAAATTTTATTTTCCAATGTTTGCTTGGCACTTGAAAATACTTTCAGAAATCAACAAAAATAGTGTAGAAAAAGAGAGGGGGCTTAAATGGTGGAGATATTTGAGATTATTGGAATTAAAAATAATTTCGGAAGATTTAAGGATAAATCATTTTCATCCAATTGATGAAAAATATTTTACATGTAAATGTGTTTCTCATTTTTTACACAACCAAACACCGAAAAATAAGTAAAACATTTTACACCCAAACAAATGGAGCCTTATTCTTGTCTTTTTGAAAAAAATTATGAGTTTTGATTAAAAAAAAAATTTACTTTTCCAATTCTTCTCGCCGATACGAATCAATAAGTCACAAAAATTTGACGCAAAATTATCAAATGCGATTTTTTTTGAATAAAGACAAAAAAGTCACTGTTTCACTTTTAAAGCCAAATTGGCCCATAAACAGTTTACTTCTTAGAGCATCCCCCAACCCATCTCCTTCGGGTGGGAGATAAAGCGGAGCTCAAAGCGAGGAGGGACCACTTAAGGGCGGTCTCCAAAACTCTAAATGGAGAATAAGCGACATATTGAAAGATGATTTTGTAATTTATTTTCTTCAATTTTGTGTACTTTACAAGAAATTCATTGTCATTTTAAGAGATCTGGTCTCCAAATTTACTTTTGGGTCTCTAAAAATGGAGACTCCACTTTCATTTTGGAGACCAAATCTCTAAAAAAAAATAATGATGGATTTCTCCAAGATTATCATAAAGTATAAAATTTCTCCTCAATATGACACATCTATTCTCCATCTTGTAATTTTGGAGATGGGTTGAAGATGAACATCTCCAATCCGTAACCTTTTTTTTTTAAACTCAAACCCAAGAGTTGCATACCTACTCTTTAAAATACACTCCACCCATAGACTGAAACCTAAACCAAATTGAGTTTTACTTAAAGCAAGACTCGAATTTGTAATCAAATACTAGAAGGATATTTTTTCCCTCCCAAATTTATAACTATATCATTAATGACATTTTTACTCAAATTTGAGTTTAGATAGGCACTACTAAATATAAAATCACACTTTTGTTCAAAATTTTACTTAATCAAAGTATGAATAACGGCCGGAGCTTTTATAAGTTGAAAGTGGAACCCATAATGACCCGAAACCAAACCAAAGTAAATCGACAAAGATGCGTGCAAGTAGACCCAAACATTTTGTTATAAAACGTGAATGGATAGAAATTGGTGTTGTTTTCTAGCACTTATAATCTAGCTTATTTAGCTTATTTGTTTGCTTAAAAAAAAAGAGACTAATGTATGGTGTTTGTTAACAATTACATGAAGTTTGGTGTGAGGCATTGCTTCCCCAGTGAGGAGTAGGTTCGAGCCCTGCGGGGAGTGTGTTTGAAATTGGATCTCTTGTGGACTTAGGCAATCCATAGTGGTATAATAAAAAAAGGATAACTAAAAGTTGACACATCAACTTTTTATTATTCACTTAAGAGGTTGCTAAGCTTAACAATGTTGAACTTCACAATGGTCACTTCTAGTCCATAACCAAAATAAGGGTACACTACAATTTCACTCTCTCTCCCCTTCTGTTTTCTGTCATTCACTTCTCTCCATTTACGTTTTTTTTTGACAAAATATATCGATTCCCTCTTACTTTTGGGAAAAAATCGGTGACTTTCTTCCCTCTTATTATGAATTTTTTTTGGGGAAAAAAAATAGAAACGGAAAAGAAGAGTGAAATACCTTAATCCGGCAATGATTGGTTGAATTGTAAATGATCGAGAGATATGAATTTCACTGAAGAAAAGAAAGAGAAATAGTTTGTGGGTGAAGTGAAGAATATATAGAGTCGGCGAAGAAGAAAAGAAAAGAAAAAATCAATTGAAACATGTGTGTATACAAATTTTGGAACTAGTTAACTTATGTGACGTGGAGTCTACAAATTTTGATTATTGAAAAAGGTTGCTAGTTTTGGTTATTCAAAACCCAAAATTTAATTATTTCTAAGGATATTACAAGTTTGATTATATATTGTAAACCATCTTTTACACCAACATTGTTAACTTTAAAAATAATTGGCTTTTGATTATACCACTGTGGATGACCTAATCTGCTAACTTACTAACTTCCCTGATCCTGCTGATATATGGCCAAAAAAACAAAAAAAATTACGTGAATGGAACTGTGCAGTGAGGTGCACTTCTTCGAGCAGTCGGATTGTGTATTCGACGGCTCGAATCTCATCTCAACAACCAACGATTGAGAGTCGTTCATTACCGAAATGAGATCCGAGCCATTGAATGCACGATCCGACAGCTCAAAGGTGCGCAACATGGTGCTGTACACTACACAATACTGCACATCACTTTCCAGCACCATCCCCAAACTGGAAAACGAGACCACTGTGAGCTTAACGAGGGCCGAGTCCTTATCAAAGCAGTATCTCTTGAAATTCCCAAGTGTTCCCCACGCTCCATGAATGGCGCGTGATTTCCAAACTGCCCCTTCATCTCTCATGAAGTATATAAAACACAGAGCAAAAGGCCGCTTTTGTTCCCGTGCCAACCTCCTCACCGATAATTGCCTACGGAGATGCCTGTGCCGGAGCCCCGAAGGAAAACCCACCCTTGTGTATGCAATCAGAAGATATACGCAAACACAGATAGATATGTGTCTATGTGGGTGTTAACGCTCATCTATATACACTCTTGTTCTGTTTCTTTTATCCTTTTTATTGCTTGGTAGAAGACATCTGCCCCGTCCCGCAATCGTCGAGTCGTGGTCTCAACTTTTGAGCTTTCTCCGATCTCAGGTAAGGATTTCAAATACCCATTTGGCGATTGTGCTTAAACTTTAATGTTTTCTAGATTGTTGTAGCTTTGGATGTACGTCGTTTGTTATTGTTAATCTGAATAACCCATGTCGTGTTTGCTTTGGCTTTTGGTTATTCATGATCTTTATCGGCGGGTTGGCTTCTCTCTCTCTCTCTCTATATATATATATATATACACACGTGTATTTCATAAGTGCGGGCCAGCTTATTGGCAACTCGATTAATCCTGGCGACCAATCCCACTGCCCGGGAGCCCCAATTAAAGTCGGGGCATGGATTGGTTCTGAAGGAGTTGATAGCATCTAGGAGGTAACCTGAGAACTTTGGAGGAAGCAAACCCCTAAGGCTCCGGCGTTGACCACCAAGCCAACCTAAGTATATACGTATATGTGTATATGAATAGTCACACAAAACCACGTATATATGTACCTGAAATTGATGTTGGCACAACGTATTTTTCGGTGTTTGAAATGCTGGTGGGGATAGCAGAAGCTCAATTTTTGGTGCTTTGTATTCGTTATGTCATTGCTGGTCATTTGTTTGACTTGTGGTATTGGATGGATCACTTTAGACAAAAAGATCCCTTTGGCAGATTCGAAAAGTTCCTATAAGGCTATGACGATTCAATTAGGTCTTGTTAGTTGGACTGCTACGAGTTGGATCAAAAACTTGATATTTCTGGGGTTTGGACATTCATATCAGTTTCTATATATGCTGCAGAGTTCATCGACGTTTTCCTCTTGCTTTTATTTTTACTGTTTTTATTTTTTGGGTTAAGTTCGCAAGTGTGTTTATGATGATACTTCATTTCGACTTTCCAGCTAGTTTTTATCTTTTAGTTCGAAGAATGAAATATTAGCGTGTTTTAACTGTCAAATTTTGGTAATGGGGTGCTTTCTTCTCTCTCTACTCCTTTTATAGTTTTGGTTTGCGAGTTTTGTTGTACATGCTAGCCTAACCCATGCTGGCTGGATATCTTTAACAGCTTGTTAAAGAGGTTTAAAAAAAATGGAAGCACACCGTGCTTTGTATATTCAGAGATCAAGTGCAAGCCAACTCAGCACCCCTGGTGCTTCTGGAGCTCTTTCATCATCTTGGCCAGTTCATCTTTCCACCTATGAAGAGAAATATCCTAGCTTGCCCGATTCTCAGTTACTTTGCATGCGAAGGGAACTTAATGCAAATCCTATGGCTTTTTACTCTTCTTTGCCCTCTAACAATGGGGTTGTTGGTCATATGTTCTCATCGACGTCCGGATTCTCCAATGATTTTCATTTTTCTTCTGTTGGACCTCCTGAAAACCATTCAAGAAAGTCTCCCCTTCTTTCTCAGTTATCAAATGCTGGGGCATCATTGCCGCTAACCACTTGTCATTCTAGAATGCTCCAATCTACACCATTGAACAACACTGGTTCCTGGTTCACTGATCCATTACTGGACTTTTTCGACTATCCCGTAAATACCCCTATCAAGATGAATCAAGTTGGAAGAAACAATAATGGTGGTTGTCCCATCCCAAGTGAAGACCATAGTAGGAGAAATGACTGGCAAGATTGGCCGGACCATCTAATCAGTGATGATGATTCCTTGACTTCTAATTGGAATGACCTTTTTGTTGACAGCAATGTTGAAGATCCACAGCCAAAGGTTGCAATTTCCTCACTAAACACTACTCTTGAGAAATGGGTACACTTCCATTTTTGATACATGCACTCCCTTTTTGGTCTTTATTCATCTGAATTTGCAATATTGCCCTTTTATTTGTTCAGTTTTCACCCATGAAAGGGCAATGATGTAAACTCAGATATATAAAGACAAAAGTAACGCAGTTGGAAAAGTTGGGTGTGCGAAAATCAAAACCCTGTGGGAAAACATCTCAGTTTCCTACTCTTTTCACTCTTTTGTTTCCAAATTAAACAGGAAACGTGTGATAGCTTGTATGATTTATATTGCTTTGTGTTTTTCTTTGATTATAGATGGCTTATCAGGTGATGGAATCATCTACAAATTTTTTGGCACCCCATCCCCAAGTACTCCAGATTCCAACTTCTTCTCGGCAGTCTTCTTGTGCTATTAACCCCACATCCTCACCAAGTGGTGCATCAACTAAACAGCGCATGCGTTGGACGCCTGAACTCCATGAGGCCTTTGTTGAAGCAGTCACTAAGCTTGGTGGCAGTGAAAGTGTGTACAGCTTTTTGCCTTAGACTACTTCTTAATCTCATTTGCCTCTAAAAGCGGGGTGACTCATTTCCATTAACTTGTTCACTGTGAACTACAGAAGCTACTCCTAAATGTGTACTGAATGACATGAAAGTTGAAGGTTTGACAATTTATCATGTGAAGAGCCACCTGCAGGTGTGTTCCATCTGTTCTTTTTTCATTTTGTAGTTACTTTCTACTGATATTTGCATCACTCATCTGGTGAATTTTCTTGCTTAATTTCAGAAGTATAGAACAGCTAGATACAGACCAGAGTCATCAGAAGGTGAATAAGAATAGCTTCCTGATATTCTCTTCTGTTTATGAACTCTTACTGCATAAGCTTCTTTGCATTTGCAGAGGAATTCCATTTCTTCTGTGATTTCAGCACAACTATGGTTATTATGTCGTATGCTTTGCTGTTGAAGCATTGGAAGTTGGAACACGAGTGAAACATAAACTCCACTCTATACTTTTACAAGCGAGCTCTTAAAATAAAGACAAAGCTTTAATGCCTTCACTTAAGAATCTTAGATAATAAATTTAGTAGGGAAGGTCTGTAAGTTTCTATTTACTTCTTTTGGATTTTTGTGTTAGAACAATTTAATTGTTGCTTGTTACAAGTCTCAGCTGTTTGATCTTTTCAGTGTTCAATTCCTTGCCTTTGTATTATTCAGTGTTTCTTTCAGGGAATTTTTTTTTATTTGGTGTTGCAATTGTAAGTGTCCTTTCAAGAAGTTTGTGTTTTTTGGCTCAACTTCTGTTTTTCTGAAACATCCAGTGTTAGTGGCATAGATTCTCAATTCACTGTGATTCTCCTTCTCCTGTAATCTGAGTTCGCTTTCCTTTTTCTGTAAACTGTAGATCTTCAATGTACTATTTTTATATGATATTTTTGGTCACTATCAATGTTAGTGTTGTTCGCATTGATGCTTATTATGGTTGTACATCCTGTGATGCTCAACTCTTAGTATTCTATTATGGAATTGTAATTGTCTTCAGGAGTCCAGTCAACTCATCTCATAATTCTTTTTGTTTTTTCAACTCCAAGTCTCCAATTTCTGTGCTTCATGGGCGGCACCACCATTAAACGAGGGGGTTCAAGCAAACCCCCCGGGTTCAGAAAATTTGCTGAATTTTTTATTTATATTTTTCGTTATGTAATTTGATTTTTCCTTAGTATTGTGTGCATGGATAGTAGTACAAAGTCAGAATGGATAAAATTCACTTAAAATAATTAGATAGTATAGCTCAACAAAATAACACAAACCAGGCTGAATAAATTTCTCACTATGCTAAAAAACTTCAGTTTTTAGAGTCTCATATCACAAAAATTATCTATACGTTTTGTCACCGCTGAAGTCAAATCCTACAGCCGTTCATGATGTGCTTAGTTTAATTTCCCCTTTGTTGCTTATATTTCACGTGTTTGCCTTCTATGGGGGATAATACGTGAAAACCATCCATGTCACAATTCCTCATGAAGCTGGTCATTTCGTTGATTTGCAGGATCTTCAGAGAAAAAGTTGGCTCCAATTCAGGAAGTGTCATCTCCGGACTTGAAAACGTAAGTAGATTGACTTGGAAGTTACTAAACATCTATCTTCCATGCAACTCAGCCTTTTCTTATTTGCTTGAAGGGATTTGATTGAATATCATACTTCTCTTTAGAATTTTTGGATTTGGTAGTTGTGATTCATCTATGTTTTCAGAGACATTCCTTCACCCATTGTTGCTTCGGTAATTGAATATGCTTGCCTTTTAATTCGTAGTAAGTGACAACATAGAAGGAAAATGTTTGCTATGGGACATGATAAAGGTGGGTGTTAGAGGTGATGATTGAAAAAACAGAACGAGTTCTTGCATGAAGCTTTTATTCTAGGTTTGCGGATTATAGTTAGCCCTCTTGCCATCTAAAGTAGCTTAAGAAGTTATACACAACTTTCTTTGTCGATATTGGTGGTGCTTTGTAGCTCATAAAATTATTTCACTATTGTCGGTCATGTACTGTTTTATTCGTCTGAATATTTAACTTCTTGGAGCATTTTAGCCTACTAGATGATATTTTGTATCAGGCTGTTTCAATATAAGTTACTCGTGTGAATTTATTCAGACCTCTGACATCTATGTGAACAGGGGTAGTGAGATCACTGAAGCACTACGGTTACAGATGGACCTCCAGAAACACCTGCACGAACAGTTAGAGGTATGGATTTGTGTTTACACAAATTTACACAAATCGAGTTCAGTTTCACTTGATCTTCACCTATTGGAATTCTGCTGACCAGTTTGGTGGCAGTTTGATTGATGCCTTGAAAATCAGCTGTTAATTTTTGTTCTGCCAGCTTAATAGTCAAGGCTCAAACAACCAACGAAATTGTAGAAATCAAGTAACAGGTTACCTTGAATAGTTTTTCTGTTCCAGGGTGGCATATCATTTCACTTCTCCCATTCCTCTTTCTTGTCTTAAATCATTTCTGAGTTCCATCAATTCCTTTTTTTATTTCACTCTGGTGCCCCTTCGGTTAGCCATCCCTAGACGCAGACACCTCCCGTTTGAGCACCACATTTTTGGGGGGTTGTGATCTGAAGTGAGTTGTTCGACGTAATCTATTGTCTTCTAGTATCGTTTTCTATGTATAAACTTTTGTAGTTTTTAGATGTTGTATGTGGCTCAAAAGTGTCAAGACTTTGTTTGGGTTTTCTTTCTTCATAATTGTGTGGACACCACCCCGAAGGGGCATCATCACACAGATATCCTCGCTACATGTTTCCTCTTCATAAACTCAAAATCGTGGACATTTCCATGTGTAGGAATTTTGCCACACGATAATGAGTACTACTGAATAGAGTCGCTACTTAGTTTATTAAAACCAAGAAAAACAGGTAGAGATTTCGGGTATGGGAGTCAAAAGTACGATGAGGGGAAGGTGTTAGGCACCCCTCTTCGCCCGGTCGCGAGAAGCCCATAATTATTCAACATAGATTTAATATTTGTTTTATTTTAATTCCACAAGTAAACTGATTATTAGCCTTTAAACATTTAATAGGTGATCTAGGACAGTAAGCCACATGCAACAAAATAAATAAAAAGCAGAATCTGTCCTAGTAGATGGATTCCTCGGCTGGCAAATGGATTATGCGGCCGAGGAATCCCATTGGATTAATATACTAGTCGGCTAAACGAAGTCCCAGCCGATATTCTTTCTCACACCAGAATAGGAACAGAAAGCAGAAAACTACGATTAAAGTACAGAAACAGAAATTAAATCAAACAATAGGTCCTTGGGCCTCACATCCCTCACTAGTAGCTTGATTGCTTCGGATTGAGGGTGATTGATTGGATTGCTTCTCGAAACCCTAAGAATTAGGGTGGGTACTTCGGGGTTTGATCACTCGGATTGTGGCTACTCACGGGAGGTTAGGATTTTTGTAGAGAGAGTATAAGAGATGATTTATGTAGAGTTTGGAGGTATGAGATGGAGGAATTGAATTCTAATTTCGGAACCCTAAGGCCTCTTTATATAGGCTATGGGCAACTCATTTTGGCCAATCAAATGGCGTGAATCAATAAGGTAAGTTAGGGTTAATAGAACTGTTCGGAATCACTTTTGTAGCCCCGAAGTAACGCTATTTGGCTGCTAGGGTTTGAGTTTGGATCTAACGAAGACAGAACATTCTTGAATTTTGGGCAAAACGATCTGGCGGCCGCCAGAAGGATTTGGTGGCCGAGAAAATGATCTCACGGAGAGATTTCCAACACAAGATTCCACAGGTGAAAGAAAGAAGTAAGGGCCGTGAGAACGATCTAGCGGCCGGCAGATCAATTCAACTTGAAAACTGTATTTTTGTCTTGAAAGGCTATTTGGCTCTGGATTGGGTCATCTAAGTGGCTAAAAGTACTCACCAAAGTCCTCAGGTTTACGAGAAGTCAATCATCAATCACTGTATCCTATTCATCATCGGGATGGTCCCCAAGGTGGGACTTGAAATACTGGTTAGGCCAAATTGGGGTGTCTACAAATTGTCAAGTGTCTATCGGTCATTGACTCGTTTACGGATTGTTATTATTATTATTATTTGTTGGTAAATACGGATTGTTATTATTGTCATCTACATACTTATGATGGCTTGCTGGAGAGTCTAGTCCAGTTTTAGAAGCATTATATTAGTAAGAGCTGAACTAGTTAGTAGAAGGGAAGTGCGCATTCAAATGATGCTAAAGGGGAAACAAATTTCGTGAGAACACTTGCTAATCATGGTTGGTTTGTTTACCGTACCTACATTAGCTATCCCGAGAATGCCTGAGATGTTTTAATTGGTTGAGTTCAAAGGCTAGAGATTCTATCGAGATGGTACATAAATCTCATCATCTCCCCCAAAGTGCAACAACCGAAACCCCTTAATCTGCCTCTGAGAGCAAGTTTCTGAAATCTGAACTGTAAATCTCGTGGCATTTTCACATGTTCAACAGATTTCTCTAGAAACTTGACAAGAAAATGGTTCGTGGCTGAGTGCTCTAGCAACCATGATATTGTTTCGTTGCCACCTACTAGTTTTTTTTTTTTTCCGGGGCACTTCCACCTACTCGTATTCAACGACTGATACATAAGTAACTTTTTTTTGGCAGATTCAAAGAAATCTACAGCTACGAATAGAAGAGCAAGGGAAATATCTCCAGATGATGTTTGAGAATCAATGCAAAGGTGCCTCAACGTCCTCCCTTGAAAACCTCTCTCCTCAGAGAAGGCATGCAATCCCAAGTTCCCTTGACGAAAATGAATTGGAAAGTTCACGGGTTGAAAATGAAGAAAGAGAAAATGGAGTTATTGACATGACAGCTTCGGTGCGAATTTCCAGGAAGTTCGGAGAGAAGCAAAAGGCGCCAGAAAACGAGGCTTATGAGGATCTTGGAAAAGATGATGTGGGGTCAAGTTCCCGACCCGCAAAGCGAGGGAAAGCGGATTAAAAGATATGATCATAGGACTGAGGTGAGAGTAACCGGTATGCATTCAATCTCTTGGTCTTTTTAGTACCGTAGGATATATAGATTTTCAGTTGAATGCTATGAGGTGCTTTGGAACTTCAATGTCCAAGATATTCTCTCTCTCTCTCGCCAACCCGTGATGGCAATGGAGTCTCTAAGTTCTCAACTATGTGCGTTATTCCTAATTTTTCCTCCCTCCTGTATTGAACCAGAGTAATACTAAGTGCCATTAGGAAATAAATCCATTGCTTTGGAATGTTGTATAGCAACTTTTATTCTCAAATTGAAAACGCAATGTCTCACTCAGTTATCGGTACATATTCTCATCTGCGAATTCGGTGGACTACTGGAAACATAAGCAGTTGGGGCCCTTGTGGGTATACTCATGAACTAAGCATTTTATTATTCAAAAAAAAAAAAAAAAACTGACTGACTTTATCGCAGCGCATTTCATGACCATTGCTATTGAAGAACCCTATATAATCTCTCTCCCATTCGGCATTCTACACATGTTCATTTTTGCGTGCGCACACCATGCAAATAATCATCACAGGAACTCCCCAAAACGGGGCTGATGTCAATTCGGTTCACCGCTCTTCCTATTTATACCAATGCAGTTCAGGGTCGTGATAATGAGCTTTATAAATACCGGACGTTTCTTCAAAAACATATGCTAAAGATGTTTCATAGCAACTTGAGGCCAATCTAAAAGGAAGATTGGTAGTGATCTAAAAGGAGCATTTACCTAGCATATATTTGACAAGACCAAGAATGTTTCCTAACGCCCTCATTTTCCAACTGACATCAAGTACAATTCCTTTTGAAGTTGTCACTGCTACTTCTGAGGGCTTGCTATCTTGCTCATTTATATAGTGTCCAATTGTTCAGACTTCAGACAAGCATGCCTGAGTTCGTGCTGAAAGTTCTTGTGCGACGAATCGCATAGTGGGCCGTGTCTCTGGCGCTGCTTGTGTGCATGCTAAGGCCACCGAAACTACAAACACCACTCCTTCTGCCATTTCCCCTGACGGAGGGGGGAGGCGTTGGTCTATCACATCCTTCAATAATAAGTCCTCGTAATTAGATGACAAAGATGATGATAGAGTAGTCAAGAGTTCCGCTGGATGTCTTCCCATCAGTACTTCCAGAGCAACCACCCCGAAGCTGTAAACATCGCATTTCTCTGTGACTCGCATAGAAAGTGCTAGCTCTGCACAACAATCAAGTGAAACCAACATATTAATCAAAATTTTCTGCTCAATTAAAGTATAGACATCGCATTTCTCTATGACCAACATAGCAAGTGCCAGCTGCAGCTCTGTGCAATTTGATGGAGCAAAGGAACCTAAGCAAGAATATATATATTTTTTGCTCATAGATGAGTATGTTGCGTTTGGATCTTGAATTTGTAGACAGAATATTATAATTAGGCCTGTCAATGGATCAGATCCGATCCGAAAAATCCGATCCGATCCGAATCCGAATCCGATAACAGAAATCCGTAATCCGGTAATCCGAATCCGATTATTACGGATCGGATCGGATCGGATCAGGATTTTTTCGGATCGGATCGAATCCGAATCCGAACTTCTTTTTTTTTTTTATACTTTTTATAAATTTTTAAATTTTTTTTAAAAAAACAGTAAATTTTTTATTTTGAACAAAAAATGTTTTAGAAGTTGTATTTTTATTTTAATTTTCAATTTTTTTTTTTGGAAAATAATTATTTTTTTAAAAAAATATATATATTTTTTTGTTAAAATTTTTGAAGCAAAAAAGTTTTCGGATCGGATTCGGATTTTCGGATCGGATCCAAATTTTTCGGATCGGATCCGGATTACCACTATCGGATTTGAGTCTTATCGGATTCGGATCGGATCCGAGTCTTATCGGATCCGGATCCGTCGGATTCGGATCGGATCGGGATCCGATCCGACCCGTTGACAGGCCTAATTATAATTATGGAGGTAAAAAAGAAGATATGGCAAAAGCTAGTCATACACATCAAATCTACCCCCATCTTGTTGAGAAACTTGATGAGCAAAAAATCATGTTCATAGAAAGCCAATAAGATCTGTTCGGTTGGATCAACGTAAAAAAAAAAGTACAAAGCCTTAGAAATGAACAACTGCATGGCAGTTTTACGACTAGAGATGTGCATATTTAACTGCTTTCATTCAGTCCAAATCAGTGCAAAAACTAACAAGTTTGTGCTGCCTAGATACTAAATTGGAAGAGACCAAGGAAAAGATGCATAAACTCGACTTAAGCTTACCTGGAGCCATGTACCCATAAGAACCAGCAACCGAGGTCCAGTTAGACGAATCAGGGCTCAACAATCTCGCGGTTCCAAAATCTGATAGTCGTGGCTCGAGCTCTGACTCGAGCAGAATGTTATCCATCGATACGTCGCGGTGGACTATAGGAGGAGAGCAATCATGGTGCAAGTAAGCAAGAGCATGAGCCACTCCTTGAACAATGCTCACCCTTGTACCCCACCCTAGTTCTACTGCCCCATCATCACTGTACAATAGTTTTCCCAAGCTGCCTCTCTCTATGTATTCATAAACCAAGTACAAGTGCCCTTTCATGGAACAAAACCCGTAGAGCTTGATGATATTCCGGTGCCTAACTTCTGTTAGAGTTTGAATCTCATTCTCAAAACTCTGACGATTCACCAATGGAATGTCATTTGAGTCTGTCACATTGAGCCTTTTTACTGCCACTGGTTGACCCATTGGCAACACCGCTTTGTAAACGGTTCCGAACCCTCCTTTCCCAATGCAGTACGTCTCGTTGAAGTACTCCGTGGCTTTTGCAATATCTCCAAAAGTGAATTTCCCTTCTCTTTCCCAAATGAGTGAGTCGAAACTTTCGTCCATTTTGTTACTTATGGTCTGTTCATCATGTTGCTTTGATGGCCTAAGAAGGATGAGGCATCCAACAATGACAGCAACCAAAACTAAGATGCCGATAACCGGGACAATGACGCCAATCAGAACCTTTTTGTCGAACCTCTTTGACTTCCTCCCACTTGTTGATGTTGCATTACAAGGGGAAAATCCTTCTGCATTTCCACACAATCCTGAATTTCCAATGTATGCTCCCGTTGCGTTTTGGAATTTTCTACCCAAGGGAATAGGACCGGACAACTCATTGTAGGAGAAATCAATGGACTGTAAACTAATCATGCCGGTTAAGGCCGAAGGAATGGTCCCTGAGAGATTGTTGTTTGATAAATTGAGATTCTCCAGTGAGGTTAAAGCTCCCAAGCTAGCCGGAATAGGTCCTGATATTGAATTGCTACTTAGGTTCAAAAGTATCTGCAGTGAAGACAATTTGCCTAGCTCTGCTGGGATACTTCCAGATAAAGAGTTATTTCCCAAGTTCAAGCTCAATAATCTCTTACAGCTTCCGAGCTCATTTGGAACAGTCCCATTCAACTTGTTTTTCGACAAATCAAGATGCTGAAGGTCTGTTAAGTGACCCAAACTCGGAGGAACCTCTCCCGTTAAACGGTTGTTGCTCAGATTGAGGTTCAATAGATGGCCTAAATTCCCCAACTCAGTGGGAATTTCACCAGTCAATTCGTTCGAGCTCAGGCTTAGGATGCCTAATCTGGTCAATTTTCCTAACTGAACCGGTATTTCACCAGAAATTCTATTCCCATCAAACTGCACGTTTGTGAGTTTGGTACATTCTCCCCATTGTGGGTAGAGCTCACCCGAAAATAGATTACCCATCAGAGTGATGAAGTAAAGATTCGGGTAGACTCCAAACGCCTCAGAAATGTTTCCAGAAAACTGGTTCCATTCAAGACGGACTCTAGTTAGTCCAGAGCACTTCTTCAAGCACTCGGGCAACAACCCACTGAACTCATTTTTGTGTGCTGTCAATTCCTGGAGAGCAAGACCGTTGCATAACCCGGGTGGTAGCTCACCCGAAAAGTTGTTCTCAGAAAAGCTAACATTGACCAAAGGACTATTCTTCCCCAAGTCACTGGGGATAGTACCTGATAGTTTGTTAACATACAAGAAGAGTCTCTGAAGATTATTGAGGCTGGAGAGGTTGTTCGGCAATTCCCCACTCAGTTCGTTGGTGTTAAGATCAAGAACTTGCAATGAAATTAGATTTCCAATCTCTGGAGGAATTGGTCCACTGAGATTGTTGGAAACGAGCTGCAACACAGTGAGATTTTTGAGATTCCCAATACTATGAGGAATTGGACCCAAGAGTTGATTTCCTGAAAGGTCTAATTTGATCAAACCTTTCAAGTCTCCAATCTCCAGTGGGATAGAGCCAGAGAACTGGTTGTCGTAAAGGAAAAGGTAATTGAGCTGTGTCAATTGTCCGATTTTAGATGAAATGTTACCAGTGAAGGAATTGTTTTGAAGCTGCAAAGATATCAGTTGGGTCCAGTTGGTGAAGAAATAAGGCGAAATCTCACCGGAGAAAAAGTTATCAGATAAACCCAATTCAGATATCCTCTTCAGGTTTGACAAGGCCAAAGGTAATTCTCCGGTAAGCGAATTCAAGGCCAGAGCTAAGTATGTGAGGTTAGAACAAGAACCAAGCTCAGAAGGGATTGTGGATTTCAAGCCATTCATGCTAAGATCAAGACGTTGAAGATTCCCAAGTTGGCCTATGGAAGAAGGAATTTGGCCTTCAACTGAGTTGTTATTAAGTTCAATGATTTGAAGACCAGAAAGTGAACCAATGACCTCAGGAATTTGACCAGTGAATTGGTTATTTCCCAAGCGAAGAGCTTTAAGCATAGAAAGCTTGGAAAAGTTTAATGACAATGGCCCTGAAAATGAATTAGAATTAAGATTGAGAGATTCAAGATTTTTCAAACGGGTGAAAACTGGTTCAGGGATTTGGCCAGTGAATAGGTTCGCCGACAAGTCAAGGTACTTCAAGTTCAAACATTTTGGAATGAACTCAGGGAATCCCAATATGAATTTATTGATAGAAAAGCTAAGGTATGACAAAGATTCCATACCTGTAAATTTGGACCAATCTGGTGTTTCTAACTGGTTCCATCCAAAGTCCAAGTACCGTACGTTTTGGAGGTTGGTAACTTGATATGGAACTGACCCATTTAGTATGTTGTTGAAGAGACTAATGTACTCTAGCTCTGACAACAATCCGATCTCCAATGGAATCACTTCGACAAAAAAGTTGTTGCTGAAGTCCAGGAGTTGGAGACTAGAGAGGTTACCAATATTGGGTGGAATTGACCCAAAGAGACTGTTGTTGCTGAGGTCGAAATAAGTGAGATTTGGGAACGAGGTGAAGTCAAAGTTTTCAAGGGTTCCGTCGATGTTTGAATTGGTGAGGTTTATGCTGGAGACAGAACCGGTACTGGTGCAGAGGATTCCAGTCCAGTTGCAGAGGTTTTTGAGATTGTTTAGAGACCAAGAATTTAGAGAAGGTGGAGATGAAAGGGTGTTCTTCCATTTGACCAGAGATTCTGCTTGCGTTGTCGACGATGGTTTGGCGTCAAATGGATGTAGTAAGAGAAAGAGAGTGAAGGAAACAAGAATGCAAGGTTTTTGAAATGTAGCCATAGCTGGTTTTGGTTAAGTTCTCATGGGACAAAAAGAATGGGACTCTGTTTTATAGCAGAGCAGAGCAGAGCAGAGGGAGATGATGATGATGATGGTGGTCTGAGTTGGTTAAGTGCAAACCCACTTTGTTGTGGAAACGTTTTTCCTATGGAGGGTTGGAAAAATAGACCGGCTTCCCACTAGTATTTTTTTTTGCAAAGAAACTTCCCAGTTCCCACTGGTATAAATCACGGAAGAAATATAACAGTAATAATTCAGCGAATAAAATATCATTTGCGCAAACGACAATCGAAACGAGACATAAAGTATCGTTCATTTCATTTTATGGATCGTATCGGGATACGTATCGTGTGTCATAAGATACGTTAACAAAAGCAAATATAGTATAAATAAATAGTTATACTTAATTACAATCTACAAAACTGTTGGATATATATGGAAAATAAGTGTTTAATGTATGGAAAATTGGCGCTTAGGATGAAAAATTTCAAGTCTCCCAAGTAAGGTCCATAACAGTGAGTCTTTCTGGTGCCTGAGTCATGCAATACATGATCGAAACATGTTCTTTCTTCTATTTGAGCTTTGAGTTTTGATTTTCTCTAAATTCTTTATATGGCAAGATATGTCATCGTATCGTAGAATATCTAAAAAGATACGGGGTGGGATACTTATCGATTTTGGAAGGAGACGATACGTATCCGTATCGTAGGATTTTAACATCCATGCCCCCTAAATTGAAGGAACGCCGATTTCACTATCAACAAAGTCTTACAAACGGATTTACAAAGAGATACAAGAATCTCACAAACACCCTAACGTGTATTCCTACAAATTACAACGAAAGAGGAAAGACCTCGCCCAAAAAAAAAAAAAAAAGATGAACCAAACCCTTCGATGCAGCTGAAATAAGGAGATCAGAAACAGAGAGCAAACTGCCCCAAATACAGTCAACAACTTACCGGAGGTTAGAGCAAAGAAATGGCTGCACTTAGAGCTTTCCCATTTCCACGTTTTTCTTCTTCTTCCAACATCTGATGATAGGTCTCCCCATAGACTAGAAAGTCTTCTTTTGGCTTCCAAGGGAAGCTATAACAGAACATGTGCCAAGAGTGTGTAGCAGGGGCAGCTGCGGTAAGGTTTCAGGGATTCAGAAAATGCACTAAAATTTTATACTTTTTTTTTTTATAGTTTGATTTTTCTTTGATATTGTTTGCGCTCGTCATACAAAGTTGGAGTAAATTGAAAATCACTTATTAGAGGGAGATTTTTTAGAGTAATAAGTGGAGAGAGATATAGAAGATTTATTGGAGATCGTGCTCAGAGATTTTGAGACTCCAAAACGAACAAGGCAAAAAGCCCTTAAGTTTAAGAGTGAGTAGATCATTATGGCTCAAACAAAACAAAACAAATTAGGCCCAATCCAAAAATAAATCTTTTGGGCCACAAATTATTGGACCTCCATAAATATAAAGGGAAAATGATGGCTCAAGACGTGTTTTGCTAATTAATACCCGCCAAGGACATTTTCAGTATTACCAAATGTTCTGGCGGGTATTAATTATCAAAACACGTCCTTGACCGTCATTTTCCCAAATATTAAATAATGAGGGGAAACCAACAAGAGTGTAGAAGTGGAATCACACGATAATGGGTTAGCACTTAGCACTTTGCGAGGAGGAGCTTTAGGATTAGTGCTCCGATTTCCACCACCTGCGTTTAAGTCAGTTGATTAAGAAGAGTGGATTTTGAATGTTTTGTTCTTTTTTCTTGTGTGTGTGTGTGGAGAGAGAGAGAGAGAGAGAGAGAGAGAGAGAGAGAGAGAGAGAGAGAGAGAGAGAGAGAGAGAGAGAGAGAGAGAGAGAGAGAGAGATCTCCAACGGGTCAATATACGGCAACGGAGTCTCTAAGTTCTCAACTATGTGCATTGTGGTTGGGTCCACCCATTTGTTAGGTTCATGCCCCATGAGACCTTCCAGAAGGCCATCAGCTACACCTCTGGTTCAACAGGTTGCAGGAGGAGCACTGAAGGTGGATTGGCTTGTGTGCCGTATCCATCCGTTTGGAATGGAAGCTAGCTCCTCTCCTTGTGTCTATACAATGTGATATCGTATGGTGGTTAATTAGGTGTGGCAAAAACAGAGTGATTCAACCACCGAGGGTGGTAGCCCAGCTGGCCTGGGTGATGGGGCTTGAGTGCCTTTCCCTCCACGTGCACTCGAGTTCGAGCCCCTCCAGTGGCAAAAAAATGTATATGCGCTGGAGGGACGCGTGGAGGGCCCTTGGCCAGTTGTGCGCCTAGGTGGTGCTGTGGTGACGGCCTGTCCTCCCGGACAGTAGCTATGGCTCGAACCGGACATTCCACAGCGGGTTGGGAGCCCCTATGGTCACGCCCAAGGGGGGTTGCTACGCCGGTTGCCCCCTCCTGCCCTTTTGATTTTCAAAAAAAAAAAAAACAGAGTGATTCACAGTGAACGACAGCTGTTCGGGAGCAGGGCCGGCCCAAGAATTTTTAGTGCCCAAGGTCAATTAAAAAAAAGTGTGCCCTTAAAAAGTTACAATACTTAACAATTTTTACAGCAACAATTACAATACGAGAAGGCCAAACCAATATAAAGTTCTACTAATCATTACAAACGAGCACAAAATACGAGATCGTCAAGATTTTGGGGTGAGTTTGGGGGGAAACGATTTTGGGGAGGTGTTATTTGGTGGTTTGGGGGAAATGATTTTGGAAATTTAGTAGGTTGGACACTTGGGCTTATGGAATGGTAGGTTGGGCTAACTCATTACCTCTAATTGGGCATTTTTTTTCATTATATTGGGCTTAAAAAGAGTTCTACTCAAATCCAAATAATGAAAATATTAGAGTGCCCTAAAAATTGAAATATGTGGGATGCCCAAGGTCCAGGCCTCTTGGGCCTTGGGGTTGGGCCGGCCTTGCTCGGGAGTGATACTCTGTGTGAGGGTGAGAGAGAATCAGAAAGCGTGAGTTGAGTTCGAGCTCCTGTATGGGACGCTCCTCCTCCGGTGAGAGTTTTTTTGTAATCTGTATGTGATTAGTAAATGAAATTTTCTCTGAATTTCTCTTCTCTTTGATTCGGTGTTTGGTTTGGCCCGCAACTTCTATTTTCAAATTGAAAAGACAATGTCTTATGCTTTGTTTGGTTTGTGATTTGAGTAGTGTTTTTGGATAATGAGTGGAGAGAGAAATAAGAGTAATGATTGGAGAGAGAGATAACAAGTGGAGAGAGATAGAGTGAGAAATGATTGAAAAGTTAGAGAGAGAAGTGAGAGTAATAATTGAATTAAGAAATATTTTTTGAGTAGAGTAATGAAGTAAATTCTCAATCGCAAATTCAATAGACTACCCGAAACTGAAGTAGTCGGGGGTAAACTCACGAACTAAGCCTTCTATTTCTTGTGACATGAAGAAACATATGCCAAAAACCCATTTCATGACCATTGCCATGGAGGAACCCAATGTAGTCTCTCTCCCCTTCGGCCAAAGTCATTTTACGTACGCGCACCATGCAAATAATAATCACAAGGAACTCGCCCGAAATGGACATGCAAATTATAATCACAAGGAGCTCGCCCCCAAAACGGGATGATGACGATTGGGTTCACTCGTCTTCTCGTTTATGCCAACGCGGTTCGTGGTCGTGATAGTGAGATTTCCGAATATTGGAAGTTTCTGCACAAAACATACGCTAAAGATGTTTCACAGCAACTCGAGGCCAATCGAAAACGAAGATTGATAGTGATCTTATGACAGTGAAGAGGATTTAGTTATTAGACAAAAATATAAGAGGTGCAAGGTCGCACTTCATAACTTCTCTAACTATTACTAGACAAAACATTGTGTTTTCAACCACATTGCATATTTTTGACAAGACCATCCCTAAGAATGTTTCCTAACACTCTCATTTTCCAGTACCTAACTGTTGGTGCAAAACTCGTCGTAGCTAATGAAAGAGGATAAACAGAGATGCTTTAAGTCACTTTACAAAGTCGCTGTCCTTAAGACGATATTCGCCTCCACCAATTCGAGAGAATTTGGTGTGCACCGGGTTATAGCGAAGTCGCCTCCAAGATAAAATGAAGTTCAGTCTCAAACTGTTGTCTAACTGCGTCACGCACTAACGAAGAAAGACCCGAATACCTTCGGATTTTGCGAGCTTGCCAAGATCAAATGTAGGAGATAATTCTAGAGAGAAATAACAATCAGAATGGTTCTGATTATGTCCCCCCGAATTGGTAGAACCCTTTGCCTTTTTATAGGCATAGATCGTGACCGTTGGCCAAAGATTACACCTCTTTGATTAAATCCAGTAGTCATGTCTATTTATAATAGCCATGTCTATTCGTTCCACCCCAATGGTCACACCTTTTGGGCCCGGTCATGTCTATTCATTTAACTTGAATAGACACACCTCTTGTGCTTAATTCCAATGTTCATGTCTATTCATTTAACCTGAACAGACACACCTCTTGGATTAAAACGATTCACCAATAATTACATTTAATATCCATTAAATATTTTGGAAATGATCCAACACTAACATCATGTACATTTCCTTTTCAAGAAGGCACTGCTACTTCCGAGGGCTTGCTATCTTGCTAATTTTTATAGCGTCCAATGGTTCAGACAAGCATGCCTGAGTTCGTGCAGAAAGTTCTTGTGCGACGAATCGCATAGTGGGCCGTGTCTCTGGCGCAGCTTGTGTGCATGCTAAGGCCACCGAAACTACAAACACCACTCCCACTGCCATTTCGCCTGATGGAGGGGGGAGGCGTTGGTCTATCACGCCCTTCAATAATAAGTCCTCGTAATCAAATGACAAAGATGATGATAGAGTAGTCAACATTTCCGCTGGATGTCTTCCCATCAGTACTTCCAGAGCAACCACCCCGAAGCTGTAAACATCGCATTTCTCTGTGACTCGCATAGAAAGGGCCAGCTCTTCACAACAACCAAGTGAAACCAACATATTAATCAAAATTTTGAGCTGAATCAAAGTATAGACATCGCATTTCTCTATGACCAGCATAGCAAGTGCCAGCTGCAGCTCTATGCAATTTGATACAGCAAAGGAAACCTAAAGGAGAATAAAAAAAATTCTTGCTCATAGAAGGGTATGTTGCCTTTGGATCTTGAATTTGTAGACAGAGTTATAATTATGGAGGTAAGAAAGAAGATATGGCAAAAGCAAGTCATTCACATCAAATTTACCCCCATCTTTTTCTAGCCACTGCAGATATCTTAGATCTAAACAAAGCATTAGAAATGAACAACTGCACGGCAGTTTTATGACTAGAGATGTGCATATTTATCTGCATTCATTCAGTCCAAATCAGTGCAAAAAACTAACGAATTTGTGCTGCCTAGATATATAAAAAATTAGAGATTAAGGAAAAGATGCATAGACTCGACTTACAAGCTTACCTGGAGCCATGTACCCATAAGAACCAGCAACCGAGGTCCAGTTAGACGAATCAGGGTTCAACAATCTTGCGGTTCCAAAATCTGATAGTCGTGGCTGTAGCTCTGACTCGAGCAGAATGTTATTCATCGATACGTCACGGTGGACTATAGGAGGAGAGCAATCGTGGTGCAAGTAAGCAAGAGCATGAGCCACTCCTTGAATAATCCTCACCCTTGTACCCCACCCTAGTTCTACTGCCCCATCATCACTGTACAATACTTTTCCCAAGCTGCCCCTCTCTATGTACTCATAAACCAAGTACAAGTGCCCATTCATGGAACAAAACCCGTAGAGCTTGATGATATTCCGGTGCCTAACTTCTGTTAGAGTTCGAATCTCATTCTCGAAACTCCGACGATTCACCAATGGAATGTCATTTGAGTCTGTCACATTGAGCCTTTTTACTGCCACTGGTTGACCCATTGGCAACACCGCTTTGTAAACGGTTCCGAACCCTCCTTTCCCAATGCAGTACGTCTCATTTAAGTCCTCCGTGGCTTTTGCAATATCTCTGAAAGTGAATTTCCCTTCTCTTTCCCAAATGAGTGAATCGAAACTTTCGTCCATTTTGGTACTTTTGGACTGTTCATCGTGTTGCTTCGACAGCCTAAGAAGGACTAGGCATCCAACAATGACGGCAACCAAAACTAAGATGGCGATAACCGGGACAATGACGCCAATCAGAACATTTTTGTCGAACCTCTTTGACTTCCCACTTGTGGAATTTGCATTACAAGGGGATAGTCCTTCTGCATTTCCACACAATCCTGAATTTTCAAGGTATGCTCCCTTTGCGTTTTGGAAATTGTTACCCGAGGGAATAGGACCGGACAACTCATTGTACGAGAAATCAATGGACCGTAAACTAACCATGCCAGTTAAGGCTGAAGGAATGGTCCCCGAGAGATTGTTGTTTGATAAATTGAGATTCTCCAGTGAGGTAAGAGCTCCCAATCTAGCTGGAATAGTTCCAGATATTGAATTGCTACTTAGGTTCAAAAGTATCTGCAATGAAAACAATTTGCCTAGCTCTGATGGGATACTTCCAGATAAAGAGTTATTTCCCAAGTTCAAGCTCAATAATCTCTCACAGCTTCCAAGCTCATTTGGAACAGTCCCATTCAACTTGCTTTTCGATAAATCAAGAACCTGAAGGTCTGGTAAGTGACCTAAACTCGAAGGAAATGCTCAGATTGAGGTGGAACAGATGGCCTAAATTCCCCAACTCAGTGGGAATTTCACCAGTCAATTCGTTCGAGCTCAGGCTTAGGATGCCTAATCTGGTCAATTTTCCTAACTGAACCGGTATTTCACCAGAAATTCTATTCCCATCAAACTGCACGTTTGTGAGTTTGGTACATTCTCCCCATTGTGGGTAGAGCTCACCCGAAAATAGATTACCCATCAGAGTGATGAAGTAAAGATTCGGGTAGACTCCAAATGCCTCAGAAATGTTTCCAGAAAACTGGTTCCCTTCAAGACGGACTCTAGTTAGTCCAGAGCACATCTTCAAGCACTCGGGCAACAACCCACTGAACTCATTTTTGTGTGCTTTTAATTCCTGGAGAGCAAGACCGTTACATAACCCGGGTGGTAGCTCACCCGAAAAGTTGTTCTCAGAAATGCTAACATTGACCAAAGAACGACAATTCTTCCCCAAGTCCTTGGGGATAGTCCCGGATAGTTTGTTAGCAGACAAGGAGAGTCTCTTAAGATTATTTAGTCTAGAGAGGTTGTTAGGCAATTCCCCAGTCAATTGGTTGGTGTTAAGATCAAGAATTTCTAATGAAATTAGATTTCCAATCTCTGGAGGAATTGGTCCACTGAGATTGTTGGAAACGAGCTGCAACACAGTGAGATTTTTGAGATTCCCAATACTATGAGGAATTGGACCAAAGAGTTGATTTCTTGAAAGGTCTAATTTGATCAAACCTTTCAAGTCTCCAATCTCTAGTGGGATAGAGCCAGAGAAGTGGTTGTTGTAAAGGAAAAGGTAATTGAGCTGTGTCAATTGCCCGATTTCAGATGAAATGTTACCAGTGAAGGAATTGTTTTGAAGCTGCAAAGATATCAGTTGGGTCCAGTTGGCGAAGAAATAAGGCAAAATCTCACCGGAGAAAAAGTTAGCGGATAAACCCAATTCAGATATCCTCTTCAGGTTTGACAAGGCCAAAGGCAATTCTCCGGTAAGCGAATTCAAGGCCAGAGCTAAGTAGGTGAGGTTAGAACAAGAACCAAGCTCAGGAGGTATTGTGGATTTCAAGCCATTCATGCTAAGATCAAGATGTTGAAGATTCCCAAGTTGGCCTATGGAAGAAGGAATTTGGCCTTCAAATGAGTTAAAATTAAGTTCAATGATTTGAAGACCAGAAAGTGAACCAATGATCTCAGGAATTTGACCAGTGAATTGGTTATTTCCCAAGCTGTTGGGGTAAGACAACATTTCAGCAACCTTTTGATCAGTGGGTTTCCTAGCGCTACACCATTTTTGGTGTAGCGCTACCGCGTGGTCTAGCGCTATAGCAAAATGGCTATAGCGCTACCGAGAGCCTTCGGGCCTTAAATTGTATTTAGGGTTTTGTGCGCAGCTGCGCATGTGAGGGTTTTTGTAATCACTTTTTCTGAGCGTGAAAAAGAGAGAGGCGAGAGAAAACACATCTCAAAGAGATTGTGAGAAGACTTGTACTCTTGGATTGATTTCATAGTGGACTGGTGTGGCTCCCGTGGTTTTTTCCTCACGTTGAGGTTTTTCCACGTATATCTTGTGTCTCGTTTTCTTTCCAGTTTTCATTACGCACGTATTTGTTTGCTTTATTCTGTGATCCATTGTTTCAAGATCCGTAGGGGCGTTGTAGGATTGCATAAAATCCATAACAACTGGTATCAGAGCCGCGGTTGTAGTAGGTTTTGTTCGACAGGTTAGGGTTTAATCTCGTTCGGGCAGGCCAGAGTTCAGTGGGAGCTATGGGTTCTGAAGAAGGCAAGCAGAGGATGGAGAAGTTTGACGGGTCAGACTTCGCGTTCTGGAAAACGCAGATAGAGGACTATCTGTATCAGAAAGATCTTTACCGGCCGCTGCTGGGTAAAGAAAAGGGGAAGAAGAAAGATGAGAGCAACGAGGATTGGGACGTCCTGGACAGGAAGGCGTTAGGGGTTGTTCGCTTGTCCCTTCAAAGTCAATCACCCACAACATCTTGAAGGAGAAAACGACGGAGGGTCTTGTGGAAGCACTGAAAAAGATGTACGAGCAACCGTCTGCTGCGAATAAGGTACATCTCATGAAAAAACTTTTCAATCTGTCTATGGCTGAAGGGGTTTCCTTTATGTCACATCTCAGTGAGTTCAATACGATAGTTGATCAACTTATGTCTGTCGAAATCAAGTTTGATGATGAGGTTCAAGCCTTGTTAATACTGTCTCAGTTGCCAGAGAGCTGGCAGGGTACCGTTACTGCAGTCAGTAATTCGGCAGGGAAAGAAAAGTTGAAACTGAGTGAGGTTGTTAGTTTGATTCTGACTGAGGAGGTCAGAAGGGGTTCGATCGATGGTTCAGGTAGTTCAAGTTCAGCTCTAAGTTTTGAGCAGAGGGGCAGAAGCCAAACCAAAGGTGGTCAGAATCAGAACAGGAATAAGTCGAAATCGAAGGGCAAGGGCAAGGGAAATAAAGATAGATCTCATGTTCGGCCCATTAAAGGTGAATGTTGGAATTGTGGTCAGACAGGCCATATGTCACAAACTTGCAAAGCACCGAAAAAGAATAACGGTGGGCAGGAGGCTCACGTTGTGCACGATGCACTTATTCTTTCCATGAACAGTGACACTGAATCTTGGGTGATTAATTCGGGTGCCTCATTCCACGCCACTACTAACAGGGAGGTTCTGCAGAACTATGTAGCAGGGGACTTTGGGAAAGTATACTTGGGGGACGACGAGCCTTGCAGTATTGTGGGAAAAGGGGATGTTCAGATTGCAACGCATGGGTTCAAATGGTGTCTGAAAGATGTCAGGCACGTTCCGAAGTTGAAGAGGAATCTTATTTCGGTTGGACAGCTTGCAGCAGCAGGTTATACATCGACATTCACAGGGGACATGTGGAAAGTCTCCAATGGTACCATGGTGACGGCTAAAGGCAATAAAGTTGGTACACTTTACTTGACTTCACATGGTAGCGACATACTTGCAGTTATAGACAGCAAGGAGAGTTCAAATCTGTGGCATTATAGATTGGGGCATATGAGTGAGAAGGGAATGAAGGTTATGCAGTCAAAAGGGAAGCTACCGGGTTTAGGGTCAGTGGATATTGACATGTGTGAAGATTGTATCTTCGGGAAACAGAAACGGGTTAGCTTTCAGAAAGGCGGCAGGCCTCCCAGGGCTCAGAAGCTAGAGCTTGTCCATACAGATGTATGGGGTCCAGCTACAGTGTCTTCTCTTGGCGGTTCTTATTACTATGTTACCTTTGTCGACGATCACTCGAGGAAGGTATGGGTATACTTCATGAAGCACAAGTCAGAGGTCTTTGAAGTCTTCAAGAAGTGGAAGGCCATGGTTGAGAATGAAACAGATTTGAAGGTGAAAAGGTTGAGGTCCGACAACGGCGGAGAATATGAGTTGGGGGAGTTCAAGAAAGCCTGCGCTCTATCCGGGATTCGTTTAGAGAGGACACCTCCAGGGACTCCGCAGCACAATGGCATTGCAGAAAGGATGAACAAGACTTTGACTGAGCGTGCTAGGAGCATGCGGTTACACGCAGGGTTGCCCAAGATGTTTTGGGCAGATGCAGTCAGCACAGCAGCACATTTGATCAATCTTGGGCCATCAGTTCCGTTGAATTTTGGTATACCAGAGGAGGTTTGGAGTGGTAAAGAGGTAAGTCTCTCACACTTACGTGTTTTCGGTTGTGTTTCCTATGTGCATATTAGCGACAAGGACAGGGATAAACTTGATGCTAAGTCACAGAAGTGCACCTTTATTGGATACGGCGGAGATGAGTTTGGTTATCGTTTTTGGGATAACAAGAACCGGAAGATAATCAGAAGCAGAGATGTTGTGTTTGATGAGAAGGTGATGTACAAAGACAGGGACAGCAAACTGAGCAGTGGGAGTACCACTTCGGATGGAGATACATCCAAGTACTTTGGGTTGGAGGATCTTCCAGGTGACAGGGGGAACAGGGGTCTGGTCAGGCAGAGGAGAGAGTTTTAGATGAGACAGTTTCAGAGGGGACAGTTTCAGATGAGGCAGCTCCAGAGACAGGGACTAGTTCAGCGGTCAGAGAGTTGAGGAGGACAACTAGAGTACACAGGCCGAATCCGAAATATATTTCTTCGCTTGATTACTTGCTTTTGACGGACAGTGGAGAACCAAAGTGCTATGATGAGGCTATGCAGGTTTCTGAGTCAGCAAAGTGGAAGACTGCGATGCAGGAAGAGATGGATTCTCTTTATTCCAACGGTACTTGGCAGTTAGCTCAGCTTCCCGCAGGAAAGAAAGCCTTGCAGAACAAATGGGTTTTTCGGCTTAAGCAGGAGAGTGATGGCAAGAAAAGGTACAAGGCAAGATTGGTTGTAAAGGGCTTCCAACAAAGGAGGGGATTGATTATACAGAGATATTTTCACCCGTTGTGAAGATGGCCACTATCAGAGTGGTGCTGAGTATGGTTGCTGCTGAAAATCTCCACCTTGAGCAGTTAGATGTTAAAACTGCTTTTCTTCACGGAGACTTGGATGAAGAAATCTACATGAAGCAGCCTATTGGCTTCATTGTGAAAGACAAGGAAGAGATGGTGTGCAGGCTCAGGAAGAGTCTGTATGGTTTGAAACAGGCTCCCAGACAGTGGTACAGAAAGTTTGACGGTTTCATGCAGCGCAATGGCTACACAAGGTGCAATGGGGATCACTGTTGTTACTTCAAGAGGTTTGAGTCTAGCTACATCATTTTATTGCTCTACGTAGATGATATGCTTGTAGCAGGTTCCTGTGTTAGGGAGATCAACAAATTGAAGCAGCAGTTGGCAACAGAGTTTGCTATGAAAGATCTAGGTGCAGCTAAGCAGATACTTGGGATGAGAATCAGCAGAGATAAGGCTCAGGGAACCTTACGGTTGAGTCAAGCTGAGTATATTGAGCGTGTTCTGGAGAGGTTCAATATGCAGGTGCTAAGGCGGTTGGCACACCCTTGGGAAGTCATTTCAAACTTTCTCAAGGGCAATCACCCAAGACAGATGCAGAAAGAGAGTACATGGCCAAGGTTCCGTATACCTCGGCCGTGGGTAGCCTGATGTATGCGATGGTGAACACGAGACCAGACATTGCCCATGCAGTGGGAGTTGTGAGCAGGTTTGCTAGCAATCCGGGGAAACAGCATTGGGAAGCAGTAAAGTGGATTATGCGATATTTGAAAGGTACCACTGATTTGCCACTTTGTTTTGGGAGAGGGAAATTGACAGTGCAGGGATATGTGGATGCTGACTTTGCCGGTGATCATGATACGCGGCGAAGTACCACAGAATATATCTATACTATGGGTTCAATAGCGGTGAGCTGGGTCTCACGTCTGCAGAAATTAGTGACATTATCTACTACAGAAGCTGAGTATGTGGCCGTGACTGAGGCTGCAAAGGAGATGGTTTGGATGAAGGGCTTCTTGGAGGAGCTGGGTTTGAAGCAAGAGAACTGTGTTCTTTTCAGTGACAGCCAGAGTGCTATTCACCTTGCCAAAAATCCAGTGTTCCATGCCAGGACGAAGCACATTGATTTGAGGTATCATTTTATTCGCTCGCTTTTGGAAGATGGGGATTTGTTGCTAGAGAAGATTTTGGGGGAACGAAATCCGGCAGATATGTTGACCAAGTCTGTTACTGTTAAGAAACTGTTATGTTCGACTTCAGTTGGCCTTCATGCTTGAAGAGATGATGGGCCTTGAGCCACACCAAGAGGGGCCAGATGACTACGTCCATGATTGATTGAGATTATTTGGGTTTGCGGATGCTTCAGGTTATGCGGATGCTTCAGGTTATCTTCAAGTGGGAGATTGTTGGGGTAAGACAACATTTCAGCAACCTTTTGATCAGTGGGTTTCCTAGCGCTACACCATTTTTGGTGTAGCGCTACCGCGTGGTCTAGCGCTATAGCAAAATGGCTATAGCGCTACCGAGAGCCTTCGGGCCTTAAATTGTATTTAGGGTTTTGTGCGCAGCTGCGCATGTGAGGGTTTTTGTAATCACTTTTTCTGAGCGTGAAAAAGAGAGAGGCGAGAGAAAACACATCTCAGAGAGATTGTGAGAAGACTTGTACTCTTGGATTGATTTCATAGTGGACTGGTGTGGCTCCCGTGGTTTTTTCCTCACGTTGAGGTTTTTCCACGTATATCTTGTGTCTCGTTTTCTTTCCAGTTTTCATTACGCACGTATTTGTTTGCTTTATTCTGTGATCCATTGTTTCAAGATCCGTAGGGGCGTTGTAGGATTGCGTAAAATCCATAACACAAGCGAAGAACTTTAAGCATAGAAAGCTTCGAAAAGTTCAATGACAATGGCCCTGAAAATGAATTAGTACTAAGATTTAGAGATTCAAGATTTCCCAAATGGGTGAAAACTGATTCAAGGATTTGGCCAGTGAATAGGTTCGACGATAAGTCAAGGTGCTTCAAGTTGAAACATTTTGGAATGAACTCAGGGAATCCCAATGTGAATTTATTGATAGAAAAGCTAAGGTATGACAAAGATTCCATACCTGTAAATTTGGACCAATCTGGTGTCTCTAACTGGTTCCATCCGAAGTCTAAGTACCATACGTTTTGGAGGTTGGTAACTTGATATGGAACTGATCCATTTAGTATGTTGTAGAAGAGACTAATGTACTGGAGCTCCGACAACATTCCAATCTCCGGTGGAATCGATTCGACAAAAAAGTTGTTGCTCAAGTCCAGGAGTTGGAGACTTGAGAGGTTACCAACATTGGGTGGAATAGACCCAAAGAGACTGTTTTTGCTTAGGTTGAAAACAGTGAGATTTGGGAAGGAAGTGAAGTCAAAGTTTTTTAGGGTTCCGTAAATGTTTGTATTGGCAAGGTTTATGCTGGAGACCGAACCAGTGGTGGTGCAGAGGATTCCAGTCCAGTTGCAGAGGTTTTTGAGATTGTTCAGCGACCAAGAATTTAGAGAAGGTGGAGAAGAAAGGGTGTTCTTCCATTTGACCAGAGATTCTGCTTGTGTTGATGATGATGGTTTGGCTTCAAATGGATTTAGTAAGAGAAAGAGAGTGAAGGAAACAAGAATGCAAGGTTTTTGAATGGCAGAGCAGTCATAGCTGGTTTTGGTGAAGTTTTCATGGGAAAAAGAGAATGCATGGGACTTTGTTTTATGTCAGAGCAGAGGGAGATGATGATGATGGTGTGAGTTGATTAAGCGCAAACCCACTTTGTTGTGGAAATGTGGAAACGTTTTATCGTGCGGGAGTGTTGGAAAAATAGGCCGACTTCCCACTAGTTCAAATCACGGAAGAAATATTGTGATGATAACAATGAAGCGAATAAATATCAATTGCGCAAATGAAACGAGACACAAATCAATCTTTACTTGGTTCCCCCTAAATTAAAGGTACGCCGATTTCACTATCAACGAAGTTTTACAAAGAGATACAAGAATCTCACAAATGTATTCCAACAAATTACAACCAAAGAAGAAAGACCTCGCCAAAAAAAAATGAGCCAAACACTTTGATGCAGCTGAAATAAGGAGCTCAGAAACATAGAGCAAAACTGACCCAAATATCGTCAACAACTGCAAAGAAACGGCTGCACTTAGAGCTTTCCCCTTTACACTAGAAAGTTTTGTTTTGGCTTCCAAGGGAAGCTAACAGAACATGTGCCAAGAGTGTGTAGCATGGCGGCTGCGATAAGGTTTCAGGGGTTCAAGCGAACCCCATAGGTTTAGAAAACGCGCTCAAATTTTATACTTTATTTATTCATTTATTATAGTTTGATTTTTCTTTGATATTGTCTGCACTCATCATACAAAGTCGGAGTAAATGAAAAATCACCTAAGTTTGTGAGTGAGTAGATCATTATAGCTCAAACAAAACAAAATAAATTAGGCCCAATCCAAAAATAAATCTTTTGGGTCACAAATGATTGGACCTCCATAAATATAAATAAGGAGGGAAACCAACAAGGAGTGTAGAGGTGGAATCACACGATAATAGTTTGCACTTTGCGAGGAGCAGCTTTAGGATTAGTGCTCCGGTTTCAACAACCTGCGTTTAATGAGTTGATGTTTAGTGGTTTAAGTGAGGGAATCCAACAAGGAGTGTAGAAGTGGAATCCCTACTTCTTCTTGTTTTTGTGTGTGTGTGGAGAGAGAGAGAGAGAGAGAGAGAGAGAGAGAGAGAGAGAGAGAGAGAGAGAGAGAGAGAGAGAACAAATTAACATGCCCACTTCCTTCTGTCCAAAGACTCTAAACAAGTGCAGCTGCTTGGGAGTTCCCATTTTGCATTATTAATATGTGCGTAAATATACCTTTTCACGCCCCCTAACTTGGATTTGTTATGTCTGTTTGATATATTACTTGGAGTTTGATATTCGTTTTCCTCTTTTCAGGATCCACAGAGCCGTTGGATAACATTTGGAGCAAAATCGAGAAAAAAATTATAATGTTTAATAATTTTAGCCGTTAAATTCAATTGGTAGAAAGTTGGTCTGGACGTTCAGAGGAAGCCGAAAGCCGTGGGACTTAACAGTTGCAGAGTACACATTTGTTATCAAGGCTATAATAAGTTGCTCATGATCAAGCCAAATCAAGCGGTGGAAATTTAATTCCAATGGATCAATTACAGCTTTGGAAGGGAAGTAATTGGACTGGCTTGAAGGAAAATACTCCGACTGCAAATCCTTATTAGACAAAACTTTGTTTTTCAACCATATTTTTCACAAGACCATCCCTAAGAATGTTACCTAACACCCTCATTTTCTACCTAACATGATGTACATTTCCTTTTCAAGTTGTCACTCCTACTTCTGAGGGCTTGCTATCTTGCTCATTTTTATAGTGTCCAATAGTTCAGACAAGCATGCCTAATGCCTGAGTTCGTGCTGAAAGTTCCTGTGCGACGAATCGCATAGTGGGCCGTGTCTCTGGCGCTGCTTGTGTGCATGCTAAGGCCACCGAAACTACAAACACCACTCCCTCAGCCATTTCGCCTGACGGAGGGGGGAGACGTTGGTCTAGCATGTCCTTCAATAATAGGTCCTCGTAATTAGATGACAATGATGATGATAGAGTAGTCAAGAGTTCTGCTGGATGTCTTCCCATCAGTACTTCCAGGGCAACCACTCCGAAGCTGTAAACATCACATTTCTCTGTGGCTCGTATAGAAAGTGCCAGCTCTGCACAACAACCAAGCGAAACCAACATTTTATCAAAATTTTCTGCTCAATAAAAGTATAGACATCGCATTTCTCTATGACCAGCATAGCAAGTACAAGCTGCAGCTTTGTGCAATTTGATAGAGAAAAGGAAACCCAAACGAGAATAAAAATATTCTTGCTCATAGAAGGGGATGTGGCGTTTGGATCTTGAATTTGTAGACATGCAGAATTATAATTACACATACACATCAAATTTACGTCCATCTTGCTCCCCCCCCACAGTTTTATGACTAGAGATGTGCATGTTTAGGTGCATTCATTCAGTCCAAATCAGTACAAAAAACTAACAAGTTTGGGCTGTGTAGAAACTAAGTTGAAGAGACTAAGGAAAAGATACATAAACTCGACTTAAGCTTACCTGGAGCCATGTACCCATAAGAACCAGCAACGGAGGTCCAGTTTGACGAATCAGGGCTCAACAATCTCGCGGTTCCAAAATCTGATAATCGTGGCTCGAGATCTGACTCGAGCAGAATGTTATTCATCGATATGTCGCGGTGGACTATAGGAGGAGAGCAATCATGGTGCAAGTAAGCAAGAGCATGAGCCACTCCTTGAACAATGCTCACCCTTGTACCCCACCCTAGTTCTACTGCCGCATCTTTACTGTACAATACTTTTCCCAAGCTGCCCCTCTGTATGTACTCATAAACCAAGTACAAGTACGCTTTCACGGAACAAAACCCATAGAGCTTGATTATATTCCGGTGCCTAACTTCTGTTAGAGTTCGAATCTCATTCTCAAAACTCCGACGATTCACCAATGGAATGTCATTTGAGTCCGTCACATTGAGCCTTTTGACTGCCACTGTTTGACCCATTGGCAACACCGCTTTGTAAACGGTTCCGAACCCTCCTTTCCCAATGCAGTACGTCTCATTGAAGTCCTCTGTGGCTTTTGCAATATCTCCAAAAGTGAATTTCCCTTCTCTTTCCCAAATGAGTGACTCGAAACTTTCGTTTATTTTGGTACTTTCGGTCCGTTCATGGTGTTGCTTTGATGACCTACGAAGGATGAGGCATCCAAAAATGACAGCAATAAAAAATAAGACGCCGACAACGGGGACAATGACGCCAATCAGAACCTTTTTGTCGAACCTCTTTGACTTCCCACTTGAGGAATTTGCATTACAAGGGGATAATCCTTCTGCATTTCCACACAATCCTGAATTTCCAAGGTAAGCTCCCGATGCGTTTTGGAAAATGTTACCCAACGGAATCGGACCGGACAACTCATTGTAGGAGAAATCAATGGACCGTAAACTAACCATGCCGGTTAAGGCCGAAGGAATGGTCCCTGAGAGATTGTTGTGTGATAGATTGAGATTCTCCAGTGAGGTAAGTTCTCCCAAGCTAGCCGGAATAGTTCCTGACAATGAATTGCTACTGAGGTCCAAAAGATACTGCAGTGCAAACAAGTTGCCTAGCTCTGATGGGATACTTCCAGATAAATAGTTACTTCCCAAGTTCAAGCTCAATAAGCTCTCACAGCTTCCAAGCCCATTTGGTACAGTCCCATTCAACTCATTTTCCGATAAATCAAGAAGCTGAAGGTCTGTTAAGTAAGCCAAAGTCGGCGGAATCTCTCCCGTTAAACGGTTGTTGCTCAGATTGAGGTTGAGCAGGCCGCTTAAATTCCCCAACTCAGTGGGAATTTCACCAGTCAATTCGTTCGAGCTCAGGCTTAGGATACCTAACCGGGTCAAGTTGCCTAACTGAACTGGTATTTCACCAGAAATTCTATTCCCATCAAACTGCATGTTTGTGAGATTGGTACATTCTCCCCACTGTGGAGAGAGCTCACCTGAAAATAGATTACCCATCAGAGTGATGAAGTAAAGATTCGGGTAGACTCCAAACGCCTCAGAAATGTTTCCAGAAAACTGGTTCCATTCAAGACGGACTCTAGTTAGTTCTGAGCAGTTCTTCAAGCATTTGGGCAACGACCCATTGAATCCATTTACGTTTACTGTCAATTCCTGGAGAGCAAGACCGTTACATAACCCGGGTGGTAGCTCACCCGAAAAGTTGTTCTCGGAAAAGCTAACATTGGCCAAAGAAGGACTATTCTTCCCCAAGTCACTGGGGATAGAACCTGATAGTTTGTTAACATACAAGAAGAGTCTCTGAAGATTATTGAGGCTGGAGAGGTTGTTCGGCAATTCCCCTGTCAGTTCGTTGGTGTTAAGATCTAGAACTTGCAATGAAATTAGATTTCCAATCTCTGGAGGAACTGGTCCACTGAGATTGTTGGAAAAGAGCTGCAACACAGTGAGATTTTTGAGATTCCCAATACTATGTGGAATTGGACCCGAGAGTTGATTCGTTGAAAGGTCTAATTTGGTCAAACCTGTCAAGTCTCCAACCTCCAGTGGGATGGAGCCAGAGAATTGGTTGTCATAAAGGAAAAGGAAATTGAGTTGTGTCAATTGCCCAATTTCAGATGAAATGTTACCAGTGAAGGAATTGTTTTGAAGTGCAAAGATATCAGTTGGGTCCAGTTGGTGAAGAAATAAGGCGAAATCTCACCGGAGAAAAAGTTACCGGATAAACCCAATTCAGATATCCTCTTCAGGTTTGACAAGGCCAAAGGTAAATCTCCGGTAAGTGAATTCGAGGCCAGAGCTAAGTAGGTGAGGTTAGAACAAGACCCAAGCTCAGAAGGGATTGAGGAATTCAAGGCATTTATGCTAAGATCAAGATGTTGAAGATTCTCAAGTTGGCCTATGGAAGAAGGAATTGGGCCTTCAAATAAGTTGTTATAAAGTTCAATGATTTGAAGACCAGAAAGTGAACCAATGAACTCAGGAATTTGACCACTGAATTGGTTATTTCCCAAGCGAAGAGCTTTGAGCATAGAAAGCTTGGAAAAGTTCAATGAAAATGGCCCTGAAAATGAATTATTAGTAAGATTGAGATATTCAAGATTTCCCAACTGGGAGAAAAATGAATCAGGGATTTGGCCAGTGAATAGGTTGAACGACAAGTCAAGGTACTTCAAACCCAAACATTTGGGTATAAACTCAGGGAATCCCAAAGTGAATTCATTCAGATAAAAGCTAAGGTATGACAGAGACTCCATACCCGAAAAATTGGACCAATCTGGTGTTTCTAAATAGTTCGCTCCAAAGTCTAAGTGCCATACCTTTTGGAGATTGGTAACTTGATATGGGACTGACCCATTTAGATCGTTGTTGAAGAGACTAATGTACTCTAGCTCCGACAACAATCCGATCTCCCATGGAATCACTTCGACAAAATTGTTGTTGCTCAAGTCCAAGAATTGGAGACTTGAGAGGTTACTAATATTGGGTGGAATTGACCCAATGAGATTGTTGTTGTTGAGGTTGAAAACGGTGAGGTTTGGGAAGGGAGCGAAGTCAAAGCTTTCGATGGTTCCGGTGAGGTTTGCATTGGTGAGGTTTATGCTCGAGACAGAACCGGTGGTGGCGCAGAGGATTCCGGTCCAGTTGCAGAGGTTATTGAGATTGCTTAGAGACCAAGAATTTAGAGAAGAAGGAGAAGTGAGGGTGATCTTCCAGTTGACTAGAGCTTGTGCTTGTGTTGTTGGTGATGATTTGACTTCAAATGGATGTAGTAAGAGAAAGAGAGTGAAGAAAAGAAGAATGCAGGGTTCTTTAATTGTAGTCATAGCTGGTTTTTGTTGGGACAAAAGAATGGGGACTCTGTCTGTATTATATAGCACAGAAGAGGGAGATGATGACGATGATGGTATGAGTTGATTAAGTGCAAAACCCACTTTGTTTTGGAAAATATGGAAACGTTTTTTTTGCAAGGAGTGTGGAAGTGGAATCACTCGATTATGGTTTGCACTTTGTGAGGAGAAGATTTAGTTAAGATTAGTGCTCTCTTTTCAACTACCTGGGTGTAAATTTTGTCGGCTCTCGGGTGGAAAACCCACGGTTTTCGCCGCCGTCACTTGTGGGCTCCACCGTATATTGATTGCATCAATCTGAAATGTTCATTTTGGAGATCTCGCAGAGTAAAAACCAACTTGATCGGAGTCGGACGTTGATAGGTATGTAAAAGATTGAATTTTGACTTACCGAAAAAAAAGAGGTTGAATTTTGGTTTTGAGCGATCTGATTCTGTCACTAACTTTGGAGTTAAACCGTAGAAGAGAGAAGAAAGTGGGGAAAGTGAAGAAAATGTAGGAGGGAGAATTTGAAGAGAGAGAGAGAGAGGAAGAGGAGACAAATTAACAAGTCCACTTCCTTCTTTCCAAACAAATGGTTCTGTTTTGGAGTTTCCATTGCATTATGCTTTATTGTATTTGACAAGGATCACATAATTCACATGCGGGTGTGTGTGTGAACGGGAACGCGATCACAAGTAAGAAAGAGTCTTTGAAACACATTCCAAACTACTAAAATCCACAAGAGCAAAGATTTAGTGTGCGAGAGTTGAGAGCAGCAGATCATTTTGAAGAGTTTTTCAAAAACCACTTACAGAAGAGTTTTTTGTTCAATTCGGATTTATACATTACTCTTCTGAGCATTGTCATACTAACAGAAAGTCTGAGGCAAGTAATTTAAATATCTATAGCAAGTAACTAGGGATGGCAATTCCGTCCGAACCGTTGATTAATCAAACCGTACCGAACCAATGAGTGCGGTTATTAACCAAATTTTTAACCATTGTTTTGGTTATTGATTTTAAAAAACCGGCCGGTTCGGTTCTGGTTTTGGTTTTATATGATAACCGAGCCGAAAACCGAATCGAACCGTAATCGTAACCGTGCCAGAATATAATTCCATAAATACCCTTATATGTACCCCATCTATTGAAATACACCCTATATACTCTTAAAGGTGTATTGTAAGAGAATGACCTGCTTCGTAAAACGAGAAATAAGTACTTAAAAAAAAAGAACCTTAGCAGAACGAGGCCTTAGTTTCGACACCCAAAAACTTATCGGTTCTCCGAGAGTTTTTTTTTGTTGCTATTCATTAATCCTAATCTACTCTAAAGTAGGGGACTTGGGGAGGGGGATGTGTGCTTACGGTTTAGAGTAAGGGACTTGGAGAGGGGGATGTGTGCTTACGAGAATCGAACCTTGCCCATGCCATGTGCATGAGAGTATAAGGGAAGCACCAACGGCACTCCACTCCATTTGTGGTTCTCCGAGAGTTGACTCTTGTATTTCAATAAACAAAGTTGTCTTTCCCTGTCAACTGCATCAGCATCTTTCGTGTGGAAAATATTTTTCTCATATTAATATTTTCTGATAATTCCGGAAGCCATAAAAAAGGATAATTTCCTGTTGACTTCACAACATCTTTGGTGTGAAAACTAATTGATTAATATATAACTCTAAACTAAGGAAATAAACGAGATTGGAAGTTTGTGAAGCCGGCCATTAGTTGAGTGGAGTCATACAAAGTGAAGGCGGCTCCACTTAGCTTATTAGGCCACTCAAGTCCAAAATTGACATTTTTCCTCGTGTAATTGTGTAATTATTTGCGGCCATAAGTAGTTCTTCGCGGCCAAGAGACATGTAAAACACAAGAGTACTTAATTTACCCCAAAAAAAAATTCTTGGCCGCAACAAATTACTTTTGGCCACGAAGAATTACTCGTGACCGCAACAAATTACTCTTGGCCGTGAAGAATTACTTGTGGCCGCAATGAATTACTCTTGGCCTCGAAGAATTATCATGGCCAAGAGTAATTTGTTGCGGCCAAGAATAATTCGTAGCGGCCAAGAGTAATTCGTAGCGGCCAAGAGCAATTCGTTGTGGCCAAGAGTAATTATTTGCGGCCAAGAGTAATTAGTCGCGGCCAAGAGTAATTCTTCGCGGCCAAGTAATTATTTGCGGCCAAGAGTAATTAGTCACGGCCAAGAGTAATTATTTGAGGCCAAGAGTAATTCGTTGCGGCCAAGAGTAATTTTTTGAGGCAAAGAGTAATTCGTTGCGGCCAAGAGTAATTATTTGCGGCCACGAGTAATTCGTTGCCCCATGAATAATTATTTGCGGCCATGAGTAATTCTTCACGGCCAAGAGACATGTAAAATACAAGGGCATCGTGCATAGCAATCATGCTTTCAAAACTTTGCGGCCATTAGTAATTCTTGGCGGCCATAAGTAATTTTTTGCGGCCAGGATATATGTTTGTGCATAGTAATCATGCTTTCAAAACTAGGCTATTCTTGCTTTGTGTCCACGAAAATTGATTAGACCCTCCAATTGGCTCGTTAGCGGGTCATCCTTAGGCATACTTTGATGATTCAAATTGTTCGCATTTTAGAGCTTTTTCGAGTGCATTAGTCACACCAAAAATCAAGTAGATCGGACAAGATTACAACATAATAAGATTATAACACCGAATCAGAACCCATTTAACCTATTTATCTCAAGACAAATGCATTCTGAAATTTTATCAACCGGTGTCTAATCAACTTGATTTTCGACGTGATTTATGTTGGCGACAAGTTTTAAAGTGTGAACGGTTTGGATCAACAAACCGAGTCCGAAAAAAGCCTACAAATGGACTAACTAGATGGTCTAGTCCATTTTTATGAACCGGAAAGGATCCCTTTCCTCGTGAGAAAAAAACGCTTTCGAGATCACTCTATCTGTCTCCTAACAGCATGACGACAACTACCAAATTTAAAAGAGGGATGTGAATGAATCTAATATTAGAAAATTCTGAACTCTTAATATCAAAATTAACTTGATTGAATATCAATAGTCAACGGTCGAGTCACGTGGTTTTGAAAGTGTCAACATATCAAACCAATGTAATTCGATCAATTGTGTATAGCTGGTCGATCAACTTATCTTTGAAATAATCGACTTCAAATCTAACCAGTGAACGATTTCTTTATTTGAAGAATGGATAAATCTCAGCCTTAAATATGAAAAATGGATAAATTTCGGTCATCATATCAAAACCACTCACAAAACAAGGCAATTTTATGATTTTCCAACAAAAAAGTACAATTTTAGTTATCACACAAATTGGCTTTACATACCATTTACTATGATCATACTTACCACAATATATTACCATACTTACCACAATGTATGGCTACAATGTATACCACCAGTTATCAAAGTATATAGCTAGACTTACTATGAGAGGGATAGAACCAATGGTTGAGATTAAAAAAAAAGAAGAGATTTAAGGGAAAATGAGGGTATGAATGCCCCATACCAGACTAGGGCATCATAGTCGGATCCGGAAGAACATGGGTTTGCAAGCAAGGGATAACAATGGTGAAAATGGACTCATTGCTCAATGCAAAAAATATGGTTCACACTGAAGTCCCCTTTGGTGCCCGAGCAGCCCATCCGGACCGTCCAAAAGTGTGTTGGACGGCCTAAATTGAAACCCTCTCTCTCCTTTCACCCCACCACTCTCTAGATCTCCTCTTTCTCTCTCCAAATCCGAATCGTCCAAAACCGAAATGAATGACCCGGATGTGGCGAGCAGGCACCACGTGGTACCCACCCAGCACTGAAAAATTTCTCTTATTTAGAAATTGGTTGGGATCAATTTGTGAGTCAACTACCAAAACGCCCACGTGGTCAAACTCAGCTTTAAATTGCAAAACCTAGAATGCAAACTTCTTTCTGAGAAAGAACAGGAAATAATATTTCACCTTTCACCCAAGACAAAATATATAATAGGATGATTGCTTACAGCTAGTCTTGAACATATTTGAAAAGACAAGAGACGGAGCCATAATTTTTGCGTAGGAAAGGGAGGCGAATATACACAGTCCCTTGAAAAAGACCATTCCTAAGAATGTTTCCTAACACCCTCATTTTCCAACTAACATCATGTATATTTCCTTTCGAAGTTGTCATTCTACTTCCGAGGGCTTGGTATCTTGCTCATTTTTATAGTGTCCAATGGTTCAGACAAGCATGCCTGAGTTCGTGCAGAAAGTTCCTGTGCGACGAATCGCATAGTGGGCCGCGTTTCTGGCGCTGCTTGTGTGCATGCTAAGGCCACCGAAACTACAAACACCACTCCCGCTGCCATTTCTCTTGACGGAAGGGGGAGGCGTTGGTCTAGCACGTCCTTCAATAATAAGTCCTCGTAATTAGATGACAATGATGATGATAGAGTAGTCAAGAGTTCGGCTGGATGTCTTCCCATCAGTACTTCCAGAGCAACCACTCCGAAGCTGTAAACATCACATTTCTCTGTAACTCGCATAGAAAGTGCCAGCTCTGCACAATAACCAAGCGAAACCAACATATTAATCAAAATTTTGTGCTCAGTAAAAGTATAGACACCGCATTTCTCTATGACTACCATAGCAAGTGCAAGCTGCAGCTCTGTGCAATTTGATAGAGCAAAGGAAACCAAAACCAGAATTAAAAAAACTCTTGCTCATAGAAGGGTATGTTGCGTTTGGATCTCGAATTTGTAGACAGAATTATAATTATGGAGGTAAAAAAGAAGATATGCCAAAAGTCAGTCATACATATCAAATCTACCCCCATCTTTTTTTTCCCACTGCGAATATCATACATCTGCATATTTATCTGCATTCATTCAGTCCAAATCAGTGCAAAAAAACTACAATGTTTGTGCTGCCTAGATATTAAATTTGAACGAATTTAGAGAGAGAGAGAATTGAGCGTGAGAATTCCTCTTCTGATTTCATTAACAGAGAAAAGGGGAATATATACAACCCTACAATACAAATGACTAAAGTACCCTTTTGTACAAAGAATCTAACAAATAGCACCCTAGCTGATACAAACTAATCTACTGAGACATGTCTTATTATATGTTAGCCACTACAATCTAACACTCCCCCTCAAGTTGGTGCATAGATATTGATCATGCCCAACTTGGAGAGGATACGATGAAACACCTTACTACTAAGACCTTTAGTAAACACATCAGCTAATTGGTCCTCGGATTTCACATAAGGCATGCATATTACACCACTGCTCAGCTTCTCTTTGATAAAGTGTCTATCAATCTCTATATGCTTTGTCCGATCATGTTGAATAGGGTTATGAGCGATATTGATAGCAGCCTTGTTATCACAGTACAGTTTCATAGAACTGTGATCAACAATTCCCAAATCATGCAAAAAAGTTTGAAGCCATAAAAGCTCACAAACACCATGTGCCATGGCTCTGTACTCAGCTTCTACACTTGACCTCGCTACCACGGATTGCTTTTTGCTTCTCCACGTAACTAAATTCCCACCAAGGAAAGTGCAACAGCCAGAGGTAGAACGTCTATCATCAATAGATCCTGCCCAGTCTGCATCAGTGAAGGATTCCAACCTCAAATGACCATGGTTTGAAAACAAAATACCTTTGCCTGGAGAGGATTTTAGGTACCTCAAGATACGATAAACAGCATCAAGGTGAGAAGAACGAGGGTCATGCATAAATTGACTGACAACTCCCACCGCATAAGAAATATCTGGACGTGTGTGAGATAAGTATATCAGACAACCCACAAGTCTCTGATATCTTTCCTTATCTGCATGCTCTCCCACGCTGCCAAGATGATGATTGACCTCAATAGGAGTGTCAGCGGGCTTGCACCCCAGCATCCCAGTCTCCTCCAAGAGGTCAAGAATATATTTCCTTTGGGAAATGAAGATCCCTTTCTCAGATCTAGCCACCTCCATGCCAAGAAAGTATTGCATCGCCCCCAACTCCTTAATTTCAAATTCCTTGGCAAGAAGAACTTTAAGCATCTGAAGCTCATTCACATCATCACCTGTCATAATTATGTCATCCACATAAACTATAAGGATGGCAATCTTACCATCACTCCTCTTGGTGAACATAGTATGATCAGCATGACTCTGCGTGTATCCAAGTTTCAACATGGCCTTGAGAAATCTGTCAAACCACGCTCTTGGTGATTGTTTCAAGCCATAGAGAGCCTTCTTCAACCTACACACCTTGCCCTCAGTGGTAGGGGAAGAAAAACCAGTGGTATATCCATATACACCTCTTCTTCCAAATCACCATGAAGAAAAGCATTCTTCACATCAAACGTTGAAGTGGCCAGTTTAGAGTAGCAGCACAAGACAACAAGGTGCGAATAGAGTTCATCTTGGCCACTGGAGCAAAGGTTTCTTCATAGTCAATGCCATATGTCTGAGTATAGCCTTTGGCAACCAATCTTGCCTTGTACCTCTCAACAGTGCCATCAGCTTTATGCTTAACCGTGAACACCCATTTACATCCCACTGCATTCTTTCCTCGAGGAAGAGACACTAACTCCCAGGTGCCATTTTTCTTCAAGGCCTTCATCTCCTCTACCATAGCTTCATTCCACTTAGGAGTTGCAAAAGCTTCCTTCCAACCCTGTGGAATAGGTATAGAAGAAAGAGAAGAAAGAAAGGTAGAGTACGAAGGAGACAGACGAGAATATGAAACAAATTGCGAAATGAAATGTTGGGTACATAATCGAGCCGGCACTTTATGTGTACGAATTGGCTTTCTATGAGCAATAGGCACATCAAGATCATCAAAAGGAAGAGATATAGAGGAAGGAGATTTACCAGAAGACTCAGCTGAAGCGTCAGGAACTAGAACTGGTGATGATGATTGGTACTGTGGTAATGCACCAGGTTGGCCCTTTTTCTTGCGAGTGAAAGTTTTTAACTCAGGTCTGTCCAATCTTTCTCTTGCATCCGGCATTACTCTTTCTTCAGATTCGGGTTCCTCTCTCTCCCCTTCAGGATTACTAAGGCTGGGAGATGCCTCTTCCCCCTCACCAATGTTCTCCCCTGTAACAACATTCTCCCTCTCACCAACAGTTGGGGGAGAGTACCACAAATCAAAATCACAAGGTGTCAACATCTCTTCCCCTCTAGTCAACATCTCTTCCCCTCTAGAACTCTCCCCCTGAAGGGATGGGGACGAGAGAGGGTAGAAGGGTTGGTGTTCCCAAAAGGTGACATCCATTGAAACAAATTTCTTTCGAGAAAGAGGGTCATAGCAATGATACCCCTTTTGAGTGGGAGAGTAGCCAAGGAAAATGCATTTACGAGCTTTAGGATCTAACTTTCCACCGGGGTGGTGAGGAGCATGCACATAACAAACACAACCAAAAGCCTTAGGAGGAAGAGTAGAGACCCGAAAGTTACCAGGAAGGAAATCCAAGGGAGTCCGAAATTGAAGAACACTGGAGGGCATTCGATTAATAAGATAAGAAGCTGTAAGGATGGCCTCGCCCCAAAAATGTTTAGGAACATTCATAGTAAACATAAGAGAACAAGCCACCTCAGCAAGATGCCGGTTCTTCCTTTCCGCAACTCCATTATGTTGCGGTGTACCCACACAAGTAGTTTGGAAAAGAATGCCATTGCCATCAAGATATGACTTGAAGGGACCGTTCATATATTCAGTCCCATTGTCACAACGAAGTATCTTGATGTTGGTATCAAATTAGGTGTGCACCATCTTATGAAAAGACTGAAAGCATGAGAAAACTTCATTTTTTGCTCGGAGTAGATACACCCAAGTTATACGAGAATGACAATCAATAAAGGTAACAAAATAGCGATAACCAGAAATAGAGGTAATGGGGGAAGGACCCCAGACATCAGTGTGGTGTGGACAACCATAAAAGGAGAAGCACTCCTCTGATGAACAGGAGCATAAAAGGAACGTCTATGTTTTGCAAGTTCACAAGCTTCACAAAAGAACCTACTTCTAGAACATCGTTTAGTTAAAGTAGGAAAAAGTTTCTCTAAAATACCAAAAGAAGGGTGGCCAAGTCTACGGTGCCACTGATGCAATAGAGGAAGAGCTGAACCCGTATCCGCCTCAAGGGCATGACCCAAGGGTGAGGGTGTAAGAAATGAACAAGGCACAGACTCCAAAAAATACAGGCCATCCTGAGCTCTACCAGTACCAATCGTCTTTCCTGTTCCCAGTTCCTGAAATACACAATGAGTGGGAAAAAATGTTACCGAACAATTCAAAGATTGTGTGAGACTACTAACAGAGATAAGATTAGTAGTAAAATTTGGAACATGGAGAACGGAAGAAAGAGGTAAGGTAGGTGAGTAGTGAATGGAACCTTTCCCTGAAATAGCAGACAGGGATCCATCAGCTACTCGAACTTTGTCCTTACCAGAGCATGTAGAGTAGGAGTCAAAAAAGGAAGGCAACCTGTCATATGGTCCGTAGCACCGGAATCTATTATCCAAGGAAGAGAAGAAGTGGCGGTAGATGCACTAGGTTGGATACCTGTGTGAGCAAAGGAGGTAGTGGAAATAGAAGTTATGGAAGACAGAGTATCAAGCTTAGCCAGTAGGCACCTGAGAGTTTGTAACTCCCCCTGAGAAAGAGTACCAACAGGGATATTCTTGTGATCCTCCGACATACCGTCAATTGCCAAATAGCTCGAAACAATCCCGTACGTAAAGTGCAGAACGGTACCCAACAGTGGCAAATACAATCCAAAGAGCTCCCAAACAGGGACTACAAAACTGCCCTAACAATAAACTGCAAATCCCGAATACATAGAGGCACAAACCCTTCAGACTATATAGCAAGTTATAGATGAAGTCCAAAAATCCTCTTGTACGTTCAGAAAATGTCGACGCACGGGTAATCAAAAGAACCCAGTGGACTAGTATTCAAACAGCTCAGCAAAAGCAACACCAAACCGATCGAAAAAGGCAATAGATGCAGGAAAAAAAATTACCCAGACCCAAAAAAAATCTGACCCAGTTGATCGACAAGGCTGAGCTTGGTCCAGTGAAAAATTCAGCAAGATCCGACGAGGCTGGGATCACTGTTCAAGTGCAGCAAACGCCTCCTAAATAGTGGGTTACGAGTAAACTAACCACAGGCTTCGAAACACATGAAAAAGGGACCTCGGATAACCAGGCCCAGTCACTTTCAGAAGCAAAGAGGCGGTAGCGGAAGCTTACAAAGATGATCAACAGCAACAAATATAAAAAACGAGCACATACCAGATCTTGGAAGCAATAGGCAGTAGAAAAATACCCAATCGGCATCAGAAAAACACTCAAAACGAGAACAACCTGGGTTCGCCGAAGTTCGCCGGAGGTAGCCGGTAGTCGGCGAGAGTCCAGGTGGGCAAAAGATCTGGTGCCCTAGATCGTGATGCTCTGATACCATGAACGAATTTAGAGAGAGAGAGAATTGAGCGTGAGAATTCCTCTTCTAATTTCATTAACAGAGAAAAAGGGAATATATACAACCCTATAATACAAATGACTAAAGTACCCTTTTGTACAAAGAATCTAACAAATAGCACCCTAGCTGATACAAACTAATCTACTGAGACATGTCTCATTATATGTTAGCCACTACAATCTAACAAAATTGAAGAGACTAAGGAAAATATGTGTAAACTCGATTTAAGCATACCTGGAGCCATGTATCCATAAGGACCAGCAACCGAGGTCCAGTTAGACGAATCATGGCTCAACAATCTCGCGGTTCCAAAATCTGATAGTCGTGGCTTGAGCTCTGACTCGAGCAGAATGTTATTCATTGATACGTCCCGGTGGACTATAGGAGGAGAGCAATCATGGTGCAAGTAAGCAAGAGCATGAGCCACTCCTTGAACAATGCTCAACCTTGTACCCCACCCTAGTTCTACTGCCCCATCATCACTGTACAGTACTTTTCCCAAGCTGCCCCTCTCTATGTACTCATAAACCAAGTACAAGTACCCTTTCATGGAACAAAACCCATAGAGCTTGATGATATTTCGGTGCCTAACTTCTGTTAGAGTTCGAATCTCATTCTCAAAACTCCAACGGTTCAACAATGGAATGTCATTTGAGTCCATCACATTGAGCCTTTTTACTGCCACTGGTTGACCCGTTGGCAACACCGCTTTGTAAACGGTTCCGAACCCTCCTTTCCCAATGCAGTACGTCTCGTTGAAGTCCTCCGTGGCTTTTGCAATATCTCCAAAAGTGAATTTCCCTTCTCTTTCCCAAATGAGTGTTGCTTCGATCTGTTCATCGTGTTGCTTCGATGGCCTACGAAGGATGAGGCGTCCAACAATGACAGCAACCAAAACAAAGACACCGATAACAGGGACAATGACGCCAATCAGAATCTTTTTGTCGAACCTCTTTGACTTCCCACTTGTGGAATTTGCATTACAAGGGGATAATCCTTCAGCATTTCCACACAATCCTGAATTTCCAAGGTAAGCTCCCGATGCATTTCGAAAAATGTTACCTGAGGGAATGGAGCCAGATAACTGGTTGCCGTAAAGGAAAAGGTAATTGAGCTGTGTCAATTGCCCGATTTCAGATGAAATGCTACCAGTGAAGGAATTGTTTTCAAGGTACAAATATATCAGTTGGGTCCAGTTGGCAAAGAAATAAGGTGAAATTTCACCGGAAAAGAAGTTATCGGATAAAGCCAAGTTAGATATGCTCGTCAGGTTTGACAAGGACAAAGGCAAATCTCCGGTAAGAGAATTCAAGGCCAGAGCTAAGGTTGTGAGGTTAGTACAAGAACCAAGCTCAGAAGGGATTGAGGAATTCAAGGCATTCATTCTAAGATCAAGAAGTTGAAGATTCCCAAGTTGGCCCATGGAAGAAGGAATTGGGCCTTCAAATGAGTTGTTATAAAGTTCAATGATTTGAAGACCAGAAAGTGAACTGATGAACTCCGGAATTTGACCACTGAATTGATTATTTCCCAAGCGAAGAGCTTTGAGCATAGAAAGCTTGGAAAAGTTCAATGACAATGGCCCTGAAAATGAATTAGTAGTAAGATTGAGATATTCAAGATTTCCCAACTGGGAGAAAACTGGATAAGTTGAATGACAAGTCAAGATACTTCAAACTCAAACATTTGGGTATAAACTCAGGGAATCCCAAAGTGAATTCATTCAGATAAAAGCTAAGGTATGACAGAGATTCCATACCCGAAAAGGTTGACTGACCCATTTAGATCGTTGTTGAAGAGACTAATGTACTCTAGCTCTGACAACAATCCGATCTCCAATGGAATCACAAAATTGTTGTTGCATAAGTCCAAGAATTGGAGACTTGAGAGGTTACCAATATTGAGTGGAATTGACCCAATGAGATTGTTGTTGTTGAGGTTGAAAATGGTGAGGTTTGGGAAGGGAGCGAAGTCAAAGCTTTCGATGGTTCCGGTGAGGTTTGCATTGGTATGGTTTATGCTGGAGACAGAACCGGTGGTGGTGCAGAGGATTCCGGTCCAGTTGCAGAGGTTTTTGAGATTGCTTAGAGACCACGTGCAAATCGGAGTTCGAGAGTGTCCGTGGAAAGACTGCAGAAGTTTGGTCAATTTTTGAAATTTCGAGGATGCGCCCGAGCGCAATGCAGTGCGCCTGGGGTGCATTAGAAATGTACAATTTTGGCCAAATTTCGCGGGTTTGTCTCAGGCGCTTCGGAACTCCATTTTTCGCAAAGTTTATACCATTAAAAAGCTTGTTGAGTCTAGATTATTTGGATCAAAAAATATTTTTGCATCGAATGATATGACAAATTTACCCTCAATGTGCCAAAAAATAAATTAATTTGGTAAAATGCTAGCATCTCTTTCCTTTTAAATCTGATAAAGACCTATTATATATGGATAAAGAGGATTTTCAAAGAACTAAATGATTGCATAATCACACCTTATAAATAGTAATGTTTAGTCTATGAAAAGCGGGTAGTAAGAAGCTCCATTTTGAGATCGGGAATATTACACCTAGAATTTGAAGTGAATCATTTCCGAGCTTCTTTCGTAAACCTTTATCAGTAACATGTCATGTAATTGGTTGTAGTGGTCAAGGGCTATTGTTGGGGAAGGGAAACCAAAATTTGGCTTCGTAAACGAAAAAGCCTTGTCTTGGTTATACGTTTTAGGCGAATCTCAATTGGTTGTAGTGGTCAAGGGCTATTATTGGGGTAAGAAATCAAAAATTAGGCTTCGTAAATATAAAAGGCTTGTCCGGGGCATACGTTTTAGGCAAATCCCGATCAATAAGCGGTTTTTGGGTGCTTTGATGAAGTTCGAAAAGCCCAATGAACTCACTTGAACTTTTAAGAAATAAACGAATACCTTAGAACTTGGAATGTGAGCAGAAAATGGAAATTTGAATGAGTGGGAGGGCGCGGAAACGTGTTTTATCCTTAGTGGCTCCGACGATCCTTGAATTGGTCTATTTTCGACCAACTTTTCATAAACCAAAATATATTATTTTTATGTTTCGATCTCACCATATTTTAGTACATTGAATACCATCTTTCTCGATATACAATAGGTTGCAATCCGGTTTAAAGTTGGTGTGATAAAGGTTTTCCTATAATAATTTGTTTTTCGACCTATTGAGGGTAAAATCGTCGTATCTTTTGATTTACAAATAAGTTTAGAGCCAAAAAAATTGTTTTTGAAAGTACGCCAGACAAACTTTTCAATGGTTCAAACCACGTGCAAATCGGAGTTCGAGAGTGTCCGTGGCAAGACCCCAAAGTTTGGTCACTTTTTGAAATTTCGAGGATGCGCCCGGGCGCAATGCAGTGCGCCTAGGGCGCATACACGAGCGTCTGGGGCGCATTAAAACAGTACATTTTTTTTGCCAAATTTCGCGGTTTCATCTCGGGCGCTTCGGAACTCCGTTTTTTGAAACGTTTGTACCGTTAAAAAGCTTTGTTGAGTCTAGATTCTAACCCAAGTAGTTTGGATAAAAAAATATTTTTGCATCAAAAGATATGACGAATTTACCCTTATCGTGCAAAAAAATAAATTAATTTGCGAAAACGCTCGCATCTCATTCATTTTAAATTTGATAATATCCTATTATATATGGATAAATTGTACTTTCGAAGGACTAAAAGATTGCGTAATCACACCTTATAAATAGTAATGTTTAGTCTATGAAAAGCGGGTTGTAAGAATCTCCATTTTGAGATCGAGAATAGTACACCTAGAGTTTGCAGTGATTCATTTCCGATTTTCTTTCTAAACCTTTGATCTATAACATGTCCTACAATTGGTTGTAGTGGTCAAGGGCTATTGTTGGGGTAATAAATCAAAAATTAGGCTTCGTAAACGAAAAAGCCTTGTCCGGGCATACGTTTTAGGCGAATCCCGATCACTAAGCGGTTTTTGGGTGCTTTGATGAAGTTCGAAAAGCCCAATGAACTCACTAGAACTCTTAAGAAATAAACGAATACCTTAAAACTAGGAATGTGAGCACAAAATGGAAATTTGAATGAGTGGGAGGGCGCAGAAACGTATTTTATCCTTAGTGGCTCCGACGATCCTTGAATTGGTCTATTTTCGACCAACTTTTCATAAACCAAAATATATTATTATTATTATGTTTTGATCTCAACATCTTTTTGTACATTGAATACCATCTTTCTCGATATACAATAGGTTGCAATCCGGTTTAAAGTTGGTGTGATGAAAGGTTTTCCTATAATAATTTGTTTTTCGACCTATTGAGGGTAAAATAGTCGTATCTTTTGATTTACAAATAAGTTCGGAGCCAAAAAAAATTGTTAAGAAAGTACGCCAGACAAGATTTTCAATGGTTCAAACCACATGCAAATCGGAGTTCGAGAGTGTCCGTGGCAAGACCCCAAAGTTTTGTCACTTTTTGAAATTTCGAGGATGCGCCCGGGCACATTGGGAGTTCACTTTTCGATCCCCAAAGTCGAGTCTACTTTCTAATCCAAGGAGTTTCGATCTATATTTATTTTGAACATAAAAAAGATATGACCAATTTAGCCGCGGTGAGTCAAAAATTTAACCAATTTGGTAAAACGCTAGCATCTCCGTCATTTTAAATGGGACAAAGACCTGTCATATATGGATAAAAAGGATTTTCAAAGTACTAAAAAATGGTGAAATCCAATCGTAAAAATAATAAGTTTTGGTTCGTGTAAAGTGCGTAATAAGTAGACCACTACGAAGATCAACCGAGCACTGTTACCAACGTTCCACCACCAACACTGTCCCCGTAACACAAACCCCTTCACAACCTATACCACCATCACTTCACCATCTTGTAGTACGTTCAATTCCCTCTTAATCGATATAAAATAGGTTTTTATCAGATTTAAAATTGTTTTGGTTCCAGGATTTTTCCCAAGATAACTTACCTTTCGATCTTTAGAGCGTAAAATTGTCATATCCTTTGATGGGTTAAAAAAATTTGGGCCAAATTAAATTGATCAGAAAATAGACTTGAAAAGCTTTTCAACGGTTCAAACTGCGTAAGAATCAAACCGCAAAAATTTGTTGATTTTGAAGTTTGAAGGATGCGCCCGGGCGCATTGATGTGCGCCTGGGGCGCATGGAATTGTGTCTGAGGCGTAATAAAGCCCAACAATAGATCAAACTTAGCGGATTTATTTCGGACACTGCCGAACACCGATTTTCGCAAGGTTTGAACCATTAGAAAGCTAGTGGAGTCTACTTTCTAATCCAAGGAGTATAGATCTATATTTATTTTGAACATAAAAAAGATATGACCAATTTAGCCGCGGTGAGTCGAAAATTTGACCAATTTGGTAAAACGCTTATATCTCCGTCATTTTAAATGGGACAAAGACCAATCATATATGGATAAATAGGATTTTCAAATTACTATAAAATGGTGAATCCAATCGTAAAAATAATAAGTTTTGGTTCGTGTAAAGTGCGTAATAAGTCATCCACTACGAAGATCAACCGAGCACTGTTACCAACGTTCCACCACCAACACTGTCCCTGTAACACAAACCCCTTCACAACCTATACCACCATCACTTCACCATCTTCTAGTACTTTCAATTCCCTCTTAATCGATATAAAATAGGTTTTTATCAGAATTAAAATTGTTTTTGGTTCCAGGATTTTTCCCAAGATAACTTACCGTTCGATCTTTAGAGGGTAAAATTGTCATATCCTTTGATGGGTTAAAAACATTTGGGCCGAATTAAATTGATTAGAAAATAGACTTGAAAAACTTTTCAACGGTTCAAACCGCGTAAGAATCGGAGTTCGGGAGTGTCCGTGTGAAAACCGCAAAAATTGGATGATTTTGAAGTTTGAAGTATGCGCCCGGGCGCATTGATGTGCGCCTGGGGCGCATGGAATTGCGTCTGAGGCATAATAAAGCCCAACAATAGATCAAACTTCGCGGATTTGTTTCGGACACTGCCGAACACCAATTTTCGTAAGGTTTGAACCATTAGAAAGCTAGTGGAGTCTACTTTCTAATTCAAGGATTTTCGATCTATATTTATTTTGAACATAAAAAAGATATGACCAATTTAGCCGCGGTGAGTCAAAAATTTGACCAATTTGGTAAAACGCTTGTATCTCCGTCATTTTAAATGGGACAAAGACCAATCATATATGGATAAATAGGAGTTTCAAATTACTATAAAATGGTGAAATCCAACCGTAAAAATAATAAGTTTTGGTTCGTGTAAAGTGCGTAATAAGTCATCCACTACGAAGATCAACCGAGCACTGTTACCAACGTTCCACCACCAACACTGTCCCTGTAACACAAACCCCTTCACAACCTATACCACCATCATTTCACCATCTTGTAGTACTTTCAATTCCCTCTTAATCGATATAAAATAGGTTTTTATCAGAATTAAAATTTGTTTTTTGGTTCCAGGATTTTTCCCAAGATAACTTACCGTTCGATCTTTAGAGGGTAAAATTGTCATATCCTTTGATGGGTTAAAAACATTTGGGCCAAATTAAATTGATTAGAAAATAGACTAGAAAAGCTTTTCAACAGTTCAAACCGCGAAAGAATCGGAGTTCGGGAGTGTCCGTGTGAAAACCGCAAAAATTGGTTGATTTTGAAGTTTGAAGGATGCGCCCGGGCGCATTGATGTGCGCCTGGGGCGCATGGAATTGCGTCTGAGGCGTAATAAAGCCCAACAATAGATCAAACTTCGCGGATTTGTTTCGGACACTGCCGAACACCGATTTTTGCAAGGTTTGAACCATTAGAAAGTTAGTGGAGTCTACTTTCTAATCCAAGGAGTTTCGATCTATATTTATTTTGAACATAAAAAAGATATGACCAATTTAGCCGCGGTGAGTCGAAAATTTGACCAATTTTGTAAAACGCTTGTATCTCCGTCATTTTAAATGGGACAAAGACCAATCATATATGGATAAATAGGATTTTCAAATTACTATAAAATGGTGAAATCCAATCGTAAAAATAATAAGTTTTGGTTCGTTTAAAGTGCGTAATAAGTCATCCACTACGAAGATCAACCGAGCACTGTTACCAACGTTCCACCACCAACACTGTCCCTGTAACCCAAACCCCTTCACAACCTATACCACCATCACTTCACCATCTTGTAGTACTTTCAATTCCCTCTTAATCGATATAAAATAGGTTTTTATCAGAATTAAAATTGTTTTTGGTTCCAGGATTTTTCCCAAGATAACTTACCGTTCGATCTTTAGAGGGTAAAATTGTCATATCCTTTGATGGGTTAAAAACATTTGGGCTAAATTATATTGATTAGAAAATAGACTTTTAAAGCTTTTCAACAGTTCAAACCGCGAAAGAATCGGAGTTCGGGAGTGTCCGTGTGAAAACCGCAAAAATTGGTTAATTTTATAGTTTGAAGGATGCGCCCAGACGCATTGATGTGCGCCTGGGGCGCATGGAATTGCGTCTGAGGCGAAATAAAGCCCAACAATAGATCAAAATTCGCGGATTTGGTTCGGACACTGCCGAACACCGATTTTCGCAAGGTTTGAACCATTAGAAAGCTAGTTGAGTCTACTTTCTAATCCAAGGAATTTCGATCTACATTTATTTTGAACATAAAAAAGATATGATTAATTTAGCCGCGGTGAGTCGAAAATTTGACCAATTTGCTAAAACGCTTGCATCTCCGTCATTTTAAATGGGACAAAGACCTATCATATATGGATAAATAGGATTTTCAAAGTACTAAAAAATGGTGAAATCCAATTGTAAAAATAATAAGTTTTGGTGCGTGTAAAGTGCGTAATAAGTAGACCACTACGAAGATCAACCGAGCACTGTTACCAACGTTCCACCACCAACACTATCCCTGTAACACAAACTCCTTCCCAACCTATACCACCATCACTTCACCATCTTGTAGTACTTTCAATTCCCTCTTAATCGATATAAAATAGGTTTTTATCAGAATTAAAATTGTTTTGGTTCTAAGATTTTTCCCGAGATAACTTACCTTTCGATCTTTAGAGGGTAAAATTGTCATATACTTTGATGGGTTAAAAAAATTTGGGCCAAATTAAATTGATTAGAAAATGGACTTGAAAAGTTTTTCAACGGTTCAAACCGCGTAAGAATCGGTGTTCGGGAGTGTCCGTGTGAAAACCGCAAAAATTGGTTGATTTTGTAGTTTGAAGGATGCGCCCGGGCGCATGGAATTGCGTCTGAGGCTTAATAAAGCCCAACAATAGATCAAACTTCGCGAATCTGTTTCGGACCATGCCGAACACCGATTTTCGCAAGGTTTGAACCATTAGAAAGCTAGTGGAATCTACTTTCTAATCCAAGGAATTTCGATCTATATTTATTTTGAACATAAAAAAGATATGACCAATTTAGCCACGGTGAGTCGAAAATTTGACCAATTTGGTAGAACGGTTGCATCTCCGTCATTTTAAATGGGACAAAGACCTATCGTATATGGATAAATAGGATTTTCAAAGTACAAAAAAATGGTGAAATCCAATCGTAAAAATAATAAGTTTTGGTTCTTGTAAAGTTCGTAATAAGTCAACCACTACGATGATCAACCGAGCACTGTTACCAACGTTACACCACCAACACTGTCCCTGTAACACAAACTCCTTCACAACCTATACCACCATCACTTCACCATCTTGTAGTACTTTCAATTCCCACTTAATCGATATATAATACTCCCTCCGTCCCCTTTTTAAAGTCCAGTATTCCATTTTTGGCTGTCCCTTAATAAGTGTCCATTTTGTAAATGTTAGTGGGTAAAAGTTGATACATTTTCCATTTTGCCCTTAAAAGTAGATTCCATTTTGAAAAGTTAGTGAGTAAAAGTGTAATGATGATGTCTCCATAGAGGGTAAATAGGGAAAATAGAAGTAAAAGTTGATGTGAAAGGTGTAATGATTATGTTTTCTTAATAAGTTGGAGTTACGAAGCGGGACATTTAAAAAGGGACGGAGGGAGTAGGTTTTTATCAGAATTAAAATTGTTTTGGTTCCCGGAATTTTCCCTAGATAACTTACCTTTCAATCTTTAGACGGTAAAATTGTCATATCCTTTGATGGGTTAAAAAAATTTGGGCCAAATTAAATTGATTAGAAAATAGACTTGAAAAGCTTTTCAACGGTTCAAACCGCGTAAGAATTGGTGTTTGGGAGTGTCCGTGTGAAAAGCGCAAAAATTGGTTGATTTTGAAGTTTGAAGGATGCGCCCGGGCGCATTTATGTGCGCTTGGGGCGCAGTGAATTGCGTCTGAGGCGCATCAAAGCCCAACAATAGATCAAACTTCGCGGATTTGTTTTGGACACTCCCGAAAACCGATTTTCGCAAGGTTTGAACCATTAGAAAGCTAGTGGAGTCTATTTTCTAATCCAAGGAGTTTCGATCTAAATTTATTTTGAACATAAAAAAGATATGACCAATTTAGCCACGGTGAGTCGAAAATTTGACCAATTTGGTAAAACGCTTGCATCTCCGTCATTTTAAATGGGACAAAGACGTATCATATATGGATAAATAGGATTTTCAAAGTACTAAAAATTGGTGAAATCCAATCGTAAAAATAATAAGTTTTGGTTCGTGTAAAGTGCGTAATAAGTCAACCACTGCGAAGATCAACCGAGTACTGTTACTAACGTTCCACCACCAACATTCCCTGTAACACAAACTCCTTCAGAACCTATACCACCATCACTTCACCTTCTTGTAGTACTTTCAATTACCTCTTAATCGATATTAAATAGGTTTTTATTAGAATTAAATTGTTTTGGTTCCAGGATTTTTTCCAAGATAACTTACCTTTCGATCTTTAGAGGGTAAAGTTGTCACATCCTTTGATGGGTTAAAAACATTTGGGCCAAATTAAATTGATTAGAAAATAGACTTGAAAAACTTTTCAACGGTTCAAACCGCGTAAGAATCGGAGTTCGGGAGTGTCCGTGTGAAAACCGCAAAAATTGGATGATTTTGAAGTTTGAAGGATGCGCCCGGGCGCATTGATGTGCGCCTGGGGCGCAGTGAATTGCATCTGAGGCGCAATAAAGCCCAACAATAGATCAAACTTCGCGGATTTGTTTCGGACACGCCCGAACACCGATTTTCGCAATGTTTGAACCATTAGAAAGCTAATGGAGTCTACTTTCTAATCCAAGGAGTTTTGATCTATATTTATTTTGAAAAAAAAAAAGATATGACCAATTTAGCCGCGGTGAGTCGAAAATTTGACCAATTTGGTAAAACGCTTGCATCTCCGTCATTTTAAATGGGACAAAGACATATCATATATGGAGAAATAGGATTTTCAAAGTACTAAAAAATGGTGAAATCCAATCGTAAAAATAATAAGTTTTGGTTCGTGTAAAGTGCGTAATAAGTCAACCACTGCGAAGATCAACCGAGCACTGTTACTAACGTTCCACCACCAACACTCCCTGTAACACAAACTCCTTCAGAACCTATACCACCATCACTTCACCTTCTTATAGTACTTTCAATTCTCTCTTAATCGATATTAAATAGGTTTTTATCAGAATTAAAATTTTTTTGGTTCCAGGATTTTTCCCAAGATAACTTAACTTTCGATCTTTAGAGGGTAAAATTGTCACATCATTTGATGGGTTAAAAACATTTGGGCCAAATTAAATTGATTAGAAAATAGACTTGAAAAAAACTTTTCAACGGTTCAAACCGCGTAAGAATCGGAGTTCGGGAGTGTCCGTGTGAAAACCGCAAAAATTGGATGATTTTGAAGTTTGAAGTATGCGCCCGGGCGCATTGATGTGCGCCTGGGGCGCATGGAATTGCGTCTGAGGGGTAATAAAGCCCAACAATAGATCAAACTTCGCGTATTTGTTTTGGACACTGCCGAACACCGATTTTCGCAAGGTTTGAACCATTAGAAAGCTAGTGGAGTCTAGTTTATAATCCAAGGAGTTTCTATCTATATTCATTTTGAATATAAAAAAGATATGACCAATTTAGCCGCGGTGAGTAGAAAATTTGACCAATTTGGTAAAACGCTTGCATCTCCGTCTTTTTAAATGGGACAAAGACCTATCATATATGGATAATAGGATTTTCAAAGTACTATAAAATGGTGATTTTCAAAGTACAATAAAATGGTGAAATGGTTCGTGTAAAGTGCGTAATAAGTCAACCACTACGATTATCAACCGAGCACTGTTACCAACGTTCCACCACCAACACTGTCCCTGTAACACAAACTCCTTCACAACCTATACCACCATCACTTCACCATCTTCTAGTACTTTCAATTCCCTCTTAATCGATATTAAATAGGTTTTTATCAGAATTAAAATTTTTTTGGTTTCAGGATTTTTCCCAAGATAACTTACCTTTCGATCTTTAGAGGGTAAAATTGTCACATCATTTGATGGGTTAAAAAAATTTGGGCCAAATTAAATTGATTAGAAAATAGACTTGAAAAGTTTTTCAACGGTTTAAACCTCGTAAGAATCGGAGTTCGGGAGTGTCCGTGTGAAAACCGCAAAAATTGGTAGATTTTGAAGTTTGAAGGATGCGCCTGGGCGCATTGATGTGCGCCTGGGGCGCATGGAATTGCGTCTGAGGCGTAATAAAGCCCAACAATAGATCAAACATCGCGGATTTTTTTCGGACACTGCCGAACACCGATTTTCGCAAGGTTTGAACCATTAGAAAGCTAGTGGAGTCTACTTTAAAATCCAAGGAGTTTCGATCTATATTTATTTTGAATATAAAAAAGATATGACCAATTTAGCCGCGGTGAGTCGAAAATTTGACCAATTTGGTAAAACGCTTGCATCTCCGCCATTTTAAATGGGACAAAGACCTATCATATATGGATAAATAGGATTTTCAAAGTACTATAAAATGGTGAAATCCAATCGTAAAAATAATAAGTTTTGGTTCGTGTAAAATGCGTAATAAGTCAACCACTACGATGATCAACGGGCACTGTTACCAACGTTCCACCACCAACACTGTCCCTGTAACACAAACTCCTTCACAACCTATACCACCATCACTTCACCATCTTCTAGTACTTTCAATTTCCTCTTAATCGATATAAAATAGGTTTTTATCATAATTAAAATTGTTTTGGTTCCAGGATTTTTCCCAAGATAACTTACCTTTCGATCTTTAGAGGGTAAAATTGTCATATACTTTGATGGGTTAAAAAAATTTGGGCCAAATTAAATTGATTAGAAAATAGACTTGAAAAGCTTTTCAACGGTTCAAACCGCGTAAGAATCGGAGTTCGGGAGTGTCCGTGTGAAAGCCGCAAAAATTGGTTGATTTTGAAGTTTGAAGGATGCGCCCGGGCGCATTGATGTGCGCCTGGGGCGCATGGAATTGCGTCTGAGGCGTAATAAAGCCCAACAATAGATCAAACTTCGCGGATTTGTTTCGAACACTCCCGAACACCGATTTTCGCAAGGTTTGAACCATTAGAAAGCTAGTGGAGTCTATTTTCTAATCCAAGGAGTTTCGATCTATATTTATTTTGAACATAAAAAAGATATGACCAATTTAGCCGCGGTGAGTCGAAAATTTGACCAATTTGGTAAAACGCTTGCATCTCCGTCATTTTAAATGGGACAAAGAAATATCATATATGGATAAATAGGATTTTCAAAGTACTAAAAAATGGTAAAATCCAATCGTAAAAATAATAAGTTTATGTTCGTGTAAAGTGCGTAATAAGTCAACCACTGCGAAGATCATTCGAGCACTGTTACCAATGTTCCACCACCAACACTGTCCCTGTAACACAAACTCCTTCACAACCTATACCACCAGCACTTCACCATCTTGTAGTACTTTCAATTCCCACTTAATCGATATAAAATAGGTTTTTATCAGAATTTAAATTGTTTTGGTTCCAGGATTTTTCCCAAGATAACTTACCTTTCAATCTTTAGAGGGTAAAATTGTCATATCCTTTGATGGGTTAAAAAAATTTTGGCCAAATTAAATTGATTAGAAAATAGACTTGAAAAGCTTTTTAACGGTTCAAACCGCGTAAGAATCGGAGTTCGGGAGTGTCCGTGTGAAAACCGCAAAAATTGGTTGATTTTGAAGTTTGAAGGATGAGCCTGGGCGCATTGATGTGCGCCTGGGGCGCATGGAATTGCGTATGAGAAGCAATAAAGCCCAACAATATATCAAACTTCGCGGATTTGTTTCGGACACTGCCGAACACCGATTTTCGCAAGGTTTGAACCATTAGAAAGCTAGTGGAGTTTATTTAGTAATCCAAGGAGTTTCGATCTATATTTATTTTGAACATAAAAAAGATATGACCAATTTAGCCGCGTTGAGTCGAAAATTTGACCAATTTGGTATAACGTTTGCATCTCTGTCATTTTAAATTGGACAAAGACCTATCATATATGGATAAGTAGGATTTTCAAAGTATTAAAAAATGGTGAAATCCAATCGTAAAAATAAAAAGTTTTGGTTCGTGTAAAATGCGTAATAAGTAGACCACTACGAAGATCAACCGAGCACTGTTACCAACGTTCCTCCACCAACACTGTCCCTGTAATACATACCCTTTCACAACCTATACCACCATCACTTCACCATCTTGTAGTACTTTCAATTCCCTCTTAATCGATATAAAATAGGTTTTTATCAGAATTAAAATTGTTTTGGTTCCAGGATTTTTCCCAAGATAACTTACCTTTCGTTCTTTAGAGGGTAAAATTGTCATATACTTTGAAGTTTGATGGATGCGCCTGGGCGCATTGACGTGCGCCTGGGGCGTATGGAATTGCGTCTGAGGCGTAATAAAGCCCAACAATAGATCAAACTTCGCGGATTTGTTTCGGACACTGCCGAACACCGATTTTCACAAGATTTGAACCATTAGAAAGCTAGTTGAGTCTAATTTCTTATCCAAGGAGTTTCGATCTAGATTTATTTTGAACATAAAAAAGATATGACCAATTTAGCCGCGGTGAGTCGAAAATTTGACCAATTTGGTAAAACGGTTGCATAAACTCGGAAGTCCGAGGTCGAATCCACAGGGAGCCAATGGAGCTAGGCCGGAAGGTTCGCTTTACGAAGGGTTTTTAGCGTTAGGACCGCCAACCTATTTCGGCTTTGAGACGGCCAACTTTTGAGTGATGGAAATTCTCTCTACCTCCTAACTTTAATTGAAAACAAAGATTGACTAGAAATTAAAAGTGGCAAGGTCTAGGGGTTCATTCCGCCCATAACTTAGGCCGTTCAATGCTTCTCTTTGATAACTCAAGTGAGAGTCATTGTCATTTGATCTCACTCGGAAGATTTAACCATGAAAATCAAGTTTAACTCATACAACGGGGTTTGGAAATGGAAAGGAACTCATTTAGGCATTTTATCAAACACATAGAGTGCCATGGTTCTAAGCATTGGGTGTGCCAAGGAGACTTGTCTACACCCAATCAAAGAAGTTAACAACTCTAAGTTTAGACCAAAGATTAGAGTTCAACAAGTTCTTTGAGGCATTTTGGCAAACACCTAGAGTGACATAGCTCCAAGCATTACATGTGGCAAGAGATCAAGTCCTTGCCTACACATAATCAAAGAGGTTAACAACCCTAGGTTTTGTTACATAAAAATGAACTTAATCCATTCACAAACCACATTAAGCACAAGAAATGAGAGAAGCCATTAAACTACCTAAATCATGGGGTAGAAATCACCCCATGACCAAGCCTTTATCACTACTCAACCATAGAACAAGAACAAAGAACAAGCTTAAAAAGATAAATACGATTCAAGGATGAAAACGAAAATAAACTTAAGATTACGAAAGATCTCAACCGTACCTACAACATTAGTGAAGACGAAATACCTCAAAACCCATCTCTTCAATCTCCTTTGAAGAGAGATGAAGAGTTTGAGAGGAGAGGGAGGTAGAGAGAGAAGTTCCTAGGGCTGAGAATGAAAGATATCCTCTCAAAATGAGGTTAAAATCTATTTAAAGTCCCAAACATTCGGGATACAAAAGTCTAAACTACCCCTGAAATGTCCAACAGTCGGGCAAAAAAATGCAGAAATTTGGATTGTCTATTCCGGGGCTTCCACGACAATCCCCAAGCTCCAGAATTGCTCCGATTGGAGCCCTCGGATCACCGAACGTTGTTGGAGCGAAACTTGGCTTTAAACAAGCCTTATTCACACGGAAAACCTGTAATCACCAAAAACGCACCTTTCGCGCAATATCAAACAAAAACAAAGAGTTATGCGCGTGAGCGTGGCAAAAATGAGCGAGATAAGCCCGGTTATTTACACTATTGAGGGCTTATCAGGGACAAAGACCTATCATATATGGATAAATAGGAATTTCAAAGTACTAAAAAATGGTGAAATCCAATCGTAAAAATAATAAGTTTTGGTTCATGTAATATGCGTAATAAGTAGACCACTAAGAAGATCAACCGAGCACTTTTACCAACGTTCCACCACCAACACTGTCCCTGTAACCCAAACCCCTTCTCAACCTATACCACCATCACTTCACCATCTTGTAGTACTTCCAATTCCCTCTTAATCGATATAAAATAGGTTTTTATCAGATTTAAAATTGTTTTGGTTCCAGGATTTTTCCTAAGATAACTTACCTTTCATCTTTAGAGGGTAAAATTGTCATATCCTTTGATGGGTTAAAAAAATTTGGGCCAAATTAAATTGATTAGAAAATAGACTTTAAAAGCTTTTCAACGGTTCAAACCGCGTAAGAATCGGAGTTCGGGAGTGTCCGTGTGAAAACCGCAAAAATTGGTTGATTTTGAATTTTGAAGGATGCGCCCGGGCGCATTGATGTGCGCCTGGGGCGCATAAAATTGCGTCTGAGGCGTAATAAAGCCCAACAACATATCAAACTTCGCGGATTTGTTTCGGACACTGCCGAACACCGATTTTCGCAAGGTTTGAACCATTAAAAAGCTAGTGGAGTCTATTTTCTAATCCAAGGAGTTTCGATCTATATTTATTTTGAACGTAAAAAAGATATGACCAATTTAGCCGCGGTGAGTCGAAATTTTGACCAATTTTGGTAAAACGCTTGCATCTCCGTCATTTTAAATGGGACAAAGACGTATCATATATGGATAAATAGGATTTTCAAAGTACTAAAAAATGGTGAAATCCAATCGTAAAAATAATAAGTTTTGGTTCGTGTAAAGTGCGTAATAAGTCAACCACTGCGAAGATCAACCGAGCACTGTTACTAACGTTCCACCACCAACACTCCCTGTAACACAAACTCCTTCAGAACCTATACCACCATCACTTCACCTTCTTGTAGTACTTTCAATTACCTCTTAATCGATATTAAATAGGTTTTTATCAGAATTAAAATTGTTTTGGTTCCAGGATTTTTCCCAAGATAACTTACCTTTCGATCTTTAGAAGGTAAAATTGTAACATCCTTTGATGGGTAAAAAATATTTGGGCCAAATTAAATTGATTAGAAAATAAACGTGAAAAACTTTTCAACGGTTCAAACCGCGTAAGAATCGGAGTTCAAGAGTGTCCGTGTGAAAACCGCAAAAATTGGATGATTTTGAAGTTTGAAGGATGCGCCCGGGCGCATTGATGTGCGCCTGGGGCGCATGGAATTGCGTCTGAGGCGCAATAAAGCCCAACAATAGATCAAACTTCGCGGATTGGTTTCGGACACTCCCGAACACCGATTTTCGAAAGGTTTGAACCATTAGAAAGCTTGTGGAGTCTACTTTCTAATCCAAGGAGTTTCGATCTATATTTACTTTGAACATAAAAAAGATATGACCAATTTAGCCGCGGTGAGTCGAAAATTTGACCAATTTGGTAAAACGTTTGCATCTCCGTTAATTTAAATGGGACAATAACGTATCATATATGGATAAATAGGATTTTCAAAGTACTAAAAAATGGTGAAATCCAATCGTAAAAATAATAAGTTTTGGTTCGTGTAAAGTGCGTAATAAGTCAACCACTGCGAAGATCAACCGAGCACTGTTACTAACGTTCCACCACCAACACTCCCTGTAACAACAAAAACTCCTTCAGAACCTATACCACCATCACTTCACCTTCTTGTAGTACTTTCAATTCCCTCTTAATCGATATTAAATAGGTTTTTATCAGAATTAAAATTGTTTTGGTTCCAGGATTTTTCCCAAGATAACTTACCTTTCGATCTTTAGAGGGTAAAATTGTAACATCCTTTGATGGGTTAAAAACATTTGGGCCAAATTAAATTGATTAGAAAATAGACTTGAAAAACTTTTCAACGGTTCAAACCGCGTAAGAATCGGAGTTCGGGAGTGTCCGTGTTAAAACCGCAAAAATTGGATGATTTTGAAGTTTGAAGTATGCGCCTGGGCGCATTGATGTGCGCCTGGGGCGCATGGAATTTCGTCTGAGGCGCAATAAAGCCCAAAAATAGATCAAACTTCACGGATTGGTTTCGGACACTCCCGAACATCGATTTTCGAAAGGTTTGAACCATTAGAAAGTTTGTGGAGTCTACTTTCTAATCCAAGGAGTTTCGATCTATATTTACTTTGAACATGAAAAAGATATGACCAATTTAGCCGCGGTGAGTCGAAAATTTGACCAATTTGGTAAAACGTTTGCATCTCCGTTAATTTAAATGGGACAAAGACGTATCATATATGGATAAATAGGATTTTCAAAGTACTAAAAAATGGTGAAATCCAATCGTAAAAATAATAAGTTTTGGTTCGTGTAAAGTGCGTAATAAGTCAACCACTGCGAAGATCAACCGAGCACTGTTACTAACGTTCCACCACCAACACTCCCTGTAACAACAAAAACTCCTTCAGAACCTATACCACCATCACTTCACCTTCTTGTAGTACTTTCAATTCCCTCTTAATCGATATTAAATAGGTTTTTATCAGAATTAAAATAATTTTGGTTCTAGGATTTTTCCCAAGATAACTTACCTTTCGATCTTTAGAGGGTAAAATTGTAACATCCTTTGATGGGTTAAAAACATTTGGGCCAAATTAAATTGATTAGAAAATAGACTTGAAAAACTTTTCAACGGTTCAAACCGCGTAAGAATCGGAGTTCGGGAGTGACCGTGTGAAAACCGCAAAAATTGGATGATTTTGAAGTTTGAAGTATGCGTCCGGGCGCATTGATGTGCGCCTGGGGCACATGGAATTGCGTCTGAGGCGCAATAAAGCACAACAATAGATCAAACTTCGCGGATTTGTTTCGGACACACCCGAACACCGATTTTCGCAAGGTTTGAACCATTAGAAAGCTAGTGGAGTCTACTTTCTAATCCAAGGAGTTCCGATCTATATTTATTTTGAACATAAAAAAGATATGACCAATTTAGCCGCGGTGAGTCAAAAATTTGACCAATTTGGTAAAACGCTTGCATCTCCGTCATTTTAAATGGGACAAAGACCTATCATATATGGATAAATAGGATTTTCAAAGTACTAAAAAATGGTGAAATCCAATCGTAAAAATAATAAGTTTTGGTTCGTGTAAAGTGCGTAATAAGTCAACCACTGCGAAGATCAACCGAGCACTGTTACTAACGTTCCACCACCAACACTCCCTGTAACAACAAAAACTCCTTCAGAACCTATACCACCATCACTTCACCTTCTTGTAGTAATTCAATTCCCTCTTAATAGATATTAAATAGGTTTTTATCAGAATTAAAATTGTTTTGGTTCCAGGATTTTTCCCAAGATAACTTACCTTTCGATCTTTAGAGGGTAAAATTGTAACATCCTTTTATGGGTTAAAAACATTTGGGCCAAATTAAATTGATTAGAAAATAGACTTGAAAAACTTTTCAACGGTTCAAACCGCGTAAGAATCGGAGTTCGGGAGTGTCCGTGTGAAAACCGCAAAAATTGGATGATTTTGAAGTTTGAAGTATGCGCCCGGGCGCATTGATGTGCGCCTGGGGCGCATGGAATTGCGTCTGAGGCGCAATAAAGCCCAACAATAGATCAAACTTCGCGGATTTGTTTCGGACACTCCCGAACACCGATTTTCGCAAGGTTTGAACCATTAGAAAGCTAGTGGAGTCTAATTTCTAATCCAAGGAGTTTCGATCTATATTATTTTGAACATAAAAAAGATATGACCAATTTAGCCGCGGTGAGTAAAAAATTTGACCAATTTGGTAAAACGCTTGCATCTCCGTCATTTTAAATGGGACAAAGACCTATCATATATGGATAAATAGGATTTTCAAAGTACTAAAAAATGGTGAAATCCAATCGTAAAAATAATAAGTTTTGGTTCGTGTAAAGTGCGTAATAAGTCAACCACTACGACGATCAACCGAGCACTGTTACCAACGTTCCACCACCAACACTGTCCCTGTAACACAAACTCCTTCACAACCTATACCACCATCACTTCACCATCTTCTAGTACTTTCAATTCCCTCTTAATCGATATAAAATAGGTTTTTATCAGAATTAAAATTGTATTGGTTCCTGGATTTTTCCCAATATAACTTACCTTTTGATCTTTAGAGGGTAAAATTGTCATATCCTTTGATGGGTTAAAAAAATTTGGGCCAAATAAAATTGATTAGAAAATAGACTTGAAAAACTTTTCAACGGCTCAAACCGCGTAAGAATCGGAGTTCGGGAGTGTCCGTGTGAAAACCGCAAAAATTGGTTGATTTTGAAGTTTGAAGGATGCGCCCGGGCGCATTGATGTGCGCCTGGGGCGCATGGAATTGCGTCTGAGGCGCAATAAAGCCCAACAATAGATCAAACTTCGCGGATTTGTTTCGGACACTCCCGAACACCGATTTTCGCAAGGTTTGAACCATTAGAAAGCTAGTGGAATCTACTTTCTAATCCAAGGAGTTTAGATCTATATTTATTTTGAACATAAAAAAGATATGACCAATTTAGCCGCGGTGAGTCGAAAATTTGACCAATTTGGTAAAACGCTTGCATCTCCGTCATTTTAAATGGGACAAAGACCTATCATATATGGATAAATATAATTTTCAAATTACAAAAAAATGGTGAAATCCAATCGTAAAAATAATTATTTTTGGTTCGTGTAAAGTGCGTAATAAGTCAACCACTACGATGATCAACCGAGCACTGTTACCAACGTTCCACCACCAACACTGTCCCTGTAACACAAACCCTTTCACAACCTATACCACCGTCACTTCACCATCTTCTAGTACTTTCAATTTCCTCTTTATCGATATAAAATAGGTTTTTATCAGAATTCAAATTATTTTGGTTCCAGGATTTTTCCCAATATAACTTACCTTTCGATCTTTAGAGGGTAAAATTGTCATATCCTTTGATGGGTTAAAAAAAATTGGGCCAAATAAAATTGATTAGAAAATAGACTTGAAAAGCTTTTCAACGGTTCAAACCGCGTAAGAATCAGAGTTCGGGAGTGTCCGTGTGAATCCGCAAAAATTGGTTGATTTTGAAGTTTGAAGGATGCGCCCGGGCGCATTGATGTGCGCCTGGGGCGCATGGAATTGCGTCTGAGGCGTAATAAAGGCCAACAATAGATCAAACTTCGCGGATTTGTTTCGGACACTGCCGAACACCAATTTTCGCAAGGTTTGAACCATTAGAAAGCTGGTGGAGTCTACTTTATAATCCAAGGAGTTTCGATCTATATATTTATTTTGAATATAAAAAAGATATGACCAATTTAGCCGCGGTGAGTCGAAAATTTGACCAATTTGGTAAAACGCTTGCATCTCCGCCATTTTAAATGGGACAAAGACCTATCATATATGGATAAATAGGATTTTCAAAGTACTAAAAAATGGTGAAATCCAATCGTAAAAATAATAAGTTTTGGTTCGTGTAAAGTGCGTAATAAGTCAACCACTACGATGATCAACCGAGCACTGTTACCAACGTTCCACCACCAACACTGTCCCTGTAACACAAACTCCTTCACAACCTATACCACCATCACTTCACCATCTTCTAGTACTTTCAATTCCCTCTTAATCGATATAAAATAAGTTTTTATCAGAATTAAAATTATTTTGGTTCCAGGATTTTTCCCAAGATAACTTACCTTTCGATCTTTAGAGGGTAAAATTGTCATATCCTTTGATGGGTTAAAAAAATTTGGGCCAAATAAAATTGATCAGAAAATAGACTTGAAAAGCTTTTCAACGGTTCAAACCGCGTAAGAATCGGAGTTCGGGAGTGTCCGTGTGAAAACCGCAAAAATTGGTTGATTTTGAAGTTTGAAGGATGCGCCCGGGCGCATTGATGTGCGCCTGGGGCGCATGGAATTGCGTCTGAGGCGCAATAAAACCCAACAATAGATCAAACTTCGCGGATTTGTTTCGAACACTCCCGAACACCGATTTTCGCAAGGTTTGAACCATTAGAAAGATAGTGGAGTCTATTTTCTAATCCAAGGAGTTTCGATCTATATTTATTTTGAACATAAAAAAGATATGACCAATTTAGCCGCGGTGAGTCAAAAATTTGACCAATTTGGTAAAACGCTTGCATCTCCGTCATTTTAAATGGGACAAAGACCTATCATATATGGATAAATATGATTTTCAAAGTACTAAAAAATGGTGAAATCCAATCATAATAATAATAAGTTTTGGTTCGTGTAAAGTGCGTAATAAGTCAACCACTGCGAAGATCAACCGAGCACTGTTACCAATGTTCCACCACCAACACTGTCCCTGTAACACAAACTCCTTCACAACCATACCACCATCACTTCACCATCTCGTAGTACTTTCAATTCCCTCTTAATCGATATAAAATAGGTTTTTATCAGATTTAAAATTGTTTTGGTTCCAGGATTTTTCCTAAGATAACTTACCTTTCATCTTTAGAGGGTAAAATTGTCATATCCTTTGATGGGTTAAAAAAATTTGGGGCAAATTATATTGATTAGAAAATAGACTTGAAAAGCTTTTCAACGGTTCAAACCGCGTAAGAATCGGAGTTCGGGAGTGTCCGTGTGAAAACCGCAAAAATTGGTTGATTTTGGAGTTTGAAGGATACGCCTGGGCGCATTGATGTGCGCCTGGGGCGCATGGAATTGCGTCTGAGGCAAAATAAAGCCCAACAATATATCAAACTTCGCGGATTTGTTTCGGACACTCCCGAACACCGATTTTCGCAAGGTCTGAACCATTAGAAAGCTAGTGGAGTCTATTTTCTAATCCAAGGAGTTTTCGATCTATATTTATTTTTAACATAAAAAAGATATGACCAATTTAGCCGCGATGAGTCGAAAATTTGACCAATTTGGTAAAACATTTGCATCTCCGTCATTTTAAATGGGACAATGACCTATCATATAAGGATAAATAGGATTTTCAAAGTACTAAAAAATGGTGAAATCCAATCGTAAAAATAAAAAGTTTTGGTTCGTGTAAAGTGCGTAATAAGTAGACCACTACGAAGATCAACCGAGCACTGTTACCAACGTTCCACCACCAACACTGTCCCTGTAATACAAACCCTTTCGCAACCTATACCACCATCACTTCACCATCTTGTAGTACTTTCAATTCCCTCTTAATCGATATAAAATAGGTTTTTATCAGAATTAAAATTGTTTTGGTTCCAGGATTTTGCCCAAGATAACTTACCTTTCGATCTTTAGAGGGTAAAATTGTCATATCCTTTGATGGGTTAAAAAAATTTGGGCCAAATGAAATTAATTAGAAAATAGACTTGAAAAGCTTTTTAACGGTTTCAACCGCATAAGAATTGGAATTCGGGAGTGTCCGTGTGAAAACCGCAAAAATTGGTTGATTTTGAAGTTTGATGGATGCGCCCGGGCGCATTGATGTGCGCCTGGGGCGCATGGAATTGCGTCTGAGGCGTAATAAAGCCCAACAATAGATCAAACTTCGCGGATTTGTTTCGGACACTGCCGAACACCGATTTTCACAAGATTTGAACCATTAGAAAGCTAGTTGAGTCTACTTTCTTATCCAAGGAGTTTCGATCTAGATTTATTTTGAACATAAAAAAGATATGACCAATTTAGCCGCGGTGAGTCGAAAATTTGACCAATTTGGTAAAACGGTTGCATCTCCCTCATTTTAAATGGGACAAAGACCTATCATATATGGATAAATAGGATTTTCAAAGTACTAAAAAATGGTGAAATCCAATCGTAAAAATAATAAGTTTTGGTTCATGTAATGTGCGTAATAAGTAGACCACTACGAAGATCAACCGAGCACTTTTACCAACGTTCCACCACCAACACTGTCCCTGTAACCCAAACCCCTTCACAACCTATACCACCATCACTTCACCATCTTGTAGTACTTTCAATTCCCTCTTAATTGATATAAAATAGGTTTTTATCAGAATTAAAATTGTTTTGGTTCCAGGATTTTTCCCAAGATAACTTACCTTTCAATCTTTAGAGGGTAAAATTGTCATATCCTTTGATGGGTTAAAAAAATTTGGGCCAAATTAAATTGATTAGAAAATAGACTTGAAAAGCTTTTCAACGGTTCAAACCGCGTAAGAATCGGAGTTCGGGAGTGTCCGTGTGAAAACCGCAAAAATTGGTTGATTTTGAAGTTTGAAGGATGCGCCCGGGCGCATTGATGTGCGCCGGGGGCGCATGGAATTGCGTCTGAGGCGTAATAAAGCCCAACAATAGATCAAACTTCGCGGATTTGGTTCGGACACTGCCGAACACCGATTTTCGCAAGGTTTGAACCATTAGAAAGCTAGTTGAGTCTACTTTATAATCCAAGGACTTTCGATCTACATTTATTTTGAACATAAAAAAGATATGATTAATTTAGCCGCGGTGAGTCAAAAATTTGACCAATTTGGTAAAACGCTTGCATCTCCGTCATTTTAAATGGGACAAAGACCTATCATATATGGATAAATAGGATTTTCAAAGTACTAAAAAATGGTGAAATCCAATTGTAAAAGTAATAAGTTTTGGTGCGTGTAAAGTACTTAATAAGTAGACCACTACGAAGATCAACCGAGCACTGTTACCAACGTTCCACCACCAACACTGTCCCTGTAACACAAACTCCTTCACAACCTATACCACCATCACTTCACCATCTTCTAGTACTTTCAATTCCCTCTTAATCGATATAAAATAGGTTTTTATCTGATTTAAAATTGTTTTGGTTCAAGGATTTTTCCTAAGATAACTTACCTTTCATCTTTAGAGGGTAAAATTGTCATATCCTTTCATGGGTTAAAAAAATTTGGGCCAAATAAAATTGATTAGAAAATAGACTTGAAAAGCTTTTCAACGGTTCAAACCGCGTAAGAATCGGAGTTCGGGAGTGTCCGTGTGAAAACCGCAAAAATTGGTTGATTTTGAAGTTTGAAGGATGCGCCCGGGCGCATTGATGTGCTCCTGGGGCGCATGGAATTGCGTCTGAGGCGTAATAAAGCCCAACAATAGATCAAACTTCGCGGATTTGTTTCGGACACTGCCGAACACCGATTTTCGCAAGGTTTGAACCGTTAGAAAGCTAGTTGAGTCTACTTTCTAATCCAAGGAGTTTCGATCGAAATCCTAGGAGTTTCGATCTATATTTATTTTGAACATAAAAAAGATATGACCAATTTAGCCGTGGTGAGTCAAAAATTTGACCAATTTGGTAAAACGCTTGCATCTCCGTCATTTTAAATGGGACAAAGACGTATCATATATGGATAAATAGGATTTTCAAATTACTAAAAAATGGTGAAATCCAATCGTAAAAATAATAAGTTTTTGTTCGTGTAAAGTGCGTAATAAGTCAACCACTACGATGATCAACCGAGCACTGTTACCAGCGTTCCACCACCAACACTGTCCCTGTAACACAAACTCCTTCAGAACCTATACCACCATCACTTCACCTTCTTGTAGTACTTTCAATTACCTCTTAATCAATATTAAATAGGTTTTTATCAGAATTAAAATTGTTTTGGTTCCAGGATTTTTCCCAAGATAACTTACCATTCGATCTTTAGAGGGTAAAATTGTCACATCCTTTGATGGCTAAAAACATTTGGGCCAAATAAAATTGATTAGAAAATATACTTGAAAAACTTTTCAACGGTTCAAACCGCGTAAGAATCGGAGTTCGGGAGTGTCCGTGTGAAAACCGCAAAAATTGGATGATTTTGAAGTTTGAAGGATGCGCCCGGGCGCATTGATGTGCGCCTGGGGCGCATGGAATTGCGTCTGAGGCGCAATAAAGCCCAACAATAGATCGAACTTCGCGGATTTGTTTCGAACACTCCCGAACACCGATTTTCGCAAGGTTTGAACCATTAGAAAGCTAGTGGAGTCTATTTTCTAATCCAAGGAGTTTCGATCTATATTTATTTTGAACAAAAAAAAGATATGACCAATTTAGCCGCGTTGAGTCGAAAATTTGACCAATTTGGTAAAACTGTTGCATCTCCGTCATTTTAAATGGGACAAAGACCTATCATATATGGATAAATAGGATTTTCAAAGTACTAAAAAATGGTGAAATCCAATCGTAAAAATAATAAGTTTTGGTTCGTGTAAAGTGCGTAATAACTCAACCACTGCGAAGATCAACCGAGCACTGTTACTAACGTTCCACCACCGACACTGTCCTTGTACACAATTGTCTCCTAACCGCATGACGACAACTACCAAATTTAAAAGAGGGATGTGAATGAATCTAATATTAGAAAATTCTGAACTCTTAATACCAAAATTAACTTGATTGAATATCAATAGTCAACGGTCGAGTCACGTGGTTTTGAAAGTGTCAACATATCAAACCAATGTAATTCGATCAATTGTGTATAGCTCGATCAACTAATCTTTGAAATAATCGACTTCAAATCTAACCAGTGAATGATTTCTTTATTTGAAGAATGGATAATTCTCAGCCTTAAATATGAAAAATGGATAAATCTCGGCCATCAGATCAAAACCACTCACAAAACAAGACAATTTTATGATTTTTCAGCAAATTGGCTTTACATACCATTTACTATGATCATACTTACCACAACGTATAACACCAGTTATCAAAGTATATAGCTACACTTACTGTGAGAGGAATCGAACCAATGGTTGAGATTAAAAAAAAAGAAGGAGATTGAAGGGAAAACGAGGGTATGAATGTCCCATACCAGACTAGGGAATCATAGTCAGATCCGGAAGAACATGGGTTTGCAAGCAAGGGATAACAATGGTGAAAATGGACTCATTGCTCAATACAAAAAATATGGTTCACACTGAGGTCCCCCTTGGAGCCAAAGCAAAATATATAATAGGATGATTGCTTACAGTTAGTCTTGAACAAAACTTCGTTATTTTCTAACAACTATTAGACAAACCATTGTTATTCAACTACATTGCACATATTTGAAAAGACCAGAGCGAATGTACACAGTCCCTTGAAAGAGACCATTCCTAAGAATGTTTCCCAACACCCTCATTTTCCAACTAACATCACGTATATTTCCTTTTGAAGTTGTCACTCTACTTCAGAGGGCTTGGTATCTTGCTCATTTTTATAGTGTCCAATGGTTCAGACAAGCATGCCTGAGTTCGGGCAGAAAGTTCCTGTGCGATGAATCGCATAGTGGGCCGCGTTTCTGGCGCTGCTTGTGTGCATGCTAAGGCCACCGAAACTACGAACACCACTACCCCTGCCATTTCTCTTGACGGAAGGGGGAGGCGTTGGTCTAGCACGTCCTTCAATAATAAGTCCTCGTAATTAGATGACAATGATGATGATAGAGTAGTCAAGAGTTCGGCTGGATGTCTTCCCATCTGTACTTCCAGAGCAACCACTCCAAAACTTTAAACATCGCATTTCTCTGTGACTCGCATAGAAAGTGCTAGCTCTGCACAATAAACAAGTGAAACCAACATATTAATCAAAATTTTGTGCTCAGTGAAAATATAGACATCGCATTTCTCTATGACTAGCATAGCAAGTGCCAGCTACAGCTCTGTGCAAGTTGATAGAGCAAAGGAAACCTAAACCAGAATAAAAAAAACTCTTGCTCATAGAAGGGTATGTTGTGTTTGGATCTTGAATTTTTGGACAGAATTATAATTATGGAGGTAAAAAGAAGATATGGCAAAAGCTAGTCATACACATCAAATTTACCCCCATCTTTTTTTCCCCTCTGCGGATATCATAGATCTAAACAAAGCCTTATAAATGAACAATTGCATGGCAGTTTTATGACTAGAGATGTGCATATTTATCTGCATTCATTCAGTCCAAATCAATGCAAAAAAAAAATGTTTGTGCTGCCTAGATACAAAATTGAAGAGACTGGAAAAGATGCATAAACTCGACTTAAGCTTACCTGGAGCAATGTACCCATAAGGACCAGCAACCGCGGTCCAGTTAGACGAATCAGGGCTCAACAATCTCGCGGTTCCAAAATCTGATAGTCGTGGCTTGAGCTCTGACTCAAGCAGAATGTTATTCATCGATACGTCATGGTGGACTATAGGAGGAGAGCAATCATGGTGCAAGTAAGCAAGAGCATGAGCCACTCCTTGAACAATGCTAACTCTTGTACCCCAACCTAGTTCTACTGCCCCATCATCACTGTACAATACTTTTCCCAAGCTGCCCCTCTCTATGTACTCATAAACCAAGTACAAGTACCCTTTCATGGAACAAAATCCATAGAGCTTGATGATATTTCGGTGCCTAACTTCTGTTAGAGTTCGAATCTCATTCTCAAAACTCCAACGATTCAACAATGGAATGTCATTTGAGTCCGTCACATTGAGCCTTTTTACTGCCACTGGTTGACCCATTGGCAACACCGCTTTGTAAACGATTCCGAACCCTCCTCTCCCAATGCAGTACGCCTCGTTGAAGTCCTCCGTGGCTTTTGCAATATCTCCAAAAGTGAATTTCCCTTGTCTTTCCCAAATGAGTGTTGCTTCAATCTGTTCATCGTGTTGCTTTGATGGCCTACGAAGGATGAGGCGTCCAACAATGACAGCCACCAAAACTAAGACACCGATAACAGGGACAATGACGCCAATCAGAATCTTTTTGTCGAACCTCTTTGACTTCCCACTTGTGGAATTTGCATTACAAGGGGATAATCCTTCTGCATTTCCACACAATCCTGAATTTCCAAGGTAAGCTCCCGATGCATTTTGGAAAATGTTACCCGAGGGAATGGGACCGGACAACTCATTGTAGGAGAAATCAATGGACCGTAAACTAACCATGCCGGTTAAGGCCGAAGGAATGGTCCCTGAGAGATTGTTGTGTGATAGATTGAGATTCTCCAGTGAGGTAAGTTCTCCCAAGCTAGCCGGAATAGTTCCTGACAATGAATTGCTACTGAGGTCCAAAAGATACTGCAGTGCAATCAAGTTGCCTAGCTCTGATGGGATACTTCCAGATAAATAGTTACTTCCCAAGTTCAAGCTCAATAAGCTCTCACAGCTTCCAAGCTCATTTGGAACAGTCCCATTCAACTCATTTTTCGATAAATCAAGAAGCTGAAGGTCTGTTAAGTAAGCCAAAGTCAGCGGAATCTCTCCCGTTAAACGGTTGTTGCTCAGATTGAGGTTGAGCAGGCCGCTTAAATTCCCCAACTTGGGGGGAATTTCACCAGTCAATTCATTCGAGCTCAGGCTTAGGATGCCTAACCGAGTCAAGTTGCCTAACTGAACCGGTATTTCACCCGAAATTCTATTCCCATCAAACTGCATGTTTGTGAGATTGGTACATTCTCCCCACTGTGGAGAGAGCTCACCCAAAAATAGATTACCCATCAGAGTGATGAAGTAAAGATTCGGGTAGACTCCAAACGCCTCAGAAATGTTTCCAGAAAACTGGTTCCCTTCAAGACGGACTCTAGTTAGTTCAGAGCAGTTCTTCAAGCATTTGGGCAACGACCCATTGAAACTGTTTCCGTTTACTGTCAATTCCTGGAGAGCAAGACCGTTACATAAGCCGGGTGGTAGCTCACCCGAAAAGTTGTTCTCAGAAAAGCTAACATTGGCCAAAGAAGGACTATTCTTCCCCAAGTCACTAGGGATAGTACCTGATAGTTTGTTAGCATACAAGGAGAGCGCCTGAAGATTATTAAGGCTGGAGAGGTTGTTCGGCAATTCCCCAGTCAGTTCGTTGGTGTCAAGACTAAGAACTTGCAATGAAATTAGATTTCCAATCTCTGGAGGAATTGGTCCACTGAGATTGTTGGAAAAGAGCTGCAACAGAGTGAGATTTTTGAGATTCCCAATACTATGAGGAATTGGACCCGAGAGTTGATTTATTGAAAGGTCTAATTCGATCAAACCTGTCAAGTCTCCAATCTCCAGTGGGATAGAGCCAGAGAACTGGTTGCTGTAAAGGAAAAGGTTATTGAGCTGTGTCAATTGCCCAATTTCAGATGAAATGTTACCAGTGAAGGAATTGTTTTCAAGGTACAAATATATCAGTTGGGTCCAGTTGGCAAAGAGATAAGGTGAAATTTCACCGAAAAAGAAGTTATCGGATAAAGCCAAGTTAGATATCCTCTTCAGGTTTGACAAGGACAAAGGCAAATCTCCGGTAAGCGAATTCAAGGCCAGAGCTAAGGTGGTGAGGTTAGTACAAGAACCAAGCTCAGAAGGGATTGAGGAATTCAAGGCATTCATTCTAAGATCAAGAAGTTGAAGATTCCCAAGTTGGCCCATGGAAGATGGAATTGGGCCTTCAAATGAGTTGTTATAAAGTTCAATGATTTGAAGACCAGAAAGTGAACCAATGAAATCAGGAATTTGACCATTGAATTGGTTATTTCCCAATCGAAGAGCTTTGAGCATAGAAAGCTTGGAAAAGTTCAATGAAAATGGCCCTGAAAATGAATTAGTAGTAAGATTGAGATATTCAAGATTTCCCAACTGGGAGAAAACTGAAACAGGGATTTGGCCAGTGAATAGGTTGAACGACAAGTCAAGGTACTTCAAACTCAAACATTTGGGTATAAACTCAGGGAATCCCAAAGTGAATTCATTCAGATAAAAGCTAAGGTATGACAGAGACTCTATACCCGAAAAATTGGACCAATCTGGTGTTTCTAAATAGTTCGCTCCAAAGTCTAAGTGCCATACCTTTTGGAGATTGGTAACTTGATATGGGACTGACCCATTTAGATCGTTGTTGAAGAGACTAATGTACTCTAGCTCCGACAACAATCCGATCTCCAATGGAATCACTTCGACAAAATTGTTGTTGCTCAAGTCCAAGAATTGGAGACTTGAGAGGTTACCAATATTGGGTGGAATTGACCCAATGAGATTGTTGTTGTTGAGGTTGAAAACAGTGAGGTTTGGGAAGGGAGCGAAGTCAAAGCTTTCGATGGTTCTGGTGAGGTTTGCATTGGTGAGGTTTATGCTGGAGACAGAACCGGTTGTGGTGCAGAGGATTCCGGTCCAGTTGCAGAGGTTTTTGAGATTGCTTAGAGACCAAGAATTCAAAGAAGAAGGAGAAGTGAGGGTGTTCTTCCAGTTGACTAGAGCTTCTGCTTGTGTTGTTGGTGATGATTTGACTTCAAATGGATGTAGTGAGAGAAAGAGAGTGAAGAAAAGAAGAACGCAGGGCTCTTTAATTGTAGTCATAGCTGGTTTTTGTTGGGACAAAAGAATGGGGCCTTTGTCTGTATTATATAGAACGACAGAGAGAGATGATGATGATGATGAGATGATGGTATGAGTTGATTAAGGCTTCGTTTGTTTTGAGGTAAAATATTTTTCTCATTTTCCGTTGTTTGGTTTGATTTCCTCCTCAGTTGTCCGTAAGTTGTTTTACCCCAGGATCTCGACCCTTTGATAAACAGCCAATCCTTCCCATTTTCAACCGTCAATGGGCCTGGAGAGTATTTTCTCCTTGATCGAAACCCAAAACACGAGTTTAAGCACGAGTTCAACAGTCAATGGGCCCGGATAATTCCCCGTTGACTCCACAACCTCTTTCTCTTTGGTGTGAAAACTAATTGATAAATATAACTCTAAACTAGACTAAGGAGATAAACGAGATTGGAAGTTTGTGAAGACATTAGTTTAGTGGAGTCAGCTTATTAGGCCACTTAAGTGCGAAATTGACATTTTTTCTCAAGGCTATTCTTGTTTTGTGTCCATGAAAATCGATTAGACCCTTTGGTTGGCCCGTTAGTGGGCCATGCTCAGGCATACTTTGATAATTCAAACTGTTCATATTTTAAAGTTTTTCGAGAACATTAGTCGCACCAAAAATCAGGTTGATCAGACAAGATTACGACATAATAAGATTATATCACAGAATCAAAACCCATTTAACCTATTTATCTCAAGACAAATGCATTCCGAAATTTGATCAACCGGTGTCCAATCAACCTGATTGATGTTATCGACAAGTTTTAAAGTGTGAACGGTTTGGATCATCAAAATGAATCCAAAAAGGGCCCACAAATTGGCTAACAGATGGTCTAGTCCATTTTCATGGACCGGAAAGGATCCTTTTCCTCGTGAAGAAACGCTTTTAAGATCACTCTATCTGTCTCCTAACCGCATGACGACAATTACCAAATTTAAAAGAGGGGTGTGAATGAATCTAATATTAGAAAATTCTGAACTCTCAAGGTCAAAATTAACTTGATTTTGATTGATCGAACATCAATAGTCAACGGTCGAGTCACGTGGTTTTGAAAGTGGCAACATATGAAACCAATGTAATTAAGTGTGAACGGTTTGGATCATCAAAATAAGTCCAAAAAGGGCCCACAAATTGGCTAACAGATGGTCTAGTCCATTTTCATGGACCGGAAAGAATCCTTTTCCTCGTGAAGAAACGCTTTTGAGATCACTCTATTTGTCTCCTAACCGCATGACGACAATTACCAAATTTAAAAGAGGGGTGTGAATGAATCTAATATTAGAAAATTCTGAACTCTCAAGATCAAAATTAACTTGATTTTGATTGATCGAACATCAATAGTCAACGGTCGAGTCACGTGGTTTTGAAAGTGTCAACATATCAAACCAAGGTAATTACACTTCCAAAACCACGTGACTCGATCAATTGTGTATAGCTGCTCTCGATCAACTTCACATGTATAATCACAGAGTAAAGACTTCGAAGTGAATTAAATCCCAACCAGACACGACCTCGAGTACTATTAGCTAGAGGTACGACTGAGGGAAAGAAGCTCACGAGCAATGCAATTTTTTCAAGTTATTTCCACCAGATTTTGACATCAGAGAATGCTGCACCCACCCACCCCGGTCATTGAACATGAATGATGCATAACTAGGCAAAGCGAAAACAAAACGATCAAAGCAACATCAAACAAAAGATAGCTTAAAAGGCAGAATGAAACCTGAGAGAGAAGAGAGTTTCTCTGCCTCTGAATGGAGTTCAGTAGCATGAGATCTCTTTCAGAGGTAAACAAACATCAAACAGAAGATCGCCTAAAAGGCAGAACTAAATCTGAGAGAGAAGAGAGTTTCTCTGCCTCTGAATGGAGTTCAGTAGCATGAGATCTCTTTCGGAGGTAAGCGAAAAGCTTCCTTCTCTAGAACATGCGCAGGAACTTCTTTCTTGGCTTCAGCAAAATTTAGAAAGGGTCTCAAGAAGTATGTGAAGAAACGAGACGAAGGTAAATAAATTAGATATATTGACCATCAAATCAACACAATGAATTATTACAACAAACAAACAAACAGTTTTGCAGAAACAGACAACCATACACAAAACAAAAAATCAAGGAAAAGAAAACACTCCCGAAACCATGTCACAAGCAACACTGGGAAGATGTGCAAAATTAAGCATTGGCAGGTTGTCGTCTATTCAAAGCTCTCTCCAACCTTGTCTCAAATGGGGTCGAGTGCCAATTCACTTTCTTATCCTACACACCAATAACACCATATTAGTAGCCAAAATCACTTATAGACCACATGAAACTTCACTTCACAAATACCTCTCTATACTTGCTAGTTGTGTTTGGTATGCCTTTATAGGAAGAGAATGAGCCAGAATCATTGCCTCCCTCTTTGTGTTTCCAATATGTCCCAACGGTACCAATTATAACCATCTCATCTGGGCTTCGACTTGGCGACCTTCTTGGTGAAGATGATGCTGAAAACTGTTTGATCTCTTCCACGGTCAATGCACCTAAAATTGGCCTATCGTCAATGCTTACCACCGAATTTGATCCCTGAGAAATGCTTTGTTCTTGAGAAATAGGTTCAAGCCCACTGGGCCTAGTTTTCTTGGTTGGAGTGGTTTCCGAGGTGACTAACCAATTCGAAAGGCTAGCATCAACTGCTATTTCTTGGTTTTCTCTCTTGGGTTGGTCAGATTTGGACTTGAAGCTGAATGATGGGTGCTTTAAAATCGGCTCAGAGCTAAATGAAATACGAGGTGCTTCTTGCTCCAATTTCAGATTCTCCTTCTGGGGATTCAAAAGTTGCGGTGGCCCTTTCGATTTCACAGCTTTCCATTGAGCAAGGTTCTCTACCGGGTTCAACACTGGGTGAACATATACACTTCTGTCTCGCGCATTTCTGTTAGATCCAGTTTTTTTCACTTCTTCTTCCTCCATAAACGCCTGAGCTGACAACATTTCTGTTCTCGACTCCACTGACTTAGTTGGAACACAAATTTGGCTGTCCTCATCCTCATCATAATCACCATCATAATCGCCATAATCTTCTAGTTCCTCATCTTCATCATCCAAATCACTTTCCTCACACTCGAACTCATCAGCTTCATCATCGCTGTCTCTGCAATTCTGATACCTGTGATTCGGAGGGTAAGACGGGACACTTGAAGTGGTGGAATCATCTTCAGATAGTGAGTTGGATAAGCCTGATTTTCCTGAATTATCCCCCTTTTGCTTTTCGACATCCTTATCATTATCTGGTAAGGATTCAGTGCTTTCATGGACTGAAACAGGCTCATATGCCTTCACATTTGTATCAAAAGTAACTTTCTTTCTAGTACTCAAGCTCAGTTGCTCCTCAAGCTTATATCTGGGATCAAAATGCATGAATTTTAACCAATACTAAACAAAAATAAGGGAAAAAAAAGTTTTTCCTTTCTTTCTTTCTGGAAGAAGAAAAGGGGAAAATTAAGAAGGAATTGACCGAATTAAATCCAACAAAGTTGATTACTTACGGCACTTCTGAAATCAGGTTGGTGGGTTTTGCGGAGATTTCCTGTTCTATATAGAGAGTGGACTGCGGAGGCCTCTGGATTTCATGTCTTTGCTACAATTTCAAGAATTTAATTTTGATTTAGTTTAATATTGGATACACAAAATAGATACAGAAAACCCTTCGAAGCTCCGTTTGGCTGCCGAGAAAAAAGACTCGGAGAAAGGGAAATTTTTTTGCAGAAATCAGCCATAACTGGTCCTCAAGGACGATGCATTGATCCGTCGATCTTTTCAACGCTAACCCAGAAGGAAAAAACAAAACTTTCTTTCGGTTTCTTGGCAGCCAAACAGATGGCAAGAGAAATTAGAAATGATAAGCGATGGAAATCAAAATCTAGGCTTACTTGGTGCCGAGGGAGGACCTTGTTCTTGATCTGACTTCTGGGTTTCCGACGATCTTTCGAAGAACCGAAGCACGCGAGAAAACAACCCATTGCAGTTACACTGATCTTGCTCTTGGATTGAAGGTTTTTTTTTCTTCAACCCAATGATGATCAAGATTTCTGGATCTTAAAGGTTCCTCATCCAGAGAGAGAGAAGAGGAGCGTAGGATTTTAGAGAGAGATGAAAAAGGAGGAGAAGAAAGGGGAAACTCTGGAGTAAGATAATGGTGGGTCTGGATTTCTAGGGTTTTTGTTTGATTGAAGAAGGGGAAGTGACCGTTAGAAATGTGAGCCTACTTTGAAAAGAAAAAGAAAGAGAATAATGGTATACTAATAAAAAAAAGGTATCTGGACCGTTAGAGTGTGAGCCCACAGGCCGTCAGATTGTTTTGTGGGGTTTGGTATTCTTTCTTTTTAGCAGTTGGGTTAAAATTGGGAGCTCGCAAAGAGCTTGGGCTTTGGCTCACTGATCTTTTTCCTTTGGGTTTGAATCCCAGGGTGAGGTCGTCGATTCGAGCTGACAGAATAGCGGTCGGACCATTTGTAGTAATCTAACTAATATACTAACATTTTATCGTGTGGCCAAAAAAAAAAAATTTGGGAGCTCGAGAATATTGGGGCCCGCTATGGCAGTTCAAAAACGGTTGTGGAGTCTCGCTAGTAGCGGCAGCAACGGCGAGTTGATACTTTCGCTTGAGTCAGATCTAATTCTTCCAAAACTTAGTCTTGAGTGGACTCCGGGTTGGTGCTGTGCAGTGATGAGTGTTGAGCACCTCTGAGTCGTCGGATCGTGCATTCGACGGCCCGGATCTCATTTCGGCAATCAATGATTGAGAGCTGTTCATTGCTGAGATGAGATCCGAGCCGTCGGATACACCATCCGACGGCTCGGAGGTGCGTAGCAAGGTGCTGCGTACATCACTGCACAACACCATCCTCAATTCCGTCTTGAGTAGACTCGTGGGTTTTCCACTACTGTTACTTTTTTTCCCGCCTTTTGTATTTGTTTGTTTTTAAATATTTTTTTGTACTTTCGGACCGATTGTGACTTTTGCAAGCTCTAGTATATGTGCGTTGTCAAAATAAAAGACAAACTAGAAAGAACCTTATCATGAAAAAATGACTATGTTTTAGTATTTAAGTATTGTCTTCGCCTACAATTAACTCCGGATATATTAATTAAGAGCGTGCAAGAAAATTTAAAATTGCACTAGATCAGATAATTAATTACTCCAGAAGAGAGTTATTTAAAAGAATACCACGGCTGCTCCTTTAAAAATGAGATTACCAGTACTCTATTTGTCTCAAAAGGATAACCTATGGAAATATTAGCGATTTATTTAGGAAATTGTCATTTTACTATTGGTGTTTGGACTCGTTTATATTTTGGATCTTAAAATTATCTGTCATTAAGATCTCATCTAACCGCATTTCTCTTTATAATAGGCTCAGAGCTTATACATCTTTGATCACACAAAAAAATTTTGTTAAACAGTCCAAAATTTTTGACGTCCGCAGGATAATCAAAATCTCTATTTATCGCTCAAAAATTGTATTTTACTCCAATATATATATATTTCCACAAAAGTCAAAGTTGCCAAGGTTTTTTTCACAGCCAATGATGTTCGGGTCAACTTTTGCGCAATTCGACTAGTTTTCTTTTATCCGGTCAAAAATGGGCTATCCACACTGCGACTAGGGAATTCACAAGAAATTATTTTTGCTGCTTGACCCAATAATCAAATCCAAATCAATTGTCTGATAATCAAATCCAGATCAATTGTTCAAGTCAGTTTTTGCACACCCCAACTAATCACCTCTCTGTCCGGTAAAAAGCAAGTTATTCACACCACGACAAGGAGACTTGTCCGAGTCAGTTTTTACATATCTCGACTAATCACCTCTGTCTGGTCAAAAGCAAGTAATTCACACCATGACAAGGAGATCGACAAGAAATTAAATTTTTGCGGTCTGACCCCAATAATCAAATCAAAATCAATTGTGGGAGGAGGAAACTCATCAACCAACGGCACGAACCCTGGAGTGTTTGACAGTTCTCCGACCAGCTAAACTGTTTTGAGTCAAATCTTGATTCGACAACTTAACTTTAAAACGACGCCGAAATTCTTCCTTCAATTCGCGTCTTTCCTTTCACGGAGCCGTACAATAAAATTTCCCCCCTCGGCCACTCGGCGACGTTGGTACGACCCAAACCCTAGCCATTCACTTCACAGAGGAGAGAGAGAGAGAGAGAGAGAGAGAGAGAGAGAGAGAGATGGATTCGGACGAGGGAAAGCTGTTCATAGGAGGGATAGCTTGGGAAACAACGGAGGAAACCCTCAGAGAACACTTCGCTAACTACGGAGACGTCACTGAGATCGTAATCATGCGTGATAAGATCACGGGCCGGCCACGCGGCTTCGGCTTCCTCGTGTTCTCCGACCCTTCCGTCCTCGACGCAGTTCTTCAAGGAAAGCACATTATCGATGGCAGAACGGTGAGAACATCCCCCATTCAGTTCCGCGCATTGTAGCCGTCTTTTTGGATGTATATGTTGATGGGTTTTTCTCTGTTCGTCTTTTTTCCGTCATATTAGGTGTTTTCTCGTTGATTTGGGTTGGGTATTTGCTTTTATGTGTTAATCATCAATGGGTTATGGGTATTTGCTTCAACAAAAGCACATTATTGATGGCAGAACGGTGAGACATCCCCCCATTCAATTCCATACCTTGTAGCCGTCTTTTTCGACAACAATAGTGATGGGTTCGTTCTTTTGGTCTTTTTTCAGCCATATTTGGTGTTTTCTCGTTGATTTGGGGTATGGGTATTTGTTTTTGTGTCATAATCATCAATGGGTTTGTAGCCGTCTTTCTCTACAAATATATTATCTATTTTGATGGCAGAAGTGTGAGAGTCCCCGTTCAATTCACAGTTCACTCTGTTCGTCTTAGTTCACAAATATATCTTCAATGGTTTTTGGCTGTTACTATGTGAGAATATAGATATTGAGTTAATGATGCAATATATTCAGTCTCTTGTTAAATATTACTCCCAGGAAAGGAAAAAAGGAGGGACATGGACCCTTTTTTTCTGGTTACAAGAAAAAATGGATGCATCTTTGAGGTTGCATCCTGGAAGGCCTGATATGATGAACAGATGAAGTAAATACACACGTGCTCGCGAACACACCCCACCACCTTGGTTGCAGTGGTTTTCGTTTTGTTTATGCCTGTGTTGTTTTGCATTTTTTTTTTTAAAGAAAAAGTTGTCTGGTGGTTGTTCATTGGTAGTGTTAATCAAATGAAGAGCTTATGATTTTGGCCGTTCCCTATTTGTAACATACAAATGGTTCTATTTTTTGAGCTTGCTACAGTTTGTGGTTTGGAACTCAGCATACTTGATGATGGACGCCTTTATGTTATGAGCAAGTGATGGGTTTGTATGGACTTTGGATCAGCTTTTTTACTGACTATTTTTTTGGTTTGCCGCTTGTTTATTGAAAGCTGCTTAGATAAAAACCTATAGAAAGTTGATCCAAACGAGGCCTGCATGCGATTTGATCATTGTTTTCTTAATGTGATATGGCTTGATGTTCGCATGTTTTCTTTCCTGTGGTAGTTTTATTGGTTTATGCTTCTGTGCTTCGAGGTTCTCCATTCTTGTGGACTAGTTGAGAAAATGTCAAGCAGATAAAATTTGATTGTTTGTAGCAGTAACTTTCTCTCCATGAATCGTTTTATTAAGTTTACCCCGTGTGACCTACCTTTAAATCACTTTGCGTTGTGGCATATAACTTGTTAACTGGTTTAAGTTGTGAGTTAATAACAGCTTATCTGTGCATTTGTTTTTTTTGCAGGTGGAGGCTAAGAGAGCTTTATCAAGAGAAGAACAGCGCACATCCTTTACACCTGGAAATTCAAATGCTGGCCGCAGCTCTGGCAGTACAGTAAATCACAGGACCAAAAAGATATTTGTTGGAGGTTTGCCCTCCATGCTTACAGAAGAAGAGTTTCGTCAGTATTTTGAAACTTACGGTACTGTGACAGACGTAGTAATAATGTACGATCAGAACACTAAACGGCCTCGTGGTTTTGGATTTATCACCTTTGACATGGAAGAAGCAGTTGATAGAGTTCTCCACAAAAACTTCCATGAACTGAGTAACAAACTTGTTGAGGTGAAACCTGCCCTTCCTAAAGAGGCAAATCCAGGTGGTGGTGACCGTTCGGGAGGCTATCAACCCTTCGGTACTGGTGCCAATAGGTTCTTGCAGCCACAAACTGCTGGTGGCGCTTATCCACCATATCCTAGTTACGGAGGGCCAAATTACGGATATGGAGCAGCAAATAGTGTTATTGGCTACAGTGGGTATGGTGGTTATGGGAATGCTAATAGTGGCTTCACTGGCCCTACAGGGGCATATGGAAATCCCAACACCCCCAGTACTGGTTATGTAAGTTTGGCACCCGATGCCATGAAAATCCCTTGGAGTAACCAGATTCCTGGATATAATGCTTTAGCTTATAGTGTTAATGCTGGTTATGGGGCTACAATTCCTTGGAGTGCTATGGGTCTTTCTCCTGGTGGAGCTGCTGCTTATGGGTATAGTAATTATGGTAGAAGTGAAGGTTCTTATTCTGATTCTGTTGGGCATGGGACTGCTGGTGGCCGTGCTGGGGGTGTCCCTAACCGCAATTCTGGTGGCAGCAATAGTGTGCTAGAGCAACAAGGAACAACAGGTGGTGGGTACAATTACAAAGGTAGTGGGTATGGAAACAGCAATGGGCCTTCAGGGTATTCAAATGCAGCTTGGAGATCAGACTCTTGATAAGCTGATTGCTGGGGTTATGTTCGTCATTTTGCAGGCGGCTCAAGAAATGCTGATTAAACATGGCTTGAGGTACTTCTACAGGAATCCCTCGTAAAATGGTGCCCTAGGGTTCCTGGGAGTTCATCTGCAGATGAAAGTAGATACTTGGACTGGTTGATTGCTTGACTTTTAGTAGTAGTTGGCAGTAGCTATTTCACCAGCGTAAATTTAGTGTTGACTGTAGTACTAATATTTAACACTTCCTTGATCATTGCCTGTTAATTTGTGTGTCATACTTTGGTTTGCTTCTAGTTGGATCTGTTAGCTGTTTGTCACTAAATGCTTTTGCCCTCTCTCTCTTTGTCCCTCTTTGTCTTTAAATGCTTTTCCCTTTTGTTACTGTTAAAGCTAGAGCGGCAAATTATTTTTCATCAGTGCTTTGCGTATTCATGGTAGTAGTTATAGTTGTTTTGTGGATTTTATTAGCATAGATTTGGGAACTTTTTCTATAGGTTTAGAAGTTCATGCTTGATTATAGCAGTTTCTGAGCCATGCTGCTTTTTGTGTTATAGATTTGGTTAAGTTAACAAATTGACATTAAGCAAGTATTTGGGAGATGTTGTCCATGGACCTCTATACGTAACCTGATCACCAACGCTGCTTAGTGAATAGTTGTAATTTTTGGTGGTGGATGACACTAGCAGTAGTGGTAGCGGTAGCAATTGTAGTGGTAGCCCGACACTTCTCATTACGAGGCATAACCTTTTGTTTGCCTGAACTTGCCTTTTGCACAGGAGACAGATACTACTGTCCGAAAGTGGAATTCTAAAGAAAATGATAGATTGGAATTGTGGCGTGGGAAGGAATTTGAGGTGGAAGTGGTGTTCTCGGTTGAGGCAATGGTCACCTGATCTTCCGTGCGGATTGTGGACTGTGGCTGGACTGTTTCCTGTTGAAACAGGATACGGTATGTCTAATGCGAGGTTTGAAGGATAAGTAGGTTTCTGTTTTGCCGTTTTCGATTTTGGATGATCATGGCCGGGAGTGATGATTTATCAGAAAGGGCTGTGTAAACTGTAGCAAGAGTAAGAGCTCTCCCCATCGAGGTAGAAATGCGGTTTAGCAGGCATAGCTATTTTTGCTTTCGTAGGCGCCTCATGGGTGGTCATGTTTTCTTCTCCCTCAAACCTTCACTTAAGTGTTTGATTTGATGAATCCTTTTGTTGTATCAAAGCTGTAGTCACAATTAGGATATTCAGGCTGGTAGGTAAACGTTAACTGTTTTATATGAGTTGACAAGCTTTTCTTTTCCACCGACTTCAATTTGTTTATTACACTATCATGTGAAAGGGAAATGATACACCCACCGAAGGTTCCCCACCGCACGCCGGCCGGGCCCACTCCGGCCACCAGACGGCCGATCCGAACCGTTCAAAAATTCTAAAAAAAAAAACCGAGTGGGCCCACGTGAAAATCAACGGCATCGGACATGTGTAGGTGCTCGATCCGAACTTCCAAAAATCAGATGATCCGAACTGTTAAAAAATGTAAGATTGGTTAGAGCACCTACACACGTCGGATGCCGTTGATTTTCATGTAGGGCCCACTCGGTTTTTTTTTTTAGAATTTTTGAAGTGGGCGGTGCGGTGGGGAAAGCTTCGGTGGGTGTATCATTTCCCTGCACCGAAGGTTCCCCATGTGAAATGTGTTTTGTTCATGTTCATGAAGTTTGCAGAGGTAGGTAGGTACGTGTGTGTGTCAGTGTATACATTTCTATTTTGATATGTACACACACACGCTTTCACAAAGGAAATCATTAACTGTCACTGCCAAAATCAGGAGAAATTTTTGGGTACCGGGCGGGTATCACGAGACTGTGCCCACGTGGTGCCCGAGCAGCCCATCCGGACCATCAAAAAGTGTGTTGAACAGCTCAGATTGAAACCCCCTCTCTTCTCTCATCCCACCACTCTCTCTCCTCTTTCTCTCCCTCCAAATCCGAGCTGTCCAAAACCGAAATGGACGGTCAGGATGCGCTGCCGTTCAGTTGCACGGAAAAGAATGGGAAAATCGATTTTTCTGTAACTTTTTGTTGTTCAGTTACCAGGAAAGTTGTAGAACCAGCAGACTGAGAAATACTTTCTTGCAAAATAAGTCTTGCCAAAAGAAAAGAATTCTTGTTTTCTTGCAAAATTCCTGTTAAGATAACACACACAGCAAAATAAATTTTATTTTCATTTACTTCACTTTATTTCATTTTTTCTATGAACAAATTTCTCACACAACATTTTCGACAACTGAATGGAGCCTAAGGGTGAGTTCGCGCTATATTTTTTTTGTTTTCAGACTAATGTCAAACTACCACTTGTTTTTATTAAAAATACCAAAAATGCAATTTAGTTCATAAGGAAAATGAGTTGTTTTAAATAGTGGATATTTTTGGACTAAAATTTCAACAAATCGAAAATACTGATATTTTAGGACATTGTACGTTCCACCAACCAGAAGGGAATCCGTACAACTCACGACAATCCCGTGTTCGGATATGCCATTTGCGGATTAAAAAAAAAAGAAAAGAGAAATGGCATTTAAAAAGAGTTTTTGAACTTAAAAAGAATTTGGTGTGATCGGATGTGTGTTCCTTTTTACAATGGTGGGCCGTAGTGGGCCAGCCATTTATTTTTTTAATCCCATCACCGTTCACTTTTCTTTATCTAGTGGTTTCTTTCAACGTTCACCTTTTTTTACACACCTTTACTCTTCCTCATCTACCCTGCCCTGTCGTTGTCTTCTTTCTGAAACACAGCTGTAAAACAGCCCTCCGCGAATCTCACGCTCTCTCTCTCTCTCCGATAATGTCAGCCCTAAATGGCGTCGGTGGTGTCGTGGTGGCATCGGTCAGTTTGTGGTCGTCGATTTTCGCCGCTCGTTATGGTCGCCAGAGGTGGAGGGTGAGGCGTTGGTCGTCGGTGTCGGCCTCGCCGGTGGTGGTGGTCGCCGTGGACTTTCTTCCACCCCCCCCCCCTGGTCGTCTCTTTTTCTCTGCTAGGTTATGGACCAAAGTAGAATATTTTTCTTTTCTTTTCTTTTCTTTTTTTTTTTTTGGGGGGGGGGGGGTGCCCAATAAAGAGAAGTGGGCCCAAGGCTTCCACCTGTTTCAAAAAAAAATTTGAGAAGTCTTTTTGAAGTGTGAGGAGATGTACTCTACCGATACATTAATGGCATGTCATATGGTATCCAAAATGTGGTTAGATGATCACCAAAGCATTAATGCTTACCGCTTGAAAGGCTAAGCTTACATTCTAACTCTAAATTTGGAAGTTAGGCCCCGCTCCGCTAAGGGAAATTAGGCTCTGTCCCGCTAAGGGTTCTTATTTTGTAAGTATTTATTCCCGCTTTACAAGACATGTCATTCTCTCATAATACATCACCTTTTTCTGAAAAGTAGCTTATTTCTTGAATTAAAGGAGATGTATTGTGAAAGAATGATCTGTCTCGTAAAGCAGAAAATAAGTACTTAAAAAAATACTCTCTCTGTCCCAATCTAAATGACTCCTACAGTTTTTCGTGCATTTTCAAATCAAACCAAAATATTTCTACATATTATTATTTTAATATTTGAAAATGCACGAAAAACCGTATGAGTCATATAAATTGGAACGGGGGATGAACTTTAACGGAACGGGGCCTTAACCCAAGTCGTACGTACCACAATTTAGACTTTAGAGCATGTGGTGTTTGACATTCTCGTTATCGTTTTGGTTTTTTAGTACTGTAATCGATCAGCTTTGAGACATATCCCATTCGAGACAAGAAAAAGACCATTCAGAGTTGACATGCTAGCTTGACATTAACCATAGCTAGATGAGATATGTGTGTACCTCTTTGCATGCATGTGGAGCCTGGTTAATGGTCCTTGTAGTAGCATACTTCAAATTCTTCCCCCCTTGATAATATTCCAAGCAGAACTCTTGTGCATGCGCTCGTTTTCAGCTGGACCTAGCTAGCAACTTCGTTTACTCAATTTGCATCTATAATTAATGTTGGAACTTAAGTGTATTTTCTCTAGTCCCACATTGGGAAGTTACAAAACTTCTTTCTACTTTAAATGATGTTGCACACTAATGAGTTTGTAAAAGAGGACTCAAGGAGAAGTCTCGCGCGCTCAGGAAAATGGGCGGCAATTTGGAAAACTGATTCGGAAACCAGTTAACCGGGTGTGAGTCACGAGTTATTCGCGCAGGGGGGGGTGCAAATCCGGGATTTGAGCCTCGCGCACACACACAGTTAAACCCACGTTTTGCCAAATTTCTGAAACGTTTTTTTTCAGTCAATCAAATCTTTTCGAAATGGAAATTCTTGCTGGTCAAGAACGTGATTAAAACGTGTGCTAAATCAAAGGAACGAGATTTGATTTGATTTCAGCTGATTAAGGGAAAAACGTTTTTAAAACATGTGCATAATCAGCGGGATTTGATTAGCTGCTGATTAAGGGATGATTTCGGATTGATTATAAAACATGTGCTAAATCAATGCTTTGATTTGATTTACGTTTCCGAAATCAGCCCAGTCCGCACCTATAAATTGAGCACTTCGGAATCAGTTTTAATACACCAAAAACCAACTCTCTCTTCCTCCCCTAAAAAACGTTTTCTGAGTTCGAGCGGTAGGTCGATTGTGTTCTTGTTTTCGATTATTCTTCCTTGCACATAAAACATAGCAGACGTACAGAATTCTGGGCAGATATATCCACGAGAAGGCGAGGCATTCACGAACTGCTTGCATAATTTGGGAAGAGACGCGAAACGTCTTAAAGAGAGCGACCTAGTACGTGAATCTACCTAGTAGTAGTTCTAACATTCTGGTATTACGTATTTCTATAACATCATCTCTAGGTAATCCGTTCTTGTTTTACTGCTTAATTACAACAATTTTAAGACGTTACAATCTGCCATGGATTCTCAAAACAAGATTTCGGTTACCACCACTGATATCAACAAACCTTTTCGCTTTGAGGGGCTGCACTTTAAACGTTGGAAGGCTAAGATGTTTTTCTTTCTTACGACCCAAAAACTTGCTGCATATTGTGATTCAACTAAACCTGTTGCTGCGAATCCCCCTACTGCTGAAAACACTAAAGAGATTTCAAAATGGACCAACGAGGATTTTTTGTGCAAGAACTACATTATGAATGCTTTGACTGATGAGCTTTACGATTACTATTCCACTTTTGATACTGCTAAAGGACTTTGGGATGCCCTCCAGAAAAAGTATGATACTGAAGAGGCTGGGACTAAGAAATATGCTGTTAGTCGTTACTTGAAGTTTTCTATGATTGATGAAAAATCCGTGGTTTCCCAGGCTCACGATTTACAGAAAATTGCACATGAAATAGTTTCTGAGGGCATGTCTATTAGTGAACAATTTCAGGTTGCTGTTCTTATTGATAAATTGCCTCCTACTTGGAAAGATTTTAAAAAGGATCTCCGTCACAAGTCAAAAGATTTTTCTATGGAAAGTTTGATTGTTAGGCTCCGTGTTGAGGAGGAGGCTCGGAAACAGGATCAGAAGGATGAGGTTCTCTTTGTTGCAAACAAAAGGAACCATAGCTCGGCGGTGCTCAAGCCGAGAGGAGGGATTGCGAAGCCAAATCAGAACCAGAACAGAAGACTGAATCAGAACAAGAAGTTACCCCCTTCTGGAGGCCAGGCTCGAAACACGGACTCTGTCCAATTTGTGTGTTACAATTGTAACAAGCCTGGCCATATGGCAAGAAATTGCAAGAACCCCAGGCGTCGCGCTCCACAGGCGAACCTGGTGGATGGAGAACCACTAGTGGCTATGATATCAGAAATCAATCTGATAAGTGGTTTAGAAGGGTGGTGGATAGACACCGGCGCCTCTCGCCATGTCTGTTATGATCGCTCCTTGTTCAAGAAGTATTCTGAGGCTGATGATAAGAAAGTGCTGTTGGGAGACTCCCACACCACTAAGGTTCTTGGTACTGGTGAGGTGGATCTCAAATTCACTTCTGGAAGGACTGTCACTCTGAAGGAAGTCCTGCACACTCCAGAAATGAGGAAGAATCTTGTATCCGGCTACCTCCTCAACAAGGCCGGATTTACCCAGACTATAGGAGCAGATCAATATACTCTTACTAAAAATGGCATGTTTGTTGGAAAGGGTTATGCATCTGATGGCATGTTTAAACTTACTATTGATATGAATAAAAATGAATCTTCTTCTTACATTGATTGTTATGTTAATCTGTGGCATGCTAGACTTTGTCATGTTAACAAGAAACTGATTAAGAATATGAGCAACTTAGGTTTTATCCCTAATATTTCCTTAAATGATTTTGATAAATGTGAATCATGTAGCAAGGCTAAGATTACAAAGAAACCTCATAAATCAATTCTTAAGGAAACCGAATTGCTAGAGTTGATTCATACCGATATGTGTGAGTTAGATGGAGTTCTCACTAGAAATGCACATCGATATTTTATCACATTTATTGATGATCATTCAAATTATACCTCAGTTTATTTGATGAAACATAAGAGTGAAGCATTTGACATGTTTAAAATCTTTCTTAATGAGGTTGAGAACCAGTTTAATAGAAAGATTAAGAGACTCCGTAGTGATAGAGGCACTGAGTATGATTCGAATGAGTTCATTGCATTTTATAACTCTACTGGTATAATACATGAGAAAACTGCTCCATACTCACCCGAAATGAATGGAAAAGCAGAACGCAAGAATTGAACCTTATGTGAACTTGTAGTTGCGATTATGCTTAGTTCGGGTGCAGCTTCACATTGGTGGGGTGAAATTCTGTTGACTGTTTGTTATGTGCTGAATAGAATTCCTAATTCTAAATCTTTAATTTCACCTTATGAATTGTGGAAAAACAAGAAGCCCAATGTGTCATATTTTAAAGTTTGGGGCTGTTTAGCATATGTTCGTATTCTTGACCCGAAAAGGTCAAAACTTGCAAGTAGAGCTTATGAATGCGCCTTTATTGGTTATGCTGTGAACAGTAAAGCATATAAATTCTTCGATATTAACAATAGGGTGATCGTAGAATCTATAGATGCAGATTTTTACGAAGAAAAATTCCCCTTTAAATCTAGAAATAGTGGGGGCGCTGAATCTAGTAGTAGCGTGCCTAGATTAGAAGAACCTAGAAACGAGAACTCTAGCGACACTGAGATTGAACCAAGGAGGAGCAAGAGAGCTCGAATCGCTAAGGACTTTGGTCCTGACTTTGCATTCTCTATAGAAGAGGACCCCACTACTGTTAATGAGGCTTTGACTTCCCCAGATGCTGATTTTTGGCAAGAAGCCATAAATGACGAAATGGACTCATTGGATACTAATAGAACTTGGGAATTAGTAGACCTACCACAAGGCTGCAAAGCTATAGGTTGCAAATGGGTGCTTAAAAAGAAATTGAAACCTGATGGTTCTGTGGATAAATATAAAGCTAGACTCGTAGCTAAGGGATATAGACAAAGGGAGAACATAGATTTTTTCGATACCTACTCTCCTGTGACAAGGATTACTTCTATCCGAGTCTTGATTGCCATAGTTGCTGTTCATAACTTAGTTGTACATCAAATGGACGTTAAAACTGCTTTTTAAATGGAGACTTAGAAGAAGAGATTTATATGGATCAACCCGAGGGATTTGTTGTCCATGGTCAAGAACACAAAGTGTGTAGATTAATTAAATCTCTTTACGGCCTTAAACAAGCTCCAAAGCGGTGGCATGAAAAGTTTGACAGTCTAGTTGTTTCAAATGGTTTCAAAGTCAATGAGAGTGATAAATGCATATACTACAAGTCTGATAATCATGCATGCACTATTATCTGTTTGTATGTGGATGACCTTCTGATATTTGGCTCAAGCTTATTTGTTGTGAATGAAACCAAATTATTGCTTAACCAAAATTTTGACATGAAGGATTTGGGTGAGGCTAGTGTAATCCTCGGAGTTAAAGTTACTAAATCTGCAAATGAAATTTCTCTTGATCAATCACATTATATTGAAAAGATCTTGAAGAAATATAATTACTTTGACTGTAAACCTGCTTGCACTCCTTTTGATCCTAGTATTAAATTGTTTAAGAACACTGGAGACAGTGTTAGACAATCTGAGTATGCTAGTATAATTGGTAGTCTTCGTTATGCTTGTGATTGCACGAGACCAGATATTGCTTATGCAGTGGGGGTATTATGCAGGTTTACTAGCAGGCCAAGAATGGAGCATTGGTTTGCTATTGAGAGGCTCATGCGGTATCTGAAAAGAACCATGAACCTTGGATTACACTATCAGAAGTTTCCCGCTGTTTTAGAGGGATACAGTGATGCCAATTGGAACACCCTTTCGGATGACTCCAAAGCAACCAGTGGGTATGTGTTCAACATAGCAGGAGGTGCACTTTCTTGGAAGTCCAAGAAACAAACAATTTTGGCACAATCCACTATGGAGTCTGAGATGATAGCGCTAGCTGTGGCTAGTGAGGAGGCAGCTTGGTTGAGAAACCTCCTGTCAGAGATTCCCTTATGGGAAAAACCGATACCGGCCATACTAATCCATTGCGATAGTACCGCGGCTATTGCAAAAGTTCAGAATCGTTTTTACAACGATAAGAAACGACAAATACGTCGTAAGCACAGCACAGTTAGAGATTTGCTAACAAAAGGGGCGGTTAGAGTGGATTATGTACGGTCAGCTGAGAACCTGGCTGATCCTTTGACGAAAGGATTAGCTCGGGAGAAGGTGTGGGACACCTCGAAAGGGATGGGGCTAAAGCCCATTGAGAAATGAGTCACTTGTGATGGATACCCAACCTATAGACTGGAGATCCCAAGAAATAGGTTCAAAGGGAAAAACGAGTTACATGGTGATATGGTAAGAATCATGCTATAAGGAGTTACACTCCAAGTCCATCCCTAAGAAGCATGACATCCTGTAGCGAAAGAGGTTGTGTTTAACACTTAATGAGTTCTATAGCTCTATGTGGAGTGGAGTACCTAGACTACAGGAGTACTCTTGATAGACTCACCTATATGAATGTTGAAGTGTGGCGGCTTTTTCGGGAGAATTTGGGCAAATTCTCTAGGTCATTCATGAAACCGGGATATAAGCACATGGCCGTAAAGTGTTGGCTTTAAACATTACACATTAGTAGAGTTGTGTGTGTAGTGCTCTCAGACTTAGAGTTCAAGATCACAAGTCACTCTAGTTACTATCTGAAGCATTATTACTATGTAATGGTTCAAGTCGAAAGACACCTTTACTTATGCACAGCTTTATACCTTTGCTCGAATATTTTGTTTTTAAAAATACAAGTGAGGGATTGTTGGAACTTAAGTGTATTTTCTCTAGTCCCACATTGGGAAGTTACAAAACTTCTTTCTACTTTAAATGATGTTGCACACTAATGAGTTTGTAAAAGAGGACTCAAGGAGAAGTCTCGCGCGCTCAGGAAAATGGGCGGCAATTTGGAAAACTGATTCGGAAACCAGTTAACCGGGTGTGCGTCACGAGTTATTCGCGCAGGGGGTGCAAATCCGGGATTTGAGCCTCGCGCACACACACGGTTAAACCCACGTTTTGCCAAATTTCTGAAACGTTTTTTTCAGTCAATCAAATCTTTTCGAAATGGAAATTCTTGCTGGTCAAGAACGTGATTAAAACGTGTGCTAAATCAAAGGAACGAGATTTGATTTGATTTCAGCTGATTAAGGGAAAAACGTTTTTAAAACATGTGCATAATCAGCGGGATTTGATTAGCTGCTGATTAAGGGATGATTTCGGATTGATTATAAAACATGTGCTAAATCAATGCTTTGATTTGATTTACGTTTCCGAAATCAGCCCAGTCCGCACCTATAAATTGAGCACTTCGGAATCAGTTTTAATACACCAAAAACCAACTCTCTCTTCCTCCCCTAAAAACGTTTTCTGAGTTCGAGCAGTAGGTCGATTGTGTTCTTGTTTTCGATTTTTCTTCCGTGCAGAGAAAACCGAGCAGAGGTACAGAATTCTGGGCTGATTTATCCTGGAGACGGCGAGGCATTCACGAACTGCTTGCACAATCTGGGCAGAGCCGCGAAACGTCTTAAAGAGAGCGACCTAGTCCGCGACTCAACCCAGCAGTAGTTCTAACAATCTGGTATTCCGTATTTCAATAGCATCATCTCGAGGTAATCCGTTCTTGTTTTACAGCAGTTAATTACAACAATTAATGAGAAACAACTTGTCTCTTTTGTAGTTTTGCAAAATTTTCTTGTGAAAGGCATCCCAAGTGATTAGACCCAAAATAGCAATGCCAAAGTCGTTTATTTTTTATAGTACTACTCGGGAGAAAAGAAAGAAGACTTCGGGATACACTCAACATTTATTTTTGATAGTACTATATATTTTGATTGTAGCAGCAATACAGTTCATTGAACTTTCGTACAAATGTGTAGGGGAAAGAGTTTTGAGGCGCTACCTATCTCGAATGAGCTTTATTGAATTTATAATGAGTCAAACTAGAAGTTTGGTAGCGGATCAAAAAAAAAAACTAGAAGTTTGGTATTTCATCAAGTCAAGTTTAAGACTTAACGATCAAATTTGGGTCCCGATAAATAAGCTATTAACGGGTCAAATACAAGCCGTAATGAACTAAACAATGTTAATCTTATCGTCTTTTTTAAGTGTCCAATTTCGTAATTTAATTTTTTATGGAGACGTCATCTTCACACTTAAATAATTACCATCACTTTTCATAATTTCCCTTATGCTGCAGAAATCTTTTTTTTCCTTTCTATCGGCTTATGCAAAAATCATCATTACAGTACTTTTTATGAAATTCTCTGTGAACTACTTGGAACAAATATAAAATATACCAACTTTTACCGACTAATTTTTCAGAATAGATAGTACTTACTTAGGGACATCCCAAAATAAAATATTCGGTCATATGAGAAGAGACGGAGGGAGTATATGATACACATACTAATTGAATTTTGAGGGTTGGAATCCAGCCTACACATTAAATGTCAAAATAATAAATCCAGCCTTATGTCATTGTGGATTTTCAGCAAACTGACTTCTAAATTGTTTGGATGGTGTTTTGAAAATTTTTGGACTTGGTTTTTGGGGTAATAAGTGAAGAGATAAAGTAGGGTAATAATTAATGAGTGGAGAAAGAGATAGAGAGAGAAATGAAAATAATTATTGGAAATAGGGATAATGAGTGGAGAGATAAATAAGAGTAATGATTAGAAGTATGAGTAATGAGTGCTTTGTGAGTTAGAATTTTTTTTCCAAAACATGCATCATCCAAACAAGGCAGATCTTTTCCATAATCTACAGCATCATCATTCACGACAAATTAAATTGAAATACCTTATTTGCACATTACATGCTAGCATTCCGAAAACAGAATCTTCCGTCGACATGCAGTTTTCAGCTGATCACTTAGTTCATTTAGTTGCTACTCCATATAACTAGCTTGTACTTGTTTGATAATCGGGTATCTACACCAAGCTACTCGCATCTTAACTAATTATTATGAAGCTGCAAAGTTAAGTACTCGGCCGGCCAACCTTCAGTTTGCCCCTAGGGTATTATGATGGCGGTGCGATTCCAACTTACGTACTTGGGAAAGTAAGCCCCGAATTCGATGTCAAGCTCCCACTCAACCAATAGTTATGAAGCTACAAAGTTAAGTACTGAGCCGACCAACCTTCAGTTTGCCGTTAGGGTATTATGATGGCGGTGCGATTCCAACTTACATACTTGGGAAAGTAAGTTCCTAATCCGATGTCAAGCTCCCACTCAACCAATCCGTTCGTGTCGACTAGCTAGTTCGTACCTATGTAAAGTAGTTGCAGTACTGTTATCTCCAATAATTGAAGCTCATGAAATTTCAAGGCTGAAGTTACTTTTTTGGCTAGTTCTTTACCATAGTTTCAATAAAGAAGGAATCTTAGATAGAGATATTCTGGGGAGCCGGCCAGGGCCACTAGGGAGAAAAAGAGGGAGAGAAATGGACATGATATTTGACAAATTTTATAGCTCATGAATTTAGCTGGCCCGTAAGTGTGGACAGGCCCCCCATCTAGAAAGGAAAAAAGGATCTTGCCAAACAGTTCATTTTCACTTTCTGTCTTTTGCAATGCTGGATCTACGACTTTTGAGGAAGAAGTTCTAGAGAAAAACGAGAGTGACAAAAGGGGATGAAAAATATCTAAATGCATTGATGCACATGTGTAGGATGTTAGCCCGGGTTAGTCCGGTTGTGTTGGCGGGCTTGCTCCTTACACGAATGATCAGGGTACAATTCTTGAGACCAGGTCGATCTCAAGAAAAAAAATTCCTGGAAATCTCCTAGTTCCGGCATGGATGGTCTACCTTTGACCGGATCGAGGAGGGGATTAGTCGAGCGGGTGAGCTGGCCCAAACGCTCTGACCGTCGGAAAAAAAAAAAGATGGAGGTTAGAAAGATGAGGTGATAGGTTTCTAGATCCCTGATGCATATGATGCATGAGGTTAGAAGGAAGAGGTGGTCCAAGTGGACACCCTATTTCTTTTTCTTTCCTTTTTTTGAATTCAACTATGTTTGATTGTTGACCAACCTAAAATTGGTCACTTCTAATCTACTATTATACTACTACTTCTTTAAAGGATAAGAGAAGTAGACCACACTCTCAACTTTTGTCCACAACGACTCATTTGTGAGGTGAATGCTTGTAGATACCGAAAAGATCTTTATAAATACACTCCAAACAAAATCTAGAGCGTGAAATTCTTTTTGCTTTATGATGTGCCTATAATTACTGGATACTATATATATTTTTGTTCGCGCTTAAAATGAATATATAAACAAGTTACTCTACACGTACATGCTAGATAGTATTGCTCTCAGCACTACAAAGCCATTTGCATGAGACTCTACAGCATCTTGTCGGGGCCGAAGTTAAAGTTTTATTGCGTACGAGGAGCACTAAACAGCTCGAAAAATTATTCAAACAGCTACAAAGCATGTGAAGCCCACACAAATGTGTGGTAGAGAAGATCGGGCACCGCCACGTGGTGCATAGGACATTGAACAATTATTCAAACAGCTCTAAAGACTTGAACCTAAATCTTGATCAGAAGAATTAAGGCTCCGTATGTTTTGAAGTAAAACATTTTAAAATGAAAAATATTTTCCATGTAAAATGATTTTGCAGAAAGGAATCTTTTTACGAGTTATTTTCCGGTGTGCCAAGTGGGAGTAGAGGAAATGAGGGAATATGGTTTGATAGCTGGTGTGGGGTCGACCGAGTCACTGGAACGAGATGCTAAGCGATGGCGCAACACACAAGTTGCAAAAATGACTTACGAGCATTGTGTCTACCGCCCTTTTAACCGAACACCGTAAAGTGGGTAAAATAATTTTGGAAAATTTTATTTACCATATCGAAACAAACGAAACCTAAGTTTTAACCGATGAGCCCAACCACTTGGTGGTAGGTGCGTCTATAAAAGCCTATACATGTAGCTCAAAGTGATCAAAGGACTCTTGGTCAGTGGCTTCTCTATCCAAACCAAAAATGGTGACAAGAATAGAGGAGGAGGAGAAAGGTGCTGTGGATTACACAGAGGATGGGACACTGGATCTAAAGGGCAGACCTGTCCTGAGATCAAAAACTGGGAGATGGAAAGCTTGCTCCTTCATTGTTGGTATACTATTACTACTACCCTTCTCCCTCTCTCTCTCTCTCTCTCTCTCTGGACTCAGAGTTTGGAAAGAAAAATTCCCTTAATCCAGAATGGCTGGTGCATATTTGGTATTCTGGGAACTTTTCTAGCTCCCAATTCTAAAATTTCTTAGTTGCTGGATTTGGGGATGTTTTCGAATCCGTTCGAGTTTTCGCAGTCCGTTAGTCGTAAATTTGCTCATTATCTGTATCCGAGGTCTGTAATGGGTGTTAAGAACCAATAGTTGGGGATGCAGGATCTTCTGTGCTGAAAATCCATGTGCCTCTGTGCCGAGCTTGTGGTGCTAACTGCAAGTTTAGAAACAGAGAAAAAAAAACCATGGAATGTATCAATATGAACCACAGAATTCACTGCCATTCATTTTTGATGAAGTCTACACGCTACTGACCTTGGACTGGACCCCGTTGTGCCTGTCATATGGGTCCCGGCCCGGCCCTAAAAACATGTTCCAAATCATTCATTTTGATCATCTCGTCAAATAGGTTATGCTTGTAAAAAAAAAATGTTGATCGGGCATTGGTACCGACATGAATGAAACACGCTTGTTTTTTAGTTCAAGTCTACAATACACACCCCTTAAAATGGTGTACTGATGTCTGATAAACCTAAGTTTTCAAGCACTTCAAACTCGACAATACCAAATGAAATGAACGGGTCGGATCACGTTATTGGACCCGCAATGGGGCTCATATGAGCAGCATAGCAGCCTGTTGTGCCTCCATCGGTCTATGAGATTCATTGTGATATGTTCTGTACCGGTGTCCTTAACGGCCTAACAAATGGTTTTTCACATGGAGTGTTTCTTTCCTAACTTGTCTCCTCTGTAGAAGATTGATCTCAAATGCTTAATTCCTGACGCCCTGTTCCGCTAAGGTTCTTATTTTTTTTAAGTACTTATTTCGTGCTTTACGAGACAAGTCATTCTCTCACAATACATCACATTCAATTAAAAAAAAGTACTTTTACTTGAAAATTAATACTTATTTTCCTTAGCGGAACGGGACAACCCAATCAAATCTCAGCTCCAGCTTTCTAATTTCCTCAGATTTTATCAACTAGATTGCTACATATATCACCCCCTATTCACCATTTTATCTTTTCTGCTGCTTCTTTTTTTCCTTTTGTTGGGGCAGCATATGAATTGTTTGAAAGGATATATCACCCCCTATTCACCATTTTATCTTTTCTGCTGCTTCTTTTTTTCCTTTTGTTGGGGCAGCATATGAATTGTTTGAAAGGATGGCATATTATGGGATTGCATCAAATCTGGTGCTGTATCTGACAAGGAAACTGCACGAGGGCACTGTGAAATCAGCAAACAATGTCACAAACTGGGTGGGTACTGTTTGGATGATGCCGCTTCTGGGTGCCTACATCGCCGACGCTCATCTCGGCCGTTACTGGACTTTCATCATCTCCTCAGGCATTTACCTTGCGGTATGTATACTCAATTCACCATTTATGTGACACATTCTTTGTTTAGTGTGATAGACTCACGACTCAAACATATATCATCGTTTTTTCGCTATTCTTTTCTGCTTGTGTAACGCCAACTATGCTTCTGCTACGGTAAACCAGGGAATGTGCTTAGTGACTCTTGCAGTTTCGGTGCCAGCCCTAAGACCTCCATCATGCAGCCGTGAGGTACAAGACTACGACTGCGACAAACGGGCCTCGCCGTTTCAAGTGGGCATCTTCTACTGCGCGTTGTACATAATAGCTGTCGGAACCGGCGGAACCAAGCCCAACATCTCGACCATGGGCGCGGACCAATTCGACCAATTCGAGCCCAAGGAGAGGATCCACAAGCTCTCCTTCTTCAATTGGTGGATGTTTGCCATCTTCTTTGGCATCCTTTTCTCCAATACTTTCCTCATATATATACAGGACAATGTGGGCTGGACTGTGGGCTATACCCTCCCAACAGTAGGACTGGCCGTGTCGATAGTGATCTTTCTTTTCGGCACACCTTACTATAGACACAAACCTCCTTCAGGGAGTCCTTTTACTAAGATGGCTAGGGTTTTGGTGGCTACAGTGAGGAAGTGGGAAAAGGTTGTCCCAAATGACCCAAAAGAGCTTTATGAGCTGAGCTTGGATGAGTACTCCAAACCTGGAAAGTTCAGAATTGACTCCACCCCTTCATTAAGGTATGTCCCTCAACTTGTACACATCTGACTTTTATTAGGACCTCCGTAAGTGGGCGGTGGGATTGATCCCCCAGAATTAGTCGAGGTGCACGTAAGCTAGCCCGGACACTTGAGTTACGAACACAAAAAAAAAAACTATACACACTTGGAGTAATGATAATGCCACACAAGACACCTTTGCCAGAAATTTCATGGCAAGAAATGAAAAATAAGTGTAACATAATGCAATTTTCCTACTTGTTTCATCACCCATCTCTCTCACTTCCTGCAGACTTCTTGACAAAGCTGCTGTAAAGGGTGGACCAAGTACACCATGGAACCTATGCCCGGTAACCCAAGTTGAAGAAACCAAGCAAATGATAAAAATGATTCCAATTCTAATTGCAACATTCATACCCAGTGCCCTGGGAGCACAGATAAACACACTTTACATCAAGCAAGGCACCACACTGGTGAGGAGCGTGGGTCCCCATTTCGAAATCCCCCCTGGCTGTCTCACAGCGTTCATAACCATCTTCATGTTGGTCAGCATTGTCCTCTACGACCGACTCTTCGTCCCCGCAATCCGAAAGCACACGAAAAACCCGAGAGGGATCTCGCTACTGCAGAGAATGGGAATTGGCCTAGTATTGCACGTCGTCATCACGGTCGTCTCTTGCTTAGCTGAGAGAAAGAGATTGAGTGTTGCAAAATCACATGGCATTACGGAAAAACACCAAATCGTACCTCTTAGCATCTTCATTCTCCTCCCTCAATTTGCACTAATGGGGGTGGCCGACAACTTTTTGGACATCGCAAAGCTCGAGTTCTTCTACGACCAGGCACCGGAGGGAATGAAAAGCCTTGGCACTGCCTATTTCGCCATCAGCTTGGGAGTTGGGAATTTTCTCAGCAGCTTCCTTTTATCGATGGTGGCTCATTTTACAAAGAGACACGGCCACCCGGGGTGGGTTCTGGACAACCTAAATGCCTCTCGTCTGGACTATTACTACGCTTTTTATGCTGTGCTGAGCTTTCTCAACCTTCTCTTCTTTCTGGTTATTTCCAAGTTCTTTGTGTATAACGCAGAGCTGGACAACGAACGCGGAAAAGAGTTGCAAGAAGCCGTTGTAGGTTCGCCAAACCACTCAAAATAAGGTTCCGGCATGTTTCGTTTGCTTCTTAGGAACAAATACAAAGATTATTGAAATAATGCCCCATTGTATGAAAGAAAAAGCATAGAAATGTCAAATGATGTTAAAAGATTTAAGGTCCATCGTTCCATATTTCCTGATACAACGCGAACAGTTCCATCATTGTAGCACGGATCAAAAATCCATCTTACGTAACTCTGAATCCATGTAAAGTAGCACAAATATTCGGTGGCCCTAAACAAAACCAACCAAAATATTCATCTATGAGATTAGTAATCCCAGAGTCTAGACTTTACAATCCATCGTAAGAACGGAGTATATTTAACTTGGTCATTAGACACTAATGACAACCAAAAAATATGTACAGCAGAATCCTTTATCAGAAAGCAAGAGGCTGCAACTCGTGTGCAGCCATTGATTCCAATAGCCATGTGTGGGCAATGACCTTGGACCCAATTTCATGGGCCAAATTTTCTGCCGCTTCTCGTCTTTTGAACACAATGGAACCTTCATCATCCTGTCTGCATTCATTGTTATAAACAACTAGAGATACTGAAGGAGTTGCTTGGGCTTCATGACTTGGTGCCAATAACTGTTCCTTGATTTCATTTACTGTACCTCCTGCAGTAATAACCAAATCTAGGAGGTCTTCCTTGTAATCTGGTTCAAAGTCTCCGCTAAAATAAAAATCCAAGCCATTGAAGAGCTTTGGTACCTACAGCAGAAGTTCAAATGATAAGATTGTCATATAAACTTGAATATGTATGTAAATAAATGCCAAAGAAGAAACTCAAATCTATAAGATCAAGCAAAGATGATGCAGATCCACTAAGTAGTGGACTGCACAAAAACTACACAACAGAAGCTCACACAGGAACGTCAATTTTATCACATGGCTCAAAACCGGAGGCTATTCCATTCTTCAAGTTCTAATGTCCAAAATGAAGTAATGTATTCAGTTAACTATATTCCAAACTGGGAGTGATCTACATGTTAGTCTATGACGAGCCACATGCAAAAAAAACAACCACCACCAATTACGTAGAAATGTCAGATTGTTGGATATACGCAACACATTATGTTCGTAATATTCCCAAAACTGTGTGAACTTTCTTTTTGGGTAAGTAACTGTGTGAACTTACATTACCCAAGGTTCTTAGTCTGCCAGTTTTTGGCCCATCACAACAGCCATGATTGTCAAGACTAACTTCATAAGGTTCTTCATCCACAGGATACATAGCTTCCATGCATGCTTTTATCCCTGCAATCCCGCAGAAACCAAATGGTCATGAATTAACAGTTTGTTTTCTGTACACGAAAAACAACACAAGGTTGACCATAATATTGTACCACAAAATACAACAACGATATAACATTTTCATATCAAAGTGAAAAACACGGGGGAAAAGATTATAGGGCTCACAGTCAGTCTTAAGAATCCACCTTCCATGCAAAATTGCCTTGAGAACTTTAAATGTCCTAGTGCATGCACCCTTTGCATCTGTTGCAGCAACCACATGCGTAACATTTGGTTTCCAGAACTTGGTCACAGTCGCACCACAAATGCTTGCAAACTTGACCAAAAGATACTGCACATCCGAATTCAGAACAAAAAATTAGGTTACTCTGGAATTGGTAGATGAAGCGCGTATGCCAACACTATTAATGGTCAACTACTTTGATACCGTGACAAAAGGGGATACGGTGGTCTAATCCAATGGACCCATACTGTGTAATGCACACATATAGGCCAGATAACTATCCTACAAACCTTTTCTTCGGCAGACAGAGCAGATTCACAAAAAACCCATTTCTTCATTCCCTGGTCCCCCCAAAAGTTGGACTGTTTAGAGGTTCTGCATTCACACCAATGAAGTTATCAGATATCCAACCACATGTTGTCAATTAAAAAAGACGCAGTTTACATAGCTATATCAAAAGAAACATCTCCTGCAAACCAAATTTTGGGATAAAGTCGTAGCAGCTAAATCAAGGAAAACAGCGCTAAATAGATTGTTAATAGCACAATATTTCCAGTCTAGAAATCCTATCGAACAGTAAAACATCAGATCTTGTTATTGCCTTTACCCACCTGAAAACATCTTAGGAAAGAAAATACGTAAATGTGTATAAACCTTCTGAAGAAACTTTTGAGGCGGACCAACCGGAAATAAAACAAAGAACTTAACAAAACAGAAGCAAGAACTTTGCTGCTGAAAAATAGGAATTCAATGGTGTTTATCCAGTGTTTTGCTAAATACTCCCTCCGTCCCAAAATATTGGCCCATGATTCCATCTTTTGTTGTCCCAATATATTTGTCCATTTTTACTTTTCAGTGGGTATCATTGGGTTTATTTCCAATTTTGCCCTTTCCCTCCAAGTCACAATCAACATAAAAAGAAAAGAAAAGAAAGAAGAACTTAAACTGAAAAACAGCAACAACAAAGAGGTTTAAATTTGAAAACTTGAATTTTCCGCCAATGATTTTGGAGCCAATCTTACCAGAGAGTTTGCTTTTGATTTTGGAGCCAAAAATTTGAAAGAATTTTTTGCAGCCAATAATTGCCCTCAAATCAGGGGTATTTTAGGAAATTTATTTTCTTCTAATTTGTAATTATGGTGTTCCTTAAATGGCTAGAATCCCCAAAAAACCCAAATATTTTGGGACGGAGGGAGTATATGTAAGTGAACGTATCAAAAAACAAAGTTGCCTTTACAAGAGAGGACACACAAGGGACGTGTACTCTGGCGAAAATCAGAGACCTGCAGAATATATAGCAAAGACCAAAAAATTGAAAGAAAGGAAGGAAGAGAGCGCGTTTTATCTGTTGCTAAATCCTCACACTTTAACCAAAGAATACCGAAAATAATTGAGTGATCATAACATTGCAGCAGCTGTCTCACAATTACTATGAAGTAGAAAGTCAGACTCATATAACCATTCCCATATATAATTGAAGTGTGAAACATAATGAATTGTTTCACAAGCCATTTTTTATTGACAAGAAACAACTACCAAAGGATAAATCTTAGAAAATGACCACCCTACATTTCAGTTGCCACAAAATTTTGCTTTTCACTGGCATGCTTCCCCAACTGGGCCTTTTCACGAGGAAATTTGACCAAGGAATGACTTGGGCACAATACCAGAAAGTCCTCCTGAAGAGAGTGAGAGGAGCAACGTCAACAAATAAAGCTCAAGTCACTCGACAAAGAGGGGTGTGTTTGTGTTTAACTTGCAGTAAAACAGAGACTACTCACCACGTCCCATCTGCAATCATCAATTTTAACCGCACAAGGCACATGATAACTTTTGCGGCATGACTTTTCAAAGCAACCAAGAGGTGCTCCTCTTAGCCCACACCTGCTGCATTTTAGCTTAGCAGCCCTTGCCACCTCTTCCTTCAATTTTTTAATTGTTTCACCGATAAAATAAACTTGAGGTGTCCTGTGATTGGGGCAAAAAAATTGTAAGTCCAATACATCAACCTGTGATGTAAAATTGAAAATTCATCACAGCATCATGATAATCACATCTCCTGCATAATTTCTCATAGCCAACGCAAGGTCAGGCCCATCAGGGTCAACTTAAACTGCTAGTTTGTCCCCAATGACACGATTAAAAATACCTTCGAACATTTCACCCCTAAGCATTTAAAAATAGCTTTCAAAAACACTATTACAACATGTTCTAACTAATTTAAACCCTAGAACCAGTAAGAACCAGTAAAGGGTCATAAAAAAGGATAGACAGGGCAAAGGAGGGGGGAAATCATTTACTAGATGTCCAAATCAGCAACAAACTGAAAATTTGAAGCCCCGCCAGCCATGAAAAGAAAACAACAAATTCATATTCGATTTTGCTTCTGACAACAATGAATATCAATCCAATTTTTGTCAGATAAATCTGTCTTCACAACATCATCATAGATGAAATTGTCTGTTTCTGAACACATCTTGAAACCAGTATTACTTTCAAAGACTCGACAAAATCCCATAGACAACACACCATTCAATGCATGTCTTGTGAACATGTATAACATTGGCTTTTGTTGCTCTGTCTCCTTTCACCTCCTTCCCCTTGTCATAATGTAACATAGGCCCAGTTATCTGAAAATACGAAACAGATATACGACATAGTAAATTGAGGAGCAATGCTCACAATCATAAGTCAGAGAAGTATATTTTATCAGTGAAGGAATGAAGAAGCAAGAACGTACTGAGATGGAAACTCACGTCTGTCAAGTCAGCAGTCTGGCAAAAAGCACATCGACCCCTTTTTTTATCCCTTGAATCCAATATTTTAAGCGGCTTTTCACCGGAGAGTTCTCCCAATTGAGATTCCAGTTTTGAAGTTGCTACAAATTCAGACTGAAGGGCATTTGGTTGAGTACAACCATTGCTTTTCATATCCGTATCAAAGGACCCATGGTTTGATTTCTTTCGTCTTTTGCTGTCCCTGGCATCACTTTCTGGGGCTCCAAGTGAAGTACTGTTATTCGTTTTGCCTCCTCTCTTATCAAAGTTATCCTCGACTAATCCCGTAGTCTCAGCTGGATGTTTTTGCGTACTCTGCGAAAATATCAATCCACACTTCAATTCAGCAACCTAAATCCATTTGATGAATACGAAATGTATATCAGATACCTCTTCCAAAGCTCCATCTTGATGTACAACAGTTTAGGAAGCATACTCCAAATTTCGTTAAAAACTAAATTGACTTAAAGCAAAAGGAGAAATAGAAGAAACCATGCAGCCAAAAAGGTTTTCTACCCTAGAGGTTCCAGCGTCTCCTGCCAATTTGGTCCAATTCAGAGGTTTTACTTACTAAACTAATAGAAGTGTAGAAGTTCAACTAAACCCTAGCGTGGAATCTTTGAACAGCTACCTCTATCCCACAAACTCACAAGATTCAACTCGTCCAACTTTGGCTGTGAATCAACGAAACAGTATCCAAGTTTCCAATTAAAAATTTGCAGTTAGCTAAGTTGTACTAGGTCCTTCTTACTAGGTTCCAATGATTTTTCACAATGCTACGGAAAAAGGCCAATTCCTAGGGACCAACTGCAATGAATTTTCATTTCCAGATGCTAAACCAATTTTGGCATGCAAAAGCAGATATGCTCATTTATTTGCCTTTCCAAACTTGTTGTGAAACCACTACCTCCACCCCCAAACCAACATAGGTTACATCAATTCATCAAATAAGTATGCTTATAGCGAAACCCCAGTCCCGACAATAAATGATCACGAGCACAATTATAAGGTCATATTTGGATCAAGGAATTGAGCAAAGAAAAGGTAGCACAAAAGTTAAAAGGATCTAATGGCTAAAGGCGGTTCGATCCTTCAACTTTTCCATTTCCTTCCCGTTACCAAGTCCTCAATCCAGATAACGAACTGCCAATCACTATTCCAACATTGACATAGTCAAGCAATATAATACACATATTTAATGAACACTGTGTAAAGAAGTACTAAAGGCAGGGTGTTACCTATTGGGTATAAAATATAAATAACTAATAACAAAGTTCTATACTGAATTATTTATACCATCTCAAAACAGTTACAAGTATTGTCTTACAAAATTGCTGCAGACAGGATCACCGGGGTCATCTTCTCTGACTCTGAAATCAAAGGAAGGAGGTCCCGGTGACGACTTCAACACATGGTTTACATTCATTCCCTCTGTTTCAGGCTCTTCAAACTTTCCACATTGCACCTTACTAGAGATTGGCGGAGTTGATTTGTCAGATTCAAATTTCTGTGTCAACTTACTCCTGCATTCAACAGATTGGTTAATTGGAGCCTGAAGTCGTTCAGCCATTGTCAATGACCAGTTGCTCGAATTTCCATCTTGAGGTGTTTCAGGTAACTCCTTCAATCCATTATCAACACAAGTGTTTATTGGAGGAGGGGACTGTTGTGTAACCCTTCCAGTATCTGCCGCGATACAGAGTGTCAAAAATTCCAGACTCTATTGCCAATAATACAGTATCTAAAATAAAAATGCATATATAGAAATTCATCAACAGGTATAAATGGGCTGTCATAAACAACAGGCAGAAGGAGCTTACTGCTGAAAGTTGCATGTGAGCTTTTATAGATGGTTAACAAACTTTCCATGTAGGGTGCTGGTCTTACATCTGCAACAACGTGGAAGCATTTCTTTACACACTGGCTGGGCATAAACCAATTCGATTTACAGAAAATTTTCTCTCCTATAGATTCTAAAGGTGTCCTAAAAGCAAATGTGAAACAATAATGACCTCAAGACAAGCAAAACAGAATGGCAACTTTATCCATTGATACAAATTTCAATTATTCTGATCCTAATTCGAGGTCTTTGGTGATTATATATGCAATTTGGTATTGTGTTGCCAGGAATGCAAATATCCAAGAATTACGCTTTGGAACAAATTTGGAACCTTTGTTAATGCTTCAGTATATTGCAAAATTTTCAAATGCAATTTCCCATATCCGGAACACATTCATTCCGAGAAAAAAAAAAAATTGGCGGGCCAATAGATCCCCAATTTTTATCCAAAAATCCAATGTAAAAACCATAAAATTTAGAGAGCAGAGTAATAACGGAATAAAATGTGAAACAGTGATCAACATGCGAGATGTATAATTACTTTCAAGAATACTATTGTTGATTGCGTAGGATCCACCTTCTAGGTAACACAGTTTGCGAACCAAAACGAAAACTTGTCGAGGAATACAATCCCTCGTTGTTTGGATATGGAATGGGTGATCATTTAATATAATATTTTTTTGGTTAAATATCATTTAATATAATGTTGAGCTCTGCACCTAATAACTTAAGATTTTGGATTGGATATAAAGTTTTCACTTGGTATAAGAGGGGGGCTTCCACCCACAAATTAAAAAATTACAATCCACACCCAGAGCCAACAAAAAAAAGGTTGCAATATAATAGACTAAAAAAAATAGGCTATACGTGTCAGACTTCAAAAGGGCTGCACGTGACGTGATGAGATGCCAAGGAATACAATCACACATTGGTTGGTGTATGGAATGAGTGATTGTAATGTTGGGATCTCTCAACCAAATAGCTTTAAGCTTTAGAGTTGAACATAAAGCTACTACCAAACCGAGGGAAATTAAGCACTACAGAATGGGTAAATGACTGATGTAGCTGTTTTCCATCGACCGAAACAATGCGAAAGAAGAGTAAAACTCATACCTCGATCGGCGTACGGTTGTTTGCACACAGAACACTCGGACACAGCCTCTGTCGATCTCGGTATGCATAAACTGAACAATCATGTCAAAATTCAACAAGAAGCAAGGAAGGATCGAGGGGCGGATGAGCCGGCCGGCGATCACCCTACCCTACCCTACCCACGTTTTCACACTTTTATTTTGAGGCTTTTAGTTTTAGCAATAATTTTATTTTCGTGTAATAAATAGGGACGTTATTATAATCGAAAAGGATTTAATTATATTTTTATGGAGTCGTACTTTTATACTAATGCATTGGCAACCTAAACTTATAAAATCCCGCGACCGCCCCGGACAAGAAGCGTACAATGCTTGCGTTCCTGACAAGAAGTGTATAATTCTAGAGAGAGAGAGAGAGTAGGAAGCGAACCCGCAAAAGGCGTGATCGCATGGGAGCAAAACAGGCCTGTTAAGCAGGTTTAGGCTGGGAAATTCACAAAACGGAGAAAAAAAACCCAACTCAGATACACAATTCGTCAAATTGCAATAGTAACACGAAGAAGATCGTTGTGTGGGGAGAGAGAGAGAGGGGTGAAAAAGTAGTAGTAGTACCAGAGAGGGCATTTGAGCTCGAGACCGAGTTTCTGGAAATTGAGAAGCAGCCATGATGGGTTGAGCAACTTGTTGGGACCATTGCTACTGTTCACTCTCTCTCTCTCTCTCTCTCTCTCTCTCTCCTTCATCAGAGTACTGTTCTCTCTGAAAAACTCCTCGTGTATAGAGAAACGGTACTGCATTCGTAGGGGAGGGTTTAGGATCGAGGCGGAGGCGGTATAGTTTTCGTTTTGCGTGCGACCTTTCAACTGCTACGTGCATGATAGTTTTTTCACTGGGGTCTGGGGTTGTTCACGGAGCGGCGATATATCAGCCATCTATTCGCGCAATTAATAGCTGAGATTCGTTTTCGATTATGATCGGTCACAATTAACCCTTTTCCGGAAAAAATTCATTAGCATCTTGACCGTTAAAAATATTTTTGGACGGTCATAATTGAGTGCACCTCCGTAAAGAAGATTTTCTCTTTCTCAGGTGCACACCAAATTTATTCGTTTGCAGCAGGGCCGGACCGTCCCCCGGGGCAAGTGCCCCACTCCAATTCTTCGAAATTTTTTTTTCCCTGAGTTTCCACCAGCTTATGTGAACTTCTGAGGAACGAAATCGACCATCGACGACTATGTGGAACTGGTCTTATAAGAGTTGATAGCATCTGAAATATTCCCAATTTCCAAAGAAGCTTAGTAAATGCTTACATATCATAATTTCACTATATTAGAAGGCTACCTAAGTTATTTGGAAAAGTTAAAACTCGAATGATTTGATCTGGTGATCAAGACATGAGACTTATATATATATTTGTTTGAAAATGTAAAGATTTCCGTAAAGGACATTTAAAGTGAGACCGAGGAAGTAAAACCCCTAACCCAGCCACGGCACATGGCTTATCACTTTTTTTTTATCAGCAAATTTTTTTAAAAAAATCTTTCGAAAAACATTAAAGATTTAATAGGGACTTCGGGTTTGTACTGTGGAGTGAGATACCGTTGCTCACCTTCTAGCCGTCAGATCGTGCATCCGGCAATTAACGATCAAGAGTCATTCATTGTCGAGATGAGATCCGAGCCGTCGGATGCACGATCCAACAGCTCAGAAGTGCGCAGCATGGTGCTGCGCACAACACCATCCCCCAATTCATTTAATAGATCATGGGAACACCGGCGTACACCACCCAAGAACCAGGATTGGGAAATCCTGTGGTGCAAAGTCCTGCAAGGCACCATGTAGGGCGCACTTAGGCCATCGATCTTGACAATAAATGATTGAAATATGATTTTTAATGTGAACCGTTAATTGATGAGATCGACGGCTGTGTGCCGCCCTATACGTGCATTACACGGGGTGCACTACAGTACCTCCGAATCCCAAGAACCAAACTCAAAAGAAGGCAAGAAGCCAACCAAAACGCCACAGCGAAAAACAATACCAAGGTTTGGCGAGTATGGGTTGTGTTCTTAGTTTCGGCTTTGTTCTTTCGATTTGCTCATTTGAGTTTGGTTTATACTCCGTATTTGTTTTGATGTTAGGTGAATAGTGTTATAGAAAGAATCCTCCATATTTTCTTCCATCCTCTAAATATGGAGGATCAAAATTCCATCCTCTCAAATAGAGAAGGCTGGATGGATTGAAGGAGTTCTATACTCTCAAATAGAGGAATAGAACATGGGTTGGAGATGCTCTTAGTGCGAGTTCACTCGCATTAAAAGTCAGTTCCGAGGGTTTTTACTCTTTTGCAAAATCATAGGCCCAACCACGTTCACTCGCCCTATGCTTTGGTAATATTTACCTAAGCCCCCCGTCCAAAAACCCTCCTTATCCTCTCTCTCTCTCTCTCTCTCTCTCACACTTCGAAACCCCACTTCACAGTCATGGCGACCACAGCGGCGGCAGCCACAACCATAGCCCGATCAATCCTATCCGTCCGAGCGTCATCTCTCTCCTACCTCCGCTTCCTCTCCTCCGCGTCCTCATCCCTATCCCGGGCCCCACCCCTCCCCGGTTTCGCCCGCCCGACTCGCCCCACCTTCCTGCTCTCGCACTCCATCCGGGTCGTGGCGCCCGGAGCGGCGGCTCGGCTGACCGCGATTCGGTGCAGGGTGAACCGGCCAGGCGGGTCGGCCTACTCGCCGCTCAACTCCGGGTCGAATTTCAGCGACCGCCCGCCGACCGAGATGGCCCCGCTGTTTCCGGGCTGCGACTACGAGCACTGGCTCATTGTCATGGATAAGCCCGGGGGCGAAGGGGCGACGAAGGAGCAGATGATCGATTGTTACGTCCAAACCCTAGCCAAGGTCCTCGGGAGGTAATTAACTGGAGAGAGAGAGAGAGAGAGAGAGAGGTGTATTTTTGGCCGAGTTATTTGAAGTGTGCAGTTGTTTGGTGCTTGTTGCTTTCTTGTTATCACCATGATTAACTAAAAGACTCTTTTTCCCCCTGTTGAAGTTTAGGGATATTGCATTTCACCAGGTTTATACTAGGGTTTGTTAGAGAGAGAGACGCAGTGAGAGTATATTTTGCCAAGGTTATTGAATGACGCGTGTTTACTGCTTTCTTTTTGTCACGGTGGGTAATATAGTCTGCAAAATGGTACTCTTTTTGTTGAAATTCAGGGTTATTCCATTTCACCAGGTTAATATTAGGGTGTAAGGAATATTATTTACAGCTAATTACTGCCTCCAGAGGTAGAGAGAGTTTTAATGAGAGTCGTACGTGTTGTGTCAAGGCACCAAAATGAGGAATTGGTTTTACGCATTGTGTGAAGGCACCATGATTGTTCATAAATTTGGAAAATGATAATTGTATCTGTTTTGTGTGTGTGTGTGTGTTTTGTTTTTTAACCAGTTATAGGCTAAAGAACATCTCTGGACCTTACTCAAATTCGAGTAACAGCTTTATTTGGTATGAAATAGTCAGGTACAAACGCAAATCTAAGCACAAATTTGGATTAAAGCTTCATGAATGGCATAGTTGTGAATTGCGAAAGCAAAATAAGCCTTCAAAAATTTGAGTCTTTATTTATTTTGTTAAAAATGTGAGTAAAATCAATCTGGTTCGTGTTTGAGTTTGAGTGAGTTTACAGAGCTTCTACTCAAAATTTGGTTTTGAGTCAATCAAAAGAGTGAAGGATCGGATGCTCTTATTGCTTATTTGGTGGAATAACTGGAACTGGAGTTATATATATGGTCGGGAAATGATGCATTTTTTTGTGATTATGTAACAGTGAGGAGGAAGCTAAGAAGAAGATTTACAACGTGTCTTGCGAGAGGTACTTTGGTTTTGGTTGTGAAATTGACGAGGAGACATCTAACAAGCTCGACGGTTTGTGTTGCTATGCGTTTGTGTGTTACCGAGTATCTGTAATGGCTGCTTTGATATTGGTTTGTTATCTTTTGTCCTTTCTTTGTTGACAGGTCTGCCTGGTGTTCTATTTGTCCTTCCTGATTCTTATGTTGATCCCGAGAATAAGGATTATGGCGGTATGTCTTGCACTCTTTTAAGTGCACTTTGAGTTGATTATGATTTATGATTTGGTATACAAGAGAAATTATCACGACTGTACAATCTATTTGATTTTTTGAGTTCATGGCAATTGGGTTTCCTCATATTTGCCCAGTGCATGTGCATCATGTCCGAAAATTGTTGCCTATGATAGTTCACTAGGAGCTTTCTGCACATGTAGTTGGAGTAATTGGTGATTATTTTTGGTCTAACTCTTTGTTATCTAGAACATGTCCATTCCAGTACGAGGAACGGAAACAAGAACGCCATATGCCCCATGCCCTAAATAGTGGTATGGATGGTTGGGGCAGACTTCTATTGATTACGGTATAAAAATGTGCTTGTTTGAAATCCTATAGAATGTTGTTTTGGAATACATGATGTACAACACATTTCTAGAAGTATTTTGAGAGATTTTCTTTTACATTTGTCCTATTAATGCTCTGTTTTTTTGGTTGGTTACATTTTATCTTCTTGTCCTATGGAAAATGGTAAATGAATGAGTAGGAACTAGGGAAAATATCGGGTTGGGTTTGGATCGTCAAATTTACTGTGTTGGAACATTTGTGTACACCATATAATATCAGAATGTGCGTTCCAATACGTAATTTGCTAGGGTGCTAGCGAATCGTGGCAGCAGAGATCTGGCTTACATAGTATCCACAAAATTGAGGTTCAATGCTATTCATGGTTGTGAGTGCAATATATTTTCTTGTTATGTTTACGGTGTTTACCAATGCAGGAGACGTGTTAGCAAGTATTTGCGAAAATTTTCATTAGCATTTTGTCTGGAGGCATGTGCTGCTATAGCTTATGAGCTTTAGAGTCTTCTTCTCATGGTTTTGTTATTAAAGTATCAGGTTTTAGACAACCCAAATGGCTGCTTTACTGCATATGATGTTTATTATGGTGCAATGCTGGATTTACCTAGTCCATCTTGGCAAAGCAAAGAGCCTTAAAAGGGCAGTGAATTGTTTTGATTGCTAATGGACTTATATAAAAGGTCTATCTTTAGCTGTTATTGGCTGCTCAAACTGGATAGAGTTGCTGACCAGTGGAGATAATACATGAAAATTTGCATTAGCATTTATGCTTTCATCGCGTGCTGCAGGTGTTGCCTTATGAGCTTGTAAATGCTTCTTTCTCCTGCCTCTTTTTGACGGAACATTGGTCGTCATTGTGAGTAAAAAACTAGTTTCTTGTCAAATGGCTTTTCCTGCTTGGTCTTTACAAACATGGATTTTACCAAGTCCATCTTGGCAGAGCAAAGAGCCTAATAAGGGCGTTGAATTGCTTTGATTGCTTATGGACTTACATTAAACCTGTCTCTTAACTGTTCTGGGCTACACATACTCCATAGAGTTGCTAATTAGTGGAGATGAAACATTGCATTATCATCTGCCTACGGGTTCAAGCTACTTGTAATGATGTTGATGCTTGTTGGGTTTTTGTTCGCGAGGCATTATTTCTTGACAAAATTAGGACCAGAACAGTATTTCTGTTTCTGTAGGCACAAGGGCCATAAGATGGAGGTATCTCTCTAGAATTTAATTGAGTCCAGCTTGATAAAGGAAAGACCCTTAAAAGATCAGTGAACAGCTTTGAATGCTAGTTGACTCATGTGAATATCTCTTGTTTGCTATCATTGGAGCTGGAAAAAGTAGATTGCAATGTCCCTTTTTGCTTCTTGTTTACACTTTTTGATCGGCGTTTTACACTAGAATTGTGGTTTGCTTGGGATTTTATCATGACGTCAATGTTAGCCTTCTATGTTTACAAAATCTTGTGCCATGGTGGAACACTCTAAATTTGCAACTCTTTCGTTGTTGTCAGTTCATTGTAGCTTTTACTTCTCACAAAGTATCCATTGCTGCTTTGGTTTTAAGTCTGTTTATGTTAATACTTTTACAAAATAAGTTTAATTTTCGATAAACTGTAGTTTTTCTCAGAAATAAAAGCTCGGGATAGATCGAAGTGCACTTTTGTGAATCTTATGTCATAATATCTTATCTGAGGCTTTTGGTGAGGTTTATATTCTTGACAATCCACTTCGTTGACTAGCTAGCTCTGCTGGTGTGAAGTTCCATTTCTTGTTTATCTATTCCTTAGACTATTATAATTGGTGGTTCGATTCTCTCTCATCACCTCATATTCACCCTCATAGCTCTGAAAAATATTTGTATCCATTAGGGAGGAAATTTGAATTCTAGTTTTAATCCTCTATATTTTGCAGCTGAGCTGTTTGTGAATGGAGAGATTGTTCAAAGGTCTCCGGAGAGACAGAGGAGGGTGGAGCCAGTGCCTCAAAGAGCTCAAGACAGACCAAGATACAATGACAGGACCCGCTATGTCAGGCGCCGGGAAAATATGCGGTGACCTCTCTATTACGCGGGGTGAAAGAAAGGGGGGTCAAATCTGCCCAAGAACGCTTATTGCATATTGGTCTACGAGATCAGAGAGGGTTATCTTTCGTATTAGATAGTTGTTATTTACGGTGTCATGTTAATGTTTTGTGCTTGGACGTGTGACTAAACTGTGTCCTATGAACACTTCATAACCTCATATGCGTTGTCAATAAGGCGACTGTATGTTCCTTGTTCTGTAACCTTCTCTTTCCAATTGCTGATTGGCGTTTGTCTCTTTGATTTTGCTTCCCAATCTCGTACAGCAATTTTATTTTAGACGGTAAACTGAGAAGAGTTTGTTCCGACAGTTTCTCAAGGAATCATTGCTCTAGATTATGAAACTGTTTCTGAAGGCTACATTGTGATACGATGGTTGGCACCGGTTGTGTTAAACTGTGATCAGAGATTTGCAGGCAATGTTTCATTTGTTTTGAAAGTCTACGATGCGCTCTAATTACGCGGAGGATGGGTATTGTGAGCAAGTGCAGGAGGAACTGAGAGCCTACTATGACTAGATTGATAGACAATCAAGCTTTCCCCCTTCCCTTCTCTTTGGCTTTCTAATGGGTGCAGCCGTGCAGGGATTTTCAGTCTTCTTAAAGTTCTCAAGACTGACCTACTGTTGTCGCTACAGTACAACACAAGCTAGCTGCTTATAGAACAAATCTTCCATAGATGCGTAAGTTTCTGGTTGATCCACTTCTACACCATCTTCTACCTTATAAATCACTTGCACAGATCGATCTAGTTGGTTGCTTGATCTTTCAGGATTGATGTTTCTTCAATCTTCTCTTGAATGTTTGTCCTGGGATCAAGTGCACCCCTTCAGAACCACCATCTGCTTCAAGATGTACAACTCCTTTCGGAATCTGTGACTTCTACATACAAAACTTTGACACGGTTACATCCTAAACCATGTCTCCATATGCACCCATGGCTTGCGTAAATTGAAGCCACCATATCCACCTACCTACTAGTGACAAATTGTCTCCTGCTTATTCGTGCCCTATGACCTAAGTCTAACTCGTTCAATGTGTATGAACTCAACATATGTCCTGTCGAATTCATGTACATTTCTGAATACATCTATGGATATTCATTTGTGCCCGTATATAGATATATAGATATATGCGTATTTGTGCGAGTTGGCTAAACTACATAAAAAGCAATAACTATATTTGATTCAAGAAAAATTACAGCTACTCGTATAAAAAATAAAAAAAAAGTGCAGTGGGGGCCGTGCCCAAGTGAGGCTACAGTGGCTTTGCAACTGGGTATGCATTGCAACTGGGTATGCACGTACGCTTGTATCTATCTATCTATCTATCAATATCCTATGGGAATGTGTTTAGGTCTATCAATTCTTCAAACCTCCATGCCTAATTTTCTAGAGAACGTGGAGAGGGGGAAAGATTTTAGGAGAATTGAAGAAAAATAATCCAATGCTCCAGTTATAACATGCTCAGCTAAGATTAACATATATGATGTGTTAATCGTGGACATTCTCCATACGATTAACCCGTTCTAGCGTCGTGCCTGTTTTTCCATTTCCATGCATTGAACGGGCACAACGCTAGAACGGGTTAATCGCATAGAGAATGTCCACGATTAACACATCATGTATGTTAATCTCGCCTGAGCATGTTAGTTTTGCCCGTGCATAGAACGGATTTTACCCGTGCATAGAACGGGTTAAACGCTAATTTAGAATAAGAGCAATGTTAGAGACACATTGAATATTACATCTATGTTTACATCTCTCCTACAAATGATGGTAAGACCCACAACAATATTTAGAGAGCAAGGGTCTCATAATCACTTATGAGAGAAAATGTACAAATAGATGTACATTTCGATGTGTTCCTATCATTTTTGTTAGAATAATTACGGAGTACTGATTATAAGAGATAACGATGGTTCTTTTAACTTTAAAATTACCTTACTCTTTATTTTTATTGTTTTTCACCCTACTGTTTTGTCTTCTTGTTTATCGCTTAATTTTCTTTTACCCCCCTTTTTCTGCAGTGATAAATAAAGCCAAAAACATATTCTTGCGTTTTTTATGCTTTTACCCAAATTTTGAATTTGAGGGAAGGATTGCAGATGCTCTTACAACAAAATACTAATTTATTTTTTTGTTAAAAGAAATGGTGACAGTGCGAGTTCTAGACGTAGTTTCAATTGTTTTTTTAAATTGTGTATTTAGTTCTGTTTGAAGGAACCCATTGCATTATCAACAGTCAACTTTGTAAAACTACCCTACCATATGGTACGAGAATGAGAACATGCGGCAGACATATTTCGGTATTATACCTAGTATACTGGGACGGATAAAAAAAAGAGAGGAGGTTTTTAGAGGCCGGCCCGTTTTTTAGATTTGGTTTGAAAACATTCTTGAACATAGTATTATTTTTACACATTCTTTTTAAAATAGTCCTGATTCATATTATTTTGGACAAAAATACCCCTGACAGTTCATATAGCCAGTTAACATATTATTTCGGACAAAAATACCCCTAACAATTTACATAGCTAGTTAACATAGCCAATTAACATAATATTTCGGACAAAAATACCCCTGGCAATTCACATATCCCGAGTTAACATATTATTTTGGACAAAAATACTCCTGAACTGTGGCTATGAGAACTGGATCTATGAGAGCTGTGTGAATTGGAAAATACACAGTTCACATAGCCTCATCACACGCTAAAATTTACAGTTTTCGTAGAAAATACATAGTTCTCATAGAAAATACACAGTTCTCATGGACAATGCACAGTCCTCATGGACAATACATAGTTCTCACAGATAATACACAGTTCTCATGGCCAATACACAATTCTCATAAAAAAAAATACACACACAAACAAAAATTGAACAAACAATAATAACAATCAAACACAAATTCATCCATATCACAGCTTATTTTTTTCAATATTATATATAAAAAAAAATACTAGTGGAGTAGCAAAAATTTGCACCGACAAAAGAATAGCCTAATGGGTTTTTTTTTCCGTGTTCAGCAACTACTTATTAAAGACATTTTAACTACTGGAAATTGTTGATCGGAAAAACACAAATGGAATTCAGCTGACATCACAACGTCCGAAGCACTTTCTGTGACAAACCGAAAAATTACTTCGATTCTCAAGCTCGCCTGCGTTGTTCGAGGATTTAAAATCGATGGAGAGGTCAACGGCGCCCCAATCGCCGCAATAGGCAGTAGAGGACGGAGGTGGGCGGACATGGAGGAGGATGACGGCATCGCCGAGGCGGAGGTAGTGGTGGACAACGAATTAGGAGCTTCGGGTTCGGTCTGAGTCAATGACCCGATAGTGTATAATTCACCAGATGAAAGTGACCAATTCAAACCTCCACGAGGAGTATGTACGTCTTTCTTGAACACAAATAGTTGAAAATTGTTCCCTATGAGTGACGACCTAAAATACACTTAATCAACGAAGCTTGCTCACTATCCGTTGGCCACTTCGGGTTAGATGTTCTTTCACTTGCCTCCTCCGTCTCAGACATCCATTTAAAAGAAGCACAAGCGAAACGATACCTAGAAAGAGGGAGCTCAAGGAAAGGAGCAGTTCCTACCTGGGAACGTTGCATGGCTCGCATGAGAGCCCTTGATGCGTACCAGCACTGTTCGAGAAAATCAAAGCAAACCATGGGGGACTGACCCGAGGTGTAGACAAAGGACTTTGATAGAAAAAATAGTGCACTCAGACATCAAAAAGAGGGCCCCTAAGCGCTGGCTTCACTCCATTTGAAAGTGAAAGGATAGGCCTTTGTACTAGAAGAATGCATATCAGAATCCGGAGAGTGAAGAGAGGAAGGAACATGAGGCATCCTTCTTGCAAGAGCTCGGACTCTTGTTGTAGTTCGAGCCAACGAAGGAAGCAAGCGCAGGAGCGTGTGTCGATTGCTCCTTTGCCTGGGCAAGATTTGACGACTCTTGTCCAAAGATAGATTGGCGGGTTATGAATTCAGATTTGCTACTGCCAAAGAGGCCAAGAACGAGCTTCCGCTTTAGCTAAAGAGAAAACCTATTCCTTTCTCTCTTCCTGATCAATGGATTCAAAGTGATCAGGTGAAGCCCCCCTCTCTTCTCGTTGGCACGAATGAATCAGTTACATCTTGTTCCTATTACTACCGAGTAGAGGACATTCATTCACAGACCTTGATCTTTAAGGTGAAAGTGGGCCTTAGCTGGCTGACCGTCCTCGTTTTCGTTGGATGACCGGCCCATTCTTAGACTTGGTGAACTCCTGTCGTGATGAATTAAACTCCGTTCCATGCCCCGCTGCTTGTCAATCACATCGGAAAGTCGTATTTGATGAGAGAGAGAGAGCGCTTGCTCGTTATCGTTATTGATGATGATCGGAGCTCCTGAGCTTGCTAGATGAACTTGCTGACGTTGATGCGGCCGTCACCTGTTAGGAGGATAACGTAGAATAAGAAGAATTTGACCAGAAGAGGTGGTGTTTGATCGGCACAACGTCGGATTGAGAGAGGCCGTACGAGAATGAGATCTATGAACTCGTCGAGGTCGACGTCTTTCGGTGTTGCCATCACCATCACCATCGTCGTCGACCTCGCGGAGCATGGTGGAGATCTCGTCGGAGGCTTGATGAAGACGTGTGTTGTTGGATTGAAAAATGGGAAATCGATGACGGGGGGAGGGGGAGGGGGAGAGAGAGAGAGAGAGTGTGTGTATGTGGCGTTCTATTTCCATTGGGGTTATAAAAGTTATTACGTAACACAACCAAGGTTCGAAAAAAATATTTAGGGTTGAGATGAAACTGAACCTAAAAAACATGGCCGGCCTCTAATTTTCTATAATAAAAAAAAAAACTATAATGAGCCGGCTCAGTTTACAAAACTCTACACAAACGGCCCACTAAGAAAGCCCATACACTAGACCCTACACAAACGAACGGCCCACTAAGACAGCCCATACCCTAACCAAGCAACCCAATATACTTATTTCGAAAAAACCAAACAAATCTACAGTATACGGGGTTCACTATTCACAACCGCAAACTCTGAAATTTCGATCACGAACAACCACAGTAGCCGCCAACGAAATTTCGATCACGATGGCGGTGGCTCCCGATCAGGCAACCGTAGACGCTTTCCTCGCCGCTTTTGTCGGCGTCATCCGCGGTGCCATCACTGCCGGCTCACCATCCCTCCTGTTCATGTTCCTCCAAGCCAAGCCCCTATCGTTCCTCCCCCAAGCAGCCAGACCCCTATAGTTCCTCCCCAAGTCCCTATTGTTCCTCCTCAAACCCCTCCCGCTAATGATGTGAGAGAGCATGATAAATAAATAACTGAACGGAAGGATAAGAGATTTTACTATTGTGATGAATGATGTCGATAGGGTAATAGGTCCTCCTCAGAGAATCCAAGAGAATCCAAGAAGAGAATGTTTATCTCCGTGGCTGAATTATTGAAGGTACACACTATTCCAATCATTAATGTGTTCGGAGGTTGTGGTCAGATTGCGGTTGGTGCGGCGCCGTTTATAAACGACGGAACCTGCGGCCGATTTTGTGACACGAAATCCCGCATTGACTCTGGCGGAAGTTGCAAATTTGGTAGATCAAATACACACTTTCTCATTAACCGTAAACTTGGGACAATATGACCGTCCACAACTAATTACAATCCACAGAGAGTTGTATGCTTACGGCCATTGGGTTGCCCAAGTTGATGACCATCTCCATCAGATAACAAATCTTGAGACACTGTATTGTAGAGCTAGTGTTAGAGTCTTGAGTGAGACATGTCTTCCTGTGGTTAATGAAGCGGACACAATATCTGTCACAAGGTTGCCCAAATTCAGTCCTCAACGTTCTGACAGATATTGTGTCTGCTTCGTTAACCATGAGAAGACATGTCTCACTCAAGACTCTAACACTAGCTCTACAATACAGTGTCTCAAGATTTGTTATATGATGGAGATGGTCATCAACTTGGGCAACCCAATGGCCGTAAGCATACAACTCTCAAATGGATTGTAATTTGTTGTGGACGGTCATATTGTCCCAAGTTTACGGTTAATGAGAAAGTGTGTATTTGATCTACCAAATTTGCAACTTCCGCTGGAGTCAATGCGGGATCTCGTGTCACAAAATCGGACGCAGGTTCCGTCGGATAAACAACGGCGCCGCGCCAACCGCAATCCGAACACATTGGAGGTCAAAATCATTAATGATTGGAATAGTGTGTACCTTCAATAATTCAACCACGGAGATAAACATTCTCCTCTTGGATTTCCTGAGAAGACCTATTACCCTATCGACATCATTCCAAGCAACAGTAAAATCTCTCAGTCTTCCGTGTGTATTCAGTTGTTTATCATGCTCTCTCACATCATTAGCGGGAGGGGCTTGAGGAGGAATGATAGGGGCTTGGCCGCTTGGGGAGGAACGATAGGGTCGGGCTTGGCCGCGTGATTGTACCAGTTTCACAAATGTCGAACAACATCACATGTGAGGGCATCGGCTGAGGCGAATGGCTTTTGGATTCGATGAGGAGACATAAAGTTGATGAGGATAGGTAGAATCGATGAGGGGATACGTAGAGGATGTTTGTAACTAGTGAGAATATTTACTATCTTTGTAGGATGCTGAAATTGTTATTAATTTTTCTTGCGGTGGCATCTATTTTGTAGTGTTTTGGATGATTAAGTGAAAGTTTGTGACTTGTGATAGATGTTTTTTACTCGGGTGTATGGTGTCTATTTTTTTTTTCCCTTTTCAGGATTGCTGCAATTTGTTTTGTTGTTTCTTTATAAACTGTCCGTATATTTGTTGTGCGAGCAGTATTTAAACAATTCTGTTGTGTCAAATCCAGCATTAAGGCAGGAAATGGTTTTGAACCATGGATAGTTTCTGGTTCCCTAAGAATTGATGGATGATGACGTTACTTGCCTCTGAAATCTGAATTTATGATATCATCGGGAATGGCTTAAAGGAACTATTTTATGACGAGAATGATGAAGCGGTAAAATCTCGGCAAATTCATTATGATGATTCAGCCATCGATAGGTTTTTTTTTTTTCCTGTATTAGTTTATCATTTGAGATATGGAGATAAATATCCCTCATATTTAACTGTATCATTTGTTAGGTTACTTGATTGTGAACAGATTGGAGACAAAGCGGCTAATATGGATGAAGCAGAAGAAGATGGATTCTTGAAGGCTTTTAAAGGTTTGTCACTGTTCTTGCATGTTTCTTTTTATATGGCCTCATTTACCAGAAGTAGATGTGGTCAGCAAGTGTGTACTCCCTGTTTCCCGAAGTTTTACCCTTGTATAACTTGAAAAATAGTTTCCTGTGGCCTCAAAAGGAAATACTTCGATGTTATCAAGAAAGATAAATATTGAAATACCTCTAAGTGCATCATTATTAGGGTCCACTGGTTCCGCGGTTAAACCAACCTTGAGGTTGTGGATTCGAACCTGACCGCAACTGTTTTGTTTAGATAATTCCTGAGGCTACGTGGCATACCAATTTTTAGGGTCACTGGTTTAAACTAACCTTGAGGTTGCGGGATTGTACCCGAGCACAACCACTTTTGTTGATAATGGCTGAGGCTCCTAGGCAATCAAGTAAGAAGCACAGACACTTCTACAGAGGTGACGTGTGAGATGGATGCCCGCATTGGACAATGACATTCGATCCACCTAAAACTAAATGCATAAATATTGGGCACTTAACCACCTGGCAGCAATACTTCATAATCCCTCTGAGCATGTCCTAGGCAATAAATCTCCTCCCTAAGGCAGGAAATAGTTTTGAACCATGGATAGTTTCTGGTTCCCTAAGAATTGATGGATGACAACATTACTTCCCCCTGAAATCTGAATTTAGGAAGGATTAGATGATGTATTGGCAATGGCTTAAAGGAACTATTTTATGATGAGAATGATGAAGCCGTAAAATCTCGGCAAATTCATTATGATGATGTGGCCATCGATAGGTAAATTTTTGTTTCCTGTATTAGTTTTTTGTTTTAGATATGGAGATGAATATCCCTCATATTTAACAGTATAATTTGTTAGGTTACTTGATCGTGAACAGATTGGAGACAAAGGGGCTAATTTGGATGAAGCAGAAGAAGATGGATTCTTCAAGGCTTTTAAGGTTTGTCACTGTTCTTGCATGTTTCTTTTTATATGGCTCAGTACTGGTCATTTACCAGAAGTAGATGTGGTCAGCAAGTGTACTCCCTGTTTCTCAAAGTTTTTACCCTGGTACAACATGATATATAGTTTGTAAGTCTCAGTTACCAGACCACACGAGTATCATGTTACTTCATCCTTCGATGTTTTTCCTGATGCCTCGAAAGGAAATATTTCGATGTTATCAAGAAAGATAAATATTGAAATACCTAAGTGCATCATTATTAGGGTCCATTGGTTCCGTGGTTAAACCAACCTTGAGGTTGTGGATTCGAACCTGACTGCAACTGTTTTGTTTAGATAATGCCTGAGGCTACGTGGCATACTATTTGTTAGGGTCCCTGGTTCGGTGGTTAAACTAACCTTGAGGTTGCGGGTTTGTACCCAAGCACAACTTTTGTTGAGATAATGGCTGAGGCTCCTAGGCATACATTTTTTTGAAGCCTATTGCGTCATTGGCACAATCCCATCAGTGCATTAACTGACACTTTACCATAGTAGAACATATATCATTCTCAAGTAAGAAGCACAGACACTTATACGGAGGCGACGTGTGAGACGGATGCCCATATTGGACAATGACATTCGATCCACCTAAGACTAAATGCATAAATATCGGGCACTTACCTGGCAGCGATACTTCATAATCCCTCTGAGCATGTCCTAGGCATTAAATCTCCTCATTTTATCAGTTGCATTCTTTGAAACACCAATGATGGATTCTAGATTTGTTGCAGTATATTTATAACTTGAAGACGATGTGTTAGGTGCTTGTTCTAGGAATGCAATTTTTAGAACTGTTTTGTGTTCTCTAAATGTGTTGAGTGCTCCTTCTACATATTGTTAAAATAATGCCCCCATAACTGGTATATGAGACTTGGCCTAGGCAATTGGTTTAAGGTTGGATGCCTCCAAAATTTAACATGGTATCTCTTTATCTTTACTCTTCAGTGATTGGTTCCACTGGTTTGTGCCGAAAGCGCATAATGTTTAACTGTGATCCCTATAAAGTGGATCCGTTTTTTACCTCGCTGCATGGGAGGGACTGTTAAAGAGCTTGTCCCACATTGTTTAATTTATCCTCCAAATTTTGTGTTCGAGTTTTGACAGTCTCTCCAGTCGCAACTAATTGGTTGAAGGAGCCCAGAGTAGCCCACGAGAACATCATTGATTTGTAACATGACAGGCATGTATTGCTTGCACTGATTTCACTCCTCTATTGGTACGTAAAGCTCAAAAAGCCTTCTGCCAAATGTAGACCTTAGTGATACATATTTCCTACATGTTAAAAATTTACCAATTGTCCCAAAAGGTTTAAGTGCTAGGCATTGAACCCAACCACGTATATCAAACCATCTAGCTCACTCCCTCACATGCAAAGGGGAGAAGCATAGCAAATGGTGTCTTAAAACTTAAACTGTTAGGTAATGGGTTCGCAAATATATATCAAGATATCCAACAATTGTTATGATGGTATTGGCTGATATCGTCTACATTTTCAGTCCTCAAGGAGTTTTGAAGTTTTACTGCCTAGTTCTCCTAGCTTTACCTGGTTTCGGGTGCTGGAATTTTCATCTAAAAAGTTGTAAATAACCATGGGCTCACTCTTTGTGAACATTTGAGAAAGAGATTCCTGTTAGATACAGCTGAAATGGGGTCAACCTATTCTTAGATACAGCTGAAATGGGGTCGACCTATTCTTTCTGTGTAGCTCCAGAAGAAATTTCAGTCGCTGACTGTGATAACCCAGATCGCTTGGAAATTTGTCAGCTTTATAGCGAGGTGAAGTTCATATTGTACAGAATTGGTTACTTATCTAATGAGTTTAACAAATCACTTTATCCATCAGCAGATGGATATATAAGAACATGAAATCCAAGGGACAACTTTTCCCAATTTTTCCTATCAAGCCCCTCAATTTGAGTACGAGATTTGAGAAGATAGTGTATCTCCCACAGCCCCATTGTACTTCTCCGACCTCCAAGTGAATCAACAGCTAACAAAAACCATGATTAGAAGTCCAAGATATTCACCCGGTGCATCAGCACTGAATAGGCATCCCCAGTGCTTTGCTTCACAACTTCCTCGAATGGATGAATTTTCAAACTTCCACAACTCAAGTGGTGTCAATCACCACAAACAAGCATAAGTCCAAAAGCGTAATCCAAATCCACAACAAAAACTCACAATCAAATGGAACACCGTGTTTTTACACTCTACCTAACCAGATAGATAAAGCAATAATCATATAATTAATAATCACCTTTTATGTTGGGGTTTGTCTTTTTTTCTTTTCTTTTTCTGAGTGAACATTATGAGGGATGTTAGTAAGATGTTTGTGCTCACAAGTCACAAGTATAGAGGGTTCACTCTTAACCCAACAGCTAGTCATCCAACTTTGACATGTAGTGGTCCAATGCATATCTAATGCATCCCACATTTGATTTCCTTTCCTACGTGAATCAATACCTCGGGTTGGTTACGTGTTTCTTTACAAAACATTGCTACCCCAAATTAAAAAATTGGGCATATGACTGTGTGTTGTTTGTTTTCTGTAGCCACTACCAACAAGAACATCAAAGCATCCTACATGTGGAGGTGTAAAAGAAAAATGCAAAAGACTATGCAATGACACATGAGCATGTGGTAACCAGGAAGAAGCTACATGGAACCCCATACCTTCAACTAAAATACAAAAGACTTGAGAAAATAATTCCTACTAACCTCCCTGCTTTGGAGAAAGACTAATAAAAACATCTCTCCCTGTCACTTTCAGAATTGTCTGCCGCCACCATTTCATACCAGCAAATGAGAATTAGCAGAAACAAGGTCTGACAAACAGAAGTATAATTATGCATATCCATAGACAATAAGTAGGATGGTAGATTTTAATTAACAGAGGAATTATACTTCCTAAAACCTATAGCAATTGAAGAGAGCAACTTATTCCTCTTTCCCAGTACAAAAATGCTAATTTGAGTATGAGATTTGCTTTTTGTTCAGAATTGGGTTGCCCTTTTTGTGTTCTTCATAGGTTCTGTGTCCTCTTTGGTTTTTTTGGAATTCCCAATTGATTCTCTTTCTTCATATGTTATCCTTGAAATTTGGCTTGGAGTCCTATGACAACTGAGCAATTTCGCGGTCTATATTTAGTTCTATTTGCTGTTTTAGTTGCCTTGGATGTGTTTGTGTTGAAAATGAAATTGGAGAAATGTACCTGTCTGCAATACCCGTTTTTTTATTCTTTCTCGGTGTCAAATTTATGTCTCGGTTGGTTTCTGGCTCATATTGTCCTGTTGTGTTACGGCTTTTGAAAAACTTAGTGCCAAACAAATCTGTTGCGATAGTCCAAATTCATTTATAAATCTCTAGCTCGGTGTTAGGCTAACAACTACACTCATGATCGCAACCAACAAAAGGTATCCATTTTCGGTCACATTCCTCTATCTCTTTCCCACTGAGATTGTTATACTGCCTTTTGCGTCGAACCGTTCGGTTTGATTTCTCTTAGGAATTGAATTGTGTCTTTGTACGATCTCAAATTCAGATATGAGCTTCAATTTCACTGCTTTGTCTGCAATCCCTGAGAACCTTTTGGACATAAATCCACTCCTACTACCAATGCCTTGTTTATGCAATTCATTTGACTTCAAGTTCTTGCCAATAGACACATTGTCTTTTTTTGTCTATTAACTTGTGCAAATGTCAGTGCGGTTTGGTTGAGAGTCGGTGTTCTTTCAGTTGCCATTCTTTGGCACATTCGAGCTTGCCCTCACCAAAAGCTAAGAGTTAAAATTGCAAAGATTTAAGAATGCAAATGGTTTTAGGGACAGTGATTCAATTCTTAGTCTCTCAGCTGAGTGCTGGCCCACAGAAAGTAGGAAACCACAGTCCATTTTGTAAAACATTGTTGCTCTATTGTATCTTCAGCTTGAGAATCACACAGTTGCTTTCATTCTATCAGATGGATTTGACTACATCTTTATTGTTTGTTAGCTTAATCAAAAGATCTACTGTACCATTATCTCTATCTTCTAATGTGTTTTATTTCGAAAATGTATTCAATAGATTTTGACTTAAAGTAGGAAACCACAGTCCATTTTGTAAAACATTGTTGCTCTATTGTATCTTCAGCTTGAGAATCACACAGTTGCTTTCATTCTATCAGATGGATTTGACTACATCTTTATTGTTTGTTAGCTTAATCAAAAGATCTACTGTACCATTATCTCTATCTTCTAATGTGTTTTATTTCGAAAATGTATTCAATAGATTTTGACTTACTTTGTATCAGTGATTAAATATTATTTAGCAACTAAAATCTATCAAAAGTTTTCAATTTGAAGAAGGTATGTCCGAACTAGAAAATCCTTGCAAGTAGGGGTTTATAGGATGTAGTTCTCCTCAGCTTGCGTACTTGTGACGTACATTCATTTTTTTGTATTTACATAGAAATGAGACCCTGTATATTTGCATAATAATGACATTGCCATGCAGGCTCATATATGCATACATGTGTGCGCAAGTTTCACACTTCTTCCAAACGAGCAGATGCTTCTGTCATGTTTCTATGTTGTTTGACTGAATTTGACCTTAGATGAGTTGGTCCTTCTTTTCTTTGATGCTTTTGTATCTTTCTTATGTTGCCATTCTTGTCCACTTACTTATTTCTAAACACTTGTATGGGGCTATAGGCACGCCTCTTTGGCGCAATGGGTCCCCGGAGAAGCCAATATTGTGTAATGCTTGTGGACCGTGGTGGAGAACAAAAGGAACATTTGTAAACCACACCCCTTTTCATGCTAGGGCAGAACCTGATGAATTTGAGGATTACAAGTTTTCAAAAAGTGAGGGGCATATCTATTAACAACAAAGAAGCTAAGGTGCTAAAAAGAAAACAAAACCATAAGGTCCGAAACAATGCAGTAGTTGGAGGGGTTGACCGGGAATATACTCACGGTTTCCGGAAGGGTCTAGATGAAGATACCAGTAACCGTTCAAGTTCTGGCTTTTGCTATAGCTAACTCCGATAGCTGTGTACTGTTTGGTAGCGCTTATGCAAGTGATTTGACAGGTTGGTTAGTCTCTGTATCTGCATGGTTTATATTGGTTCTGTATAAAGCACGAATCTATCTTTTACCTCTGGTCCTCTGCCAATATACTGAATATAGTATCTTATAGTGCAAATTTCCAGTGGAAGGGTCATATTCCAGTTCAAATTGCAAATGCCCATCAAAACACAAATCGTATATTTTGAGAAGAGGGGGACCAGGGGGTTGATCCATGTCGGGTTCTTTAATATTTAAGGGAAGTATAGGGGATAATGTGACTGCAGGACTAGAATATTGATCCATATGATAGAATTCTGCAAATTTGTCTTTTGATTCCCCTTTTGTTATTGGCTTGCTGCTGCTTGTTGCATCATTTTCCATCTGTCTTACCAATATAAATGCTAAACTTGTTTTGCAATGAGACGCAACAAATTAGAAACCTAGATTTTATCTTCTATGTATCTCAACCCCATCTTTAGTCGTTTCACAAATCGGGTGCTTTTTCCTTTAGTTTCCATTCACTAGGCAATTTTTTTGGTTCCCCAAGTTCTGAACACCCTCAGGTATTGTCAGTCCCGCTTGTGAATTTGACAAATTTGTCGTCATACGCTTGTATTAACGTCATTTATACATTTGCAGATCCTGCTCATTCCGTTGTATGGGACACAATGGTACCTTGAAGAAAGAGAACATGTGTCGGTCGTCCAAAGCCATCCTCAGTGGAGAAGCTTACTAAAGATTTATGCACGATCTTACATGAACAGAGGTGGTCCTCCCACATATCTGCATCTTATGAAGAGGATTTTCTTTTTGAGAGCTACGCAAGTATGGTCTCCTTTGAGATAGGACCTGGAAGCATTCTTATTCGATATCCGAGCTCTATAGCCAGGGAACAGGAATCTGAAGCTAACTCTCTTTCAGTTGAGAACGAAAGACACCCACCAAACGAGGCAACTCACATTTGGCCGCCCTTCCTGTTGATATTTTTATAAGAAAAAAGGTAACAACTTCCAAGTCCAGGGATCAAAAAATGCAAGATACCTAATGGACAAGGGCCGCAACATATGCAGATTATAAGGATTGCGTTTCTTCTGAGTTAACCATGAAAAGTCAAACTCCACTCGCAGTACTGGTTTTACGAGTGTGAGAATCAAGGATCAAATTGTTGTTTCGGCTAATTCTAGATACTCCATTAGGGGAGATTATTGAGGGAACAGGAGCTAACTTGCGGCACCACAGTGATGGCCCGGTCCGTGCTTTCCCATGCCTCTATTTCACTCTTTTCCTTAGTTTTCAACGAAAATTTGAAAGGAAATGAGGGAAAAAAGAGAGAACTACAATTCCCCGAGAAAATTTTACCCAGACAAAAATAGAAAATAGAAACTACGATTATTCTCTGCAGCCATTATACCCAATATCTATTTTCTTTTTCTTTTTTTGAACGGCGAAAGCGACAATTTTATTAAGGAGAGGGGGAAAAGATACATCCAACCAAAGGTTGAAAAATACATCCAAAGGGCAAAAGCCCAAACACCTAAACAAGTCCAAATAATACAAATAAAGCTTAACACCCCAAAAGGCCTAAAAAGCCCGAATCAAACAATTAAGGGAAAATGAAGGCCCATGACGTGTTTTGATAATTAATACCCGCCAAAGACATGCTGATTACATTTGTTAATGCTGAAAATGTCCTTAACGGATATTAATTATCGAAACACGTTCTTAACCGTCATTTTCCCAACAATTAAGCACAAAAAAGAGCAGCTAGCCCAGAGGGCTAGGCCCAACCCAAGAAGATTCTAAACAAATCCTAACCGGATAAAATCCAACCCAACCAAGCTGCCCGCCGCCGCCACCCAGCCACCCACAATCAGACAGCAGCACCCCGATCGCCGGCCAAACTTCTCCAATCACCACCATGCCTCCACAGGCCATCCCAACCGGAAAAATTGACGCAGCAATCAAACAACCAGCCATTGCCGCAGGTGCTCACCAAGCCGTTAAGCAAAAACTGCAGCACTCAACAGTAACCACAGCGGGAGCCACGCCACCCGTAATAATGGATTTTGTGCTTTATTAATGCTGAAATTGTTATTAATTTTTCTGGTGGTCGCATCTATTTTGTGAGAGATGCTTTTTACTCAGGTGTATCGTGTCTATTTTTTGTTTCCTTTTCAGGATTGCCGTAATTGTTTTGTTGTTTTTGCTGTTTCTTTATATACTGTCTCTATATTTGTTGTGCCAGCAATATTTAAACAGTTTTGTGATGGCAGGAAATAGTTTTGAACCATGGATAGTTTCTGGTTCCCTAAGAATTGATGGATGACGACGTTACTTCCCTCTGAAATTTGGATTCTAGTTTTCAAATTCTCTATGTTTTGCTGCTAAGCTGTTTGTGAATGGAGAGATTGTTCAAAGGTCTCCGGAGAGCCAGAGTAGGGTGGAGCCAGTTCCTCAAAGCGCTCAAGACGGGCTACGGCTATGATGCTCCCAAGTCATTTTCCCCTTATTCTATGGTAAGTATTGGCAGCAACGTGGTAAGTGTTAGGGCTGCCCGCGGATCAGTTTGGTGTGGATCGGTCCGGTTCTCAATCCGATCCGCTCGCGGCGGATTGTCGTTTTCTCCATCCGTCAACCGTCCGTGATGTTGTTTGGATGGTTCGGTTTGGATGCGGTTTGGGTGGTTTCAGCGGATTTGAACATGCAATTTAATTTTTTTACATGCACCAAAAAATTACTGTAGAAAATAAAGCTCCAAAACTTCAAGTCCAATCAAGTCTAAACATTGATCCACTCTAAAATCGAAACAAGTTCGTCTACCCTAAAAACAAAACAAGTTCAAAACATGGGTCAATTGAATTTCGCTTCGATATCAACTGAATTCAAGCAAATAACCGCACAATAGTACACTTTTAAGAAGCTAATTGGTTGGTTGCGTTCATAGAATCTGAGGATTCTCATTGTGATATTTAAGTTTACTTATGATTTGGATACTAATGGGAATAGGGCCACGGGTACTAAAGTGCAATCTATTTTCTAGTGTTTTGTAAGAATTTGCGGATTGGGCGGTTGGAACCGGAACCGAACCGTATCCGCAAGAATTAGTATTTTCAGATCCGTATCCGTCCGTAACATGTCTCGGTTTGAGCAGATTGGGCGGATTAGGACGGTTTAGTTCATCCGTTGAACAACCCTAGTAAGTGTTGTCAACAAGTATAGTAAGTGTTTTTTAAGGAAGTGTAGTCACGTAACATAGTAAATGTTGCCTTAAGGAATGGTATATAAAACCAGTTTCTATGGTAAGTAATATACTCCGCAATACTTTTTTTTTTTGTCAAAAATCTGAAAACCATCTCATTTTTAGCAAATCCATCCTATTTTTTTATGAGTGATTTTGATCTAAAAATTGTAATTTACCTACTTTTTAATCTAAGGGTTCATATTTAATGAGAGTATCATGGTCCCATACCACTTGGGAGCATTGTAGAAGTTTTGGCTCAAGACAAACCAAGACACAATGACAGTACCCGCTATCTCAATCTCTTTCGTATACTTGGAGCAGCATTAGATCAAGGATTTGTCTACCAGTTATGCTTAATCAGTCCATCTTTAAATCTCATGGAACCTGGACACAAATTTGGCACCTTGTTCGTGCCCTAATGGCCAAACCTAGCACATTCTGCATAATAATTGTGGTGATGCTTGTTATCGGAATTCACTCAATGTGTATGAATTCCACATCTATCATGACAAATTTACGTACGTCGAATGATTCCGGACACATCTATGTATCGTACATCGAAGAATTCCGAACACATCTACGCATATTCATTTGCGCCCGAGACATTTTACGGTAACAAACACCAAACAAAAATGCCTAATATTTAAAGTTAAAAAAAGAAAATAATTTTCGCACTCCCTTTTTAATTATGGCACTTCTTTTATTGTTTTTTTATTAAGAAAATTGCATACAAAAGTTTCTTTCAAAGACAAAAAATGAAGTGCGTGCGAAATACACTTTTCGTTAAAAAAATGGGTCTAAATAAAAAACATAATTGATGATCAAAAAGTCAAAAGCGTAAGTCAATACCACGCTTTCTAGTTTATATTTGTTTGGAATTAGAGAAAAGTGGGAGAAAACAAGAGAGAGAAAAATGAGATGAAAATACAATTTCTAGATACTTCTATTTTCTCTATGCTTTCTCTTCTAACCCATCAAATAATGGGGGAGAACATTTTACAAATTTCACTTCTTTTCTCTTCCTTTCCAAGTTCCAAACAAGCATAAAAGCTCGTGTTTATAAAAAAAAAAAAAAAAAAGCATAAAAGCTCGTCATCCGTATAACGAGCTTCCCGTGACTTTTCCAACTCCCAAGCTCCCAAAAAAAAACTCCCAAGCTCCCAACGATCAGTCAGTCCGCCATAACTCTCTCTCTCTCTCTCTCTGCTCGAATGAATGAGAGGGTAAGCATGTACTCCCTTATTGCGGCGATACTTTTCATCGGAGCTCTGCGCATAAACTCCGTCAATGGCGGCGAGCTCTCCGGCGACTACTCCAAGCTCTCCGGCATCATCATCCCTGGCTTCGCCTCCACTCAGCTCCGAGCCTGGTCGATCTTGGACTGCCCTTACTCCCCTCTCGATTTCAATCCCCTCGATTTGGTCTGGCTCGACACCACCAAAGTACTATTACTCTCTCTCTCTCTCCAACATTCATTCTAACTTGAACAAGCTATTCGTTTGGCTCATGGTGCATAGCTACTTGTGCTTTGGAGTTTGTCCCACGTTGGTTAAACCCCCTTATTTCGGTTTCGATGACAGCGTAGTCATCAAGCCGCCGTCTTCGTGTGTAGCGAGTAAGGCAAAAATGGGTGGCATCTTCACTCATCGCCAATTGGTGTTGAGTTGGATGCTTTAACATGGTTTTCGAGCTAAGCTAGGGTTTCGGAAAATTTGTTCCCTTTTTGTGCCATAAGTGCTCCGTTATTTGTTGTGATCCACGTGGATCCTTTGTTTACCTCTCCACGTGCGAGTCGATGGTCGTGTGTTGGAGTTTGTCCCAAATTGGTTAATTATTTATCTTCTCCAAAACTAGTATATGATCCTAAGTGGCCTCTCAACTCATGGTCAATTGATATTGAGTTGGATGCTTTAACAGGCTCACTTAAAGTTCGTTTGGGATTGGATCCTATTATAAAAAAGCTGAGCTGAACATATTTAAAATTCGTTAAGTTTTTAAATCAAGGTTGATCAACCACTTGCTCGGCTTGTTTGGCTGGTTTATCTACTATGTTAGGTTTCCTACCGATGTCAATTTCTGCAATATATTTAAATTTTGTATTACTGGTTTGACGAGCTAGAGAGAAAATGTATCATGACGTCTTAACTAGGGTGTGATTTCATTTCAACCTTTTCATTCAAATATAATTTTACCACATAATATGTTCCCTGGCTCCCAGCAAGTGATCATTTACGTGCATAATTATTTTATGTTCCCTCATTCCCTGGCTCCCAGCAAGTGATCATTTACGTGCATAACTATTTTATGTTCCCTCATCAGAATTAGTTTTTTACAAAAAAATTCCGGAAAAATATTTCGAAACTTGTTTTTATGAAATTAGGGCATTGTTACAATTTTTGCTTTGTTAATACCCTCACCAGTCACCACGTATCGCAAATCTATCTAATAAAACAGAAGGGTTGTCCTACGTGGCACCCTTTGTCCTAGGTGGCACCCACCACGCACATGCACACACGCCGGCACACACGTTCACTGTTCACACATCAAAAATGTGATTAAAAAATTAAGTGCTCTATTTTTCAATCCAGTTGAACCGGTGCGTAGTGCCGTAGGCACGGGCAAGCACTAGTATGCTATACTTCCTTTCGTACTATCATGGATGATCAAGTAATAGTCTATTGGTTGTGCAGCTTCTTTCTGCTGTCAACTGCTGGATAAAGTGCGTTATTCTTGATCCTTACAATGAAACAGATCACCCAGAATGCAAGTCTCGCCCTGATAGTGGTCTTTCGGCAATCACAGAACTTGACCCAGGTTACATAACAGGTATTCTACATTACGTTCTTGCTTTGTCTCTCTCCAACTTTTTTTACTTGGTTATGACCTCACTTTTGTAGTTTCCTGATGTATGATACACGATTGAGGTCAGTAGACTTATACTAATGGTGTTGACTGTATGAAAGTTTGTACTATGGTTGCCGAATATTTAGAAAAGCAGTTGCTACAAATTCCTTATTAGAACTAATCAGTCGGGCTTTTCAACATCTGTCATTTACACCTTCTTATTTACTCTTTTAAATGAAGTTTATGCAAAAGACAGTAATCCCCGGCGAGAATTCAGCGATTAAGTGTTACCATCATAGAAAAACTGAATTGTAGGTTTCATGTAAATACTGAATTGCAGTACTGGTAATGAATAGGTTTTCATGCAAATACTCTAGTTTGAATTGAAATAAACTTATACCCTTATTGGCATAAATTGTATTCTAGACTAACTTCCAACTTTCCCTCAAACTAAACTTATCATCCAAACTTTACCCTGTACCTATTTATTTTCCAATTTTGTAGAAGGCAGAATTTTTTGACTTTACTGATTGCCAGCTGTAATTCTAGTGAATGAAAGGAGCATCTGTCTCAGTGACTGAAACTTCTTTCATCTGCTCATGCATCTGACCCTGTAAGGAAGATGTATTTGGAACTTCCAGTCATGCATACTTACGATAGTTCTGCTACATTATTTTCCTCAGAATTATATCCTTCTTCTCATATTTAAAAAAAAAATGTTTATCTCCACTGCAACAAGTTACTTAAGATGTGAATTTTCTGCCATTAAAAAGAAAAAAGTTCCATAAGATGTGCAAGATGTCTGTCTTCCTATACTGCAACAAGTATGGGCAAATGTTTATCTCCACTGCAACAAGTTCTGTAAAATATATAAAATGCCTATCTTCCTGTACTGGATGCTATAATTTACTACTTGATTTCTTCTTCCCCTGAAAAGTAATGCACGGTCTTCAGGTCCTCTTTCGTCAGTGTGGAAAGACTGGGTCAAATGGTGCATTGAATTTGGTATTGAGGCTAATGCAATCATTGCTGTTCCCTATGACTGGAGATTGTCGCCATCAAAGCTTGAGGAGCGAGATCTCTACTTTCACAAACTAAAGTATGTATATATCTTACATTCTTTCTTTCTTGCACTCTTGTTTACTGGCTGTGATGCACATTTTTTGATAGATTGTTTTTTAGTACTTGAACTTTTTCAGAGCCACTCTGTAGTAAGGCTGCATGATATATTTGCATACATACTGCTATGTGCTTTGCATTGTACCTTTACTAGCAACTTGTTTGGTAGCCTATTGTGATTTGTTTGCAATACAGTTAGGTTCCACAACTGTTTTCATATAATTTTTCAAACAATTTGAAGAGTTGGATCAGGAGGCCTGATGATTGGCATCTCGTAAATATTTAACCGAGACTTGTAATGTAGACTGTCATCTGCACTAGTTACATTGTGAATTATAAATTACCTCCTATCCCTCTTTGGACTTGGAAAATTGATGAAATTAAAATTAATTCACAATCACGGACATTATATGGTTTCTTTCGTGTTCTTATCTGTTAAGGACTTTCTGTCTGCTTTTTTCCTCTGCTTACTTTCACTTGGGGAACTGATGAGTGATGAGTTTCCTCAGAGACTATTGCTCTTTTTTTTTTTTGGATCCGCAGAGACTATTGCTCTTGACTTGAGCCTTTTCTTATTTTGATTATCATTGCAGGCTTACATTTGAAACTGCCCTTAAACTTCGCGGTGGACCCTCAATTGTTTTTGCCCATTCATTGGGCAACAATGTCTTCCGCTACTTCTTGGAGTGGTTGAAGCTGGAAATAGCACCCAAAAAATATGTCCAGTGGCTAGATGATCACATTCATGCATATTTTGCTGTTGGTATGGTGCACTACGTTAGAACTAGTGTTACTTTTCCGTACAGACAAATCTAGGCATGCATTCTTTTGAACTTGTTAATTTTATTTGATATCAGGATCCCCTAATCTTGGTTCAGCTGAGACCATAAAAGTAACACTTTCTGGAAGCACATTTGGTCTTCCCATACCTGAGGTGCCATTATTTCTCTGTGACTTGTTTGTGTTTGTGTCTTTTTTTCCTCGACCATCCCGGCCGCCCCTTCCCCTTTATTTCCACTCATCTCTCTTTCTTTTTTGTTCATTAGTGTTGTATTTGGGTTTTCTTTTATATTCATGTTAGGTAGAAAACGTTGCATGACACATCTAACTTTCTCCACTACTTCCAGTGATTGCTGGAAGACTGTCTAGCTAGTATCTTTCTATACTTACCAGTCCTAGATGCATGGTTTGGACACACATTGTAAGAAAACGCTGATTCAACTTTTAATCTCTCTTATTAAGGACAACGAACGACTGAGAAGCCTACAAATGCTCTGAGCTTCTTGAGAACCAAATGTAGTATTTTTAAACCTCCAATTAGGCAATATTACTACCTTGTTACATTTCCAGAGGAACAGATGAATGCTAATGCAATTCTGAAATCTGGATGCGAGGGAGCGAACTTACATTTTCATCCACCAAATTTGAGTAGGATTGTTGGAGTGCTTCAGGATGTGATACTGGTACCATTTTGCTATAGATGCCTTCATCGGTATGTTCACCATCGGTTTTCCATCCAGGGAACAGCTCGGTTGTTGTACAATTCATTTGGCTCTTCTATGTGGATGATGCCATTCTCGAAGTATTGTAGGACTGAGAACATATACTGGAAGCATTTCAATGGTGGGAGCAGAAAAAGTCATCACACTTATCAGTGTGATGCACGTGAATACCAGTTGAACTTTTCTGGATGGCCCACAAATGTAGTCAATGTTGAAATCCCATCAATACGAGGTGAAACTTCCACGAGGTGTGTTTTGGCCACATTGGTTTTATCATGCTTATATGGTTCTTTTTGTTGTCTTACATTGTCAGGAATTGATGCTTATCCATCCGTATTTGAAGTTGCACAGGCAAACATGTCTATTATGGAATGTGGATTACCAACTCAGTTGTCCTTTTCGGCTCGTGAAGTATCAGATGGGACCTTTTTCAAAGCAATAGAAGATTATGATCCTGAAAGCAAAAGATTCTTACACCAGTTATACAAGTGAGTGTGCTTCGTGTGTTCAATTAACATTTTCATTTTGAAGCTTCCTAATACTACAGAATGCATTAACAGTGCAGTGCAAGCCTGCCAACTTACGGTTGAAACTACTCGTTAACTGTCTGAAACTCCTGCTTCTTTTGCTTGAAGCATAAATCTATGTATTATTATGAAACTTACTGGATTATCACATGTCCCTATCACAACTCTGCTCAAGTCTCTTGTGATGTTGCAATAAGCATTTGTTTCAATTACTAGGGGTCAGCTATTCTAGTGGTGTAACATTGAGGGAAATCACAATATGAGATCTGCTTGTATATACTACTGTAGCTATTATCTGTATTATTGTTGAAGTTCTATGATTCTGTGCTGCAGATACTATTGCAATGACAAACAATAGAAATTTTTCCTTGCTTCTTTTTTGCCTCCCATAATCTTCTTTTGTGGATGGGCTCGTCCTTGGATGCAGGCTTGTGTTTTTGTACCGATATTAGGAAAAAAAAACTTGTGCTTTTTTCCTTGAATACATTCTTGAATTGAGTGGCGTCAGTGGCTGAGAGACTTCTGACTTTGCTTTCAACTATGTTTCAGGTCATATCATGGTGATCCGGTTCTAAATCCATTGGCGCCTTGGGATAGACCACCTTTAAAGAACATATTCTGTATATACGGAATAGATGCGAAAACTGAGGTATATTCATGTTTTCCTTGCAAGCTTTGCGTCCAAATTGACATGAGCCCAACAACTGAAACTGAAAAGCCAAGTTGGTCCTTTCTTCATGGCCGTAAAATTTTGGTTCTTTGTATCAGTACCAGTGAAGCCTTCACCTCAAACTCTGTCTTCCATCTTTTTTGGTTTGTAATTATTTGGAACAATATGGTACTAACTTCTACCGGAAACTAACTTTAGCCAGAAATTCACATACTTTATGAGCTGGTGCATCAGTTTTCTGCCACTCAGAAATTAAAACATGTTAGAATTTGTCCCAAATCGGTTAATTAACACTTCAAAAACTAGTATATGAGCCTGGGCGGCCTTACCAATTGGTTTTGAGATGGATGATTTAACATGGTATCAGAGCTAGGTTTTCAGAGGCTTTTCCCCTTTCTATGTGCCATAGTGCACTTTGTTTTGTTGTTGTCCATATGTTCTGGATTCTATGTTGAACTCTCCACGTGCGAGTCAGGGGTCGCACGTGCGGGTGAGTGTTAGAATTTGTCCCACATCGGTTAATTAACACCTCGAGAACTAGTATATGAGCTTGGGTGGCCTCCTCTCATTGCCAATTGGTTTTGAGGTGGATGCTTTAACAAGATTGGTATCCGTTCAATTTTACAGTACTTTTGTATTGCTTGACTTGTCATTTTTTGTTTTCGATGAGAACTATTGTTGACGGTTGTTGGAAAACTGTTGGTTTTTTGTGTGTTCTGACGTCAATTTGAGCAAGGGTTATCTAATTCTGTCCCAATAGTCCTACTGCTAGCTAGTGAAGAAAGATGAAGTGGTTGTAGTTAGGTATACATGCCCCAATCATTTGCCCTGGTGAAACTGCTGGTGATTTATCAGTTAGTGTGGAATCTCCCATGTAGTGTACATAGTCGTTGTGATTAGAGGTTGCTGGGAAAATAATTGGGTTACGTCACTTGCCTCTTGCAAGTTGGAGAAAAGATGACGCACTGACAAAGATAAACACTATTTGACTTCCACCCTTTGCCAATTTACACTTGTCTCCTTGGCAATTTGTCCGAACTCCAAAGGGCATACACAGCCATGAGTTTTAAAGTGCTCTATGAAGTATCAAGTATGGGTCTATAGAAGATTACCTTCTCTTCAATACCACACCCACAACTGTTTTGTACAGGTTCTTCTATGTTTATTGTTTAACCATGTTGCGATGAATGATCGTTTGGGTGTCTTTAAATGGCAAAACAGGTCGGTTACTATTTTGCACCAAGCGGCAAGCCTTATCCTGATAACTGGATCATTACTGATGTCATATATGAGTTTCAAGGATCTTTGTACTCCAGGTAGCTGTCTGTCATTTCCCTGATCAATGATCATACTGGACATTTAACATGTTTTTTTTAAAAAACTTTTTCACTGGTAAGTACTTGTATTGGACTTCTAAGAAGTTGAGTCTTGCTTATGTTGAATATTGTGACGTGGCAAAATTTCCGAATAGAAACAAGTTACTACTGAGATTAGCAAGAAGAAATACCAAATACCAATTGCAGTCCACCTTAGTTTTAAACTTTTAATTGATGATTCTATCGACCACGAAGTACTTGCTAGTTCCTGTAAATTTTAACTCTTCGGCATTTAATTTACCTAGAAAACCTTGGTTAAATCCTACATAATAAGAACCAAAGATACTTCAAGCTCATATAGGACATCAGTAATGATCCAGTTATCAGGATAAGGCTTGTCGTTTATCCTGTCACTAGTTACAAGCATTAATAAAGCACGAAGTCTACTATTAAACAATTGACTACAAAGATAGTAAATCTTGTCACTAGTTACAAACATCCTCTACTATCCTCCGCATCGACTCTACCTATTCTCATCAACTCTATGTATCTCATTGAATCCGAAAGCCCTTCGCCTCTGCCCATGCCCTCACTTGTTGATATTGTTCTATATTTATGAAACCGGTACAATCATGCAAATACATTGGGACTAGGATGCAACCAAATTTAGTCCTCAACCTCTCGAGAGATATCACGTCCACTTCGTTAACCATGGGAAGACATGTCTCACTCAAGAGTGTAACACCAACTTTACGGTACCGTGTCTCAAGAATTGTTACCTGACGAAGATGGGCATCAACTTGGGCACCCCAATGGCCGTAAACATTCAACTCTCGATGGATTGTAATAAGTTGTCGCCGGTCATATCGTCCCAAGTTTACCGTGGTTAATGGAAAAATGTTAGTTTGTTCTACCAAATTCGCGACTTCTGCCAGAGTCGTCAATGCTGGATCTTCTGTCACAAAATCGGCAGCGGCTTTTGTCGGATAAACAACATGGTTGCGCCAACCACAATCCACCCACAACTTTCGAACACATTTGAAATAACAACTGGAATCGTGGGTATCTGCAATAGTTTGGCCACGGAAATAAATATTCTTCTCTTCGATTCTCTGAGAAACATATTTCTGTTTGGATATCAACCCACGCTGTAGTAAACTCTCTAATCCCTCGATGTGCCTTCCATTGATCTTTGAGCTCTCTCACATCATTAGCAGGAGGAGGGACAGGGCCTTGGGGATGAGGAGTAAGGACAGGGCTTCGGGACGAGGAGTAGGGCTAGGGTCTCGAGAAACAAGGAGGGTGCCGGTAGCTATGGTAGCGTGGACGGTGTGGAGGACAGCCTATAAGGTGACGTGATGGGGAGTAGCCATTGTGATTGAAAAAGTTGGCAACTGGGGTTGTGAATGGTGAACACCGTAGGGGGCTTAGATTGTGAATACTAAGATGATCATCATCAACCTTTTTTATCACGATGGCTGCTCCTGATCAGGTCACCTTAGAGGCTGCCCTCCGCATTGTCCACGCTGCCATAGCTGCTGACACCCTCCCTCATGTTTCTCGAGTCCCTGACCCTACTCCTCGTCCCGAAGGCCCTGTCCTTACTCCTCATCCCGAAGCCCTTGCCCCTCCTCTTGCTAATATGATGTGAGAGAGGTTGAAGATCAACGGAAGGCACATCGGGGGATTAGAGAGTTTACTGTAGCGTGGGCTGATGTCCAAACGGAAATAGGTCTTCTCAGAGAATCGAAGAGGAGAATGTTTATTTTCGTGGCCAAACTATTGAAGATACCCACAATTCCAGTTGTTAATGATTTTGACATCCAATGTGTTCGGAAGTTGTGGGTGGATTGCGGTTGGCACGGCCATGTTGTTTATTTGACGGAAACTGCTGCCGATTTCGTGACAGAAGATCCAGCATTGAAATCGGGGGAAGTCACGAATTTGGTAGAGCAAAAACTAACACTTTTCCATTAACCAAGGTAAATTTGGGACGATATGACCGACAATAACTAATTACAATTCATTGAGAGTTGAATGTTTACGGCCATTGAGGTGCCCAAGTTGATGCTCATCTTAACAATTCTTGAGACACGGTACTGTAAAGCTGGTGTTACACCCTTCTGTGAGACACGTCTTTCCATGGTTAACAAAGGGGACGTGATATCTGTCGGGAGGTTGAAGACTGAATTTGGTTGCATCCTAGTCCCAATGTATCCATATGGTTGTACTTGTTTCACAAATGTAGAACAATATGAACAAGTGAGGGCAGAGGTGAAAGGCTTTTGGATTCGATGAGGATACATAGAGTTGATCAGGATAGGTAGAGTCGATGAGGAGGATATGTAGAGGATGTTTGTAACTAGTGACAAGAATTTCTATCTTTGTAGTCGATTGTTTTAATAGTGCACTTCGTGCTTTATTAATGCTTGCAACTAGTGACGAGATAAGCGGCAAGCCTTATCCTCATAACTGGATCATTACTGATGTCATATATGAAATTGAAGGATCTTTGTACTCCAGGTAGCTGTCATTTCCCTGATCAGTGATCATACTGGACATTTAACATTTTTTTTTTAACTTGTTCACTGGTATGTGTATTGGACTTCTAAGAAGTTGAGTCTTAAACCAAACCAATCCGAGCCTTATGTCCCAATCACTTGGGGTCGGCTACATGAATCCGTTCTCTCCATTGAGCTCTGTCGAGGGCCCCTTGTTCGCACAAACCTCTAATACTCAAATCTTTGCGCACCACAGCATCTAATGTCAATTTAGGTCTACCCCTCCCGTAGCATTGCTACCCAAAGCTATCCTATCCGCTCTCTTTACTATTGCATCTCCTGGTCTACGGTAGACATGCCCAAATCACCTTAGCCTATTCTCCCTCAACTTCTCTTCTATAGGTGCTACACCTACTATCTCACGAACCGTTTCATTTCTAACCCTGTCTCGCCTAGTCTTACCACACATCCACCTCAACATTCTCATTTCCGCTACACTCATCTTGTTCACCTGTTGTCTCTTAATAGGTCAACACTCTGTCCCATAAAGCATCGCTGGTCTGATGGCAGTTCCATAGAATTTTCCCTTCAATTTTGTGGGTACCCTCTTGTCACAAAGTACACCAGTAGCGCTCCTCCACTTGAGTCACCCCACTTGGATCCTATGGGTCACATCATCGGCAATCTCTCCATCACTACTAATAATTGAGCCTAAGAAGTTGAGTCTTGCTTTTGTTAAATATTGTGACGTGGTAAAATTTCTGAATAGAAACAAGTTACTACTGAGATCAGCAAGAAGAAATACCAACTGCAGTCCACCTCAGTTTTATGGATGATTCTGTCGACCACGTTGTACTTACTAGTTCCTGTTTATTTTCACTCTTCGGCATTTAATTACCTGGAAAACCTTGGTTGGTACTTCCTCTTGGCAAGTGGTATTGACTCCATTTATGATGTATTCATGGGTAAATCCTACATAACAAGAACCAAAAAGGCAGATCTCCCTCCCTCTCTCCATAGGATAACAATGTCGAAACTGATTGACAAAATATCAATCATTCTATCTACAGAGCCTTATCATCTTCTTCATCTCATCAGCACTATGAATCCTCTTCCTTCATGATCTTGTTGCCCCTGGCAACAAACATGCGTGAACCATTTCACGAAGTATGTGTCCATTCCAGTACGAGGAACGGAAACAAGAACGCCATATGCCCCATGCCCTAAATAGTGGTATGGATGGTTGGGGCAGACTTCTATTGATTACGGTATAAAAATGTGCTTGTTTGAAATCCTATAGAATGTTGTTTTGGAATACATGATGTACAACACATTTCTAGAAGTATTTTGAGAGATTTTCTTTTACATTTGTCCTATTAATGCTCTGTTTTTTTGGTTGGTTACATTTTATCTTCTTGTCCTATGGAAAATGGTAAATGAATGAGTAGGAACTAGGGAAAATATCGGGTTGGGTTTGGATCGTCAAATTTACTGTGTTGGAACATTTGTGTACACCATATAATATCAGAATGTGCGTTCCAATACGTAATTTGCTAGGGTGCTAGCGAATCGTGGCAGCAGAGATCTGGCTTACATAGTATCCACAAAATTGAGGTTCAATGCTATTCATGGTTGTGAGTGCAATATATTTTCTTGTTATGTTTACGGTGTTTACCAATGCAGGAGACGTGTTAGCAAGTATTTGCGAAAATTTTCATTAGCATTTTGTCTGGAGGCATGTGCTGCTATAGCTTATGAGCTTTAGAGTCTTCTTCTCATGGTTTTGTTATTAAAGTATCAGGTTTTAGACAACCCAAATGGCTGCTTTACTGCATATGATGTTTATTATGGTGCAATGCTGGATTTACCTAGTCCATCTTGGCAAAGCAAAGAGCCTTAAAAGGGCAGTGAATTGTTTTGATTGCTAATGGACTTATATAAAAGGTCTATCTTTAGCTGTTATTGGCTGCTCAAACTGGATAGAGTTGCTGACCAGTGGAGATAATACATGAAAATTTGCATTAGCATTTATGCTTTCATCGCGTGCTGCAGGTGTTGCCTTATGAGCTTGTAAATGCTTCTTTCTCCTGCCTCTTTTTGACGGAACATTGGTCGTCATTGTGAGTAAAAAACTAGTTTCTTGTCAAATGGCTTTTCCTGCTTGGTCTTTACAAACATGGATTTTACCAAGTCCATCTTGGCAGAGCAAAGAGCCTAATAAGGGCGTTGAATTGCTTTGATTGCTTATGGACTTACATTAAACCTGTCTCTTAACTGTTCTGGGCTACTCATACTCCATAGAGTTGCTAATTAGTGGAGATGAAACATTGCATTATCATCTGCCTACGGGTTCAAGCTACTTGTAATGATGTTGATGCTTGTTGGGTTTTTGTTCGCGAGGCATTATTTCTTGACAAAATTAGGACCAGAACAGTATTTCTGTTTCTGTAGGCACAAGGGCCATAAGATGGAGGTATCTCTCTAGAATTTAATTGAGTCCAGCTTGATAAAGGAAAGACCCTTAAAAGATCAGTGAACAGCTTTGAATGCTAGTTGACTCATGTGAATATCTCTTGTTTGCTATCATTGGAGCTGGAAAAAGTAGATTGCAATGTCCCTTTTTGCTTCTTGTTTACACTTTTTGATCGGCGTTTTACACTAGAATTGTGGTTTGCTTGGGATTTTATCATGACGTCAATGTTAGCCTTCTATGTTTACAAAATCTTGTGCCATGGTGGAACACTCTAAATTTGCAACTCTTTCGTTGTTGTCAGTTCATTGTAGCTTTTACTTCTCACAAAGTATCCATTGCTGCTTTGGTTTTAAGTCTGTTTATGTTAATACTTTTACAAAATAAGTTTAATTTTTGATAAACTGTAGTTTTTCTCAGAAATAAAAGCTCGGGATAGATCGAAGTGCACTTTTGTGAATCTTATGTCATAATATCTTATCTGAGGCTTTTGGTGAGGTTTATATTCTTGACAATCCACTTCGTTGACTAGCTAGCTCTGCTGGTGTGAAGTTCCATTTCTTGTTTATCTATTCCTTAGACTATTATAATTGGTGGTTCGATTCTCTCTCATCACCTCATATTCACCCTCATAGCTCTGAAAAATATTTGTATCCATTAGGGAGGAAATTTGAATTCTAGTTTTAATCCTCTATATTTTGCAGCTGAGCTGTTTGTGAATGGAGAGATTGTTCAAAGGTCTCCGGAGAGACAGAGGAGGGTGGAGCCAGTGCCTCAAAGAGCTCAAGACAGACCAAGATACAATGACAGGACCCGCTATGTCAGGCGCCGGGAAAATATGCGGTGACCTCTCTATTACGCGGGGTGAAAGAAAGGGGGGTCAAATCTGCCCAAGAACGCTTATTGCATATTGGTCTACGAGATCAGAGAGGGTTATCTTTCGTATTAGATAGTTGTTATTTACGGTGTCATGTTAATGTTTTGTGCTTGGACGTGTGACTAAACTGTGTCCTATGAACACTTCATAACCTCATATGCGTTGTCAATAAGGCGACTGTATGTTCCTTGTTCTGTAACCTTCTCTTTCCAATTGCTGATTGGCGTTTGTCTCTTTGATTTTGCTTCCCAATCTCGTACAGCAATTTTATTTTAGACGGTAAACTGAGAAGAGTTTGTTCCGACAGTTTCTCAAGGAATCATTGCTCTAGATTATGAAACTGTTTCTGAAGGCTACATTGTGATACGATGGTTGGCACCGGTTGTGTTAAACTGTGATCAGAGATTTGCAGGCAATGTTTCATTTGTTTTGAAAGTCTACGATGCGCTCTAATTACGCGGAGGATGGGTATTGTGAGCAAGTGCAGGAGGAACTGAGAGCCTACTATGACTAGATTGATAGACAATCAAGCTTTCCCCCTTCCCTTCTCTTTGGCTTTCTAATGGGTGCAGCCGTGCAGGGATTTTCAGTCTTCTTAAAGTTCTCAAGACTGACCTACTGTTGTCGCTACAGTACAACACAAGCTAGCTGCTTATAGAACAAATCTTCCATAGATGCGTAAGTTTCTGGTTGATCCACTTCTACACCATCTTCTACCTTATAAATCACTTGCACAGATCGATCTAGTTGGTTGCTTGATCTTTCAGGATTGATGTTTCTTCAATCTTCTCTTGAATGTTTGTCCTGGGATCAAGTGCACCCCTTCAGAACCACCATCTGCTTCAAGATGTACAACTCCTTTCGGAATCTGTGACTTCTACATACAAAACTTTGACACGGTTACATCCTAAACCATGTCTCCATATGCACCCATGGCTTGCGTAAATTGAAGCCACCATATCCACCTACCTACTAGTGACAAATTGTCTCCTGCTTATTCGTGCCCTATGACCTAAGTCTAACTCGTTCAATGTGTTTGAACTCAACATATGTCCTGTCGAATTCATGTACATTTCTGAATACATCTATGGATATTCATTTGTGCCCGTATATAGATATATAGATATATGCGTATTTGTGCGAGTTGGCTAAACTACATAAAAAGCAATAACTATATTTGATTCAAGAAAAATTACAGCTACTCGTATAAAAAATAAAGCAGTGGGGGCCGTGCCCAAGTGAGGCTACAGTGGCTTTGCAACTGGGTATGCATTGCAACTGGGTATGCATGTACGCTTGTATCTATCTATCTATCTATCAATATCCTATGGGAATGTGTTTAGGTCTATCAATTCTTCAAACCTCCATGCCTAATTTTCTAGAGAACGTGGAGAGGGGGAAAGATTTTAGGAGAATTGAAGAAAAATAATCCAATGCTCCAGTTATAACATGCTCAGCTAAGATTAACATATATGATGTGTTAATCGTGGACATTCTCCATACGATTAACCCGTTCTAGCGTCGTGCCCATTTTTCCATTTCCATGCATTGAACGGGCACAACGCTAGAACGGGTTAATCGCATAGAGAATGTCCACGATTAACACATCATGTATGTTAATCTCGCCTGAGCATGTTAGTTTTGCCCGTGCATAGAACGGATTTTACCCGTGCATAGAACGGGTTAAACGCTAATTTAGAATAAGAGCAATGTTAGAGACACATTGAATATTACATCTATGTTTACATCTCTCCTACAAATGATGGTAAGACCCACAACAATATTTAGAGAGCAAGGGTCTCATAATCACTTATGAGAGAAAATGTACAAATAGATGTACATTTCGATGTGTTCCTATCATTTTTGTTAGAATAATTACGGAGTACTGATTATAAGAGATAACGATGGTTCTTTTAACTTTAAAATTACCTTACTCTTTATTTTTATTGTTTTTCACCCTACTGTTTTGTCTTCTTGTTTATCGCTTAATTTTCTTTTACCCCCCTTTTTCTGCAGTGATAAATAAAGCCAAAAACATATTCTTGCGTTTTTTATGCTTTTACCCAAATTTTGAATTTGAGGGAAGGATTGCAGATGCTCTTACAACAAAATACTAATTTATTTTTTTGTTAAAAGAAATGGTGACAGTGCGAGTTCTAGACGTAGTTTCAATTGTTTTTTTAAATTGTGTATTTAGTTATGTTTGAAGGAACCCATTGCATTATCAACAGTCAACTTTGTAAAACTACCCTACCATATGGTACGAGAATGAGAACATGCGGCAGACATATTTCGGTATTATACCTAGTATACTGGGACGGATAAAAAAAAGAGAGGGGGTTTTTACTTTTTAGAGGCCGGCCCGTTTTTTAGATTTGGTTTGAAAACATTCTTGAACATAGTAGTATTATTTTTACACATTCTTTTTAAAATAGTCCTGATTCATATTATTTTGGACAAAAATACCCCTGACAGTTCACATAGCCAGTTAACATATTATTTCGGACAAAAATACCCCTAACAATTTACATAGCTAGTTAACATAGCCAATTAACATAATATTTCGGACAAAAATACCCCTGGCAATTCACATATCCCGAGTTAACATATTATTTTGGACAAAAATACTCCTGAACTGTGGCTATGAGAACTGGATCTATGAGAGCTATGTGAATTGGAAAATACACAGTTCACATAGCCTCATCACACGCTAAAATTTACAGTTTTCATAGAAAATACATAGTTCTCATAGAAAATACACAGTTCTCATGGACAATGCACAGTCCTCATGGACAATACATAGTTCTCACAGATAATACACAGTTCTCATGGCCAATACACAATTCTCATAAAAAAAAATACACACACAAACAAAAATTGAACAAACAATAATTACAATCAAACACAAATTCATCCATATCACAGCTTATTTTTTTCAATATTATATATATAAAAAAATACTAGTGGAGTAGCAAAAATTTGCACCGACAAAAGAATAGCCTAATGGGTTTTTTTTTCCGTGTTCAGCAACTACTTATTAAAGACATTTTAACTACTGGAAATTGTTGATCGGAAAAACACAAATGGAATTCAGCTGACATCACAACGTCCGAAGCACTTTCTGTGACAAACCGAAAAATTACTTCGATTCTCAAGCTCGCCTGCGTTGTTCGAGGATTTAAAATCGATGGAGAGGTCAACGGCGCCCCAATCGCCGCAATAGGCAGTAGAGGACGGAGGTGGGCGGACATGGAGGAGGATGACGGCATCGCCGAGGCGGAGGTAGTGGTGGACAACGAATTAGGAGCTTCGGGTTCGGTCTGAGTCAATGACCCGATAGTGTATAATTCACCAGATGAAAGTGACCAATTCAAACCTCCACGAGGAGTATGTACGTCTTTCTTGAACACAAATAGTTGAAAATTGTTCCCTATGAGTGACGACCTAAAATACACTTAATCAACGAAGCTTGCTCACTATCCGTTGGCCACTTCGGGTTAGATGTTCTTTCACTTGCCTCCTCCGTCTCAGACATCCATTTAAAAGAAGCACAAGCGAAACGATACCTAGAAAGAGGGAGCTCAAGGAAAGGAGCAGTTCCTACCTGGGAACGTTGCATGGCTCGCATGAGAGCCCTTGATGCGTACCAGCACTGTTCGAGAAAATCAAAGCAAACCATGGGGGACTGACCCGAGGTGTAGACAAAGGACTTTGATAGAAAAAATAGTGCACTCAGACATCAAAAAGAGGGCCCCTAAGCGCTGGCTTCACTCCATTTGAAAGTGAAAGGATAGGCCTTTGTACTAGAAGAATGCATATCAGAATCCGGAGAGTGAAGAGAGGAAGGAACATGAGGCATCCTTCTTGCAAGAGCTCGGACTCTTGTTGTAGTTCGAGCCAACGAAGGAAGCAAGCGCAGGAGCGTGTGTCGATTGCTCCTTTGCCTGGGCAAGATTTGACGACTCTTGTCCAAAGATAGATTGGCGGGTTATGAATTCAGATTTGCTACTGCCAAAGAGGCCAAGAACGAGCTTCCGCTTTAGCTAAAGAGAAAACCTATTCCTTTCTCTCTTCCTGATCAATGGATTCAAAGTGATCAGGTGAAGCCCCCCTCTCTTCTCGTTGGCACGAATGAATCAGTTACATCTTGTTCCTATTACTACCGAGTAGAGGACATTCATTCACAGACCTTGATCTTTAAGGTGAAAGTGGGCCTTAGCTGGCTGACCGTCCTCGTTTTCGTTGGATGACCGGCCCATTCTTAGACTTGGTGAACTCCTGTCGTGATGAATTAAACTCCGTTCCATGCCCCGCTGCTTGTCAATCACATCGGAAAGTCGTATTTGATGAGAGAGAGAGAGCGCTTGCTCGTTATCGTTATTGATGATGATCGGAGCTCCTGAGCTTGCTAGATGAACTCGCCGACGTTGATGCGGTCGTCACCTGTTAGGAGGATAACGTAGAATAAGAAGAATTTGACCAGAAGAGGTGGTGTTTGATCGGCACAACGTCGGATTGAGAGAGGCCGTACGAGAATGAGATCTATGAACTCGTCGAGGTCGACGTCCTTCAGTGTTGCCGTCACCATCACCATCGTCGTCGACCTCGCGGAGCATGGTGGAGATCTCGTTGGAGGCTTGATGAAGACGTGTGTTGTTGGATTGAAAAATGGGAAATCGGTGATAGGGAGAGAGAGAGAGAGAGAGAGAGAGAGAGAGAGAGTGTGGTTCTGTTTCCATTGGGGCTATAAAAGTCATTACGCAACACAACCGAACCTAACCTATGCAGGTTCGGAAAAAATATTTAGGGTTGAGATGAAATTAAACCTAAAAAACATGGCCGGCCTTTAATTAAAAAAAAAAAAACTATAATGAGCCGGCTCAGTTTACAAAACTCTACACAAACGGCCCACTAAGAAAGCCCATACACTAGACCCTACACAAACGAACGGCCAACTAAGCCAGCCCATACCCTAACTAAGCAACCCAATATACTTACTTCGAAAAAACAAACAAATCTACAGTATACGGGGTTCACTATTCACAACCGCAACCTCTGAAATTTCGATCACGAACAACCACAGTCGCCGTCCACCTGAAATTTCGATCACGATGGCGGCGGCTCCCGATCAGGCGACCGTAGACGCTTTAATCGGCGTCATCCGCGGTGCCATCACTGACGGCACCCTCACCAACCCTCCCGTTCATGTTCCTCCAGGCCAAGCCCCTATCGTTCCTCCCCAAGCCCTTATCGTTCCTCCTCAAGCCCCTCCCGCTAATGATGATGTGGGAGAGCATGATAAACAACTGAATGCACACGGAAGGCTAAGAGATTTTACTGTTGCGATAATGATGTCGATCCGTGGCTGAATTATTGAAGGTACACATTATTCCAATCATTAATGATTTTGACCTCCAATGTGTTCGGAGTTTGTGGTCGGATTTCGGTTGGCGCGGCGCAGTCGTTTATCCGACGGAACCTGCGGCCGATTTTGTGACACGAGATCCCGCATTGACTCCGGCGGAAGTTGCAAATTTGGTAGATCAAATACACACTTTCAAATTAACCGTAAACTTGGGACAATATGATCGGCCACAACAAATTACAATCCACAGAGAGTTGTATGCTTACGACCATTGGGTTGCCCAAGTTGATGACCATCTCCATCAGATAACAAATCTTGAGACACTGTATTGTAGAGCTGGGGTTAGAGTCTTGAGTGAGACATGTCTTCCCGTGGTTAACGAAGCGGACGCAATATCTGTCATAAGGTTGAGGACTGAATTTGGTTGCATCGTGCTCCCGATGTATCCGCGTGATTGTACCGGTTTCACAAATGTTGAACAACATCAACATGTGAGGGCATCGGCTGAGGCGAATGGCTTTTGGATTCGTTGAGGAGACATAAAGTTGATGAGGATAGGTAGAATCGATGAGGGGATACGTAGAGGATGTTTGTAACTAGTGAGAATATTTACTAGTAGTATGTTGAAATTGTTATTAATTTTTCTTGCGGTGGCATCTATTTTGTAGTGTTTTGGATGATTAAGTGAAAGTTTGTGACTTGTGAGAGATGTTTTTTACTCGGGTGTATGGTGTCTATTTTTTGTTTCCTTTTCAGGATTGCCGCAATTTGTTTTGTTGTTTTTGTTGTTTCTTTATAAACTGTCTGTATATTAGTTGTGCGAGCAGTATTTAAACAATTGTGTTGTGTCAAATCCAGCGTTAAGGCAGGAAATATTTTTGAACCATGGATAGTTTCTGGTTCCCTAAGAATTGATGGATGATGACGTTACTTGCCTCTGAAATCTGAATTTATGGTATCATCGGGAATGGCTTAAAGGAACTATTTTATGACGAGAATGATGAAGCGGTAAAATCTCGGCAAATTCATTATGATGATTCAGCCATAGATAGGTTTTTTTTTTTTTTTTTTCTTGTATTAGTTTATCGTTTGAGATATGGAGATAAATATCCCTCATATTTAACTGTATCATTTGTTAGGTTACTTGATCGTGAACAGATTGGAGACAAAGCGGCTAATATGGATGAAGCAGAAGAAGATGGATTCTTGAAGGCTTTTAAAGGTTCGTCACTGTTCTTGCATGTTTCTTTTTATATGGCGTCATTTACCAGAAGTAGATGTGGTCAGCAAGTGTGTACTCCCTGTTTCCCAAAGTTTTACCCTTGTGTAACTTGAAAAATAGTTTCCTGTGGCCGCAAAAGGAAATACTTCGATGTTATCACGAAAGATAAATATTGAAATACCTCTAAGTGCATCATTATTAGGGTCCACTGGTTCCGCGGTTAAACCAACCTTGAGGTTGTGGATTCGAACCTGACCTCAACTGTTTTGTTTAGATAATTCCTGAGGCTACGTGGCATACTATTTTTTAGGGTCACTGGTTTAAACTAACCTTGAGGTTGCGGGATTGTACCCGAGCACAACCACTTTTGTTGAGATAATGGCTGAGGCTCCTAGGCAATCAAGTAAGAAGCACGGACACTTCTACAGAGGTGACGTGTGAGATGGATGCCCGCATTGGACAATGACATTCAATCCACCTAAAACTAAATGCATAAATATCGGGCACTTACCACCTGGCAGCAATACTTCATAATCCCTCTGAGCATGTCCTAGGCAATAAATCTCCTCATTTTATCAGTTGCATTCTTCGAAACACCAATTTTTTGTTGTGTCAAATCCTGCGTTAAGGCAGGAAATAGTTTTGAACCATGGATAGTTTCTGGTTCCCTAAGAATTGATGGATGACAACGTTACTTCCCGCTGAAATCTGAATTTAGGAAGGATTAGATGATGTATTGGCAATGGCTTAAAGGAACTATTTTATGATGAGAATGATGAAGCCGTAAAATCTCGGCAAATTCATTATGATGATGTGGCCATCGATAGGTAAATTTTTGTTTCCTGCATTAGTTTTTTGTTTTAGATATGGAGATGAATATCCCCTCATATTTAACAGTATAATTTGTTAGGTTACTTGATCGTGAACAGATTGGAGACAAAGGGGCTAATTTGGATGAAGCAGAAGAAGATGGATTCTTCAAGGCTTTTAAGGTTTGTCACTGTTCTTGCATGTTTCTTTTTATATGGCTCAGTACTGGTCATTTACCAGAAGTAGATGTGGTCAGCAAGTGTACTCCCTGTTTCTCAAAGTTTTTACCCTGGTACAACATGATATATAGTTTGTAAGTCTCAGTTACCAGACCACACGAGTATCATGTTACTTCATCCTTCGATGTTTTTCCTGATGCCTCGAAAGGAAATATTTCGATGTTATCAAGAAAGATAAATATTGAAATACCTAAGTGCATCATTATTAGGGTCCATTGGTTCCGTGGTTAAACCAACCTTGAGGTTGTGGATTCGAACCTGACCGCAACTGTTTTGTTTAGATAATGCCTGAGGCTACGTGGCATACTATTTGTTAGGGTCCCTGGTTCGGTGGTTAAACTAACCTTGAGGTTGTGGATTTGTACCCGAGCACAACTTTTGTTGAGATAATGGCTGAGGCTCCTAGGCATACATTTTTTTGAACCCTACTGCGTCATTGGCACAATACCATCAATGCATTAACTGACACTTTACCATAGTAGAACATATATCATTCTCAAGTAAGAAGCACAGACGCTTATACGGAGGCGACGTGTGAGACGGATGCCCATATTGGACAATGACATTCGATCCACCTAAGACTAAATGCATAAATATCGGGCACTTACCTGGCAGCGATACTTCATAATCCCTCTGAGCATGTCCTAGGCAATAAATCTCCTCATTTTATCAGTTGCATTCTTTGAAACACCAATGATGTATTCTAGATATGTTGCAGTATATTTATAACTTGAAGACGATGTGTTAGGTGCTTGTTCTAGGAATGCAATTTTAAGAACTGTTTTGTGTTCTCTAAATGTGTTGAGTGCTCCTTCTACATATGGTTAAAATAATGCCCCCATAACTGGTATATGAGACTTGGCCTAGGCAATTGGTTTAAGATTGGATGCCTCCAAAATTTAACATGGTATCTCTTTATCTTTACTCTTCAGTGATTGGTTCCACTGGTTTGTGCCGAAAGCGCATAATGTTTAACTGTGATCCCTATAAAGTGGATCTGTTTTTTACCTCGCCGCATGGGAGGGACTGTTAAGAGCTTGTCCCACATTGTTTAATTTATCATCCAAATTTTGTGTTCGAGTTTTGACAGTCTCTCCAGTCGCGACTAATTGGTTGAAGGAGCCCAGAGTAGCCCACAAGAACATCATTGATTTGTAACATGACAGGCATGTATTGCTTGGACTGATTTCACTCCTCTATTGGTACGTAAAGCTCAAAAAGCCTTCTGCCAAATGTAGACCTTAGTGATACATATTTCCTATATGTTAAAATTTACCAATTGTCCCAAAAGGTTTAAGTGCTAGGAAATGGACCCAACCACGTATATCAAACCATCTAGCTCACTCCCTCACATGCAAAGGGGAGAAGCATAGCAAATGGTGTCTTAAAACTTAAACTGTTAGGTAATGGGTTCGCAAATATATATCAAGATATCCAACAATTGTTATGATGGTATTGGCTGATATCGTCTACATTTTCAGTCCTCAAGGAGTTTTGAAGTTTTACTGCCTAGTTTCTCCTAGCTTTACCTGGTTTTGGGTGCTGGAATTTTCATCTAAAAAGTTGTAAATAACCATGGGCTCACTGTTTGTGAACATTTGAGAAAGAGATTCCTGTCAGATACAGCTGAAATGGGGTCGACCTATTCTTTCTGTGTTGCTCCAGAAGAAATTTCAGTCGCTGACTGTGATAACCCAGATCGCTTGGAAATTTGTTGGCTTTATAGCGAGGTAAAGTTCATATTGTACAGAATTGGTTACTTATATAATGAGTTTAACAAATCACTTTATCCATGAAATCCAAAGGACAACTTTTCCCAAATTTTCTTATCAAGCCCCTCAATTTGAGTACGAGATTTGAGAAGATAGTGTATCTCCCACAGCCCCATTGTACTTCTCAAAAACCATGATTAGAAGTCCAAGATATTCACCCGGTGCATCAGCACTGAATAGGCATCCCCAGTGCTTTGCAAATTCACAACTTCCTCGAATGGATGAATTTTCAAACTTCCACAACTCAAGTGGTGTCAATCACCACAAACAAGCATAAGTCCAAAAGATCCAAATCCACAACAAAAACTCACAATCAAATGGAACACCGTGTTTTTACACTCTACCTAACCAGAAACAAGGTCTGACAAACAGAAGTATAATTATGCATATCCATAGACAATAAGTAGGATGGTAGATTTTAATTAACAGAGGAATTATACTTCCTAAAACCTATAGCAATTGAAGAGAGCAACTTATTCCTCTTTCCCAGTACAAAAATGCTAATTTGAGTATGAGATTTGCTTTTTGTTCAAATCACCTTTTATGTTGGGGTTTGTCTTTTTTCTTTTCTTTTTCTGAGTGAACATTACGAGGGATGTTAGTAAGATGTCGTGCTCACAAGTATAGAGGGTAGTTAATTATATTCACTCTTAACCCAACAGCTAGTCATCCAACTTTGACATGTAGTGGTCCAATGCATAGAGTCGGTGTTCTTTCAGTTGCCATTCTTTGGCACATTCGAGCTTGCCCTCACCAAAAGCTAAGAGTTAAAATTGCAAAGATTTAAGAATGCAAATGGTTTTAGGGACAGTGATTCAATTCTTAGTCTCTCAGCTGAGTGCTGGCCCACAGAAAGTAGGAAACCACAGTCCATTTTGTAAAACATTGGTTACGTGTTTCTTTACAAAACATTGCTACCCCAAATTAAAAAATTGGGCACATGACTGTGTGTTGTTTGTTTTTTGTAGCCACTACCAATAAGAACATCAAAGCATCCTACATGTGGAGGCGTAAAAGAAAAATGCAAAAGACTACGCAATGACACATGTATGGCGCTATAGGCACTCCTCTTTGGCATAATGGGTCCCCGGAGAAGCCAATATTTGTGTAATGCTTGTGGACCTTGGTGGAGAACAAAAGGAACATTTGTTAACCACACCCCTTTTCATGCTAGGGCAGAACCTGATGAATTTGAGTATTACAAGTTTTCAAAAAGTGAGGGGCATATCTATTAACAACAAAGAAACTGAGGTGCTAAAAAGAAAACAAAACCATAAGGTCCGTAATAATGCAGTAGTTGGAGGGGTTGACCCGGAATATACTCACGGTTTCCGGAAGGGTCTAGATGAAGATACCAGTAACCGTTCAAGTTCTGGCTTTGCTATAGCTAACTCTGATAGCTGTGTACTGTTTGGTAGCGCTTATGCAAGTGATTTGACAGATTGGTTAGTCTCTGTATCTGCATGGTTTATATTGGTTCTGTACAAAGCACAAACCTATCTTTTACCTCTGCCAATATAGTATTTTATAGTGCAAATTTCCAGTGGAAGGGTCATATTCCAGTTCAAATGGCAAATGCCCGTCAAAACACAAATCCTATATTTTGAGAAGAGGGGGACCAGGGGGTTGATCCGTGTCGGGTTCTTTAATATTTAAGGGAAGTATAGGGGATAATGTGACTGCAGGACTAGAATATTGATCCGTATGATAGAATTCTGCAAATTTGTCTTTCGATTCCCTTTTTGTTATTGGCTTGCTGCTGCTTGTTGCATCATTTTCCATCTGTCTTACCAATACAAATGCTAAACTTGTTTTGCAATGAGACGCAACAAAATAGAAACCTAGATTTTATCTTCTATGTATCTCAACCCCATCTTTAGTTGTTTCACAAATCGGGTGCTTTTCCCTTTAGTTTCCATTCACTAGGCGATTTTTTTGGTTCCCCAAGTTCTGAACACCCTCAAGTATTGTCAGTCCCGCTTGTGAATTTGACAAATCTGTCATCAGACGCTTGTATTAACGTCATTTATACATTTGCAGATCCATCTCATTCCGTTGTATGGGACACAATGGTACCTTGAAGAAAGAGAACATGTGTCGGTCGTCCAAAGCCATCCTCAGTGGAGAAGCTTACTAAAGATTTATGCACGATCTTACATGAACAGAGGTGGTCCTTCCACATATCTGTATCTTATGAAGAGGATTTTCTTTTTGCGAGCTACGCAAGTATGGTCTCCTTTGAGATAGGACCTGGAAGCATTCTTATTCGATTTCCGAGCTCTATAGCCAGGGAACAGGAATCTGAAGCTAACTCTCTTTCAGTTGAGAACGAAAGACACCCACCAAACAAGGCAATTCACATTTGGCCGCCCTTCCTGTTGATATTTTTATAAGAAAAAAGGTAACAACTTCCAAGTCCAGGGATCAAAAAATGCAAGATACCTAATGGACAAGGGCCGCAACATATGCAGATTATAAGGATTGCGTTTCTTCTGAGTTAACCATGAAAAGTCAAACTCCACTCGCAGTACTGGTTTTACGAGTGTGAGAATCAAGGATCAAATTGTTGTTTCGGCTAATTCTAGATACTCCATTAGGGGAGATTATTGAGGGAACAGGAGCTAACTTGCGGCACCACAGTGATGGCCCGGTCCGTGCTTTCCCATGCCTCTATTTCACTCTTTTCCTTAGTTTTCAACGAAAATTTGAAAGGAAATGAGGGAAAAAAGAGAAAACTACCATTTCCTCGAGAAAATTTTACCCAGACAAAAATAGAAAATAGGAACTACGATTATTCTCTGCAGCCTTTATACCCAATATCTATTTTCTTTTTCTTTTTTTGAATGGCGAAAGCGACAATTTTATTAAGGAGAGGGGGAAAAGGTACACCCAACCAAAGGTTGAAAAATACATCTAAAGGCGAAGCCCAAACACTTAAACAAGTCCAAATAATACAAATAAAGCTTAACACCCCAAAAGGCCTCAAAAGCCCGATTCAAACAATTAAGCACAAAAAAGAGTAGCTAGCCCAGAGGGATAGGCCCAACCCAAGAAGATCCAAAACAAACCCTAACCGGATAAAATCCAACCCAACCAAGCTGCCCGCCGCTGCCACCCACAATCAGACAACAGCACCCCGATCGCCGGCCAAACTTCTCCAGTGCCTCCACAGGCCATCCCAACTGGAAAAATTGACGTAGCAATCAAACAACCAGCCATTGCCGCGGGTGCTCACCAAGCCGTTAAGCAAAAACTGTAGCACTCAACAGTAACCACAGCGGGAGCCACGCCACCCGTAGTCGATTGTTTTAATAATGGATTTTGTGCTTTATTAATGCTGAAATTGTTATTAATTTTTCTGGTGGTCGCATCTATTTTGTACCTAGTGTTTTGGATGATTAAGTGAAAGTTTGTGAGAGATGCTTATTACTCAGGTGTATCGTGTCTATTTTTTGTTTCCTTTTCAGGATTGCCGTAATTGTTTTGTGTTGTTTTTGCTGTTTCTTTATATACTGTCTCTATATTTGTTGTGCCAGCAATATTTAAACAGTTTTGTGTTGGCAGGAAATAGTTTTGAACCATGGATAGTTTCTGGTTCCCTAAGAATTGATGGATGACGACGTCACTTCCCTCTGAAATTTGGATTCTAGTTTTCAATCCTCTGTGTTTTGCTGCTAAGCTGTTTGTGAATGGAGAGATTGTTCAAAGGTCTCCGGAGAGACAGAGGAGGGTGGAGCCAGTTCCTCAAAGCGCTCAAGACGGGCTACGGCTATGATGCTCCCAAGTCATTTTCCCCTTATTCTATGGTAAGTATTGGCAGCAATATGGTAAGTGTTAGGGCTACCCGCGGATCGGTTTGGTGCGGATCGGTCCGGTTCTCAATCCGATCCGCTCGCGGCGGATTGTCGTTCTCTCCATCCGTCAACCATCTGTGATGTTGTTTGGGTAGTTCGGTTTAGATGCGGTTTCATCGGATTTGAGCATGCAATTTAATTTTTTTACATACAGCAAAAAATTAGAAAATAAAGTTCCAAAACTTCAAGTCCAATCAAGTCTAAACAAATTTAAACAAGTCTAAACATTGATCCACTCTAAAATCGAAACAAGTTCCTCTACCCTAAAATCAAAACAAGTTCAAAACATGGGTCAATTGAATTTCGCTTCAATATCAACTGAATTCAAGCAAATCACCGCACAATAGTACACTTTTAATTAAGAAGCTAATTGGTTGGTTGCGTTCATAGAATCTGAGGATTCTCATTGTGATATTTAAGTTTACTTATGATTTGGATACTAATGGGAATAGGGCCACGGGTACTAAAGTGCAATCTATTTTCTAGTGTTTTGTAAGAATTTGCGGATTGGGCGGTTGGAACCGGAACCGAACCGTATCCGCAAGAATTAGTATTTTCAGATCCGTATCCGTCCGTAACATGTCTCGGTTTGAGCAGATTGGGCGGATTAGGACGGTTTAGTTCATCCGTTGAACAACCCTAGTAAGTGTTGTCAACAAGTATAGTAAGTGTTTTTTAAGGAAGTGTAGTCACGTAACATAGTAAATGTTGCCTTAAGGAATGGTATATAAAACCAGTTTATGTGGTAAGTAATATTACATTTTTTTTTGTCAAAAATCTGAAAACCATCTCATTTTTAGCAAATCCATCCTATTTTTTTTATGAGTGATTTTGATCTAAAAATTGTAATTTACCTACTTTTTAATCTAAGGGTTCATATTTAATGAGAGTATCATGGTCCCATACCACTTGGGAGCATTGTAGAAGTTTTGGCTCAAGACAAACCAAGACACAATGACAGTACCCGCTATCTCAATCTCTTTCGTATACTTGGAGCAGCATTAGATCAAGGATTTGTCTACCAGTTATGCTTAATCAGTCCATCTTTAAATCTCATGGAACCTGGACACAAATTTGGCACCTTGTTCGTGCCCTAATGGCCAAACCTAGCACATTGTGCATAATAATTGTGGTGATGCTTGTTATCGGAATTCACTCAATGTGTATGAATTCCACATCTATCATGACAAATTTACGTACGTCGAATGATTCCGGACACATCTATGTATCGTACATCGAAGAATTCCGAACACATCTACGCATATTCATTTGCGCCCGAGACATTTTACGGTAACAAACACCAAACAAAAATGCCTAATATTTAAAGTTAAAAAAAGAAAATAATTTTCGCACTCCCTTTTTAATTATGGCACTTCTTTTATTGTTTTTTTATTAAGAAAATTGCATACAAAAGTTTCTTTCAAAGACAAAAAATGAAGTGCGTGCGAAATACACTTTTCGTTAAAAAAATGGGTCTAAATAAAAAACATAATTGATGATCAAAAAGTCAAAAGCGTAAGTCAATACCACGCTTTCTAGTTTATATTTGTTTGGAATTAGAGAAAAGTGGGAGAAAACAAGAGAGAGAAAAATGAGATGAAAATACAATTTCTAGATACTTCTATTTTCTCTATGCTTTCTCTTCTAACCCATCAAATAATGGGGGAGAACATTTTACAAATTTCACTTCTTTTCTCTTCCTTTCCAAGTTCCAAACAAGCATAAAAGCTCGTGTTTATAAAAAAAAAAAAAAAAAAGCATAAAAGCTCGTCATCCGTATAACGAGCTTCCCGTGACTTTTCCAACTCCCAAGCTCCCAAAAAAAAACTCCCAAGCTCCCAACGATCAGTCAGTCCGCCATAACTCTCTCTCTCTCTCTCTCTGCTCGAATGAATGAGAGGGTAAGCATGTACTCCCTTATTGCGGCGATACTTTTCATCGGAGCTCTGCGCATAAACTCCGTCAATGGCGGCGAGCTCTCCGGCGACTACTCCAAGCTCTCCGGCATCATCATCCCTGGCTTCGCCTCCACTCAGCTCCGAGCCTGGTCGATCTTGGACTGCCCTTACTCCCCTCTCGATTTCAATCCCCTCGATTTGGTCTGGCTCGACACCACCAAAGTACTATTACTCTCTCTCTCTCTCCAACATTCATTCTAACTTGAACAAGCTATTCGTTTGGCTCATGGTGCATAGCTACTTGTGCTTTGGAGTTTGTCCCACGTTGGTTAAACCCCCTTATTTCGGTTTCGATGACAGCGTAGTCATCAAGCCGCCGTCTTCGTGTGTAGCGAGTAAGGCAAAAATGGGTGGCATCTTCACTCATCGCCAATTGGTGTTGAGTTGGATGCTTTAACATGGTTTTCGAGCTAAGCTAGGGTTTCGGAAAATTTGTTCCCTTTTTGTGCCATAAGTGCTCCGTTATTTGTTGTGATCCACGTGGATCCTTTGTTTACCTCTCCACGTGCGAGTCGATGGTCGTGTGTTGGAGTTTGTCCCAAATTGGTTAATTATTTATCTTCTCCAAAACTAGTATATGATCCTAAGTGGCCTCTCAACTCATGGTCAATTGATATTGAGTTGGATGCTTTAACAGGCTCACTTAAAGTTCGTTTGGGATTGGATCCTATTATAAAAAAGCTGAGCTGAACATATTTAAAATTCGTTAAGTTTTTAAATCAAGGTTGATCAACCACTTGCTCGGCTTGTTTGGCTGGTTTATCTACTATGTTAGGTTTCCTACCGATGTCAATTTCTGCAATATATTTAAATTTTGTATTACTGGTTTGACGAGCTAGAGAGAAAATGTATCATGACGTCTTAACTAGGGTGTGATTTCATTTCAACCTTTTCATTCAAATATAATTTTACCACATAATATGTTCCCTGGCTCCCAGCAAGTGATCATTTACGTGCATAATTATTTTATGTTCCCTCATTCCCTGGCTCCCAGCAAGTGATCATTTACGTGCATAACTATTTTATGTTCCCTCATCAGAATTAGTTTTTTACAAAAAAATTCCGGAAAAATATTTCGAAACTTGTTTTTATGAAATTAGGGCATTGTTACAATTTTTGCTTTGTTAATACCCTCACCAGTCACCACGTATCGCAAATCTATCTAATAAAACAGAAGGGTTGTCCTACGTGGCACCCTTTGTCCTAGGTGGCACCCACCACGCACATGCACACACGCCGGCACACACGTTCACTGTTCACACATCAAAAATGTGATTAAAAAATTAAGTGCTCTATTTTTCAATCCAGTTGAACCGGTGCGTAGTGCCGTAGGCACGGGCAAGCACTAGTATGCTATACTTCCTTTCGTACTATCATGGATGATCAAGTAATAGTCTATTGGTTGTGCAGCTTCTTTCTGCTGTCAACTGCTGGATAAAGTGCGTTATTCTTGATCCTTACAATGAAACAGATCACCCAGAATGCAAGTCTCGCCCTGATAGTGGTCTTTCGGCAATCACAGAACTTGACCCAGGTTACATAACAGGTATTCTACATTACGTTCTTGCTTTGTCTCTCTCCAACTTTTTTTACTTGGTTATGACCTCACTTTTGTAGTTTCCTGATGTATGATACACGATTGAGGTCAGTAGACTTATACTAATGGTGTTGACTGTATGAAAGTTTGTACTATGGTTGCCGAATATTTAGAAAAGCAGTTGCTACAAATTCCTTATTAGAACTAATCAGTCGGGCTTTTCAACATCTGTCATTTACACCTTCTTATTTACTCTTTTAAATGAAGTTTATGCAAAAGACAGTAATCCCCGGCGAGAATTCAGCGATTAAGTGTTACCATCATAGAAAAACTGAATTGTAGGTTTCATGTAAATACTGAATTGCAGTACTGGTAATGAATAGGTTTTCATGCAAATACTCTAGTTTGAATTGAAATAAACTTATACCCTTATTGGCATAAATTGTATTCTAGACTAACTTCCAACTTTCCCTCAAACTAAACTTATCATCCAAACTTTACCCTGTACCTATTTATTTTCCAATTTTGTAGAAGGCAGAATTTTTTGACTTTACTGATTGCCAGCTGTAATTCTAGTGAATGAAAGGAGCATCTGTCTCAGTGACTGAAACTTCTTTCATCTGCTCATGCATCTGACCCTGTAAGGAAGATGTATTTGGAACTTCCAGTCATGCATACTTACGATAGTTCTGCTACATTATTTTCCTCAGAATTATATCCTTCTTCTCATATTTAAAAAAAAAATGTTTATCTCCACTGCAACAAGTTACTTAAGATGTGAATTTTCTGCCATTAAAAAGAAAAAAGTTCCATAAGATGTGCAAGATGTCTGTCTTCCTATACTGCAACAAGTATGGGCAAATGTTTATCTCCACTGCAACAAGTTCTGTAAAATATATAAAATGCCTATCTTCCTGTACTGGATGCTATAATTTACTACTTGATTTCTTCTTCCCCTGAAAAGTAATGCACGGTCTTCAGGTCCTCTTTCGTCAGTGTGGAAAGACTGGGTCAAATGGTGCATTGAATTTGGTATTGAGGCTAATGCAATCATTGCTGTTCCCTATGACTGGAGATTGTCGCCATCAAAGCTTGAGGAGCGAGATCTCTACTTTCACAAACTAAAGTATGTATATATCTTACATTCTTTCTTTCTTGCACTCTTGTTTACTGGCTGTGATGCACATTTTTTGATAGATTGTTTTTTAGTACTTGAACTTTTTCAGAGCCACTCTGTAGTAAGGCTGCATGATATATTTGCATACATACTGCTATGTGCTTTGCATTGTACCTTTACTAGCAACTTGTTTGGTAGCCTATTGTGATTTGTTTGCAATACAGTTAGGTTCCACAACTGTTTTCATATAATTTTTCAAACAATTTGAAGAGTTGGATCAGGAGGCCTGATGATTGGCATCTCGTAAATATTTAACCGAGACTTGTAATGTAGACTGTCATCTGCACTAGTTACATTGTGAATTATAAATTACCTCCTATCCCTCTTTGGACTTGGAAAATTGATGAAATTAAAATTAATTCACAATCACGGACATTATATGGTTTCTTTCGTGTTCTTATCTGTTAAGGACTTTCTGTCTGCTTTTTTCCTCTGCTTACTTTCACTTGGGGAACTGATGAGTGATGAGTTTCCTCAGAGACTATTGCTCTTTTTTTTTTTTGGATCCGCAGAGACTATTGCTCTTGACTTGAGCCTTTTCTTATTTTGATTATCATTGCAGGCTTACATTTGAAACTGCCCTTAAACTTCGCGGTGGACCCTCAATTGTTTTTGCCCATTCATTGGGCAACAATGTCTTCCGCTACTTCTTGGAGTGGTTGAAGCTGGAAATAGCACCCAAAAAATATGTCCAGTGGCTAGATGATCACATTCATGCATATTTTGCTGTTGGTATGGTGCACTACGTTAGAACTAGTGTTACTTTTCCGTACAGACAAATCTAGGCATGCATTCTTTTGAACTTGTTAATTTTATTTGATATCAGGATCCCCTAATCTTGGTTCAGCTGAGACCATAAAAGTAACACTTTCTGGAAGCACATTTGGTCTTCCCATACCTGAGGTGCCATTATTTCTCTGTGACTTGTTTGTGTTTGTGTCTTTTTTTCCTCGACCATCCCGGCCGCCCCTTCCCCTTTATTTCCACTCATCTCTCTTTCTTTTTTGTTCATTAGTGTTGTATTTGGGTTTTCTTTTATATTCATGTTAGGTAGAAAACGTTGCATGACACATCTAACTTTCTCCACTACTTCCAGTGATTGCTGGAAGACTGTCTAGCTAGTATCTTTCTATACTTACCAGTCCTAGATGCATGGTTTGGACACACATTGTAAGAAAACGCTGATTCAACTTTTAATCTCTCTTATTAAGGACAACGAACGACTGAGAAGCCTACAAATGCTCTGAGCTTCTTGAGAACCAAATGTAGTATTTTTAAACCTCCAATTAGGCAATATTACTACCTTGTTACATTTCCAGAGGAACAGATGAATGCTAATGCAATTCTGAAATCTGGATGCGAGGGAGCGAACTTACATTTTCATCCACCAAATTTGAGTAGGATTGTTGGAGTGCTTCAGGATGTGATACTGGTACCATTTTGCTATAGATGCCTTCATCGGTATGTTCACCATCGGTTTTCCATCCAGGGAACAGCTCGGTTGTTGTACAATTCATTTGGCTCTTCTATGTGGATGATGCCATTCTCGAAGTATTGTAGGACTGAGAACATATACTGGAAGCATTTCAATGGTGGGAGCAGAAAAAGTCATCACACTTATCAGTGTGATGCACGTGAATACCAGTTGAACTTTTCTGGATGGCCCACAAATGTAGTCAATGTTGAAATCCCATCAATACGAGGTGAAACTTCCACGAGGTGTGTTTTGGCCACATTGGTTTTATCATGCTTATATGGTTCTTTTTGTTGTCTTACATTGTCAGGAATTGATGCTTATCCATCCGTATTTGAAGTTGCACAGGCAAACATGTCTATTATGGAATGTGGATTACCAACTCAGTTGTCCTTTTCGGCTCGTGAAGTATCAGATGGGACCTTTTTCAAAGCAATAGAAGATTATGATCCTGAAAGCAAAAGATTCTTACACCAGTTATACAAGTGAGTGTGCTTCGTGTGTTCAATTAACATTTTCATTTTGAAGCTTCCTAATACTACAGAATGCATTAACAGTGCAGTGCAAGCCTGCCAACTTACGGTTGAAACTACTCGTTAACTGTCTGAAACTCCTGCTTCTTTTGCTTGAAGCATAAATCTATGTATTATTATGAAACTTACTGGATTATCACATGTCCCTATCACAACTCTGCTCAAGTCTCTTGTGATGTTGCAATAAGCATTTGTTTCAATTACTAGGGGTCAGCTATTCTAGTGGTGTAACATTGAGGGAAATCACAATATGAGATCTGCTTGTATATACTACTGTAGCTATTATCTGTATTATTGTTGAAGTTCTATGATTCTGTGCTGCAGATACTATTGCAATGACAAACAATAGAAATTTTTCCTTGCTTCTTTTTTGCCTCCCATAATCTTCTTTTGTGGATGGGCTCGTCCTTGGATGCAGGCTTGTGTTTTTGTACCGATATTAGGAAAAAAAAACTTGTGCTTTTTTCCTTGAATACATTCTTGAATTGAGTGGCGTCAGTGGCTGAGAGACTTCTGACTTTGCTTTCAACTATGTTTCAGGTCATATCATGGTGATCCGGTTCTAAATCCATTGGCGCCTTGGGATAGACCACCTTTAAAGAACATATTCTGTATATACGGAATAGATGCGAAAACTGAGGTATATTCATGTTTTCCTTGCAAGCTTTGCGTCCAAATTGACATGAGCCCAACAACTGAAACTGAAAAGCCAAGTTGGTCCTTTCTTCATGGCCGTAAAATTTTGGTTCTTTGTATCAGTACCAGTGAAGCCTTCACCTCAAACTCTGTCTTCCATCTTTTTTGGTTTGTAATTATTTGGAACAATATGGTACTAACTTCTACCGGAAACTAACTTTAGCCAGAAATTCACATACTTTATGAGCTGGTGCATCAGTTTTCTGCCACTCAGAAATTAAAACATGTTAGAATTTGTCCCAAATCGGTTAATTAACACTTCAAAAACTAGTATATGAGCCTGGGCGGCCTTACCAATTGGTTTTGAGATGGATGATTTAACATGGTATCAGAGCTAGGTTTTCAGAGGCTTTTCCCCTTTCTATGTGCCATAGTGCACTTTGTTTTGTTGTTGTCCATATGTTCTGGATTCTATGTTGAACTCTCCACGTGCGAGTCAGGGGTCGCACGTGCGGGTGAGTGTTAGAATTTGTCCCACATCGGTTAATTAACACCTCGAGAACTAGTATATGAGCTTGGGTGGCCTCCTCTCATTGCCAATTGGTTTTGAGGTGGATGCTTTAACAAGATTGGTATCCGTTCAATTTTACAGTACTTTTGTATTGCTTGACTTGTCATTTTTTGTTTTCGATGAGAACTATTGTTGACGGTTGTTGGAAAACTGTTGGTTTTTTGTGTGTTCTGACGTCAATTTGAGCAAGGGTTATCTAATTCTGTCCCAATAGTCCTACTGCTAGCTAGTGAAGAAAGATGAAGTGGTTGTAGTTAGGTATACATGCCCCAATCATTTGCCCTGGTGAAACTGCTGGTGATTTATCAGTTAGTGTGGAATCTCCCATGTAGTGTACATAGTCGTTGTGATTAGAGGTTGCTGGGAAAATAATTGGGTTACGTCACTTGCCTCTTGCAAGTTGGAGAAAAGATGACGCACTGACAAAGATAAACACTATTTGACTTCCACCCTTTGCCAATTTACACTTGTCTCCTTGGCAATTTGTCCGAACTCCAAAGGGCATACACAGCCATGAGTTTTAAAGTGCTCTATGAAGTATCAAGTATGGGTCTATAGAAGATTACCTTCTCTTCAATACCACACCCACAACTGTTTTGTACAGGTTCTTCTATGTTTATTGTTTAACCATGTTGCGATGAATGATCGTTTGGGTGTCTTTAAATGGCAAAACAGGTCGGTTACTATTTTGCACCAAGCGGCAAGCCTTATCCTGATAACTGGATCATTACTGATGTCATATATGAGTTTCAAGGATCTTTGTACTCCAGGTAGCTGTCTGTCATTTCCCTGATCAATGATCATACTGGACATTTAACATGTTTTTTTTAAAAAACTTTTTCACTGGTAAGTACTTGTATTGGACTTCTAAGAAGTTGAGTCTTGCTTATGTTGAATATTGTGACGTGGCAAAATTTCCGAATAGAAACAAGTTACTACTGAGATTAGCAAGAAGAAATACCAAATACCAATTGCAGTCCACCTTAGTTTTAAACTTTTAATTGATGATTCTATCGACCACGAAGTACTTGCTAGTTCCTGTAAATTTTAACTCTTCGGCATTTAATTTACCTAGAAAACCTTGGTTAAATCCTACATAATAAGAACCAAAGATACTTCAAGCTCATATAGGACATCAGTAATGATCCAGTTATCAGGATAAGGCTTGTCGTTTATCCTGTCACTAGTTACAAGCATTAATAAAGCACGAAGTCTACTATTAAACAATTGACTACAAAGATAGTAAATCTTGTCACTAGTTACAAACATCCTCTACTATCCTCCGCATCGACTCTACCTATTCTCATCAACTCTATGTATCTCATTGAATCCGAAAGCCCTTCGCCTCTGCCCATGCCCTCACTTGTTGATATTGTTCTATATTTATGAAACCGGTACAATCATGCAAATACATTGGGACTAGGATGCAACCAAATTTAGTCCTCAACCTCTCGAGAGATATCACGTCCACTTCGTTAACCATGGGAAGACATGTCTCACTCAAGAGTGTAACACCAACTTTACGGTACCGTGTCTCAAGAATTGTTACCTGACGAAGATGGGCATCAACTTGGGCACCCCAATGGCCGTAAACATTCAACTCTCGATGGATTGTAATAAGTTGTCGCCGGTCATATCGTCCCAAGTTTACCGTGGTTAATGGAAAAATGTTAGTTTGTTCTACCAAATTCGCGACTTCTGCCAGAGTCGTCAATGCTGGATCTTCTGTCACAAAATCGGCAGCGGCTTTTGTCGGATAAACAACATGGTTGCGCCAACCACAATCCACCCACAACTTTCGAACACATTTGAAATAACAACTGGAATCGTGGGTATCTGCAATAGTTTGGCCACGGAAATAAATATTCTTCTCTTCGATTCTCTGAGAAACATATTTCTGTTTGGATATCAACCCACGCTGTAGTAAACTCTCTAATCCCTCGATGTGCCTTCCATTGATCTTTGAGCTCTCTCACATCATTAGCAGGAGGAGGGACAGGGCCTTGGGGATGAGGAGTAAGGACAGGGCTTCGGGACGAGGAGTAGGGCTAGGGTCTCGAGAAACAAGGAGGGTGCCGGTAGCTATGGTAGCGTGGACGGTGTGGAGGACAGCCTATAAGGTGACGTGATGGGGAGTAGCCATTGTGATTGAAAAAGTTGGCAACTGGGGTTGTGAATGGTGAACACCGTAGGGGGCTTAGATTGTGAATACTAAGATGATCATCATCAACCTTTTTTATCACGATGGCTGCTCCTGATCAGGTCACCTTAGAGGCTGCCCTCCGCATTGTCCACGCTGCCATAGCTGCTGACACCCTCCCTCATGTTTCTCGAGTCCCTGACCCTACTCCTCGTCCCGAAGGCCCTGTCCTTACTCCTCATCCCGAAGCCCTTGCCCCTCCTCTTGCTAATATGATGTGAGAGAGGTTGAAGATCAACGGAAGGCACATCGGGGGATTAGAGAGTTTACTGTAGCGTGGGCTGATGTCCAAACGGAAATAGGTCTTCTCAGAGAATCGAAGAGGAGAATGTTTATTTCCGTGGCCAAACTATTGAAGATACCCACAATTCCAGTTGTTAATGATTTTGACATCCAATGTGTTCGGAAGTTGTGGGTGGATTGCGGTTGGCACGGCCATGTTGTTTATTTGACGGAAACTGCTGCCGATTTCGTGACAGAAGATCCAGCATTGAAATCGGGGGAAGTCACGAATTTGGTAGAGCAAAAACTAACACTTTTCCATTAACCACGGTAAATTTGGGACGATATGACCGACAATAACTAATTACAATTCATTGAGAGTTGAATGTTTACGGCCATTGAGGTGCCCAAGTTGATGCTCATCTTAACAATTCTTGAGACACGGTACTGTAAAGCTGGTGTTACACCCTTCTGTGAGACACGTCTTTCCATGGTTAACAAAGGGGACGTGATATCTGTCGGGAGGTTGAAGACTGAATTTGGTTGCATCCTAGTCCCAATGTATCCATATGGTTGTACTTGTTTCACAAATGTAGAACAATATGAACAAGTGAGGGCAGAGGTGAAAGGCTTTTGGATTCGATGAGGATACATAGAGTTGATCAGGATAGGTAGAGTCGATGAGGAGGATATGTAGAGGATGTTTGTAACTAGTGACAAGATTTTCTATCTTTGTAGTCGATTGTTTTAATAGTGCACTTCGTGCTTTATTAATGCTTGCAACTAGTGACGAGATAAGCGGCAAGCCTTATCCTCATAACTGGATCATTACTGATGTCATATATGAAATTGAAGGATCTTTGTACTCCAGGTAGCTGTCATTTCCCTGATCAGTGATCATACTGGACATTTAACATTTTTTTTTTAACTTGTTCACTGGTATGTGTATTGGACTTCTAAGAAGTTGAGTCTTAAACCAAACCAATCCGAGCCTTATGTCCCAATCACTTGGGGTCGGCTACATGAATCCGTTCTCTCCATTGAGCTCTGTCGAGGGCCCCTTGTTCGCACAAACCTCTAATACTCAAATCTTTGCGCACCACAGCATCTAATGTCAATTTAGGTCATTTCCCTGATCAGTGATCATACTGGACATTTAACATTTTTTTTTTAACTTGTTCACTGGTATGTGTATTGGACTTCTAAGAAGTTGAGTCTTAAACCAAACCAATCCGAGCCTTATGTCCCAATCACTTGGGGTCGGCTACATGAATCCGTTCTCTCCATTGAGCTCTGTCGAGGGCCCCTTGTTCGCACAAACCTCTAATACTCAAATCTTTGCGCACCACAGCATCTAATGTCAATTTAGGTCTACCCCTCCTCGTAGCATTGCTACCCAAAGCTATCCTATCCGCTCTCTTTACTATTGCATCTCCTGGTCTACGGTAGACATGCCCAAATCACCTTAGCCTATTCTCCCTCAACTTCTCTTCTATAGGTGCTACACCTACTATCTCACGAACCGTTTCATTTCTAACCCTGTCTCGCCTAGTCTTACCACACATCCACCTCAACATTCTCATTTCCGCTACACTCATCTTGTTCACCTGTTGTCTCTTAATAGGTCAACACTCTGTCCCATAAAGCATCGCTGGTCTGATGGCAGTTCCATAGAATTTTCCCTTCAATTTTGTGGGTACCCTCTTGTCACAAAGTACACCAGTAGCGCTCCTCCACTTGAGTCACCCCACTTGGATCCTATGGGTCACATCATCGGCAATCTCTCCATCACTACTAATAATTGAGCCTAAGAAGTTGAGTCTTGCTTTTGTTAAATATTGTGACGTGGTAAAATTTCTGAATAGAAACAAGTTACTACTGAGATCAGCAAGAAGAAATACCAACTGCAGTCCACCTCAGTTTTATGGATGATTCTGTCGACCACGTTGTACTTACTAGTTCCTGTTTATTTTCACTCTTCGGCATTTAATTACCTGGAAAACCTTGGTTGGTACTTCCTCTTGGCAAGTGGTATTGACTCCATTTATGATGTATTCATGGGTAAATCCTACATAACAAGAACCAAAAAGGCAGATCTCCCTCCCTCTCTCCATAGGATAACAATGTCGAAACTGATTGACAAAATATCAATCATTCTATCTACAGAGCCTTATCATCTTCTTCATCTCATCAGCACTATGAATCCTCTTCCTTCATGATCTTGTTGCCCCTGGCAACAAACATGCGTGAACCATTTCACGAAGTATGTGTCCGGATAGTCCAAAGTCTCGATAGTTAGCTCTCGTTCTTCCGGTCAAAAAACGTCGACGAAGGCATGTAGGTGCACTATTCCGTGGTGGGGATTGTAACTTTCAGTTTGACTTTAGAATGTTAGCATATTTAGTGAATAAGAGATTGTGGATTGTACTATCTGAGGATCGTTTCAATAGCGTTCTTCAAGCTCCTCCTCCTCCCTCATTCTGGCCACCCTTAACATGTTAAAAAGTATGGATATAATTACAGCAGCAAGTGAAACATTCAATGTCTTGTGTTCATAGCAGTTTATACTGGTAGCAGGCCACTGTCCTTTTGGGAATCCACTCAAAATGTTTCAAAGTTCCCATGCAACTTCTTTTTCCATTCTTGTAGGTCAGGTAATCTGGTTGAAGGGAACCCAGGAGTTACTAGTGGGGATGAGACGGTAAATATGAATCAAAATTCTAGTATAGGATGTTTGATAAGTCACTGCTTTCAATATCTCCACTTTGAAGTAGTCTGTTGTTTAGCTTAGATGATAAAGGGAGATTCGTGAACAGGTACCATACCATTCCCTTTCTTGGTGCAAGAATTGGCTGGGACCAAAAGTGAACATCACAAGGGCACCTCAGGTACCAAATTCCTTCAAGTGCACATAACAAACTATTACTTGCTCCCATAATTATATCTTGCATCAAAACAAGTTTCTTCCAATATCACACTTAGGATTGGCTCGTTTGGTAACCTGGCTTATTTGCTTTTTTCTTGAAGTAAGCAAATAGACGAAACACAAAATAAGCTAGGGTTGGTTGGTTGTTGCACTAGCTTATTTACTTACTGTTATGGGTGATGGACTGATTGGTAAAAAATAATCAAAAAAAGCATATTGCTTTGCCAAACCATTTTATTTGTTTCAAAAAAGAAAATAAGATGGTGGCCGAACAAGAATAGGTGAGTTTCGGAGAGTCACAGGGAACCCTTTCTTGGTCTTGCCAGTTGGCAGTTAGCACAGATTGAGGACGATCCCATCCCCATCCCTGAGGATACTTTAGTTGGGGCATGATTGGAACTCTATTGTCAGGGCAGGTACCCTTTGAGGAAAGTTTGTTTAACTTATATGTTTTCAACATGTGACAACAACATATGCATTAATGGCTCATCTTTCATATAGGCTAAAGATTCTCCAATCATATGGGACTGAATGGATGGAACAGAAAGCATTTTGGGTGGTTTGATGCCCCAAAATAGAAATGCTTCATATAGTTTGTTTGTAATCATTTTTATTTTTAACACCACATACCACATCATGCTTTAACTTGGGACTGACATGGGCGAGGAGTCAAAACGTAGAAAGAGTTTATGGCAGCATTTACCCGTCATCTGTTGCTGAAATTCTCAAAAACTGTGAGAGTAGAAAATCATTTAACATCCTCAATTACTGCTAAAATTTGGAGGGAAATTGATAATATCTCACGGCATCATTTGGCACTTCAAATTTGATGGCTTTTTAAATTAATTTCTTTGCCATAATCTCACTTTGGATATTCTCTCCTCTTATCTATTTGTGGAAATAAGGGGCCACGAGATATGCACTGATGTATTTGGAACTGAGGCCTCATTTTCACCTTCAATACCAAACCATCTGAGAGTTCTAGCATTTCTTATTGTCTTTGCTTCTTTGGGTTGTTAATGATTTCAGTCAGAGCATGATGGGTCAGACGTACAAGTGCACCTTAATGTAGAACATCATCATGAAGAGGATATAGTTCCCAGCATGACGAGGTCACCTAGGGTGAAGTACATAACCTATTATGAAGATTCTGAGAGTCTTCCTGGGAGAAGGACAGCTGTTTGGGAACTTGACAAGAGTACGTGAAATGTCTTATCATGCACATGAAACTGTTGTATGCAATTTTGGAAACCTATGGCCTCAAGGATTCAAGGCTCTGTATATACTTGGCATGAAAAAAAAATGCTTAACATGGAACTTTTTTTGGCTGAGCATGAGTCATGATGATGATTCTTGATGATATGCTTAAAAGTTAAAATGTTGTAATGATATACATATTGCTGATGCTGCCAAAAGCCTTTGATGAAAATAAGTCACCACCAACTAGTTATTTCTTTGCTCCTAGGTGAGCAAAGGTAATCACAAAACTTTTGGTTCCCTTATCCATCTTTGTCGTGGATTCACTTTGTCAACTTCTAAGCACAACACTTGCACTTATCGTCAAAGTTTAATAAGAGATGGAAATGATGCATCCCAAAGTGAAATAAGCCACATATGCATTCTTGCAGCTAAAGCCCACAAGACCACAAGGCATTATTAATGCTTGTGTTCCCTTAGTGTCGTAAAAAGATGTTATGAAAGCTTCTTTACCTCCCTTCTAAGCAACAGCATGGAAGATCAACACAGTCCATACAGCCTTGCAACTTGGAGACTTAGGAAAGAACCTAAGGCTCATCATATAGGATGGACCCAGTTTTGTTCTCTCTCTTGTATTCTTTATATCTAACTTCATTGTCTGCTTTCTTGTAGCAAATCACAGGAACATTGTTAAAGCTCCAGTTCTAATGCGGGAATTATGGCTTGAGATGTGGCATGACATCCATCCTGATGCAAAATCAAAGTTTGTTATGAAAGGTAGATCTAGTCCTTCCATATTCTTTGTGTTTATTAAATTTTAGTACACCTCTTAAGCTGTATATAGAACAGCTAAGCGTGGCCCTCTGAGGGACGAGGACTGTTACTGGGACTATGGTAAAGCTCGTTGTGCATGGCCTGAGCATTGTGAATATAGGTACTTATTCTTCCTTTTTGAACATCTGTGTTCCTTGTGATTCTATGGCCATCTGTTTCACTATCTGCATAATGTACAGATATGTCTTTGGAGATGTTCACCTCGGGCAGAGCTGCAGGCTAAAGAATTCTTCGGCTGATCTCCTCTTGCATTATTTGTAATATGTGAGGTAACTTTCCTTCTATTGCTTCCCTGACGGATTTTTTATAAGAATTTTGAGTTGTCAAAGCCCAAAAAAGGAGTGAAAGAGAAGAAAAGTCCGCACAAGCTTGAATGTTAAGAAGAATTTTACATGTAGTAGAGGATAGTTGTCCTTGGATCGTGTTTGTGAGGTATATGAAAATGATAGTTGAATGTGATCAATCTATGAAATCTTGAAACAACCTATATTAAGGGAAAGAGTTCGAAGGACTGAGCATGTATGTGTCTAGAATGTTTGCTTCTCTGTATTGAAGTAGCAGGCCCAGTAAGTTAGCCAATGAGGTCATGAGTTGTGTATAGTTGTCTAAGAGTTGGGATCCTCAACTGTGACTTTTGAGTGTACTGTATGGAGTTTTATTTCGTATCTTTTGAAGACTAAGGAACCTTTCTCAAAACTTCTAAGTTAGTTCAAGTAATGTTTGATTTGTGATTCCTAAAAAAGTAGTAAATGTATTTGATTGGATATTGATCCTTTGTTTCTTCTTTGTCAGGACTCTTTTGATGTGTTTCTTCAAGAGTCAGGCATCTCACCGTACAGTATTTCCATCGGTGCCTCCATGTACCACGACTGTACAAGTAAAGCCTCTCACTAATTCAGATTCTGATAATTTAGTTACTCTGTATACATTTTGGTATAGACTCCTTGTATTCTTCTCCACTGGTTCTTTCGCACAAGTATAACGTATTGGAGGCTGTTTAATGGCAATCTTTGACTAATGCCAATGGTATTGGAGTGGTATTGCAGTGAAAAGACCGGAAGCAAATGGTTATGAAGGACTCGGAAGTAATCCCCCAACCTGTAGGCAGAGTTGACATCGTGAAAATGGCGATGACCGAAAGTTGTAACTCTATTTTTAGTATGAAGTAGAGAAGTATAGTATTCCACTATTCCCACGAAAATAATCCAGCAGTATATTCTTGTAAGCATTTTGAACAAGAGCATGATGTTGTATAGCGAATTTTGGATTTCAAGCTTTATTCAGTTGTTTGCAGCTACTATATTTCTCTTTTTTCAATTTTTTAAATTCTTATGTCTTTCGATACTTCACCTCATCAAATTCGGTCTTATTTATGATTCTTTTTCAAAGAACTAAAAAATAGTTATAATTTAGAAGTATAAATATGGAGTTTGGTAGTAAATATATGAAGTACGTTGTACTATAAATCGCTGCGTTGACTGCTGCCATCACTTGACACCCCCCTAACTTCACCCTTGCTTGGTCATTACCGTGATTTTTGAAACGGTTTACATATCTTCAGGAAAAGCACCATACGTGAAACAATTCTGTACATAACAAATATCCGATTATGTAGTCCCGCGCCTCTGTCCTCTTTCCCTTTATACCAACAACCAGAAATTAAAACATAAGCTCAAAAACCAAAGTCGACAACAACAGCTATAACTTTTATTCCATTGCTTTTCCATTGAACCAATATATATGTGATCAAAATACATTAGTGGGAATTCAAGCACAAACTTGATGGGTAAACTGAACCAGTCATCTGAAGGGTTCAAGAGGAGAAGTCTCTTCAAGAATTGCAGCAGCCTCAAAACACTCTGCAGCCTCCACTGCCGATGCAACACCTTCGTCTTTGTAAAGCAGACCCAGATTATACCAAGCAGAAGTATTCATTCTGTCAAGCCGTATCGCTTCTGTCAGAAAACTTCTGACAACAGCCGGAGAGCGGCTTCCTAGTTTTCTGAGAACCACTGCAATGGAGACCAGACTCGGAACATGGGTGGGTTCAACATCTAAAGCTTGCCTAAAGGCTTTAAGAGCTTCTTTGTTGAGGCCCTTTGCTTGATGAAGCAAACCTGCAAAAAGAAAAGAAAAGAAAAGGAAGTTTTAAATCGAATTAAGACTACTAAGATATTCAAGGACACAAGTCACACAATGTATGTATCCCTATAACATGTGTTGAGGTCTGTTTCTGACCCAGCACAACATTTTAAGAGAAGTTTCCTTGCTTCCTCCAAAAAAAAAAAAGGGCAGCCCTTAGAACAAAGTTTTACGATTACTCTTCAAACAAGTCTTGGCGTGATGTACCCTCCGCCAATCAACGTACTTGAGCATCATCATTACTCCACACTCTTCTCATTAGACGCCTCTTGCATTAGAATTCATTTAAGAAAGAGAAGAAGAACAAATTGCAATGCTGTCATAAACAAGCCAATATGTTTTGGTACAATTTCTTATTCAGCAATTCAACTGCACATGATCTTCTGGCATTGTTTTCCTCCTCCTTCTTTTGGGCGGGTGGTTGGAAGCAATTTTATAGGATGAAATAATCACAACTCACACCAATGAAAATTGCAGATGGAATTGACATGTTATCTGAGGAGAGGTATGTTCATTCATACCGCGGACATGCCATCTAGAAGCAGAGTGATGACTAATGGCCTCTGATTTGGAAAGACAAATCTCAGCATCGTCCCATTGCGACAAGCTTATGTAGACAGAAGCCAGATTATGCCAAGTTTCCAATTCCAAAGTTCTACCATGGTTCCCATTGTGCTGTCAAAATTTACAAAAGCAAGGGTAAACAGGCCAAACAACTATCAAGATTAAAGACAACGTTTTAATGGGAAAAACTGATAAAGAAACAGCCGGGTTCTAGGAAATAAAACCACCTTTGTGATGTGCACGTATGTTTTGATACTAATCCTGTCTCTTACATGATGCAATTGCTTCTATATAAATCTACATGTTCTGGAGACAGTGGTAGCTCCACACATAGGCCCATTTTCTTACAGAATAATGAAAGCTGAGGTTAAATGCAAGAAATGCATTCAAGTCAGAGGGCATTTACTTTGCAAAGTTAAGCCAAAGGTTGGGTGTGTGCTATATCCAGACCGATCCTACCAATACTACAGATTGATGGTGACACCCACACTTGACAACGGCACGGCTGCTCTGGAGAGATAAAGTAAAAGAGACAAATTCAAAAGCAAGGGCTCATATCTTTCCTGTTGGCTTCTCATGGAGAGTAATAGGTCTAAGAGAGAACATATTTGGCTAGGCTGCTTTTGGATCTACAAAAAGTAGACCACATACTCATACGGAGAGAGTTATACGATATAGAAGCCTTATCTTCTCATGATTGCAAGATCTTCCACATCATAACTCACCAAGATAAATTTCAGTCAGTCTAGTTCACTAGAGCTGAAATTGCAGACAAAGTGTTTTAAATGCTAGAAATTCCATTCGGAAAAAAACAAAACCTTGATAATGTAGAAAATAATTGAGCAATTTCATAGTAGAACTAACTGTAACTCAGAAAATGAAGCGAAAACCTCCCAATTGATATACCTTCAAATGCTTCTTCCCAGATCCGAAGCTTTTATTCTGGACTTGAAGAACAGCAAGAATCTGAGTATAAGTTTCAATGGCATTCTTTAACTGGCCCTGAGCAATTTGGATTTTAGCTTTCAGTCGCAACAATTCGCCCTGATCCCATTTCCCAGTCTGATCTAGAGCAGCATCTACAATATTTTCGGCATCCAAAAACCGTTTTTGGGCAGATAAAACCCTAGCCAACAGTATCCATCCTTTTAGATTCGACCCACCTTCCAATTTCAGTAAGCACTTAGCATAATGAAGTGCAGCATCCAATTTCCTCTGCACGGCATTTTCTAGGCTAAGATGGTAAATGATGTTGGGGTCCCTCATTCTCGTCATTTTCCCAGCATTTTCTAGGGATTGAAGTGCCTCTGATTGTCTCTTGACCTTCTCATCATCAACAATAACAGATCTCGAATGGGCTGAGAGTGAGATTCCTAATAAACAATGAGCAACACCTACCATCTCATCGCATCTTCCCACCAAGTCTTCAAGTGCTCTTTGGGCAAAATTTATCCCTTCTTCTGAGTACTCAGGGTTTTCACCACAAATCTTTGAAGCCATTAGTAAACCTGGAATACAATGTGGATCCTCCATGTTATGTAGCAATTTCCTCAGCAAATTCAAAGCAGTTAAGTCCTCAGTCTCTCCGTAATAACAGTAAGCTAGAGTGAGATAAGTTTCTTTCCGATCTATAAGTCTGGGAAGCAATCCCTCCACTTGATTAGCTAATGCCCTTAGTTCCCCCGAGACAGATAAAGCATATGAAAGGTGATCCATAACTGATGGGTCCCAGTCAATTCTTTTGAGGGACACTTTTCTTGTTAGAATCATCAAAAGGATAATAGCTTCTTCTATGTTATTTCTGGGTACAAATGAACTGTCCATTTGGGAACGGAGGTTTGGGGGGCTTGCTTCACTTCCACTGTACAAAAGAAAAATGGCAAACTCTTTTTGAATCTTCGCTGTGGTTTCTTCTTCAAGGTTCCAATGATAGAGAAGGGCCTGCCGATATGATAAGATTGCTTCATGAGGAGAATCAGCTAATTTCCATAATTCAGGAAGCAGCTCAACCGCCTTATTTAGAGTCTCCTGCAATTTACAGTCAGCACCAAAGTTTTCAGGCAAGCCCTCTGGTAATGAAGATTCAACAATGTCCAGAATAACTTTGCATGATTGAGCAGCTTCTGCAAACATAATTCCAAACATATATTAGCCAAAACACTAGCTTCAACAGGTATTTGCTTAGATACATATTGGTCTAGCTCTATATCCATATACACATACAAAAAATTTAATTATCTGTCGGGACAAATTTGCCGAATTTCTACCCCAAGTTTGCTCTTGGTTCATTGTTTTGGAAACATGATCCTAACATAATTAGTCCTCATAAGATGTGCAATAACAAAACGAAAGGACACAACGTATTTATTTTCTACCAACATGTGCTGAGATAAAACGTTATTGCTTGCCTCCAAGTAACAAACACGACCTACCGCAGCTTTTAAGAATCAAGTTAGTTTAGCATACCACCTAACCATTTAAAGAAAGGAAGGTGGTACTACACAGGAACTTCGAGGACACGACTTTCAAACCTTAAACTGGGTGAAGGAATTCAATACCTTTATACCTCCCTAGAGCCTGTAATGACTTCGCTTTGAGATAAACAGCTTCCAGGAGTAAACTAACGGCATGTATAGACATCGGTGGGGCAGCATCACTTTGTGAAAATCTCTTAGGACGTTCTACTCTTCGTGAAAGAGTAAGTCTCATCTTTGGAGTCACTGCAGCAATATCTATGCCTTCAAATACATGCAACGCCGCTTCTATGTTTCCCTTTTGATATTCATATCTTCCCAGCAGTGCTCTTGCTTCCTGCAAATACACAAAACCCGTTATAAAAGATAACGAAAAAACATTGTTTCAGGCTTTAATTAAGTAAACCAATCGAAACCGCATGAGAACTTATGAGATGAAAAAACTAACCTCGTAATTCAAATAACCACTCTCCCGCAGAGAGGACTCAGCTTCTTCGATATTGCCGGTATCTGGCTTCTGGTCAATTTCGCCAGCATGAGGTGAATACGCACCAACTGCATAATCTTTTGTTGCAAGGGACGCAGGCGAAGGAACAATTTCATCAACTATTAATTGCTCTCCCGAGCAGAGGCACTTCATGATCTTTCCTAACCTACGTTTTACCCGAGCCCTCCTCTGCTCTTTGATCCAATTCTTAGTCTTCATATTGCTTCACCTCACTCTCCATGCTTCAACCACCAAAAAGTAAAACGACAACAATGTTCATGAACAACAATAACAGCATGCGGATCTTTACATGACAAAATATGACAGGCTCTGGACTGGAATCATATAAATATAAAATACCAAAAGGAAAGTTCTAGTGAATAGTGTTCTTACTCAACATATAGCCCGACAACGTCAGCCCTCAAAATCAATGGAAAACTCTAGTCCAACATATTACAGCATTTGTATTTTGTACCATCTACGGAGTATATAAAACTGTTAAAGTGCCACTTAATCCATAGCAATCCAAAATCTCTAGCAACGTGGCGATAGACTAAGACCACCACACTGCAACTTTGACAAAAACCACACGAAATGATCGCATAAAATAAACAAAAACATTAAAAGTAGTTGGGAACCCATCAACAATGATGTGGCCAGTCGGAATTCCAAAACTATTGGTACAAATGGAGAACTCAATCAGTATTCATAAACCCATTTCAGGAATAAATATTTTTCACCAGAATTCCACCCTCAAAGATTAGGAAACAAAATTTACAAAAAAAACATCACCTCTACCAGCCAAAACCCAAAACTACACCAGACAAAACCCAGAAAACTCATGAACGAAACAAAAACATGACACACGTAAACCCTAGAAACTGATAGAGAAAGGAGACGCATTACACCAATCTTTCAATTGGAAAGGAAAAGAAGGTTCCTCACCTTTTACAGTTACGACAGCGACGAGAGAGGAGGTAAAGAATCCACAAAACGTCAACCCAAACAATACCCATCTCCTATTATTTCTCTCTAATCAAAGCTTCATTAGAAAACCCTTTTTCATCAATTAAGAATCCAACCAACCTTCAGCATAACCTCTCCATGTTCTTTCCCTCTCTTTTACTCTTTTCAACCCCTTTTCTTTTTCTTATTTGTTGGCCCAAAAAAGGGTTTATGGAATACCCTGATTTTTGTTGTGTTTGTGTGGATGGAAGTTGACTTGAATCGTGGGAGAGAAGCTTGGGAATCACATAAAGAAGCGGATAATCAAATTATCAATTGCTGATTTTATTGTTAAATTTAGCATAGAATTGAGTGGGATTTGGGAAAAAGGAGAATTCCGTTTGGGGGGGCCGTTTTGGAATTTAGTTCTATTCATGTGGGTCATTAAATAATAAACCAAAAAAAATTATGGGGACACGATTTGGTGTATACCGAAATATATACCGGGTTATGTGAAACTCACTTCAAAATCTCACACAAATAATCGGAACCGTCTAATTTACTTAAAAACATGCTTTTAAGAGTTTGTGTAACAAATTAGCTCATTCGAATATTGAAAAGATTAGATAAGAGCTCGATCGACTTTTGTTCTTGAAATCACATGGAAAAAATTGAATGAATTTATAAAGAACTTATCGACGTCTCGATGAGCTGATTTTATGTAGAGACCCTCAAAATAATAAACGTTTTAAACGAATTGAACGGATTCGATTTTTTGTATGGTACTCTGAAATGAATTCTTATAATCCGATGTACATTTGGTGTACATTAATGGTGTACATCTGGGTCTCAATAAACAAATTTCCTGCGTTTCGGGACAATTTGTGCTGGCGTTTAAAACAGACATTATTCTAAAGAGACTGGATCCTCTACATGCGGTCCAGTATGACCCATTGTGGGATTCTTTTAGAACTCATTATTTTGAGGACCCGGGGTGCCTGCCGAGCGGCCAATCCGGCCCGGCCGTCCATCTCGGAATCAACAGCCCGGATCGAAACATCTTTTTCCTTTTCCTTTTCTTTTTTTTAAAATCCATTCAGTACTTTTGCATCCGGGCCGTCCAAAACACTTTTGGACGGCTGAGATGCGCTCAGCACCCCTGCCAAGCACCCTTAGGTGCTTGGCAGGATCTCCCTATCCTTATTTTGAGGATCTACGACAATGTGATGAATATTGGACATGCTAAAAATTATGTTGACACTATAAGAAAATGTGGCTTTAACGACATTTTTATTATTGGCACTTTAAAAAATGCCGGTAAAATTGGTTATTTCCGGCATTAACACTAATGCCGGTTAAAATTACCTTAAAAACAGCATTAGGTATAAAATGCCAGTAAAAAGTACATATAAAATTATGTATAAACGGCATTATGTATTTATAAAATTATGCTTCGATCTAGTATCGCATTGTTTTTGAATTTCGTGTTTTTCTAAAAATACATGTTTTACAGGGAGTGGAAGATGCTGCCAAGCGTGGGTGCTTGGTAACGGTGCTGAGCAACTCATCCGGCCATTCAATTCGGCATGGATGGCTTTGATCGAATTCGAGTGCATGAAAATCTAAACTGTCTTTTCCTTGAATTAAGATCCGAGCCGTTGATTGCCGAGATGAATGGTCGGATAAACCGCTCGGCACCACTATCAAGCGACGGTGCTTGGCAGCTTCCCCGGATCCGTTTTACAGACACGTACTAAACGATATTTTGTATAAACATGATTAGCTTGCGTCATGTTATTGAAGGTCGAAACAAGTCAATGGTTGCTATTATTGAAATGGGACCGAGAATTTTCTAAAACAACAATGCTACAATCTGTTACACGCCCAAATACATTGGTTTTAGAATTATTGTACTCCTATCTAAAAATGGTTTCGGCCTATATGGTGCAGTCCATTCTAAGAGCATCTCCAATCCAACACCCTCCAAATCTCTATTTGAGAGGATCAAATTAATCTATTTTATTTGAAAAGTAGATTTAGAGGATTGTACTATTTATCTCAACTCCAACCCAACACTCTATTTCTCAACTCCAACACATATTTGGAGGAGATCCTCTATTTTTTCCTCCATCCTCTATATTTAGAGGATCAAAGTTCATCCTCCCAAATGGAGGAGAGTTTTAGAGGATGGGTTGGAGAATGTTTTTCCTCCAAAATGAAGAAATGGAGTATGGGTAGGAGATGCTCTAAAGGATCGGAGTGGATCCGGTTACTATTACATTTTCATTTTGTTTTCTTTCATAAATTCCTGTAATTCTTCCTCTCTTCTCTCTCTGTTTTTGTTTTTGCCACTTCAAAAGGAAAACGAGGTACTATAGACTACAATTAGACAATAGAAAACACTTTGAGCACCGTTTTGCTAAGATTCTTATTTTTTAAATACATATTCCCACTTTACGAGATAGGTTATTCTCTTATAATAATCATTTTTAATTCAAAAAATAAGTACTCGTTTCCTTTAGTGAAACGGGGCCTTGGTATAAGTAGAATGAGAAAGGAATCTAGAAGTCCACATACTAGATGGTGGTTACTGAGAGGAGAGAAACTAGAGGCGCTCAAGACCAGTATGTTTTGAGAAGTACGAAGGAGAATGGAAGGCGACAGTGATAGTTTGTTTAATTCAATGGCTGGCAGTATTGGAAGAATATCGAAAGAAATTCTTCGAGAGTCCAAGGGGAAATGTCTTGTATTTTATTATATGTGATTTATTTCTGTACAGGCTAGTCTCTCTTCCCATGATTGAGTTGCATTGTCTTTGGGCCCAGGTTAGTGGTTACGTACTTTCGAACTTCTCCGTATCCTTAAATAATTATTTAGAAAGTATAACCAAGAAAACAGAATGGACCCAAAAATATAGGTTCGGCCGGTCTAGGTTTGGTCACGGTCAGTTTCAATTTTTGAAGAGTTCGAAATTTTAATTTCGGTTCGGCCTTGAGTACCTAAAAATACTTCTGAATCCTAACCGGACCGAACCAAACCGAAATAATACACCTATTGGGGATCTTTGATAGTTCGGGCCCAAATTGTTGTTGCTTAACAGCAGGTCCCATCCCAAATTCCTAATGAATGCCCAAACAAAACCCAATAAAGTACTACTACAAAAATGGGGAGCTAGGGCCGCTAGGCTAATGCTGTAGGCAAAATTTCCACACCAGCGTCGGAACTATGTCTTCTTCCCTGATCATCAAGAGTAGTAGCAGTGATATTATTCCCTCCTTCCTCTGCAAGTCTTACAAGTTGTCGATCATTGCTGAATTTATTAATGATACCAACAAACCTGTTAGGATCGTCACATACACGTACACGATTTACGAGTTTAAAACAGTAAAGAATTAACACAAAGATATACGTGGTTCTCCAAAATTGGGTACGTCCACGGGAGCGAGAGCAGCTGTTCTTTTAGTATCACAGTTATCAACTAGGGTTTACAACATAGAGTATTTATAGCGACTCTATTCTAATCCTAACCTGGTATTTGGTCTTATCCCAAAAATACCCTTGTACGGCCGTACCTTCTTTCTAAAACTTTTTAGTATTTCTCCATACTTTCATATGAGCCATACTTCTAACAAAACCCAAGCCTTCCGCCACGAAATTCCCCAATCATATGGTCTTGTGCTCATTGTCTCGATCTTCACCGATAACTTTATCTAAGTCGGGCTCTGTCCGAGATTTGGTTTCTTCGCTAGGGCATACAATTGTAGATTGGGCTAAAGACTGCGACTCTCACGGGAATGATGATGAGGAGGAGGAAGAGGAAGAAGAAGAAGAAGAAGAAGAAGGGGCTTCCATTACTGTAAGTCTACTATTTGTGTTTGCATTTTGAAATTTGACAAGTGCACAGTGTCTGTTTGGTTTCTCTTCGGAATGCGATTATTTTCCTAATCATTTTATGAACTTACTCAAGAAAAAGAAAATTGAAATACCCTTTGAGGTGGTGGTTTTTTTTAAGGCGGGTGTTAATCCTACAGACCCTCCCACAGCCTTTACCCACACGTAACATGCACCTTAGACTAATTCCTACAACTCCTCCCATAGCCTCTTCACACCCTAACGCATGGGGTGAGGTGGCCCCAAGAGTTGCTGCTGGCGAGGAGAATTGAACCTGAGACCTTAGGTGGGAACAAACTCTAGGTCCCAGACTCCCAGGCCAAGACCACGAAGCCAACCCCTTGGGGTTAAATACCCTTTGGAGTTACACATTAAGCTCAATGGTTGCTGTCCCGTAACCAAACAGAGAAACTAGGAAAAACATGTTTCGTATATTCCTCAATATCTATATATTCTATATTATATTAAGGGGAGCACAACTTCAACTTGGTGTTTCCCTTTTTGTCATGTTTTTTCTTAACTGGTGATAGTTATCTCCATGATGTCTGATTCTCGCAGTTTAAGTTCTTAAAAAGTTAAACATAGAAAACTTAATGGAAAATTAGAAAAACTAGAAAAGCTAGAAAAAGTTCAGAGGCCAAAAAACACGAAATACAGAAATGGAAATTCACCCTAACTAAGTGCAACCCAATCTCACCCCACCCCACCCGTCCCCTACTTCTCCCAACCTCACTTCCCTTTCAAGCAACTGAATCTCCCACTCCTCCAGCTTCGATTTCCTTTCCTCCAACTCTTTATTCCATTTCTTCAAATTCTTTTCCCAAACCTCAAGCTCATCCTGCCACTTCTGCATACGCATTCGACTCTTGTCCCCTCTTTGTGATTGGTCTTGTTTTTTCACACTCATGCCCTTGTCCGTTCCCCTCTTTGTGATTGGTCTTGTTTTTTCACACTCATGCCCTTGTGAGAAGTCTTACGGCTGCCTGAAAAAAATAGACCTCAAATTAAAATAAAATAGTCAAATAACGTGTTTACTTCCATATTAACGATATAATAACTAAACGAGAACAAAGAGATTCAAACGTGGAAACAGAAAATGCTACGACCATGGGTTGAGTCTAAGCTGCTACCACCCAAACACTAATCTAACACGCGAATTGCTTCGAACTGTTCTCGACCTAGCTACCAGCTGTGGTTTTCGAAGCAAGACATACCTAGCGTTTGTTGTTTCCTCAAAAATCTCAATCGCCACTAGTCGAACCCTAACACTCCTCGTTCGAGCTTGAACCCTAATTTGGTGAAATTGACTTGGATTGAAAACGCCTCCTTGTGATTAGGGTTATGGTTGGGGTTTGGGGGGGAGGCATGTTGAACCTACTCTCGCACCAACCTAGCGACAAGGACAAAAAGAGATGAGAAAAGAGGGACCGCGGGAGAAGATAGGCGACGACCGCCGGGATGGGCGGCGGCGGTGACTAAGGTTACATGGGGTGGCGTTGGCTATGGTTTGGCGGTGTCTTCGTAGGTTTCTCTCGTCCCTATTGTACATACTAGTACATGAGTTTTGAAATGGAGAGAGAGAGAGGGGCTACTGTGAGAGAGCAGGCTTTCCTCCCGTCTCTAGTGTAGTTTGAGTTTTATGGGCCCATGTAGGATCCACTTTAATGATTGGAAATGTCCATCGTTTAGATATTGTCAAGAGACCGCACTAAAAACCATGTTCATCGGATATGTAGAGATTCCTGATTGGAATATGAACTGAAAACCAACGGGTTCCTATCCAATGTACACAACACCATTTTAAACAAATAAATATGCTACGATCAGATATCAATACATATCCTATGAACGTGATGTTTTCTTATGGTCAATCTTCTCAACAAGATCTACACGATGAACGTTTCCGATCATCAACTTAGGCCTTACATGGGCTCACAAAACGCAAACTGGAGGAGAGTAATAAATTGGAAGGGAGCCGAGTCCGAGAAAGTAGCAGGAAACGTGTAAAAAGAGAGGTCAAAATAGTCTTTTCCTACGATACATTATACATATATATGAGCGAACCTCTTTTTGAAGATCGGAGGAAGGTGGGAGCTCTCGTCGTCTATGATGTCGTCGCCAAAGTCCCCGGCAGCAGAGGCACAGGCAGCAGCGAGAACAAATACATTCTCTCTCCCTCTCTAAAATTTGTGCACCATTTGGATAATATAGAGCGGGTGCTGGGCGAGGGTCGTACAATCATGTACTTTCCTCCGCCACATGTCCACTCCCGTACATGTCTGATAAACTTTGGAATTGGAACAATTTAGGGGAGATCAGGAGGAGATAGATGAGAAACAGAAGAGCTAAAGGTACCGACCGGTACCATACCGACGGCCATGTGGGGCCCACAACGGGTCCTGGATGAAAAATCCGAACCGTTCAATAATTTTATAACACAAAACCAAAATGGGTATCAAATAAATAAAATCAGCTCAATCTGATATGTGTAGGTGCTCGATCCAAACTTTTCCATTTTTCATCCAATCTACACATTTTTTCCGATTTTGCAAAAAATGTAAAGATTGGATCGAGCAACTACACATATAGGATTGAGTTGATTTTCAGTGATCCCACTCGTTTTTTTTTTAAAAAAATTATTGAACGGCTCGGATTTTTCATGCGGGACTCGTTGTGGGCCCCACGTGGCCGTCAGTATGGTACCGGTCGGTACCTTTAGCTTTTCTATTTCTCATCTATCTCCTCCCGATCTCCCCTAAATTGTTCCAATCCCAAAGTTTGTTCCAATCCCAAAGTTTGTTCCAATCCCAAAGTTTATCAGACATGTATGGGAGTGGACAGGTGGCGGGGGAAGGTACATGATTGTACGACCCTTGCCCAGCACCCGCTCTATATTATCCAGATGGTGCACAAATTTTAGAGAGAGAGAGAATGTATCTGTTCTCTCTGCTGCCTCTGCTGCCGGGGACTTCGGCGATGGCATCACAGACGACGAGAGCTCCCACCTTCCTCCGGTCTTCAAAAAGAGGTTCGCTCATATATATGTATAATGTATCGTAGGAAAAGACTATTTTGACCTCTCTTTTTACACGTTTCCTGCTACTTTCTCGGACTCAGCTCCCTTCCAGTTTGTTACTCTCCTCCAGTTTGTATTTTGTGAGCCCATGTAAGGCCTGAGTTGATGATCGGAAACGTTCATCGTGTAGATCTTGTTGAGAAGATTAACCATAAGAAAACATCACGTTCATAGGATATGTATTGATATCTGATCGTAGCATATTTATTTGTTAAAATGGTGTTGTAGACATTGGATAGGAACCCGTTGGTTTCCAGTTCATATTCCGATCAGGAATCTCTACATATCCGATGAACATGGTTTTTAGTGCGGTCACTTCTCTTGACAAGATCTAAACGATGGACATTTCCAATCATTAAAGTGGATCCTACATGGGCCCATAAAACTCAAACTACACCGGAGACGGGAGGAAAGCCTGCTCTCTCACGGTAGCCCCTAGGGATGAGAGAAACCTACGCAGACACCGCTAAACCATAGCCAACGCCACCCCATGTAACGTTAGTCACCACCGCCACCCATCCCGGTGGCCGTCGCCTATCTTCTCTTGTTGTCCCTCTTTTCTCATCTCTTTTTGTCCTTGTTGCTGGGCTAGTGCAAGAATAGGTTTGACATGCCCCCCCCAACCCCAATCACAAAGAGGCGTTTTCAATCCAAGTCAGTTTCACCAAATTAGGTTTCGAGCTCGAACGAGGTGTGTTAGGGTTCGACTGGTGGCGATTGAGGTTTCTGAGGGTACAACAAATGCTAGGTATGTCTTGCTTCGAAAACCACAGCTGGTAGCTTGAAGCAATTCGCGTGTTAGATTAGTGTTTGGGTGGTAGCGGCTCAGACTCAACCCATGGCCGTAGCATTTTCTGTTTCCACGTTTGAATCTCTTTGTTCTCATTTAGTTATTATATCGTTACTATGGGGGTAAACATGTTATTTGACTGTTTTATTTTAATTTGAGGTCTATTTTTTTCAGGCGGCCGCAAGACTTCTTACAAGGGATTTTAATTTGAGGTCTATTTTTTTCAGGCGGCCGCAAGACTTCTTACAAGGGCATGAGTGTGAAAAAACAAGACCAATCACAAAGAGGGGACAAGAGTAGAATGCGTATGCAGAAGTGATAGGATGGGCTTGAGGTTTGGGAAAAGAATTTGAAGAAATGGAATAAAGAGTTGGAGGAAAGGAAATCGAAGCTGGAGGTGTGGGAGATTCAGTTGCTTGCTTGAAAGGGAAGTGAGGTTGGGAGAAGTAGGGGACGGGTGGGGTGGGGTGAGATTGGGTTGCACTTAGTTAGGGTGAATTTCCATTTCTGTATTTCGTGTTTTTTGGCCTCTGAACTTTTTCTAGTTTTTCTTTAGGTTGATTATAATGTAAGTGGTTAATGTTAACGAGAATGATGGTGTCATGGTATTTTAACTGTTAAGTTGCTTTTACCTAGAAGTTGGTGTTGTTACTCCTTAGCTGATATTTGATAGTTTGTATGCTGCTGCTTTAGTTCTTTTTTTTCAATCCTATTTTTGGACGCACGTGATTGGACCTCCGTAAACTCAATTTACGAGAAGCTCTGTAAAAAAGTTATTCTCATTTTTTTCATCTGCATTTAAAGGATCTGCATATGTAGGATGGGTAGCAAAAACAGTAGTAGCTTTTTAGGATCTGCATATTAAACAAAAAATTTCAAACACGTCCAAAAATCCAAAGATTTTTTTTGTTTTTACTAAAATCCAACTAGATTACTACGTATATTTGTCAATCATTTGACCATTTCTGACCCGAAACCTCACCCTTCGAAATCAATCTCACTTCAACAAACTTAATCACATAATTTGCGTGGGTACAGATGCGAGAGTACGAGAGCGAGCGTGAGTGCGGGCGTGAAAATGTTTCTTATTTGTACGAATGGTCCCCAAAGTATTTTTAAAATGTCAATTTGGTCCCCAACATACAAATCGTGTCTATTGCGTCCCCAATGTTAACAACACGTGTTTAATTGGTCCCCGGGGCTAACTCCGTTTGTTTTTGCCGTCTAAAACATTTTGCAACCCTAAGTCCACCAGAATCCCCCAAACCCCATCAGCCTCCGCCGTACCTATCCCAACGAGCACTTCAAACTCTAACCGGCACCGCTAATTTGGCCAACCTCCTCCCAACAGGTTACAGGCATCCTCCTCGCCCTCCAACTCCTCACCCCGACCTTCACCAACGGCGGCGCGTGCGACTCCGCAGCCATGACCGCCACCCTCTTTTCCCCCCTCGTTCCCTCTCGCTCGGATCTGAAGCAGGGGCCGACGCCGGTAACTTTTCAAGCTCTCTCGAAGCTAAGGTCTCACAGAGCCTCCTCGAAGCTTCGCCTGCCGAAGATTTGAGATCGACTGTGCCCCTCGCCTTTCATACCGGGAAAGAAGGGGTTTTGGGGTTTGGACTGAAAAGACGAAAGGTTTGAGAGTCGTCGACGAACCATTGAAGCAAATGTAAAACAATTCCTCCTTTCTTTTTGGCCTACCCACCCACCTTTTAACCCCTGGGAAATTCATGTACAAATGCTAAGGAAAATTCAGAGGTTAATTTCAGCGTGTATATACTCTTGTATCTATCAATTTCATCTGATTTCATTTAATTTTGCTGGGGTTTTCGAAACCCTAGAATTCCTCTTCTGTAGGAATTTGTAAACACACCCACTGATCTTTCGTTGAAGCGTTTATGAAGAATTTGTTCAACACCGGTTCTGTTTTGCTTGGAAATTCTGTTGTGGGGTGTGTCAAAGTGCTGCTATTCTCAATCAAGCCCGTTTGGTTGTTTCTTGTTTAATGCTGGTGCTGCTGTTTTCATTCGAGGACGAAATATCATCTTTGAACCTACGCTGTTTAATTATCTCTGCTTCTGAGATTAACACGGTGGAGGCGGCACGTTTGATTTGATTTGATTTGATCGGTGAGGGTGGGTTTGAGGGCGGAGAGGTCGATGAGGGACGGTGTGGGGAAATGAAGGGGAAAGAGTGGGGAAGTGGGTTGGGGGGTTTGACTATAATGCCCTTGTTATAGACGGCAAAAGGAAACGGAGTTAGTTCCGGGGACCATTTAAACACGCATTGTTAACATTGGGGATGCAATAGACGCGATTTGTATATTGAGGATCAAATTGACATTTCGAAAATACTTTGGGGACCATCCGTACAAATAAGCCAAAAATTTTATTCATTACTCATTCCGTCCCATTTTAAATGTATTTTAATTTGGTGTAAAAAGATATAAAACAAATAATATATTAAAAATATATTTTTTAGATTTAAAAAAGCACGGATTCCGGTAAAGAATATTTAAAATGGGATGGAAGGAGTACTGAAATTCATGAGAGCAAAGATTGATAACTCCATCACCGTGCAACAATTAGGTTTATTTTTGTCTTTATTTAAAAAAATTAGGTTTCGATCGAAATTTTTTACTCCTCTTTTTAGATTCCTCTTGTCATGCAGATGTAATAATCCCCAAAAAATTGTCGCAAAACTAAAAATACAAAAAAAATAAGCCACTTGGCTTATTTAGCCGAACGGGACCGTCAACAAATAATACTCCAGCGAGGGACGCTTTGCACGTCGTCTAATCCAAAAGAAGGTGAAGTAAGGCTCTGTTTGGAGGAAATTTTGGCAAGAAGGAAGAAGAGAACTAGACGCACGAGCCATAGCAGTGTGCGATAGAGAACCAGACGCACGAGCCACAGCAAAACGTTACTCGCAGACTACTACACACTCTCTCTCTGTCAGCGTACTTCCACTTCTCTCTCTCTCTCTCTCTCTCTCTCTCTCTCTCTCAGACTATTACTACGTGTAACTAACGGGCTGTGGCTCAGTTGGCTGCCATGAATTTCTCCCCAAGTTGGAGGTCATGGGTTCTATTACGAGTGGAATTTGTGGAATACTAGTCCCCTGTGTATAGTGCCATGGTGTGGGTTTGTACATGCTGCACTCCACATGTTCGATACTTTGCCAAAGCCAAAACATCTTGTATTTTTATTTTTATTTTTATGTTTATGTGTATACAGTATCAGTTTTTGGCTCATTGCTCACCATAATTGACATGTTCTTCTACTCGCCAATTTTTTTTTTCCTGTTCCCAGAAGCCTCAGCAATTAATGGTTCCTTTTGTTATTGGTGTTTACTTCAATCCATTGCGTCTTTAGTAATCTCGTGCTCCTTTTGGTAGTTTAATTCTCACCATCTGTATCTTGGAATTCAGGATTCTATGTTTGAACTGATTTCTCTGCACCAAGAAGTTTCGGGACTTCCAGCTTCTCCTTCGCTTTGAACTGTAGAAAGATAATGCTATTTTAAGAGTGTGATCAATGGCAAATATCTTGCTTTCTGTTGTAAATCCTAACCTTGATTTTCACCTTTTCTCTCCATTCATTCCCCACAAACGAGCCCTTCACCCTTACCGGAACCATAACCCTTGTTCACGTCTGGAATTTCATTTATCCTCTCATGTGAGCACCAATCACTGGGTAAGACCTCTATATTGCATTGCCAGTTCAAAGAAGTCCGAATCCGAATCTAACTCTGATCCTAGCCCCGACCCTAAATCGCAACATAAAACAAGAACTCAGCGTCAGAAACCCAAAGTTCCCCAAAAGGATGATGAAAGAATTTTCCCAACTACGACCCCAAAAAAGCCCCGGCGTGGTCGCAAAAGTGAAGCGGCTGCAGTTGAGGATTTTGTACGCGGTACGCTTGAACGAACATTTGCATCAATCAGGGAGCAGAATCCAGGAGTTTTGGAGAACAAGGAGAATATTTTCAAGGAAAGAGTTGATGTGGTGAATGATTCTGATGGAAGTAGTGATGATGATGATGATGATGATGATGGCGATGTGGGTGAAAGTGGCAACGGAAGAAAGAAGAAGATGGTGGTTGAGGAGGAGAGTCAGGATTGGCCACTGGATGCTGATGTTGGGTGGGGAATTAGAGCATCAGACTACTTTAAGCAGTACCCAATCGAGAATGTTGTTGGGGAAGATGGTGTTGAGATTGATTGGGAGGGGGAGATCGACGATAATTGGGTGAAGGAGATAAATTGTCTGGAGTGGGAGAGCTTTGCCTTCCACCCTAGCCCACTGATTGTTCTTGTTTTCGAAAGATATAAAAGGTAATTCTGTTGTCAATTATCTTGTTTGTTACGTTTGTCTTTCTTTATATACGACGGGCTTAGCACGCAAATTAAATCTTTTGAATTTGATAAAAAGGGGGCATCCTGACAACAGCTTTCGTTTACCTGCATGCCTCTGAAATTGGTGACCAAGAAATGCTCATTTGAACTTTTGAAAATTGGGTTTTTGACTATGAATTCCTATTGTTTGAATTTTGTGTACCTTGTTTTCTTTCAGCAATTGGTTGGCAGTAGTATTTACATGCTCTTTGATTATACTACCAAGATAATAAAAAGGAAGATCATACTACCAAGGGAATGTTGTTCGTTTTCTAGTCTGAAAAGTTGATTGTAACTTTTGAGTCATGTTGAAATGCATAAGATGTTTGGAAGGCAGCTACAATAGTGATAATGATGTTATTGTACTTGAACACCATTTGTTGGTCATCATCTTGTCTGTAGGGCAACTGATAATTGGAAGGTTTTGAAGGAGCTCGAGAAAGCAGTCAAGGTTTATTTGGGTGCCAAAGACCGATTGCCTCCTCGGGTACTTTAAATTTCTCGTGTTCTTTCACAAGTGGTTGGAATTCTGTCAGTTTTCTGCATTCCATTGCTTACTACATTGGCATGCCGACCTTGGTTTCCCTCCACTGTGTCTTCCTGTAGTTATTTATTTGCTCTAACTACCTTGTGTCTCCTTAAACTAGACTGTTAAGATAGATATCAACATTGAGAGGGATTTGGCCTATGCACTTAAAGTTAGAGAGTGTCCACAAATTTTGTTTTTGTGGGGCAACAAGATTCTTTACAGGGAAAAAGGTATTCCTGGTTTTCCGCTTTGGAATTTTCTGAACATGGCTTGTTCTTTGGTATTGTTTACTTATTAGAGTGGTCTCATTTGCAGAGATTCGAACAGCAGATGAGTTGGTTCACATGATTGCACATTTTTACTACAAAGCAAAAAAGCCATCATGGATTAGTGGGTGAAGCTTCATCACCACCATAGTTTTTCAAACCTAGGTCTGCCAATTTTTCCCATTCCATCTGTATTTGAGCTATGTTTTTGCTTTTGCTACCCATCCTACATTTGCAGATCCTTTAAATGCAGGTGAGAGGTATAGGTGGTGAACTAGAAGACCTTGAACACATGTTTGAAGCAGTTGATCTGTGACATGGTTACATTTCCCGTTGTTGTTTACGGCAACCCTTCAAATTAGCCATTGCAGAAAATCGGGAACCAGCGTTGAAGAGGTCAGTACCAGTTCTTGCAAGTGATGTTTGCGTGCTGCTTGCGTTTCAGATGACAAGGAAGGTGTCACGAAGGGTATGTCACATACAATCAAACCAGATTGGGGAAAATAACTCAATAGTTAGTTCCTTCTCTTTTTTGTAGTACTTTATGATCGCATGTACTTACAGATCTGTATGATTTATCCGACTGTTTTCTATACCCTTCTCACTTGGATGGTAGCGATTCTGGTTCTGTACCAAGTGGGGATTCAGCTTGCTTTCTTGTTACTGGTACTGGCATTTCAGCTCTCTTTGCTTTGATTCCGTTGGACTTGTGATTTTTGGATCAGCCTTAGAGTCTGGGCCGAACCTCTCAAGTTAGAAGTAGTAGCCCTTCTTATTTCTTGGATTGGTAATGACATAATCATACTTCGGTAAGTCCATTATAAAATCATCCCTGGATTGATGTTTGGCGAAAAGTTCCCAAACAATTGCTTGTTTAGTTCGTTGAATGAGCCACATAGTTCGTTCAAGCTTTGACTTAAAATATAAAGATCTTCCAATTCCAGCCAAATAATGTCATGTTCAACCTTCACTCCAAATATAAAGAGTTTCAACTTGATTCATTACGGAATGAGTTTGAGTAGGGTCTATTTTGATACCGTAACAAAATACATACAAACTTATCATGTTGCTCGATTCACTGAAAATAAACAATCTCTAAAAAGTTTCAGGATTTACTTTTCAAATTATGACCTGCAAATACGCGTACACTTGCTATTGTTCAGAATTAGATAATGTTTAAACACAACGACCTAGTTTAAAGGGGGTTTGTAAAAACAAAATCATAATCCGTGTTTAATTCCTTTTACAGCTACCATATGTAGCATTTTCCATGGTCCTAGAGTTTTTTTTTTCTTTTTTACAAAAAAAATCTATGTCAAAGGATTGGAGATGGGCTTGCTGAAATTTGCACTTTTTTCGAAATGCAAAGGAGTACAAGGTATCTACCGTTAAAGTTAAAATAAAAAAAACGTATCTACCATTGGACTACCACCTCATTTGCAAATCTTGCATTTTTGTTTGATTTTTTGTGCATGATCATAAGAGATAGGACCTTAGAAGTATTTCGAAAAAATAAGGTGTGCAATTCCAGAAATAACAAAAGTAAAGGGGATCAAAATAGGAGAAAAAAAAAGAAGGAGAAAAGAATAAAATAAACCCACGGACTGCGTCTCTGCATATTCTATTTCCGGCGCGGCCTGTTTTTCCTCCGGCATTCTCTTACGAACAACTAGGGTTCCGACGCTTCCTTCCTTTTTTCCGACGTTCCTCGAACCAAATCTTCTCCGAATACCAAACCTGCGTCACACATCGAAGGATCTGAAAATGGTGAGAGGTTTGGTCAACAAGCTCGTCTCTCGCTCTCTCTCCATCGCCGGAAAATCGCAGCAGCAGCAGCTCCGCCGCCTCAACGTCCACGAATATCAGGTCCCACTATCCCCCCCCCTTCTTAACTTCGTATTTACATTTCGTACTCTTAGACTTGCTGCAATTTTGATGAACTTGCTCTCAAGTTGGTTTGCCACCTGTTTGGTTTCCTAGAAAACTGAAGCAAACGAAACGAAAATCGAGTTTTGTTTCTCGCGGTTAACACAGTTCTATTTTTCAGTCCATTTAAGCTCACGCCGACTGGAATTTGATTATGTATACTTTCTTTACTTGCGATCTAAATGTAGCAATAGGTCATGCGATGCGCGATTAGAACATTGCCTCTTTATTAGATTTTTTTATATTACGAAATGCAGTGTGGTGAAATGTTGTATTACGCTGTGTTATTTACGTTGTTGGTTTTATGTCATGTGATCAGGGAGCTGAGTTGATGAGCAAGTACGGTGTCAATGTACCAAAAGGTGTTGTTTGTTCCACGCCTGAAGACGTAAAAAAGGCAACCCAGTCCTTATTTGCCAACGAAAGTGAGGTAATAATCCTAAAGAGTTGTTGAACTCAGGGCGGCAATCTTCTTCTCTCGGTCTGGATTAGTTTAATGTCTCTCGGGTACTAATTCAGATCCACGGAAGATATTAGGAAAGTGAAGTTTGTCTCAATTTTTTTCTTTTTTTGGGTTAAACATGACGATGAACGACTCATGTGGGCCAAATGCCGTTATTATGCCCAGTTGAGTGCTTATATAACATTGCTTTCAAATTAGTAATAAAGGTTCTGAGATCATGCATCAGACAGAAGAACATCTACAGGATCCACTCCTTTTGCGCTTCTTTGTCTAACTCATGTTACCTGAGACACTTATTAGGAATTAATGTTTCTGAAATATCTCACTTAGATCAATGAGAAATGTATCCCTACAAAGGTTTGAAGAGTGAACTAATGCTATTTTCTTTCCTTTTTGTCTGCTAAACAACCGGGCAAAGAAAGCTATATAATCAGTATTTACTGTAATTCTTGTGCAGTTGGTCGTTAAAAGTCAGATCCTTGCTGGTGGGCGAGGCTTGGGTACCTTCAAAAGTGGTCTACAGGGTGGTGTCCACATTGTGAAGGCTGATCAGGTTGAAGACATTGCTGGTATGAAAGAATGTCTGTTGTTGTGCCCTTGAATGGTGTATGGATATTTGATTACTTTGTTCGGATTTGTTATAATCGTTACGAATAACTCTATCCTAACTTTTGTATGGTCCTGTCTGAGGTCTTTAGAACTTTTCAGGAACACTTAAAACTTCATTAGCTCGTTGTAGTCCTGCCTTGCCATTTATCCACTCTTTCGGAGAAATTGCAAAAAGCTCCAAACTTAGTACGTATTTAAGTAACCATAAGTGGTTACGCTTGAAGCCTTGAAGTGATTCACGAGCTTGACTAGCTCGAAATCTTATTAGTTTACTTGAATAACCAGCTTGACTAGCTTTCTCAGCAAAAGGGCCAGTTTATGCGTTATCTACCTAGTATTATCGTGGTATTGTTGAATCTCTTGGTGCCTGCTAGTTGAAGAAGTTCAAGTTTGCATTCACCTCTCACTCTTGTTGAGAGGTCTATAACATTTGTATTTAAGCACGGTGAATGTAAATTTTTGTGGTCCTGTTCTTTATTTGCAGTATCATTCTGTCAGCCGAGTGTCTCTTTTGTAGTTTTAACTGTAGAAACATGCCAGATCTATATCTGTTTACTAAACTTTGATTATAAAGAGTTTGACCCTCAATGCAACATAATTTTGCAAACGCTTTGAGACTAGCATCAGCTTCAGCGTGAAACTTCCTAATGTTAAGGCAACTGAGCATTGTCTAATGGATACTGTAAAAGTCGCTTGAGTATTTGGAGGATTTTTGAAAAAGCATTGCTGGAGGTTAATCTTCTGAAAAATTATGCTCCAAACTGTAAGCAGATCTGGTTAGATAAGTTGATGCTTTTAACTGTTGTTGCAGGGAAAATGCTTGGACAGATACTTGTTACAAAACAAACTGGGCCTCAGGGCAAAGTTGTCAGCAAGGTTCGTGTTTCTTATGATCATAGCTTATGTTAACTGGTAGACTGAAGGTGTACATATGAATGTTGTTCTTAGGATTCATCTTCATAGTAGAGTGATACTCAGGTCTTTTGTATTTTTGTCTTTTAGTGGACTACTTGTCCTTCTATTTTCTTGTACCCTTTTTGTTGTCTCCAACAATTAAAAAGAGCTGTTTGGCTTGACACATTTGGGATCCATTGGAAACTCCTGTAGTTGGTGGTTAATAATTTATATAGATATAACCGGAAAACTGTTTTTCACCAGATTGATTACCATACTGGTTGTTTATCATGTATTGAGAAGAGCTGCAAGCATCTTACTCATATTCATTAAACATTGTCTTCTAAGTATTTTTGTTACTCACACTATTGTATTGCAGATTTAAAGTTGTTATTGTTTGACAGTTAACAAGTTATTTATATTGCATTTGTTTAACAGCCAATAATTTCTCTTGCACAGGTTTACTTGTGTGAGAAAATGTCTCTGGTCAACGAGATGTACTTCGCTATCACTCTTGATCGTAAAACTGCTGGTCCTGTATGTCCCTTAACTGTGTTATGATCAGTTATTTATTTTTAACAGTCAGAAACTGTTCCAGCTACCCTGCCTGGATACTTCATGGATCCTGAATTCTTGTTCATGAAGTTAGACATTTATTTTGATGCATCCTGTATGATTTGTTGCTCTAGGTTTTGATTACCGTCCGTGTTGTTGTATTTTGTCATCCTATTGCCTACCATTGAATGTTCTGAAGTGTTAAGGTGCTTTGGGGCATGTTCTATTCTTCAGCTCATAATAGCTTGTCGAAAAGGAGGAACCAGTATCGAGGACCTTGCGGAGAAATTCCCCGACATGATTATAAAGGTTGTTATCTGTGCCCTTGATCCTTTTTCCCCTGGCATGCTTCCCTTTGCATCAATAACAAGTATATTCCTTTGTACTTGCATTGGATGATTGTGGTATTTTTTCCCTACCCAGGTGCCTATTGATGTTTTCAAGGGAATTACAGATGAAGATGCTGCAAAGGTTGTAGATGGATTGGCTCCCAAGGTGGCTGATAGAAATGATTCGATAGAACAAGTGAAGAAGTTATACAAACTTTTCTGTGAATGTGACTGCACCATGTTGGAAGTGAGCATTAGCTAATATTTTCCCCTACTGCTGCTCTAGCATTAGTCATTCGATGGGTGTCCTCTGTTTCTTTAGTTCGTATCCTTAATATGTATCTTAGCTTGTACCTTATTACATTTGGACAGATCAATCCCATTGCAGAAACGTCTGATAAACAGTTGGTGGCTGCTGATGCAAAGCTGAATTTCGATGATAATGCTGCTTACCGTCAGAAGGAGATATTTGCTCTTCGTGATCCAACACAGGAGGATCCTCGTGAGGTCTGAGTATGCAATTTTTTCACTTTGGCACATGTGAAAAGTGTGACACTGTCATTTGGTTAAAGGCCAATTTTATTTTGGCCACCGATTTCGACTCATGACTAGTTAGCTTGAATGGTATGTCTTGCCATCCTCAATAGCCTAGGTGCAGGATTCGAGTCGAGGTTTGAATGAGGATGCTTGTATGTCTGTCTTGTCAAACTCAGATTACTTTTTAAGAGTAAGGCTCAGCTTTTGTGGATAAGATCATGTTGACACATGAGAAAGCACTGCGTGAGAAATAATGAAAATAGAAACTGCACGTTGCACCTAAGTAGAACTGGTTGGAACTCTTCAGCTCTACCAAGTTTTTCTGTGTGGAGTGTTTTACTGTTATTATTCATTTGAATCATTTTTGCTGTTTTTGCTAATTCTGACAGGTTGCTGCTGCAAAAGCGGACTTGAATTATATTGGCCTGGATGGAGAAATTGGTTGCATGGTGAATGGTGCTGGATTGGCAATGGCTACAATGGACATAATCAAGTTGAGCGGGGGAACTCCCGCTAATTTTCTCGATGTTGGCGGGAATGCTTCTGAAGGACAGGTAATGCGTTGCTTTTTGGGTCGCTTGCTTTTGTGTGTTCGCGGTTGTCTTTTCATGAAAAGCAGATTTTCTATTTCTGATGAAATTGTAACAAGTGTGCATGTGCTGCAGGTTGTGGAGGCTTTCAAAATTCTGACTTCTGATGATAAGGTGAAAGCAATTCTGGTGAACATATTTGGAGGGATAATGAAGTGTGATGTAATAGCAAGCGGAATTGTTAATGCTGCTAAACATGTAAGTTTTGCATCAGATTGGATTCAAGTCAGTATATCACAACTGCAATCGCCTTAAACTGCTTCCCCATGTTTCCAGTCAATTTTTAGTTGAAAATCCTTTTTTTTTTTTTTGAACGGCAAAAAAAGTTTATAATTTTTGAACATTGAGCCAGAAAATCCTGGTTTACTTTTCTTGTAAAATTTATACTTACTGTTTTATTCTTATAAGATAAACTTGTGTAAAATTATACTCATGTTCGAGCCCCTTAACTAACGTACCAAAATCACCTGATTTGATGAAATTTGGTGGTAGGAGAGATCAGAACGGTTTTAAATTTCAGAAATTCTAGAATTCGGAAAAAGGGAATACCTCGAGTTCAATTGTAGTTTAGTTTGAATCCCTTGGCTTTCTTTTACCTGCCTTTTGGCACGGCAATATATACGTTGCTAACTTTTCTGAGGGCCTTTTTTGAAGGTTCAATTAAAAGTACCAGTTATCGTTCGTCTTGAAGGAACCAATGTTGATCAAGGGAAGAGCATTCTGAAGGTAAATCCAAAACTCAAATCTTACAGATAGAAAGGTCTATCTAGCCAAGAGTTATTAGTGTGAGAAAGATATAAAAAGATAGCAGATGCTGTTTTGACACCAAATCTGGTTGCAGGAAAGTGGTATGGCACTAATTACAGCAGAAGATCTTGATGATGCAGCTCAGAAAGCAGTTAAAGCAGCCTATAGCTAAGGATATCCAGTTGCCTTTGTAGTTTCTTTTGCTTCAGCTCGATTCCTTCCTCTCTTTTTTTGAAGTTCCCCACACTATACTGGAGTTGTTTTCGGATATACGCAACTGTTATATCAGCTACATTTGAAGAGAGTAGCTATGGAGACTGCTTTGATGTCAAACATGTTTAATAAGTTGAAATTTGTATTATTGGACCAAGAATACATGTTGTTGCAGGAAAAAATCTAAACATAGAAGCAAATGATCATTCATTTTTCAAAACTCTTTTGTTTCTTCAGGGATTCTGTTATTCTGTTCGAGATGCAATATGCAGTGGACTGGATGGTGATCATGGGATTAACCCCAACAGCACTAGGTAAGACACTTGCATCACAAACAAACAACCCTTTAGCTTCCCAACTCTCCCCATTCTCATCAACCGCTCCATCTTCCTCAGTAGCACCCATTCTACAACTACCCATCTGATGAGCAGAGCTATAAGGGGTCCAGTACTCACCCCTCGACTTTGGCCCTCCAACCACCGTCACTCTATCCAGAAACTCCTCCAAGTCCTCTTTCTCAGTTCCCTCACATTTCATCCTCTGCCCATCGCTCCTATGCGTGCCCACTTCGACAGCTCCGGCTGCAATCAAAATCCTCAGTGCCCGTCTCAAACCTGTTTTGAGGTTTTCTTTGTCCACCTCATGTAACCGGTACTTTATCCTTTTCTCTCCCCTCACCTCCCCTGAACCCTGGTCTCTGGCCAAAGCAAAAAGGTGAGCAGTTCTACTGTACTTCCTCATCCTATCCTTCATGTCAAACCCAGAAACCCAGGGAGTCAACACGCCAAAAGAACCCGGTCCTAACGCAGCGGCTTCTACGATTGCACGGCCTTCAGACTCCTCAGAAACCACCTTATGGATAGAGGTAATGATTCCTCCCTCGTAACATTTCCCTTTGATATCGGATACGGATTCTGGAAAGTATCCCCATGCCATTAGAACAGGGTGGAGATGGAGGTTTTTCCCAATATGTGAATTCTCCAAACCACTGGAAATCATAAGAGGGGGTGTCATGAGAGACCCACAAGCTGAAACTGTGACTCTTGACTCTATATAGAGCTTCTTTGTTATATTCTTGCTCATAGTCACAGCAGTGACACCCAAGCATCTCTTCTTTCTATAACCATTTTGGTCATCTTCTAATATGAATCTCTCTGCTTTACATCCTGTTAAGATCACAGCACCATCACCAACAGCATCAACTAGCCAAGTAGAATCAGTCCCTTTCTTATCCCCTGTTTGGCAACCATACGCACAAGAACCACAGTAATGACTCTCGACCGAGTTCCGTGGAACCGACTCAACCTCCAAACCTAGATTTTCGCATCCTCTTCTTAGAACTTGATTCTGAAACCCTTCCTCTGCACAACTTTCAGTGACCCCAATCCTCTTGCACACGACATCCATGGCCGATACATAATCCGAGCTCCCAAATAGCGGGATTCCTCGATCCATGGCCCACTCCTTTATAACAGAGTTTGGAGTTTTTATAGAAGCAGACCAGTTTACAGCAGACCCTCCCCCCACCGTTGACCCTGCCAAGACGATGAGTTTCCCGTCGAGAGTCGACACAAGCCCACCCGATTCGTAGAGTTCATTCATGGAGGGACCCTCCAAACCTGAATAATCTTCTGGAGCGAAATAATTCCCTTTTTCGACGATTAGGACTTTGTGGCCAGATCTTGCCAGAACTGCAGCTGCAACCCCTCCACCACAACCAGAACCCACTATCACAACATCGCATTTGATCTTGAGAATTTTTTCATGCGGGTCTTCTGCGACTTCTAGGCCTTTTTGGGTGAGAGATTGGACTATAGTTGAGTCATTTTCCAGCATAGTTTCTATAATGCCCTTTTCAAGAGGTCTCTCCTTTCGGCGTTTGGTTTTGTTTTCTTGGGTGCGTACCTGGTATCCAATGCCTTCCCATGCTGGGTTTCTGGAATTTTCATCAGCCTACAGAAAGAGGAGCATAAACTCAATCCAAGATCAAAGTCCTCGTATGTTCAATATATCCCAGTGGAACCTGGGTTTTGTGAACTGTGAAGAATCATATCGTAACAAATGAGAACAGGTCAAATTTTATGTGCAAGGATGCACGGTTATCTGCACGGTTCTCAATAAACTCAATCCACTTTGTTTGGTTTCGAGAATTTTTTTTGATGTAATAAGTGGTAATGAGTGGAGAGAGAAATAGAGAAACTTATTGACAACATACTAAATTTTTTTCTCAAAACTTGTAGTACTTGTAAAAGAACAAGGTGCTACTTTTAGTGACGAGGAATCCCTCTAGGGCAAGGCACTTTTATCTAACGTAGGCTAAAACCCCGAAATTTGCAACTGCCCACTACACTAAATCAATAGCTCTCCGATAAAATTCCAAGGGGTTCGCTAGTGGCCGAAATAGAAGATTTTGGGGTTTGCTCCCTCTTAAGTTTTAGGTTCGAAAATTCGTAGGGCCATATAGAATTTTTACTCGGTTTTAACTTGGGCCACAGCTAGTGGATGGCGGGATTGGTTTCGCACAGTATAGTTAAGATATGCATAATATAGACCTAACACCGAGTTATAAAAGGAAAAAATAATGACATACACATCCCTTTCAATAAATGCCGTTACTGATGAAATAATACTGGAATTTTTAATCTACATTGAATTACTTAAAGCAAAGGAAAGGAAGGTCTTTTTCAGGGTTAAAGTATTAGAGAATGCGGTCTGAACCGTTTATCGTGTGGGGCCCACAAAGTAACATGTCCGCGCAAAAAATCAGCTTGATCAAACATCAATAGCTAGAGTATATCAAAAATTGGATTTTGGTTTATAAAACGAACGGCCTAATTCTGTCACTAGTTTTTTCAAGTTAAACTATCCATAAACGTCTATTTTGTAAATATAGCTATTGATGTCCGATCAAATTGGTTTTTAACGTGAACGTTTGTTTATCTTTGTAGGTTCTACAAGATGAACGGTTCAAGTGGATTTTTTTCTTTTGGTCGTAATTTTAAATATTTTAGACTATTCTCGTCAAGGTAAATAAGTAATTAGTCCAAAAAAATTACGGACATCATAGAAATATTAGCTGTTACTTGAACCTTAATAATATGGAAGTTCATTTTATTTTTTTAAAAAAAGTCCCCGGCCCGTTTTCGGGTGGTGTTGGCATGCACATCTTTCGAATAACTAAACGACTCTCGGCAACAAATATCTCAGCTCTTGCATCGATGAAGAACGTGTGAACGCTCGGTAAGGCTCGCAATGACTGGCGGAAAACCAGGAGGTTTCCACCCAATCTGAAAAGAATTTAATACTGTATCTAAGTATTACTATTAGTACAACTTTGATAGCAATGGCTGAATAATATAATTAAATAATCAGAAAGAGAGGTTCTTCGCCGCCCTCGTCAAGTTGTGGGTTAGGTTGCCGTTTTCAAGGGTGGATGCAGCTAAAAGTCACCATTGTTAAAGGACTTTAGTTTATTCATGAAATTTTCTTAACCATGAAATAATAGTAATTTGTATTCTTTGCGGACGTCTCCTGCATATTATGTTCTACATTATGCTGTAATATTAGATCGGTCTTGCTATTGTCAGCCCACTAGATTGACAATAAGCACACTAAAAGACAAGAAAAACACGTATTTTTGTGTATTTTTACACCATTTAATACACATTCATACACTTATTATTGTCAGTCCACTGGATTGATTTTAAAATTTTCCATATTAGATTATATGTGTCATCGTGTTAGTGTCGTGTCGTTACTCATGTATTTGTCTGTACATGTCCACGGTTAAAACAAAATTACATACCAAAAGCATGAATCAGTCTATGAGCCAAGACTAGGAAAATTCATACAGTAACTTCTCTAGATAATTAAACCATATACTTAATTGATATTCCAGAGAGAGAGAGAGAGAGAGTACCAGGGAAAAGAAGGTGTAGATGCATAAGATTTTCATCAGAAAAAATGCTACTCTCAATGGGGGAAAGTATCTCTGCCTTGACCATTTCTGGAGAACAATTTCCCTCTTCCCCAAAGAAAGTTGAGAGAAATTGTGAAGGAATGGCCATCTCCAATCAAGGCAAATAAACCCACAAAGCAACAATGTCCCCAATCTGGTTGAAAGAATGGTCAAAACTAGACTCCCTAACATCTTAGGTTCTGGCAAACACCTCTTCACCATTAGCTCTGCAACCTGTACATACATACATATTAGATCCATCAGTCTATATATTACTAACGGAGGATGATTAAAATTGAAAACCCAGAAAAGATTTGGAGTTAGAGAGAGAAAATCTACCTCATCTGGGATTGGGGGATGAGACCCAGAGATTTGGTAGAAGGAATGGACGGCTTGATCATCAGGTGGGTTTTCATTAGGGAGTGGAAGGGGAGGAATGAGAGCTTCACAGATGGCAGAGAGTGATTGGATCTGAGATGAAGAGAAGCCATGGCTATAGCTGCCACAGCTATCTCTCTTTCTCCCTCTCAATAGTGGATGGTTCCCTCTCCTTTCCTCCATTCTCTCTCTCTCTCTCTCTCTCTCTCAGTCTCTATAATAAGTAGTGAAAAGTTTGTGTGGAAAGCTGCACAATTCCATGGGCCTCACCTCTGCACGGCAGCTTACATACATAGGCTGTCCATATTTAATAACTACTGATAAATACTGCTACTTTCTTAACAACCAAGTAAATTAATGGTACTCCATAATATAAAAATTATTTATTCTATTTATTTTTTATAAAACACAAATAGGAGTATAAATTGCTGTGGTTCCTGTCACTGTTGTATTTTCTTCCTAGAGGTATAGTAATTTGGTATGTTAGGAGCATGTACACCAATACTAGGTAAATTACCTACTCAAAAGGTACCATTTCTATTTTACCTATCACTTTTTTACATCCACACCACAACAAGCCTCTCTACAATTTCCTCTCTATCTAATATTAAATATTAAATATTTCTTCTCTACCACTGGTGTGGGTTTTCCATTCAAAAAGAGAGAGAGAGAGAGAGGAGGGAGGAGAGAGAGAAAGAAACAATAAAAAAAGATTTGCATGTGAACAGTGCCTCTCTAAAAATAGAGAGGTTTTTTCACAAATGTATTTTACCTTTCATTTTACCTCATCTGGTGCTGGCTCCTTTTTGTGTTTTTCCTCTCCAAATTAGAGAAAAAGCATTTTTACCTCATTTCATGTACATGCTCTTAGAGCAAGTTTACCAGCACCTTTAAAGAAGCGAAAAAAGCTATTTTAGACAACCAATGAGGGAAATTTGCCCTTGCAGCAGAAGAGGTAAACCACAGGCTATGATTCCTTTTGCTACAGTCATTAGCTACTTCTACCTCACCACTATTCACACGCTACCAGCCTTTTTTCTTCTCCGGCCCAACCATTGGGCTACAACTGTTTTTTGGAAAATGATAAAAAATAAAAGGATAAAGGAAAATATTGAAAAAATGTATATTTTAATTGATGTTAGGTAAAATAGATAGTGTTGGTGTAGTTGTGAAAAAAAAAGTTGATAGTTAAAATAGAATACCTAACTATGCACAAGATAGTATACCTAACTATTGGTAAACTTGCTCTTAAAATGGAGAGTCAGAAGCCCTGCTCCATTTAATAAGGTAGACAAAGTTGGAGGTACAACCCACGTTTTTTTTTTTTTTTTTTTAATCCGCAAACAACCCACGTTGTTATGTCATGTCATAGGATTTTAAGGATAGGAATCAGGCCAGAGTATCACTCTCCCAATAGGAAGCTACGTACACGCCAGTTGTGGTTAGCCCATTTGTCATTATCTAATCAAGTTCATTATCCAATCAAGGTAGGAGATTTGTGTCATTGGATTGCTGAACAAACGGCTTGAAAAGTGCACACTACGGTGCTGTGTCCCGTGTCCTACCCGCGCAGCACCATCACCCGGTTCAGGTATTTTACGTAGACATTGCAAGTGTTATGTTACTGTTAGATTGCTTTTGAGATAATATCAAGAACCGGAATTAGGGGTATGTACGTTACTATTAGATTGCTTTTGAGATAATATCAAGAACCTGAATTAGGGGTTCGCTCTATTCTAAGAACATGTTCGAAACTTCTCAGGTGCTATCAATTATATTTTGGAGTCAGTCCATACAGAGCATTGTTTTGATTTTAACTAGGTTTTCTGCGCGCAAGTGGGCGGTGGGATTGGACCACCAAGATTAGTTGAGGTATGCATAAGCTACCCGGGCAACTGAGTTATAAAAAAATGTTTATAATTCGTGGTGTAGAGAGTTGTTTGAAGAAGTTTTAAGAGCACTAATCCATTTTCCTCACTAAAACTTCCCTCAATACTTTTCCTCTCTAAATTTCAAGTTTACTTGAAAATATATCAAAAAGTGCAAAAGATATGATTCGTGTGAAAAGTTGAAGTCAAAAGGCAAAAGAAAAGCGAAGTAAAAAAAACATTTACTAGTAAAATTTTCGTAAATAATTGATTCTTCAAAAGTCCCATGAGTTTCAAAATTTGGAGGCTGAAATCCAAATCTTTTAGAATGAATGGAGCATGGTTGGAGTACATGCATTTTTCATTTTTTGAAAAATCATTCTCCATTTTAGGGAAGTGAAAATGGTTTGGAGGTGCTCTAATATCACTTTAGCGAGAGGAACTGCACCGAAGAGGTTTGAGACAACCAACTCTGTTTCGACTCTTTATGATATACTAGGTGGGTGGATTCGTGTTTAAATAACAAATGCATCTCTCTCTCTCTCTCTCTCTCTCTCTCTCTCTCTCACGCACACACTCATCTGATGCCTCTGTACGTTGTCTGATGGATGGAGTTTTAATGAGTAGCATAAATGGCAACCTAACCTAGGCCATTTTCCATCCTCCTCTAGAAGACCTTCACAATCACTCTGTGACTCTCTGGAAAGATTAATTACCCACTTCTCACCTAACTATATAAAGGTAAAACTTTACACACATTGCGTTGTTATGAACTTGGGAAATGATATTGGCACTCTAAAAATTGATGCAAGCACTCCAAAATCAATATAATTCTAAAGCCACTTTCCTTTATTTTTTGGAGTGTCTACATCAATTTTTGGAGTGCCATTAATATCATTTTCCATGAACTTAACTTAAACTTAATTTAAATTTGAGAATTTTGTCCTTATTTGAATTTTTTTTACATTTGTTAGTTTTACGCCAAAATTTTGTGGGTTATTGACTCATCTCGACAAGAGGAATCGGAAAAGTAATTTTTTTAAAAACTTTTATCCAAATATTTTGAGAAATAACCACTTTTTATCAAAAAAAAAAAAATCATCTTTTGCGCTATAAAGTGGTTATTTCTCAAAATATTTGGGTAAAAGTAAAAAAAAAATTACTTTTCCAATTCCTCTCGTCGAGACAAATCAATAACCCACAAAAGTTTGGCGCAAACTAACAAATGCGAAAAAAAATTCAAATAAGGACAATTTTCAAATTTAAGTTAAGCTCATAAGAACGCAGCAGCATAATTTCACAGGGACTATTAAGGGTCTCACACACATTGCACGACAACACAAAAAACTCATAGAGACGGAGGTTACTAATAGCCCCACACACAGCGTGTATGGAACCCTTAGCCTACACGCACTCACAAAGACTAAGCGTGCTAGACCTACCCACACTTAATTACGGTCTTCGAAAGTGTATGTGGATTTGTGTGTCGTTTTAAGCTTTTCTTCTCTTTTTTTCTAACGTAATTTTGGTCCTGTACAATTTCGTGACGTGGTGGAGGAAAATACCATAGAATAAGCATTGAATGAATCTAGTTAGTAGTTACTATCAGATATAAAAATAATAATTGTGACGTTCTCACTCTCTCAATAGCTCCCACTAAAGTTTCCCCCATCACCAAACTACGTCCACAAAACCAACCCTCGAATTGCCGAGATATAAGATGCGATTCTTAGTCTATCTAGTTGTACCACTAGGTTTTCAAAGGAGGAGATTTAGGGTTCGAGTCTCTATGAGTGAACTCACTAATTTTCCTCTAACCCCCTCTGGTATATACAAAATTGGCAAAAAAAAATTGGTTGAGATATCCAGAAATTAATAAGAGACCTGATCGGATTGGAAACTAAACTCCAAGTGATCATTCCTAATCTGTATAAAACCTTTGCTATATAAAAAGAAACACATTCCTTCTAGCTTCAAAAGACTATGGAGTCTACCTTAGAATATCGGAAACCATTTCCAAGTAGAACAACGACGTGTCTGTCTAGTAATCTAACTCTATTAACATACTAATATCGTACTGTGTAGCGAAAAGAAAACAAGAGCTTGGCTTTCAGGCAAGTTTCTTAAATTTTTTTTATGGAAAGAAGACTCGTAATTGTCGAAATACCGCAAGCTAGTATGTATCCTGGGTGAATACAAGCTTCCAATTATAATCAAATTTCCTTTATATTTGGATTTTCTGACCAAAGGCAACTTCCCAGGGTTGGGGGCCAATACATGAAAAGTTTAAAATTCAAGGGCCCCACCAAAAAAGTTACACAAAAAATAAATAGTCCATTTCAGGCAACTTAACATAAATATGCATGAGATGTTTTATAGGTAACTCGAACTCCTGATTTACTTAAGATGGAGGAATTAATTGACGCTCGGTATAAACCCTCATCAATATGAGTATCCTAATCCAACTTGGAATCCAATTTCCCTTTAAATCAGTTCAGCAGAAGCCCATAAACCCTATTCGCAAAATTCCAAGTTCGGTAAAATTGTTTCCTGGTGAGTAATTCTTCTTGGCTTTCTTTTTCGGTTTAATAAATTTATTATCCATTGCTGTTTAATTGTTTTGTGCTGATCATCCATGCCTCTCTTCATGTTTTAGTTTTGATTGAATTTCAAGCTTTGGGTTTACTCCTCCAAAATGTATCCTAGAGAATGCAAGATTCCAAATAAACCAAATTTGCAGTTATTTGTATATTGTAACCAAAGGCAATTTCCTAGGGGTGAGGGGCCAATCAATGAAAAGTTAAAAGTTCAAGGGCCCCATTAAAATTCAGATTAACATTTATGGGCAAATAAGTTAATTAAACAAAATCAGAAAAGTCGATCCTTTAGGTAAATTTGCATAAATATGCCCGAGATTTTTTATTGGTTCAACTCGGACTCTAGATTCACTTCAAACGGAGGACCGATTCTTGGTTAAAGCGCCTAAACCCCACAACGTATCCGAGTATTATTCAACTCGGACTCCAAATTCCCTTTTAAATTAAATTCCACAGAAGCCCACAAACTCTAATTGCGACTTTCCGGTTTGGCAAATTGTTTTCTGGTGAGTTCTTCGTCTCTTCCCTTTAAACCTAAAGTCTCTTAATTCTTGCAAAAACCCAATATGTATCCTAGCGAATACAAGATTCCAAATAAACCAAATATCCTTTTATTTAGATTTTCTGACCAAAGGCAATTTCCTAGTGAGGAGGCCAATAAATGAAATGTTAAAGTTCAAGGGCCCCATTAAAATTTTGTGTCAAATTTATGGATAATAATTAAGTTAAACAAACTCAAAAAAAAAAAAGAGGTCATTTAGGTAAATTGGCCTAAATATGCGCAAGATTTTTTATAGGTTAAACTCGGACTCCTGATTCACTTCAGAGAGAGTCGGCCGCTTGATTAAAGCACCGAAACCCTAATGCATGAGAATTCTAATTCAACTTGGACTCCACATTATGTTTAAATCAAGTTCCACATAAGCCCAGAAACCCTAATCGCAAAATTCTAGGTTTGGCAAATTGTATTCCGGTGAGGAGTTCTTCTGTTAATTTTATGGTCCATTGCTGTTTTAATTGTATTCTGCTGTTCATCCATTCCTCTCCTTACTGTTTTGGTTAGATTGAACTTTTTCACTTTGACTTCATGTTTTGTAGAGTCATTCTTAAAATTTAAAAAAAAAAAAATTCATGATCTGACTTTTCTCGAAAAAGATGTCAGAAAACTAAGAAAAATGATCCAATTTAAAAAATCGAGATAAAACGAATTTAAGAATTTCTACCTTATTTTCATTATTCGTGAGCAATTCTACGTACGTACACAGATTTAACCGTCATGGCGTCACCCCACCCCCTAATGAAGACCCTACATGCATCAAATTGTATCGAATTCATTACGCACATAAGTACGTGTACACAGACCGTCCCTATTTTCGTCATCAACCAAATTTTGTTTCAAAATGTTCGAAAAAGATGGAAACAAGAAGAAAAAATAAGAAACAAAAACCCCGATGCTGGGCCAGATGGAAGTTTATTTGTTTCCTGATCATATCTTCTTCTTCTTTTTAGGTATGAAAGTTGACATTGGCCTTCTACCTCCTCCACGCGACATTGCTCCGTCAGGCTTTCGCCAACCCATGGATGATCATAAAGATATCTCTGGATTAAACCGCAAAGAGAAGGGAATCAGTAGAAGCACATCAATGGATTCTTCTTCTTCATCTTCTTCCACATTGACTTTGAGAATCAAGATACCATGTCAGAGCAAGACCCTAGTTATTCTAAAAGAGAGCTCTGATTCCATTTCAGACGTCAGGACGGCGATCACATATCACGTACGCAAACCAGGAAAGGCGCTACTTCTCATCTACGACGGCCAGCCACTCGCCGATGAGGACAAGCAACTAGCCGACTACAATGTCGAGGATTGCTCCACCATCGATCTACTCGCTCGTTAACCCGTTTGAGTCTGGTTATTCTTCAGCCTACCCGCCCGTTAACCCGTTTGAGTCTGGTTATTCTTCAGCCTACCCGCCCGTTTACCCGTTTGAGTCTGGTTATTCTTCAGCCTACTCGTCCGTTAACCCGTTTGAGTCTGGTTATTATTCAGCCTACTCGCTCGTTAACCCATTTGAGTCTGGTTATTCTTCAGCCGGTCATGGTCCTCGCCTGACAATTGCTTTGAGGATCAGGATGCCTGACTGGAAGACGAGTGTGATTGATTTCGTGGAACCTTGGTTCACGGTGAGGGACGTCAAGACGGTGATTGAGAGCTCGAGTGGCTTGCCACTGGAAAGAATCGCCCTGAGTCACTGTGGAAAGATTCTTGATGATGCCGCTAGTCCTTGGACCTTGAGGAACGGTCGTTTCGGCGTGGAGTCTCCTTTTTACGTGCTGATGGAAGAGCTCGAGCCTTCTTATGGTTACGTGCTGATGGAAGAGCGCGAGCCTTCTGATGGCGTCAAAGACGAGTTCCAGATAGTTTTACGCGATTGTGACCGGGTACTGTGTGAAGAATCTCTCTCCGTGTCTGCCCTGGAGACGGTGCTCGATGTCAAGAACAAGATTGGGAAAGCCTTGGGGATACACCCGGCTCGACAGCTTCTTTTTCGCGGTAAGGACACGCCTCAGCTTGACGACGAGAAAACTCTGGGATCTTACGGGGGGATGAAAGACAAGTCAGTAGTATGGCTGTTGGGGTCCTTTTTGAAGTTGTACATTAAGGTACCGCAGGCGAGCAGAATGCTTGAGCTCAAAGTGTACGGCGACTATATCATCGACGATATCAAGCGTATGATCTTTGAGAAGACGGGAATCCCGGTTTCTTCGCAATCACTGGTTTACGGAACAAGGCCTCTGGACAATTTCAAAACCTTGGAAAGCTACAACATTGTGAGGAATTCGATAATCTATGCCATCGTTGGAGCCGATGAAGACAGGAGAAGGAACTCGAGAATAGATGCTCGCGTTGGAGCCGATCGCGAAGGCCGAATGCATTTCAAGCAAGTCTTGCTCGTATCATTCGACCTCGGTCCAAGACCTATCCCGATCTTCGTGAAGCCATGGTACACGATATTCGACGTCAAGGCTCTGATTGAGAGCGCAAGTGGAATCCTAATTCGCCATCAAAATCTCATGTGCCGCGATGAAATGTTGGAGGACGACTGGAAGACAGTAGAGCAATGTGGAATCCTCTCGGGATATCCTTCTTTGTTTATGAAAATACGACGCGTGACTTCGCAAATATACCTAAATTTCTGCAACAAGAAGGCGGAGGAGGAGGAGGAGAATAAGACCATAGGCATTGAAGCTAAGAGCTTTGAAAATGTTGATGATATTATGAGTTGTATACCAATAGAGCAGATTGAGAAGCTAAACGGGCAACCGTGTCTCTTCCTTGATGAAGCCAGTCAAAGTGGCAACAAACTTCTCGCTCAATACGAGATGGAATCAGGGCTGATTCTCAGCTTCGATCGTTTGATTCAGATCAACGTGAGGGACGTGCACGGGGACTTGACCGAGGTGGGTTTGAAACCTTGGTACAGCATCGACAAGGCGAAGATAAAAGTCGAAGAAAGGTGTGGAATTCCTCGCGAGTTGCAGATGCTTACTTACAAGGAAGAGGAACTCGACGATACAATGACTTTGGGAGATTGCGAGGAACTCTTCGGCAGCTTATGGAATCTAAGGTGGAACTGCGGTGGTGGTGTCTGGTCCTTCTTTTGGCCATCTTACGACGGCAGCGGCTGTTCCGAAAACACTGGTGGCAAGAAATGGCCGAGGGAAATCAAGGACTTCCATGGATATCTCTAGGGTAGCTTCTGATTTTGTTCCCCGTTTTCATTCTGTTGAGACTGTTTTCGTCGTTCTTGCAGTTTTTCGTGCTCGGTGGTTCTCTTCGGGGGTTTTTTTTTGGCTGGTAGAAACATTTTTCCTGTGTTTTTTTGAAAATCTTGAAAGAGCATATGCCATGGACAACCTATATAACGTAGTTTTATACTCATCGAGTACATTGTGTATGATGATCTGATGGAGATGAAGTCTTGAAAATAAACTACAACCATTGATGGACCTAATGGCTTTTTGTAATATGGCCTTCTTTTGTGTTGTAGACGAAGGCGGAGCTAACTTTACCCATGAGATGGTCTTTATTGAAAAGGAGCTAATTTTACCAATGAGATCGTCTTTATTGAAAAGAAGCTAATTTTACCAACAAGATCATCTTTATTGAAAAGTGTCTGTACCTATGTTCCCGTGCATTTTCAGTTGCAAGATTGTATAAAAGTATATCTTTGTAGAATTCTGCGACTGAATATACACGGAAATTGTACCTCTATTCCCGTGCATTTTCAATTGTAAGATTGCATAAAAGTATCTTCGTGATTTACAAAGAGTTTTTCGATGCAAATTTTTTTACCTCCTAACTTTATCACCATGAGTTCTGACGGAAAACTACTTGTTCTTTTAGATCCGAAATTATAGGTAGATAGATTTTTGTAGATTGGAACACCTAAAATTGTCAGCACAAAATATAATGGATCAATCTTGAAAAAGAAAAGGCAAAAATTTACTTGATTTTTGGTTCAAACAGTCGTACTTACATTTATCACTTGAGATTTGGAGTTATATAGTATAAATCATGAAACCGAATTGCTTATATTGTGAGGGATTTGTTGGCGTTGTTTACACCCCATTAAACAGGTCAGAAAATTATTGATCCATTAAATTCAACTAGTTTTTAACGAGCTGAGATTTTTCTTTTTTTCTTGATAACCGAATGTACGGACCAACTTACGCGTTTGGATAGACATGCGTAATTGTTATGCATAACCATAGGCATATTTGGTTAGCTTCAGAATAAGTTTCCATGTGTTTTTTACCAGCAGAATCTATTTTCAGGAAAAAGAAAGATGTTTTCCAATTCTCAAAAACCATTTCCGCTCGAAACGTGATTCCTCTATCTTTTCCATTCAAGAGAAAGAAGAATGGAAGCTCAAATCCAATCCAGCCCCTGCACCCTACCCAAATCACTAGGGGCGTGTTTGATTGCAGATTTCGTTTTGGGGAGATTCGTAATGAGGTGGGATTAGAATTGGGATTGAGAATGAGGTGGGATCATTAATGCGGGGATGAATCATTAATTCATGTTTGTTTTGCACAGGATTGGGATTGGGATTGAGAATGAGAATGAGGTGGGATTATAAATAACATGTTTGTTTTGGCTAGGATTAGGATTAGGATTGAGATTGAGGTGGGTTTTTAAACTGGTTGGGCTCAATCCCATGGGGATGGGATTCGTAATACCACCCCCCCATGGGTTGACTAATCCCATAAGATGGGGGGGATTGGTATTCCCATGGGATTTGTAATCCATGGAATACAAATCCAACCAAACACACTTCATGGACTACACTTCACTTTCGGAGTCCCATCCCAAGCTCGAATCCTGCTATCAAACACGCCCCATGTCTAACAAGCTAAGAAATGCACATGCGATGCAACAAAACTCTCCAGGAACGAAAGCAAGAAAAAGAGAAAAACATTGCCAAAAACTTAACCACATGATCATTTGACAAAACCACAAAAGCAAAAGATCATTTGCAACCATTTGTATTCTTCAAGCAATACTTCTCCCATTTTTTCCTAACTAAAACCAATGAATTAGAAGAATATGAAGGTATCCCGTGCGTGAAGAAAACTTCACCATATATTAGCCACATAGGAGCTGTAGAAAATGGACAGCGGGGCTTGACAACGCACCTCTATCAGCCTTGTCTCTCCCAGTGAGGCAGCCTAAAAATGAGGTATTGAAGTAGGGTTTCCAAACATATGAAAAAGGAGCAATGCAAACGACCGGGTTTAGGACATTTTGCAGTAAGTCGAACCCTATCAGAAAAAAACATCTCATTCCTTGATTCAAAGCATCGCGACATAGGGTAGTACTCCATAGTCATCAATCCTAATGACGTGGCCCCTCTTTAAACAGCTTAGAACGGCAAAAAAATAAACAGCTCTTGGTTCTTCGATATAACCTTTCAATATCTGGGAGACACCCTTTGCTTCTTGGTGTTTTACCTTAACGGCATTGAACGTCCTGTCTGCAGTGCGCATAATATTTGGGATTTGAATAGTTTACAAACATCATGGTAATAAAGTGCTTTTCGCTCACAACAAGTATATATGTATATGACAACATGAGACAACAAAAGAATGCTAAAAGAGAGGTGCACCGAGATCTTCTTCTACCTTATCATCTACGCATCTCTTGAGAAGCTGGAGTTGACCTCGCAAGTGCAATACCTGCCATATCCATTCTCATGAGAAATATAACTCTTCAATGCCACGAGTAAATACCACAACCATGCATATCAGGTATTATCGATATAGCATACGCATGACAATAAGAAATCTACTACATCATGGTTCAAAATAAGTAGCGAGAGTTGTGTATCTTTCCCTTTTGTTTTGCTCCGCCGGTCAATTAAGTGAACACACCAGAGACAATTACATATCGACTGTACCGGATTAACCCGAGACAAGGTACTCCCTCAAAAACAGCTAAGCTGTGGGAACAGTTTTTGTCAGACGGTATACAGAATGCCACTAGGAATAACTTAGCTGAAAATTGTTTCCCCAGAAAAATCTGAAAATAGCTTCAAGAAATTAACCTATTTTTCCCTTTAGACAAGTAATCTCCACTCCAGGGAGCACCAAACCGAAGTTCGACAACCTTAGATAAAGCTTTTATTCTTTTGAGATAAGAGAACTAATAGGAAATAGTTTGGAATAAGTGTCATAAGAAAAAGAAGTTAAGAAACAGTATGTTAATCAAAACTGTACATTGTGTTCTCGTTCCTGATTAGGAATATTAGTTTGACAATAACTGCAAAAACATCTACTTAAGCAACTTTTTACCCTAAGCTCCTTAAGCAAAAAAATTAAAAAATGATTTTAAAATAAAACAGTTAAGAAGCATCCACAAGATACCATTTTAAACAATTTCTCTTTAAACATACCTCCACTTGAAGCAGCGTAGGAAGATTTTCAGTTGAGACAAGACTACGTACTTCCTGCAAAAGCTTCTCCTCTTTGATACCAGACCATGTTTCTGGAGGCAATGCCAATAAAAGAGCAGTCAAAAGACTCAAGACGTCATTGCTCGCCTGGTACACCCCAACATCACTAGTTGGGCCACTACCACAGCAACTCAGCTCAGATTGAGAAGAAGGAACCAACACATCGACCCCTTGCTGGCCACTACCATTCACCACTGTCCCCGACACCATTGTAACAGGTTTGACACCATTGACATTAAAGTATTTGACACCTGTTTCCTGACAACAGGAAAACTGTGATGAGCATGAAATCCCAGATAAGAGCCCTGCCCCCTGGCAACAGACATCAGCTGCAATTCCGGGCAAATAATCTTCGTTTTCTGTCCTCATAAAAATGGTTTTGCGACATGATTTCTCAGAAGATAAAAAATCTTGCACGTGCTTATGAAGGCTAATCTCCTGCATTTGTTTCAACACCTCTTCCTGCAAAGGAGAGATAACTTTGGAATGACATTAAATGTACAAATAACATTTAATCTCCTGAACGGATGTTTAATAAGTTATTATAAAACCTTGATGGCAAGTCTTCCTTTCTCTTCTTGGCTAAGATTTTGATCATCATCCTCCTCTCGCCTCCGCACTTCTACAACCCAATTGATGAACTCCCTACAATGTGTGGGGAGAGATGACAAAATAACAGAGAGTACATTCTTAATATCTTTCACATCCTCTGATTTCAATAACCAAGGGACATCATCCACGAAGTATTTTGTAATGCTCGTCCAACTCTCATGTTTACAGCTCTGCCAAAAAAAGAATCCGGTCAATAAAAATGCTGCATAAGTATGAGATTTAGCTGGCTGAGGATGAAGAGAGCTCAAAACTCCCACACTACACAGAAAAGATAATATATGCCACCTATATGTGTGCATAATCAACAACCTAGATAAGATAGTTTCAGGAGAAGTCATAAAAGTCACAATAGTGCACAGCAAACAAATTCAGTAATTTCAGTCGACATCATCATGTCTTCCTGCACAAAATTTCAAATTCCACTTTCCTTTTCAATTCCTACATATAAGCTAACTAAAGGAAGAACAGATGTAATTTCAATGGCTGCATGTTAATCCCATTTTGAAATACATGAAAGGTTGAAATTAGATCAAATTTGACATAAATATCATCATCTGGAACTGTTTGAACCATAATCTGCACTTATATTGGCATGTGTTCCACACTCATTTCTGTGTGCTGAAATAAATATCACTGCAACAGAATTTCTGTTGCACACTTAAACATATTTGTATACTATGTGTGTGTGTGTGTGTGTGAGAGAGAGAGAGAGAGAGAGAGACCAATGACACCATTTTATGTTATGTTAGGATTCAGGGAATAGGGCAAAATCCATTATACCTTCATGCGTTTGGCTCTTGTACAGTTTTGACTGGCACAAATTGTACGTATTGTACACGTACTACCTTGGCAAAACAAATGTACAATTTGTGCCAGTCAAAACTCACCACCATTGGATTCTTTGCAAATGCCAAACAAGTTATACCACAGGACACTGTGTACTGTGTACACAAATGGTTAGGATTTCAAATGTGGAAAATGAAGAAGAATTTTTGCCCTATTGCAGTAATGAGAGGGTTTTGAATTGACATGTTTTCCATGCCAAGTGCCCACTCTCAAATTAGGTATGTCTTCCAATTTCCTCAATTCCGATGAAAAATATAACAATAGCACTTCAGTCCAAACACACGAGGGGCACCGTTATATTTTGGAAGGTTAAGGACGTGAAGTACACATGGGGCAAAGTGGATCTTGCGGAAAGAAATGAACATGTATACAGGATAAATAAAAAGACATCAATGAATCCCAGTTAAAGAATGAGTGTCTGCGTGTCCACGTTAGTAGTTACACGCGTTTCATTGCCACACCACCAAATTGAATCATACCAGGGTGTAGAGCAGTGCCGGGGCCCTATCAAGCCTAGAGATTAGCATGAACCTGGAAAAAAACATCAAACTTCAAAACGTTAAAAGGTACCATGTCTCACAGCAGTAAGCAATACTCAACAAGAAGAAGCACCAACAAAACAAAAAGAAAAGAAAAGAAAAAGGAACCGTCAAATTGACAGAAGTTGCAAACTAGAATATATGCACAATGAACATAGATGGCATCAACAAAGGACTCAAAAACACACTTCCCCCACGGGCCCCTCTATTTTGCTGTTTTCTATAGCAAAAAAGGTGAAGATGCTCATACTTGGTAGGCAATGGTTACTGATTAGAAATGGAGCTAGAAAGCACTCTCAACTCTGCCATGTGTTATGTATGAATATATGACGTGTCTGCGAACTGAAACGCAATTGTTGCTGTAAAATATCTCTAGGATATAACATAACTCCATCTTCTTTATCAGAGTTTGGTCAAGTCAGACATATCTCACTTTACGATATACATCAAACACAATGTCAACAGCTGCATACTTGTCAAAAAAAAAATGTCAACAGTTGCATAGAAACATGTCAGATCAAAAAACGGCTTCCATAAAATAAAGACAGCCACTGCTTGAGATAAGGTGAATCATATGTTTTGCAGAACATACCCCCTAGGTAGGCCACTATCTCCATCAATAGTATTCATGGCTTCCCAAAGGAGTGTGAGTGGAACCCAATGAGGAGGATACTTAAATCGTGCAACATCCAAAATCAATGCCATGTCCTTTCCAGCATGGTAACCACCAATAGGTGAAAAGTGACCCGCTCCTGTCTGCGATATAGAATCTAAAGAGTTCAATCAACTTTTAACCACCATGGAATGAACAACGGAAAATAATAACCAAACAAACAAATACATCAAGCTTAATTAATACCTGCTTAAAAGTCCCTCTATGATACGAGGAAATCACATGACAACCATCCGAAGTGGAACAAGAGATGACGTACTTACGGAAATCATCAACGGTGCTTTGACTTGTGCGGAAAGCTTCAACTTTTGCTCCAGAACAGTAAGCCAAGCATACAAGCTTTCCAAATGAGATGCCTGTAGCTTTAACCTTTTCCAAAGGCTCACAACAATCCAACATAGATTCATCAAACCATCTCCAGGGCCCTAAACGAGAAGTGACAACCGCAAGACACATGAATTCAGTGAAGTTGTGGGAGTAAGGAAGCTATACATGTAGGGGGGGGAATGTGGGAGATAAAAATTTAAAAGTTCAGAATTTTGCTATCGCACTCAATGAAGACAATGGATTCATGTAGCCAACCCCAGTTGATTGGGACTTAAGGCCCGGTTTGATTAGAATTTGGTTGTAGCATGGAAAGTGAACAGGCCTCTTTCCATGCATGATAGGACTTTTGTATACCACTTGAAGCCAAACACAATTATAACTCGTGTAAAATAAGCTTCAATGTTGCAGTAAATATTAAGCCTGGTAAGATGGGGTTCAACTGCATTACACTAGTCTAATAGTCTTACTACTTGAAGTTGTCTTTAACCATTGACTTGCAAGAGCCTAAAATGAAATCCAGTACTTGACCATTAAACTGGATATATGAAAATTGAAAAGTAACACTCTATCCAGGGGCGGAGCCAAGATTTCTCACTTGTGGGGTCAAAAATAAGAACTATGAGCGATTCACTTATTTTTATATCTCAGGTGTCCATGATAGCTTACGCGCACCTCGACTAATCTTGGGGGACCAATCACACCGTCTGCTAGCGGGGACATTCACTATTTATATTTGGAGATCAAAACCCTGCATGAAAACCTTTGGTATAAAACATAAAACATATGGTGATTCTCCATGGCAATTCCTTGTTCCTGCAGAGAAGAAGATTCGGCGTGTGAAAGCCATGTACAAGGTTTGGGGATATCTCTTTGTGGGAGAAGAGGAGATTCTATTTTCCCCACTTGATTTCCCACGTACAAAACTTTTAAAATGGGTTGGGGCAAATTTGAAAGTTAAAGCGGGGTCAAATAAGCCTATGTTGGGTGTAAACTATAACCATCACTCATGAAAATTGGAAGCCAGTAGGGTCACTCCTTTGGGAAAGAAACATACACTAGGGTTTCTTCAAAGGTTTCCATGGTTATTGGCATGAACCCCAGGAAAAAAAAAAAAGGAGTCCCAGAAACAACGAAACATGTAAATTTTGAAAGGTCATTCACCGCAACAAGAAACATAACCCCACATTGACCTACAACCAAGGCAACTCCTTCATGGGTCGCTCAAAATGCAAACCATAATCAATAAACCTGACCAACAAAGATCAGTCCACCTATATTTAGCCTCGAAATGAATCCTTCAAAATTTGCCAATGAAGAATGATAAGACCATGGAGCTTTGAAAACGGCACTGAGAAATAAAAACAGTGTTCCCAAGGAAAAGAAATACCAGAGAGATGTTTGCAAGGCCTCTGTGCAATAATAGAACCATCAAGGGATTTTCTCCTTAATAGCAATTCAAATCACACAGCTGCCTTACTAAAATATCAATAACTACCTTTCCATTTTCTTCCCGGATCGATAGCAAGGGCATTCAGTACCATGGCAAGGCTGGCTAGCCCACAGTAAGCAGGCTCTGATTGTGTCTGAAAGTAAGAGATCAGCTTGAAAAAGCCCTCCATAGTACCACTTTCAACGGCTTCTAAAAAGAGTTGCTGCAGTTTGAAAATACCTGATTAGCCACTATAGAAATAGAACAAATAGGGGGCACCAAAATTTTATGACAGGCAGCAGTTCTTGAGAAGGCACCATTAAAAAGAGTAAATAAGAACACAGCAATATAAGAATATCACGAAGAAGAATAGAAACAAAAAACCCTGCACCCTGGAATAATGACACAAAGTTGTCAAGGCTTCAAATAGGTAACATCATGGCTTACCTCCTGTAACACAGTCTCCCGCACCACACATGCGCATAATTACTTAGTTGTGAGTAATAACCCCAACAAATACTCACTATCCATAGCTAACAAATAAATTGGCTGTTGAAACCAAATACGGTGATAAACGAGTGCTGTACTGGGAGAATTCATACAATCATTTGAATGTTCAAAATTCACCATTCCATGAGAGTAACTGCAATTATCCCCCCTTAAACACCACTAGAAGTTGTGCCCGTGAGTACATGAACGTGTGCGGATGGGTAAATGCACTTGAGTGGTTTTACTACTTTGCCGTACCAGTTATTCATGCAATAACAAAAGTTTTTGTTTTTCATTAGGACAATCTTGGAAATCACTTTTGAAAAGTTTGTTCGCACCAATGTTCTCCGTTTCTATATTAGAACGGATTGATCAAACACAACGGCGCTCTTCACAGGACTGTACAGAACTAATGTAGAATCGTCTAAAACCCTAAGTAGAAACAATCAGAGTGAGTGATCTGAATGGAAAGTGAAATATATACTACTCTGAGTACACGGACCTTTCCTTCAGAAGAAGCGAAATCAATGGCGGGAGGGGACGGTAGCGTCCGGCGGTACAAGCTTGCCGTGGCCATTTGTCCGTCGATTTCGATTCTTCGGCGGCTCCGATTTGCCGTTCTAGGGTTTCGTATGGAACTTATAGTGGAATGCGTGGGGACGACGGTTACGAACCCCGCGTAAATCCACCGCCTGTTTCGAAATTGGGCGGTTACAGAATCCGGTTACCTATTCGATGCAGCTTTTTGGCCTCGCAATAATGAAACACAACGACGTCGTGTCCAGCTTTTTCGCTTCAGAGTTTTACGATAGCAGGAAAGACAAACTTATTTACGTAAAGTAAGTTTTACCGAGGCTAATCTTTGGCGTCCAAAAGTGTTTTGGACGATTCGGATTTTAAAAGAAAAGGAAAGAGTTTAGGCCTCGTTTGATATGGTTGGAATTCGTAAAGAGATGAGATTAGATTAGGATTGAGATTGGTAATGAGATGAGATTGGTAATGAGATGGGATTGGTGATGAGTTTGTTTGTTTGAGATGAGATTAGATGATGAATTATTAATATCATGTTTGTTTCATATAGAATAGGATTGGATTGATAGTATACATTTCTATTTTTACCCTTCTGCAAAACTGATTTAATTTCTGGATGGATATTTTTTGGATCAAACCAATATTCTAGAAAATAATCAGAACTTTAAAAATATATACTTTTGGAAAAAATTTATTATCCAAATGAAAATTTTGATTACTTTAATTTAAAAGTGGTTGATTTGATTATTCATGTGTACAAAATATTAAAATATAGCGAACATAAGCTTTTTATTCATGTCCCATACAAAACATAAACAGAGAACATTAAGTTCACTTTCAAATAATGGGCGCTAGGGTTTGTATGTGCTCATACATTGCAGGTATTTTGGTCAAAGCAAGACTATTTTCGTATTTGTGCATTAGAAAGGAGTGGCCTGGATTACTAATACCAAGTGAGAGAGGCCATTCTCAATACTCCCTAAGGGCCGACTCCCAAATCCATTGGACTCATAGTTCACACCTCTTTTTGGTTACCAAGCAAGTTATTGTGAAACCCATAGGATTGTTAGTCCAATCCCATTACCTAATATGGTTAACAAATGGGGCCTTAGAGTTCTTTTAAAATCCGGACCATTGATTGTCGAGATGAACGTATTGTATGGTGTGTTGCCTTAAATAACTTATTCACGGAGGAACCGTGAATAAGTTATTCTCAACAACAAGACAACATCATCCTATTTCACCTAGGAGCTAGATCATGTTAAGTATATAAGTTGATGAAAATCTTGTTGACCAAAGAATTAAAGAAGTTTATGTTTGGTTTAGGTTGTGACCGAGATTTTTTGAGATAATAAGTGTAGAGATATAGATAGAGAAAAGAAAGAACTAATCTAAGAGAAAATTTATTAGGGACCGTGTGTAAAGGCAGGGATTGTTCTACAGACACAAAACACCGTCTTGTGTAACATGCGGTGTTAACCTTTGTCCACTAACAACAAGATTCTCAAATTTTTGTTAGGTAAAAGTTTTGAGGGAGATTTTTGAAGTAATAAATAAAAAGAGATAAGAATAACAAGTGGAGATAAAAAATTGTTGGAAACTGTCCCAAGAGAGGGGGTTGATTCTGAGAACAAAAAGTGAAAAAAGCATCGCATCACCTAGCGCGAGAGAGAGGAATGAAGACTAGGCCTCATGGTGTGGTCGTTCGCAATGGTGATTGAGGAAGTCTGGGCCTCACTGTCACACCCCAATTCCGGAAGCATGACCGGCCAAGGGCCACAGGCCTTAGTTCCAAATACTTGCAACTCAAATAGTAGATTATAAACAAGTGTTTCATTTAATTTAGTAAAATGCAAGGGTTCAAATCAACGTTCTCTGATCAAGTCACAAATTAAATGGCCGGCATACGATTTTTATTTTTATTTTTTGGTATTTGTGTGTGCAAGTGTGAACCAAATATTGCAAAGGCAATGCTGCAGTCGCAATGTGTGGACAGTGGGTGCAATGGTCCATTGAGATTGAAGTGGATATGTATGTCTACACATGCATTAATTTATGGTAAGATATATAACGTGTTGAATTGCAGATGATTGAGGGAAAGTTAGGTGAATCCCAAGATTGTAACTTTTTTCTCCCAATTCAGTTGTGGATGGGATGGTGTCCTTGTAAAGCGAAGATCCAATTGTCCAATTGCATCCCAAGTCTCCCTAACCATATAACCTACTTATTCGTTCAAAACCCCGAGGGTCTGCTCTCTCTTAAGATCTCAGGTTTGAAACCTCTCGGCCTAGTCCACGCACAACATCTGCTCTGTCTTCATGTGGCGACCCCGTTAGTGGACAGTGAATTTATAGTTCCCGGAATTAATGGAGATGAGCGTATGCTGACCCTAATGCCTATTATAATAAAAAAAAATTCTATTTGCTCTAAAAAAAAAAAAACAAGAAAGCATATACCTAACTAACCTAAGGTATCAAAATAATTGAGCACAGAACACCAGGGCCTAAGCCTTACCACTCAGTTATAAATAACACCCTTCATTAGGCTTCCAGTACCTATCATTAGAATCCCATACACCCCCACTTTTTCCAAAGAATCCACTTTACATTTAGACTAGAGGCCACCAACTTTTTTGTTACCACACCACTAAAATGGCTGAAGAGAAGCACCATCAGGGCCTCTTCCACCACCACAAGGAGGTGGATGACGGCCCTCCTGATTATGAGAAGGAAGAGAAGGAGCACAAGCACCGTGAGCATCTTGGCGAGCTTGGTACCGCCGCAGTTGGAGCCTTTGCCTTGGTACGTGCATGATTAGTGTTCTGTCAATACTTGTATATATACATACCATATGCGTGCACACAAATGGAGGCTAAACTCGGGCACCTCTCACCTTAGCTTGAGACCGACACTGCATATCGACCATCGAATTTACGCAATTCCACCAAACCATTTTTTATGCAACTTTTTCGGATATCATTTTTCTGAAAATGCGAGTCTTTTCGGATTTTTTTTTTAGCACAAATTAACCTGAACTTTAGGATGATGTGAGCAATGTCACCCAGCTTGTAATTGAAAAGGTATCTTGATGGTTTCTTTGTTTTCAGAAAATACTAGACATAGGCCAGAAAACTCACCACAAATTTACCAAGTATGATGTAGACGTATATGTTCCTGGCTAACTTTATGAGCCACATCACCGTCTATATATTTGCTCTTTTTTTTTCTTTTTCTTTTTCTTTTTTTTTGGGGGGGAGGGGGGTAATGCATGGTGTTCTGGGCGAGCTTACGGGCACCTTTTGGACTAATCCCTACAGCCCCTCTCGCCGTTTCACACGCTTACGCGTGAGGGTGAGGTGGCCCCAAGAGTTGTTGCCAAAGAGAATTGAATCTGAAACTTTAAAATGGAGCAAACACCTAAGTTCCAGCAAACCTCCTTGGAGTTGCTTTTCTTTTCTTTTTTTTCTTTTGCTATACATATACTGATATACGTAATTAAGTCCTTCCTTTTAGTCTTTTGGTGGAAATAGCTCGCGAAAATTGTCAATGTCGTTTTTTTTCTTACTATTTGGGTCGATACTAGCCTCACGGAGTGGGAAAATCATGCAGCATGAGAAGCACAAGGAAAAGAAAGACCCGGAGCACGCTCACAAGCACAAGCTAGAGGAAGAAATCACAGCCGCAGCCACAGTCGCAGCGGGCGGCTATGTCTTCCATGAGCACCATGAGAAGAAAGAGGCCAAGGAAGAAGAGGATTTAGTGTTTGTTAGAGCAATTAGGGAGAGTATATGTATATTGGGTAAGGTGTTTGCAGATAACAATGTGTGACTAGTGAACAAGGTGCTAATTTCTTATTTGTTGTCTCATGTTTTTTTTTTTTTCCGGTGATGGAAGGTGTTGCGGGTTAGGTGCTGTAATGACCACCTGCTAACTTTCAGCCTAACCAAGTGATTCAAAAGGTTAAACATGCATCAAGCTATACAGTAGCTACTCGGATTCGTTTACATGTTACTTTTATTTCCAGGGCCTCACCGTCAGTCACTGATGTGGGACTTTGCCCAAGATGAGCGCTGATCACAAGCGCGCCTCAAACTAATCCATACTGCTCTTCCCATAGTCGTTCCATATTCTTACGCGTAAGAGTGAGGTGGCCTCAAGAACTCAAGAATTGCTAGTAATGACAAAAAGAAACATTACTCACTTTAAAACAAGTGGATGAATATAAATTCGTTCCAATTTCTGTTAGAAATTTGCTCAAGTAAATAGATTAAATAACATAAGAAAATGATTATCCAATAAAGGGAAATGCTACGGTGTCCACCCGCCATTTGGGGACACCATAATTTTTGGCATAACTGACCATTACAAGCATAACCAAGACCAGTGATATGTATAACCAACGCTTTACAAAGGCATAACCCTCAAAATCCCCAAAAATTCTGGGGTTTTTGGGAGTTATGCCTTTGTAAGGCCTTGGTTATACATATCACTGATTTTAGTTATGCTTGTAATGATCGGTTATGCCAAAAATTACGGTGTCCCCAAATTGCGGGTGGACACCAAAACGGAAAATTTGGCATGAGGCGCGTTGTCGTGAAGTCATTCTTGCCTCTCTGTGTGAAGATTTTAGCGAACACCAATGACTCCAAGATCCAACCCAATGCTCCAGTGATATGTTCTCGTCCAAAATTTACGCTCTCCCGAAACGACGTCGATTTGAGTCACTTAACGCGAGTGTGATCTTAACCGTTGATCACATGAGAGGATCTGAATTGACGTCTAGGACACTTCTTCCATTCCTTTTCTTCAGAAAATTCTTCCCTGATCAAAACCTTTTTGAACACCGTTGTGTAACTGTAACACACCAAAAGTGTTTAAAAACCAATAAATAAATAAAAAAGGGAATGACTTCCGTGTCCTCGGTACATCTCCTCTTCTCTCTTTTTCCCCAAAACCAACTAAAAACTGTTTAAAACAACACAATTAGATGTTACAGACTCTGAAACGATCAAACACAGAAAACATGAAGTTTCCTTAATTCCAAAAAAAAAAATCCCAGAAGATTAGCCGAAGAAATGAACCTCTTATCCATATGGAGTATGTTTCTGTTTCTTGGAAAAAAAGAGTTTGCCCTTTTCAAGAAATGGTGACTGCGACTCAGGTTCGTTTCTTTTCAGATGAAGGTAATTTTAACTTCTTAAAACGATTTGCTCAATAAGCTCTACAAAATATAGGACTCTTATAATCTCTTCCATTAGCGCTTTAATTTGATGCAAAAAAATTAAAACACTATATTAGGAAGTAGTGTATTTCGATATTTAAAAAGGACAATTTTTCATAAAATAAAATTATGAAACGGAAGGAGACTATCTATCGGTGAACTGATATCCGCAAGTTTGCAGCCTTGAGGCGGGTCAGATGAATTTGCCTAATTTGCCCGAGCATTGTACCATGGGACAACTGCTGGTGAGTGGTGAGACCTGCAAGAGGATGGTCGTGAATGCATATTGAGCATACAATATGCCAAACCTTAATCTCACTCACACACACACACAAAAAGAGCAAAAGATCATTGCATCAAATTCGAATTTTTCAAGCGCTGTGTTCTCCTATTTATCGATCTTGAACCAATAACTTAGAAAGAATACTTCACGATAGATTAGCCAAATAGGAGCTCTACAAAATGGAAGGTGGGGTCGGCTTGAAAGCGCACCTCTAATCTAACACCCTCATCTTCTCCAAGTGTTGCAGCCTAAGAATGCATATATTGAAGCGAAATACCAAGGATGCCAATAATACAGGAGGAGTCTGAAGAGCAGGTTTTGGACAAGTAGGTTGCCATACGTCAAACCCTATCTGAAAGCATCCCATTCCTTTGTTCTAAAGCACCCAGCTTTGGGTAGGGTAGTAATCCCGGTGTCAATCCTAATGATGTGGCAACTCTTTGAACAGCTTAGAACGCTGGAAAACAGATCTTGGTTCTTCAATATGACCTTCCAATATCTGGGACACACCCCTTGCTTCTTGGCGTTTTACCTTAACGGGCAATGAACGTCCTGTCTGCAGTGCGCATAATGTTTGGGATTTGAATAGTAGTTTACACACGTCAAGGTTATAATGTGTTGTTTGCTCACAACACTAAGCATGACAACATGACACGACAAAAGAATGCTAAAAGAGAGGTGCACCGAGATCTTCTTCTACCTTGTTATCTTTGCATCTCTTGAGAAGCTGGAGTTGACCTCGCAAGTGCAATACCTGCCACATCCATATTCATGAGAAACGTACCTCGTCAAATTTAACTATGAATAAGGTATTATCTGTAACACATGACAACGAGACACCTACTATATCGGGTTCAAAATAAGAAGTGAGAGTCCCCTTTTGTTTTGCTCAGGCAGTCAACTAAATGAACACAACAGAGACAATTACATAGTACATACTGGCTATATCGGATTAACCCAACACGAGGCTCTCCTCACTGACAGCAAAGATATGATTACAGTGTCGGTCAGACAGAAGTACATAAGAAATTGTTGCCACTAGCCAAAACTTATGACAGGCAACTGCAAATTTGATGGTGTAGGCCTGTGTAGCTGAACTTGAAAAAGGAAACTTTCAATCAGATGACATTGATGCCCTCTATCGGTTATAAACCCACAGAAGCATCAACAATTCCTAATTGGCAATTTGGATTACACTTCCAATGTTGGTGTTCCAAAGTGTGTAGTGTCAACCTCCTTGAACAGGATCTGCAACTGTAACTCTGTCTTTGATACTAAGTATAATGTGCAGTTGAAATTTTTGTAAATTCTGCCGGTACATTCATGCATGTTACAAAATAGAATAAAAAGATTGACAACTGCTAGCCTAAGGAGTCTGAAAGTTCCTCTATAAAGTTGAATAGAAACAAATAAACACATACTGGATGGTTCACTACAGGGGGGGAAAAAAAAAAAGGCAACACACAAGAAATTTCTTAAAACAACCTAAACTAAATTCTTAGAGCACCCACAGTGGAATAACCAAAATCATAAGGTTGCTAAAGTTAGCAATGTTCCCTAAAAAAAGTGTTCACAGTTGTATAACCAAACTTAACAACCTCTTAGCAACTCATCAAATTTTGGCCATTGGATAGTTAAAACTAGCAATCTTTTGCCAATAACCAAAACATTCTCTCTCTCTCTCAACAATGTTTCTAAGAAAAACATTTTTAAAAGAAGTTTTTTTTTTTTGTGCAAAAACAGTTAAACAATTTTTCAAAAACTGTTTTTTATTAAAATCTGTCTTTTTTTTTTTGAAAAACTGTTATTTAAAAAAAAACTATCTTTTTTTTAAAAACTGTTTTTTTTAAACTTTTTCGGAAATGTGTTTTTTCAAAATAAAAGTTTTCAAAAAATTATTTTCTATTTCTAATAACCTGATTTTATTAGTTTGAAAACTATATTAAAAAAAATTATTTTATATGGTGACAATTTTTAGATTTTTACAGGTTGAAAATGTGAAGTGGCAAGTTTTGATTATGCCACTGTGGACATCTACATTGCTAACCTTGGCAACCTCTTAAATGGATAATCAAAAGGTGATGTGGCAACTTTTGATTATCCAATTTTGATTAGTCTACTGTGGATGCTCTTAGAATAGAAAATAAATTCTCCCATGATTCACCATGTATGGATAGAAACAAGAGTATACAAAACCATTACCACAGAAGGAAGGAAAGACTTCTTCTACTCCTCCGTTGGCACTTATGAGAACTCACCAATTATAACCAACAATTAGCTCTGTTAACTAAATGCCAATAGTCCGGCCATACCGAAAAAGGTTTCTCCCATAGAAAATCCGAAATTAGCTTCAAGAGCCTAACCTATTTTTCCATTTCGATAAGTAATCTCAACTTCAAGGAGCACCAAACCGAAGTTTGTCAAACCCTAGATAACGCTTTTATTCTCTCGAGATAAGATTAACTACAAGAAAACAGTTTTGGAAATGCATAATGAAAAAGAAGTTAAGAAACAGTATGTGAACCAGAAACAAATCAAAACTGTGAGATGTGAGATTCCACGTTCCTTTCATTTTCTTCTTAATAGTTTTTTGTGATAAATGAAGCAAATTTTCAAGTCAAACATGAAGCTACAAGTTTGACTTCAACTACAAACTTGAGCAATTTTTTCCCTAAGTTACAAAATATTTTTATGTTAAACTAGAAGACAGGTGAGAAGCATCCATACGAAATCATTAGAAAACAGTGTTCTAACATACCTCCTCTTGAAGCAGTGTAGGAAGGTTTTCAGTTGACACAAGACCATGTACTTCCTGCAAAAGCTTCTCTTCTTTGATACCAGACCATGTTTCTGGAGGCAAAGCCAATAAAAGAGCAGTCAGAATGTCATTGCTCGCTGGGTACATGCCCACATAATTACTTGGGCCACAACCCCAGCAACTCAGCTCCGATTGAGAAGAAGGGACCAGCACTTCAACCCCTTGCTGACCACTACCATTCACCACTGTCCCAGACACCACTGTAACAGGTTTGTCACCATTTACTTTAAAGCATTTGACACATGTTGCCTGACAACAGAACTGCTGTGATGAGCCTGAAATCCCAGACAAAAGCCCTGCCCCCTGGCAACATACATGAGCTGCAATTTCAGGAAAATTCTCTTCGTTTTCTGTCCCCAGTATGGTTTTGCAACATGATTTCTCAGAAGATAAAAATTCTGTCACGTGTTTATAGAGGCTAATCTCCTGCACTTGTTTCAACACCTCTTCCTGCAAACAAGAGAAAAGGATACTGAACTATAAAATGGGATTACAATTACAAATAAAACGAACGAACAATCTATACGTTACAGAAACCTTGATGGCAAGTCTTTCTTTCTCTTCTTGGCTCAGACTTTGACTGCCATCCTCCTCTCGTGTCCGAACTTCTGCAACCCACTTGATGAACTCCCTAAAATGAGTGGGGAGAGATGACAAAATAACAGAGAGTACATTCCTAATATCTTTCACATCCTCTGATTTTAATAAGCAAGGGACATCATCCACTAAGAACTTTGCAATGCTGACCCAACTCTCATGTTTACAGCTCTGCCAAAAAAAAAAACTCAGGCCAATGAATAGGCTCACAAGTATAAGATTTAGCTGGCTGAGAATGAAGAGAACTCAAAACTCCCATATTATAAAGAAAGGACACTATGTGACACAGAGCTGTGTGCATGAATCAACAACCTAGATTAGAGTTTCAGGAGAGGTCATCAATGTCACAATTGCTAAGAGAAAACAAATTCAGTACTTTCAGTTGACGTCATCATGATTCCATGTGCAAAATTTCAAATTCCAATTTCCTTTTCAATTCCTACACATCTGCTAACCAAAGGAAAGAACAGGTGTAATTTCAATGGCTGCACGTTAATCCCATTTTGAAATACATGAAAGTTGAAATTATATTAAAATCCTGTGCATAGGTAGGTGATAAAAGGGACCATGACTTAGTCTTGCATATCATCTTGGCTATAAATATCATCTTCAGATAGCTAGAAATTCGGATTAAAAGGAACAGTTGCACATACATGGCAGGTGTTCCGCACTTAAATTTCTGTGTTCTTAAAACCATAGTTACTGCAACGGAATTACTTCCACATATGCATATATATGCATTCACGTACATATACACACATTTGGAGAGAGAGAGAGAGAGATTAGTGACCATTTTATGATATCTTAGGAAAAGGGCAAAAGCCACTATCCCTTTATGCAGCTTGGCCCTTGTGCACATCACCTACCTTAGCAAAACATGCAAACCACCCTCAAATAGTTTTGGAATAAAGTGCAAAAATAAATTTATTTTCAAATTCCAATTGATGCTTGTATATAATACCTCTATCACATGCATTTACAATACATATGACGTATTCCAGTTAAAACTCACCACCATCATCGGATTCTTTGCAAATGCGAAACTAGTAATACGACAACATACCGAGTACATTGTATACAGATGATTAGGGATATAAATGTGGAAGATGATAAAGCATTTTGGCATGTTGCAGTAATAAGATGATTTTGAATGCAATATATTCCATGCCCACAGCCCATTCCCAAATTAGGTGTGGCTTCCAATTTCCTAAATTCAGATGAAAAATGTAAGCGTAACAATTTAGTCCAATCCACATGAGGGGCATGGCATATTTTGGAAAATTAACGAGGTAATGTTTTTTTTTTCTTTTTTTGAACTGATTAATGAGGTAAAGTACCCAAGGGGCAACATGGATCTTAGGGAAATATATATGAGCATAGACAGGATAAATAAAAAGACATCAATGAATCCTTGGTAAAAAATGTGAGCATGCTTGCACCAATTAAAAATATTTCATTGAAACCACTGATTTGAATCATACCAGGGTGTAGAGCAGTGCCGGGGCCCTATGAAGCCTAGAGATTAGCATGAACCTGGAAAAACCATCAAACTTCAAAATGGTAAAATGAACCATTTCTTAAAAAAATTGCAGTCAATTTTGCAAGTCAAGGTGGTACCAATGCAATACTCAACAGGAAGAAACACCAAACACAGAAAAGGAATCGACAAATAGACAGAGCTAGCAAAATAGCATATATCCTCAAAGAACATAAATGGCAACAAAGAACTCAGATAACCACACTTCTCCATGGCCAATGGGCAGTGGCGGATCCAGGAATTTAGTACTGGTAACTTTTTTTTAAAAAAATCAACAATGAAACGCAATAAATTGTATAAACTCAAATATTCATCATATTAAACAACAATTAACACAAGCTTAAAAGATATTTTTGAAAATAAGCCAAAAAATTAGATAAATCCCTCAAGTTTTTCATGTATACTTTTATAGTAGGCCCCTAATGTTCTCATCCATTAAATATTAGTAAGATTTTTTTTCCTCAAAATTATTAGGTGGGGAAATTAAAAGCATATAATCAAGAGTCCTGACCCAAAAAAAAAACTCCTAATTGTACCATGGATCGTTGGTTGTGTCATCTTTTTTTCAAATTTATACAAGGGTTAGTTTAGATTATTAAAGGGCACTATTTTATGTTGAAGAAGTCAAATGAAAGTTATACTAATGTTTGGCCGTGTAATATAGTATTAACCAAAAGTCCAGGGGGTCAAGTGCCCACCCTGGACCCTTCTTAAATCCGCCATTGCCCATGGGCACTCCTATTTTGATGATTTGTAGAACAAAAGTGTGAAGATGCTCATCGTTGGTAGACAATGATTAGAAGTTGAGCCACAAAGCAATCTCAACTCTGCATTTCTATATCCACAAATTAACTAATGAACTCTGACGAGGGAAAGAACCTATGTTATAAATCAAAAGTCAGCAATGATTTGTGTCATTACATGACAAATGTCTGTGAACTGTAACTGAATTGTTGCAGTCAGACATCAAAGGACATAAGATAATTCCTACTTCTCATCCATTAAATATTAGTAAGATTTTTTTTCCTCAAAATTATTAGGTGGGGAAATTAAAAGCATATAATCAAGAGTCCTGACCCAAAAAAAAAAACTCCTAATTGTAGCATGGATCGTTGGTTGTGTCATCTTTTTTTCAAATTTATACAAGGGTTAGTTTAGATTATTAAAGGGCACTATTTTATGTTGAAGAAGTCAAATGAAAGTTATACTAATGTTTGGCCGTGTTATATAGTATTAACCAAAAGTCCAGGGGGTCAAGTGCCCACCCTGGACCCTTCTTAAATCCGCCATTGCCCATGGGCACTCCTATTTTGATGATTTGTAGAACAAAAGTGTGAAGATGCTCATCGTTGGTAGACAATGATTAGAAGTTGAGCCACAAAGCAATCTCAACTCTGCATTTCTATATCCACAAATTAACTAATGAACTCTGACGAGGGAAAGAACCTATGTTATAAATCAAAAGTCAGCAATGATTTGTGTCATTACATGACAAATGTCTGTGAACTGTAACTGAATTGTTGCAGTCAGACATCAAAGGACATAAGATAATTCCTACTTCTTTACAGATGTTTGGTCAAGTCATGACAGTTTCAACAACAACCAGCATTTTGTACCGATAATATCGGAATCATATGTCTTGAGTAACTCTGCTATTAACGCCCACATAATAACTGTCAACAGTTGCATAGTATATCAGATTGAACAACTGCTTCCATGAAGGGAAAAAAAGACCAAATGGCTGAGATAAGGCGATCGAGGTTTCGCTAGCTGAAGCGTACATGAGTACATACCCCCTAGGTCGGCCACTAGCTTCATCAACAGTATTCATGGCTTCCCAAAGGAGTTTGAGTGGAACCCAATGAGGAGGATACTTAAACCGCGCAACATCCAAAATCAGTGCCATGTCCTTTCCAGCATGGTAACCACCAATAGGTGAAAAGTGACCCGTTCCTGTCTGCAATATAGAATCTACATAGTTCAATCAACTTTTAACCACCATGGAATGAACGGAGGAAAAAATAATAACCACAGAAACAGATAGTTCAAGCTTAATTAATACCTGCTTAAAAGTCCCTCTGTGATATGATGAGATCACATGACAATTATCTGAAGTGGAACAAGCCATGATATACTTGCGAAAATCGTTAATGGTGCTTTGATTCGTGCGAAAAGCTTCAACTTTTGCACCAGCACAGTGAGCCAAGCATACAAGCTTTCCAAATGAGATGCCTGTAGCTTTAACCTTTTCCAAAGGCTCACAACAATCCAACATAGATTCATCAAACCATCTCCAGGGCCCTACAAGAGAGTGACCACCACATGAAACATTAATTCAGAAATGCTGTGGTACTTAGGAAGATATACATGCAGAAAAGAGAGAGAGAGAGAGAGAGAGAGAGAGAGAAAATTTGAAGCTCAGAATTTCGCTGTAACACAGAAAGTGAAACGGGCCTCCTTCCATGCACAGTAGGACTTTTGTATTCCACTTGAACTAAACAACAATCACTGATGTAAAATAAGCTTCAATATTGCAGTAAATTTTAAAGCCTGGTAACGAGAGGTTCAGCTGCATTATACTTGTATTAATACATAAAACATCCGCTTACAAGAGCCTAAAATGAATCGCCTACTCATAAATGAACAGCTACAATCTACATCAAAAGCTATTAGTCTAGACAATGGTATAAACAAAAATAAAACTCACACGCAGTCAGCTTACAAAACTTTGCATGCAGACATAGTTAAGAAGAAGCCAACATACTTTTTTGTTCCATCAGCAAAACTAGAAGTATTAAGAATAAATGCTCTCTCCCAGGAAAAAAAATAGAGTTCCCAGAAAATAACACAAAAGCAAAACATATACCTCGGCTATGCACGACCTACAGCCAAGGTCACTCCTTCATGGGTCACTGAAAATTCAAACCAAAATTGACAAAACTTGTCCAACAAAGAACAGTCCACCTAGATTTAGCCAAGACGTGGATCCTTCAAATTTGCCGATAAATAATGATAAAACCATGGGGACTGTGAAATGGCACTGCGATATACGAACAGTGTCCTAAAGGAAAAGAAGAACGAGAGAGAGGTGTCCAAGGCCTCCGTGCAACAATTGAACCATCCGTATTTTCCTCTTGATAGTTTCAAGTTTTCAACAATTCAAAGCACACGTCTACTTTACTAGAATATCAAGAATTACCTTTCCATTTTCTTCCTGGATCGATAGAAAGGGCATTCAGGACCATGGCAAGGCTGGCTAGCCCACAGTAAGCAGGCTCTGATTGTGTCTGGAAGTAAGAGATCAGCTTGAAAAAGCCTTCCATTGTACCACTTTGGATGGATTCTAAAAAGAGTTGCTGCAGTTCGAAAATATTGAAGTTGATTGGTCACTATCGAATAGAACAAATAGGGGCACCATCTTTTATCATAGGCAGCAGTTCATGAAAAGGCACCATTAAAGGAGTGACCTTAATTATTATAACAAAAAATGTAAAAGGTGGACTTTATCAGGATTAATTAAAATTGAATGAATTTGAGGCACTCCCAAGTACAACCAACGCTAAAGAATTTCGATTAGTATTCACACTGAGACACTGTGCGATCCGACAATGGACGTTCTAAGGGGGAGATCAGACATGGATTCTGGGTTACAAACTTACAATAGGCAGGCACGGCGGTTCGAGGATGTGAAGCATATATAGAATGCGTTCAGTGTTATTTTGTGAAAGAATAAGGAATCCATATATAGTTCCTAAGGTAAACAGAAAGAGAGCATTTAGGATTTCATCATAAAGTATCATCGCTGTAGCCTTGCAGGTCATGCCAAAGTAAAAAAAAAACAAGGTAAGTAACTGTTTCTTTGTTTTTCCCCCATAACATTTTTTTTGTGGATTTAACTTTTCACTTCCATCAGAAGCATTGCATAGCAGGCCGAATCAAAAGTAGAGTCAGAAATCAACGACTAGAGCAATCAACTCACTCGTCATTCATCGCGGCAGGGAATTAACAAGAACAGAGAAAGATAAGAACATCATGAAGAAGAATATAGAACAAAAACCTTGCACATTCAAATTTTGAAGAATGACACAAGATGTCAAACCATCTTTTCAATCAAGAATTCAAATAGGAGCAATTAAAACTTCCCTCCTGTAACACTATCTCCCCCACCACACCATGCAGGCAGAATTACTCATAATAACTACCATGAATACTCCTATATATTTGCCGTGGTGATAACCGACAGACTATCCAGAGCTAGCCAATAGATTTAGTGTCGAAACCAAACACGGTGGAGCATCCGACAGCGTCAATTAACGATCGTCCTATTCTACTAGAATGTACTTGCGGAATCCGATCGATCGTTTGATCTTCAAAATTCACCATCAACGAGAGTGCCTTGCTATTATGAATTATTCCAACCTTAAACACCACACTAAAATGCAAAGAAACCAGCAGACAAAAACGTAACTGCGTTCTCCACCACATTACCGTACATTCATCTAAAACCCTAGCCACAGAGAATCACAGCGACTGATCCGAACGAAAACTGAAACAACACTACCGACCTTTCCTTCGGAAGAAGCGAAATCGATGGCGGGAGGAGACGGAAGGATCCGCCTGTACAAGCCTGCCATCGCCATCTTTTTCCCCCTCGATGGATTCTTTTCAGGGTTTCGTCGCCGCGATGAATTTTACTCCACCAGACAACGCGTGAAGACGACGTTAAGGACCCCGCGTAAATTCACCGCTTTTCAAAAAATTGAAAGCTCGTACAGTTATGGAATCTGGCCACCGTTACGATGTGATTTTGGGTTTTAGAGAGGGGGCACCTGGCTAATTTTGATTGGGCGGTTCTCGTGGCGAGACGTCTTCTTCGCAGTCCAGTAAGTCTACTGGTACAGCAATTATGTACAGATTTTTTGTGCGGCACACTACATGTTTCATACAAATTATTCGAGCCATTCATTAAATGTAAAAAAGTTTTTCAAGGGCCCCGCAAAAAATCAGTTCAATCCGATACTTATAGATGCTCAATCCAATCATATAATGTTTTATTATCCGGGAATCTAAATCAAAAGTTAGATGATTAGATCGAGTATTTATGTGTATCAGATTGAACTAATTTTTCGCAGGGGCCCTTAAAAAACTGTTTTACATTTAATGAACAGTTCGGATCATTTGTATGGGATCCGTAATAAGCCTCACAAAAAATCTATACGTAAAATCTGTACATAATTGCTGTACTAGTAGACTTGCTGTTCTCTTCGCAGGTCGGCAATGGGCCAATTGGAAGATTATTCTCACATTCATTTCACGTGCGGGAGAAATTTTTCAGTGCCGAGCGGGTATATCTCATGGGGTGCCCGCTCGGCACTCTCGGCCATCTGATGCACTTTTGGACGGCTCAGATTAAAACCTTATCTCTCCTCTCACCCCTCCTCTTTCTCTCTTCTTTTTCTCTCTTCAAATCTGAATCGTCCAAAATAGCACCACGTGGGATATACCCACCCAACACTGAAAAATTTCTCTGCCAGGTGCGGGCTTTCTTTCGTTATCAACAGTATGAAAGGCAAGGGATACTATAGGACAAGTGATCCGGCTGTCCATTTTGGCAATGGACGGAACGAATTTTAATTCAAGCAATGAACGGTTTGGATTAATAGGAGCTTTAATTAATCAAAGTCGACGGCGTCAAAATGAACGGCCAGATCGATAGTCCTACAACCCCTGTAGTACGGACTACACTACAAAATTTCCAAATTCGTATGAAAGCGCTTTAAGTTTGTAGTATTTTCCAAATTCGTAGAACTAATTTTTTCTAGTAGTAAACAAACTATGAATGGCGCATTATAGTAAAATTTCCAGAATTACCAAAAGTTAATAAAATATTTTCTGCACATAAAATCACCACCAAAGTACCAGCATAGGAGACTGTATGATATTGGAGCCCTGCTATTCGCAGGGAATGGTTACAGGGAATCACGCAAGGAAAAGTATGTTTGGGCGCATTCCGGGTCTTAAAAAAATCTAGAAAAATATCCATAAATTTTTGAATATTATTTTATGGGACCTTGTAAAAAATCAACTCCAGTGGATATCGGTAAGTATTACTTTTGGATTCAAAGAAGAAGTTTCGTCCCTACCCATAAAATAATATTCAAAAATTTATCGATATTTTTCTAGATTTTTTCGGGACCCAGAATGTGCCCAAACGCAGCTTTCCTTGCGTGATTCCCTGCAAATCCGTCCTTGCGATTAGCATTTGTGATGATATTGGGCATTCTACTTCCGAAATTCAAAGTTCGGACTTCACTTTGAACTGTACAGTGCAGTTTGGATTTTTTTTTTTATCAGCAAATGATGAATTTTATTAAAAATGGAGAAAGGGGAATGGGATCCAACAAAATGTTGGAAAATATCACAAGGGCAAAGCCCAAACCACCCGAGGGTCTACAAGGGTCCAAAACAAATAAGACATTAAAGCCCGACCCAAACCCAGATAAATCATCGAACAACTCTTGAACATCAAACCCGGTCCAAACCTGGACCGGCCCACCCTATCCATCCCTCGGCACACAAAACGACTGGAACACCCAGCCATGGGGGCCACATCCACCCCACCACCACCGATTGACACCCCCACCGATTGACACCCCATCTTCAACGATCATTTAGAAATAACAACACCTGCAAAACAAACATTAGAAAAACAAAACTAGCTACACCACCGCCCACCAACTCCGCTAGAACTACAATCGCCAGACCCACCACCAACGACCACAGATCTCGAGCCACCCAACATCGCAAGACATCCGGAGGAAGCCAGGGAGACCACCGGTAGGAGGCGACGACAGCCACCTCACCCTCCCACACAGAGGAGGGCAGCGGCTCGAGAAAACGCAGGCGAGGGGAAAGGAATGGGATCGAAGCTGGAAGGAGAAAGGAGAGGAGAGGGAGATAGCTGTAGGGAGAGGAAAGAGGAGCCCGGGGGGAGGAGGGAGGGACGCCTCCCCCCTCGCGGTGGCGGTAGCAACAGAGAAACCCTCGGTCTCAAGAAAGAGAGAGAAAAATATAGAGAGAGAAAGTTTGTACGAGAATTGACGTGTAGTTTGGATTTTAGATGTTCTTAGGGAAAATAACGGCCCAGGACGTATTTTGATAATTAATACCCGCCAAGGACATATTGAGAATATTTGTTAATGCTAAAAATATCCGTGGCGTGTATTAATTATCAAAACACGTCATTGGCCGTTATTTTCCTGAACATTAATTTGCTTTAGACTTCGAATATATGAATTTATGGACTATATACATATTACTGATGTCGGATTTAATTAGGCTTTCACGATCTAAAATACTGATGACGGACTTTAATCAAGCTTTCCCGATCTAAAATTTCCAGAATTAAGACCGGGCGAGTTGGGCTATTTCCAAACTTAAGACGGGGCAAGCTCGTAGCCCAACGGGACGGATTTCGAATAAAGCCGGGCTCTAAGCCAAGCCCTACCCATAGGGATCGAGGTGGGCCTAGGACTAAATTTTAACAGGCTCCAGGCGACTAGGAGAAATTTTTCCGGCCATATGGTGCCCACCCGGCACTAAATTTCTTTTCGAAAACTAAGGCCTAGTGGCCAAAAAAAAATTCAGTACTGGGTGGGTATCATGTGGTGCCCACTTGGCGCATCCAAGCCGTCCATTGCATTTTTTGGACGGCTCAGATTTAGAGAGAGAAAGTGTTAGGGTGAGCGAAAAGATAGGATTTCAACCCAAGCCGTCCAAAAGTAGAAAGATTAGACAAAAAAGCTGTCTGGCTTAATTAAAAAGCCAAATAAGTCTTTAGAGCCGAAAATGTCCTTAGCGGGTATTAATTATCAAAATACATCATTGGGCGTCATTTATGGACCATATGCATATATTACTGATGATGGACTTTTATTAGGCTTCCACGGTCTAAAATTTTGGGAAAATGACGGCTCATGACGTGTTTTGATAATTAATACCCGTCAAGTACATTTTCAGCATTAACAAATGTTCTTAGCATGTCCTTGGTGGGTATTAATTATCAAAACACGTCATTGGCCGTCATTTTCCCTAAAATTTTCGAACTTAAGACCGGGCGAGTTCATAGCCCAACGGGACGGGTTTCAAATAGATCCGGGCTCTAACCCAAGCCCTACCCATAGCCATAGGGATCGGGGTGAGCCTAGGGCTAAATTTTAACATGCTCCAGGCCACTAAGCCTAGTTTACACCCCTTGCCCAAACTAGTAGTCCTCCAAACGAGAAATTTTTGTTTGCAAGTCGGGTATACCTGTGCAACGCATCCAAGCTGAGCAATCGACGGTCCGGACTGAAACAGCCTTTTCATTTTCTTTTTTCTTTTTATAAAAAACCATTCGATACCTTTGCATTCGGGGCGTTGGTTGTATTTTTGAACGTCCCAAATGCGTTACACGAGTACCACACTTGGAACACCCTATTTGCGGCAAAAAAAATTCTCCAAACAAACAACAGACCCCATTCGTTTTGAGATTTTGGATTTGTTTTGAAATTTTAGATTTTGTAGGTAATGAGTGTAGATAGAAATAGAGTAATAATTAAAAATGAGAATTGATTTTGCCACTCATTTTCTCTCACAAAACAAATTATCTAGTAAAGATACAAAGTAGGGGTGAGCACAAAATTCGTCAAACCGCGAATCCAGTCAAAATCAATCCAAACCGAAAGGTTTGTTTGGGTTTTTAGTAATATGGTTTGGTCATAATTTAAAAAATTAGAAACCGCGTTATATGGTTTGGTTTGTGGATTCACGTTCATGGTTATGGTTCCAAACCGATCCGATCCAAACCGTATAATATATATATACACATATAATTTAATTACGATTCACCAAATAAATATGAGAGCCTTAGTCAACTACTTTTCTAATTTATTGATTCTATTAAATTCACCGCAATATTTAGTTTTCATTATCTACTAAGATAATTTAGACTAAACTTCTATATATCACAAATCATTCCTAATTTTCTATGATTATTAATTTATCATACACAAAAAACACATGGGATCACAGATCAGTCAACTTACACTGCCCAATTCCTAAATTTCTCTAAATTCAATTCCTATAATTCCTTCACTACCTAGACTTGAGACAATTGTGGTATTCCACTCTTAATTAGTTGGTTGATGTTAGTGTGCTTTAATAATTTGAATGGAATTGATTTTAATATTAGTTTTCTTATAATTTATCTTCGTAACTTTAAGTACTTTAAATATTTTTTGAAAATAATAGCTTAATTCAAAACAAACCGTGGTTTAAAACCGAAACCAAACCGTACTTTAATGGTTTGGATTGGTTTGGTTCTATACCTTTTGTGGGTTGGTTTGGTTCTGTAAATTCATAATCCGTAAGTATTGATTTGGTTCTTAATTTACTATAAAACCAAACCAATCCGGACCATGCTCACCCATAATACAAAGGGGTGTGTCATTAACAAAAAAGGGAGCGGCAAAATCACTCCCCTTAAAAATAGAGGTAACGATGGAAAAAAGATAAAAAACAAAAAAAATGATGGAAGAAAAATAGTCGCTGTGTTTGGTTTGCAATTTTGGATTGAAAATTTTGAGTTAAAATGTAAAAACATGTGATTGGATGAGTTATTTCAAAAATATGTGGGACCCCCTTGCTGATAGAAAAGGAAAAAAGAAAAACTGATGGATAAAAGGCAAGTTGGACAAAAGTAAAAAGAAAAACTGATGGATAAAAGGCAAGTTGGACAAAAGTCTCCCGTTCCTCTCTCTCTCTTCAATTACTCCCTCTCTCTCGAAAATTATCATCAGTGGTGCTACAGTCCGACGGAAGGCCCGATCGGAATCCCGACGTCGCGCTGGGTTCACTCCGGCCACCGTACGGCCGATCCGAGCCGTCCAAAAATTCTAAAAACAAAAACCAAGTGGGCCCATGCGAAAATAAATGGCATCCAATATGTGTAGGTACTCGGATCAAGCACTCCATGTTTTTGTATATATATGTAAGATGCCGTTGATACATATATATACAAAAACATGGAGTACTTGATCCGAGCACCTACACACATCGGATACCGTTGATTCTTGCGTAGGCCCACTTGATTTTTGTTTTTAGAATTTTTGGACGGCTCGGATCGGCTTTCCGATGGCCGGAGTGAGCCCAGCGCGGCGTCGGAATTCCGATCGGGAACCGTAGACTTTCCGAATTATCATCCCAACCACTCAAGTCTCTCTCTCGAAATTTCTTCCCAACCTGCAATAGTCAGTCTTTGCCGGCCTTTGGAAGTTGAAAGTGAGTACTTTTTGGCCCCACATCTAAATGGCATTCAAAAACAACTTTTTGAAACAAAAACTTCAAATGGGCTTCCGAACACAGTGAGTGAAACCTTTGACGGTCAAAGTTTTTTACAGTAGTTCTGAACTGACTGACTCCCTAAAGTACTAGGGCTAGCCGTACCGTCGTCTCTTTCATTCCATGCCAAGATGTTGGCTGCTACTTCTTCTTCTCCGATAGCTAATCTTCCCTTTTGTAATAAGTTTAACAACTCAATCCACATAGATTCCAAGAAATCCGTACGGTTGCCGTCCCTTGTTTCTTCTTCTTCTTCTTCTTCTGCTTCCAAATTACTCCACACAAGTTTTCAATCGTTCCTCTCAATTCCATCATCGCATGATGATCGGGTCGACCATTGTGCTCTACTACTACCTAATAGTGTTACCGTTATTAGGTCTTTCCCCGCTCGCGCCTCTGTCAGGGACGAGGAGGTCTCTTCGCTTGGGAAGAAATTGTTAGTTAAAGACTATGATGAAGAAGATGACGGTGGTGATTTGGAAGAATACGGCCGGATAGAGGATATGGTAAGTTTGATTAATAATTAATTAATTATCCGCTCTCTAATGGTGAAAAAAAGAGAGGAGAAGAATGGAGATGAAATAAAAGATGAATCTTTATTGGTCTATTTCGTTTCTTAGTCTCCGTTTGTTTGTTTCAGTGTAAAATATTAGTACTTTTACAATGTAGAATGTTTTTGCAAGAATCAAACACTTCAAACTTTTATTTACTGGTGATGGTTGGAACATGGAAAATATTTTTCAAAACAATGACAGATTAATGGTTCAGAAATATTTTAATCGAGTAAACTCTCTTCCTCCTCCTCCTCCTCTCTCGTTTTTGGATTTAATATGAATTGGGAGAAGAAGAGAACGGATTACTTGATTTTGGGAAATGTCGGACCATGCGGGGGATGAAAAATGACTTTAATTGAAGACAACAATTTCATTCCGAAAATATTTTACTTTCAAACAAATGGCGCCTATCTTTGTCACCTTACCTGACCCTTTCCTTTCTCTTACAGTCTTAAGTCTTGTCTTATCTTATTTACTAAAGAGTCAAAGGCGTGTGCGTCCATCATTTTAATCAGATAGACAGGCCTGTTTGGATTCTCTTGAAAGTCAAATTCCTTGTCGTCTGCCACTTTCTGTTCAATCTGGGCAACAAATTTTACACGAGGGAGAGATTGTAATACTAAAAAAAGTAACATGGGTTGGTTAAGGATTCAACTGATTCACTCGAGGATCAGGTTTGTCTCACGTTCATAGTGAGCAGTCCAGTTGCTAGGATGCAGACGGCTCGCCAATGGCGGGAATTTTGACAACACTGCTTGACGCTCACTCTTGCAGACAGACAGCTCGCCTATGGCGAAAATTTTGACGACACAGCTTGGCACTCACTCTTGCAACCAGTACGACATCCTTTACAGGCTAGCGAAAAGAAATAAGTAAGGGATGCAGAAATTTGAGGTCGTATTCTCTCCTGTCCCTTTCCTGTTGGGCTATTTTGCGGGCTCGATTTGATGATTGGAATGGTTCCATTTTTTAGTTTGTCGATGAAGTCGGTAATATGGAAAATCTTATTGATTAGAGATTGTTGATTTTGAAACACACCAAGAGTTAAAACAGAGCAGCACACTGGAATCGAAACTCATTTTGTTTATGTGTTGCGATTACGTGCTAGTGTTATCACATCAACGTGACTTTTTGGCCCGCTTTTGTCTTAAGTTTTGCAATTTGTGTTTCTGCATCAACCTGATTGCTGGCTCGGTTCATGCACTCGCCGAGACTTAAAAAGTTTTGATCATCAAGTGGGTCCAAAAAGTTTCCCAAATAGGACCATGCAATCTCTTGACAATCTGCTCTGCAAAGGATTATAGATCCCTCTCATCTTTCAAAAATTGAAGTCTTCTTTCCTAAGTTGTAATTCGAAATCCATCTTCTATTCCTGGTGAATCACAGAGGTATTCAGTAGGAACTCTCTCTCTCTCTCTCTCTATCCCACACCCACCCCTCCCTTTTGTTTGGTTGAGATCAGACTATACGTGAATGACCCAGCTCGCTAATTGGGCGTGTTTCTGTAGTTTGTTTGTCCTATTGGGTTAGGGCAGCGCCAGCCCCTGTTGGTCCCCCGCTAACTTTGTCCATGGTCGTGATCTCAAACCACTAAATCAAAGAGGAATAATTAAAAAGAGAATCGTTTATGAAAGATGATAAAGAGTTACTTTTCTTTGCGTTAGATTGGAAATTTGCAGGTATAGTCAATTTGGATTTTATGATAATCCTGCAAAAAGTACAAAGATATGAAAAAAGCTGGTTTTATAGACATTCCAAACGGGTGACGATGACGATTTGATATTGGGTTTGACAGTGAAACCATGTTTACCAAGTGTCCGTTGCCAATAAAAAAATCACGAATACAGCGTGGTACACTCTCTATGATGATGTTTAGATTTCCTATTGAATGGTGATACGCCCATGTAGTGTCACTATATTTGCGATAATTACTCGTATTTCAGCTATGAAAAAGAATTTACTTGCAGCCATGCCAGATTAAGGTTGGTTATGCAAAATGAAAAGCAATAGCAAAAAACATAAACGAATAATTCTTTTTTATTGGACTGAAGTTTTAAAAGGATAATGCATTATCTAAGATTTCTATCTCATTCTTCTTAGATCCTTGTTAGATAAGATAGCGGTTTCATTGGAAGTTATATTATTTACCCATTTCGGTGATCATGTGGAACACCACAAAAGTAAGGGTATGCTAATTATTGGATTCTTTTTCCAGCCACAATTACATGCAGTTGTCATGGTAATTTGTACTACTGCAGAACCGGATGTATCATCCCCGTGGAGAAAGGAACAACACGAGTCTTATGGGAGGGGGTTAATCTTGAGTGGGAGAAGAGTGTTAACTACTGCTCATTCAGTGGATCACCACACTCAATTGAAAGTTGTGAAATATGACTTTGGTACAGAATATACAGAGTATACAGCTACAATGCTTGCTATAGCACCTGAGTGTGATCTTGGTATGATTTACATTCCTTTCTCTCTGCATCATTTTGATGCACTACTTTTTGTATCGCTAAATCTGGCAAAAAATATGAGATTTAGGCGAACATTACTTCCTTTTTTACATAAAAATGTTAAAGAAAACCAATTTGACTTTTCTAGCCCTTGATTAGATGCTCCTTAGTTGCACGAAGCGGGGGAGCGGGTGTGGGAGCGGAAGTGGGGGAGCGAGGGAATATAGAAGCTCTCAAGGTTGGGAGCGTGTACTTATATTATGAAAATAATGTAACATAGAGTATTCACTTTAAAATGTACAATAATTTAGGAAGTAAAAATATGGGCCAAGTCCTCCATAAGTGTAAGAAATGGGCTAGTGGTATAATATATAATTTTCTTTTCAAGATATCATGACTTAGGCTAGATATATATATTCATCAAAGACCAATTAATAAAGCCAAGTGATAGATCCTTGTTTTTCTATACAAATATCATATAAAAGCTCCCATCTTCATAAGGATCGAGCTCTCGTCTCAATGGGAGCGGGCTCCCGTCAAGCTCCTTAGTTGGGAGCTCAAAAGCAGGCTCCCAAGGTGGGAGTGTCACCACTTTAGGAGCTCCCTGCAACTAAGAGATGCTTTGCTTTTACTATAACGATCTGCTTTGCACTTTTATATACCACTTTGTTTTAAATATCCCTATTTGAAAGGTAATATTATCAACTGGGTTATGCTGCTTTGTGTAGTTAGAGGGTGAATTTTTCCTAATGTACGGATTTGATTATGTATCTCCAGCTATGGGCTTTTTTGAGTAGTTTGCTCTTATTTGTATTTGATTTGTGGTCATATGTTGGGCTTTTTTAGTTCTTAAATGTTTGATTCTCGAGTTTAAATAATTATTCTTGTGATTCTTGTATATACTCTCTACCTAAATGAATATTTTTTTTTTTTTTGTAGAATTTAGTCGTGCAGAAAAAGTGAACGGTCAAATAATCTATTTGGTAGTGTTTGATGTTTTCGTTTGGATTGCTAGAGATCTTGCTCAATTATATCTCAATGTCTGCATGCATAGTTGTTAAAAACCTACCATACAAGATATTTATCATACGATTCATATAGTCTCCTTCGAAAAATGATACGTTTCCCACTCCGTATCCTTTTTGTATAGAAATCCTAAAATATATATGCGTGTCCCGATTCGGTACGTATTCTACGGTTACTTATTGGAAAAAATTTGGACCTTATTTTTAGAGCAGAACCCCAAACGCATTATTGTAACTTGTTTAAACTTTGATGTAATTATGGCGACGTGCAATTAATTTCAGAGAAACCAACCTTGATATAGGGCTTGAGTTGAAGAAAGAACCATTATTAGATCGTGTTTTGTCTGAGTCATATAAGGGCTCTCACTTTCTTTCCATGACTAAGGCAGTAGGAAGCCTTAATGTGATAGATCCCATTTCAGAGAGTTAAAGTTTTGCATCTTAAATACTTTTTGTTTGAATATGTGCATGGTTTGTTGGTATTATATGTACGATACGCGTTACATATCCCGATGGAAATTATAAAATGAATTTTTTTTGATACACATACGTATCTCTGTAACGTATCCCGATTTGGAAACACAAAATTGCAGCAAATAAGGGTTGGTTCGTCAAAAAAGAGAAGCAACATGGACTTTTGACCAATTTTTGATAAAAACAATTGGGTGATATTATATGTGGTGATTTGAATGCAGCAATTCTAACAGTCAATGATGATGAATTCTGGAATGGAGTTAAGCCAGTGGAGTTCGGGGATATGCCATCACCTGGGGATAAAGTGATCATTACTCGCCTTCGAGAAGATAGAGATTATTTGCCTTTGGTGACTGCTTGTGTATTGAGCTCGGGCATGACACGCTATTCGTTTTGGGGCACCGAACTTCTGGCTTTTCAGGTACGTTAAAGGGAAAATTTCTGCGAAATTTTGTTCTTAGTACTACAAATCATATGGTTGAGTCCCTCTTCTTTTTTAGGAGTTTAATTTTAGAAATCTCCATATTACACAAGAAAACCTCCAATGGTTTTTATTTTTATTATTATTATTATTATTATTATTATCGTTTGCAGATAGATTGTGTCGTCTTTGTTGTAAATTTTTGTAATAGCGTCATGGTGTAGAGTAGTTACTTTAATGTCTCAAATACTTTTCTTACCCTATTTTCTCATAACTATCAAATTGCAAAATGTGGTACATCATCAAAGATGCAAAAACAGTGGAGTTATTGAAATTTTAGTTAATAGTTAAACTGGTTCCAAAATGACAGCGAAGGTATGCCAGACTTACCAGTTGTTTAGCCTTACCTCTTAAGAAGGAAATAAAACTTCATGCTAAAATATGGGTATAACAATAAGCAATCCATACGGCAAACTATTGGAAAACTCTAATGTAGAACTATCATTATGCATATTTTGCAGAGAAGATATTGCACATTATTAAGTTGGTTTAGGTTGGACATAGAGGAAACTACAATTAGACAAATGGATTGTGTTCCTATCACATCCGACTGTTTATTGAACCCTAAACACTCCTCATACACTTTTGGACACACGTGTCCAATACTTTTTTTTTTTTCCGTGTCCACAATTATGGAATAAGAATCTTAATTCAAACACATTCGACACTGTTTCTACAATGTGTTCTGCAAGCTGTCCTGCAACGTGTCTGACACTTCTCTGTTGTGAATGACTAAGAAATAAGTGAGACCAGCACTTCTGTTTCGAATCCACCACCACTTCATACACACATTAGGTATAAACCTAGTTTACTATTCAAATCAATTAAGATTCTGCTAGGGCTTGCAATCCCCATCAATAATCACTAAGGGGATTATTGGGACTCGCGTATTTGCATAGACTATCTTAGGCTTGGCAAGAATCGTCTCGTTGGCACGACTGATCTCTCCTAGCATATTATATCTCAATCACCTGAATCGCAATCTAAGAAAACCATTGCATGAATATACTTAATATCGCAAATATAATACAAAGATAGGTAGGAAATATTCAAACCAATTCATATAATGAAAGAGTCCTTGTCATACAATCGAATTTGAATGGTAAACTTAGAATCAATTCAAGAACATAGTTACTTGAATGGTGGCTTCATCTACATCCAAGAGATTGGTTTAGCCACTCATGATGAGATGAGTCTTTGAAACTTCTCTCCCTCCTTTCCTTACCCCAAATAATGTATGTGGTTATGTATTTATAGGAATAGGAGACTTCTTTCCAAAGATGGTAGGGTTCCAAGATATAACAGAGAAATTCGTGTAGAATTCTTTCCAGCTCTTTAGGGTCATCTTGTGAGCCTGTTTTGACCTAGTCAAAATTGGGAAATTGGTCAAATTACTATTTCATGCAAAGTTGTAGCTCTTTAAAATTTAAATTAGCTTTCCAACCCAATTTGAATTGCCTCAAACGAATAAACCAACGGATATTTAGGGTCAAAATACTGAAAGTTGTCCTGATTCCACTTCCAACTTGGGATTCAATCAAACTCTTGCTTTTTCTTTCCAAATTAGATTGGTGCATATTTTCTTGATGGTTTTCTGAATATCCATGACTTCTAAACCTTCTAGGATTGTATTTTTTCTTTATTCTTCACTTGGACTTACCAATTCAACGGCTCCCCGGTGACCTATAACAACAAAATAGCCCAAAGTAATTCAACTAACGTGTATTAAGAACTTAAAAGTATAAACACTTGTCCAATACATTTTTTTCGTGTCCGCGATTAGGAAATAAAAATCTTAAATCAAACACATGTGCGACACTCTTTCTGGAACCTGTCCTGCAACTTGTACAAAACTTCTTTGATGTGAATGACTAAGAAATAAGTGTGATTGACACTTCTGTGTCCATGCTTCTTAGCACATAAGCATTGTTTGCTGCAGTGTCAGTGTTGCAGCTTATGAGTTTCCCATATCATAAGTTTTGTGCTACACTGCATTGTCTTTAGATCTAAACTGTTAAGTGATAAAACCGGAGAAGAAAATGCCCGTTGACATAGCAAACCTATCAAACTGGTCAATGGGTCAAAAAAATTGGCCCTTTTTTTTTGCAGTATATATAACTCTACACCGCTGCTCGAAGTATTACAGACTAGAGTTTACAGTCAAGTTTATAACTTCTCTAGCATATGTGGGATTGTAAGAGTTTTGGGGAGTGCTTTTGTAGAACAAGAAAGCCTCACTTGTTTGGTGCTTATTGATGTGGGATTTTGGTGCAGTAAATTTAGAGCGTGTTTTTTGTCCTTTTAGCGTCCTCTAGTTTTAGTAGGGTCCTCAAGTCTATGAATAGGTGTTTAGAGTCCTCGTTAGGTAGGGGTTTTTTTTTATAATTTTTTTATCGTTTTGAGAAAGATATTCGAGAGGTTCCCTAATTGTAATCAAATCACTGATTCTCGAAATGGTCGTCATCCCCAACCCACAAAAAACTTGGGAATTCTTGGTTGGGAATTGAAAAACTGCATGTAAAGAACGTTTTCAATCACATATTATGGACAACAAACAAGACAAGTTATTTGTACAAGTGCATCTAATATCTGTAGTATTTGTTAATTGTTATCTTTAACAGGTTTGTGACATAATTATGATGTCATGTTTCAATTCTTGGTTGAATTGTCCGGTTTCCAAATTTTGGCTATTCTTTTTGCACAGTTTCTTTATGCTTTCGTGCCGAAAACAACTTTTGAAAATGATGAAGAGGCTAATTTTTGTGTATGCTTTTTGAATTTTTCTTTCTTGATGTTGAAAAGAAAATTCTGCTTTTATTAAGCGACTTTACCATAAGTGCGGCTACAACAAACACTCGCATACTTATACATATACCAAACCAAACGAGCCTTATGTCTCAATCACTTGGGATCGGCTATTCATGTCATGAAGATCTGAAAGGCTTTTTACGTGCTGTCTGTCAGCTACCTAATGCACAACCCTCCTCCATTATCCGGGCTTGGGATTGGCTGGGAAAGAAAGATAAGGCTTTAAGCACGAATCAGGCAGAGTTGCATACTTATACATACATATGTATATCATCTTTGATTTTCAATACATCGATGGGTTATCATTACTTATAAAAAAAAAAATACATTGATGGGTTATCAATTTAAGTATATATAGTTTGTAGCACGTTTGATTGATAATCATATATCTTCTTGTATTAGCTAGGACTTGTGTCAAATGTCAAACCGAATCTGCCAATTCTATAGGGATGACCCTAAACTTTTTGGGCTACGCAACGAAATTTAAAATGATAAAACTTAAGAAAAATGATCATTTTTTGGATGACCTATGATTTGATCAATTCCAACTTTGGGAAGTTATGCTAAGGAGGGAATTATAATTACTACACTTTGTTTTTCAAGTAATGCTTTCATTTGGCGAACAATCATCCATTGATGATCCTTCTAATTAATTGAGCACTTGTATTGGTTATTTATTCCCTTTGTAAAACTTATGTCCATTGGCTTTTAGTATGTTCTTATTGGTACATTGGAGGGTATGGGAAACAAACTCTTGACCTCTCAGTGGGGAATGAAATTCTAGCCATTGGGCTCAAGGTTGCTAATCTCGTACCATACCGGCCGGTATGGACCGGATTTATGTGAAACCAGTACTTTTCATCTCTAATACCGGTCTTTACCAGCGAGTACCGGGATATCCGGCCAATATCGGGCAAGATGGAGGTACCGGCGATTTCGTCCGGTACCATTTTGCACGACTGACTGGGCCTTACAAACCCCTCGGTCCCATCTCATTCAATCGCCAATAGAGAGAGAGAAGGAGCCCGTGCACGCGAGATTGAGAGAGAGCGAGAGAGGGGGGGGAGAGCGTTAGCTATACCGTATATCCCATACCGAGAGAGAGAGAGAGAGGAGGGGGGGAGGGAGAGAGAGCTAGCTATACGGTATAGCCCATACCGAGAGAGAGAGAGTCGCAACAGCAAAGGCGAGGGGAAGTGGCTGTTGGTGCTGGTAGAAAAATTTATGAAGTGTTCGAACCCTAAAAAAGGACCAAATGACCCTTTTGCACGTGGAGTACTTTGTTCACAAAAGGAAGTAGGGAGATGACCGGATGAGTCCACTAAAAGAAGGGTTTTGTTTCCTATTTTTCTGAGCTTAAAGTTTTTTTTTTTCTTTTAAATAAAGTTTGAACTCTCAAGATTTGATACTTACGGGAGCTTTTATAATGAGAGTGGAATTTGTGTTTTCCAATGAAAGTTTATGTTATAATAATTGGACGACATGGGAAAAAATATAAATTTATAACTATATAAGGGTAATACCGTAATAGCGCTATATCCGAAACAGTATCTGACCGGTACCGGTATGTATCGTACCAATAGAAAAACCAGTACCCTAACTGGTACGGTATTCAGAACCTTGATTGGGCTAGCCTTGATGGTTAATAGATTCTGATTATCAACTATAAACATTAAGTGATATCAATTGAGGCCCAAGAGAAATGATATGTTTTCTGTTTTGGCTAGGATTAGGGTTATGCCTAAGTCGGGCTTCCATTTTTTGGTCAAAATTTGGGAGCCCAAAGCGACTGCACTGATCTTTGCAACTGTATCGGTCTGTTTTTGGTTCACCAAATCAAAATACTTTGCTTGCATTTAACAGATCAATGTAGGCTTGTCAGGAGCAACTTGCAGTGGACCTGCTTTTGATGAAAGATGCAAATGTGTGGGATTGAAGCTTCAGTCTGAAAACTACAAAAGTGATTTTATACCTGCGGAAGTTATTAAGCACTTCATTCAAGACTATGACAAGAATGGAGCATATACCGGTATGCTTGGATTTTGCAACTTCTTGCAATGGGCAACCCTAATGTATATTCTATCTTCTTTGTCGTAGTCAATAAATTGCAGTGACTGTACCACATCGCCAACCATGTAACTCATGTATTCTTGCATACATGTTTGGGCACTGTCTCGTAGATTGGCTTGGTGAAATAGATTTCTGTGAAGATGCGGACTATCAACACCTAGACAAAAAGAAAGGCCCACGGTTCGAGTCTGCATAGACGCGATAAGTAGAAATTAAATTCAAAGTAGCCCTATAATTTAAAGAACTCTTCAATCTAAACATAAAAGCTCTTAAAAATCTATACGGTTGAATAAAATGGAGGAACCTCTTACGTGGTTAAGTAACAAATGAGGGAAAAGCCTGTCTTTTCCTTGCTCGCTCTCATAGAGGTTGCGATACTCTCAGAGTGTGGAATACTCTATTTCTTGGTTTTTATCGAAAGTCTTTTGGCGTTGGAACGTGAAACGAAACGTCCCTAGAGTAAACAAACGTAACTAGCTGGTTCAATCAAAATGGATTCTTGGTAACATGGGGCCTAGAGAAAGAAAGAAAGAAAGAAATGCATGAATTCGTATTAGATTAGGTGCATAATAATATTTTTAAAATCTTAAATTAATTAAGTGAAATAGAAAAACCTTTTATCTGTTCGCTTATTCCACTGGATCTTACGAAGCCTCCTCATGTATGACATGATTTGGATATAAGCACAAAAATGATTCTCTTCATTTGAACTGGTCTATCCTTTATATGGTTTTTGCATGGACGGTAGTTGGAATTAGCGGCTCTCCTATGTTCTCTCATCTGGGATCCCTAAGGAAGACGATCAAGTTGGTCCTTGCTTTTCGAGAAGCCACTTTTATATAATTTAGGCAAAAGGAAGGAAAATTCATGGACCAACACCATCTAGAAGCTGATTTACTCGCCTTTCAAGATAAAATCCTATTCTCTCCTATCTCCCTATCCGCTCTTCTCGCCTTCACAAGCTTCTCTCCTTGCCTTATTTTAAAAAAAAGTCGTGCCACCCCGCCCATCTAATTAACATTGACTCAACGCAGCTTCCCCCATGTTTTTTAGATATTCTATTGTGAATTATATGATGAGTATCAATTACTCCCTCCGTCCCTTTTTAAGTGTCCTGCTTCGTAACTCCAACTTATTAAAAAGACATCATCATTATACCTTTCACATCAACTTTTTCCTCCACTTTCCCTACTTACCCATCATCATTACACTTTTACTCACTAACTTTTCAAAATGGAATCTACTTTTAGGGACAAAATAGACAATGCACCAACGTTTACCACTAACTTTACAAAATAGACACTTATTAAGGGACAGCCCAAAATGGAATACTGGACTCAAAAAAAGGGACGGAGGGAGTATTTATTTTACTTTGATGTGGAAACGTAACAGTGGTTATATTGTCTTTTTAAAATTGGCCCTTACAATTCATAATCAATCATACATAAGTTTACAAGATTCAGCTATCTAGAGTAATAAGAATTCCATTTGGACTCACCCTAGGCACCTTATCAGTTAGAATTGTGAAAGTATTATGCATTGTGATCTCGTCGTATCTTGTATTTTAGGCATAAAATCGTATCGTGATAATATCGTAATCATATCTCTTTGTAATCTTCTATTTTAGGTATAGATTTCTAGGGATTTCTAGGCTTTTCTCTATTTAAGCTTGTGTTAGCATTGTAACCATATGCTGTCATTATTCAGTAATGCGGATTAGTTCTCTCTCCCATATGTTAAGTCACATGGTATCAGAGCCTAAGATCTAGGCCTGTGGGATATTTGCTTTCCGGCGGGTGGCTTATGCCTCGTTGTCATCCGCCGGGCACTTATCTATTTTGTCACCGTCCTCTGCATCAGTCTTTGTTTGCCTTCTTCTACAACTGTTGGCAGCATTTCAGTCTCTGCATCAATCTGTTTTGCCTCTGTTTCTGACGTTGCCCGCCACCAACGGCTCTGTTTCTGATGTCGTCGGACGGTAGCACCTTCGGCAACCACTGTAGCACTTCCGGCAAGTCCTCCTGACCTCCGACGCACCTCCGCCAGTCCTCCACAGACCTTCGACGACCTTTAATTCTGCTCCGACAGCTTTCCAACCTCTGTATCAGCTCTGACAACCCTCGCCGGAGCTTCCTCTGTCTTCGGCAACCCTCGCCGGAGCTCCATATGCCTTCGGCGACCCTCGTTGGAGCTCAAAATCCTCAGATCTGCTGCGTAGGTGCTCGAAACCTCTGAAAAACAGCCTTCTCTGACCTCCATCAGCACTCGCCAAGCTCTTTCAGCCTCCGGCGACCCTCGCCGGAGCTCTGTCAGCCTCCTGTGCTATGTTTCTCTGCTCTTTTTGGCCATCAGTGAACCATGGGGGTGTTCGTAACTCACTTTGGTTGCATCTATGTCTCCGTTTCTGACTTTTACTTTGTTTCTCTACCTCTGATTTTCTGGCTTTGTTAGGGCTCTCTCCTCTGTTCTGGTTTATTTGGTTACCTTTAGGTATCTGTTCTAGCTCTCTCCTCTGTATCTGGCTCTTCTGTGTGTCTACATCTGTTCTTATGTCTGCTATCCTAATCTGTTCTGACTGAATTATCTGTCTGTCCGACAACCTATATTTCTGCCTTTTGTCTGAGGACCTGTATTCTGTCTGTCTTCTGCATGCGCCTCCGGGGCTCCTTGCTCAATCAAAGGTTGAGCATCTGGCTTGATGTGTGTCAAGCGTCTAACTCTGACTCTGTTGTCGGGACCTCTGAGTTGTAGCAACCTATCTGAATTTGGTACTGAAGTTTGCTCGTGACTTAAAAAATCTGGATTTCTTTGTGCTATTCTGCCTGCTTCCTTTGGAGCTGTACAATCTCAGTTTTGCAGGTTTTGGCTCTCGGTTTTGGACCTTTACAGCACCATTTTAGCAATGTTTCAGCCCCAATTGCACCAAGATGCACACCATTGCTCGGTTTTGTTACTTCTTTGGCAAACTCACGATGCTCTCCGGGCTCGCATCATGAGTTTGAGGGAGGGTGTGAAAGTATTATGCATCATGATCTCATCGTATCTTGTATTTTAGGCATAAAATTGTATCGTGATAATATCGTAATCATATCTCTTTGTAATCTTCTATTTTAGGTATAGATTTCTAGGGATTTCTAGGCTTTTCTCTATTTAAGTTGTGTTAGCATTGTAACCATATACTGTCATTATTCAGTAATACGGATTAGTTCTCTCTCTCATATGTTATGTCACAAGAATGGGATGGATTTGCTTTGTCTAGACCTTACTGGGAGGATGGTGTCAAAATTGCTCCCATGACTCTATGGATAAGTGGCTTTAGGGCCGATCAAAATAGCTTCTGGTCCTTTGGCCTCTATATGAAGGTCCACCTTTTCCTAATACTAAGGATTTAGTGATCCCATCTATCTATTTGTATCTAATGCCAGCGCTGCTACACCTTATTTCTTTGTTCCTTCCCTTAAATCATGTGGTTGGTTCTTCAAATTCTTAACAATCTAAGCATCCCCATTCGTATCTTCAAACGACAGGACTCCCACTACTTGGCATCAAGTGGCAAGAGATGGAAAATCCTTATCTGCGCATGTTAATGAATATGGAACATGATGAACAAGGCGTCCTTATTACGGAAGTCAATCCTAACTATCCAGAATCTGCGATTCTAAAACCAAACGATGTTATTCTCAGCATTGATGGGATTAACATTAATAATGATGGTACAGGTAAATCTTTTGTCCTGTTTTCCCCTTTGTTTTATGCAAGATTTGATCCTCAGACAACATCTCTATATTTATGCTCTACTTGCAATCAAATTTCAGTTCCATTTTTAAGAGGACAGAGGATAGAATTCAGCTATCTTATTGGCAAGAAATATGTTGGCGATAAGATTGTTATTAAAGTGCGCCGAGGTTTAGAGATATGTGAATTCATTACAGAACTCGCAACACACATTCAATTCGTCCCGGCCAACATAATTGGGAGGCCTCTTCGGTATTACATTATTGGAGGATTTGTTTTCACAATTCTTTCTTTTCCATACATGCAAGTTATGGTGAGTAGTTCACTTAGATATCTTGTGGTAGCTCTTTTGATAAAACTTAGAATATTATTTCATTAATCAGTTTTGCTTTATAATTGGTATGGAATGTTCCTAACCGTTGTGCTTCCTTTTCTTGTATTTATTAAAAACTTCTTACCCTAGGATGATAGGTACGATGATAATGAGAGGCCAGACGAAGACGAGCTTTTATTCCAGGCTTTATACGAAGAGCGTGTTGTGCTTCTTGAGGTCTCCTCCTGTTCATTTTTTATTATTATTCTCATGTGTTGTGAAAATTTATTGTATTCACAAATTGAATCGGAATGCATTTAGGCGAGAGAGAGGCTGAACCCACAAGGACTTCTGCTTTGTAGCAAAATGACATTACTTTAAATCCATTAGACACTAACCGGCGTGTCCCCATGTTGATACGGGGACAAGGGGACACTCCATTCTCATGTCTGGTTTATGTATATTAATAAAATGCTTCTATCGATAACTATGTTTCCACTGGTTTAAAAAAAATATTTATTTATTGTTGTCGTGTCCCCTGCCATGTCCATGTCTCAGTGTTTGTATCCGTATCCGTGCTTCATATCATGTGATGATGAAAGATATCAAAATTTGACATTATGATGTACAAAGTTGGAAAAAAGTAGTTCTTACAATTCTTCATGTTAAATTCAATTAGAATTCGTTAAGGATTTCTTAAGGATTCCGAGCCGTGTCCATGTCTTGTTTTTGAAGGATTTCTCAAGTCCCATGACTGCTATATTCTTCATAACTTATCGTATCTTATCTATTATATAAGTTGGGACATACAGTGATATATATACATGGCAATATAGTTATATATATGTGATTGAACCTATCCTCAACGTGTCGGTGTCCTACTTTTTGGATAAATAACAGATCCGCGTGTCCATGCCGTATTCGTGTCTGTATCCGTGCTTCTTAGCCTCTAGCCATGAGATTGTAGTCTAGTCCAAAGTTTTGTAGCTACCAATGACTTAATAACCCATCTAGGCTAGCCATCACGTGGGTCATGCAAACCATATGGGTTGACAACTTTGCTGATAGCTTTGACGATATATTTGCAATATTCAACTTTTCCTTCATAATCAACAATTGTGTGTGGATGTCAAAAAGATAATTATATTAACATATTAAGCACTACTTAAGAACCTAGAAATATGATATTTGGGACACAATTACCAATTTTGACAATATATTTGCAATTATCATCTTTTCCTTCATAATCAACAATTGTGTGTGGATGTCAAAAAGATAATTATATTAACGTATCAAGCACTACTTAAGAACCTAGAAATATGATATTTGGGACACAATTATCAATTATTATGCTTATTAGGTAGCCTTGGTGGCACAGTGGTGCTAGGCCATACATTTGCTCATCCTTAATTGTTTTTAAGGTTTTTGCGCAAATATATATCTTTAGGGTATGTTGTACTTATTTTTGGAGTGTGAATGTGTTTGTTAGGTGCTTAAAGCTGACATCAATGCTGGGTATGAGACGGAGTTTACACTGCAGAATCAGGTTTGGAAATTTGTGTCGCTTTCAGTGCTATCAAATTATGAATGAACAAACCCATTGATGCTAATTTGCTTATAAATGCCTCTTTTGCTTATTTCAATGTAGGTTCTCGTCACTTTCAATGATAAGCCTGTTGAGGGACTACATAGGTTGGTCAGTATGGTAGAGACTTGTAATGAGGATTTCATGAAGTTCACATTTGGAAACAAGAAGGTGGACCCCTTTCCATTTTTATTCTTAGTTTTCAGCAAAGGCCTCCTAATTTTATCATCAATTTTTCATCATCTAGATTTTTTTTTCCTCTTTCAGTGGGATCAAGAAACCCGAGGGATTGTTTTGTCTGCGTCATTCTTCTTGCCATTTTTGTGTTATGACAACCCTATAATTACCATATCATTGACTAATTGTTGATCTTGATTTAACCATCCTATTAACGTTGGCAAGTTTGTTTTGGTCATTTTTGTGTAGACTCTGGTATTGCCGACAAACATTGCCAGATCAAGAACTCCGGATATCCTTAAAGCACACTCTGTAAGTTGTGCTATGTCTGATGATCTGAAGAAATTAGTGAAGTTGACTTGAGGCGAAGAAAGTCAAGTATGAATATGAAATTTGAACAGTTTCGGGGGAGCCAGAATTTCTGTAAAACATTTGTCATTCTTTTTCCCTTTTTAAGTTGTTTAAGTTGTTGAGTAGGAAGGAAATGTTTTCGGTACCAACTGCTGCACTGCTTAATGTGGTTTGTGTTGATGCTTTGCTTGAGTTGGATCCTTGGATTTATTTATTTATTTTGTTGAGAAACCTTGGAATTTTCCGAGAGAGGAGACATTAGAAAACTCAATTTGTTAAACTTCCCTCTCATTGCATTTTTTTTCATCACTGTTTTCCAGTTCCATTCCTGTAGGATTTACCTAGTTGCATCGTTGGAAATGTGGGTCCAAGTGCTGCGCAATTTCACAAAATTAAGGAGGTCTGATGTGATTTTGGAGAAGAGAGACTGATCGAGAGGCATACAATACGAATGGAGTGAGTGGACATCCAATTGCAAACCTACCTCAAACCAGTGTCCCAACAGCAGCGTCTATGCATTTTGGGATCCATTCCATCCCACTGAAAGGGCAAATCTGATCATTGTTGAGCTGACAATGACTAGGTCTAACGAGTATATGCATCCCATTTACGAACCTCAGCAACATCGATCATGGCCATGAAATCTAGAAACTGAAGCTGATTGAATTAACTTTTACTGTACCTTTTTACGGATAAAGAGTTTTAAGAAGTACTATTTGTTTATTCGATCGAGTAATCATTTTAATTTGCTTATGTGCTGCTGTGTTTGAACCTGGTACTGGGTACTAAAATATAAGTATGCACCATTGTTGGTCCCCGGTTGAAATGTGAAGCGACTAGAAATGTGCTGAACAGCTTTGATTTGATCGAGAGATATTAGAGAGATGTATGGAAATGCCATTCTATTTCCCTCTGCCAAACGAAACGTTGAAGTCTAAACCCGGGTTGCACCTGCATCCCCCATATCATAAAATAGTAAGTACTACTAATAATTATTGTTGATATTGCAATTTGCAAGTGGTCCCCAATTAAACCCATATGCCTCCCAAACTGAAATAAAATAAAACCCATCTAATAGGAGTACATCACTGGTTCCTAAATCTCATGCAGTAGTAAAAACCAATAGAGTTGCCCAAACATACATGACTGGTCCACAACTCCAGATCCATCTCCCTCGTGAGAAGCTAATTTTCTCCATTTCTTTCCCACTAATGGTTTTTTCCTTTTCCTTAATGTAATTTGTTGTTCGTATCTGTCTCCTTTTGAGGTGATCCAGGAATCTTCAACAGTGTTTTTGGTCTTTCAAAAGGATGAATGGGGTGCTTCAAGTTTTGGCAAGGATTCTGAATTGAGAAGCTTAGAAGTTGGACTAGCTTGTGCAGCCTCTGACATAGACAGCAATGCTCTAGCTATACTGGTGGAAGCACTACTACTTTCTCTATCTTCTTCACACACACACTATGTCTGCATGTCAGATGGCCCAGCTATTTTTATGTGACGCTCAAAACCCTTAAGCTTGTGAAAGGGGGTTAAAATTCCTTTCCTCTCTAACTCGTCCCTTTACCGACGATCACAGTTCATCATCATATCTCCAACATCATTCCTATGCTCTTAAGCAACTTTAAACATCCAATTACAATTGTCAATTGCAATAGACTTTAACTTTTGTCAAAGGATAAGAATATACAATCAACCACTTAAATCCCTTCTACCCACTACATTTCCTATCCAACTTAGTATTGTAGGCCAAAAAACCATGTTTAACTTACTGTTCAAAATAAAAATAAAAAACTTTTGTTCAAAATAAAAAAACCCAGCAGATGCTGAATTTAACACTGCATCAAAATCTCCATCTTCATCAAATGAAACTATTTTCTGACGCTTCTTAGGATTCTTGCTTGGCTTCTGAACTTGTTTCCAACCTTGATTTAAGCCTTGGTTCTTCTTTAACAAGATCCTGTATCACTCTATCGTGTTTATTGAGCTTGGAAGGGCCATTCTTGCATAAGTTTGAGATTTCCTTCTCAAGCTGACCCTTAGTTTTATTCAGGCTTCTCAAGTCTCTCAGTCGCCAAAACCTGCTGTAGGGTTAAATTATTGCGCGAAACCTGGATAGCACTATCATCCTCCTCACCTTCTTTTCCCCTGCCATCAGAGACGTGATTTTCAATACTTGTAAAGTTCTTGACCTGTTCAACACTAGATGCAACAGCTTCTATTTCTATTTTAACGGCCCTTAATTTGATATATAGTTCTGCATGGTTGTTGATTGGCAATTCATTGTTTGCTGAACTGCAAAGAAGTTCCTCCTCCCTGCTTCCTCCAGGTACGCTACTGTCCCCAGTGTTATTTCTTGCCTGCCATCGGATAACAGCTATCATCAGATTTGATTCAAAAAATTAGAGAATGCTGACAACCAATGGGCAGTAGAGCACAACCATGGTCTCCTTGGCCACGAGATTAATATATTCATCAAATAAGCTAACAGTTCATCAGTCTCCAGATGTCAAGTATTCAGGTGTATCTCCTAGTCCTACCTATCCTAGAGGAAAGGTGCAAGGTCCAACGTAAAATGCCATGACAAGATACACAATCTGTAATAGTGTGCAAGTGCGATAGTTTAAACAATTTCAGCAGGTTCTAAACGGATATGATGCCACTTCATTCTTTTGAGTACATACACGACTATCAAAACTCGAGAAAAAGCATGTCTACAATTATTACCGTCCTACTAGTGATACGCATTTCTGACAGTGCTTCTTAGAAAACCACAATGTTAGGAGGCCAATAACATGTAACGTCAAAATCCATCAACAAAAAAAGGATCAAGGACCTCTAGACGCATTGCCGACATAGCCAGAAACATATGGCAGATCACTTCATTTATAGCTAGAATACTGATATGATATCCTGAAAGAATCAATTCATGACTTCTAGAAACAGCTAAGCTTTCTAGTTCATCCAGACTTTGTGTGAACAAAGTTAAGTATAAACGTATAAACGTACTAAAATAACGTATCCCGATAATGCCTTGAACACAAACTAGAGGCTATGTAATCCTACTGAACAAGAAATTAGGCTACTGTCAATATCTATCTTTCAGCAGAAAATGCAATCAAGACCTTACCCAATGAAAAGGCGAAAAGAGATAAGAAGGAAATTAACAAATGAGTATGGTATACGCTATACAGTAGCAACCAATGCTAACATATCGCGTACTCTTCCGGGTTAGCAGATGCGACACCCAAACTGCTTAGCGGAACTCTATCCTCCTCTTCTTCTTCAATTTATTGTCAATTCCTTAGCCAAGAGATCACCTGGTACAATAACTTACCAATAAATTAAAAACTTTTTACCCACATAAAGACCTAACCAAATTTTTAGCAGCTCAACATATATGCTTGTGTTGTTCCACTAAAACCAGTCAACTGTCCTAATGTAAGCACTAGCTACCACTGAAAAGCCACAAAAGCAACAAGAAAAATGCAGTTTAATCCAAATAACCCTAATTAGTTGTGACGAACAGAGAGTCAGATTTGAGCCATTAAACTGAGCTACTATTTCCGCTACATTACTAATTAAATGGGATCATAAAACTTACATTTGCGATAAATAAACTAAATTCTACAGTAGTCGTATATCACTTCAAATAAAATAGCTAATGATTAGTACAAGAATTACCTACAACAAATTTTTATTTTATTTTGTGAACAGTTCAAAGCCCTAATTTATTTAAGAGAGAGAGAGAGACCTTAGAAACACGAATTTCGTATGATTTCATGATAATGTGCGGTTTTTGGTGTTGGTGGATGATTGTCTGGTGGTGAATGATGGCGGTTGTCGGCTCACAGGTTGGGGAATCATATATCTATACAAATATGGAGAGAGAGAGAGAGAGAGAGAGAGAGATGGTGTGAGGTAGCAATGAGATTAATGTAGTGGTGAGAGTTGTTCGATGGTGGCAGACCGGTGGTGATGAAGATAGAGGCGGTAGGGAGCGGAAGAGAGGAGATGGGAAGGAAGGAATGCGATGACGACAATAACGTAAATTACCATTCCTAAACGGGGTAGACATGTAATTTCATCATAAACGGTGTCGTCTAATACTTCCCCACTACTATTTCTAACAGATAAGTCCTGGCTTGGATTTTACCCAAAAAAAAAAGTCCTGGCTTGGGTGGTTTTAAAGCCGTTGGATGCCATCAATAATGACGTGGCAGCCGTTGGATGCATTTCCTGGGCTATAGAACAGATAAATACTCCTCGAGAGAAAAAGTGACAGTCTAATATACTGTACAACACAGAAACGAAACACAAGAGAGAGAGAGAGAGAGGGGTAAGATGAACAACTTGCTCGCGCCGGCGATGCAGCTCCTCCGACGACCCATCATATTATGACCCATTAGAATAATAAGATCTTTGCATTGATTCAAACGGAGTGAAAATTTGAACACTTAATTTTTTGAGACCATTTATATATTAAAAAATATGGTAAAAAAATTAAGTGTTCCAATTTTTAATCCGTTTGAACGGGTGTGAAAATCTTATTATTCTGATAATATTATTCTAAAGAGACATAATCAAATTTTATCTCTAGAGTTCTCATAATCATATTTCTGCTCCATAAGATTGCAAATTGATGGTAAGGATTTTTTTTAAAACCAAAACGTTGTCGTTTAGTCGTGTGGGTAGGGGCTACTGTGCCAGGGAGGCAGCAGAGCCCCCGGGTACCAATTTATTTGGATTGAAGGAGTAACTTATTTTCATAAAACGAGCAACTTATTTACGAGCAACTCAGGGAGTAACTTAGAATCATACACGGTACAACTTAGGTTCATACAGGGGACAATTTCGGTTCATATGCATCATAAACATCACCAGATCTTCGAGTGAATATACCAGATCTTCGAGTGAAATAACATCATAAGCATCATTAACACTAATTTCCGATATACCCAAAAAAAAAAAATTCATTAACACCACCACAACCCCGCCTCCTCCACCAATCACCATCACCATCACCAGATCCCGCCATAGCCGCCACCCACCGCCTCCAGATCCCGATAGCACCCAAATCCACCCAGCCCTCCACCGAACACGAATGAAAGGTACAGCTATGAAGAGCAAAATGCAAAAAAAAAAAAAAATCTTCAAAACTCAGCAGACAAACATTTAAGGAGTGTCCAGATCTTCGTGAAAATATGAACAATTCTTCCCCCAGATCCTGACATCCCGTCCAGATCTTTCAAGCTTAGGTCCAAACCCAGATTCAACTTAGGTCCATAGAAGGGGCAACTTAGATTTATAGAAGAGGTAACTTAGGTCCAAACCCAGACTCAATTACATATCGACTCATGATCTTATACAAGGGGCAACTTAGATTCATAGAAGGGGCAACTTAGGTTCATAGAATGGGCAATTTAGGTCCATAGAAGAAGCAACTTAGATCCAAACCCAGATTCAACTTTGGTTCATAGAATGGGCAACTTAGATTTATAGAAGGGACAATTTAGGTCCAAACTCAAATTCAACTACATATCAACTCATGATCTCATACAAGGGACAACTTAGGTCCATAGAAGGGGCAACATACGTCCAAACCCAGATTTAACTGCAAACTGACTCCATGTATGGAGATTTTCTTTTTCTCCGTTTCATGTATTGGGAATTTCGTTTTTCCCCGTTTCATGTATGTGCAATTTCACAAAAACTTGAGGACATAATAGTTATTTTAGGTGGCCCTTTCCATGTACTGACAATTTCTTTTCTCCTTTCCATATCCAGATGAATTTGGAAAAAAGTGGTCCATGAATGAGGCATTATTTGCCCCTCTTACCACTGTCTGGTAATTCCCCAATATAATTGCATTCCAGTACTACATTACAAGCAGCAGCCGTCTGTCAAGAACGAATAATAATAAAGTCAAACTTTTTTCAAACCGGAAAATAATTTGTTTTGCATATGTGCAGAAAGTGTTAAAACTACCATGCGGTCGGATGGTTCGTTGTACAGTAAGAAATTCAATGACAGTTTTGTAGTACTATCTCTTTGAGGGAGAAACTTTTTAGTATACCGGGATATCAAAACCCTTGGTATCTTTTCCGGTCCGGTTTCAATTTTTCGGCCATTTTCTGATTACACTTAGATGATCGATTCCGTTCATTTTGTAGAGTTTGACGAAAACCATAATCAAATCCAAATTCGTGTCCATCGGACTTTAATAAATACACGATCTGCACACGTGAAAATTGCAAAAAAAATAAAACTGGGCTCAGAATCAGTGTGGTTTTGGATCCAATTTTGGTTTTCTTCAATTTTCATGTGTGCCGATAATGTATCTACAAAAATTCGATGAACACGATTTTTGGTATGTTTAAGATTCTCGCCAAACTCTACAAAACGAACGGAGTCGATCATCCAAATGTGATTGGAAAATGGCCAAAAAATTGAAAACGAACCGGAGGAGATACCAAAGGTGTTGGTATTCCCGGTATACTAAAAAGTTTCTCCTATTTGGGGTGTAACGGGTGTTGTTAATGCTAAAACTATTTTTGTTTGTGTTGAAATTCTAGTGCGTAAAAGTTTAGTAACTTGCATGTGGTACAATGTTTTTTTATGCACTACAAATTACCTTGCATGTGGTCTAATTTATTTGGAATAATGAATGATTATCTATCTAAACCCCAAAAGGTTTGACCTAGTGAAACAATAAATTAATTAATAAGAGTTTGTCCACCGTGAATACGCATATTTGAATTCCAAGGAGCTAAAACATTCCAAGCATTAGTTGAAGATTTTCCGAATCATTAACTTCAGAGATCCGAAATTAGTTGAGGTATGCTCAAAGAGGTCCGAACATTCGATCATGAAAATAAATAAATTTAATGCATCTATTGATCTTTTTGGGTATATGATTATCTACTAAATTTTGATTAAATTTATCAACAGTGATACAACTATACACAAACTCTAACACATACTCACTCACTCATAAAAGAGGGTGAGTCACACACTGGACACCACAAAAACACACAAATACTTGCGCATGCTCTTACACAATAGGGGTGGGTCCCTTTTTTCAATTTGTATAAGACCCACGCCTATTGTGAGTAATGTTTAAGTGTTTGTGTATAATTATATACACTACTTATTGGAGATTTATTTAGCTTAGCTGGACCAATCAAATAGGAGGCTCATCTAATCTAGAAATAAACGAGCTCGCCCACATAATAATGGATCCAGATTCTCTATGAGAATACCCTCTATGAGGGTCTGCATCAAGGTCGTTCATCTCAATAATAAATTATCTGAATTGAAAACAAATTTTTTTTGAAAAAACCGTCCGAATCATTAATTGTCGAAATGGACAATCTAAATCCCATAATAACATTCCTCACACACAGAAGTACACAAAAAATGCGGATCAAAAAAAAAAAAAAAAAAAAGGTACACAAAAATGACAATAACGGGTCCCACAAAGAGAGTGGGGATGGGAATGAAGCCGCCTGCCTGCAAACGGAATTCGCATGCAGCTGTCAAATTCGGGGGAACCGGATCTCCCACTAACGTGTCCTCGCTGGGCCACTTGGTTCTCGACACGCGTCACGTAGATTCTCTTTAAGGTCTGATGATCGGTTGGACGTCGCTTTCAGAAAAGGACACTTTGAGGGACAACTCGGCGGCTGCGCAGCTGCCTGCGGGCGGGTCGTTGTCGGCTCCGCAGCTGTTTCGTTTGTCCCCCCGCAGGTTCTCAGTTCTCTCTCTCTCTCTCTCTCTCTCTTCTTTATTCGGCGCCATTTACAACTGTGGGCTGTGTGTCTCACAATAATAACCCCGAAAAAAGAAACAGTGTCCCAATAATCGCCTATTGATCTTGCCAGTACTATTTCTACATTTGATAGGTTATTTTACGAAAAATGCTTTTTAAAAAAAAACAAACTAACGAGCAGTCATTTTTATAAGAGAAATTGATTTTGACACTCCAATTTTAGATACTGGCACTTCACTTTGTATATTGATCATGTGAGATTACGAAACAAAAAGTAAAGTGTCACTGACTAAAAGTGGAGTGTTAAAATCACATCATTTTTACAAAGTACTCCATCCGTTCCACAATGACAGTCCTACTTTCTCTCTTACCTATTTTCAAATAAAAAAATTAACTATTTCAGTACATAATTTTTCAAATTTTTTCGCATCGTATTAAAGATCTCGATTAGTACTTTAATTTGGTGTAAAAAAATCAAAAAAATTATACACGGAATCAGTTGATTTTTTGATTTAAAAAATGACACGACTTTTCATGGTGGACTCTCAATATGAAACGGAGGTAGTATATTAACATATATGAAAATTGTACATTATAAAAAGGCTACTGATTTTGCCACTCCATTTTTTGTTAATGCCACTCCCTTGCAAGTGTATTTTTGATACAAAAATACACTTGCAGAGGAGTGATCGATGTTAACAAATAAAAAAAAAGTGGCAAAATCATTTTCCTATAAAAATGTGCAAAAGTATATTGAAAAAGTGAGTGAAAGATGCATTGGAGTCTGAAGTATGTTTTAGACTAGTGATTTTGTCACACCCTTATTTGTTAATGTCACACTCTACAAATGTATTTTTTGGTGCAAAAATACACTTACAGGATATGGCATTAACAAAAAAGGGTGTGGCAAAATCATTTCCCATGTTTTATCTGTTTTTCCTTAGCTTATTGGGCTATAGAAAGGTCGATTTTTTATATACATACAAATGAATAGTAATATCCTTTGTCTCTGAGGAATTTGTTTGACAAACAAACAAACGATATTTATGAACTTATATAATATAGAAATAAAATAGTTTGAATATTTCAAAATGTCAAAATCATTACACTTCCCTCAATGATTTGGATTGGCTGTTTCTATTTGCAACCCACAATTTATTGTACATAACCATTTGCTAAATAAAACCCACATCCTATTTTATAATTACTCCGTATAACACAATTTTCTTCGAAACCCCCCTCACGTGTAATCAATTTTTTTGGGGGTCAATTCATATATATATAGAGAGAGAGCTTAGCATTGGCCTTAATTAAGACCCTCATAAGTTGACGGTGAGATCTCCCAGAATTAGTTGAGCTGTGCGTAAACTGAGATACGGATACCTCGGTTACCAAAAAACAATCGTTGGATTAAATTAATTTTCTTTTTCATTATATTGTCAAATTGGGTTTGAAAATAAACGTAGGACTCATATAATCGAGGGAAACTCTTGATGGACCCACGTAACAAAACGGGCTGGTCCTTTGTAGGATTAGTGTTTCGGAATGCTTCATTATGCTTGTGCCTTTGTTATCAACTTTGATTCCTGGCCGTTGGATGGCTATTTTGGATGTGTTCTGGGTTTAAGGTGGGTCGTTGGAGGTTGGATATTTGGGGTTAACTCTGGTGGGTGGGCTGATCATATACATTGGCCCCCACATCACTGTTGTACGTACTTCATACGAAACGAGCAACTGTACGTTTGCAAGATCGAAAGTCCTTTTTGCCCTGCTTGGTTGTTGGGGTTTTGAGTGTTTCTATCTTAACAAGTCCTCACTCCTCATCTAGTTAGGAGCGAAAATGATATGTATACCGACGGCTCCCCACCGATATCGTACCGACGGCCACCGGAGGGCCGTTATACACGAAAAAAAGGGTTCTTGATCCAACCACCCTACACACGTCGGATGCCATTGATTCTCGCGTAGGGCTCCTCGGTTTTTTTTTTTAGAATTTTTCGACGGCTCGGATCGGCCGTCCGGTGGCCGGAGAAGGCCCTCCGGTGGCCGTCGGTACGATTTCGGTGGGGGGCCGTCGGTACGGCTAGCAGTACTCAGTTAGGAGGAGGCCCAAAAAGGTGGTAACAGGATTCATTCAGGCATTTTTTTTTCTTGGTTAAAAGGAACTTGGATTAAAAGAAATTGAAATACTACATCCCGTGGGTGTTGTTTTCCAATAGAATCCGCGTGAAGCAAAGTAACTGGACATAAAGGAATATAATGATAGATATGCATCTCTCCCACTGAAATTGGAGCCTCAACGACAAGCGTATCGGCACCTTTGTTGGCTTCACTGTAGATATGCTTGAAATAGGTTTTAAGCTTTTAAAATCTCATTACAGCCAACTCAAAATGGAAGAGATATTATATGATGCTAAGCCTCTGATTGTTGATTCCATACAGGGCCGAGTCCTGAGCTGAGGCGCAAAAGATGGCCGAGTCAAACCTCCAAATTTTATCTCAAAATTAGGACTGCACATAGATATAGTCAGGTATATATTTAATCTAGCTCTTATACAACAAATGAGCTAGCTAGAATTTTCCTCTAACAAAGTCACATTTCCAAAGGGATATTTTTTTATTGGTGCCAAAAATAGTATGAGCAAAAGCTATTTTTAATCAAGACAAGACAAAGAAACAAATTGGGAAAAAAAAAAACAAAAAACAAATAAAAATGTGGATTAAAAGAGACTTCAAACTCAACCAAAATCGTTCAATAAGGTGCATGGAATCTAGTTAAAAAATCCGATTCGATCAAGTATGTCATTTCGATGTGGCTGATTTATATTACCCTACCCACCATCATTACCATCTGTCCAAATCGAATTTAGTACCACTGATCCATGAGTAACAAAATCCATGCCAGTACAGCCAAGGTCATTTTCGTCATTCTAATTCATACAAACAAACAAACAAACATACAAGCGGATAAAACAAACAACAGTAAAGATATGAGGACCGACAGGCGCCCACCGAAATCGTACCGACGGTCGCGACCGGCCTTCTCCGGCCACCAGACGGCCGATCCGAGCCGTCCAAAAATTCTAAAAAAAAAAACCGAGGGGGTCTACGCAGGAATCAACGGCATCCGATGTGTGCCGTTGATTCCCGCGCAGACCCCCTCGGTTTTTTTTTAGAATTTTTGGACGGCTCGGATCGGTCGTCCGGTGGCCGGAGACGGCCGGCCACAGCCGTCGGTACGATTTCGGTGGGGATTCTGTCGGTGTACATAGCAGTAACAAACAAAACACAAAAAGCAAATAAACTCCTGCAATGCAAACCAATTTGTCCCTCCTTCCAACCTTCTCTTTCATCTTTCAAGACCGACATCCCCGTGGTCCCTTCTCTCTCCTACCCCCTACCCCTTCCCTCTTTAAAACCCTACTCTCTCTCTCTCTCTCTTTCTCTGCCTTTAAAACCCACCAAGCAATTTCTAACAACTCGTCTTCTCCAACAACAATGGCTGTCTCTTTCTCTCTGTTTTGTGCTCTCACTCTCTTCCTAATCTTCAACATAGTAATCTCCCAACCCGCCCTCGACTCGGCCGAGCAAGAATCGGTCTACCGAGTCCTCGACTCGATCAACTCGGAAATCCCCTGGCGGGACCTCTTCCCCGACGACCTCTGCCTCTCCTCCCCGCACGGCGTCTCCTGCGACTTGTTCGACGAATCAGACGGCTCTCAATCCACCCATGTCACCGAGCTAAGCTTCGGCTACGTCTCGGATTACTCCCCGAACCCACCGTGCACTCCCAACTCCACTATAACCACTCCTCTCCTCTCCTCCTTCAAATACCTCCGTAAACTCTTCTTCTACAAATGCTTTTTCTCTTCCAAACAAGTCCCTGTTCCAGACCTCTCTGCTTTCGGCTCTTCTCTGGAGGAGGTCTTGTTCGTCGAAAACCCGTCTCTGGTTGGCTCTTTAAAGGGTAAAATGGGTAACTTAACGAGTTTAAGGAGGTTGGTTTTCACCGGGAATAATGTTTCGGGCGAAATCCCGGATGGCTTGGATCATTTAACCAGCCTCGAACAGATCACGCTCTCGAGGAATAAGTTCACTGGGGAAGTGAAGGGAGATTTGTCCAAGTTGAAGAAACTGAAGGTTCTTGATCTTAGCCAGAATGGGTTCGAAGGAAATGTGCCTGATTCGATTGGAGGGTTGTCCGAGGTTTTGAAGGTTGATCTTAGTTGGAATAATTTTTCGGGGAAAATCCCAGGTGGGTTGAAGAATCTGAGGAATTTGGAGTTTCTTGATCTGGGTTATAATAGTTTTGGTAAGTTTGGGATTCCTCTGTTTTTAGGAGAGATGACTAGTTTGAGAGAAGTGCATTTGAGTGGGAACAACCTCGGAGGGGCGATTCCGGAGATTTGGGAGAATCTCGGGGGTATTATGGGAATTGGGTTATCTGGCACCGGACTGGTTGGGAATATTCCGGCTTCCATGGGGGTATTTCTGAGAAACGCCTGTTATATAGGGCTCGATAACAATGGGCTTGAAGGGACAGTGCCAGAGGAGTTTGGGTCATTGGAGTCTCTGAGTGAGATTAATCTGATGAACAACAAGTTGAGGGGTAAACTTCCGTTTTCGGTTAAATTCGCCGCGAAAATGGGGGAGAAGCTGAAGTTGGAGGGGAACCCAGATCTGTGCGTTGATGGGGGATTGAGGCATGCGAAAATTAGTGGCAGTTTAGGGCAGTTGAAATTGTGCAGCAACATCTCTCGTATCGGTTCTAGCCAAGTCCTGTTTGTTGGGGGCAATTCTGTCCAACAAGCTTCTCATCTGTTGATGTTTCTGGGGTTTTTGTTCCTTCTAGCATAGTTGTAATAGTATAAACTTTACATTTTACACTGCTGACTTGTTGGGACATCAATTTTGTCAGGTTGTAGTAATTGTAGTTGGAAGGGATAATTATGTAATTAGGAGTTTCCACCAGTGAAAGCTGCATATATATATATATATTTATGTTTCCATTTATGGAGGTAATCTGCATTTTGCTTATAAAAGAATACAATTCTATATCGATCTTTCTCAAACATGTAACCTAAGCTACTGGAGCGTAAAGAACCTTATAACAACTTGGTATACGTAGAAACTACGAATACTGAGCGTTTCGATTGCTCCATAGGTTGAAAATCGAAAAGTGGCAAACATTTTTCTTAATCGCATACTCAATTGCCATAAATCCTAGAATCTCCAAGGGGAAAGATGGTTTCAAAGGGGTAAAAAATTGACCAAATGAGCATGGGTACAGGCGCAATACTATTCTCAAGTTGTTCTTAGTTCTGGTGTCTAAAACATGTGTGACATTGTTACACACTACAAAAGGAATGGTGAGATTTAAGCAAAATTTTGTTTCAACTAACCAAGTCTCTCTAGCTACAACACAAAGGCCAAAAAACTTGTCAAGAAACCTCATTACATTCCTTGTCTTCCTCCCTCTTTCGCGAAAGGTTTCAAACTGGAACTTTGACAAAGGTCGCCGTTGCAGGTTCTAGATATGGATTCGGTATCTGCTCCAAGGTCCGAGAACGTAGATGTATATGAAGTCGGAGCGTTCGCTTTCGACCTCGATGATCTCGATGACCCCCCACCTACTGATTCCTTCGACTTCTTTCGCCGCGCTTTCTTCGGGATGTCTGGCGTGCCATGCGACGATGAATCCGATCCAAGACTTGAATCTTTGGGTTGTCGATTCGTTTTAGAGCCGTTGGATGATCTCCTTGATTGCCTTGACTTGGTGGATGGATCTCGAGTTGGGCATTCTGTTACAGTAGGACCATCTGCATCTGCAGAAGAGTAGCGTCTCGTTGATTTCGGCGATGCATCGTTGTCATTCAATGGAGAGTTATGTGATCTCAAACTCCTACGGCATGAATCTACAAAAACATGAGCCAAACAGGCTTAAGATACTCTGTCATAACTCCCTGTTAAACCAGAGCCAACTCAAACATAAGGGAATGTTTGTGCCATCAAATTTTGGTCTTTTTTTTTTTTTTTTTGGTGCTTACTAAGGAAAGTGAGAAGTGATCAATTGACATACCCTGAGAAACCCATTTGACTTCAGGATTCTCCTTTGGTTCCCCATTGGCACTCAATGGTGCTGATTGGAATCCTTGTTGGGATCTGAATTCCTTCATCTGCACAAGATATCACAATATGAGCAACAAAAGGGGTGCGTGTTGGGCCAATCTAGACCGTCCATGTTCGGTAATAGATGGCTCAAATTGCATCCAAGATTTGCACTGGACATATTGCCCTTCTTTAAACCAAAAAAGAATAGTAATATTTACCCAGCTTGGTGTATCTACAGAGGGTCCATCCCACCCTATGTGAGCCACATGCTTTACATCTGTTGGAAAACCAATATCCATTTCTGGTTCTTTACCCTCATCTGCAAACATAATTTACCAATTCCATTAGCACTTTCCAAATATGGCCTTATTACGGTCAACACCATGACAGATCTTTTTTTTCATTGAACATGGCAAATCCTAATTCTAAGCTATCCTAGGGGAGAGGGATGGGGAAGGCGGGAGTTGAACCGGCCGCCTGGTGAAGGGAGGTGCCTGAACGGGCGAGCACGGCCACGTGTGCTATCCTTACCTTCCACCATGAAAAATCTTGATCATGAAAAAACCAACATTGCCTTATTGTTTTCCCTTTCTCTTTTTCTTGAATTTTGTGTTTCCTAATACATGAAAAGTGAATGAACGGAAGCATTCATGCACAAATACTTACCGAATTTTTGAGTAATGTATCGTAGACCTTTCAAGAGGCCCTTCACCTTGGTGCTCATTATTTCACAGTGTAATATTTCTCCAACCGAATTCTTGTCCGTTGTAGCCTTCGAAACTTGGAATCGCAAAATTTGACCTTCAGATCTGAAACAAGAAATGAGAGATAAAACAAACCGAACACTCCTAAAATATATACTAACTCTTAGAACACCAAATGAAGCATCAGAGAAAAATATCAAAGAAAAATCACCTTTACGAGAGAAAAACACGACGCGTTGCCAAGGCTTTTCATTGCAATTTCCCAACTGATCGCGAGATTCTCTCGGGATTTGAAGGTGAAAAAGAAAAAATGAAAGGGCAAAAGGGAATTTAAAAAGGCATAGAAAAGCAGTATAGTAACGTTGTACTTCAGTTGTAAAGATGTTCAATGGTGGGAAAAGGAGGAAGAATATTGATGCTTAATTCGTTGGGTTTTTTTTTTGTTTGTTTGTTTGATGGCAATGCAAACAAGGTTTGTTGGTAAGTAACTTCCCATCATTGAAAACCAGAAACTGATCGGAATTTGAGGGAGCCAAAACCCAAAAAAAAATAAAAAAATCCTATGCTAATAATAGAAAGGTTTAAAACGTCTTTTATTATTCACTTGTCGAAAAAAATTCACAAAATATTTATGTATGACGTGTTGGGATTTGAAGCTTTATTCGCAACGAAATTCACCCTCGAAACTGTTTTCTAATAGCAGCAAAAATATTTAAATCTATTGTATGTTTAGTGTGACATGAATGGAGGATGCTACCAAGTACCCCCTGTCAAGCGGGAGCTAAGAAGCCAATCCGGCCGTTTATCTCGGCAATCAATGGCTTGAATCTTTGCCGAGCAATCGATGGCTCAGATTTGTATGCGCCTTGCCGAGATAAACGGCCAAATTGGCCACTTGACAGGGATGCCGCTTGGCAACATCCCCTGTTTGCGCACTTAGCCTGACTCTACTATGGTGCTTGCCTAGCTTGAACCCATTATGGCACATTCTCTTCAAGCCTTTAACTTGACCGCGCTCCGACACATTGTTTTCGCACTTAGCCTAACTCCGCTAGTGCTTTTCTAGGTTGACTATGGTCTATGCTACGGCAAATTATGTTAGCGTCACGCTATGACTGTTCACGTGATGCGTGTGCAAATTGAATTTTGATTGAATTTCAAGAAAGACGAGAAAAAGACGAAAATCTAAATTCCACACGACAGTTGAATACACTATCAAAATTCGACTTGCACATGCATCGCGTATGCCTGACCTCTAGTTATTGGTAATAAACGATTTACAGTAAACTATGTGCGCGCGTTTAACCTATGATTAGAGAATTTTGAAATACAAAAAATTCAGCATATATCCCAAAAAAGATATCAGCAGTGAGTCACATGAAATACACACATACAGTGAGAGATCATTCTTATGGATACAACGAACTAATGTATCCTTTTAGCACTGCAGCAGGGACGTCGCTGGGCATATTAGCAGATTTATTTCATCTTAGCATCTGCCCATCCGGCCATCCCAAAGTCTGTACAAAGGATTGCGTATGAGTGATATTGAAACCGTCCTTTGTAGTAGTATCGCTGCTGTCTTTTTTGCGGCTTTTGTTGTTGCCGGAACTATGTGGTATGGTTCGGCAACTATTCCGATCGAATTATTTGGGCCCACTCGTTTTGTGGTGTAAGGGATCAAATGTAGTAATTCCTCAGTTAGGCTTGACGAATGTTAGCTATGTAAAATTCAATTCAGTCCACACAAACCTTGAGCAAATCGCAAAAAATATATTATTTAGGTATGAAGTCGAAATGATTGGAAAAACGGACGCCAAAACTATAAGCATGCACGTTCTTGTCGTATGTTTCTCCATTTGCATCCTGGGTTCGTTAGAGGTGTCTTGTTGGATGGTAACGGGAGAGCGACAAGCCGCAAGAATAAGGAGCCTTTATTTGAAAACTATAATGAGACAAGATATAGCTTTCTTCGACATAGAAACGAACACATGCGAAGTTGTAGGTCGGATGTCAGGTGACACTGTTCTCATTCAAGATGCTATGGGTGAGAAGGTACCGATTCACAATTCTTGCTCAAATAATGCGCACACAGGCCATATTTCCTTGTATTTACAAATGTCAGTTCATGTACTGTGTTTCAATGCAGGTTGGGAAATTTATGCAGTTGTTCTCTACATTTTTAGCAGGCTTTGTGATAGCATTCATTAAGGGTTGGCTCCTTACGCTTGTCTTGTCATCCTCTATTCCTCTTCTTGTACTAGCTGGTGCAGCCGCTGCTATCTTTATATCCAAAGCGGCATCTAACGGGCAAGATGCTTACGCTAAAGCAGCCATTGTGGTTGAACAAACTATTGGCTCAATGACTTTAGACTTGTTTAAACTAGAAACTTGTTATTTCTTTTTTTGGATTTTCTATCAATTTACGTTCATTTTATTTTATTTTCATTTACCATGCAGGTTGCGTCATTCACCGGGGAGAAGCGAGTTGTAATTAAGTATGACAAATCTCTTGTGGATGCTTACAAGTCAGGTATTCAAGAAGGCTTAGCTACTGGATTCGGTTTTGGAGTAATTCTGTGTGTCATATTCTGCACTTATTCTTTGGCTACATGGTTTGGTGCAAAGATGATACTAACCAAGGGATACACCGGAGGTGATGTACTCAATGTACTTATTGCTGTGCTAATTGGTTCCATGTAAGCGTCACTTTCGAACCTTTTTCCACTTTGCTTATGCGAAAATGTCTGCCGACTAGAAAAGTTAATTTCGTTGGACCCCTAGAGTGCACATTTCTTAACAATGTTTGGTGTAATATGGTTGTTTCAGGTCTCTTGGACAAGCATCTACCTGCATGACTGCATTTGCCACGGGTCAAGAAGCAGCATTCAAGATGTTTGAGACGATAAATAGGAAGCCTGAGATAGACGCAAATGACATCAAAGGCAAAAAATTGGATGATATTTGTGGCGATATAGAGTTGAGAGATGTTTATTTTAGCTATCCAGCTAGACCAAATGAGCAAATATTAAGCGGATTCTCGATTTCTATCCCAAGTGGCAAGACAGCAGCTGTGGTTGGACTGAGTGGTGGCGGAAAGTCAACGGTTATAAATCTAGTACAGAGATTTTATGATCCACAATCTGGTGAAGTCCTCATAGATGGTATAAATCTCAAAGAGTTCCAACTGAAATGGGTTCGGGAGAAAATAGGTCTTGTTAGCCAAGAGCCTGTCCTTTTTACGTGCAGCATCAAGGACAATATTGCATATGGAAAGGACGAGGCAACCCTAGAAGAAATTAAAGCAGCAGTTGGGCTAGCCAATGCTGCTAAATTCATTGATAAACTACCTCAGGTTCTACCGTTTTTTCTTTTTCTTTTCGTTAATTGGTACATACAGCATTATTTTACTTACCTGGTCGAGCATGGTTTGATTCTCTGTTATAACTTATCTCGGCTATGAATTTAGGGATTAGACACTATGGTCGGTGAGCATGGAACTCAACTGGCCGGTGGACAGAAGCAGTGAGTTGCCATAGCCAGGGCAATTATAAAAGCCCCACATATTTTACTCTTGGATGAAGCAACAAGTGCACTCGATGTAGAGTCTGAGAGGATTGTGCAACTCAGTGCAAGAGGCGGTTGGACAGGATAATGGTCAATAGAACAACTGTCATTGTTGGCCATCGTCTGAGCACCGTAAGGAATGCCGACATAATTGCAGTGATTCAGCAAGGAAAGATTGTCGAAAAAGGTAATCCTTAGAATCCCTTGCTACTTGGGTAACACACTAATGAGTCAAGAAATTAACATAAATGTGTACGTGCATACATTTATACGTACATATGTGTACGGCATTTTTCAAGATAAAGGAATATTCATGCTGTTTAGTGTCATATGTGTTTCTTGATCAGGCTCGCATTCGACTCTACTTGAGGACCCAAAAGGAGCATACTCTCAGCTTATACAATTGCAAGAAGTGAACAAGGATTCCGAACAATCTGCAGTTGGCCTAAAAAAATCTAATTCTACTATAGGATTGGGTAGACAATCAAGTCAACAAATGTCATTCCTTCATTCCTTATGTCATGGATCCTCTGGCCCAGGAAATAGTAGCCGCCACCAGAGAAGTTCATTAGAGAACAAGGATTCTGAACAAGATATAGTTGAGGTAGAAAAATCAGATTCTATTATAGATTTGGGTAGACAATCAAGTCAACGAATGTCACTCCTTCGTTCGATAAGTCATGGATCCTATCGGCTAGGAAATAGTAGCCGCCGCTTTGGAGTTTCATTTGGTCTACCTACAGGGCTCAACGTTCCTGAAACTGCGTTAGCAGAAGCAAGAGCCAACAATGGAAAATCGTCAAAAGTTCCATTGCGTCGACTTGCTCATCTCAATAAACCAGAGGTTCCAGTGTTGATAGCAGGAGCTATCGCTGCAATTATTAGTGGCTCAATACTTCCTATTTTTGGTCTTTTGATTTCAAATGTGATTAAAATGTTCTTTGAGCCACCACATCAACTAAAGAAAGATTCAAGTTTCTGGGCCCTCATGTATTAGCAGACGTAAATTGGTGCAGATTATGTATGAGGAAGCAAGCCAAGTTGCAAGTGATGCCGTCGGAAGCATAAGAACGGTTGCTTCTTTTTGTGCCGAAGGAAAAGTGAGGGTATCTTCTGCCTCACAATTTCTGGTTTACGCAGGCAGTTTCTACACTGGAGCGAAGCTAGTTAAGGACGAGAAAACAACATTCGGTGATGTTTTTCGTGTCAGTATCCAAAAGCAAAACGTCAAGCAATCATAACATAGATATATAAATGCAGCTTTTGGAGTCCAACTATTCTGATTGAAGTGTGGCCTTTGCAGGTTTTCTTTGCTCTGCTCATAGTAGCCACGGCGATTTCTCATAGAAGTGGCTTAGCCCTTGATTTTACTAAAGCCAAGGGTTCTGCTGCTTCCATATTGGCCATTCTTGACCTGAAGTCGAAGATAGACACTAGCGACGAGGGTGGGATGACTCTAGAGCGTGTAAAGGGAGAAATTGAGCTTCATCATATATGCTTCAAGTACCCAACTAGACCAGATGTTCAGATTTTTCGTGACCTCAATTTGAACATTCATAGCGGCAAGGTAGAATTCTCTTTTTATTTTCTTAATTCTATTCAGAATAGAACGTGAATTTGTTACCAAACAATTTAGCTACAACTTGTGTGGTGAATATATCATCAACTTTCAGACGGTAGCTCTAGTTGGCGAAAGTGGAAGCGGGAAATCAATAGTAATAGCATTGCTGCAAAGATTTTACGATCCCGAGTCAGGTCATATTATGTTGGACGGAATTGAAATTCAAAGGCTAAAATTGAACTGGCTAAGACAACAGATGGGTCACAATAGGCGCTAACATTGCGTATGGAAAGGAAGGAAATGCGACGGAGGCAAAAACTCTAGCTGCATCAGAGTTGGCAAATGCCCACCATTTCATCAGTGGATTGCAACAGGTCAAGCATATTTTTATCAATTGACAGCAAAAGTACTATTTTCATTATCTATTGACCATAAAAGACAAGTTAAAACCGCAGGGGTACGACACCATGGTAGGGGAGCGAGGAGTGCAATTGTCTGGGGGGCAAAAGCAACGGGTGGCCATAGCGCGTGCCATGGTGAAAAGTCCAAAGATATTACTACTCGATGAGGCTACGAGTGCACTGGATGCAGGGTCGGAGAGAGTGGTTCAAGATGCACTTGACAGAGTGATGGTGAACCAGACCACAGTGATCATGACACATCGACTATCCACAATCAAGAATAGATGTGATCGCGGTGCTCAAGAACGGTATCATAGTAGAGACAGGAAGTCATGACACTCTTATTAACATTAAAGATGGTGTCTACGCTTCATCATCCTAAACTAACACCAGTAATTTCTTTACCTGGGAAAGTTTGTTCTTTTTAGTTGTTTCTTTGGGATAAAGAATGTTCAAAATAGCTCCTTTTTCCTCTCTAGTTGAGTCAAAATACAAAGAAAATGCACTAGTTTTACCTTATTACAAAAGCTCATCCATGTATTCTTCTGGTCTTTTCCTTTTCACGTAGTCATAGTGCATACATGAGAAAAACTTTTTAACGGCGGAGCCGTGAATAGTTATTTACGGAGCCAATCGCGACCGTCCAAAAGTGTTTTGTTAAACTTTTTCCCGGAAAAGTTTCATTATCATCCAGACCGTCCAAAGCCGAAACGGATGGCTGAGATCGCACGGAACCGTGAATAACTTCTTCACAGCTCCACCGTGAATAAGTTTTACTTTGCATACATATAGCAGTTGGAGTACTATTTTCCTATGAGATGTTTGTACAATATTTTATGAGGCGAGTCAATGATTTTCCGTTGTAGTAATGAGACAGACAACCATAAAAGTAGAGTTTGGGATTTTTTTTTTTAAATTCTTCCCTCCCTCGTGTATATAGAACATATTTGTTGCATATATAAATACGGCCCTCTTCAGTTTGGATTTTGAAGGAGGTTTTTTATGAGTAATGAGTGAAGAAATAGAGAAAATTTATTGGAGACCGTGCCCAAGGGTTTTGAGACCCCAAAACGAACAAGGCTCATTAAGGTCATTTTCCCCGCTATAAACAGATGGATGTTAGCGGTGCACATAGGTCCGCAAGCCACGGAGATTCATGTGCAAAATAAAAAACGTCAAGGGGTTCCTCCACATATCAACCAAATCACGAGGGGTCCAAGTGAAGTTTGCCCTAATCAGTGGAGTATATATATATTTTCTAACGGTTAGAGTATTTGGGCCCGCTTACGTGCACCTTGACTAATCTTCTCCCAAGTCCGGGCCAGATCCCAAAGATCAAACCATGGTCAATTGTTTAGGAAACATACCCACCAATCAACCGGACTAACCCTTCAATTAAACAGGGTATCTCATTAGGCTAGTTGCGCTTTTATGGGCCCATGTCAGAACTACAATAAAAAGAGCATTGGAAAACAAAATGCAAAACTCATCTCCAGTACAGAATCTGAAGTCTCATGTCCGTTAACCCACATACCAACGACTTTATTTCCTGTCCTCTATTTGGGTTTGCCAAGCAAAAAAATTAAGAATCGGGAAGGGGAATGGTCTCTCCCGTGCAAAACTCCAATAATAATAATTGAGAACATAAAAAACGACACCATTGCTTTCAATTTTCTGAGTCGTAACCAAATTACATTCAGCTAAGACCATGTTTGTAATGCCCTCAAAATTGGAGAAAACAAAATGCCATAATCAAAACATCATTAGATAGAATGCATAGCTGGTTTTTATTGCTCATATATGATGTCATCAGAATTTAACAAGTTCAGGAAATGGAGTTCTTTTTTTCAAACAAAAAACGATAACAAAAAAGAAAGAGCACCATGTGAATTTTAAGTATCGCATTACGAGGCTTTTAGGTCATCCATCCCAACACTAGCCTGCAAATTAAAATCATCTATTTAGAAACTAATAATTCTAAATCGCATCACATAAACAGAATATCTTACCAAAAACTTGTGGTTCTCTTCAAGGAGTGGAGAGAAGGTTGTGCAAAACTTTTCAATATCAAGATCAATATCACCAGTGCCCCCTACGACATCCATGAATTTCTTCCTTTCAGGAGCAAGCTTCATAGCCAGCTATAATTCCAATTTAGGATAATCAGGAGTCATGAATTGGAAACAAAGTAACAAGAAAACATAATAGAAGATGTGATTCAGCAGTCAATTGGCCACAACAAGAGATACGCCTTTTTGCTGGTGTCCCTGTAATAGAATTCATAGCCAGCTGTAATCCCAATTTAGTTTTAGACAAGTTTCTTGAGGATTTGTAGCAAGATGTTCTTAATGAAGTTATTTATCCAAGTCTTGAAAGTACAATGTTCTCTGTGTCTTACTGTTTACCAAGTCAGTATTCATCAAATTTTCAATTTCTCTTACACAGAACGCATGTATGTAAGTTTTGTCATGGCTAATATCCAGTTGACACTGAGCTTAGAGTTGATTTTCCATCACCATCCCAAACACATGCTATTCTCAAGCCATGAGGGTACTGGTATGAGACTAAATTGGGAATCCTCATTATTTATGGATGAGGTCAAAACAGAAACTGCTCTCAGAATATTTAGGAGTATATATTTGGATCACAATGGAACAGGGTTCCAATGCTCTACATATTAGGTGCTATATAGTAAGTTTAAGGTTTTACCGCAAAACTTGAACTGGCTAGCCAGCCGTGCCATTTCTTCAGTGTCTTGCTGTAGGAATCAGTACAAGCTTGTGACATAGTCCAGTCTGGATGCTCCAGTAAGTTGCGGAACAATTCTACCAAGAAATCCATGGCCCTGATGAAGTTAACCAGAAATCACAGCTTAGCACGTTAGCATAAAGGCAATTCCAATTAACAACTTACATGAATCCATAGTTCCATACTAGCATGCGTGAACCCTAGAGAAAGCATAATTACCAACGGAAAGAAAATGAAAAAACAAAAAAAAGGAATTAAGATAATCCCATCCCCACACAGCAATAGAATTAGTATGTGCCAGATATTATCACTATTACTACAATGGTGCATGGCTGCATGCTGTAAGTGATTACTCACCTTGTTAACCAAAGAAGACCATTAGTGCAGCTGGATGAGGCTTTTGATGTCTTGGCTTCAATCTCTACCCGTACCATACTGTACAAGAGGTGGAATTCTGATGGGTTGGACAAATACTTGTTCTCCAACCTCTACAGAGAAATAGATATATACATTAGGCTATTAGCCACTAAAACTATCTACTAAAAGTTGACAAAAACACGACTACACAGCAAGCATAGACCAAAAATTGGCTAAGCCTGAACCCAGTGCCCGCATATTATTGTTGGGATTAAGTAGGCAGGCATCTGGGAGGATCTACGGGATGAATTTCCAAATATTTTAATCATGTGGATTGGGGACCTTGATCAGAAAATAAACATAAAATTTTCCGAGACTAAAAACTGGATAGAATGCGTCTCGCATACCAAATTGTGTTAGTCAGAAATAACCACGTAGGGGATCTGTGGAAGAAAAAATGTCTTACAGTGATATTGCCACCAATGTCAGATTTTACAAGTGCCATGGCAGCTCCAAACTTGTCTGCCATCATGTTAAAAAAGAAAGAAAATAAACACATTATTACCGAAGTAACAAATCATTAACAGAAATTAAAGAAAACAAGACAGCTAATAAAAGACAAATGCAGACCTCAAATAAAAGAGAACAAAAGCATAACAAAGCAACCTCACCAAAAATAAGCCTAGCAAGTAGAGCAACAAGGAATACTTCGAAAGAATAACTGTAAAACGGAGATATAGTACCCACCCACAGGCCAAAAGTAACATAACCATATGTGTACCAACAAATACCAACATAAAAACGAAGAAGAAAAAGATGAATATGTACACAGTAGCTTGTTAGCTTCAGAACTCAAACACTAATTGCAGTTCAAACAGACAAAGACATGGATATTGATTTAAGTGTGAACTTGGTTGCCTAGTTTGTGCGTCACCTCGTACAAATACCTGCTTCTACACTACGTACTCATCAGTGTCCAGTCTCCATAGTCACAATACACTCGACATATCTATAGAGACCAGCATATGAACCATGACGTAAAAGCTCTAGTACTGCAGACCCAAGACTTCCAGGAATAATTAAGATAAAACTGTAAGCAAAAAGGGGTTGACAATGGGAATGATCCAAGATGCAAGGTTAAACTTAAGCATACAGATAAAAGATGCAATCGACAAGTTTCGACCACTCCCAGCTCGAAGTTGATAGTATCTCATACCTATAACAGGTAATAATAGTTTGCAGACATCCAGGAAAGGCATTGCAAGCATTTCCCCTTCTTCAGATTTGACATGTTTCATTCCTTCTAAAGCAGGAGCAAACACTGTCCCCTCCATTTTTCTCTTTACTGCATCAAAATCTAATATCAGACCAGGTTTGATAATTGATGATTGCATGGATGTAAGGACCAAACACTTGCCATATACTATATAGTATTACACATTGAATTTACATAGAACTCCAATGTCATATTATTGAATGACAAGTAATTTTTAACTTGGAAACTGAGAATGAGATCATGATATGTATGCTTATACAGAGAGTCATCATTTGGACAGTTTACACTTTACACCAATGGAACTTATCATGGCTGTCACATGACATATGATTGACAAGCTGTCACCAAACAGTATTTCAACATGAAGCTAATAGAATTAAAGAACTGTTCAGTTGATTAATAAGCCCGAACCAAACTATCCGTGATCACCTTAGAAAACTGTTGCTGCATCAACTCCAACAAAGATTCAATAAAAAATAAGTCAACTATCTCTAGCCACAAGTATTCAAGTTGCACTGTTCATTCTTTTGCGAATCGGATTACTTACAAATCAACCCGGAAAAAGAAAAGAAAAAAAAAAAAAAAACTTCGGCTCATTCTGACATGTTTAGTTGAAAATGCAAAGCCTGAAGTTGCTGCGAAGTTGACCCTTCCAATGGACTTTGTATCAACTTTCAATCTTTGCAAAACCGATAGGTCAATTAGCATATTTTCTTACTTATTAATTTTCCTTTCCTTGATTTAATGACAACCTAGCCCAATGTATGCCCAAACTTACGTTACTCTATGGATCCAATAACAAAGCAAATTCAGTGCAAAAAAATCTTAATGACGCGTGAATTCTGGTTTGCAAAGGAGCCAATTAAGTAATTTTATTCCTGCTTCATTTTAATTGGCATTAATAAATTCAAGATCCAAGCATACATAACGAAACTTGATCAGATTCACATGAAGCAATACGTTAGCACCAACAAAGTGAGCAAAAGGCACGAGAATTTCGACCTAAATAACTGCACAGAGAAGATCTATTACCTTAATTGGCACCCTATAAGATCGAAATTCGCAACAAATTAATCGTGGAGAAGAAGCGCGAGAAAGATCTATACGGGAATGGAAAAAGTAAGAGAAGGTAGATCGTGTAAATTGAGCAATTTTCTTACTCACTTTGATTGCTTTGGCAGTTCGCTGCGGTCAAACAAACAGTGGAGAGAGAGAGAGAGAGAGAGAGAGAGAGTAGCAGCAGTCTACAATGCTTGCTTCCGCTGAGAGTCTACGCAAAGGAGAAGAGCGGGGGGAAAAGGGAGAGAGAGAGAGAGAGAGAGAGAAGAAATAAGGGTTAATTACAGTGCTATTCCTAAATTATGGTTATGTTGTTTACTTAGTCCTTAAACTATTTAATGCTATGTATTTGGTCCTCAATGTATCTGATGTGAACTTACGCGGTCTAATTACTTACAGTAGCTTCTTTTTATATTTTTTGATCTGAACTTACCTAATCCTTTGTTCTATGAGAAAAATATTACTTATCTAATAGCTTCTCTGCAATTCTCTCTAACAGTGTTTTTAATGGTGTTAATCGTTGAAAGACTAGTTCTTTTTAAAATTTGAATGATTATCGAGTTGATTGACCGAAATGCAACTGCAAAGACTTTCCTGGAGTCTAAAAAAAGAGAAGCTAGATCTTAACTATATACGTGTGGTTTGCCCAAGCCTATTGAAGCCTTGTAAACTAAGATGTCCATCCATTTCTTATATTGTTTACAGTGTAACTGATCTCTGTTTGCATAGGTTTTTCGCAAATATGACTTCCCTTGAGATTTTAAATAAGAATATTTCATAAGACTTTTGGGCATGGTATTTTGTTTAAGCCATCTAACTTGATTATAGAAATCACATGCAATCCGAAAAAGTGAAGGCTAACCCAGCTCATTTTAGATAAGAATTTATTTAACAGGCTTTTAACGCGATACTTTTATTTAAGCCATCTACTACTGATGTACACTAATCGTAAAATGAAAATTATAATGTCAAAACTGTTTTTATTAATGTTAAAATTTCAGCGTATAAGAGAGCCTTCCTCACCTACCTCATTTTAGATAAGAATTTATTTTGTAGGCTTTTAACACAGTACTTTTGTTTAAGCCATCTACTACTAATGTACACTGATCATAAAAGAATAATAATGTCAAAACTGTTTTTGTTAATGTTAAAGTTTCAATGTATAAGAGCCTTATACCCTTTATGAGGTTTTGAGCACTAAAAATGTTGGCATTAGCATTTGGTAAGTAATAATGCCGAAATTATTATTTTTAATTCCAAAATATCAGCGGTTACAAGCCTCGTACCCTGCACACAGTACAAGTCTTCTAAAAATGTTAAAGCCAAAACTCTTTTTGTTGATGCCGGAACGTAGTGCATGACCAGTCTTGTACCCTACACATGACACACGTCTTTTAAAAATGATAAGAGCCTTGTACTATGCAATCTGCACATGGTACAAGTCTTTTTGAGTACTCTCTTATATAGTTGAGGTGGTACAAACAAATCTATCTGTGTTGTCCTTTCTCAGTCGGCAAGAGCAAATTCCCTTTGTGATCCAACTGATACAAACTCTCTTGTATAGTTGCCGTGGTACATATCCATATCATCCCAATGTCTTACATAAAACAAACACAGAGAAGACTCTACAATGTTTTGTACAGTTGCCGAGGTACAAAAATAGATGCTTCTTCTTAAAAAACATTGATGCCGCAAGGTCCGAATAAGAATCGAGTTGAATCTCTATCGAATCTATATGTTGTAAAAACATTGATGCTGCAAGGTCCGAATAAGAATCGAGTTGAATCTCTATCGAATCTATATGTTGTAAGAATTGAGTTGAATCTCTATCGAATCTATATGTTGCCGATGATCCGCAGAACTAACTACAATTGCTTGGCCTGCATGCACAGGTAAGCACTATAAGCAGTAAGCCATGTTTGGAAACCCAAGTCATGTGCATGCATGTGAGAATGGAATGAGGGTTTAACGAAAGAGAAACAAAATGACGAGCTTGCCTTCCGTAGGTACTTTTCCTGGATCTTCAATGCGTCTCTCAATGCCTTTTTCGCATCCAAACTAGCCGTTATTTCCCCCACAATCTGTAAAAGTAGGTTCAAATAAGTTATATTTCAGACACATCTAATCGCGAAGGTGAAGAAGAGAAACACAAGAGAAGTACTGTGAACCTTGACAACATCTTCTGGACCTTTAGCCTCTTTCAGAAGTCGTTTTTTCTTGGCCTCAATGACACTTGCAACGAGGAAAACTACAAGGGTGCTCTTTTGGTCCCCGTGTCCCGTCTTTATAAGTTTTCTCTCATATTTCCCATACTGCTTCAGCTGCTTAGTATCCATTCTGGATACAGCATTTTCATTTGGCGCCACATCTGATCTAGACCTTGAAACCTCATATAATGAAGAGATGTTCGGATTATATTCCATTGCCCACATCACCTGAAAATATGAACCTATCAATAGAAAGGCAAAAAGGCTCCCAACATACAACCACTGAAAATCATTGGCTTTGATCTCTTCTCAAGGCTCTCAGAACAATGGATCTTCTGTAAATGGAGAGAAAAATTGTATTTAGTGGACTAATCAAACAAGGAAAGAGATTTTCCTTACCTCCCAAAGGTACAGCGCATCTACAACGGACAACTCTCTCCGGAAAAGTACCATCAGCATACGAAGTGCAAACAGATACTGCCCACCATCTAGTTCCTCTGCAAAATCGAAAAATCAAAGTTTGAAAATACGAAGCCATGTTTTAATGGCCAGGGCACTAGAGCCAAAGCCATAGAATAAATGCTTTTCAGAGTACTTATGTTGAGCTAATATTGGCTAATAGTGTATCGTTCAATGCCGATAAAAAAAAAAAAAAGAGTGTATCTGATATGAGCTTTACTCAAACCCATCCTCTTTTGCGGATCCAAAAAAAAAACCCATCCTCTTTTTCCTCTATTTTGGAGAATAAATTTGGTACTCCAAATATAAAGAGTATGGGAAAATCTGATATGAGCTTTCTTAAAGTAATCCTCCTCAGACTGTGGATGTACAAGTAAAAATAACCATGACAAAATTCAGAGACTTGATTGCATATCGCACCCAATAAAAACGAGAGAATAACATCTAACAGGATCAACCCATACCAAGGTGTTCATGAAGCTTTGGATCAATAGCTCTAATTATTCCTGCAAGAGTACTCAACTGAGATTGAACCCCTAAGGAGGTTGCGCTGGACCTGAAATTTTCTCTCTTTCAAACAAAAGCAGGGAAATGAGTCATGAACTAAAGAAAAGTTCAAAAAATGATAAGCATTAGAGATGAGAGGCAAAATAGATATATAGAAGTTAAAGCAACGGAATCAGGTAGCACTGTCTTGGGAAAAAGGTTAGGAGACCAGGGCATACTTCAGCAATCATGCAAAATCAAGCTCCATAGGCTTTTTTCTCAAAGAACAACACGAATCTTCCACATCTGGTAGTTAACGCCCATGTATAAACCACAAACAAGGCATTTTGACTAGACAAGTAAAGAAAAAGGGTGCAGTCAAGTTGTTGGCGAATTCTACTCAAGGAAACCTTACTCCTACAAATTAAACAAACCAGGTAATCATGCCGCGTTATCAGTGAGAAGTATGCGCATCCAATTAAAATCACTGAATGCTCGAACCTAACAAACTCACATGACTACCTATAACTAGAAGAGATCAACTCTAATGGCAAGGAGGAATTAATTGATAGGCAATCACGTTCCACGATTAGTTCTAATAGAAACGAAACGCTGATGATGACCAAGAATGCATACCAGTCTACGCATTGCCCTCTCAAAGCACCAAAAGGCATCTGCTTCATTCTCCATGAGAATAACCATTGGAGAGCAAATATCATTCATTCCTGTTAAAAAGGAAAACACAAGCAAAAGCTCAGGAAACAATTGAAGATACCTAAACTAACAAAATACCACTTTAATTGTCACCTTGAACGTAGCCAATTGAATGGTCAACCCAAGCATAAACAGCAAGAACATTCCAAAGTTTTGCCTGATTAGCTTCACTTTCATAAAAGACGAGAGCACGGTCAGTGCGTATGACATCCAAACCTGCAGCCCCCATCTTACACGTCAAGTTAAGATGTAGTTAAATTCGTTTGAAAGATTATTACCACAAACAAAATCATCCTAATATCTGATGCTGCTTTCAATGTAAGAAGCATATTCCTGATTTAGTATTTCGGCACCAACGTGGCACAATATTTCAATTTGCAAAGAGGTATCCTTTTTATGCTTCACAAGGCATGTCCATGTATCTATAAATTGTGGGAAAGTATAATTACAACACAATGGGCCATGGGCCATGGCATGGCAAATGTCATCCAAAATCAACTCTAAATTACTTGTAGAAACATCTTGCAGTGATCTTTTTCCGATCAAAATAAATCAGTAAATAAAATAAAAAACATCTTGTAGTGGTGCTAAAGAAGCAAAATTCAGAGCACAACTCCAAGAAGCAACAGGGGAGTAAAGAGAGTACCACAATATCAGAAACAAATGTGATAACAACGCTTTATAGAAGAATCAGTTTTGCACCCATTACAAACCAATTTGATGCAAGCCAAGCTTCCACTGAGTCACTTTCTCAGCTAAAACAGAGTCAATACTAGAAGTGGCTCCATCGTCATCTCCTGAATCAGCGTTGGTTGTCAGATCCTTGATCATTTGGTCATCATCCATTATTATTGGTGCCGTAATGAACTTTCCATTACCCATGCTAGGTACCATATTTTGACATTCAGCCTTCCAAGTCTCATACTGCTCCCTAGGAAGATCAATTAACAAATTAGTCTTTATGGTCTCTGCAGATACACAATGAGGTTTTATTTACAACTTTCTACACATACAAACAAACAGTCAATCAATAAACGCAGTCAACATGTTCAGTGCAGACACAAGCCGAGGTTTATTTACACATTTCTATATGCACAAACATACATGGATTTCCATGTAAAGTGAAACATCTTTCTCTGAAAGCTTGAAAATGATATCTAGAATTTCATAACTTCTTTAACACATAATGGTATTGACTTTACCACAAAATCTAGGTTAAGAATCTGCAAAACCACACTCTAACTGTTTCCGTCTACTTGTGACTGCTTTCCACCGTCACCATGCTTATTAACCTGTCAAGGCCCTAAATGCGCCGACACTAACCATATGTTGGGCCAAATTAGGATATTGGAAATAACAATGTTTCAAACAACCACAATCAAGTGACGCATATATTTCCAATTTGGATTCGCCAGTGTAAGTGTAATTGTATCACTTACTTTTTGAAGTCATCAAATTCTGCCACCTCAATCTTACCCTCCACCCAAAAAGACTGATAGTTTCTCTTCAGTTTATTATGAAATCTACAATATATAATATATATGCAGATACATAGAGAGAAAGAGTACATAATGCGCCACTAGATCTTCAGGTTTTGATCTGGAAACTGTTTCCCAAGCTCCATATCTTTCTATTTTCTAACAGTCACGGTTGCCGGTCAGTTTTTCATTTGATACTATTGGTGTTCTAATTGGCCTATGAAGGTTTTAAACGGGACTACCACTGAAAAGAATCGATAATTGCACCAAGTTCTTTGATGTCATGGATACAACAAAGGCACTCTAGACACCGATCAATCAAGAAAAATTCTTTGCATGGCTGCCGTTATTGGATTCACCACAGTGACAAGAAGCAAATAAAGAGGCTGTTTCTCAACCTCCACCATGTTTGCAATGAATTCTACTTGTCCTTTTTAAGAAACGGAAAGGAAAGGAAATGGGACATCATTACCCTTTCTTGGTTCAGCATTGGGATTTTCTTAAAATGGCACAAGGAAATTGTTCATTGAAAAGTGGGAAAAGATTGCAACAAAAAAATAAAGAGCCTGCTATTGTCAAAATCTGGCCGTTAAGATGATTAAAAGGAAAGGACATTGTCAAGTTTTTTTTTGCTAAGTAAGAGATAATATTAATAAGGCATTAAGGGAATGCCGCCCGTATAAAAAAAAAAAAGGCCACAAGACAAAAAGGCCCTATACACTCATATTGGAATGGAAAAGCTCAAGCCAATCTAGAAATTGGTCAACAGAAGGATAACAATCCCCCTTGTCCCAACTATACAAGCTATGCAACAAAAACCTTTTAATTCTAAACAAAGGCTTTTCGACCCCCTCAAAGCATGTTGCATTTCTTTCACGCCAAATAATCCACATCACGCACAAGGAAACCATGGCCCAAACTCGCTTCCTTCGCTTTCCCAGCACCTTTCCAAGCAATCAAGAGTTCCATAACATTCCTTGACGTTACCCATTGTAATCCAAACAAAGATAACACCAAACTCCAAAGCTCCCAAGCCACCGGACAATGAATAAGGAGGTGATCGACCGTCTCCGCATCCCTTTTGCACATACAATACCAATTCACAAAAATTCTCCGCCTTCGGATCAAATTGTCAATCGTAAGAATTTTTCCTTGAGCCGCACACCAAACAATAAAACTCACCTTTAATGGTGCCAAGGTTTTCCAAATTGCCTGCCAAGGAAAGGAAGGAGTACCCCTCCTACAAAGTGATTGATAGTAGGATTTGACGTGAAAAGTTCCAGAGGCAGAAAGATTCCAACGCATCACATCTTCTCCTTCTCCAATCGCTCGACTACCATAACTCTAGATAACAAGATCAACAAGGCTTCCTCATCCTCTTCCTGTACCTCCCGCCGTAAACGGATGTCCCAAACAATAACCCCTTCAAGAAAATGGAGATAATCACGGACATTTGCGTCCCTATCACAAGCCAAAAGATAGATATCCGGGAAGGCATCTCGCAAACACTCATCACCACACCACACATGCTCCCAAAACTTCACTCTTCTCCCATCACCTACCAAAAACCGAGTATTCTTTACAAAAGTATCCCACCCATTCATAATACCCCTCCAAAGAGCCACCCCATAAGGCCCTCTCACAGCAAGGGAAGACCAATCTCCCCACCCGCATCCATACTTAGAACCTATGACCTTCCTCCACAATCTCTCTCAATCACACGCAAAACGCCAAAGCCATTTACCCAACAAGGTTTGGTTGAACAACTTTAAATTCCTCACACCCAACCCTCCTCCTCTAATAGGCGCACAAACCTTATCCCACTCAACTAAATGGTATTTAAACTCTTCCCCCACACCTTTCCACAGAAAATCTCTTTGAATTTTCTCCAACCTTTTAGCAACAAAAATCGGGATGATAAACAAAGACATAAAGTAAGTTGGCAAGCTAGACAACGTACACTTGATTAGTGTCACTTTGCCACCTTTCGAGCTATATTGACGCTTCCAACCCGCCAATCTATTCTGAAATCTTTCCACAACAGAGTCCCAAACAGCCTTTGCTTTAAAAGAGGATCCCAACGGCAAGCCCAAGTACCTCGCCGGAAGCGATGCCACTTTACAACCCAAAACCTGGGCAAGAGCACCAATATCTTCAACTGCCCCAACTGAAATCATCTCTGATTTGCCCAAATTAACCTTAAGACCTGACACAGCCTCAAAGCAAAAAAGTACACACCGAAGACAACCCACCTGCGTCAGCTCCGTGTTGCAAAACAAGAGAGTATCATCGGCATAAAGAATGTGAGAAACCAACAACCCCGGAACCATCCTCCCTACCCACTTATGAATAACGTAGTCCTGACACCATGACTTGCCGCCAGAACCAACCAAATATACCACCTTCAAATTACATTTCTTTCCTCCACCATTTATAGGATACTGATTGCTCTAAACAACAAAAAAATCATGTGCAAATAACACTTCTGATAAATTGATCCCCCAGCCCTACTCATGCTTCAGACCATAACTAAGAGTAAATGGTGGAAGTGACGGAACCACAGAGAAGAAAAAGAGGATTCTATGTTTTCGATAAGGGAGACGAGGGCAGGATTCATTGAGCTCTAGAAAGTACGGTACCATCTATTGTCTTCAAGGTGGAACATAATCTATAGAAAGAAAATTTACCTCCGCCTTTGCCTGAGCTTGTTCCGTTCATCGAATGTGCTGTTGGGATCGAAGCAACCCAACAAGAATTCCCACACAACCCCTTTGATTGATGGATGAACACCCTAACATGAGTATTAAAAAAGCAACACCTATAGTTATAAATGCTCTAGTTCAATATTCCACCAAAAAGGACAAATAAGCACATTAAATGCACAATCGGCAATCACAAATACGTATGCTTTCATTAGAAAACAACAAGATATGCTGCCAACAAGCATACTGCAGATTGCTGCCCATAGGTAGCTGGTAATGCTAATGATGCTAACCAAGATAAAAGAACAAAGCACGCAAGCAGATACAGTATCAATATCCACAGTCGAACAAATTCAACCAATAATCGACAAAATTTACCCCTCTTTGAATCCTCCTAAGCACACCTGCAATATCCACATGACCATCTTGAGAAAATGCAGCTTTCCATCTTCTAGCACTAAGAGTTTTGCGTGCCTGCAGAATTAGATAAAAAAAAGAATCTGATTAAGAGAACCTAACTCTATGTAAGCATGTTAACACGAGATTGCATACTATTGCACTAATGCATGAAAAGCAACGCGTTGTCTACCCAAAAGAGAAAGGGGGACAAACAACTGGAAATATGATGGCAACCAAAGAATCAGCAATGTGCTAAACTTCCAAACATGAAAAACAACCCCTCCACCTCCACCCCCCCCCCCCCCCTAAAAAAGGGTTGGTTATGTTTGCAGGTTTTCCACTCTAATGTATGCAAATCCCGAGTTCCAAAAATTAACGTAATGTCGGGCATTGACAGGCTAAATTAATTAAACAGTTAGGGAGTAGGTAACAAGACAAAATAAAAGGAGTTGAAAACGCAAATACCATAAACTAAGAATCACAGCATGTAATATGTGCCATATGTATCATAGCTGGGATAGAGTATAACAAAGAATAAAATGACAATAAGCTCACCCTGGGCTTGAAATGAGTTTTTGGAACATCGCCTTGGCATTCCAGTCTGATTTCGAACCGAGAATCCTCCTCCCCAGCCGTTGAACTCTTCATCATGAACCCTGCTACTCCATCACAAGCATCCAGTGAGTCTCTTAACATTACCATTCAAAAGCAAAACCTATCAATTCTTGTGAATAAATATTCATATACATACATGCATAACATGCGTGGGTGAGTAAAAATCCACTTCTCGAATTTGCAAATAAATAACGTCATATGATGATGCCCACATATACGATACTAATTCGCACAAATCGGTTACCGATCATTCATACAACAGATGTTCATTACGTACATGTATACAAACAGATATATGGAAATTGAGACACAGACGAAAAACTCTGATGATGAACGACGAAGAAATAAGCAAAAATCCATAAATAATGAAAAAAAAATTATGCTTAAATCTTCGAAATTCTTACGCACTTGTGCACATTGAAGCCAGCGGAGGTTGAATAGGATGCAAGGAAACAAGATAGGGTTTCGTCGGGTGGATAGATTGAGGAAAGAATACGCTTTCCACAGGAAATTCTTGGCTTTTTTCTTGGACAAGCCCGCTAATTATAGACTTTGTTCGAAAAAGAGAGAAATGTGTTCCATCTTACGTCCTTGACTCACATAATAATTTTTTCAATTAGGGAAAGAAAAAAAAAATTGATGCTACGGTGTCCCCGCCGTTTGGGGACACCGTAATTTTTGGCATAATTGACCATTACAAGCATAACCAAGGATTCAAGACTAATGATATGTATGACCAAAGCCTTACAAAGGCATAATTCCCAAAATACCCAGAATTTTTTGGGATTTTGGGGGGTTTTCGGGGATGGCAGGTGGACACCGTAGCATTTCCCAGAACAAAAAGTCTTACGAAAGAATAGACATTTTCTTTTTCTTTTTCTTTTTGTAGGGCCTCCTAAGGGAAAAAAATATGTTCGCAGTAGCCGGTGGCGGAACCAAGATTTTTGATCCAGGGAGTAAGATTAATAGACATATTTTTTTATCGAACGTATACTTATTATATCATAATTTTTTTGTTTTTTAATATATACATTTGTATATTGAAATAATTCTAGCTTAATGGAGTTAAAATATACCTATTATATTGTTTTTTTCTATAGTCAAACTTCAACAGATTGAGAAATGAGAATGTAAAATAATCGATTTTTTATCAAATCAAACCAAAATGATTAAGATTATACGTATCTATACATGAATAATTATCAATAATATTCAAAATTAGGTATATATAAAATATAATTTTAAAACTCGGGGGCTCGGAGAGGGTCGGGGGGCCAGGGCCACCCCGAACCCCAACATATATGTTCCGCCACTGGTAGTAGTTCAATGAACTCCAAGACCATCGCGATCATTGTGCAAGACATTCTCCTTTGTACTAGTAATTTACATCCGATTTTCATGGTGACCCAGGGATGCTGCCTAGTAGCTCCCTGCCGAGAGGGTACAAAGCGGTCGATCCAGTCATTCATCTCGGCACGAATGGCTCGAATCAAATCTGAGTACATATAAATTAAATACAAATCTGAAAAATCCATTACTCAATTAAATTTAAGTTATCGATTGTCAAAATAAAACGGCCTGGCCACTCTAGGTTCTGCATGCCAGCATCCCCATTCCTCATCTCATATCTATGAGTCCGGCTATGATGCTCCCATCCAAAATCAGTGGTTTTGGGAGCATGATACTCCCATTAATTCTGAACCCTAGGATGTGATCCCTTTTAATCCTGGCCATTGATGAACTCAATTCGTCTCTCTCCTCTCTTTCTCTCACTACCTCCTATTCCGGTTGGGATTACACTGAAAAACTTTCTAGCCCTAACTTTTCCCCTCTCCTCTCTCTGTCGATGCAATACTCGCTCCCCTCCGCCAGAGTAAAACTCACCCCCCTCCGCCTCCTGACCTCCGCGCCTGCAGCTCCTCCACGCCCCTCCTCCACAGCTCCTACTCCTCTTGACCTCCACAGCCCACGACGAGGTAACTCTCTCTCTCTCTCTCTCTCTGAAACCGTAATGTAGGAGGGTTGAGAAATTGCAATTTTTTTTTATGCTTCCGTAGTGATTAAAAGAACCCTAGGGGTTCGTTTTTAGTACCAGTGATTGGGTTTTTTGAACTGCCAAACCCTTATTTTTTCTTCTATTTTTTGAACTACCAGTGATTGGGTTTTTAGTACCATTCAGAGGAAGGAGCGGCGTAGGGGGTGGATGACGGTGGGGTGTGTAGGGGTTTTGGGTGGGTGGGGGTGGTTGTGGGGCGCCGTATGGGGCGGAGGAGTAGGTTTGCTGGGAGGCAGGGAGCCGCCGGAGTAGGTTGCTGGGATGGCAGGGGGCTGCCGTAACCGTAGCCTTGTGGTGGGTTGTTATAGGGATATCCAGACATTTTTGTTTTCAGAGAGAGAGAGAGAGGGTTTATATATTGCTTTGTAGGTAGAGATTTAATAATGTTAAAGAGAACAAATGGGGGATAAATGGCAGACATAAGGGTCCCCCATGTTGGATCCCATGTTTTGGTCTTTCCGACAATAATCTCTTGAAATAACCTAAAAAAGAACCCTATAGGCAGAGCAATCAGCAAACAGTCTGTTTAATATTAATGGCTCCATGATTTGTGGTCCACTGGGATTTGTGGTCCACTGGGATCACCATGCAATGGGGATGATCTACACCTATATTGGAAAGAGTAAAATATGGGGATAAAGGGCAGACATGAGGGTCCCCCCATGCTATTCCATGATTTTAGCAGCCATGACTATATTGGAAAGAGTAAAATAAGGGGACGAAGGGCAGACATGAGGGTCCCCCATGCTATTCCATGATTTTAGCAGCCATAATTATAATGGGAGTATTATACTAGTCAAAATGTTGGAACTACTCCATATTAAATGCATTGTACATATGTATTCAATCTTGCTTTTGACAAACTAACTATCAATTTTTTATTTAACAGGTCTATTTGTTTTAGGAGTTGAAAATGGTTAAAGAAGACCATAATGCTGTTCCAAAGCATCCTTGCAATGGATGGATATATTTCTTGTAAGTCTTTTTGAGACTTTGAGTATCTTTTAATGGCCACATGTTGTTTTTGAGACCTTGCTATATCCATTTTGTTTTTTTCTTGTATTTACTTGGGTTTTCTTTCAATAGAATTGAACTGTGTTTGGGCTTCATTACTGTTGCTATCTTGAAAAGAAAATGAATTTGGTTGAACTTGAGACCATAGGATTAGCTGTTTGTCTTGTTATTTTGTTTGTAAACAGTGCCTAATTCAGGTGCATTCCGTTTCTGCATCAGTTTATACACGAGCATAATCAATGAAAAAACAAAGAGAGTTACAACTGGAAATCAGCATCTAAATTGGTTTCTCATTACTGACAAGTTGATGTGCCAAAATAGAACAAATGAATGTCAACTGATCTGCATTACAAAATGCCAAAGAAATCGATTCTATTTCTTTTATTATACCATATCATCTAGACTTCTACCTGTTTAACCAAGTGTAAGTAGGCAAAGGTATATATGGGAGCTAGGATTGAAAACAAAACATTCTATAGTGAGCAATTACGACAGGTAAGCTTGATTATGCATAGTGGGGTTAATATTGGAGGATAAAGGTACAAAAAAGTGCTGGTGTAATAGAATTAAAGCAGGAAGAGCAATACTATGTCCAATCTTTGAGGCCTAACAGTTAACATACCCAGTACAATGACTCTGATAAGACACCTTCCTCTCCCAACCTTAAAAACTTGTAATTTCAACCTCTCTCCCTCTAAGATATACTCTCATCTACCCACCTACGATATTCCCTGGCTATTCTTAAGGAGCTTCTTATATTTCAGCTTTGCAACTCCTATTGTAACATGAGAGATCTATGTGGCAAACAATCACTCACTTCAAAGAGGTATGCAAAAACCTAGGGCTTTGTTTCAAGCTCCCACCTGTTTATTTCAAGGGTATTGATCTAAAATAGAAACAGGATAAAAAATCTTGAGAGAGTTAAGAAGGCATTTGAGGCAAATCCCCTCTTCAAATTGAACACCTTCAAAGGAGTCAAGGACTTATTAAACATTAGAAGAAAATTGGTATAGAGTAAATGTAACTCTCGTCAATTAAACCCTAATGACCAACAATCGACAACTAAATAAACAGATCCAAAATGTCTAGTCCTATAAAAAAAAAAAAATCAGGAAAAACACAGAAGTGCTCTCAAAGACATGGTGAAATAAGAAGTGGCCTTATTACACCTTGACACCTTTAAAAAAATGCTCAAAAGAATGGCCTTAGAGCAAGTCCATCCATGAGCCATTTAGGCAACCAAAGCTATCAGTTGGCAGATTTTTTGACAAATTCCAAGTCCACCCTTTGCTAAAAATGGCAAAGCCATCTTTGGTGCTAAACGTGATGTTCGAATTGAATGAATGAGCAGCCATTGAAGCCTTTATGCCATATGTGCTCCACTTGGAGATTTGTTACGTGATTTGCTTGGAGATTGAGACCAATCTCAATCTGGCTTCTTCCCCTCACAACTAAGTATAGATATGTAATCTATGAACTCATACAAGTGTAGCAGAGAAAATTTTAGATATAAAACATGTCCCCTAGCAAGCTAGGACGTGGGATAACTAATCTCAAGAAATAATTTCAGAATCTGCAATTTTATCAACTTCAACTTAAAATCTGACTCTGCACAGAAATAACTAAGGTACAAACTCCACATACTTTTTAAGATCTATGAATCTAGTTTCAAAATCAGAAAACGGATCGTAATTTCATCGCTCGACCTAAAAAATATGACCGTTTCCCCAACACGTGTCTGAGCAGTCAGCAAGGTTCCGAAACTGCGCGCTGTGAGGTTACGAATTTCTACAGAATTTAATACTTTGAATCCGATCCTGAAATTTTTACCATAGACAATAGACTCATAGAGGAACTCTCTATAAAAATCTCATAATTTTCGGAGCTCAGGAACTGCCTCAAAAAAATCCCCAAAAACAGGTCAGATACAAGGTTTCTCAAATCTGCAGATTTCCAGAAAATTACTTATTGTTCTTCCTGCGATTTCCAACCCCAAAACCTTTCAATACACCTCCAAATTACTTATTCTCTCTCTCTCTCTCTCTCTCTCTCTCTTATTGAGTGTGTGTGCCAAATGCTAACTTATGTTCCAATTCCTATGGATATTGTCAGTTAATTAGGCTTCTTCGTTTCTCCTGCTTTATTTGGATGACAAAATGCAACTTCCTGTGATGGAGATCCAGTTAAATATTTGATGGTTTTTTAGAGCATGTGATTTTGGTAGTGGTGTGCACCAACAATGAAGTGTGTTTTTAGAGTTTGGTTGTATCGGCTGTGGATGGATTGGATTTTTGTGGTTTCTGCTACTAGGAATAACTGAATAAGGCACTAGTGGTTGTCTGTTAGGCAAAGAAGTACACCTTTAAACTGCCAGAATAAGGCACTACCATTCTTTTTTATGTTTTTATCCCTCAAACTATCACTGGAATAACCATTCATGGTCATTAGATGTGGTCATCAGTATATATGGTGACATATATTGCTATGTACCAGTCCATCAGTTGGTCCTCCATCACATCTTGGTATGCTATGATCCTGTCTTTTACGACACATAAGCAACAGGGTAGGTCAGTGCTCCCTCCCCTTTCACCTTCTTATGTGTAGTCATGGTAAGGCAGTCAGTACAAAGTCAGTAATGGTAACAATGCCCAGATTCTAGTAAGTACACCATGTATAAATGGTAAGTAATGCTATGGAAATGAGAAGAGCGCCCAGATTTTTTTAAGTACTGTCATTGAAATGGTAAGAATTTCCAGATTTTAGTAAGCACACCCTGTACAAATGGTAAGTAATGCTATGGAAATGAGAAGTACGCCCAGAAGATTTTTGTAAGTCTTGTTATTGAAATGGTAAGCACACCCTAGTGTTTTTGATATTCAATTTGATGTACAATATTTTTTTGTAGCCAAGAACAGTCGAAGATGACTAAGAAGAGTTCATCAAAACGAATGGTAACTACAATTTTTTCTATAGTTGTGTTTACCCACATGTGGATTGTCAATGTATCTAACTAGGATTTGCACTCTTTCAAATAATTTTAGTCAATGAGCGAAATTCGTGAAAAATGGAAAGCCTTGGGAGACAAGGCTAAACAAAAGTACATTGAAAAGGCTAAGCTAAGTTCTGAAGCGTACAAAGAGCAAAAGGTTAAGGTTGATCCTCAAGAAAATTCAAAGGTGCAAATATTCTGTTTTTTAGCACTTATGTTTATGCATAATCTTTCCACTTTTACTTGATTGTAAATTTGATTAGAGTTGTTGATGTTGTGTTTAGGAAACCTTTATTACAAGAACTCAACTTAAGACGGCATGTGATATTATACGCAATCTTGAACCGCAACAAGTGGAGAGTGTAAAGGCAATGGGATTTGGAGGTCTTTTACGTTTGAAATGTACTAGGCTAGATAGAAAACTTTGTGAGCAGTTGCTTAGTAAATTTGATCCCATATCACTTTGTTTATATGTGCATGGTAAGAGCCCCATAATTACACCGTTAGATGTGCACCACATACTGGGATTGCCATGTGAAGGTAAAAGGGTAATCCTTAAAGGAGACATTTCTGAAATACTTCCCTTGTGTGAGACACATTGTGTGGGTGCTCAAGGTACAATTCCGTTGCGTCATTTGGAAAACTATGTAAGGAACACGGAAGACAACGATGATAATTTCAAGGTTGCATTTGTATTGTTCATTATGGGGGCTGTTCTATGTCCAACGTCGGAATTGGGAGTCAATCGACGTTTTCTACATGCGGTAAAGGACGTGTCTTCTATTAGTGAATTAAATTGGAGCCAATTTGTGCTTGACTTTTTAGCCAAAGGCATACAAAAATATCAGGATGGACGAAAAGTGATCCGTGGCTGTGTACTGTTTCTAATGGTACATCTCTTAACTTTATTTTTTTACATCAAAGTAGTTGCTTCATTGTAGAATTGATTATGTATCGTTTTTTTTTCTCTACAGTTGTTCTATTTTGAACATTGCACGCCAGCCAAAGATTTCATTTCCCCTTGTGCATGTCGGCCTTCACCTCGTCTCGTACAATGGGGAAATGAAGAGATTAGGGACAGGATACATTGGCTTGATCAAAGCAGTTCTCGAAAGGTAATCTTAGTATTTTTTCGATCAATTAGTTTTGTTTCATCTTTTTAAGCGTCTATTTACGTAGTAAATGGTAAATATATGTAATAGCTCAAAATCATTGTCGAGGATGGAGTTGGCAAGAGAGAGAGAGCCGTAGATCAAGGAAAGGAGATTGGTCAAAATATACCGATGGAGAGATTTCAAGGGATAGAAGAATTAAACGGTATTTTAAAGAGACTGGCGAGTATAATGGAAACAATGGATGTAAGGGGGAAGAAAACTAATGAGAATTCATTGCCGGCTAAAGTAAGCATGGACATGAAAGGCACTTCTTCACCCGTTGTCAATGAGAAAAAAGGCAAGAAAGAGCCTTCATTTGATAGTTCGACATCTCCTTTGACAAACAAGGAAAAAGACAGAAAGAGCAATCATCGGGTCATTTGACATCTCCTTTGAAGGCAAACCAAGAAGAAAACACTAAAAAGCCATCATTGAGTCATTTGACATCTCCTTTGAAGACAAACAAGGAACAAGACATTAAGGAACCTAAAATTAAGCCTTCATTAAAGAGATCAAGAAAGATGGGCACTAATATTGGTGATATCATGTCTTCAACGGCTCCTCCAACTATTGGCATGAACAAGAGGCAAAAGAAATGCCAACAAGAAATGCCTAGGACTAGGTTGAAGGGATCTCAACCCGTGAAGAAAAATGCCAACGAGGTAACACAAAGTATTTAAGTATCATAAGCTTAATTCTTCTAGAACTTTCTAATTTATATGTGTCTTCATTAGCATACATGTTTGTTTATTTGTAGAAGCCTACTATGGAATGCCAACAAGAAATGGCAAGGACTAGGTTGAAAGAATCTCAACCCGTGAAGAAAAATGCCAACGAGGTAACACAGTATTTAAGTATCATAAACTTAATTCTTATAGAAATTTCTAATTTATATGTGTCTTCATTATTATACGTGTTTGTTATTTGTAGAAGCCTACTATAGGGTTGGTACGAGAGTTGATCCTAAGATTTGTCTTTGACACAACGTTATCTGTAAGGTAAAAATTCATTACAAGCTATACGTAAATTATTGTGTTTTATTTGTAGATTGATAACTTTGCAACTTTGGCATAATGTAGAGAACAACTTTGCAACCTTGGAATAAGCTATGCAACTCGCTCAGATTTTATGTCATTACGGAAGAATGGGTGGGTTGTTGGTGAGGTGAGTATTATAATTTTTTGGGCCTATTGTAATAGACTACATGAATGCGATAACTAACTAAGAGCTATATTTTTTAGATCATAAATGCAGTTGCTTTGCGGAAAACTTTAATACAAAGTAAGAGAGACCCGAATGCATTATGGCCATCATGGTACTTGCCCACTTATTTAGCGGTATGTATTCGTAATGCATTAGAAGTTTGAACGATAGTATGCGGCTATAGCAATGTGTAAGTGCTCCTTTATGTTTGTTTGTAGAGTTATGCTCTCAATGGTGGTATTAATTCCCGAACTTGGGTCAAGTATTATGGTGGATCTAGTCGATACACAGGGATACTCGAATCCGTGGAACGGGTGTACATCCCAATCAATGAAAACAACATTCATTGGTTTATGTGTGTCGTAAACTTCAAAGATGCAAATGTATATGTACTTGATTCATTACCGTCTCTGAGCAAACCCAAAGTACAGAACGAGAAGGTCCTACGTGTGCTTCAATATTTGGATGATGTAATTCAACACTTGGGGAATAATGGATGTGTCATGAAAGCCCATAAGCTACCAATCAAAAGACTGAAATGACTTCCAGTTCAAGAACCAGGTAGCGATGATTGTGGTGTGCACACTGCAAAGTACTTTGATTTTGAGCAATTTAATGAGCAAGAAGCCGCTAAGGTATAAAATTAGTCTTTTTATTCATCTTACAGTTACAATTCGTTAGGACCACTCATTATTTCTAATATGTGGTTATTTTGTTAATTGTAGTTGAGATTCACTTCTGAGGAGGGTAGGAACAACTTGATTTTGGACTTGATCCTTTGTCGGGAGAACGTAATCAGGAATGAAGTCATCCGAAAGGCTCAAGAAAAATACCGCAACATTAGAAGGATAATTTGATACCACGGCGCCTTTGTGGCTTTTGTTGTAAACTTGATTTCAATCATATTGTAAACTTGATGAATGTGAGGTGCCTTTATGGCTTTTGTTGTAAACTTGATATGGCAAATACTGCCTTCACTTTAGATCATTCTATTGTTCTGTTGACTGTTGTGAGGTGCCTTTGTGGCTTTTGTTCTATTGTTCGTTGTAATAGTAGCAGCTGACTGTTATGCTCCTTGTTTGCTGCTGTTGTCTAATGAAATGACCAGCTGTTATGGTGATCATTCTATTGTTCTGTTGACTGCTTTGGTTTAAGCTACAGATTGCTGTTAGCTGCTATGCTTGGGTTTAAGCTACAAATTGTTATGCTCTTAAAACCGTAATTACAAAAAATCTGGGTGTGCTTCTCATTTCCATAGCATTACTTACCATTTATACAGGGTGTGCTTACTAAAATCTGGGGATTCTTACCATTTCAATAACAAGACTTACAAAAATCTTCTGGGCGTACTTCTCATTTCCATAATATTACTTACCATTTATACAGGGCGTGCTTACTAAAATCTGGAAATTCTTACCATTACAATGACAGTACTTAAAAAAATCTGGGCGCTCTTCTCATTTCCATAGCATTACTTACCATTTATACAGGGTGTTCTTACTAGATTTTGAGCATTGTTACCATTACTGACTTTGTACTGACTGCCTTACCATGACTACACATAAGTTCTTGTCCAGATCATTACCTTAGTTTTACTGAATAAAAGGATTACAATAAACTTCTTGTCCCTACTCAATGCCTTAATACAAATAAAGGTTACATTTATCCTTCACAATCCTTGTCCGAAATCATCTTCCCATCCTCCAACGTTGCTGCCATGGAACTGGGCTTGCACACTCTCGGGATTTCTTGACCAGTCTACAAAGTTCAAGATTGAAAATTAGTAAATGGACAAATTAATAATAGTCTATCAACTAAGTAGATAGTAAGAGGCTTACCAAATTAGGGTTGACACTGGATTCACAACCATTGGTTGTGTAATCAGTGTGCATAAACGATGGATGATATATCGACGAGTCTCGCCCGGTAAATGATTGTTGGTGAATAACGCTCACATCTGATTCATATGCGTCGTCATCCGCATTCATGTCTCTCAGATTATCTCCATGCACTAATTTGGGGCATTTGGTTCTTATGTGACCAGGTTCTCTACAATTGCCACATTTTCTTGTTTTCGGGATGAAGTCCTTGGCCAAATTATGGGTCCCTTTACCTTTGATAGTGACTGGGTCGCCAACACCAAAATGCATAGATGTCCCCTCAACATTGTCGTTTTGTCTCATATCTCTTTGCTCCTCCTGAACATGTAACAAATAGAGCTCCCTCATTCTGGATGTTAACTTGGTGATTTCTTCTATGGTCTCATTATACCCCTTCGTTATGTGCGAAGCATAATAACACATTTCGACACATGCGCTTGACAATGCCCCAAACCTTGTCGTTTGCGTGACCCATTCTGGCATTGGTGTGCTACCATGTAGGGTTAAGGATTTCGCCGTTTTTGTCCACCTTTGTAAGATCAAACAAGAGGGAATTTCTCTCATATGCTCCATTTTCATGACTGAGATCATATGCTGACATGGAAACCCAATTGACTCAAATTTCGAGCAAGAGCATTTCATGATGCCATCATTCGGCTGATAGTTGACACTCCACGTGGCGTCCGGCTGTTGGTATCGAGATAAGTAGTAAACCCGAAAATCTTCAAACTCAACTTTATCCACCTTAAACAATGATTGCTCTTTCTTAATTTCTTTGAGAAACTTGTTAAATATGCCCCGAGTATATGTATCAACCGCATGTTTTTCAATTCGTTTCATGCATGTAGACAGAACCGGAGTACTATTCACACTTTCAACTTGTACCTTAGCCTCGTTATGACGAAGTTTTGCAAGAGCCCTATCAAATGCTTGTACGAATTCAAAAAGCTTGAGACGTAGTTTTAAGAATCGATTCATGTATGCATTCATTCCCTCAACACGTTGTGTGCTTTTTGCACCCGCAAAAAAAATACCTCGCAGGTATGCCTCTGCCCATAAGGTCTTTTTTTCATAAACATCTACCGCCCATTGGTTTTGGTGAAGGCTATAGTCATCCAAAAGATTCTTCCATGCAACTTCAAACTCTTCTTCAGTTGACATTGACATGCATTTCTCAAAGTCAGCTAAGAATCTGGGAACATGGACATTACTGACAGCATTTTTTTTAAGATGCCATTTGCATAAACGATGATTAACATCAGGTAACACAGTTTTTATTGCTCTCCGCATAGCCTTATCCCCATCGGTCATTACCGACACAGGCTTCTTGTGGTCCATGGAATCAAGAAACCTTTCCAACACCCATGTATAAGTCTCAACAGTCTCAGCAGTCAACAATGCATAACCAAAAATTGTTGTTTGAAAGTGACTATTAACTCCAGCTAGTATCACCAATGGCTTCCGATACGCATTCGTCCGATAAGTCGAATCAAATATTAGCACATCTCCAAAGCACATATAATCTGTCCTACATGTTCCATCTCTCCAAAACAGATTATTTAGCCGATTTTGCTCATCCACGTCATATTTGTAATAGAACAAGGGGTCATTGTCGGCTTTCGCACACAAGTAGGCTAAGGCACCTTCCGCATCACCGTCCGCAACCTCTATATTGCGCTGAGCTGTAAAATGATTGTAAAGATCTTTTTGCGTGTATCCAACAGCCTCATATCCACCGGATTGTTGCGCCGCAAAATCCATTATGTGACTTGTTTTAATACCTACTTTATGCATAGTATTGACTGAGGCTTTATCAGAACTACTAACCTTCCTGTGGGAGCGGAGAAAAGGGACACCACAAGGCCCTATCATGGGATGGTTGTGGATGCTCACAAAGTTATTAACCAAGTACTTGCCAGAACTTCTCTCCAATGTGACACTAAATTCAGCAGGACATCCAACTCTAGTAAGTGCCTGCGGCCCTCTTATTCGATCTTCTCTCTCCAAGTATTTAGTGTCTCTATATCCTTCTTTTGAGCATACCCACTTTCTTGACTTCACGATACCAGCATTGTCCTTGTGCATATTATAGTTCCGAATACTAAAGCCGTTCACTTTGGCATATGCATTATAGAATGTTTCTCCATCCTCATGCATGTCAAATGTCATTTCATAAACTTCCTCTTCCGTTAATTCATCCAACCGTTTTTCGTCATTTCCGTCATCATTGCTAGAGTCGTCACAAATGTCAATCACTACATTCTTTCCATTCCGCTGAACATTGTCATCCATCTCTCAAAATCTGATCCAGACAAATAGGTTCACAATTAATGGTAAAAACTAACATAGATATGTTAACCACAAATACTATATTAGCTACTGTATGGCAAGCAAAACTGTGTTACCTATGGAGATTACCTACTATTTCCATAATCAGAGTTACCATAACAAAATGATTTTTTACTAAATTCTGGATATACTTACCAGGAATATAGAGAACTTATTCTCCTAATACTTCCTAAATACGGTTTTCATCCGTAATAAAAATACCATAAAAAGAGGTATAAAAAGCCATAATAAATGGTAACTATAACCATAAAAAACATAAAAATTTGGGAAGCTTCATCATATTTTTGTGAAACATTTATTTCAGATTTTTCAACTTATGATCATTTGGTAAGTTGGTATGAGGTAATCATCACAACTAATTTCAGTTTATTCTTCAAAAAAACTTACTTGGTGAACTTTTGGTGAGCTTCTTCAATTTGTTATGGAGGTTCTTCTTAAATCTTCAATTTTTTTGGACAAGAGAAGAGATGAATGTAAGCTTTTTGGACAAGAGGAGAGATGACTGGGAGCTAGAGGAGTTAAAGTGGATAAGTTTGCAGGGTTTAAGGTAGGTGTGGAGAAACCAAGTACCATTAATGTCATAATTGGTGGTAGGTAAACAAGGTAATTGACAAAACGTGAACAAGTTTGTGTGGTCAAACCGGTCTAAGGATATAGTCGTTGTTCCCTTATTTCATGGTAAGTATTGTCAACCACATGGTAAGTTTTATCAACGAATATTAGTTTGTCGTAAAAATTCAATTTTTGTGGTATCTCTAGCCATATTCTTTGGTAAGTAATATTTATTCTATAATAAGTATGACATTAATGACGGGTAGGTATACATTAATGTATATAACCATTAATGTCTTGTTACCCATTAATGTCTTATTACCTACCATATTAAATTTTATTTGGATATATTGAATTTCTTTTATGATAAATTAAATAAAAGCAGCCATATTAATAAATTTACTTTGAAAAAAGGATCAAATAAATGAGATATTTCAATTTGCTGGTTCACTAGTGGTTATTCTTACATTAGCAAAGTGATCAATGTTAACCTCAAAGACTTTTACTCCTTCATTTGTTAAGTGATCAATGTTAACCATCAAATAACCATTAGTCAACCTACTTTAGCCAATTATATTAATTTTCACTAATCACTATCATTCAACATCATTGTTAACTACCACATCTGTCAAATATGATCTTAATCGATTCAAATTGTTTGATCAATTGGCTGAACATATAACCAGATCAATCAATTACAAATGAATCAATTCTCGTTCATTGATCACTGCCAAATATATTACTATCAACACTATTAGTTGTTAGATTTGTAAAATATATCATATTGATCACTATAAACTATATTAATGAATTTGAATGGCCTAATTTCATTAAATACTAGAGAATTCTACAAAATTATTCAATCACTATTAAAAATATATATATTTATCGTACAATGTTGTTGTAACAATCAACTTGTGGCGTCATTTTATAATATATATTAACTAAATTTGTAAGCTATCAAAATATTAATAAATATCTTGTTTTTTCCATAATATTTAAAACTAAGTTACTTAAATATATCTATAATAAAGGATTATTTAAAAATTAATCAATTAAATACATTTATAATGTCATTTGGAAATTATGGAAAATATTTTCCAAATTTTTATATTTTCATAACCAATTAAAATTTTAAACTAGATTTATAAATGAACACTATTTTTTAGATAATTCTTCAAATATAAAAATCCCTAAAATCTGCAAATTTTCCCGCCAAAAAATTAGATACTTTTTTTTTTTTTTTTTACTTAATGGCAACTTGTTACCTGACCAACCGGTTATAGTAAGCGTTACCTGTTTGTGTGGTAAGTATTAGCTTATACATTAGTAAGTGTTGCCTTAGAAATGGTATAAATTTCCTGTTCTATGGTAAGTAATCCTCCGTTTTTTTGGTCAAAACCATCTCGGTTTCAACAAAACCACCCTAGTTTTAGTTTTGGGTTTCAATCCAAGGGCTGGGATTTATCTAATTTCAATCCAATGACTCTAATTCATTGGGAGTATGATGCTCCCATACCACTTGGGAGCATCATAGAAGTTTTGCATATCTATTGGTAGTAGAGCAAGACTAGTACAGAAGATTTTGTAGATGCATAAAAAAACAAAAACAAAAAAAACGGCTGATGTGTTAGGGACACGTGAGCGGCTTACTGTGGTATCGAGCGCATCTTATTACAGCTCTAAAAACGGAGAAACCCTACGTCCTCACTTCGCAAACCCTAATCCACATTACCTTCCCGCCTCAGCCTTCCTTCTATAATCGATCTTGCTTTCTAGGGCACTCATTTTGCCGAAAAATGGTGAGATTCAAAGCTAGTTTTCTCATCAATCACGCCTCTATCTCTCTCTGTTGTATGCATAGATCTGTATACGTATAGTTAGTGCATAAATATGTTGTTGTTTTTCGGTTGGCTGTAGCCGTTCAAGAGATACGTGGAGATCGGAAGGGTCGCTCTCGTCAACTACGGGAAGGACTACGGACAGCTCGTCGTCATTGTCGACGTCATCGATCAAAACAGGGTACGTTAATCTATGTGCCTCTCTTTTACCCAGCCTTGTCTATGTCTGAAATGTGTGTGTGTGTGTGTGTGTTTTTTTTCCCTCTTACTTTCGAATTGGCGTCGATCAATGAACAGAGAAGATTACGTTAATCAGTTTTTGTCGTTTTCGCTCCATCTTGGTCTGTAATACTTGTATGGGATGTTTAATCTAGACTATTTACGTAATGCAGTTTTGGGTGAATCAGAACACAGAGCTTAATTTTTAGTTACATACGGGGTTAATTATATGCGACCGCAATCTTAACACAATTTTCAATTCATTCGACGCTGTTTGGGTTATGGAATGAATGCATTGTTTTATGTAGCCGAGCCGAGCTTTGAATAGTTCGAGCTCGGTTCGTTCAAAATAGCCCAGGTCGAGCTCAGATAATCGAGCTAGAGCTCAGCTCATTTATTATCGAGGTGTTTGAGCTCTATTCGTTTAATAATTAAATAAGCGTCTACGAATGAGCCGAGCCTCTACAAATGAGCCGAGTTTTATAAACGAGTTGAGTTACAAGTAACTCGAGCTCGGGTCGATTACTAAACAAGCTTAAAACTTGTGCTCGAGCTCGACTCGTTTACTAACGAGCTGATCACATAAGAGCCGAGCTACAAGTTGCTCGCAATCAGCTCGGTTTGTTTGCAACCCTAATTGTGTACCATGAATATGGAGTTCAGATTTTTGAGGGGTGCAGAGTTTTGGCTCGTCATGTTCCCTCGATCAACATTTGTCGATAAGTTTCTCGGAATATGTTTGATTGTTCAAGAAAGGTGTTTACTCCCTTTTAGAAATAGAACACACTGGATTTGGCCATCTTACCTGGGATTTTTGCTCACTTGCAGGCTCTTGTTGATGCCCCTGATATGGTGCGGACACAAATGAATTTCAAGAGGCTTTCACTCACTGATATCAAGATTGACATCAACAGGGTTCCAAAGAAGAAGACTCTAATTGCCGCCATGGAGGCTGCTGGTAAGTACTTAGTGGGCTTCTACGTATTCCCGTTGTGGTCATTAAACTCCTGAACATTCGTGGCAGATGTCAAGAACAAGTGGGAGAACAGCTCTTGGGGCAGGAAGCTTATTGTGCGAAAGAGAAGGGCTGCTCTTAATGATTTTGATAGGTTCAAGCTTATGCTAGCAAAAATCAAGGTTTACCGTGCTTCCGTTACTGTATTTTCTTTTGTTTCTCTTCTTAGTTGATTTGTCGTTAATGATAAACTATTTATGTTTAGATGGTGACTTCTTGGTTTTTGTTATAGCAAGTTGACAGTCGGTTCTTTTAGGGGTGCCCCATAGCTTGACTTTATAGGGCAAGGGTTCTGTCCAGTTTACTATGGACCAGTTTGGTCCATTTTTTGGACTTTTTCGGGCCCACAACAATGATCGAAACCGTTTACTTTTTAGATCTCGTTGAGAATATTGACCATGCCAAAAATCACGTTGATTGGATATCGTTTGATATGATTTCTAAGTGCATTAAGTTTGTAAGAAAAAAAAGTGTGCAACACTGGATTGCAACCCATTTGACACAATTATCTAAAGATAAATGCATTTCGAAATCATATCAAAAATATCCGATTAACTTGATTTTTTATGTGATCAATGTTCTCGACAAGATCTAAAAAGTGTACGATTCCGATCATTGTTGTGGGCCCGGAAAGATCCCACAAATGGACCAAACTGGTCCATAGTAAACTGGACAGGACCTTGCCCCGACTTTATCCCACATTGAGCTGTCAGATGTTTATACAACCTGCCTAATAGGATTACAGATGCAATGAAGGACTTGACTCCAGAATCTTTTGTGCCATTGTTTTTTTTGATGCATAGACTTTGATTGGTTTGAATTATAGACTTGTCTTAACCTTTTTCAGTTTATTGGACAGAGTAAAGAACTTTCTGTAAAATTGGATTTATTTCGTAAGCTATTGGAATCAGGCGCATTTGGTTTGGAAGAATTTGATTTGATTTGATTGTGTGAGTGTGACTTTGCAGAGAGCTGGAATTGTGAGGCAGGAACTTGCAAAGCTTAAGAAGCAGAGCACAGCCTAGTATCTTTCTGACTTGGAGGACTTTGCGAGTTGTGTTGGTACCTGCATTTTGCATCAGTTTTCCATCAACTCACGAATTAATCAAAGGAAGAGAGAAGCCTGCGGTACTTTTTGATTTTGTTACGGTTGTCAGACTCCATTTGAAGCTATTATTGTTATTCAGTTTTCGGTATTTTGAATATTGTCACTCCTTTTGAATCAAGCATTTTGAGTCCTCTATTGCTTGATGGTTTTTTGGTTGAACCTTGGATCGGCTTATGTTTACGCATTGATGCTGATGTGGTTTAAGTATATCTAATTGCGGCTGCTTGGAATGGCATCGTTGCATTCGATTACTAAGTTGTTTTAATTAAGGAAAACACCTGCCAAAGAGCCAAGAAACCTGACCTTTGCAACAGCACCAACAGAACAAGAACAAGAGGAGAGAAAAACAAATCGGTCCATTTAACCCAAGGTGCAGATTTCGAGGGGAACTTATGGGCTGGTCCTGTATCCAATACTTGTTTTTTTTTTTTTTTGGGTTAACTTAGCTTGAAATTAAAAAAGGTTAAGCGAATGTACAGCCTACAAGGGGCATACCCCAGGAGGAAAAGAAAAGGAAAACAAATAAGAATGAAAAAAGTGCGGTAAACCATGCATAACCCGCATGGAGAGTGAGATAGAGTAAATACATAATAAAATGCTATGCGTATTGTAATATGTAAAATGTGAAATTGAGCTACTTCCTGGCACAACCCGCCAGGCTAGGAAATAAAGTAAATACGGTAGATAGTCTTGGTCAACGATGACCACATGATAACCAGCACTGAGGAGAGATCCTCCTCCTCCATGGCTGGGATAAGTAGACCAAGAACCGAGAAGCCCATCATCCTGAAACTAGCATAATACCCACTCAAAAGAAGTCAACTACTACAGAGGGACTCGGACCGAGAGAGGTTCGACCCGGAGATGTCGGCATCCGACAAGGCTACCCTGCTAAGCACCCTGTACACCACGCCCATTCCATCCAGACTACTACACCCTCACCCAAACCCCCTAGGCTCGCTAACAACTATAAGCGGAACAGGAAGAGAGACCACCAAAAGTAGCCCCCAAATCCTCAAGCGGACCAAGCTGTTCGATTCGATCAGTGCAAACCACTAAAACAAATCAGAAACAGACTACGAAGCTACCCCTTTCAATAAGTGAGAATCCACCAATCTAGTCAAAGACAGCTCCGGCAACTACCTTGCTCAATCAGACTCATCCATAATCTAATCATCGGCTCCCCCAGTTGCTGCTACTGCGAGGCTACCCCTAACTAGGAGAATCCAATCTAATCAATAATAGCCACGACCACAAGAATACTACGCAATTCCTCAGAGCTAAAAGCGGTGGCTCACTGGGTATAGAGGGCTTGACGAAGAGCCCGGCCCCCGATTTCAGTCCAACAGATGACCGCCTATCGGGGGTTGTCAAAACTAACAGTAAACTGGCCCATAAGTCCAGTAACAAGATAAATGCAGATACTAACAGTAAACTGTAACTAAACCATAGCAACGCGCATATTGAATAACGATGAAAGAAATGGATGCTATGATTTGTAGCCTAGCCGGGGACACCGGGCTGGCTGCTTGGCTGGCCAAGCCTCCACTGCCCGAGCCTTCACTCCGGTAGAAAATCGGCGGCCCAAAATGGCCTGCCTGGCTGGACTGTTTAGCTGACTGGCCTGCCTGGCTGGAGTACCGGCCTGGCCTGGGCAGGCTGGCCTGGCTGCTGCTTGGCCCCAAAACTACTCCCAGAAGTGCACGACCAGTGCCTGCCTGAGATGGCCTGTCCACGACCTGGTCTGACTGGATATACCTTGACTGGTGGCGTATAGGTGAGCCACACGGTGGCTGTTGAGTCCCGCGGTGGCGTCCCGGCGGCCGTCTGGTGGACCGACGGCTGTTGAGCTCCTCGGTGATGATTTCAGATCTGCCCGGAGCAGATCCCAAATGGTACCCGCCGGTTCACGGCGGGGATGAGGGCCAAAAGCTACCTATCCTATGCAGGGATTATCCGTTGTGCTCTCTCTCCGGGTCAGCTTTGTATTCTGCGTCAGATCTCTGCCAATTCCATTCATGTGGGGGACTGTTGGAAATTTCTTGATTAGTGAATGGAAATTGGGACACACGGAGGATCATCGAGCTACCAAATGGTCCCGACCTCGGGTTCATTGTACCTGGACGAAGTCCTCCAAATTCCAGCAGTTTTCAGCAAGTTATTGCCCCATAAAAGTGTGGTTTATGGCAGAAATCAATCACCAATTCACTCTGGCAGTTTCAGAATTGATTCACCCTATTCATGGCTGTGAATTGAAGGCCCTAATTCATTTCTGGGAGTTTTAAATCCTTCCAGAGGTGTATAAATAGGGCAGTCCTGTATAGGATTTCGCATCAGCTCACAAAACACTCCTGCATATTCAGAATTCGTTCTTGAGTGAGAGAGAGTCAGACGCATCTTTCAGTTCGCCAAGGCAGCTTTCTGGTGGTGTTCCGATAGCCGTGGTCTAACCGTTCTATCCTGGGAGACAGACGCCGGTCAACCTCCAACACCCAACGGTGAGGCGGTGAATCTGTTTTAAGGAGACTGATTCAGGGCTCGGTTTGGTGTTCCTATTTCTGTATTTTCTATTCTCTGTACATGCTACTTGTAATCTGTTTTTTGTCCTTGTATTGAAATGGAATTCGTCCTCTGGAATTTGCCGATTGTATTACAATTTTTCCAACAAGCTTAAAACAGATTCAGTTTGGCAATCGAAATTCCAGATTACGTATTCTGTTAGTTCTAACAATCTTGTGCAGATTAGTTTCATGACAGGATGAGATAGATATATTCAGACCATAGGAGTAATCTGTTTCACGGTTGATTACTCGGTGTTTGCCCAGCGGGATAAGAAATATTCATAACCTGTTCGGCTTCGGCCAGATCAGTCGTGCGCGACTGGATCACTTTGGTAACAGGAAAGCTTCGGCTAGATCAGTCGTGCGCGACTCGATCAAAATTTGTTGGTAAACTGGATGGCTACGGCCTTGGCTAGTCGTGCGCGATTACGCCTAAGTTTGGTGGTTTGATCGGCCTCTGGAGCAGTCTACTCGGTTTCTGCCGTGACATTGCTTGGCCGTAATCTGTTATGTGATTTGCTCAATGGAAGCAGTCTGTGTATATGACCTTGTGAATAGCAGTGGAAGGCTAGTTATGGCTATGAGTGCTATGTCTGGGTTGAGCATCCAAGTGGAAGGATTGCTTCATTCAGTCATAGTGCATGGCCTGTGTGGTATGGTTAGTACACAGATTGGTCTGTTAGAGTAAGGAGAAGTCGGACAGTCACAGTCCTGCACATAACAGATTGTGTATACCGTTTACCTTTCGGGGGCGCTGCCCCCGAGCCCCCGCCAGGGGGCGCGACCCCCTGGACCCCCGCGACCCCCTGGACCCCCGCTGAGGGCCAGCCCTCAGACTCCTGCCCGGGGGCGCGCCCCCTGGGACCCCCAGGTTACATGGTATTGTGGGGATGTCAGATTTAGCTTGTTTGATAGATTGTTAATCTATGCATGTTTAGCTTGTCACTTGGATATTGAGATCTATTCTCTTATATGTGGTTGTTCCTATTTTCAGGAAAAACATGACGAGTGAGACTGGAAAAACCACTGGCGATGTCGCTAGCAAAAGCAAAGAGAATGCTAATAGCAGTGGTGCTGTTCCAATTTCTGTGCCAACCCCTGGAGTTCCCTCCGTTCCGATGTCTCATGTGGAGAGACCGAGCAAGTTTGTTGGGGTGGACTTCAAGAGATGGCAGCAGAAAATGTTGTTCTACCTCACCACTTTGAACTTGGCGAAGTGGTTGGTTGAGGAAGCACCGGCTATTGCTGAGGATGATCCTGACACTCAGAAGCGGATAGATGTGGCTAGGTGGAAAGAGCATGACTACATGTGCAAGAATTATATCTTGAATGCTCTGGACGATTCGCTATATTCTGTGTATGGCGAGGCTCAGTCAGCTAAGGAACTATGGGATTCCTTAGACAGGAAGTACAAGATCGAGGGTGCTGGGTCCAAAAAGTTCGTTGTGGGCCGGTTCCTTGATTACATGATAGTGGACTCCAAATCTGTGGCGGTCCAAGTCCAAGAGCTATAGCTGCTGCTCAATGAGATCAGGACTGAGGGGATGATTCTGAGTGAAGCATTCCAAGTGGCTGCTGTCATCCATAAGCTGCCTCCGGCATGGAAAGAATTCAAGAGCTATCTCATGTTCAAAAATAAGGAGATGACCTTGGAGGCTCTTTTCATTAAGCTCCGTATTGAAGAGGAGAATCGGGGTATGGACAAGAGTATCAAGTCCTCTTACATGGCCAAGGCAAATGTGGTGGAGCATGGTCAGTCTTCGGGCACGAAGAGGAACCAGTATGACAAGCGTACTGACAAGCGGTCTGACAAGCAAGCTGGTAAACAGAGGGACAGAGGTATCAATCTGGGCCCGAGAGGTGGTGTTGCCAAGAAACCCAAGGAGAAATTTCAGGGTAAATGCTTCAATTGCAACAAGTTCGGGCACAGATCTTCGGAGTGTACGAAGCCGCCTAACCCTCGTGCACAGGCGCACTTAGCACAGGTGGAGGCGGGAGTGTCTCATATCAACCTCTCAGCTATGGTTTCTGAAGTGAACATGGTGGGTTCAAATCCACAGGAATGGTGGGTAGACACTGGGGCTACACTCCATATTTGTTGCGACAGGCAGATGTTCACTACCTTCGAGCCGGCTGCTAACGGTGAGAAGTTGTTTATGGGGAATTCAGCTACCTCAGATGTTGCGGGACAGGGGAAAGTGGTCCTGAAGATGACTTCAGGAAAAGAGTTGACTCTGAATAATGTGCTGTTCGTGCCAGATATTCGCAAGAATTTGGTGTCCGGTTCTCTGCTGAGCAAGCACGGCTTCCGTCTGGTTTTCGAGGCGGATAGGGTTACTCTGACTAAGGCTGGAATGTATGTAGGGAAAGGTTATATGACCGATGGTCTGTTCAAAATGAATGTAATGACTAAAATTCCCTATGAGAATAAAGTGAAAACCCCAGTTGCGTATGTGCTTGAGTCTTCCTCTTTGTGGCATGGTAGACTAGGTCATGTTAATTATGATTCTCTGCGTAGAATGATTAACCTGGACCATATTCCAGCTTTCCAAATTGATAAGAAACACAGGTGTGAAACTTGTGTGGAGGCTAAAATGACAAGATCATCTTTCAAAGCGATAGAAAGAAATACTGAGCCGTTGGATCTAATCCATACAGATGTGTGTGATTTGAAATACGTTCAAACACGGGCAGGCAATAAGTACTTCATCACGTTTATCGATGATAGCACCAAGTTTTGCTATGTATACTTGCTAAAGAGCAAAGATGAAGCCCTGCAAAAATTCATTCTTTACAAGAATGAAGTCGAGACACAGCTTAGCAAGAAGATCAAGGCTTTGAGGAGTGATTGAGGTGGTGAGTATGAATCACCTTATGGTGAATTTTGTGCCCAACACGGGATTATTTACCAGACCACTGCGCCATACTCGCCACAGTCTAATGGGATTGCTGAGCGCAAGAATCGTACTTTGAAGGATATGATGAACGCTATGTTGATCAGTTTTGGGCTGCCTCAGAATTTGTGGGGGGATGCGATTCTCACCGCTAATTATATCATCAACAAGATCCCTCGTAAGAAAGTTGACAAAACCCCATATGAATTGTTCAAGGGTAGGAAGCCTACCTACAATTACTTACGAATGTGGGGGTGTCTCGCGAAGGTGGCCATACCAAAACCTAAGAAGGAGAAGATTGGTCCAAAAACCGTTGACTGTGTGTTCATCGGGTATGCAGAAGGCAGTAGTGCATATCGGTTTTTGGTGTATGAATCTGCCATACCCGATATTCACAAGAATACTCTCTTGGAGTCTAGGAATGTGACGTTTTTCGAGCACATATTTCCTTATAGATCCATTGGAGAGTCAAGTTCGGCTAAGCGAACTTTAAGGACTGCTGATGAAAGTAGTCATGACAAAGACGAAGAAGTTGAATTCGAGCCTAGACGTAGCAAACGGGCTAGAACTTCTACGTCTTTTGGTCCAGACTTTCTAACTTTTCTATTAGAAAGCGAGCCTCGGACATTCAAAGAAGCTGTTAGCTCTCCAGAAGGTCCATTATGGAAAGAGGCTATCAAGAGTGAGATTGATTCCATTCTGCAGAACCATACGTGGGAGCTGGTGGATCTTCCTCCAGGCAGTAAGCCTCTGGGCTACAAATGGATTTTCAAGAGGAAAATGAAAGCAGATGGGTCAATAGATAAGTACAAAGCTAGACTTGTTATCAAAGGCTATAGACAAAGAGAAGGCCTAGATTACTTTGATACTTACTCACCGGTTTCCAGGATAACATCCATCCGGATGATTATTGCAATTGCTGCGTTGCGAAATCTTGAGATACATCAGATGGATGTCAAAACAGCTTTCCTGAATGGTGATCTAGATGAAGAGATCTACATGGAACAACCTGAGGGTTTTTCAGCGCCAGGGCAAGAGGGGAAAGTCTGTAAGCTGGTTAGATCTCTATATGGTCTAAAGCAAGCACCGAAACAATGGCACGAGAAGTTTGACAATGCCATGTTGTCAAGTGGTTTCAACATCAACGAATGTGACAAATGTGTGTATGTCAAAGACACAAATGAAGGCTACATTATTTTGTGTCTCTACGTTGATGACATGCTTATTGTTGGCAGCAATGATAAAGTTATCAAGTCTACCAAAAAGATGTTGAATTCAAAGCTCGACATGAAGGATATGGGCCTAGCAGATGTGATACTGGGTGTCAAGATCACCAGGACATCTGACGGACTTGCTTTGTCTCAATCACATTACATTGATAAGATTCTTGAGAGATTCAACAAGTCTGATAAGGAGATAGCGAATACTCCTGTGGATGTACATCTCCATTTATCCAAGAATGTGGGGGAAGGAGTCGCTCAACTAGAGTATTCTCGGATAATTGGGAGTTTGATGTACTTGATGAGTTGTACAAGGCCTGACATAGCTTATTCAGTTAGCAGACTGAGTAGGTACACGAGTAATCCAGGGCATAGTCACTGGAAGGCGATAGTCAGAGTACTTCGCTACTTGAGGTATACTCGTGATTTGGGACTGCACTATACCAGATATCCGGCGGTACTTGAAGGGTACTCTGATGCGAACTGGATATCAGACATAAAAGACTCCAAATCCACAAGTGGATATGTCTTTATTTTGGGTGGTGCAGCAGTGTCTTGGAAATCTTCGAAACAGACGTGCATCGCACGCTCTACGATGGAATCAGAGTTTATAGCTCTTGATAAAGCAACTGAAGAGGCAGAATGGCTACGCCATTTCGTAGAAGATATTCCAAGGTGGCCAAAACCCGTGCCAGCAATCTGTGTACATTGTGACAGTCAATCTGCGATTGGAAGGGCACGGAGTAATATGTATAATGGTAAGTCTAGACATATCCGTCGAAGACACAATTCCATTAGACAACTGCTCTCTAGTGGGGTTGTCACTATTGACTATGTCAAGTCAAAGGACAACATTTCGGATCCGCTAACCAAAGGGTTAAATAGAGAGTTAGTTAAGTCGGCATCGATGGGAATGGGGCTTAAGCCTACTACGCTCACGTTACCGTGAAGGAAAACCCAACCTAGCTGACTGGAGATCCCAAGATCTGGGTTCAATGGGACAACCTAATTGCAAGTGACAGAGAACGATCACTGGGGAGACGAGCTCTCCTACCCATTCCTATGGTGTGAAACAGTGAGGCCTGCATTGGGAAAAGGTTGAGCATGGCTCTTAATGACTCTTATGCGCTGGAAATTGGAATACCAGGCGGGGTATAGCAGGATACTCTTTTATAAGAAGGTCACCTATGTGAGTGTGAAGTGGGGCCACTTCTTTGAGAATTTAGAAAGGCAGAATTCTCGAGAAAATGCTTGCAGAACCAGGCGGGGGTGTCATGGCCAAAATGAACCCAACAGTGAGAACTGAACTGCGTCAGGAGAAGTTCCTGTGTGAAGTTTGTTGACTCGGTTTACACCAATGGCAGGACAGTTCAAGACATCACGTTCACTGGACAGCCAGTAAACCCGATGGGCTTTCACGAGGGAAGGTTCAAGGCCAAAAGCTACCTATCCTATGCAGGGATTATCCGTTGTGCTCTCTCTCCGGGTCAGCTTTGTATTCTGCGTCAGATCTCTGCCAATTCCATTCATGTGGGGGACTGTTGGAAATTTCTTGATTAGTGAATGGAAATTGGGACACACGGAGGATCATCGAGCTACCAAATGGTCCCGACCTCGGGTTCATTGTACCTGGACGAAGTCCTCCAAATTCCAGCAGTTTTCAGCAAGTTATTGCCCCATAAAAGTATGGTTTATGGCAGAAATCAATCACCAATTCACTCTGGCAGTTTCAGAATTGATTCACCCTATTCATGGCTGTGAATTGAAGGCCCTAATTCATTTCTGGGAGTTTCAAATCCTTCCAGAGGTGTATAAATAGAGGTGTATAAATAGGGCAGTCCTGTATCAGCTCACAAAACACTCCTGCATATTCAGAATTCGTTCTTGAGTGAGAGAGAGTCAGACGCATCTTTCAGTTCGCCAAGGCGGCTTTCTGGTGGTGTTCCGATAGCCGTGGTCTAACCGTTCTATCCTGGGAGACAGACGCCGGTCAACCTCCAACACCCAACGGTGAGGCGGTGAATCTGTTTTAAGGAGACTGATTCAGGGCTCGATTTTGTGTTCCTATTTCTGTATTTTCTATTCTCTGTACATGCTACTTGTAATCTGTTTTTTGTCCTTGTATTGAAATGGAATTCGTCCTCTGGAATTTGCCGATTGTATTACAATTTTTCCAACAGCAGCCACCGGAGCTGTTGCCGGACCAGATCTGGTTGGTTATGGTACGGGCGGTGGAGGAGAGCCCCTGTCGAGAGAGGGGTTCCCTTGCCCTTGATGTTGCAAACCGGCCGGAGGGAGCTGCTGCACCGGGGATGACCGTAGATGGCCAGGCCGGTTTCTAAATGGCCGTAAGTGGCCAAGCTGTTTGGCCGGTGGGAGCTTTCTCTCTCTAACCTAGAGAGAGAAGCTATCCAATACTTGTTTTCCAGCAAGAACAAATTAAGATTTCGCACGTATAGGCCGTGTTTGATGGGGCATTGCAGACGGGGTTTGGATATGAAACTGTGGACCGGTTTATTCAGAGTTCGGTTGCAGTTTTCGAGGGCCGGACTCTTTAGCATCCAACTATGGAGATGCTAATAATATAGATGTCTGTTTTTCCTAAATTTTTGTCGAAAGTGTTCACATTGACACAATGGATCCTTCTTCACTTAGTTAAGTGTTTAACTAGGCAATGAACTCATTAGAAGTTTATTGGCCAAGCTAAAATAAAGTTTAACTAAAAATATCTACATCCATTTTAAAATCTCAATGGCTACTTTTGAAGATTTTATTCAAATTGAAATTAATACTGTCATTTTGATGGAAGTGGTACACCATTGGATGATTATAAGATTGGCCAAAATTGGCTAGCACTTTATAATTTGGCAGAACTAGCTTTACACACTAACCCATCCAATGGAAGATAAAACAAAAAAGAGCTATCACTAGCTAAATAGTTAACATGGTGCACTAAGAGCTGATTTGGCTAAATAATGTTGAAGGATTATTTTTTGTCCATATTCAAAAAAAATTGTCTTTATTAGTTTTGCATCTTTTTTTTTTTAAAATTATTAGTTTATCTCGATAAGAGGCGCGAAAATCTCACATGATATGAAGAATTGTGCAAATCTGAAACTTCATTTCTCACATGATGGTTAACAAAATAATCTGAAACTTCATTTCTCATGATGAAGAATTGTGAAAATCTCAATAAAAGGAAAAGGGTGTAATCCAATAACAACGGAAAAAAGTTCCAATAACAAAACAGTATACAACGGATGATGAATAACAAAGCGCAAAAGTTTGTACAGGTAAATTTCCCAACGAATAATCCTAATTTTCTCCCAGTTCCTTTCGTATGAACTACTGTACGATGAAGTTTTCGTTTCGTTTCGAAATACTGTAGTTTAATGTAAAGTTGGAATAACCACAGGGGGTTGGCTTGGTAGTTAAGGTATGAGACTAAGGAATTTGCTCTCTCGTAAAATCTCAGGTCCTATATATGTGGCCAATTCATTTAATATATTGGGCTTCCGGCAAGTGGGGCGATGGGATTGGACTCCCAAAATTAGGTCATGAGATGCGCGTAAGATGGCCCCGACACTTGACTTATAAAAAAAAAAGATAGATATAAAAGTTGACATGATCCATTTCATCGTGTATTACTATCATTCGTTTAAGCCCCCCTCTCTCTATACTATTTTGTTGATTTCTGAAAATAATTTCAAATGCCAACCAAATACTGAAAAATAAAAGTTTAAAATTTATTTTCTGAAAAAACATTTTACATCGAAACAAACGGAGCCTGAAGGTCTTTCATTTTCCCTTCTTCCCGATGCTAGTAACATTTTTTTATTGAAAAGGCGCGCAGAGTACTGCCTAGTTATATACATTGCAACACCGACTAAAAGTCGATCAATGAAATACAACGATGCCAAATGGTGGCTATGGCAGTGTATGGTGATTCTCCGCCTTGTGGCGGGGACGTTTCTGGTGTCTGATGATGGTGGTGGGTCGCCTGCAGGTACGTCTCGGTGGCGGCGGTTGTCTGATGTTGTTAATTGGCTCTTGGTTTAGAGTTTCTTGGGTTGGGCTTCGCCCATTTTACGTATGGGCTTTGCTTATTTAGACGTTTCGGGCTGACCCGTTAGATGTTTGGGCTTTATTTCATTTTGTGTTTTTATCCAACAGTTAGTTGGATTCCCCGCTCCTGTCCCCCAACTTGATGTATCCGTTGTCAAATTTTCTTCATAATAAATTTTATTTTTGATTAAAAAAGAAAAGAAATTCAACGACGCACAATAAAGCTTCCAATAGGGACAGTAAGGCCTCCCCGTAGGAGGAAAAAACCTCCACGTAACGAGTTTCGAAAAAAAAAAAAAAACTAATCGCACACAGATTCTTACATCACGTAGAAGCGTTTGTTTTGCATTGTAACAAATGATCGGTGTAAGCTCCATAGGTCGAGCTCTATTGATTCGATAGCTAATTAAATCGGAATTTCAATCGGTCAGGGTGACTGAAGAGTGGATAAATTTGGCTCGATACATCAAATTTTATTTTTTTTGATCGGCAACAAAATTTATCAAGCATCAAATTTTATATCACTTTCTTGATATCATCTTGGCTTTATATATTAATTCCACAACCGTTTCAACAAAAGAGAAGGTGGTGAAGGAGAAGAAGAAGAAGCAGACAAGTGAAAGAAAGACTCAAAACACCAACTTTTCATTAAGACTCTACTTGTTTCTTACATGAGCAAACCAGGCCAGACACAAACACACAAACAAGGACACAAGAAAAAACCAAAAGGAAACACACACAAGAAACCCTAGCTATGGCCAGACGCAAACAACACGAAGTACTCAACAACAAACACAGAGAGAAAATGAACGGATCGGATCGACGCACGAAAACCCTAAACGGGCGCCCACATAATAATACTAGCTAGCTAACAATTAAGCTGGTTTGCCCACGCCCCCATGACTCACTTCTTGAAATTCTTCCCAGCATTGCCAGCACCCGGTCCGATCCCCCTGTTGTTGTTGTTGTTGTTCCCGGGCTGCTGACGAAACCCCCCGGGCCTGTTCCGGCCAATGGCCAGAGTGAGCTCGAGGCTCAGAGACGGTGGCGGCGGAGGTGGCCCCGGGGGTGCCAGCCTGAGCTCCAGGGGGTCGTTGAAAAGATTCAACGCCCTCATAGGCGGAGCCGCAGAAGAAGGTCCCGCTCCTCCTCTCTGATCATCATGAGGTGCATGAAACTGGTAGCACTGGCCCTTGCCCTTCTGCTCCTTGATCATTCTCTCTCTTGCCAAGCACGCCTCGATGTGGTTCAAGAACTCGGCATGATAGTGAAACAATCTTCGACATCTCGCGCACGAAACGCATGCGGGCCTCGGAGGCCCTAGAATGATCTCGAACTCCTCATCCGAGGTTGAGTCATACCCTTCCATGACATCTCTCATGACAGTGTCATCAGATGAAGAAGACCCACCTCCTCCATTCATTTTTTCAGAGAGAGAGAGAGAGAGAGATTTTCTCTAACTTTCTTTCAAGTACTGTGCGAGTTTTGTGAAGAGGAGCACGACCCTTTTTATAGGGGAGGGTGGTGGTGGAAGGGCATTTCAGGGTTTTCGTAGTGATGGGTTGTGTAAGAGATGGCTGGCTAACGTTGGAGTTTTGCTTATACTCTCATGGTGGGGTTGGTGGCAATAAATGGGATTTTGGAGAAGTTAATGAGGGGGGCAGTAAGTGCTAACAACAAAGTTGAAAATCCGAAGGGGAAAGTTTTTGGCAAATTGGGGAGGAAAAAGTAATGAGGAGATAGAATCGATATGATTTAAAAGGAGGGAAATTCAACTAGGAAATGAATTTTTTTCTTTTTCGTGCATTTGAATTTTTTTTCAAGAACAAACCAAGTTTTTATTGTTTCCATGTTATCCGACATAAAAAGACAAGCTAAGCGCTTAATAGCGCCGTCATTTTTTCTGAACTATTTCTAGTGTCGTTTCCTTTTTTATCTATAGCGGATCGTGTAAATTGACCACGTGCATGGCCATAAGTTCCGGAGATTTTGACACAATATCCGACATGCCCATATATGTACACTTTAGATCGTTAACTTATCTATATCTGTCCAATTGAACTACACGACAATTTAATTTAATTTTACACTAACCAATACATCTCGTAAAGAGACAAGCTAAGCGCTTAATAGCGCCGTCATTTTTCCTTAACCTCTAGTGTCGTTTTCTTTTAGTGTCATATCTATAATCGATCATGTAAATTGACCACGTGCATGGCCATTATTAGTTTCGGAGATTTCGAGACAGTATCCGACATGTTGCAAGCTACGTACACTTTAGAGCACCAGCATATCTATATCCGTCCAATTGAACTACACGACAATTTAATTTAATTTGCCAAATATATCTCGTAAATAGATCAAGTTTGTCGCCGTCAATTGTTTTGACATGCATTTACATCTTATCCGACATAAAGAGACAAGCTAAGCGCTTAATAGCGCCGTCATTTTTCCTTAACCCTAGTGTCGTTTCCTTTTTGTGTCACATCTACAATCAATCATGTAAATTGACCACGTGTATAGCCATTACTTTTGGAGATTTTTGACATAGTATCCGACATGTTACAAGCGAAGTTCACTTTAGAGCACCAACATATATATCTCTATATCTGTCCAATCGAACTACACGACAATTTAATTTAATTTTACACTAACCAATATGCATCTCGTAAATAGATATCAAGTCTGTCGCCGTCAATTGTTTTGACATTTACTAGTACATCTTATGCGACATAGTGAGACAAGTAGGCTTAATTGCGCCGCCATTTTTCCTTAATCGTTAACGTAACGTTACAGTCGAACCAAATTAAGAAACAATTCAAGTTCGAGTTACACCAATTCTATTTTTCATCAATTCGTGTTTCTCCATCAATAATATTTTCTTCATTCAGAATTAATACATAAACAACACACTTTTTTCGTGCTCTGTATGAAAAAGAAAAGTAAAAAGTGAGGTGTATTGACATAAAAGTGTGACTATCAATTTAATTATTACGTAATATATTGTCGCCAGTGGAGCTTAATTAATTAAGATAGAATCAAGTCCAGGACTCTGATAATCAATTTCAAATCCTTCAGATCTTTCAAGGTTGCTATGAATTAATTCACATGCTAAACTAATTTGTTAGTGTAATTAATTTAATGAACTCACTCCATCAGAGAGGGCTGCAACAAGCCAAAAACTTGAGCTCGAGCTCAGCTCAAGCCTTAACGAGTCGAGCTTAGTCATTAACTACTAAACGAGCCTCTTTAATCGAGCTCAGCCTCCCTTAAAGAGCTGCTCAATTCATTTACGGCCCTAACTCCATGCACTAATCGCCATTATATATGATTAAACAGAACAAGGAATCTTTTTGACTTCGCCTGTGAGGATGAACAAAAAGTAGGAAATTCAAATAGGAAGCCTTTTTCCCCATCTGTTTGACAACTTTTTTTGATTCTTAAAATCCTCTCTGAAATCTCTCTCTCTCTCTCTCTCTTTCTCTAAAAATTACAAACTAAATAAATTTATTGATTATGAGCAATGTTTTCAAATCAGGATACATATCATGTATCGTTTTTTCACTTATATAGTTCGTATCGAGATATGTAACGTGTATCCGTTTGCTGGAAGAGTAGGAGTTTCGGTTGGACAATATTTTTGGAAGATGGAGAATACTAAAGATAAGAGTGGGAAAGTAGAATATTTGTTATTACATTTGAACTCAAACTTTTTTTTGGCTTGGTACAAAATAGTTAGAACTCATCCCTATTTGTACTACTCCATGGAAGAGACTCTAGTACAAAGATATTTTCATACAAGATAGTATATAAATTTTGAGGTAATTCTAGAATTACACATGAGTCTAATTTTCACCACAAAAAAAAAAACTCTAGATATTTCATAGGATATTCTAGAGCTTCTAGAGCTAAATATTTTAGAGTTTCTAAAAATTAGATATTTATATCTTTTTCGATAATATCTACTCCCTTCGTTCCGATTTGTTTGTTCAATCTCGAGTTTCCAACTTATTAAAAAAACCAAATCTGATCCATTGATTTGAAAATTGGACTGTCAATTTAGGAGATGTAAAAGTCAAAAATGGGACAAACAAATCAGGACGAGCAAAGTATGGTTCTTTCTTTTATACAAGACTTACATTGAAGTTGAATTTCTATCAAAGGGTTTGAAAGATGTCATAATTATATCAAACGGCTTACATTAATGAATTTGGGGTTCCGCTTCTTGAAATAAGGTCCAACTTTTTTTGAATAAATAATCGTAGGATGTGTACAAAATTAGGATACGCGGTCATATCATAGAATTTTTATACAAAAAGGATACATGATGGGATACGTATCATTCTCCGAATGAGACAATACAAATTGTAAGATATGCATCGTGTATCTTATATTTTTAACAACTATGATTATGAGAATTTGGGTTGACCATGAAAAAAGAAACCCTTTAAGTTTTGGCCGATGACCGTCGAATCAAATTAAACGATGGTTAAAGCCAACAAATTTACTACTATCATTCGATATATAATGTCAACTCTCGGAATGGGAGATGCTGCCAAGCGGGGGTGTTTGGCAGCGGTGTCGAGCACATCATCCGGCCGTTCATATCGGCAATCAACGGTTCGGATCTTTGCCGAGTAATGGACGGTTCAGATTTGTATGCGCTCAAATTCAATCCAAGCCGTTCGTGCCGAGATGAATTGTTGGATCGGCACTTGGCACCGCTCAGCAGGGCGGGTACTCTCTCGTTTAATTGTTGCTGCCAATGTTGTTAACATTAATTTCCATAACAATATTTAACATAAAAGAGACAAGTACGCTTAACAGCGCCGCCATTTGTCGGTACATATAGCATTACTCATTTTTTTATTAACTTTTTGGTGTTAGTTTCAAATAAATTCGGTCCATCACACAAAACGACTGTGTCCCGTTGCTAACTTTGTTGACTTTTATTCGACATAAAGAGACAACGCCGCTTAATACTAGCGCTGTCATTTTACCTTAATGGTCGGCATTATCCAATATCCAACATTTCTATTAAGCGGCGCCAAATAACATCGGTGTTTTTACATAGATACAATCCATCTAGTGATTTGGTAACGTACATTTTTGCCAAGACCACAAGCATTTAATTATCGTTAAGGATGACCAGTGACATATCCAATTATCAACACTTGGAAATGATATTTGGCACTCTAAAAATTGATGCAGACACTCCAAAATACAAAGGAAAGTGGCTTTGAAGTTACACTGATTTTGGAGTGCCTGCATCAATTTTTGGAGTGCCAATATCATTTTCCTTACAAAAACATCAGTTTATTCTATTTTGGAAAAGTAAATTTAATATATAATCAACTCGTGAATTGTTGAGTCACACTGTTTCTTCACCCAATGTGAATTTACATTTTTAAAAAGTATAATCGGAGGCATTTAACCGCATGTTGTATGGTTTGAATTTTGAAAACCTTTTTTGCTAGTGGAATCTGTTCAAATTAACATCTACAGAAAAATTTAAAAAAACTTTCATAGTATTTACTATTTAGGCTTAACCTTAGTCATAAACCTTTCGAAATGTATTGCATTTGTACTTTCAATCTTCGTTCTTCGCAGATTTTAGTAATTTGGAGTGTGCTTCAACTTTCAAAGGTGTTATCACGCTCCTGTAAACAAATTATATATGTGACTTAGTCCCTTGAAAATGAAAATCTCCCATCAAATTTGCTTGTTAGTCGAGCTAGAGCAAGGAGTTTTGCTACGAATCGAGTCCAGTTTTGCTATCGGTACCAATAGTAGGGTTCTTCAAACCCAGTCTAACCCGATAAGTGTGCAGCCCAAGAGTGGAAGGAGTGGGCTCAAAAACCCGACAATTAAGGCTGGCCAGCCCAGCCACTAGGCCCAGTGTTCTTCTTGTAAATTTTTTGTATGGCCAAATTGGGCTTAAAAGGGGCAGTAACACTACATCCACCAACGGGGGAGTCGGTGGACTTCCACCGACCGGCGTTTGGGACTCACTCCGGACTCTGTACGGATGATCCGAGCCGTTCAAAAGTTTTTAAAAACAATTCCAAGTGGGCCCTACGCGAGGATCGGCTCAATCCGATATGTGTAAATGCTCGATCCAAACATCCCATTCTTGAAAATCGGAAAATCTACTCTTTCTTTTTTTCCCGATTTTTCAAGAATGGAAAGTTTGGATCAAATATCTACACATATCGGATTGAGCCGATCCTCACAACGGCCCAATCGAAAAAAAAATTTGAATTTTTTTGAACGGATCGGATCATCCGTGCGGGGCCCGAAGTGGGCCTCACACGCCGATCGGTGGCAGTCCACCGACTCCTTTGTTGGTGGACGTAGTGTTTTCGTAAAAGGGGCGAGGAAGGGCCCGCAGGGTTTAGTTTTTTGGGCCCAAATTGATGTCGCGAAACAGCAGGCCCCGTCTCAGGTAAGCCCTATTGGGGTGAGTTGAGATTAAAAAGTAAATAACTTATTTATTTTGTTCTTATTCAAAAAAAATTGCATTTGTTTGTTTTGCTTCAATTTTTTTTTGACTTATTGATTTGTCTCGACGAGAGGAATCAAAAAAATAAAAAAAATCTTATCGAAATTCATAATTTTTTGAATAAAAATAAGTCGATAAGACGGTTATTTTTACTTATTTTTATCTTTTTGAAAAAATTATAAATTTTGATAAAAAGATTTACTTTTCCGATTCCACTCGTTGAGACGAATAAATAAGTTACAAAAGTTTTAACGCAAAACTAACAAATGCAATATATATATATATATATTTGAATAAAGACAAATTTTTAATTGGAAGTAGGGGTAAGACTTAAGAGTATCTTCACTACTCCTTACTCAATTTTTTTATCCAAAATTGAATAAAAATTTAGATAAAAACTTAATTTGGTATAAAGTTGGACATATACAAATCAGGCATAAATTTGAGTAATGGTTTCATTAATAGTTTAGTTGTAAATTTGAGGCGGGAAAAATAGCCTTCAAAATACCCTAACATAGTTTTTCCATCTCTGCGTCGGAACTAATTTAATGCCTTCTTCTTCCCTGATTACCAATAGTAATATTCCCTTCCTATGCAATTCTAAGTTGCCGATCATTGATGAATTTTATGATACCAAGAAACCCAACCCCTCCACCGCAAAATTTCCCAGTCGTGGTGTCTTCTGCTCACCGTCTCGAAGAATTACCTTTTCTAAATTGCGCGATGTCCGAAATTTGGTTTCTTCGCTAGGGCATGAAACAGTGGATTGGACTAAAGACTGCGACCATGATGAGGAGGAGGAGGAGCAGGATGAAGAAGAAGAAGAAGAACCGACCGTTACTGTAAGTCTGATTTAGTAGGTGTGTTTGCATTTTTAAATTTGATATGTACAAATTCCTATTTGGTTGCTTTTTCCCAAAATACTTTGCGAGTTTATTCAAGAAAAAGAAATGTGAAAAACCCTTTTGGATTACGTATTGCAATCAGTGGTTGATATCCCGTAACCAAACAGAAAAGGTAGAAAAAAAAACCTATTTCGTCTTTTCATGGGTAGCATAAATTCAACTTCTTTTTTTTGTGTGTGAAGCTTTGTCATGTTTTTTCTTTCTCATAATTACCCTCTGATTCTCTGAAGTCTGAACTTATTATTTTCAATGGACGAGCACTCTTCCCTTCATTAATCGAAAGGGATAAATATGGAAAAGTAGCAGTTGACCCAAAATGTTATTTAGAGCCGTGCACTCTGTTTAAGGATAGTTTCGTCTGGTTCTGAGTAGGCTTGCAAACGAACCGAACATTCACAGTTGTTCGAGGCTTGAGTCAGTAAAGACTCCTTCCAGTTTGATTTGTCTTTTAAACGAATTGAATATGAGTCTTTAGCCCACTTACTTGCGCTTGGCTCAGCCCACGATGTTGATACCATGTTACCCAGTGTCACCCACAAATAAGAAATCACAAATAAAGCTACGTGGACACTGCTTTGTCTCTTTCGTCCATGTTTTAACTTTTACTCGGTGCCACAAGGCAAAGTTGTTCATTAGTTTTTTTTTGGGTAAATAGTTGTTCATTAGTTGGTGATAGCTATCTCCATGATGTGTGATATTTACTCTCAGTTTAGGTTCTTAGAATAAAAAACTTAATGGAAACTAAAAAATCAAAAGAAAAGTACCAACTGAAGTAAGATACTCCGTATAAGATACTAATCTTTCCACATCAAGTAAAGTTGTCGAGGGAAAATACCATCTTTACTGTTTCTATTTCATAGGAATTAAGTTTATTGTTTTATTGTTTCGGTACGTTATAGTATCCGATGAATTAGAGTAGTCTGGCTGGGGATAGGGATGAAATTAATGGGAACATGGCAAAAAAACCCTCTTCTGCTTTCTTGTGAGCTCATAAGTGGAAGCGTCTAGGAAGTGAAACGGTATCTTTTAGGCTTCACACTAGATATTCTTCTCACCCTTTTGTGGTATTCATGCGTGGAATACCGCAAAAGTGAAGAAATGTAAGTTGTGTGAAAATTTCTCAGTCATTTGCAGACGCAATTGTCAAGGTAATTAGCGTCAGAGCAGAACCAAATTATGCTTTCCCATGGGAAATGGAACAAGAAGAGGGATGCTGGAGTGGATTTATTGTAAGCGGGCGAAAAGTGTGCACTAGTGCCAGCGCTGTTGATCTTCACAAGGAAGTGAAGCTTAAGACAAGCAAGTGCATGCGATGTGTAATTAATTGCATGTTAAACCTACTTCTCTTGTGTCGTTATCAAAACCTACACTGCGTTCCACAAGCAATATTACTTAAAAACAACTCCTAATAACTTCGAAAAAGACATTAAAAAAAACTAATGTATCCTTTCACCAAGTAAATCGTACGGGGTGGGCTAAACCTAGAACGGATTTTCACGACTGAGGGGCATACAGAGGATACGGCCACCAATCCCAAATTCGGTGTCCTTGTGGAGACCTTTAACCGCCTTCCAGGCCCCATGTCGTTGCTTGAATACCACAATAACGCTGCCATCATTTGACTCATCGACGCATTCCTGGATGCACAGAATGCTCTCGACCTCGCCGTATTTTTCAAAGTAGGTTTTTAGGGTACAGGCAGTGGTCCGCACACGGACGTTGGTCACCCAGACCTGGCGGAGTAAGCGGTCTAAATCGGCCAGCTTGAAAACGGTCTCGTTCAAATCCGGGTACTTGGACACAGCATCCTTAACAAAAAACAACAGGTATTCCTTTCCAAAAGCTTCTAGAACCTTCTCCACCGGCTCCTCCTCCTCCTCCTTGATTGATGGTGGTTGGTCTTGGGATGTTAATTCATAATACCCCGGAGGAACAGTGAGCAACTCACCGGTGACGGTAATGTCTTTGAGGGACTCCAGTTCGCAATAGGTGCTACAGTTATCGATCACCTTGCGAGGCTGTTTGAGCGCATTAAGGGCTCCGCTTCGGTGCTTGAAGAGGATATAAGCGTGGACTCCGGCTCCGGGCAAGGGGAAGCTACAGAAGGAGGAGCTGTAGGGCATATAGTAGTCCTCAATCTCGCCACACTCTCTGAAGACGGAGGTTAGGGTTTGGGCGGTGGTATACCTGTCGAGGCCGTACACAAGGATCTTGCGAAGGGCGGGGTTGAAAACGGCCAATTTTCGAACGCTCTCGATCAAAATGGGGTACATGGAGACCGCTTCCTTGGCTAGGAGCACCAGGCTCTTCTTAGCGAAGCCTTCTAGAAGCTTCTCGACGTCCTCATCCTCGTCCAAGGTGGCGGCGGCAGAGGGATGATATTCGATCAACATGGCGGAGGAGGATGAAGACAAAGTTGCTGCGGTTTTTCTCTTCTTGGAGGCTAGGGTTTGGTTGGATGATTCAAGTTCGATCGTTTTTGCGGTTTTCCTCTTCCTGGAGGCTAAGGTTCGATTGGATGATTCGGGTCGTGAGGAAACGAGATCTTCCCCGGTGACGGCGGCGGAGGGTTCGGATGATCGTACATTCCTCCGTGAACGAGTTTCGACTGCCATGAGCGTAAGAGAAAATAAATTAGCGGCTAGGGTTCTAATCCTTTTTCATTTTATGGAGGGAATTGAGGTGGCATTCCACTTTTTAAAAAAGAAGGTTTTGGGAAAAAAAAAAGTAATTTCAAGGTTAAAAATCATGTGTTGACGCAAATAATTTTTCTACCAATATGAATTTTGTTTGATAAATTTCATTGAGATCTTTTAAACGGTGCAAAAAAATCGGAGTTGTTACAGTTTAGTTATAAATTTGAGGCGGGAGAAAATAGCTTTCAAAATACCCTAACATAATTTGTTCCATCTCTGCGTCGGAACTAATGCCTTCTTCTTCCCTGATTACCAATAGTAATATTCCCTTTCTATGCAATTCTAAGTTGTCGATCATTGATGAATTTTATGATACCAAGAAACCCAACCCCTCCACCGCAAAATTTCCCATTCGTGGTGTCTTCTGCTCGCCATCTCGAAGAATTACCTTTTCTAAATTGTGCGATGTCCGAAATTTGGTTTCTTCGCTAGGGCAGGAAACGGTGGATTGGACTGAAGACTGCGACCATCTTGATGATGAGGAGGAGCAGCAGGATGAAGAAGAAGAAGAAGAAGAACTGACCGTTACTGTAAGTCTGATTTATTAGGCGTGTTTGCATTTTTAAATTTGATGGATATGTACAAATTCCTATTTGGTTGTTTTTTCCCAAAATATTTTGCGAGTTTATTCAAGAAAAAGAAAAGTGAAAAACCCTTTTGGATTACGTATTACAATCAGTGGTTGATATCCCGTAACCAAACAGAAAAGGTAGAAAAAAACCTATTTCGTCTTTTCATGGGTAGCATAAATTCAACTTTGTGTTTTAATTTTATTAGTTTGTTTGGGACAAAATATAAAATTTCACATGAAAATAGAAATTTCTCCCATTATTATGCATTTTATGTTGATGTTCGAAATTTGCTAGTCTGGTTGTTATTGCAGAGAAGTAGATTCAGTGCGTGTTGCTGCCTTTGCCCACACGAAGGTTTGAATTTATCTTGTTTAAGATAATGATTAGCATAAAAGCTGAAGTTAAATCATAAAAATAAAACTCAGTCTTGCCAGGTACAGAGAATTTGTTCTCATTATTTTGATAATTTATCTTATTTATACAGTGTTACATAAATTCATGCGTGATGCACCTCTACCCACAGGAAGGTTAGAATTTACGAGCAAATTGAGAGTCATTATTTATTGGTTGTTGTAGCCATTCATACTGCTTATAAAGTTGATTCTCGCATTCCACTATTAAATTAAAGTTGCAGGAATTATATTGACTATCTAGAAATTCATTTTTCTTCGATGCAGGGGTCATGATTCTCGCATTCCGCAAAAAAAAACAAAAACAAAAAACACATTCTTCTAAGTTTCTGGCATATCCCTAAAGATTAAAAACTGTGTCTTACCTGTCAAATAAAATGCCCATGAAAAGATGGCATTCCAGTATTAATCACGACATACAAATGTCATACATCTGGAGAATAATTAGCTTCATACTTTGTGTGATATCATGCTTATAAACAAGCGGTATCTACATATGTATCTACGCCTAGAACTGGGGCTGATGGTTAATGGAAAAAAGAGAGCTATTTACAAATGCAGCTATCCAATGAATGCGAGCCAAAAAGAAAGTAAATGAAAGTTACTTCCATAATCACATGCCAAATGGAGTGATTGGCATCATCAGAAGTTATATAAACGAAGTGTGAGGGAAATCACTCATGGCCACTAGGAAAGTTTAGAAGAAGACTTGGATGAAGACACTTGAAGATGGCCCACGAACATGATTATTCCCATAGCATACTTTAGGGGTAGTTTTAACTAAGTTCTTCAATTTCTTCAAGTAGCCAAGTGGTATAGTACACTAATGTATTCGAGTTAACAATGGAATGCTAGTAAGGTAAGGTTTTGGCAATATTTTAATAGAGGATTAGTAAAATAGATAGCATTGATAGAGTGTTAATTGAAATGTGAGAAGGTAAAATATAAAATATGCACTGTTCACTAGCATTTTTTTTGCTAGTGACCGGTAAACTTGCTCTAACCTGGCCTTCAAAGGTTGCATCTCAATGTAATTAATTGTTAAACCTACTTCTCTTGTGTCGTTATCAAAACCTACATTGCGTTCCACAAGCAATATTACTTAAAAACAACTCCTAAATAACTTCAAAAAAGACATTAAAAACTAGTGTATCCTTTCACCAAGTAAATCGTACGGGGTGGGCTAAACACAAGACAGGCAAATATGATGAGCAAGTCCTAAGTAAATGGTACGGGGCGGGCTAAACGCCTAATCCTTTAAATTACCTAGAACGGATTTTCACGACTGATGGGCATACAGAGGATAAAGCCACCAATCCCAAATTCGGTGTCCTTGTGGAGACCTTTAACCGCCTTTCGAGCCCCATGTCGTTGCTTGAAGACCACAATAACGCTGCCATTATTTAACCTATGGACGCAATCCTGGATGCACAGAATGCTCTCGACCTCGCCGTACTTTTCAAAGTAGGTTTTTAGGGTCCAGGCAGTGGTCCCCTCACGGATGTTGGTCACCCAGACCTGGCGGAGTTTGCGGTCTAAATCGGCCAGCTTGAAAACGGTCTCGTTCAAATCCGGGTACTTGGACACAGCATCCTTAACAAAAAACAACAGGTACTCCCGCCCAAAGGCTTCTAGAACCTTCTCCACCGGCTCCTCCTCCTCCTCCTTGATTGATGGTGGTTGGTCTTGGGATGTTAATTCATAATACCTCGGAGGAACAGTGAGCAAATCACCGGTGACGGTAATGTCTTTGAGGGACTCCAGTTCGCAATAGGTGCTACAGTTATCGATCACCTTGCGAGGCTGTTTGAGCGCATTAAGGGCTCCGCTTCGGTGCTTGAAGAGGATATAAGCGTGGACTCCGGCTCCGGGCACGAGGTACCTACAGAAGGAGTATCTGCAGGGCATATAGTAGTCCTCAATCTCGCCACACTCTCTGAAGACGGAGGTTAGGGTTTGGGCGGTGGTATACCTTTCGAGGCCAGACACGAGGATCTTGCGAAGGGCGGGGTTGAAAACGGCCAATTTTCGAACGCTCTCGATCAAAATGGGGTACATGGAGACCGCTTCCTTGGCTAGGAGCACCAGGCTCTTCTTAGCGAAGCCTTCTAGAAGCTTCTCGACGTCGTCATCCTCGTCCAAGGTGGCGGCGGCAGAGGGATGATCTTCGATCAACATGTCGGAGGAGGATGAAGACAAAGTTGCTGCGGTTTCTCTCTTCTTGGAGGCTAGGGTTCGGTTGGATGATTCAAGTTCGATCGTTGTTGCGGTTTTTCTCTTCCTGGAGGCTCGGGTTCGATTGGATGATTCGGGTCGTGAGGAAATGAGATCTTCCCCGGTGACGGCGGCGGAGCGTTCGGAAGATCGTACATTCCTCCGTGAACGAGTTTCGACCGCCATGAGTGTGAGAGAAAATAAATTTGCAGCTAGGGTTTTATGCCCCATTTCGGTTTCTTATAAAAAGTACTTTTTGAAAAGAAAGATAATTTTAGGGTAGTGATTTTGCCACACCAAAAAATACACTTGCAGGGTGTAGCATTATCAAAAAAGGGAGTGGCAAAATCATTTCCCTAATTTTAAGCTAAAAAATAATATGTTTACGCAAATAATTTTTCTACTAATATGGATTTGATTTGATAGATCTCATTGAGATCTTTTAAACGATGCAAAAAAAATCAAAAAATTATTTTACATTTTCATTATATTTGAGTTTGAAATTACCTTCTTTTTGAAAAAGAAGGTTTAAAAGAAAAGTGAAACGGCACCTTAATCCTTTTTCATTTTACATAGGGAATTGATTTTTACACTTTCCTTTTAGTCGTTCACACTCTTTTTTTTTTTGTCTTTATTCATTTGAACTTACTATTTTTCTCCTTTTTTAAATATCTCTTCACACATTCAAGGACAATATCATACTAAATTCAAGTGGATAAAAATTAAAAAAAAAATAGTGTGAATGACTAAAAAGAGAGTGTAAGAATTATTTATTATTCACAACCCCTAACATACATATGAAGCGTACAAGCACTAATATTCTGATACAAAATACTCCATCATACGTATTACGGAATCAAAGGGACTCAAGGGGAGGGGTTCTGTATTCCGTACATTTTTGCTAATACCACAGCATTTATCGTTAAGGATGACCAGTCATATCCAATTATCAACACTTACAAAAAAATCAGTTTATTCTATTTTGGAAAAGTAAATTAAATAAAATCAACTCATGAATTGTGGAGTCACAGTGTTTCTTCACCCAATGTGAATTTACATTTTTAAAAAGTATAATCAGAGACATTTAACCGCGTGTTGTATGGTTTGAATTTTGAAAACCTTTTTTGCTAGTGGAATCTGTTCAAATTAACATCTTCAGAAGAAAAAAAAAAACTTTCATATTATTTAGGCTTAACCTTAGTCATAAACCCTTCGAAATGTATTGCGTTTGTACTTTCAATCTTCGTTCTCGCAGATTTTAGTAGTTTGGAGTGTGCTTCGACTTTCAAAGGCGTTTTCACATTCGCTCTCACGCTCCTGTACACAAATTATATATGTGACTTAGGTCTTGAAAATGAAAATCTCCCATCAAATTTGCTTTGTTAGTCGGGCGATTTTGAGAGCGAGGAGTTTTGCTATGACTCGAGTCCAGTTTTGCTATCGGTATCAATAGTAGGGCTCTTTAAACCCAGTCAAACCCGATAAATGTGCAGCCCAAGAGTGGAAGGAGTGGGCTAAAAAACCTGACAATTAAGGCCAGCCAGCCAGCCACCAGGCCCAGTTTTCTTCTTGTAAATTTTTTGTATGGCCAATCTGGGCTTAAAAGGGGCGAGGAAGGGCCCGCAGGGTTTAGTTTTTTGGGCCCAAATTGCTATCGCGAAACAGCAGCCCCCGTCTCATATAAGCCCTATTGAGTTTGGTTTAAAAAGTTAAATAACTTATTTATTTTGTTTTTATTCAAATAAAAATTGCTTTTGTTTGTTTAGAGTCAATTTTGTTTTGACTTATTGATTCGTTTCGATGGGAGAAATCGAAAAAGTAAAAAAATTTGATCGAAACTCATAATTATTTGAATAAAAATAAAAATAAGTCGATAAGACAGTTATTTTTACTTATTTTTATCTTTTTGAAAAAATTATAAATTTCGATAAAAAAAATTTACACTTCCAATTCTACTCGTCGAGACGAATTAATAAGTCACAAAAATTTTAACGCAAAACTAATAAATATAAAAAAAAAATTAAATAAAGACAAAAAAATAAACTTCAAATTTAAGAAAGGATTTGGTTGAAGCGATACGGCCCCGTAAACAAAATTTCTACTCCCACATGTACAAAACCCTAACATAACATATGTTTTTCCATCTCTGCGTCGGAACTAATTTAATGCCTTCTTCTTCCCTGATTACCAATAGTAATATTCCCTTCCTATGCAATTCTAAGTTGTCGATCATTGATGAATTTTATGATACCAAGAAACCCAACCCCTCCACCGCAAAATTTCCCAGTCGTGGTGTCTTCTGCTCGCCGTCTCGAAGAATTACCTTTTCTAAATTGCGCGATGTCCGAAATTTGGTTTCTTCGTTGGGGCATGAAACGGTGGATTGGACTAAAGACTGCGACCATCTTGATGATGAGGAGGAGGAGGAGCAGCAGGATGAAGAAGAAGAAGAACCGACCGTTACTGTAAGTCTGATTTATTAGGCGTGTTTGCATTTTTAAATTTGATGAATATGTACAAATTCCTATTTGGTTGCTTTTTCCCAAAATATTTTGCGAGTTTATTCAAGAAAAAGAAAAGTGAAAAACCCTTTGGGATTACGTATTACCATCAGTGGTTGATGTCCCGTAACCGAACAGAAAAGGTAGAAAAAAAACCTATTTCGTCTTTTCATGGGTAGCATAATCAGTGGTTGCTTTCTTCTTCTTTTTTTCTGAATCAGTGGTTGCTTCTTTTTTTTTTTCTTAAGCTTTGTCATGTTTTTTCTTTCTCATAATTACCCTCTGATTCTCTGAAGTCTGAACTTATTATTTTCAATGGACGAGTACTCTTCCCTTCATTAATCGAAAGGGGTAAATATGGAAAAGTAGCAGTTGACCCAAAATGTTATTTAGAGCCGTGCACTCGGTTTAAGGATAGTTTCGTCTGGTTCTGAGTAGGCTTGCAAACAAACCGAACATTCACAGTTGTTCGAGGCTTTAGTCAGTAAAGACTCCTTCCAGTTCGATTCGTCTATTAAACGAACTGAATATGAGTCTTTAGCCCACTTACCTGCGCATGGCTCAGCCCATGATGTTGATACCATGTTACCCAGTGTCACCCGCAAATAAGAAATCACAAATAAAGCTACGTGGCGTCGTGGACACTGCTTTGTCTCTTTCGTCCATGTTTTAACTTTTACTCGGTGCCACAAGGCAAAGTTTCATTAGTTGGTGATAGCTATCTCCATGATGTGTGATATTTACTCTCAGTTGTTCTTAGAATAAAAAACTTAATGGAAACTAAAAAATCAAAAGAAAAGTACCAACTGAAGTAAGATATAAGATAATTTTTTTCACATCAAGTAAAGTTGTCGAGGGAAAATACCATTCTTTACTGTTTCTATTTCATAGGAAGTTTATTGTTTTATTGTTTCGGTACGTTATAATTTAAATCATACCCCATTCTATCCCGGCCCAAATTAAGGGTTTTGAGCATTCGATGAATTATAGTATGGCTGGGGATAGGGATGAAATTAATGGGAACATGGCAAAAAAACTCTCTTCTGCTTTCTCGTGAGCTCATAAGTGGAAGCGTCTAGGAAGTGAATTTAGGCCTCACACTAGATATTCTTCTCACCCTTTTGTGGTATTCATGCATGGAATACCACAAAAAGTGAAGAAATGTTAGTTATGTGAAAATTTCTCAGTCATTTGCAGACGCAATTGTCAAGGTAATTAGCGTCAGAGTAGAACCAAATTATGCTTTCCCATGGGAAATGGAACAAGAAGAGGGATGCTGGAGTGGATTTATTGTAAGCGGGCGAAAAGTGTGCACTAGCGCCATTGCTGTTGATCTTCACAAGGAAGTGAAGCTTAAGACAAGCAAGTGCGATGTGTGGTACACAGCTACAGTGCTTTCTGTAGCGCTTGAGACCAATCTAGGTACGTTTATCTTTTCCATCTCTATACACAGTATTTTTTAAGAAATTTTATTGGGTGACAATGTATGAAATCTAAAGCAGATATTAGTTCTCCTTTATATATAGTTAATACCTTGGAAACTGAAGGAAAATCACAATGCCATAAAAGGTAACTTTAAGATAGGGTTACAGATAGTAACAACCCCACGTATGATTGCACATGCACATAAACACATTGCAAACAATTTGAGGAAATCTTATAATGGGGTGTTTTATGATGAATTGAAACTTGACCCAAAACACTTCATCTATCCTACTCAAATTTTATCCAGATTCATTCTTTAGTCTGCAACCTGAAATCCAGCTGCTATAACAGCTGTGTGGGATGTGAAACCATGAATTTGCTGAACTAAGTTGATTAACAAATTAGTATATCGTCTAGATATTCAGACTAACTGAAAAAAAAAAAAAAAAAACCCTTAATAGTTCGTGGCAAAATTATGTGCCAGATTGGAAGTCTAGGAAATGTCAAATTTCAGCGAAGAAGCTTCAGTAGGTGTTTAGCTAAGCAAAGTTATCCTCCACTGAAGAAATGTAACACGGAATTCTATTGGAGAACTCAAGGTAGTATGACCAACATTGAAAAGCTCGAGAAGTAGGGCACTAAAAGTGAATTGTGGAAATAAAATAACTTAGGAAGACACCGTTGTTGTGATGTAATAGTACAAATTGCCAAATTGAAATGGATACCGTCGCTATATTGTCTATTATGGTGGGGAGCAATTACTTCGCTTCTAAAGATGAAAGACAAAAAGAAATCTTTCAATAAAAATAGAAGAATAGATGAAATTGAGCATATTACCTTCTTGTTGGAGTCAAGGCAATCATACCAGGAATCTCACTTATTTGTGAAAGATCAAGAGAGCATTTACTTTCTAGTATTCTTTGTGTATTTGTCATACTTGTTTGACCTTGCAGATGGGTGATCCTTTCAAGGTCACCGATTTTAGAAATTATATCCCGTTTTGTGCTTTTGAATGGTTGGTTGGTTTCTGTCTCATCACTGGGCTTATTCTTATTGACTTGTGGTCATATGTTGGACTTTCTTACTTGGTTGATTTTCCAATTTGATGCAACTTTTATGATACAGGTATGTGGTTTCGTACTGATTGGCAAGGTCGTCAAATTGTGAATCGGATTGATCCTTTTTCGGAATCGTGATTTGTAACAATTTGTTCAACATTTCAAAAACACGTTGGGGATTAAATCTATGCATTTACATAGTAAAGATACATTGTGAAATTGATATATTTAAGCTTAAATCTTTTTTGCAGTTTGTTTTCTACCAGTGATTGATGATGACACTTGTACATAATAGGAACTTAAATATAATAGGAAAATACATGTATGCATATATGTATTAAATATTCATTGTAGAAATGAAAGCTTACCCTTAAAACAATAAAATGTTGTTTTTACCAATGATCATGTAGCCTCATAGTTAAGAAACTGGCATATATGACGACAGCATATGTGGGTTGGTCTGAGGCTCTGAGCCCTGCTGTGATCGATATGATTTAAAAGATACAAGAATTAAAAAGATGGATATGTCAAAATGCGTGTTCATGTCAAAAGAATTATGAATATAGTTTTGTATGGAAATTCCAATTTTCGTACTTACAACTTTGTCATCTTATATTCTTGCTTTTTCATACTCCTAATTTTAAGGTCAAAGTGGTTTCATATTCGTCGAATGCAAAACAATTGTAATATTTGGATGAATCGAACCGTGAATTGTACGATTCATCACCGATTTTGTCTAAACCTTGATTCACCTATAGATTCGTATTGTTTTTCATGAATCTTGAATCCAATAACTAATCGAATCGTAAATCGTGCAATTTTTACTACTATGGGATTGGAAAACAAAGAAACAAAACGAAAAGGTAACAGAAAGATGTCTGGTGTTGGTGATTGCGATTCTCTAGCAGTGTTGCATGATCACATATCTACATGTTTGTTAGAAATACTTGCAAATTCGTCCTTATAATAACAATTTCAAGAAGATAGATGCTTACGTAGGGAACTTTTAAAACGATGGCCTTTTAGATTGGAATGTATTATGATAGATTCATCTCAGGATTCTTTCCATTAATTAGACTTTAGACCAACTTTTTAAGTATGTTAAATTATTTGGTTAACTTTCTGTTCTTTGGTAGTTCTGATGATATTTCGTGGAATGATGTTGTATGCAGCAATTTTGACAGTGAATGATGACGAGTTTTGGAAAGGCGTTAATCCAGTCGAATTGGGGGATATGCCAGCATCTAGAGAAGAGATAACTGTTACTGGCTATCCATGTGGGGCTGACTATGTTTCTGTGATTAAGAGCCGTGTGTCGAGAGTGGGCATGACATGTTATGTGATTTCAGAGGCCAATCTTTTGGCTTTTGAGGTAGTTACAAGAAATGCTCTGTCATTTTCTCCTTCTTAGTAAGGCTTCGGGTCCTCGTAGACACATTATACTACATAAGATTAATGTTGTAAATAAGATTACAAAATCGTATTATATATGTAGGCAACAATTTTTAGATTTCACCAGAAAATGAGATGTTGTAACTTCTCTCCTTTAACCAAACAATGCATGACTCAAAAGAGAGAAGAAGTTACAACATACCAATTATTACCTAAAGATATGCATGTATACCTTTGATATCTCTATACAAGGATATTTTTGTCATGTTATAACGATGGAGTTTAGATAGTTTACAAGTAGTCTTATTTACAACCTGCTTAAAGCCATAAAAATTATGGGTTGAAATTGAGTTATCCATTTATACCCATTAGAGAATATGGGTGGGTTGTAAATGGGTGGATATTGATCAATATGGGTTGTGATTGCCACCTCTTTATATTATGGAAGATTATTAATCTAGTCGTAGACCTTAACGTATTGTTATGGTTTGGTGGAGCCTATTCAAAGGACTCCACAACGACTGTTCGAGTTCAGTTTTTGAAATTTACTTTCTTGCTTTTTATTACTGGTGTGGAGCCCATTTTCCCCCTAGATATGTATTTATAGGGTTTCTTTATGTGGATTCCTAAGGTTGTATTTGGTATGAGAGCAAATGGATCCATTTCGTTGGTTGTTTTTGTTGTCAACTTTTTTTTTTTGTTCAGCTGAATAAAAAGTTGTTCTAATATTATGTGATTTAGTTTATGAAATGGAATTGATTTGTTTTCACTATTGATGTGGGTACCATTACAATCTTTAGATGTGATTTTAGGGTTGTTTAGGTGCACATTTCTAAGGGTTCATCTTTTTCGTTGATTGTTCGGCATCATAACCCAAGTAGTTAATGTATTTTTATTTTTTGCTTGTAAAAATGAGTAGGCTGTGGCCAAGTTAATCCAATTGGAGCTTATGTGGGCTCACTAGATTTTTGGTCAAAATACTGTAGTTTGTTTGCCTTCATGGCCAACGTTGCAATTTTTGGTCTGTCTGTTTTTTTTTTTTTTTCCCCACAATATTAGATGTCTTAGTTTGTGTCAACAGTTCAAGGCGGCTTGGAACCAAGGGAAAGTTGGTGGACCTGTTTTTAATGGCAAGGGCAAATGTGTGGGAATGATACTCCAGTATGGAGGCGACAAATTTGAGGCTGTACCTGCAGTGACTATTAAGCACTTCATTCAAGACTATGACAAGAATGGAGCATACACTGGTGGGTTTGGATCTCTCAATCTCATTGAATACCGTAATTGTACTATTTTAAGTGTTTTTGTTTCATGCAATCCTTGCTTTTTATGCTTTTTAAACAGTAGAATTCTATATTACTGGGTTTGAGGTTTGATAGTACGAAGCTATGAATAAAGCTGCTTCTTGTATTTTCGGATAACTGTTATCCTAGGTCTATATTGTAGCTAAAGGGAAACCCCAATAAGTTTTGCATTTTTCTTCATCATAGTGAAACAACTGCCGCAGCCTTTTATGTTGACTTACTAGGTGAACCATGTAAACTCTAGCATTCTTATGTTCATATTTTTTCTTTGGCTTTTTATGATTTTCTAAAAAGAAGGATTTTTATGAATTTTTTCTTTTTTGCTTTTTCCTCCCTAGATCGTGGGGAGGAATCCGTAGATAACTAATAATCTGAACATATGCTTCATTTATTGAAACAACAGGACTCCCAATACTCGGCATCAAGTGGCAGAAGATGGAAAATTTTAGTTTGCGAGTGTTCATGAACATGGAACATGATCAACAAGGTGTTCTTATAACACAAGTTTTGCCCAATTATCCAGAGTTTGGGATCCTGAAACCATATGATGTTATTCTCAGCATTGATGGGATTAGCATTAATAACGATGGAACAGGTAAATCTTTTATGTTTATCCTCTTTTTTCATGTAACGTTAATCCTCAAGCCAACTTTCTTCATTTGTAGTCTCTTCATTCAATGTATGGGCAAGAAAAGTGAATTCTACTAAAACATCATTTGAGTGGCTTGAAATGTCACCTGATTTTTCTGTGTTTTCTTTAATCAAGTAAATATTGTTCCATGAATTTATGCTCTGTGTTGCAATTAATTTCAGTTCCATTTCAACAAGGGCGACGAATAGAGTTCAGTTACCTTGTAGCTCAAAAATATAAAGGCGATAAGATTGTTATTAAGGTTCTCCGTGATTCAAAGATTCATGAATTGATCACACAACTCCCTACGCACAAACAATTTGTTCCAGCCAACAGTACTGGGATGCTTCCTTGGTATTATGTTATTGGAGGATTTGTTTTCACAACTCTTTCTATCCCATATTTGCAAGATGTGGTGAGTAAATCACATAGATAGGTTAGGTCTTCATCCAATATTATGAAAATGTTATATTCGTTAGTACTGTTGTGTTACCTGTGTTATGCACCTAACCCTAGTGTTTTCTTTTCATTTATTGTTAAATTCCTAATCTAGGATGTAAAGTACGACGGATGTGAGATTCCAGATGAATACGAGCTTTTGTCCCACGCAGTATATGAAGAGCGTGTTGTGCTTTGTCAGGTGACCTTGTGTTTGAGGAATTTCCCTATGATTTTCTTTCCATTTCATGCCATTTCTCTATTGTTGTAGGCTTTGTGGCACATGGGTGCTACACATGAAAATTTGCTAATCTTAAATTGCTTCTACTGTTTTTTGAGTGAAATGCAAACATGAATATGTTGGTCTCTCCTAAATTGTCTGTTTTTTTCCCTGATGGGTGAATATTTTGGTCTTTCAAATTATAATTAAGACTATTTGGGCATATATTCCTGGTCAGGTGCTTAAAGCTGACATTACAGTAGGGTGTGAGGGGGAAAACTTGGTGCAAAATCAGGTTTGGGAATATGTTACACTCACAACGTTAAGCTATAAATTAGTCGTCCTTATGGTAATTTGCTTATAAAATCTCCTTATTTGTTTCCTTATCGCAATGTAGGTTCTCGTGACTTTTAATGATAAGCTTGTAAAGGGGCTGAAGAGCTTGGTTAGTATGGTAGAAAGTTGTGATGATGAATTCATGAAATTTACTCTTGAAAACCTCAAGGTGAGTCCTCCTCCATTTTTATTTTGGCCTATCTAGTTTTTTAGTCCTTGTAGGCTGTAGCTATAGGTAGGTTTTGATTTGGTCCTTATATTTTTAAATGTTTCAATTTTATCCTTACAGTTATTTTTAGGTTTGTGAACACAAGGTTTTTTTATGGGTTGGAGTGGGTTCCTCCTAACTAGTAAATATTTATTTAAATTCTAAAATTCTATTAATAAATCTAAGTGATATGATACATACACACACACACACACAACAGTAGATTATTATAGCTATTTCAAGTATGACTTCTTCACATAATTCGTTAGAGATGAATATATTTTCTTTCTCTTCTCCGTGTATAATCTCTTCTAAAATTATATAATAGTATAATGTTAAAAGATTTCCTTTTGAATTTTTATTTTTTTTGCTTTTGCCAATATTCTATATATGTACTGTAAATGTATGTATGTATGTATGCTCTAATGAGAACAATATTCAGAGGATTCATCTGTTAGACCATTACCTGCCTACCTAAACGTAGTCAGTGTGGACAGTTCTACGCTAGCATTGGGAAGCATAGTGACCCTAATATTGCAAATATAGTTATCTTTAACGAATTACGTGAAGAAGCAATAATTGAATTAGTCATAGTAAATCCACCATTGCAAACATATTCACTAGTTAGGATAACCCCCACTCCAACCCATAGGGAAAAAACTTTAACGTGTTTGAAAACCTTACTTAGAGAATTGGCATAATGTATAAACTTCAGAGGCATAATGTATAATTACATATACTAGAATGACAACTAGCCTAGCTCTGATCCCGTGTTAAGAATCCAATTCAAAATCAATTGGCAACGAGTGATGAGGCCGTCCATGTTCATATACCAGTTTTGAAGGTTATAATTGACCAGTGTTGGACAAGCTCAAATGGTTTTTAATTTGAAGGATCTCTAGTGTGTGTGTGAGCGCGTGGATGTACAGAAATCCTCCTATTAATAGGGCGATGTTTTCTTTGTCATGTTGGTACAGATTTTGGTATTGCGGACGGATATCGCCAGAGCAAGAACTCCGGATATTCTTAAAGCATACGACATTCCTTGTGCCATGTCTTTGGAGTAAATGAAGTTGACTCGATGCAAAGAAAGTCTCATAGATCATGTGAAATTGTGAGTTGGAGCGAGCTATAATTTTTATTTCTTGTTTTTAACTCCTCATTCAAAATTGTATAGGAGGAAAGGAATATTGAGTAATAGCTACTGCAGTATATATTGTTTAATGCGGTTTCTGGTTTTTGTTCAGCCTTTTCTGGAGTTTTCAAGGAACCAGCTCCTCCCTGGTAGCAGTTCTCTCCGGTCCACAGTAATGATCGTGACCATTCACGTTGTAGATTTCGTCAAGACCTTTTAACATCCCAAAAATCATCCGATTGGGCTCAATACTTGATTGGCACCCATTTATATTGAAAAAACACACAAATGGTGTTCGAATCCAGTGTGCACGATATATTCTTTTTCAATATGAATGCGTGCTGATCGGGTATTGATCAATATCCAATCAACATAATATTTGGTGTGGCCGAAGTTCTTGACGAGATGTACAATGCAAACTGTTCCGATAACTACTGTAGGCCCGGGATGGGCCCAAAAACTCCAAAACTGGTGAGAACTGCCAAAGGGATGGATGTGGTTCCTTTTGAAGAATTTCTGTTTTGTTAACCTGCACTATCTTTTTTTTTTATAGCTGTTCACCTACACAATCATTCCCTTGTTTTCGCTATTACCAAGCTTTTACCTTTGAACCTCTTTTCAGCAAAAAAAGAGAGATCAAGTAGAACCGATCTGCCTTCGGGCATTTTATACAAGTCAAAAAAAGAAGTTGAAACGATCTGATTCCATACTTCTCAGGGGGCAAATGCAATAAGTGGGGCGGGGTGGCACGTGCTACCTGGATTCTTTTAAAACAAACAAAAAAAAAATCTAGTTTTGCATTTAGAAACATGGTTATTCTACAAAATGTGTGTATTGGTTTTGGGTATTATGAGTATGTTGATAAGTGATTAACTGATGGAACATGGAAGTGTACTTTTTTGGTATTATTATGGATGGTTGACCTTAGAGCATCCACAGTAGAATAACCAAAACTTATAAGGTTGCTAAAGTTAGCAATGTTCCCTCAAAAAAGTGCTTACAGTGGCATAACTAAACTTAACAATCTCTTAGCAACTCATCAAATTTTGGTCTTTTGATAATCAAAACTAGCAATATTTTGCTAATAACCAAAACATTCTCTCTCTCTCTCTCTCAACAATGTTTCTAAGAAAAACATTTTAAAAAGAAGTTTTTTTTTTTGGCAAAAACAATTATACTGTTTTTTCAAAAACTACTTTTTTTATTAAAAATTGTTTTTTTAAAACTGTCTTTTTTTTTTCAAAAACTGTTGTTTTTTTAAACTTTTTTGGAAAAGTGTTTTTTCAAAATAAAAGTTTTCTATTTCTAATAACCTGTTTTCATTAGTTTGAAAACTATTTAAAAAAATTGTTTTATATGGTGACAATTTTTAGATTTTTACAAGTTGAAAAGGTGATGTGGCAATTTTTGATTATTCAATGTTGATTATGCCACTGTGGACATCTACATTGCTAACCTTAACAACTCCTTAAATGGATAATCAAAAGGTGATGTGACAACTTTTGATTATCCAATTTTGATTAGTCCATTGTGGATGCTCTTAGAACGCGTTACACGTGTGTTTTGGGTTATTAAGTATGTAAGTGCGGGTGTGTGTTTGGGTGTGGTGCTAGTAAAATTTGACTAAAATGTGTATCTCTTTACTATGTATTTTAGTGATTAACTGTAGAGCACATGTATTATTTTTTTTGTACCGAATATATACTCATTCCGAACCAAATAGAGATTTTGTCTCCGCCACTAATACTAACTTAAAAGGAAAGATATTACACGATATATTGAACAAGAGTGAATATAAAAAATTGCACGTAAAAATCACCATCAAAAGCACCAGCATTGGGCATTCTAGTTTCAATATTCAAAGTTTTGGACTTTGTACGGTAGAGTTTGGATTTTAGATTAAGGGTCCGTTCCACACTAATGTTCTTATTTTTTGAGTACTTATTTTCCGTTTTATAAGACATATCATTATCTCATGATACATTATTTTTAATTGAAAAAATATTTACTTATTTGAATTTTAGTTAGTGGAACACACCCTAAGAATTTTAAACATTATCTACTTTGGACTTTGAAATATACAAATTTAGAGCAAAATGACACTCGAACCGCGGATCCAGTTTGAACCAATTCAAATCAGCCAATTTGGTACGAATTTTTACTAGTGTTGTTTAGTCCCGATTTATAAAATGAAAAATCAAATCATATGGTTTGAATTGCATATTTTATGTTCATAGTTTTGGTTCCAAACTTATTCGAACTGCAATTATAGATAATACATTTAACAGATACTTTATTTGAAAACAATAAATAATAATGGGCCCAATTATGATATACTTTCGTCCTATTCTATTAAGATACTTTATACAGTAATTAACACATATCCTATTAGGGACTATCATTGAGTTTGAATTTATTTTAGTGATCTTTGGTGATTTTAATGAAATTGGTTCTAAATCAAGTTTTGTTTTAATTTGTTACGCGAATCTTGTTGCTTCAAAATGCTTTGTAAACAAATTACCTCAAATTTAAATAAACCGTGGCCTAATGGTTTGAATTGGTTAGGTTAATTGTTTATATGCATTTCACATATTGATTTCGTTCTCAGAGGCTCTTAAAACCATGAGAGTTTGTTCGGTTCTTGGTTTACCATAAAATCCAACCAATTCGATCCATGTTCGCCCCTATGGATTTATAGACACCGAACATATTACTCACAAAGGGGGGCCGCCGCCTTCCTCACCCTCCTCCCCCCCTCCCTCTCCTCCCCCTCTTCTCCCTCCTTCTAGATCTTCTATCCACCGTTTCTTCTCCGCTTCCCCTCTCGTCTGTTCTTCTGGTGTTTCCGTTTTCCTATCCGGTGGTCCGGTTCTAGTGACGGAGTTCCGTCCGTGTTGTTCGGCGATTTCAGTGCAGATCAGAGCTGAGGAGACGGTGTATGGTGGTCCGGCAAGCGGCGGACGTTGGATAGTTAATAACGGTGAGGATTGGTTTTTGGGTTCTCTTTATTTTCCTCTTTGCCGGCTGTTTTGGCCTGGTTTTTCTACCGGCGGGTCTCCCCCTGTCCGGTCTGTACCGGTCTAGATTCTAGATCCGGTGGGTGTTGGTGGTGGGTGAATAATCTCTCTTAGTTAGGGTTTGGGTGTTTGGCCGAAGTTTTCAGCTGTGATTAGAGCCTCTTTACGCATTTGGGTTATGCTGGTAGCTTCGGGCATGATTGGGGGTACTGTAGTTGGGAGTTTTTTGGTGTCTATATTTCATATGTGCTTTCTCGAGTTTGAGCTGGGGTCCCTTTGGGATTTTCTATTATCTGGACCTAGATTGGTTCTCGTCTGGCGATTTCGTCGATCTTGCTTTTGCAGGGGTGCATGTGTTGAAGTCTATATAGTTTTGGTTCATTCTTGTATCTTTTGATGAAATCTATATTGCCTTCGGGTTTTGTTATGAAATGAAGTGAATGTGTTAAAAAAAAAAAAACATATTACTCACGACAGACTTTAATCGGGCTTCCACGAGCTAAAATCTTGGGGTAACGGGCCGGGCTTGTCAGTAGCCCAACGAGCCAGGCTTCAAATCCTCTAACCCAAGCCCTACCCATAGGGATTGGGTGGGCCTAGAATCGGGCTAAAATCTGGCTTGGGGGCCATTCTAAATTTTACTAATAACAAGCTTCGGTACCCAAAAGTGTATAATTTAGAGATTATAAAATGTACTAGTTGTACATAGGGCTATAAATGAACCGAGCAGCTCACGAGCTCGGTTCAGTTCGGCGCGTTTAGTATCCGCTCGGCTTGTTCGACAAAAGCTCGAGCCGAGCTCGAGCTCGCCGAAGCTTGGTTCGTTTATACCCCTAGTTGTACAGTACTACTTTTATCTTGAACTGGACTAAACTAGTAGGTGTTTTTTGTTTTCCCCGATATTGGTTAAACTAGTTTTTTTCGATATCAACGGGGTGTTAGAGTTAGGGAATCCAGAGAATATGCATAGCCCTGACTTGGTGGCTCCCAAAGTCCCACCCCTCATGGGACTCGAACGTTGAAAGTCGAGCTCTTATCAAGTCAAGTTGTCATTGGCTAAACAACCCTCTTTAATCGAGTCAAGCCACCTTTAACGAGCCGAGCTTTTATCGATTGAGCTGAGCTCAACTCGGCTTGTTCAATAAATGAGCAGAAAACTCAAGCTAGTAAACGAGCTGAGCCGAGCCTTAACGAGTCGAGCTCGCGAGTTGCTCAATTCATTTACAGCCCTGGAGATGAGTTACCAATTTAAAAGTGGTTTTCGACTAAACTAGTTCACTTGCCCAAAATTATTAGGGCTAAGCATATATATAAAACTAGAAATTTTTCTATGCCAAGCGGGTATGTCCCACATGGTGACCGTTCGGCACTCTCGAGCCGTTCGATATATTTTTGGATGCCTCAAATTAACATATTCTCTCTCCTCTCACCCTCCTCTTTCTCTCTCCAAATCTAAGCCGTCTAAAATTATATCGGACGGTTTGGATGTGCCAAGCGGATATCACTAGTTAATACCCGACACTGAAAAATTCCTCAAAACCTATAAAACAGGTGCTTCGCTTACAAGTACAGTTTGTCAGTAACAGGCATGCCCTCAGTTTGGGCGTCCGTCGTTTCTTCTTCTTCCTCTTCTTCTCCGATCGCTAATCCTCTCTTTCTTAATTTCAAGGCCATCAACACATATTCCAAAAACTCCTGCCGGTTGCCGTCCGTTGTTGTTTCTTCTTCTTCTTCTTCTTCTGCCTCCAAATTCCCCGTGGCCAAAAGAATTCAATCGTTCCTCTCAATTTCATCATCATCATGTAATGATTGGGTCGACCATTGTACTCTACTCCATAATAGTGCCACCACCATTACTGGGTCTTTCTCGTATCGTTGCGCCTCTGTCAGGGACGATATCTCTTCGCTTGGGAAGAAATCGTTAGTTTGGGCTGAAGACCACGAAGAAGAAGAAGGAGAAGGAGAAGGAGAAGATGATGATGATCTTGAAGAATACGGCCGGGCGGAGGATATGGTAAGCTTGATTAATTAATTATCCGCCCCCTGAATGGTGGAAAAAAGGAGATGAAATAAAAGATGGATTCTTTATTGGGTCTATTTCGTTCCTCACCATATCTTTATCACATCCGATCCTTTCCTTTCCTTTCTCTTATTTAATTAGAAGATAGACAGTTTCGATTCTCTTGAAAGTCGTCAAATTCCTTTTCGTCTGTCACTTTCAGTTAAATTTGGGTAACAAATTTTACATGATGGATTGTATATACAAGTATAAAACAGCACAGCATGGATTGCTTAAGCATTCGACCATTCACTTGAGAATCAGGTTGACAAAACAGCTTGACACTCACTCTTGCAACTAGTATGGCTCGTCCTTTACTGGCTAGCGAACGAAATATAATCAAGGCGTCCGGAAAATCGAGATCGTACTCTCTCCTGTCCCTTACCCTGTGTGGCTGTTTTGCGGGCTCGGTTTGATGATTGGAATAGTTACGTTTTTTAGTTTCTTGATTGCTGCTTGGTTCATGCCCTCGCCGAGACTCAGCTGCATTGATCATCAAAGTGGGTCCAAAAACTGGCCCAAATAGGACAATTTGCTCTCCAAAGAATTCTACGTCCCTCTCATCGGGCCCGTTTGATAACAGGTTTGAGGCTTGGGATTGGAGTACTAATCCCATGGGAGTATTAATATTCTGTTTGGTAACAAAAAAGGGTCTGGACTATTAGTCCATTAGGATGTCCAATCCGGTCTTTAGGGGTATTACCCGTGGGACTTGGTATTAATAGTCCAATCCCAACTCCTTCTCATTACCCCTTCTCATTATCAATTTCTTCTATCAATCCAATCCCATCTCAAACAAACATGATATTAATAATCCCATCATCTAATCTCATCCCAAACAAATATACTCATTATCAATCCCTTCTCATTACCAATCCCAATCCTAATCCCATCTCCTTATGAATCCATCCATCTGTCACTGTTATCAAACGGAGAAAGTCTTCTTCCCGAATTCGAATTAAAAACCCATCCTTTATTTCTGGTGGATCATAGAGGTATTCAATAGAAACTCTCTCTCTCGCGCGCGCGCACACACTCCCTTGTTATTTGGTTGAAATTAGAATAACGTGAATGACCAGCTCAATAATTGGGGGTTCTTCTATTTATTTTTTTCCCTGTTGGCCCCCCAATAACTTAGTCCATGGTCGTGATCTCAAAACTAAGAACAAAGAGAGTAATTAAAAAGCGAATCATTTATGAGAAGACAATAAAGAGTTTTTATTTATTTATTTGCATTTGTTTGGAAATTTGCAGGTACAGTCAATTTGGATTTTATGGTAATTCTGAAAGAAGTTACAAAGCTTTTTACCCCAAGAATAGACTACTAAAAGATACTAAGATTCGGGAAAAAACTGGTTTTATAGACATTCCAGAATCCAAACTGACGACAGTAACGATTTGATACTGAGTTTGACAGTGACACCATGGTTACCTAGTGCCCATTGGCCGTTGCCAATAAAAAATCACGATACCATGTGGTGCACTCTCTACTATGATTAAACTTCCTATTGATTGGTGATGTCCCATGTAGTATCACTGTATTCTCGTTATTTACTCATAGTTTCAGCTCTTAAAAAAGAATTTACTTGCAGCCATGCTCCATTAAGGTTGGTTATGCATAAAGAAAAACGAAATAAACTCAACTAATAATTCTTTTTTCTCTGACTAAAGTTGTGAAAGGATAATAACATTCTCTTCCATTTCTATTTCATTCTTCTTGCATCCTTGTTAGATAAGGTAGACCATTAGTGATCATGCGGAACACCACAAAAGTAAGTGTATGCTAATTATTGGTCTTTTTCCAGCCACAATTAGATGCACTTGTCATGGTTGTTTGCACCATGGCAGAACCAGATTTCTCATCCCCGTGGAGAAGGGAACAGGAACATCAGTCTTTTGCTTATGGGTTAATCATGAGTGGGAGAAGAGTGTTAACTACTGCTCATTCAGTGGATCACCATACTGTATTGAAGCTCATGAAAGACAACTGTCATACATTGTATACTGCTACAATGCTTGCTATAGCACCTGAGTGTGGTCTTGGTATGATTTACTTTGCTTTCTCTCTGCGTCATTTAATGCACTACTCTTTGTATCGTTAAATCTGGCAAAAAAAATATGAGATTTAGGCAAACAATAGTTCTTTTTTTACCTATGAATGTTGAAGTAAACCAATTTGACTTTTATAGCCCTTGATTAGATGCTCTGCTTTTACTATATAGATCTGCTTTGCACTTATATACCCCTGCGTTTAAGTATCCCTATTGAAAAGGTAATATGAACGATTGGGTTAGTTCTGCTTTGTGTAGTTGCTGGGACATTAGAAGGTCAATTTCTTCCAGGGTAGGGATTTTATTTCGTATCTCCAGCTATGGGCTTTCGTTAGTGGTTTGTTTCTTATTTGTGTTTGATTTGTGGTTATATGTTGGGCTTTCTCAGTCCTTACATGTTTGATCCTCAAGTTTAAATAATTATTCTCGTGATTCCTGCATATAGTCTCTACCCAAATGATATGACAAGAAAAGATAGTAGGATTTAGCCGTTCAGAAAAAGTGGACCGTCAAATAATCTATTTGGTCTAGTGGTTGTTGGTGTTTGATGTTTTCATTTGGAGTGCTAGAGATCTTGCACAATACAAGATATTAGATCTCAATGTTTGCAGCAAATAAGGGCAGGTTCATCAAAAAAGAAGAAGCAACTCTTACAAAAGCAGAGGGACTTTCAAACCACTGCCGTTCTTGGCTTACAAATAATAAAGATAGGCTGGATAAGATTCCTTGTTCATGGACTTTTGATCATTTTTTTGCTCAAAACAATTGGGTGATATTGTATGTGGTGATTTTGCATGCAGCACTTCTTACAGTCAATGATGATGAATTCTGGAAGGGAGTTAAGCCAATGGAGTTTGGGGATATGCCATCACCCGGGGATAAAGCGATCATTGCTCTCTCTCGAGAAGATAGAGATTATGTGCCTCTGATGACTGCCCGTGTGTTGAGATTGGGCATGACACGCAATTTATTTTGGGGCACCAAACTTCTGGCTTTTCAGGTACAGTAATGGGAAAACGTCCGCAAAGTACTATTAATCATATAGTCGAGTCCCTTTTCTTTTTCAGGAGTTTAGAAATCTCCTTTTTCCACTGCATCAATTACATGAAAATCCCCAATGGTTTAGTAGTTATATGGTTAGCTATTATTAATTTATTATACTTTGCTTATAGATTGCATCGTTTTTGTTGTAAAAATTGTGTTTATAGTGTCGTGGAGTAAAATTATTACTTTAATGGTAGTATGGTACAAATACTTCCCCCTGCCTATTTTCTCAAACCTATAAAAATGCAAAATGTGGGTCCATCATCAAAGATGCAGAAACAATGGATTTAATGGAATTTTGGTTAATCGTTAAACTTATTCCAAAATGGCAGCAAAGATATACCGGACTTACCAGTTGTTTTACCTTACCACTTAAGAAGGAAATAAAACTTCATGCTAAAATCTGAGTATTAGCAATCCATGTAGAAAACTATTGGGAAAACTCTAATGTAGGACTATCATTATGCAAATTTTGGAGAGAAGAAATTGCACATTATTACATTGGTTTAGGTTGGACACAGAGCCTAGAAACTACAATTAAGCAAATGAATTGCATTCCTTTCAAATCTGACTGCTTATTGATATCATATACACTACACCTAAGCTAAGAAGCACAAACACTTAAAAGAAGATGGTATGTCTTTGTCCGACATGTGAGTGACACCGACACTCCTCGGACATGTGTCGAATACTCTCTCTTTTTTTTGTCCACAATTAGGGAATAAAAATTTAATTCAGACACTTATTTGAGACTCTTTTCGTAATGTGTCCGGCACTTCTTTGATGTCAATGCCTAAGAAATAAGTTTGATTGGCACTTCCTTGTGTCCATGCTTCTTAGCACCTAAGCAGTGTTTATTACAGTGTAAGTGTTGCAGTTTATGATTTTCCTGTATCGGAAGCTGTGCTACAGTCCAATGTTTTTATATCCAAAAGTGTTGCGTGATAAACCAAAGAAGAAAATGCCGGTTGACTCGGCAAACCTATCAAACCGGTCGTGGGTCAAAAGAACTGGACTTTTTTTTTTTGCAGTAGATATAACTCTACACCACCGCTTAAATTATTATGGAACTAGAGTGTCCAGGCAAGTTTTTGACTTCTCTAGCGGATGTGGGATTGTAAGAGTTTGGGGAGTGCTTTTATAGAACAAGAAAGCCTCACTTGTTTGGTGCTTATTTGATGTGGAATTTTGGTGCAGTAAATTTAGAGCATCTATTTTGTCATTTTAGCATCCTCTAGTTTTAGTAGGGTCCTTGAGTCTATGAATAGGTGTCTAGAGTCCTCGTTAGGTATTATTATTTTTTAATCATTTTAAGAAAGAATATTGGAGAGGTTCCCTAACTGTAATCAGGTCACTAATCCTCCAAATGGTCGTCATCCCCAACCCGTCGAAAACTTGGGAAGTCTTGGTTGTGAACTGAACAACTGCATTTAAAGAACCTCTTTAAATAACAAATTATAAACAACAAAGGAGACAAGTTATTTGTGTAACTGCATCTAATAGCTGTAGTCTTTGTTATCTTTTTCTTTTTTTACAAGATACAGCAAGGTCCAAAACAGGACACAAAACCAAAACTATCTCAGCTAATTCGCTAAGACATAATTTCAGGAGTCACTAAACAGGGGGGGAAAAAAATCTATACAACCAGGCACCTATCAACAAAAGGAACAGAAACCAAAATTTAATCTACTACAGCAAAAGGCCTCAATCTTGGGGAAGGAACTCCCCAATTCCTGCACATTATCCTGTTCTGCGTAGCTTTGATATTTCTCCAAGCAATCATGGCATCTCTGATATTGTTACAAATCTTGGAGCCCAATACAGTAGCCTCCTTCATCTATTGTTGAAAGATTCTCATATTCCTTTCGCACCAAATACCAGACAGTAGCTGCCAGGGATAATTTAAGTATAGATTTCTTAATAGTCTTCCCCTTAGAATGCAACAGAAACCATTTCTTTTCATCTTCCCAATTGAGAGGACGTCTGTGAATATGATTCTTTCCTGAAATCACCCTCCAAACAACACTTGAATAAGGACAGTCGAAGAATAAATGATTATGGGACTCAAGAGCCCCATTGCTGCACAAAACACAAGTGGCATTGTCCACCACACTCCATTTCAGCAGTCTATCCTTTGAAGCAAGTTTACCTTGCATGGCCATCCATAAGATGAATGCCCATCTATTGACATTTTTGGGAAACCAAACAATGTTACACCAGTCTGAGTACCATTCGACACTCTAATTGCTTCCCAAGCAGATTTCAAAGAGTAAACACTGTTACGAGGAGGATGAAAACTTTGCTATCTTTATTAGGTTTGTGTCATAGTTATGATGTCATGCTTCAATTCTGTTCGAACTGTCCAGTTTTCGAAACTTTGCTATTCTTTTTGCACAGTTTCTTCTTTACGCTTTTGGGTTGAAAACCGAAAACTTCTTCTAAAAAAGATGAAAAGGCTACTTCTATAAAATGCTTTTTGAATTTTTCTTTCATGATGTTCAAAAGAAAATTCTGCTTTTTACTAAGCAACTGTACCATTAGTGCAGCTGTGACAAACACATGCATATTATCATTCGTTGTCAATACATCGAGGGATTATTATTAATTTATCTATATAGACTTGTTCCTCTAAGAGCTTTAGGGGCTGTATTTTTTAGTTTGGGCCAAACTTTTGTGGCTTATTGATTCGTCTCGACGAGATAAGTCGGAAAAGTAAAGAAAATTTACTTTTACCCTAATATTTTTTTGAAATATCTAGATAAAGTCCAAGAAGCCGGTTTTTAGGCTTTGTCTGGATATTTCAAAAGATTTAGGGTAAAAGTGAATTTTTTACTTTTTCGATTCTTCTTGACAAGACAAAACAATAATCCACGAAAGTTTGACGCAAAACTAACAAACGCGAATTTTTTTTTGAATAAAGACAAATCTCAAAATGCCCCTAAAGCTCTTAGAGGAACAAGGTAATTGGCAACATGTTTGATTGATACTCAACCATATTAGGTAGGACTTGTATCAAACTTGTCAAACCGAATCTGCCAATTCTATAAGGATGACCCTAAACTTTTTGGGCTACACAACAAAATTTAAAATGATGAAACTTTAAAAAAAGGATCATTGTTAGGGTAAGCTATGATTTGTTCAATTTCAACTTAGAAAAGTTATGCGCCGAAAGGCAATTATAATGACTATAATAAGTTTTCCAGGTAATGCTTACATTTGATACCGTCCATTAATGATCTTCTAATTAATTGAGCACTTGTATTGGTTATTTATTTTTACACTTTGTAAAACTTATATCTATTGGCTTTTTTATTATGTTTTTATTGGTACATTGGAGGGTACAGCAATCTAACTCCTGACCTCTAATTGGGGAATGATATTCTAGCCATTGGCCTAGCCCTGATGGTTAATAGATTTTTATTATCAATTACAAACATTAGGTAGATTTTGGTATTCTTAATATCGATTGAGGCCCAAGAGAAATGATATGTTACTATTTTGTCAAGGATAAGGGTTATGCCTATGTGGGGCTTCCATTTTTTGGTCAAAATTGGGGACCCCAAAGCGACTGCATTGTTCTTTGCAACTGTATATCGGTCTGTTTTTGGTTCACCAAATCAAAATACTTTGCTTGCGTTTAACAGCTCAATGTAGGCTCGAAGGGGGCGATGTGCAGTGGACCTGCTTTTGATGAAAGAGGCAAATGTGTAGGATTGAAACTTCAGTCCAAAGACAACAAAAGTGATTTTATACCTGCGGAAGTTATTAACCACTTCATTCAAGACTATGACAAAAATGGAGCATATACTGGTATGCTTGGATTTTGCAGCTTCTTGTAATGGGCTACCCGAATGTATTGTATCTTCTTTGTCGTAGTGAAAAAATTGCATCAATTGTCCCACATCGCCGACCACTGGAAAACAGATAGAGCCTTAGGCTAGGCAATGGGGGGAAGATGCGAAGGGCATCCTTTCTCTCCTCCGCAACCGACCGGGAAGGGTGGGAACATCGGATCCCTTCAGATCTCTCCACTAACCAGCACCTTTTGGAAATCTCAAATAAAGGGAAGTGGGAATATTAACTCATGTATTCTTGTATACGTGTTTGGGCACTGTCTCATAGATTGGCTCGGTGAAATAGACATGTCTGTGAAGATGTGGACTACCTGCACCTAGATAAAAAAAGAAAAGGGTCTACGGTTTGAGTTCGTATAGACGTGATAAGTAGAAGTAAAATAGAAGCAAAAGTTAAATTCAAAGTAGCCCTATGTTAAGCTGTAATATATAATTTAAAGAACTTTTAAACCAAACAAAAAAAGGCTCGTACATCTATAGGGTTGAATAAAACTTCTATTAGAGTTTGTCCTACATCGGTTAATTATCTCCTCCAAAACTAGAATATGAGCTTGGGCAGCTTCTACACTCATTGCCAAATTGGTTTTGAGTTGAATGCTTTAACATGGCATTAGAACTAGGGTTTTGAAGAATTTATTCTCCCTTATTTGTGTCGTAAGTGCACCGTTATTTGTTGTGATCCAAGTGTTATGGATCGTTTGTTTACCTCTCAACGTGCGAGTCGGGGGTTGCACATGCGTAGGAGTGTTGGAATTTGTCCCACACTGGTTAATTATCTCCTCCAAAAGTAGTATATGAGCCTGGCAGCCTTTCCAGTCATTGCCCATTGATATTGAGTTGGATGCTTTAACAACTTCGATTGAGTGAAATGGAGGAACCGCTTATGTGGTTGAGTACCAATGCGGGAAAAGCATGTTTGTTTTCCTGCTCTCTCATAGAGGTTGCAAATTGTGGTACTCTCAAAGAGTTTGGGATACTCTCTTTCTTAGCGAAAGTATTTTGGCGCTAAAATGTGAAACAAAACATGCCCCAGAGTTAACATTTGAAACTAGCCGGTTCAATCAAAATGAATTCTTGGCGACATGGGGGCTAAAAAAAGAAAGAAATGTATGAATTCAGATTAGATTGGGTGCAGGTAAATATTTTAAGTCTTAACCATAAAAAGATTCTCTTCAATTGAACCAGTCTAATCCTTTATATGGTGTTTACACAGACCGTAGTTGGAGTCAGCGGCTCCCCTAGGTTCCGTCATCTAGGATCCCCAGGGAAGACGATTAAGTTGGCCCTTGCTTTTTGAGATGCCATATATATGGTCTACTGTAACTAACACTAAGGATTTATTGATCCCATCTATCTATTTGTATCTAATGCCAGCACTGCTACACCTTATTTTTATGTTTCTTCCCTTAAATCGTGTGTTTGGGTTTTCAAAATCTTAACAATCTAAACATCCCATTCGTATCTTCAAACGACAGGATTCCCACTACTTGGCATCAAGTGGCAAAAGATGGAAAATCCCGATTTGCGCTTGGTAATGAAGATGGAACATGATCAACAAGGCGTCCTTATTACAGAAGTCAAGCCTAACTATCCAGAATCTATGATTCTAAAACCATATGATGTTATTCTCAGCATTGATGGGATTAACATTAATAATGATGGAACAGGTAAATCTTTTGTTCTTTCTATCCTTTTATTTTATGCAAGATTTGATCCTCAAAACACCATCTTTAAATTTATGCTCTACTTTGAAATTAATTTTCAGTTCCATTTTTAAGAGGACGGCGGATAGAATTCAGTTATCTTATGGGTAAAAAATATAGTGGTGATTCTATTGTTATTAAAGTGCGCCGAGGTTCAGAGATACGTGAATTCATCATAGAACTCGCAACACACAAACAATTCGTCCCAACCAACATAATTGGGAGGCCTCTTCGGTATTACATTATTGGAGGATTTGTTTTCACCACTCTTTCTTTTCCCTATTTGCAAGTTGAGGTGAGTAGTTCACTTAGATATCTCGTGGTAGCTCTTTTGATAAAAAAAGAAAGAAAGAATAGAATATTGTTGCATTAATTAGGCTTTTTTTTAAAAAAAATTATTTGTATGGTATGTTCCTAACTGTCGTGCTTTCTTTACTTGCGTTTATTAAACTTCTTACCATAGGATTATTGGAATGATGAAAATGAGACGCCAGACGAAGACAAGCTTTTCTCCAAGGCGTTATACGAAGAGCCTGTTGTGCTTTGTCAGGTCACCTTCTGTTCATTTCATAATATTGTTCTCATGTGTTTGATATTTTATTTTATTCACGAATTGTATCGAAATGCATTTTGGCGGGAGGGAGGCTGAACCCACAAGGACTGCTGTTTTGTAGCAAAAGGAGACAGCTCTAAAGCGATTAGACACTAACCTAGTTAACAAAAATGTGATAATCTGTTTAAGTTAAAATTGAACAAGCAATATTGCCTCATACAACTAGAATCGTGGCGGATTTTGGGTGGAGAAATTAGAATATTACTTGGATAAGTGCGCAAAGAAGAATTAAGGAAAGAATGAGAAGAGGTAGAGAGAGATAGAGGTGCTTCACCCTTGAAGGGTTAGGCGGTTTCTGCAAGGAAGGACAGCAACCCAGAACCCAATTACAATGGCCTTAGCCTTGTAAAACTCAATTCATTAATCGACTCTGTATTGGAAAGAAAGATTACATGCAAATTTATAGGCTAAGCAATGGCCTTACGAATTCCTAGAAGTCTAAATGAAATGAACTTAATCAATGAACACATTTAATAAGATACTGAATGAACCTAGAATCTAGATATAAATGCATACATTGAACCTACTAACATGCGTTTAATGCATCTAGATCCACCAATCCTGGAACGAACAATGATACTCTTGATTAGAGTCTCTGCAATTACCAAAATACCCTCATCTAGCAATTTATTGTTTTTTATTGTCCCCCTCATTCTCCCTTGGTTGGAAAAGACTTGACCTCGAGTTTTTTAGTGTCTAAATATGAAAGTTGAGGAGCGCTAGAGTTTCAACCATTCAAATCGATATTTTAGAACAACAATGAGAAGGCCCAAAATGCTGAACTTTTCATCACCCCATTGGCTCCATCAAACTTATGTGAAATGAAAAACTCAATGTGAACATTTGTTGCCCCCGAAAAACATGGGGTTTAGTCTTGGCAATATAGACCGATTTTACTTCGCTCAACTGCAAATCTTCATCACTATGGTCGTTCATTGCTTCTTTAGGCTAGCCAGCATGTCGGTCATGCAAACCATTTGGGTTATGTGCTGAGTCCGCTGACAACTTTGCTGATAGCTTTGATGATACATTGGCAATAATCATCTTTTCTACATAATCAACAATTGTGTGTGCATGATCCAAAAGAGAATTATATTATCCAATCAAGCACTACATAAGAACTATTTGGGACTCTAATATCAATCATTATGCTTATTAGGTAGCCTTGGTGGCACAGTGGTGCTAAGCTAAATACTTGCTCATCCTTAATTGTGTTTAGGGTTTTGGCGCCAGGTTAAGCAAAGCATGAATATGTTGGTCTATTGCATTTAAATTTCGGGTGTGAATGTGTTTGTCAGGTGCTTAAAGATGAAATTAATGCTGGGTATGATACAGAGTTTCTAGTGGAGAATCAGGTTTGGGAATTTGTGCCACTTTCAATACAAAAGTCAAACTAATGAATATCTACATTTGACGCTAGTTTGCTTAGATCTCTTTTGCTTATCACAATGTAGGTTCTCGTCACTTTCAATAGTAATTCTGTTGAGGGCCTTGAGAGCTTGGTCAGTATGGTAGAGACTTGTAATGAGGATTTCATGAAGTTCAGTTTTGGAAACCACAAGGTGGACCCCTCTCCGTTTTTGTTCTTAGTTTTCAACAAAGGCCAACTTATTATATCCTCAATTGTTCATCTTATGGAGTTTTTTTGTTCTTTTGGTGGGATCAAGAAAAAGCCAGATTGTTTTGTCTGCGTCATTCTTACCGTTTTTTGTATTCTTATGACATCCCTGTAATTACCATATCCGTGACTAATGGTTGGCAAGTTTTTTTTTTGTCATTTTTGTGCAGATTCTTGTATTGCCAACAACTATTGCCAAATCAAGAACTCCGGATATCCTTAAAGCACACTCCGTAAGTTGTGCTATGTCTGATGATCTGAAGGAATTAGTGAAGTTGATTCAAGGCAAAGAAAGTCCCGTAGAAAAATCTGAAATTTGAATGGTTTTGTGTGAACCAGAGTTTCTATTAAATATTCGTTTGTCTTTTTCCCTTTTTAAGTTATTGAGTGGAAAAGGAATAGCGTTTTGTTGGGTACTTGGAATCATTCGAAAGGGGTTTGCTTGGCCTAATGTGGTTTGCTTTGATCTTTTGCTTGAGTTGGATACTCGGAAACTTTCGAGAGAGGCTACATTAGAAAACTCACTTTGTTCACTTACTACTTATTGCTGCCTTCTTTTTTAATCGGCAAAATTAACGTTTTATTAGGGATCTTGACAAGGGTACCTCAAGAAAAGAAATCCAATCAAAGTTAGATAAACAGCCATACGGGACAAAGCTCATAACACCTAAAGGCCTCAATGAGGCCGCCTCATTGCCTTCTTTTCATCACTGTTTCCAGTCCCATTCCTGTAGGCCTCATTGCCATTTTGGAAGACACCGGGCTCTGCATCTACTCACGAGCTCTTCATGTCTGATACTCAGTTTCCAGCTTGGAAGTGAAAACATTAAGTTTTGAACCACTACAAAACTAGAAGATCGTCTTCCTTTTTTGCTGGCATTCTTGTCACAGCACGCTTAATCTAGAATTACACATCACAACCAAGATGTATCATTAGTGCACTTCCATTTCCTAAATCTAACTGCATAAACACCAAAACCGACACTTTTTTTTTTTTTTTTTGAAACGGCAAAAAATAGATTCATTAACTCATAACACGGAGTATAGAGCTAATAGGGTCTTGGATATACCAGCCTGACCATCCAAGACCCTCTTCTCCTAACCACATGGAGGAACTGATTTAGGCCCAACAGATTGAGCCCAAAACTGACGCATTTATAATCGTTTTCAGAAACGTCCATCCAGGTAGGTATGCAGAGATGTCACACTCTAGGTGCACTCTGTCAACAAAAGTTGACCTATCATAAAAATTGGAGTCTAGACATCAAAAACAAATAGTAGAAACCACGAACCTGATTCAAATAATCGTCCATTAACACAAGGGCACGATAATCTTGTCCAGTGTTTAATTTGAAAACACGCATGCAGAACTCTCACCCTCCTCAAGAACTGTCGTAGAATTTGATAGAAGACAAATTATGGGTGGCCTACGCGACTATGTCAATCCTGAGACCTCTGTAGAACAATGTCGACAATGCAGCAAACGAGTTGAAAGAAAACATAAAACAGTTGTTGTTGCCCAATCTACACAGAGGGACGTTTGAAAGAATAGTCAGAAGACTCAGAACCAAGTATAAATCTCTTAACAAATTAGCAGAGCGAAGGGATCCTTTTCTATATAAGTCCTAATATATATAACTATGTGTTGTCTAGTCACCGATCAATAAGAAGCCCCAAATGGCATAGAGTAACGTCAAATGTACTTATCTCCCACACCACATCACCCGTCGCATTTTGAGCTCCCTGTAGCTCGGTTGTGGCATCACCGTTGCACCCGATATCTACACTTGTTTTCACCTGATATCTACTGCATGCTGTTGTTCCAAGGCACATGAAAGCATCCTTGACTAAATTCCTTAAAGCATACCCATCTCATGAGCCTAAAACACTTTGTAGCTAATTCTTTTTAAGTTTATTTTGACGACTTGGGATCCATTCCTCACATTGTACTACTTGTCGTTAATTCAGTGGGAAAAAACAACATATAAAATTATCTCGCAGCATTTAGAATTCCGCAACACAAATTCTCGGAAAAAAGATCTCATAATCCCACAGTTGCAACAATTAAACATGTTTCTTAACTTCGTAAAATTGAGAAACATGTTTGGTTGTAAGGATCATCATTTAGCCTGAAGGCCCGCGACCCGCCCTAAGCCTGACCGGCCCATCGGGCTTTTACCCGGTCCGAGCCCGTGAAACGGGCGGGCTAGCCCCACCCATAGTTTGTAAAGGGCGGGCTTGGGCCTATGAATTTTTACTCAGCCCGTCCGTAGGCCCGGCCCGTGAGCCCGCCCATAGTACCCGCCCAATAGCCCGCTACATTATTATACTTTTTATTTTTTATTAATAAAACATTTGAAGCCCAGCTACAATCTACAACTAAAGTAGAGTATGCATTGGGGAAAATTACGGCCCATGACGTGTTTTGATAATTAATACCCACCAAGAACATGCTGAGAACATTTGTTAATGCTGAAAATGTCCTTAATGGATATTAATTATCAAAACACGTTCTTAGCCGTCATTTTCCCTATGCATTGTCCATTGTCCGGCCCAACTAAAGTAGTGTATGCATTGTCCAGCAGTAGCCCAAGTAAATTTAAGCCCAACAAAATTTTAGTGCCCAGCAGTAGCCCAAGAAAAGTAGTATTCCAGCCGACTCGTTGGCCCGCCCGGCCAGGCCCGATGATGACCCTTATTTGGTTGGATTACGATTCAAACTTGGTTTAGCTTTTCTGGGACTAGGATTTTAGGATTACCAATTAAACTTGTCAATAGGTATGGAAAATATCAACAGGGTCTTCTCGGGCTTTCCTCTCGGGTGTTGGGCTCGGCTATAACATTATAACATAGTAACTCATATCATGGAAAACCTCTTCAATCGGACTGGGCTTGAGGTTCCTGGAAACAATAAACCTAAGGGAAAATGATGGCCAATGACATGTTTTGATAATTAATACCTGCCAAGGACATACTGAGAACATTTGTTAATGCTGAAAATGTCCTTGACGGGTATTAATTATCAAAACACGTCTTGGGCCGTCATTTTCCCTAAACCTAAGGAGGGATAAAACCTTGAGCATGCATGGGTACCGACCGTTTGTGCATAAACAAATCGTGGGAAAGCGTTTTTAGTGAAGAAATTACTAAATTTTTCGTAATTTTCTCCCATCAAGATCAAAGATTAACCTCACAAAGTTTGATACAAATATAAAAGTACAAAAAGCGAAGAAGAAAAAGACATGATTAATTTAGGGAACTGATTTTCGCGCTCCAAGATTTATTGCAGGCGCTCCACCTTTTTGTTTTTATACTGTAGTATTGCTGGCAATATCACAGTACATTTTATTTTTACACTGTGATATTGCCAGCAATACCACAGTATAAAAACAAAAAAAGGAGCGCCTGCAGTAAATTTTGGAGCGCGAATATCAATTTCCTTAATTTAAGGGAGCCCTTAAATGAGCAATTTGACCAATTATATTCATTTTGTGTGCCGATAAATATAGTAAGTACTAAATCACTGTTTCATTAAGTGGGGCGTTTTCGCTAACCTATTTACTAGTTTTGAGCCAATTTTTTTTTTTTTTATGTATTATTGTTTGTTTCGACGAGAGGAATCAAAAAATTAAAAAAAATTATGAATTTGCACAAGTATTTTTTAAAATATCCAGAAAAAAAACTTGAAAAAGTTAACTTTTTTTGACATTTTCTTGGAAGTTTGTGTACAAGAGATGCTAGGGTTAAAAATAGGTGCGCACACATTCATATGATGTGTGAACCCCACACAAACCCGGATTCACATATCAAGTTAATGCGTGCAGTTTACGTTTGCAAGGTCGTTATAAAATATCTACCTCATGATATGCTTATGTATGTATGTATGTATGTATGTATGTATATGTCTGAATGTGTGTAGAAGAGACGGTATATGAATTGCTCAAGAGGGGCTACACCTGGATATGCCCCGCCGCAGTGGTTGTCTGGCCAAATTAAGGTGGTGATTGCCAGGAAAAAGAAAATAAGGCAGAAGATATAACAACAGTACTATCACACCTTAATATTTGTCGTCTACCTTTTGTCTTTTTGGTAAACTCGTCTCTCTCTCCTTGCTAAGAGGGTGAAGCAGAATAACAGCAATATCACACCTTGTTATATAATTAATTTTTTTGTAAGTATTTACTCAATCATATAGGCAAGTCATTTACGTCGGGACGAAGGGATACAAAATATGAGAATTAAGAGTACAGTACTACTGATGATACTACATGTCACATGACACGTAAGTGAGTTCGAGTGAGTGTAATGTAATGTAATCATATATTCCCACTCTCTCCTTCAATTTCGTGCATGCATGTATAGCTCCACTGCCACGTTTAATCGGAAAATTAACCTCACATGCAGGTTCTCAATAGCACCCATCTCTCTCACTCTCCCTTCCTCCCTCCCTCTGGAAATTACAGAGAAAAAGAGGGAGTGATTGTTTTTGTCTGTTTTCAGCTGGCCGGTTTGTTTCCAGCTTAAAGGCCTGGGATAATGGGATTCCTTGCCATTTGCATTCTCCCATTTTCTCACTTTTCCATCTAAGAAAGGAAAAACCTAGTAGTACTATTGGTTTCTTCTTTTTGCTTTTTGACCTCCATCTGGCATCTGATATTGCATCTCGATCTCTTTTTTCCAAACCCCAGCTGCCACTCTTCTGGTTTCAGTATGTTTAATTGTACCTCTCTCTCTCTCTCTCTCTCTCTTCTACATATAGAGTCATAGACACAACTGCATGTTCACGTTTCATGTCTAGGATGTAGCATTCTCTCTTTTTTTCCAAACCTCTGCCGACTGCCACTCGATCTTCCGGTTTTCAGTATGTACTGTATGTTTTCTTGTACATCTCTCTCTCTCTCTCTCTCTCTCTCTACATACGTAATCATAGACACACATGCAACTGCATGTTCATGTTTCATGTCTGAGCTTATTGCTATATCTGTCTCTTGGTTTTTTGTTTCATAGCCGCAATATTAAATAGCTTACTACATATGGCATGGCTTCGATCAGGCAAAAAATCAACAAATTTACAGCTTGTTCGGAATCCTAACACAAAGCCTAGCTACAATTTGTCCTTTTCTCCTGTTTTTTCTTTCTTTCCTTCTTTTCTGTCACCTGTGATAATTTCAGTTCGAGAGAGAGAGAGAGAGAGAGAGAACACAAAGCCTAGCTACAATTTGTCCTTTTCTCCTGTTTTTTCTTTCATTCCTTCTTTTCTGTCACCTGTGATAATTTCAGTTCGAGAGAGAGAGAGAGAGAGTCAGGGTGGGTGGATATATACACTTTGTTTGCCCCTGTAGTTCCCCATAATTACCGTAAGAACCAGAAGATGATTTAAAATGACCAAGTGCGCTTTATACTTGCATTATGTTGACACTTAACACTATGGTCTTGTTTGAAAAGAGGTGTATATGTGTGTTTGTACTGTATTAAAGATCTCGATTAGTACTTTAATTTGGTGCGAAAAAATTCAAAAAATTATACACGGAAGTAGTTAATTTTTTTGATTTGAAAATTGACGCGACTTTTCATGGTGGACTCTCAATATGGAACGGAGAGAGTACATATGAAGCCCATACGCACTAATATTCTGATACAAAATACTCCATCATACGTACTAAAATCAAAGGGACTCAAGGGGAGGGATACTGTATTCTGTACAAAAAGGGGTGTGTTATTTGAAACAACGAGAATAACTTACTCACAGAGCTCCGTGAATAAGTTATTACGAAGCTCAATCTCAGCTGCTCAACAGTGGTTTGAACGGTCCGGATTAAAAATAATTTATTAAGGGGCAATAGATTATCTATTATCGTTAATAATTTTTTTTAAATCCGAACCATCCAAAATACTTTTCAACGACCGAGAATAAGCACATCCGTGGCTCATCCATGAACGACCGAGATTGGGCACCTCCGTAGTACTACTATATATTTTCTCTAAAACAATAAGCTCGTTAACTAACATTCATAATTCATTCATCCTCCATACAAAAAAGACAACAATGGGTCCCACAAAAGCGAACTGGGGCTGGGGAATGAAACGATCTTTCGTAGGCCCACTATACGTATCCTCACGAAACCCACTTGGTACTCAACGCGTGGCTCAGAGAAAATGAACAAAAATGAAAGGTTTAAAGGGAATTAAATAAAACGCCATAGAAAAGCAGTAATTAATTCCCCCAATGCCTATTTTGTAACGCTCCCTAGGATGGGTACCAAGTATATATGTGTTGGTCTCGCCGCACATGAGAGGCATCACAAATAACTGTTGTATTAAAAAATTTCTCGCAGGTTGCTACCTAGCTTGTTTTAGATGAGAACGTGTTTTATAGGATTTTGACAGAGTCATTTGTTCAGGCCATTTGCGCTGATCATAAAAATGCCTGAGAAAATGGGACCTTAGCGGCCACCTCATCTGCATACTGGTAGGAAGCTAGCACTGGCAGAAAGAAAGACATCCATCCATTCATCAACAAAAGTCGAAAGAGCTTAATTTTCACCACAAGCAAGCCAGGGCAGCAGATCGAGCAAATTCTGTCTCTGTTTTCCTTTATAAGTCAGCAGACTAGCGCGCAAATTCCCTTCTGATCCAACTGATTTTATTTCTCTTATATAGTTGCCGTGGTACATATCATCTCAATGTATTACACATAAGAAAACACAGAGGAGACAGATCGATCTCTATGTCTTGTACGTACACTTGCCATGGTATAAATATATAGGTGCTACTACTTAAAAAATTTGATTCATCGGATAAAAGAATACAGTTGAACCTCAATTGAATAAGGCTACCAAAGTTCTACTGGTTGCACTGGACCTGAAATTTTCTCTCTTTCAAACGAAAGCAGGGAAATGAGTCTTGAACTAAAGAAAAATCTGAAAATGACAAAGCATTGAGGATGAGAGTCAAAATAGACTCTCTTATCTAAAAGGAAATCAACGGAATCAAGTAATGCTATCTTAAGAAACAGGTTGGGTAACTGACAGTATACTTCAGTAATCATGCAAAATCAAGGTACACACGAATTTTTATTTTTTGTTTTTCCCAAAGAACAAAAGAATCCGATCGAAAAGAGAAAAAAGAACAATAAGAATCTTCAACATCTGGTAGTTACTATTGAGCAACCGTGAATCGACCTCAACGTAGAAAGTGCAAGGCATTTTGACTTGACAAGTAAAGAAAAAGGTTGCACTCAAGCTGTTGGCAGATTGAACGCGACAAAACCCTACTCCGACCTATTAAAACAAAGTACGCAGTCATACCCCTCGTTATCAGTAATACTTATCAACATCACTGAATACTCAAACCTAACAAGCTCAAATGGCTACATATAACTAGAATAGATCAATTCTTATGGCCAGAAACATTTAATTGATAGGCAGTCACGTCCCACTATTAGTTCTAATAGCAATGCCACCGTTGATGATAACAAAGAACACATACCAGTCTACGCATTGCCCTCTCGAAGCACCGAAAGGCATCTGCTTCGTTTTCCATGAGAATAACCATTGGAGAGCAAATATCATTCATTCCTGTTGAAAAAGAAAACAAAAGCAAACGCTCAGGAAACAAGTGAAGATACCTAAACCAACAAAGAACCACTTTAATTGTCACCTTGAACATAACCAATAGCATTGTCAACCCAAGCATAAACACCAAGAACATTCCAAAGTTTTGCCTGATTATTAGCTTCACTTTCATAGAAGACGAGAGCACGGTCAGTGTGTATGACATTCAAACCTGCAGCCCACGTCCTACGTACCACTTCATGTTAAAATGTAGGATTGAAGTCATTCAAAAGATTATTACCACAAAGAAAATCATCCCCAAACTGATGCTGCTTTCAAATGTAAGAAGCATATATACTCTTAGTTTAGTATTTTGGCACCAACGTGGCACAATTCAATTTGCCATGAGGTGTCCTTTTTATGCTTCACAAGACATGTCCATGTATCTACAAATTATTGGAAAGTACACTAAAACACAATGTGCCATGGACCATGGCCATGGCAAATGTCATCCCAAATAAACTTCCGGATAACTTGTAGCAGCACCTTCGGAAGCAAAAAACTGAGCACACTCCAATAAGCAAGAGGGGAAGAGAGGAATTAAAAGAGTACCACAACATCAGAAACAAATGTTATAACAACACTTCATTGCATCCATTACAAACCAACTTGATGCAAGCTGCGCTTCCACTGCGTCACTTTCTTGGCGAAAACAGTTTCAATATTAGAAGTGGCTCCATTGTCATCCCCTGAATTGACAGATCCTTCATCATTTGGTTAGTATCCACCATTATTGGTCCCATAATGAACTTCACATTACCGATACAGGGTACCATCTTTTGACATTCACCCTTCCACGCTTCATACTGATCCCTACGAAGATCAATTAATAAGTTTAGTCTCTATGGTCACTGCAGATACACACTGCAGTTTTGTTTTACAACTTTCTATTGATACAAAGTTACAACCCTACAGAATATTAACAGTAGTAATAGACTTAGTTGATACGTTTAGTGCACGCACAAACTGACGGTTTATTTATCCATTTCTATATGCACAAACATACATGGATTTCCATGTATAGTACGTAAAAAGTATTTCCCTGAAAGCTTGAAAGTTGTATGCAGGATTCGAAATTCCTTCCACACTTAATGGTATTGACTTTTTACGATACAATAAAGTTTGAAAGTTTCTCTTAGTTATGGTCTTAGAAAATATATGCGTCGCTTGGTTGTGGTTGTTTGAAGCAATGGCATATTTCCAATGTCCTAGTAATTTGGCACGACATATGCCGATTGTCGGTGAATTTAGGGCCTTGACAGGTAATAAGCAAGGTGCTAAGAAGTCGCAAGTAGAAAGGGTTGCAAGAGGGGCTAAAGAGAGTAGTCATTAGGTGAGCGCAAGCAGCTTGGGACAACCTGCATACCAATAAATGCGGTAGGAAAAAAATTCTTTTGCCACTATAAAATTGCAACTGGTTCAATTATTACTAGAAATTGATTTTCGCTCTCCAGAAATTACCATATACACTCCAAAAGGGTAATGCAAACAATCACTTTTGGAGTGCATATAATAAATTGAGGAGTGCAACAATCATTGTCCTTACTAATATTACTACGTTGCACCTCACATTCCAGTGGGCCTTCATTCAAATGATGGATTCTTAATCAAAACCAAAGCTGGAAAAAAAGTCGGTATATTCATTTCGCGAATCAATGCATTTTTCTCATACATGAAAACGCAACCACCTGGAAAAAGGGGATAATCCAAACTCTATCTTGTTCAAAATCAAAAACAAAAAAATCCTCTACGTTTTGTTTTATTTTTTTTGATCCGTAAAGCCTACGAAAACTCATTTCCAGCGGTTCTTTTTGGGTTTGGGTGGCGGCGGGGGCGACGTCCTGAACTCGATTCGGTACTCATACAGCGCAATCTTCTTTTCCGAATCACTCTTCTGCCCCTCGAGCTGCTTACGCTTGCCCTCGACTTCTCGGGAGTTGTCGGGGACTTTCGGGTCTGCTCCCATCCATCCCGGGGCCCTTCCCACCAAACTTGATCTCAATAAGGTACTGTACGTGGTCACTGGCAGCTTTGATTTTTTGATATTTTTTCGTTCTTCAGATTCTTTTGGGTCTCCAATCGGAACCTTTTATTCACACTCTTCTTCAACCTTGATGTTTTTGAAACTATAAAGATGAAAAAAAAATAGTATTAAACCCTAAAAAACAAATAGATTCAAGAACAAAACAAAACTCTAAAGCAAACCAAACAAAACAAAACAGTCTGAGTCAAGAACAAAAACGGAACGGAAAAGAGAGAAAATATAGAGGAAGAATAAGAGGGAGAGAGAGACACCTGGCTTCTTTGGATTCGGGCTCTGTTGCCGAGACCTTGGAGTCTCTGGTGGTGGAGAGGGAGAGCTCCGGCGCGCCACATTCCGGCGGAGGTGGAAGGAGCTGGGTGGTGGAGTTTGGACGGAAGAGAGGTTGAGGTGGAGGAAGGTCGGAGGAGATTAGAGGAGGTGGAACAGGTGGAGAATGGCAGGGGTAGAGGAACGCCGGTGAAACCAGCTGAGGAGAATGGGTTTGATCAGTACCATTTTCGATTTTTGTTTTCTCTCTAACTCTCTGTCTCCTCCTCTCTCAACGTCCTATGGCTAGGTGGGGTGAAATCCACTGTACCTATTACTCTTAAAAAATGTCTGTAGATTAGAGAAAGGAAGGGACGTGAACGGTTGAGATTGTTTTAGAAGAGGAGACGGGAGGAGAGGATTATGAGCACACTCCGGCGTCTCCCCCGGTATCAAATTGAATCATTTTTTCAGGTACTAATTTGTGCCCTCTCTCATCTCGCCCACATACATGAAATTGGTTATTTCCAATCTCACAATACATGAAAAGTAAGGATCCGGATCCTCTCCACATGTTTTCCTCCCCACATCTACCTCATCTTTTTACCACAACATGACACCTCATTAATGAATTCAACCGACGGCCAAAATTAGATCTCAGCCCCAACTTTAATAAAACGGGGTCGTTCCTTTTACTCCCTTCTAACACAGCTAACGTTTTCTCCTTTCTCCATTTTCTTCTACATTTTCGCTCTCTTCCCGAACCCATCTCTTTCCCTGTCACTTCAATTTTCATCCCCCTCTCTCTCTCTCTCTGGACTGTAAGTATTCGATTCTCCTTCAACTATAATATTTTGATTCTGCATCTCTTTATTTATGTAGTGATGACTGATGAATACCAAAAACCACAATCGAAACCCTAATTTGATTTTGCATCTCTCTATGTGAAGTATAAAAAATCCAAATCCATATGGAAAGTACCAAAAACCACTATCGAATGAAATCACAGTACAAACAGAACCCTAATTTTACAGAACAAACACAAACCAAAACAAAATTTAATGAAGAGTCGGGAGAGGCCAAAATCACCGGAGGGATTGCATGGGGGGCAGGGGCTGTGTTTCTTCTCTTTTGGGGATGACGATGGTGGTTTTTTTTCCCCAAATTCTGGACAGTGAGAACAAACGGAGAGAAAGGAGAAAACGTTAGCTGTGTTAGGAGGGAGTAAAAGGAACGACACCGTTTTATTAAAGTTGGGGTTGGGATCTAATCTTAGCCGTCGGTTGAATTCATTAATGAGGTGTCATGTTGTGGTGAAAAGATAGGGTAGATGTGGGGAGGAAAACATGTGGAGAGGATCAGAATCCGAAAAGTAAGTACTATTTGGAATTCCCTCACTGTTTGTCCAAACAAAAAATCAATCATCCTATACCAACCAACGAAGACCTATGGGTAAGGATGCCAGCCCAACAAGATTTCCTTGGGGGGAGCTTGAGTGCTAGATATTGTGATCAATGTTTTCGAATGAGGATACGTATCGTGTATCATTTTTTCAATTATATAGTTTGTATCGGGATACGTATCGTATATCTTGAGATACATTTGCTAGAAAAGTAAGAGTTTCTATTGTTTAATTGGACTATATTTTTGGAAGATAGAGAATACTAAAGACGAGTAGAGAAGGAGAGTATTTTTATTACACTTTGTTTGGCTTGGTACAAAATGGTTAGAATCCATCCTTATTTATACTACTCCATAGAAGACTCTAGTACAAAGATATTTTCATACAACATAAACTTTGAGATAATTCTAGAATTACACAGGTGACTAATTCTCACAAAAAAAAACTCTAGATGTTTCACAACGATATTCTAGAGCTAGATACGATATTCTAGTTTCTAGAGCTATATATTTTAGAGTTTCTAAAACTAGATATTTATATCTTTTTCGATAATATCTATCATATTTGAGTTTTGTCAATTGGAACTTTGTCAAAATACTAAATTTAGTTTATGCTTCAATAACGTTAATCATAATTAACATACAATTAAAAAGTAGATACACCTAATAACACTAACAAACTATGCTTACATTTAAAAAAAAGGGAAATTTATATAAATGGTCCTCCTAGTTTCATCCGAGTCTCATTTTCGTCCTCCAAGTATCAATTACCACTCTTTTGACCTTCAAGTTTGGTTTTTGTACCAAATTGGTCCAATTGATAACTTTTGTCAACCAAATTGGACGGAAAAAATTAGATTGATGGCAGTTTGGACGTTGCAATTCGTACTAAATTGGTCCAATTGATAACATCTACCCTCAATCTAATTTTTTCTGTCCATTTTAGCTGTCAGACGTTATCAATTGGACCAACTTGGTACAAAAACCAAACTTGAAGGTCAAAAGAGTTGCAATTGATACTTGGAGGACGAAAATGAGACTCGGGTGAAACTAGGAGGACCATTTCTATAAATTTCCCTAAAAAAAATTAAGATGCAAAATTCCAAATCTCTCAATTAGGGTCTATTACATTACGGCTTTATGTTCCCTTTGTTAGGAGAAGAAAAGTTAGACAAAATACCATTAAAGTATGGTTCTTTCTTTTATACAAATCCTACAAACAGCTTAAATTAATGCATTTGGGGTTCCGCTTTTTGAAATAAGGTCCGACTTTTTCCGAATAAGTAATCGTAGGATACGTATAGAATTAGAATATGCATATATAAATCGTAGGATACGCAGTCATATCGTAGGATTTTTATACAAAAATGAAACATGGTGGGATATGTTTCGTTCCCCGAAGGAAACGATACAAATCGTAGGATATCGTAGGTTTTTAACAACTATAATTGTGATAGATGACAGTTCAAAAAAAGAAAAGAAAGAAGAATCACAAGCATTTTTCCAACTATTCTTTTGCAACCATTGCTTCATAGAAAATGTTAATAATGGTACTCAACCATTTGGCAAGATTGAGTACAATGACATAAAGGGGAATGTCCCTCTTTTCTTTGATTGCAAGGATTTTATATCTTTGCTAAATTCTGAAGGATAGCAGTCTGATTCAATCGAAATGAAGAAATCCTATCGACTTACCCAAACATTCCATCGATGCTAGTGAAGAAGCCTGCAAAAACATAAACAAACACTGAATCGATGAGAGCCGGTCTTATTTCTCTGTTGATTTGATTTCTGAATTATTGATCTAATAATGAGTAAAATGGTTTGATCGTTGAATTCTGAACAAAAAAGTAACCACGTTCAAGATCACACATTGATGATTTTTACTCAAATTTGAGTTTGAGTCAAGATTTGAGTAAGGAGTAGAGATACTCTAATGACTTATTATTGTATATTTGTCGACTCATTGCACTTTATTGTTGGCCCAAATTCAAATAAATCTAGTAAACTGGACCAAACTGGATAAACCATAACCGAACTTGTTTGGTTTGGTTTTGGTTTCAAAAACTCCAAAGTCCAAACCGAATGAACTGGTTTGATTGCATCGAACCGATTTCACCCCTACTACTAGTCTACTAGTAATATTTTCATTCTCTCAATTTGTATTTTTAGTGATTCGTTCTCTCAAATCTCAACATGCGATGCCTGTTTTTTCTTTTTCTGGTTTGAAGAATCAGCTTACGCGTATCTCGATTAATCCCCATCCGGTCACACTAGAACTAGGGGATTCACAAGAAATTACTTTCTCACGACCTAATCCTAATAATCAAACCCTGGTCAGTTGCGCATGAGGCAAACCCACCAACCAACCGGACTTTAACCCTTGGGACATCAAGCGTAACAATTTGAAACTTTGGGGCTCGTTGTACTTAATTTGAGAGGAGGTAAATGTAATTCATTCATTCATGAAAATTTGGAAAATGAAAAACATAGAGCTGCTCCTTCCTTAAACCTTCGAGGCAGCTGCGTCTCCCTCCGTATATAAAAATCTATCCATATATATAATTCTGCAAAATTCCGCATTACCTTTTCGGAACATCCGTCTCCTGTACAGCGCCCCACCATCGAATCGAAGCCATGAGCATCTTCGCCAAAAAGCCCACAGCCAAAGGTTTGTGCCCTAATTTTGCTCTCTGGTTTTCAAATTCACGTCAAATTTGGATTCTTTGTATGTGATTCTCCATTTCTCCGGTCAATTGCTCATGTTCTTCGATTTGGTTCAAAATTGATCAATTAGTGTGGTTAGTTTGGACTTGGAGGCGAAAATGTTGTGATTCTCAATATATATATATTTTTTTGGGTTCTATTGTAGAGGCGCTTCGAGAGAGTAAGCGAGAAATGTCCAATGCAACCAGAGGTATTGTTCTTACTTTTGTTGTGTTGAATTTCATGAATCCTAAGAATCCTCTTCAGTTTTCGTCATCATATCGATGAGCATCAAAATTTGACTTTTGGTCAACTTGATATGATTTGAAATTCCATTATGTAGATGCTTCATAATGAACTTTATGATTATTGCTCGTGTGCTAGAACTTGTGTTTCATTTACTCGTTTCGAAGTCGGTTCTTCATAGTAAATCTTGTAAATCTTCATGTATAAGTGAAGATTACTCGTTTTGAATCCGTGCTTCATGGTAAATCTTCATGTATAAGCGAAGATTCTAATTTCTATGTAGGCTAGTTGCTATCTCCTACATAGCTACTCTGTTGATTAGGGATGGCATTCGGGGCAAACGGGGCGGATATTGGGTATTCCGTACCCGATACCCGAAACCGAAGTACCACCCATATCCGCCCCGATAACCGAACGGGGAGGGAACTGGGTAACCATAACCGAACCAAACGGATAACCGAACCGAACGGATAACCGAAATCAAGCAAAAAAACTGGTCCTTTTTTTTTAAGATGAAAAACTGGTCCTTTTAATCAAGCAAAAGAAACTGATCCTGCCAAGTTTATAGTGAATAACACCTTTTAATCAAGCAAAAATAACCTTATAAACAAATAATTGACCTTTTCTTGACAAAAAACAAATAGAATCACCACATGCACAAAAAACTAATAGTCACCAAAAAACACTAATACAGCCATCAGTACCATTTTACACCCTAATATTCTCAATAAGTCCAGCCATCCCATTACAAAGTTCAGTAAGTCCAGCCATCCCATTACTCCAGTCACCACATGCAAACACTAATACAGTGACCACAAAAAACAAATACAGGAAAAAACTAATACAGGCTATCAGTCACCAAACCAATCAGTCCAACCACCCCATTACAAAGTTCAGTAAGTCCACCCCATTACTCCAGTCACCAAACCAATCAGTCCAGCCACTCCAGTCACCACATGCACACTAATCAGTCCAGCCAAAGTTGAAAAAATACAAAGTTCAGTCACCACATCTCAAATCTTGAAATAATACAAAGTTCCATTTGCAGAATTAAGAGATGGAAAAACAAAATAATAGAATCAATTCTGATTTCCATCTTGAAATGCCAACTTCCATTTGCTGAGTTCATATCTGTTAAATTGAAGGGCAGAAAAAATGAATTAATATCAACAAAAAAAGTTCAATTAAGATGAGCAATATGTAATGTTAAAACCACGAGAGACGCAAGGCAAATGCCAATTACCTCACGAGTAACGCACGAATCCCCCGTTTCCGCATCATCTAATATAGTGGCGTACCCTGATGTTGATTCACCTAACAAATATAAAGTAAAACATTCATAAGTACTAGTTTTAGTTTACTAAAGTAGAAAAATGCAAGATACTAAGTTCATTACCTTTCATTTCGGCAGCCCACAACCAACTTTGAGCACACATTAAGGCTTCCATCGTATCGGGATGAAGTCTACTACGATGCGGACTCACCAACCTACCACTCGTGCTAAATGCGGACTCAGAAGCAACCGTCGATACCGGAATAGCTAACAGATCCCTAGCCATGGCTTGCAAAATTGGATACTTGGGTTGATGTGATTTCCACCAATTCAAGACATCAAATCCCGTGGATTTTTGCAAGACAGCTTCCGACAAATAATGATCCAACTCCAATTTTGCAGTATCAATTGTCCTACTTCTCTTCGACTCCCTAAGCATGTAGACATCATACTTTGATAGTGACTCTTCATCAATGGAACTTGATTGGGAAGAAGAGTCACCAATACCCTCCATCATTGAACTAGGACATTGATACTCCTTAAGCAATTTATAACAAAGTGCACGAACTTTATCAACTTCTTCCTTATAACTTGTTGGAAACAACAATTTAAAGTAGAACTCCAACACGTTGATCTTATACCTAGGATCCAACACAGCAGAAACCCCCACAACACCATGTACCACAGACCAATACTTGTCAAATTTTTCCACCATTCTTTTGGCCATTTCCCTAATCACCTGATTCTCAGAATGGAGCCAATCTCTCAATTCAAGTCTAATCTCACATATATTTGGAAAGCATTGATTAGTAGTGGGGTATTTAGTTCCAGAAAACAACTCTGTCACCTTAAATAAAAATTTCAGCTTTTGACAAACATCTCTAGCAAACCCCCACTCACGTTCACTCGGTAAGGAATTATATTGAGCATCCCGTTTGCTTAAACGAATGAACACATCCTTATAAAGTAGGGCTGTTTGAAGCATCAAGAATGTTGAATTCCACCTAGTTGCACAATCAAGTCCTAATTTCTTAGTACTAGTCACATTCAATTGGCGGACTGTTTCTTCAAATTTTTCCTCTCTTTTTTGTGATGCTGTCCAATAAGCTACGCTGTCCCTAATTTTCTCAATTCCCACCTTGATAACATCCAACCCATCTTTAACAATAAGATTAAGAATGTGCGCACAACAACGCATATGAAACAATTCCCCACCCAACATGAGCGATGCACTATCAAGTTTGTCCCACAAAAGATCAATCATGGCATCATTGGTAGAGCAATTATCAACCGTTATACTTGAAATCTTCCTATCAATGTTCCAATCCATCAAGCAATTCAACAATTGGTCACATAGAACTTCTTTTGTATGTGGACATGGCACATATATGAACCTAACATGCAACATTGATATTTAGTTCAAAATGGAAAAATGAAGATTTACATTGCATAAAGGAATTAATATAGCGATATAAGTTAGAAATACCTCAAAATGCAACTTTGCAAAGTCCAAGAATCATCAATAAAGTGCGCTGTGACAGCCATGAAGCCTTTCTTTTGATTACTCGAAGTCCACATGTCTGTTGTGATAGCTAATCTACTTGCATTACTCACCACCAAACTCATTGTCTTCCCCCTCTGGTACTCATAAATCTTAAATATTTCAGCTTTCATTGTGTTCCTACATGGCACCTTAAATAAAGGTTGAAGAGCATTTGAATACCTCTTAAATCCAACATGGTCCACAATTGAAAGGGGATACTCATGCATGATTATGGCACTTGCAAGTTCTTTCCGTGCCGTCTCATGATCAAAACTATATGAAGTTAGTAGCGGAGGACGGTTCATGAAATTGTTTGTTAGAACTTGTTGCCTCATGATATCCTTCTTTTCGTGTTTCCTTACATAGTGTTCTTTCAAATGCGAAGTACCATTCCTTGTTTCTCCAGAAAGTTTTCCTCCACAATACTTACAAATGGCCTTGTAAACCCCGCCTATTTTCACCCTATTATAGTGAACCCAATAAGGACTCCTTAACCTTTTTCCATCATCGGATTTTTCTGATACAACTTCAACTTCATCGGTAGGATTGTCACTTGGATGAGTAGGATTGTCACTTGCATGGTTATTAAGAGGGGATGATGATGGTACGGGGCTACCACTTGGTTGTGATGGTCCAGAACCATCAATTGGATTTGTTGACTGAGCACTCGAACCGACAGGTGATTCAGACATAATTAATCTAGTCCTAAGAAAACACCAGCAGATTCAGACATGATTCAAGCTACAATTACATATTTAAGCTACAATTATAGTTCAAGCTACAATTAGATCACAAGCGTGCTCCCAATCAAATCACAAGCTACAATACCGAAAGACTGCAATCAAGCTAGTTAAGCAGACTAGAGGGGCTATGCCGCCGCCTCATTCTCAACACAATTCCGTGGGGTTATGCCACCTCTACGTTATATAACTAAAAGCAATAAAATGCAATTGATGCTCAATTTAGCTTCGTTACACCTCAAGTCGAATTGGTGGCTCAGTTAGAGGTATCCGCTAAATTGAGCTCAATTGACCCACAAACAAACAAACATACAGCAAATTTTAACAACTACCAACTGATCCACATGCAGCAAATTTTAACAACTAACTGACCCTAATCAAACAAACAACTCAGCCTAATCGAACCACCACTCACTCGACTTGAATCGATAAAGATTCTGATAAATAACAACTGACCCACATGCAACAAATTTTAGTCCAGTTAACTGAGTCAAATTTTAGTCCAGCTAACTGAGAGAGAGATAGAGATAAACCAACGATAATAGTCGACTGAGTCAACTGGGTTCCGAAGAGTGGCGACTGCGGAGTGCGGACTGCCGAACTGCTGCAACCGATTTCCTGAAAAAAACCGAGAGATGAGAGACAAGATCGAGAGATGTTTTGATTTCACAGGAGCACCTACATGCAACACACGCACACAAAAAAAAAAGTTATAAAAACAATGCTTGTGAAAAGTTCCATTCAGATGTTATACTACATTTTTTGTTACCCGAAGTAAGAAATCAAACGAGTAATCAACAAACTAGCTAGATCAAGCATAAGATAAATAGGTAAATAATCTTTAAAAGGTCAAACTTCAGAGAGCTTAAGTAACAGATTGAGAGGAGACAAAGGGATCGAAGAAACTAACCTGAATAGATTAAGCTCTGCCAGAAGTTCAAAGAGATAGAGAGAGAGAGAGATCTCACGATCGAGTTGCAGTCGACTGAGTCAGTCGATCGTCGTAGCCTAGAAAAATACCCTGCAAAAATAGAGTTACATAGATTAGAGAGTCCAGATTGAGAGAGAGATTAAGAGAGATCGAGAGAGAGAGAGAGAGAGATCGATCTCGCAGAGTAGTCGCTGCTCTGGAGCTGTGGAGTGGAGTCTGGTCTGGAGAGGTCCGATACGACTGAGTGGCCGAGTGAATAGAGATTAGAGAGACAAGAGTCCAGAACGAGAGAGAGAGAGAGAGAGAGAGAGATCGAACGCAGCAGTCACTGACTCGCTGCTCTGGTTTGGAGCTCTGGAGACTGGAGGGGAGTCGATCTGGAGTGGCTGCCGAGTGAAATGAAAACCCTAAGTGGGAAGTGTGTATATATATATACAAGGGTATTTTGGTAAATACCCTGTTTCGGTTCGGTTCGGGTAACGGTTCGGTTCGGGGAACGGTTCGGTTATCAGCTCCACCGTAACCGAACCGAACCCGTTCGGTTATCTTCCAACCTCCACCATATCCGCACCAACGGGGAATTTTTCGGTTATGGTTCGGGGAAAAAAAGCGGTTACGGTTCGGGTACCCATCGGTTCGGTTGAGATTGCCATCCCTACTGTTGATTACTTGATCAGTCACGGACATAGAAGTTGTATAATTGAATACGAGGGATTCCTGGGGTTGTTTTCGAATGGCTTTTTTCAGAAAATAGTTATACTTTCTGCGTGGGGAATTTCATTATTTGGTTTAATGGCATTGAGATGGTGTGATTGTAGAAACTGTTGAATAGATATGTTCACTTGTTGCTGCTCTCAGCATGAAGTGTCACATTTATTTGTCGGCATGGCAGACTTTATTTTCGGCTTAATGATTGTTGGACTTTTGTCTTGATTTAGGTATTGAGAGGGAAATCACCACCTTGCAATTGGAAGTATGTTCAGAGTTCTTGGATGATGCTTCTTTTGTATGTTTTGGTTTATGACCTTTCTAATATTAGTTGTTGTTGAGACAGGAAAAGAAACTTGTTGTCGAGATAAAGAGAACTGCTAAAACAGGAAATGAGGTACATTTCGTATCAATGTTTTGCTAATATTTTGAGGGCTTACTTAAAAAAAGAGGAAATCTAAGCTCCAGTTATTGATGGGACTCGTACTGGCTGGGTTTCTCTTTGTTTTCCATTAGCCTTTTTTCTTTTCTGGCATATATTCTGGTTGAAGCAGCCATTGTTTCATAACTTCCATATCAATAACAAATAACCATCTAAGTTAGTTGCACTCGTTGATTTATTCAGATTTGTCATGTTATTTTCTTTGTATCTGTATTGTGCAGGCAGCAACTAAAACTTTAGCACGCCAGCTAGTCAGGCTTAGGCAACAGATAGCCAAGCTGCAAGGTAGCCGAGCTCAGATGAGAGGTATAGCAACTCACACCCAGGTGAAATCTCATAACCACTGTATTTTACTTGTCAGGTTCCTTCGGTTTTGCATTGTGCCGTTTTCCTCTTATCCAAGTTCTCTTAGCAAGTGTATCGCCTTTTGCAGGCAATATCTGCCCAATCATCAGTTGCTGTGGGTATACAAGGGGCCACCAAAGCGATGGCATCTATGAGTAAGGTTAGCTAGTATTACCTTAAAAAACTCTTCTACCATTCATTAACCATGCATGTATGATTTATTTCTCGATTATAAGACTGGAGTCTGTTCAGCTGTGTTAACTTGAAATAATGGATCCTCGATTTAATTAGTCTGACAGAGTATCTTTCTGACTTTTGATTTAGTTAATGAACATGGGGAATGAAAAACAAAAGCTTGTAGTTTTGTTCATCTCTTTTCCTTCTTCAATACTTACTGTAAGGGATCTGTCTTATGTACAGCAAATGGAACCTGCAAAGCAAGCGAAGGTGATGCAAGAATTCCAGAGGCAATCAGCACAGATGGATATGACTGTAAGATTGTGCATTTTGTTTTTGAATGTTTTATGGAATGTTGATCAAGCTCACTTCTTAAGTTGCATAGTTGTGTAATCTAACTTTTAGCACTTGATGTTGCAGACTGAGATGATGTCAGACGCCATTGATGATGCTTTGGATGATGATGAAGCTGAAGAGGAAACGGAAGATCTGACAAATCAGGTGCACTTGATAAATTAGTGCCCTAATTTTGTGTGAACTTACTTTTTCGATGTGGATGCTGGAATAGTTTTGTTTTGAGTTTCATATTTATCAGGGGGGTAAAATAAGGACTTCTCAGCAGCTCATTAATCTCACTGCTCCAGATTGCATTCATTCTAATGAATGCATGTGTATATATATGTATCTACGAAGAATAACTGCCTTCTAACGAAGCCTGGTGACTTTTAAAGGGTAATTATAGTTGGTGCTGATATTTCGCGTATATAGCTCTAAGCAACTTTTGGCGTAACATCACTATAGACAGTGTTGATGTTTCTCGTACTTTTGTTTGAGCACGGTCTAGTTAATTAAGTATTGGATGTCATTGACTAGTGGATTTGTTAAAATAAAATAAAATAAAAATTTGACTAGTGGATTTGAAACATGGAACTGATGGCACTATTCTTTTCCCTGTTAAAATTCAAAGAAACTGTAATCTTTAACTATTTATTTTTCACTTTCCAGGTCCTTGATGAAATTGGAGTTGATGTTGCTTCACAGGTCTGCATTTCTAGGAATATTTTTTGAATTTATCTTTTCAATTGATGCTACTTTTATGTATCATGTGGATTTAAGTTTAACTTGATATCTGGGCAGTTATCAGCAGCACCGAAAGGAAGAATTGCAGGGAAGACAGCTGAGGGTGCTAGCAGGTACATTACTGTTCTTCGCCCTATACCTCGGCCCCTCCCCATTTTTCCTCTCCGTAAACTATGAAAGAGAAATTTGCAACTTTGGTGAGTCCATTGCATGATACAGCAACAGTAACATATGGAAACTGGATCACAGTCATTGTCTTGTATAACTTGCAATTTGGAGCAATCATAACATAATTGAGTGAAAATCCGTGGTCCGAGTTCATTTTGTGTTTTAAAGAGGAAGGTGACATATTTGCGGTTGAATGCGAGTGTGAATACTGGGAATTCCTATCCGATTTTTGCAATTTACTTAATTTTGGCAATGGAGATTGATGCACTTGTTGGTATCAAGTTCTGATCAGTTATTTGACTCGCAGCCATAATTATGGTTCTGGCTGTCTTTTTCTTTACGGCATCCTCTCTTCCCTGCAGTTCCAGCGTTGATGAGCTGGAGAAGAGGTTGGCAGCCCTTAGAAATCCTTGAGCTAAAGATTGGAGGACCTTGTTTTCTGCGGAAGTTTATGATTGGGGCTCATTCCTTCAATTTGTTCCAAGGTTGTACACTGCACATATCTTTTCCGACTGAGCTTACATTTTTTATCCTCCCAAATCCCAATCCTTGTATCCGATCGAATTTTCATGAATCTATTCTCGAGAAAATGTGCAACTCTCAGCCTATTAGTGCTCATCTGAAGATTGTATATCTACCTAATAAAACACAAGGGTGTGGGCCTCCACACAAACACAAGTTGATTCAAAGGCTAAGATTCATTTGATCCAATGGATGAGGTGTGCTTTCCAACTCTCTTAAGAAAACACCCACACTCTTACAAATATATTACAAAAATGCCATCGGTTCTTTTTACCCACTGTTCAGTTTCTGATATTGGCATAAAAAACAAAAATATATTACAAAAATGCCCATGCCTACGACACGGGCAAGCACTAGTATATATATACTATAAAAGAATACTGAAGTTAGTTTGTATTTGCTCAAAATAAGAATGATTATAAAGTTAATCATCCGTGTCGGTGAACCTCCTCCTGTCGATACTGAATGTTTTTATTTGCAAACCGATGTTTTGATGTTGCTGCCAACTGCTATACTCTTCTAGTCATCATAAATACGAAATGAGAATGACAGGAAAATCTCTCTTCCTTTGCAAGACTCACCGGAAAACTCTTTTGCTTTGCAAGACTATGGTTCGATTAATATTAACGAATTAATCCACGAGAATTCTATGGAATTTCACGCTGGAGGTACTTTGATTTTAAATCCATGGCAAAACGATCTAGATTCACGCCCAAATGAGGGTATTTACCAGCAAGAGTTGAATCCAACAAGGGCGTTACGAGCCCTTGCTACGAGCAAGAGCCGAATCCAAAGTCCATAGCACGATTCATTTCAGTTACAATGTCAAAAGTTCAATTGTACTCAAGAACCATCAGCTCAACAAAAGGAAGCTCAAGATCGATGCTGGCATTAAATCCCCATGTTTACGACTTAAAAGGATATTTCATGGTACATCAACGGCAGCCATATTAATCACAGCCACCAAGTCTCATACATGACAGAAATTTCCGACCATGTAAACTCAACCTTATAAAATGCGGCACACTGAAAGAGGGAAGAAAAAAAAAGAAGAGTGGACAACAAATTTTGCAAGTAAAAATGCCAAGGCTTTCCAATGTACAAGATTGAGATACTGCTATAGACTCAACAAATAGAGTGGTTTTCATCCACTTGACACGAGTGGTACTTTTTAATGGACAAATACCCACCCCATTTACTTCCTTATTGAGAGAAGCTCGAAGCTGTGAAGAGGGTCGTCCCGGGTCCCCTTCATGATTGAGGTACGTGTAAAAGATGATGATTTTGGATCTACTCCCGGTTGGATTCTTTGGGCGGTGGACACACGGCCCCCACTTGAAGCCAGCCGGCTAGAGCGCACTTCACTGGGTTCGGTGGAGGAGGTTGGTCTGCTGGCGGAGATGGCCCGTTTCGAGGAGCTTCCATTTCGAGAAGTTCGGCCTCTGTCTGAATCAAATTCCTGTAAAATGCACGTGTATTACTTTTACGATCTCAAGTGCAGGCAGGGAACCTTAATGCTTCATCTCTTTGCATGACTTGAATAAAGATTGATACTGAGAGTAGATTTGATTAATTAGTCCGACTAAACATCGAGATTCTAATCATTGCATGCATGGGACAATAGCAAGGTTTTATCTGTCAGACATTTTCCTCATAATGACTTAAGAGCATACATGATACATCCTGGAGCGAGGAGTCATACGATCAACTATTATGCATACCACCCAGCCATTAAATTTAATCAACAGAGAATCAAGAACTATTTGGAGAGCCAAAAATGATGGAATAGTAACTACTAGTGCTGAAAATGAAGCTAGGCTCAAACTTCATCTCAAATTGATTAGATGGTGGGAAAAAAAACCATGAAAGTGATTAATACAGAAACATAACCAATGAAATCACTAATACATTTTTTTTTTAACATCACCCATACTGGAGATCGAAAGGGTAAGGCAGGTCCAAAAAAGAATTAAAGCCACAAAAACTTAATGCATAAATTTCCCTAAGAAATAAACATTACCACATCCTTAGATGAAGGCACATCCTCTGAAGTCCTGTTTTTGGAGTGGTCACCATGCCGACCAGAAGTTGAAGCATGTTTTCTAGAAAAAACTTCAACTGCACCTGAGAATTTCTCTCTAATCTCTTGCCCTACTGGATAAAACAGATAAAACACGAAGGTCAAGCACGACAATCCATCAGAACTATCAGTTTTCTTTGGAATTAGGGTAGGGCATGTGAACTTGGCTCTTCCCATAAGCTGAACCCCCAACCCAGAAAATTAAATCCCAGGTGCAGCATGTGTTCAATCGTTAATAGGCCAAAGCAAGTGCTACGCCACAAGAGGATTTGTTGCCTCCACTCCAATTTGAACATTCTTTATTACAAAAGCACTGAATGTGCTGAGGAAGAAACACTATTTATGTTTTGGCATCATCATTTCCATTACAAATTCAAGTGCGGGTTAGAGAGAATACCTGAGGTCCTTTCTGGTCTCTCGGCAGATGGTCCAGGATTTAAGCCTCCACTCCCGCTGGGAATCTACATGGAATTAAGCACCATTACTTAACCCCCCAAAAAAATTTAAGCACCATCATGGTAAGAAAAGTAATCCATCCATCACATTTACAAGCACTTACCCGTCCTCTAGAACTGGCACCAATCTGAGGATACTTCAAGATGGTCCAATCAAACACATAATCGAACTGATAACCTGCAGCAGTAGCAAGACCAAAATGAAAAACAAGTCGATAATATACACTAGATCTAGAAGCTTTAGATGCTCATTGTGACTTGGCGGGTAACAGGGGGGGTAAAAGAAGAATTGAAAGCAAATCATAAACACATCCATAGGCTATTACATTTTCAGTCCTTATTTACCTTCTCGAATAAATAAGTCGCGGAAAAGCCTCTTCAAATACGAGTAATCTGGTTTGTCTTCAAATCGTAACGATCGGCAATAGTGAAAATATGATATGAACTCCGATGGATATGATTTACAAAGTACCTATTGAAATTTGAACACAAGCGATCAAGCAAAATGTTATCCGGCAAATATGAGTAAAGCAACATGTCCAACAATTCCATCCAACCACTGAATCAGGGTGTTCTACAAGCCCAAACACAGGCCAAGGTAGGACCAGCCCAGCAGAGTAACTAAACTTAGTTCAACCTGGATAGAGCAACGTAATTAATAATTTGTAAGATGAGAGCAAGATTAAATTACTATGGCAGCCTATCTGTCCAGCAACGCTTTCATACTCAAAACTATTTCAATTTAACCCATGTTCGTAACTCACAAACTTGACTCTCAAGTGTGTCTAGGACCTGCCAAGATGTTAAAATGGGCATGAAGCCTGATCCATCCCTAAATGGGCACAGAGCATATTTGGGCTCGTCAACAAATATTTAGCTATTGCCGAGCAAAAAAAAAAACAATTATTTAGCAAGGAAACTGTCTTAGGTCAGAGCGTCAATTTTGACATCTCTAGCATTCAATCAAAACTCATAAGCAACACTTATTTCTGAAAATGAGTTTAACTTATCCCTAAACTTAAGAATTCAAAATTTACAGTTGATAGACGCAGTACCTCTATCGGTGTTAACATCTTCTTTTCACTGATCTTGTCATATTTCTGCTTTTTGGTTCCGGCTTTCAGCCCTTGCCAAGGAAGACTGGTGCAAAGGAACCATATGCAACAAATTTAGGGCAAAGTAATGAAACAAAGCTGTTCTAAAGATTCAACAAGACAACGCCCCAAGAAAAATCATATAGAGATAGCTCCAGTATAAGTTCAACCTTCCTCTTAGGAAATACATAAGCACATAACCAAGAGATTCCAGATCATCCCTTCTGCTTTGTTCTGCCAGCAAAGTTAAGGACAATTAGATGAAACGTACATGTATGTATCCAAAGTTGTGACAACCTATCTAGTATCTCCTAATGTTAATTGGTAGCAGTGGCACAGAATGAGACAGTAAACCACTCACCCACTCCAAGGTGTGTGTTAACACTAGCATAGCGAGCTGTGCCTGTGAGATTTTTATTTTCTCTGCAAAGAACAGAACTTGTGGTAAATAAACCAAAAAAATAAGCTCAAAAACTATACAAAGGTACAACTCAGAATAAAAAGAGAGGAAAAAAACAAATGCAGAAAAAAAATGTGCAAAACAAAGTTGGTCAAGGATATGAAAAACCAATTAATCTCTAGCAAATTATTGGGAAAGAGGACTTGCATAGCTGACTGCATGATGTGAACACTGTAACCCCTTGTTGCTTTGATTGAAGTTGAGATCAATTACATCATACAAGCAAGCTTGTAATGGGAAACACAATAAAACGAAGAAAAAAAAAAAAAGGACACGAAATTCCCCTTTACAACAAAAAGGTTGAAAAAAAAGGATAAGAAAATCCTTCCAAGGGGAGCTTTTTCACCATGAGGAAATCTTACAGCAATAACGAGAGTGAAAACATATCTTACTGGATCTCTAACTACACACAACAGAGTATATCTGTGTCGAACTGATGCCAAACAAGATGGCTAATCAGTCATACCCATCTATAAGTACTAACCAACCCTCTCAATGGGTCTCTGACTCCCTGTAAGTTATTAAGTGTGAGTGTAGAATGGGATGCAGAACTATGTATGACATTGTTTCCCCAGCTAAGGGGACGGCCTTGCCCTCCCAAAATACCTAAAAGTGCAATAAGAAACCCTTTGAAGCTGCAAACATGCACTTTGCATGTATATGCTCCTATCTGCAGTGGTGCAAGGGTGCTAACCAAGCCAGCTTTAGCATGATAAAAAATCTGAAAAGTGATACTACTTAAAATTCAACATGTTGGAATGGTCTCAAAGGATAGAAAATACATCAAATCATCAACTGTGAGACTATATGGATTCTTCACCTGTAAGGTATGTGCTTATGAGTCTGAAGATCCCTGTACTTTTTTGCGAGGCCAAAGTCAATGACATATACCTGCAATAAAGAAGTGGTGGTATTGTTAAGGAAGGATAACAGCAGACTGTTGCTATATACTCCCTCCGTCCCGAAATGTTACACTCTTTTGGGAGTTCTAACTTTTAAGGAAGAAATATTATTGTATTGTGCAAACACCTGTCCAATCTTACCCTTCCAGTGTACTTTGACTACTTGAAGATTTGAATTTGAAATTTTGGGCCCAAAAGAAAAGGGTAAAATGGGAAGTTTACCATATTTTGCTTTTGAATATTCAAAATGGACAAATTATATGAGACAACAAAAAGCATGAAAGTGTTTTAACATTTCAGGACGGAGGGAGTATGGAATTGGAATGACCATAATACCCCTAAAGAATATCGCACACATGCTCTATATCATATACAACTGCAAACTATTATAGACTACAATTCAGTATTCCACACAAGACCAACTATACATGAATCCCCACTACCTCAGTGTCTCAGACTTAGTAGCAAACTCAAGATTATTGTGATCGTGATGCATCCACTTTGAATGCATCTCTCTCAAATCCACTATACAGTTCATCTACAAACTTGTCAGGCAGAGGAGAAGCTTCTTCTCTGGAGTAGGCCAAAGGTTAATTCCAAATGAGTCTCCCCTTCCCTTTTGTTATTTGTTTGAGAAAAGGTTACCTCTTTAAGCTTAAGTAGTGTTTGTGGTTTTATTCTAATCCATTATAGATCTAGCGACTTTTAAGAAAGTTACAAGTCTAAGTCTTCTGTTGTGATAATATGATGTTTTTGTACGGTTGTACCGCAGTAAGTTATCTTCTATGAAAAAGTGAAGGCAAAACTAATAGGCATTGCTCGTGGAAACAAAATAAGGGGTTACTAAACACCAGGGTTCTGATTGTGCATTCGGTCTACAATTAGAAGCCAGAAGGCGTCTCACAACTGACCAGTAACTAGTGTTATTGCATATTAACCACTGCATTCTAGGATCAGATAGTACATATTGCCCAAAAAAAAAGGAACAAAGAAAAGGAGTAACTGCAAATACCGAGCAGGACATGTCCCACAGATTGCAAATATACAAATTATACATCACAAATTTACCTGATTTGCTTTGCGCCCTAGGCCCATTAAAAAGTTGTCAGGCTTTATGTCACGGTGAAGGAAACCTCTTGAATGCACGTATTCCACTCTGTTAATCTAAAGCCGTACCAAACAAGTGAATTATTAGTGTGACTTGGCAGTTCAATACACGTTTGTTGACATATTTGCTGCATGTAATTACCAATTGATCTGCAAGCATTAATACTGTTTTCAATGTGAACTTCCTGTTGCAGTAGTTGAAGAGGTCTTCCAAGCTTGGCCCTAGAAGATCAATGACCATGACATTGTACTCACCCTCTACCCCAAACCATTTGAGGTTGGAAATTCCCGCTACATAGAAAAAAGGTCAGAACTCTGAGAAAATAGGCAGGTGAAAAAGAAAATTAAATCATGGAGTTAAGCAAGGAGAGGAGGAATTCAACAAGAAAAATGTTAAGACCGAAGCAGATTTAGTCCTAAAGTCACTCTGATTAGAACCAAGCCTTGAGAGTTGAGACCCAATCAATTGGGCTCACCTCACTCTGATGTGAACATTACCAAGAATTAGAGATGCGTATGACAATTTCAGAATGTAGCTCACAAATCAGCTTAAACGAAAAAAGAAATTGCAAAAAGCAAAATATGTTTAGCTACATAGCTTCCATCCACTCGCTAGACATCTACAAAGGTGATTCACTGTGTTTTCCAAGATATCAAGATAAATGAAACAATTACTACCCAAAGTTTTTTCCTTTGTTTTGTAACTTCAAAATAGCCCCTCCTAGGAAAATTAATTAGATATTGTGCCAACATCAAGTAATACATGGTCCACAGAGAGAGAGAGAGAGAGAGAGTTACTTCCTCCTACGAGAATTGTATAAATTTTGGACTCATAATGAAGTTGAGGATGCTTCGTCTTGACAGATTCCTGGAATAGAAACCGTAAAACTAAATAAGGTTGAGAACCACTATATAAAGTTCAAAAAAGTCAACGATACAACACTTGATAAGAGAAATTAGTTTAGAACGTAGTGAGCAGAGAACGATGTAATGATATCCAAGGTAGGCCAGTGGTGCAAGGCTTCACTCCAACTCATATGAGAGCTCATTCACAACTTAAAGAGCCTTTGCTACTTCCTCATCCCGGACTCAAACGAAGAAAGTGTTCTACGATTTAGTTTTCCGGGTACTAAAGGTTCACAACAGAAGAACTCCTCAAGCAACCAAGAATCTAAATCAAACCCAAGTCGCAAAGCCAACAATTTACAAAGTTTAAAAGATCAATGTGATTAACAAAAAAAGCATCAATTTGCGAATGGAATCGAGGTAAAAGCTTAAACCAAGTAATGTCAACAATATCATTTTTCTTCAAGAGCTTTTCACATCATAGGCAGAATTACACATGCATGTAGGCAAAGAGAAAACAAACATAAGCAAGTTTCAGTATCCTCTCAGTCGCGTGAGCCAACTTTAAAGACTCTATGATAAGAACATACTCAGAGCCATACAAATTGCAGAATTTACTAACACAACTCAAGAAACATCCAATGCAAACAAAAACTGCAAAACATTTACAACCAATTAATCAGTACGAAGAGAGAGAGAGAGAGAGAGCAGAATACCAGCTTGATAGCCACTTCCTCTCCAGTTTGTACATTAACACCTACACAATTGAAGCAAATGACATTATACCCCCACAAAGAAATCAGAAAACAATTCAAAACTAAAGAAGATTAGAAGTTACTATGAAACACAAAGCTAGGGCAGCATTATACCTAAATAAAGCTCTCCAAAAGACCCACTCCCAATTTTCCTCCCCAGCTTAAACTTTCCACCAATAACATGATCCATTATCTAATCAAGCTTGTTTATTCAGTTTTTTTACCAAACAATTCAAAACCCCCCAAAAAAATCTATCAAAATTTGCCAAATTAACACTCCAGCGGATCGAAAAAGCCCATTAAACACAAAGTGATAGAACACCGACAACGATCGAAGAAGTTACGCAAACCCTAAGAAACCTAATCCAAAAGAATACGGGCGGACATCAATCATCGAAGGAGATGATTCTGCAGAATATACATGCACGGTTATTTGACTATATATTATATATAAAAATAAACACAAATAATGACGGATTTAGGGGGGGGACAAACAAGCGGATATCTGAGAGAGATCAGAGTGAAAAAGACGATTATGTTTGGGTGAAAAAGGGAAAGTAAAAAAGGTATGTGGAGAGAGAGAGAGAGAGAGAGAGAGAGATGATTGATTGGAAAAGAAAAGTAAAGGAAAACGAGGTGCGCAATGGTTAAGGGGAAAGCAGGTGGCGATTGATTTTTGTGATTTTAATTCCTGTTTTGCGGGGGGTTAATTATGAGGGGTTAAGCGGCACCTTCTCTCTCTCTTCTCTTTTTCTTCTCTCTCTCTCTCTCTCTCTCTGCCGCGGCCTAACCTTTTTTCCCTCTCTAATTTCTCTCTACGCGTTTGCAATTAGGCGCATGTGATATATAGCGCGTTTAGATTCACATTATTTTAGTATTTCTGAAAAGAGTCACGTTTCTTAAAAAACAAAACCCAAAAAAAAAACGAGCCCCATTTTCATAGTCTTTGAATTTATAGAACATCGTGTTATTTATATATAAAAAAAAAACCGTAAGTATCTTCCTCAGTTCTCTGGAAACAAATTAAGAGAGCCGCAATACCGAGCGGCTAATTCGGCCATTTATTTCGACACGGACAGCTCAAATCTTATCCGAGCGCATAAAATTCTAAATCGTATATTGTCGAGATAAACAGCCGGATCGGACTCATCCATGGTTTTTTTTTGTTCCGAAGGGGAAAAAAAAAAAAAAAAAGACTCGTCCGTGGTTTACGTGGGATACTACTGTAGTTTTTTTGGTCGGTGATTCGGGCTTTTCTAAAAAATCATTCAACTTTTGTCCTTGCTTACTTGTAAATTTCCAATCTCAAGAAATCAGTAAAGGAGTTTGAAGTGGGTGGTCCAAATTTAGACCTCTGTTGTTTTGGTCAGCCAACTTTACTAGTCTATAGACTTATCTGTCATGGGCTGAAATGTGTCTGGAGGAGTAAATTACTGTAATTGGGAGTGGCCTGGCCAGGCCAACTTGAAACAGCCCAATTCTACTTATTAACTTTCATGGACACACCTGTCTACAACTTTTACCAGAAGAATAATCTTCAGGTTACTACTATAACTATACTTGTTAAACGCCTCAAATTGGTAGTTATTTTTCCAGTTACTTAATAGTTAAGATTCACTGGTCTTCCATGTAAATGACTCATAAAACCTGAAGGCAAATCTATCGCGGAGGAAGAGGAAGATTCTCGGGGTTCGATCGAGTGGAAGCATGTAAAAAGACTTGCACCTCTGAACTCACAGTTTCAACACGCACACCAGTAAAAAAAAATTTGGGATGACTGTAAATTTGTCCAATCATCAACTTCAAGATGCCAGAACTATTTGATGCGCGCTAGTTGTTATCAAATACTGGAAAAAAAAAAAAAACAAGAGGAAGGTGGATGATGAGAACAAGAACAGCTACCCATTATTTGCAACAACAGCATCCAGCAAATCACATTTAAGCACCAACAGATGCAATAACGCAAGATTTTCCCAATCCCATATATAATCAGCAAAAGAATTGTCAACGACAAAAAAATGAGCAAAACTACCCTACCAATACCATTCATCAGAAGTATGGAGCAGACAACCACAATAATGAGCAAAAACAGCAGCTTTTTTTTTTACTCCCGTCAAACATCATGACCGATCGCAGTTACTACTAAAGGAAGTTAACTTCTATAAATCAAAGTGACAACATGCTACATTTGGGCATGAGTGTAAGATCTTTTTTTTCCGTATACAGCATTTTACAACAGGAAAAAATAAAGGTTACAAAACAAATTACAAATCAAATGAATCGGTGGTTAGATTTTTCCGTTCTTTCTTGCAAAAAAACGAACAAAACCAAAAACAGTTAAAAGGATCTCGATTCACGCAAACAAGTATGTCCAAAAGCCAGCACTTCTCTGTACGTGTCCCAATCAGACTCATGTTCCTGCCAAATTAGTCTCTAATCCACACGTACAAGCGTAATCGAGGGCCAAATTTACTCATGAAAGTTGATTCCATCAGAAGGTATGGAGGGATCAGCAATGTCAGACAGAATCTTTCCGTTTCTCATAAGCAGGCTCTTTCCGTTTCTCAGAAAAGGCTCGTTGAGGCAGGTGGTTCGAAAAGCTCCCTTGAGACGTTTCACTAGCATCTGAGTCTGGTGTATCCGACTCTTCCTCTGCAAGAGGTGAAAACCCGAAGAAATGAGAGATGCAAAACTAAGCTATAGCAGCAATGCCAGGAGCACAGGCTATGCTATTTGGTTGCACCTATATTTGAATATATCTTTATTTGATTGGCATCTATATTGTGTATTGAAACATCAGATCACGAGATGTTGAGGGTGTATGGAAACGAGCAATTGCGTAACAAAATTAACTGGTGAAGAAGAAAAACAAGCTCTCAAGAAAATAAAGATGGGGGGATGAAGATGAAAGCCTACCAAAGAGTGTCTTGATGGTTGGCCTCTTCGGTTTGGTGTTTTTCTTCTTCAATTCAGCTGCAAAAGGGAATACAATAGAAACCAAGTCAATGAAAAGATCAATAACAAAACTAAGATTGCACTGGTACAAACAACTAAGAGCAAAAATAGACTAATGAATGGTCAAATGGATATAGTCCATCTTTACAACATAGAAATATTGAAAGTTATGTTGCCACTTCAATCCATAGTAGCACTGACGGTCAATATTACTTTCCAAACCTCATCCCAGATAAGAAAAAGAGAAGACTGCACAAACAAGGCATGATGATGCACCACTGCAGTTGGACCATTTGATGACACAAGACTATAATAAAAATATATATATCAGAGGAAATTTAGAAGGACCGAAAACCTCTTTAGGTGAACCCAATGGCCAGTATATTAGACCTTAAGTAATGGAATTTCAACCAATTAGCAGTGGCCGTAACCTGGACCCCACTGGGAACGAGAATAAGGGAAAATTTGGAAATCTCGTCACCCAAATGCAATCTATGATACCAAAGATTCTTGAGCATACTAAAATATCAACAAGACAAGACAATGGCCAACATGCATGATAGCCATTAAATTTTTAAAGAAGAAAGTTCTCCCATGCATGTTCCCATATTTGGCTCTACACCTCCCTTCCCTTTATCACTCTTTCCAAACAAAAGGAAGGAGAGGTCACCCTTCCTTTTTTTTCTGATAGGAAAAAAGTTTATCAAGAAACTTGACAATGGGTGCATCAAGTCGGGGGAGGGGGACAGAAATCCAACAAAATGTTGAATGGAAACACAAAAAAACACCCAAATACAATTAAAACGCAACTACAATTTTTGAAAGATACCATCCATTAAGATGTGGCACGCATGCACACATAAAAATCCCACACTACCCAGAAGGAGGAGACTAAGGTCATCAAAAAGGCCCAACCGCTATTCATTGACAACGTCCGATCTCCACCTTACAAGGCTGTAAGTTCACAGTACACACTTAAAAACGTATCATATCAACTGTGCGTGAAAACCACACACACACACACAGAGAGAGAGAGAGAGAGAGAGAGAGAGAGAGAGAGAGAGAGAGACCCATCCCAGGCACTTGATAATCATTGACAATTTCAAAGTTCTTATACGTGTACCCTACAAAGTTGATGTCCTTGGATGAGAGCATCTGCAGGAAGGAGGAGAAAAAATGAGAGAGAAACAATACATGGAGGACACAAAAAAGAAAAAATGTTAAACAGCAACATAAGGATATGAATAAATAGTCAGCAATAAAATGAAACCTCAATAACACAATTGATGAATAATAGACATTGAAGAGGAAATTCCCCCACAAATGCACTTGCCCGTGTATTCACAAGCAAACAACTACTTATAGATGGCATGTTCACAATTTCTAGTAAGCTCAATCACTAACTCAACATTTGCATGCTAGTAAACTCATCATGCACATCTTAACTGCCCAACTTTTAAATAGCCGTACAATGTAGCTGGCCTTATTGCTTCCATATATATTCCAGAACTTTCTTACTTCCAGTGAATTATTCAGTTCTTAGTCTATCATTCTATTATTCCATTCACCACTCTCAACATCTTCATAACAACTACCACATGCCTTTATGTACATGTCGTTTCTGAACAACCCAATACTTCGTATAGCAAAACATACCTCATAATAGTCTTAAAAATTTGCCTCCTGGACTTGAAAATAATCCTACAGATTACAAAAGCCTTCCATTTTGCCATTACATCCCCTTGCTCCAATCTTATTGTCGCATCCTCATCAAACTCCCATTCCTTACACGCTGATCTAGGAATTGAAAACAATCACTCCTGGATCTATTGGCCCTCAAGTTTTAATTCTTCGCAGTTCCAATTATGATATCTACAAAGTGCCATTTATGTCTTAATCCTTCCCGACCTCAAACATTTTCTATACTGGGTTAACTATCAACCATAACATCAGAAGATAAACTCCTAGAGGTTACCTCTCAAAAGGTCCAATAAGTTCATCCACAAGTCTTCAAAACAGAAGGATTTGATGCAGCTCCATGATGCAAGTTAATTGCTATTAAAAATGTGCATCTCACAAGCATAAAACCAAATTGATTTCTAGACTATTGTTCATGCCTTCATCAACAATCGATTACTTTCTCTTCGGAACAATCACTGAAAGATCGTATGTTCAATGTCACGATATTTAATTTGCTTTATTTAACAAAACAACAACAAAAAAAGAAAGCAAGTCTGTCCCAACAAATTGGGTTTGCCTACATAGGCTAGCTTATGGGTCAATCCTGTGCAGCTTTACCTCTTCCTCTCTTTTTTTTTCCCCTCTCCATAAGCTTCTCCAAAGCTATAATTATAGTCAAATGCAGTCACTATTGTCATTGCTCAAAGCGTCAATAATTTCAACACAAGCTTCAAACCTCCGGGTATCAAATACTGCTTACATCAAACAGCTGTTTCGATTCCCCAGTAAATGTACTTTGTTGACTGATACAAAAAGAAGCTCATCTTTTTACCATTTTAGCTTAGGAACGTAGACAAGCCAACAAGGAATCATTATATGTTGAAACTTGAAACCAAAGATGATTTGAAGTCCAACAAACACATAAGAATCTATGAAAACCACATATCTCAGTTTGAGCTCCAAACAGTTGCAGCCAACAGGCTTACCTTTCTCCATGGACCTGCTCTGGATGAACTTTGAGATTGGCTATCGGACTGCAGACCCAAAAAATAACAGAATAAGACACTCATCGAGGGTGACAAAGGGCGCCTCAACACGTCACCTCTACAAATCCAACAAAAGAATTAGGGTTGAGGGGAAAAATTACCAACCTCATCAAACTTCTCAAAGTTTTGAGTATCCAACTCATCTTTGACCTCAGGAAGGAATGCAGCCTCCATTTGGTATATCCTATCCCAATCAACACTTTTGAACCAGGGATGAGCCTAAAATAAAAGAAGCAACCATCTAATTCCTATTATTGCAATCCACTAGCAGAACAGATAGAGAAGAACATAGAACAGGACACACCATACTACACCTTTATTTCATAAGCGCCTTTTGAGCCCAGTCTCTGGTTGACATTGCACAGTAATTTACTAATAAGATCTTTTGCTTCGGGAGATAACTTTGCTTCATCAGGAAACTTTAGATGTGTTCTCCAGTTGACTATCTGCACAAGTGAGAGAAGGAAAAACCTTACAAAGAAAAGAAATTAAGAGAACAGTTCTACCATGTATTATCAAGTACTTCATGTGAACAAGCATTAACATATAAATATTGACAAAGAAAATAAGAGGCCCACTAGGCTGCAGGATGAACAAATAACAACAGTCAGTTTAACAGAGCATTGCAGTAGGAGCAGATCTGTAATGATTGATCAAGTATCTGGGAGTCTGGGACTACTTGAGGACATATAGTATCTAGAATCCTGGATGGTTTATTATCCAGAATGCCACTAAAAGGAGCTGATTTGGCCATGAAACTATTCAACATCCTTTGAATGCTACATCTTTCTTGTCATAATGGTAGTATTAAACCCCCCGGAGCATATAAACCACAAAAGCAAACAAAATTGTAAGGAGCATGGCGTTAGTAGATCCACCTGATATTGGATAAAGATATAATTCAGCATCTGCAATTTTACCTTTCTACATGTTGACATAGGATCATCAGAATAAAAAGGAGGATATCCCACGAGCATTTCATACATAATAGCACCAAGCGACCACCTAAAAAAGCACCAATCATAAGTCTACTAGAAGTCTAAACCTAGTTTCATAAAGCCTAAACTCATCAACACATGAAATTAAATTTGATTATGCCAGGAACAATCACTTTTCAAAAATGCAATGGAGAGCACAATAAAATGATTTGTAACCAACAGACATCCAAAGGTCCCGCGATAAATATGAATAAACCACTAACCAATCACATTCCATTGCATAACCTTTCTTCAGCAAAACTTCTGGAGCAATGTAATCAGGTGTACCAACAGTAGAATAAGCCTGCCATGTCACACTAACATAAGTTGAACAGAATAAACAAACAGAACCATGATAAAAACAAACAAACAAACAGAACCTAGTGGAAGCCACCATCAAATCTTTTCAAAGTTTCAATTAGAATAACACAGACCAAACAAAATGGTCTTCCTTCTAAATTTGTTATTTATTGTTTAGAAGTGAATGACATAATTGAGCCCAAGACTATTTTCTCTAGATGACCGAAAAAAGAAACCATAACTCCAACAAAATGTTAACTTTATCTCAACAAATACTCCCATAACTGAGCAAGAGAATAAACAAAAGACGAGAAGAAACGGAAAACGCATTCAAGTAATGATATGAGCTTACAAGTGTCCTCCTGTTTTTCTGCCAATGCTGCAATTGCTCTTGCTGAGTGCGCTTTGGTGCTAAAGGACGTTCACCATTTTGTGAAGTTCCATTAAAACTGTCCGCCCCTGAAAAATCCTTCTCTTCAAGAGTGCTACAATCTAAGGGTTTACATAGTCCGAAATCTGATAGTCTCAAGTGACCATATCTATCCAGCAGCAAGTTATCAGGCTTAATGTCTCTGCAGCAGGCGAAAAGAAGGAATCAGATTATCTGAAAGTAGCAATCACAATAAAACTTTTTAATACAAATAACATTTATGCATCGAACACTGCTAGCTACGAACCTATGGATGTAGTTATGCTTATGAATGGATTCAATCGCCAAAACTGTTTCCGCAATGTAAAACCTGGCCTCATCTTCAGTCAATGTATCCTTTCTCATAAGCAAAGTCATCATATCTCCACCAGGTAGGTATTCCATGATCAGATACAAAAACTCTTCATCTTGGAAAGAACAGTATAGTTTGACAATGCAATTGCTATCCACCTCCGCAAGCAGATTTCTTTCAGCTTTCACATGCTCAACCTGAAAGAAATAATAAGCTAAGTACCAATATTCTAGTGAACAGACCACAATACTAACATCTGCGAGACAGTATATTACTGTACCTGGCCTCTACGAAGCATCTCTGATTTCTTAAGCTTTTTCATTGCATATACTTGACCTGTTGTCTTTTCTCTACAAACTCTAACCTGCACCAGGAAAAACACAAATAAAGCAAATAAAGTAGGTCAATGATGAATTACAACACATCAGTACCAAAACCAAGAAAGCAAACATTCCATGCAGGATACATCTATTCTCAAAACCACTGTTCAAAATCTCAAAAAGAAAGGAGGGAAACAGAAAAAGGAAAAAAATAAAATGATGTGGTAACAGTCCACATTGTAATTTTTTCAAGTCCTGTCTCTCTCAACGCAAACTGTTGTTACTCAAATTCTGAAACAAACAGACTGTTCCTAGTGGGGGTGAATGCCAAACTCAAAGGGAGTCCTATAAGGACATATTACAGGATATCATACCCCGCAACAAATAGGAATTAGAACAATAGAGCAAATCATGAATGGCTGAAAAATATGTACCTCCCCAAATGCACCCTTTCCAATCATAGTCAGTAACTCAAAATCGTCAGCACCCATTTTATGCCTCTGAAGACGCATGTATTCAGTTTCTTTCTTCTCCAAGAATTTTAGGAGGTTGCTTTGATCTTCCTCAGAGACATCAGCATCAGCCAACTTCTTCTCCAGTAAATTTCGTCTGCACGAGGGAAAAAAAAGGGAGGTTTAGACATGATATTGCACTCTTAGCACCATGAATGCGGCTCTTGGATCTTGTCAATAAAGAAGCTCTACTATATCAGCAGCTTTCTAAGAGTGATTACGACGATCATAAACCTCGGGGCGATATCTATTTGTCAAATTATGAAACCTGGACAAATGTATGTCAAATACAAATGCGCATGAGAAAAAAAGAACGGGGAATGTACAGAATTCATACAAATACCCTTGATGCATTTAACAAACATCTGACATGAAATTTATCAGTGTCTTCGACAAAGTCAACATGTGAACATCACGACTAGGAGAGGGGCCGGTTCCTCCCAAAGGAGAACTGCATTGACTAGTACCAAGAGATGTGGCACCTCTTGAGGAATGAGGTTCAAATTTCAATATGTCGTGCCTCGGCTAGTGAGGCTTTGTCCAGTTGGAAAGTTAGGGATGATGGAGTACAAACCCTAGGACAGCCTTTATATTTGTCGTAAACCATGTAAAAGAAGAGGAACATAAGCTCTTTTCAGAGTGTTAAGCTCTCTTCAGAGTGACGTACCGCTCCTTCCTTTCCTGCAGACTCTTCATCTGCTCCTTGTAATGATTCTCTATATACTGCTTGGCCGCTGCAACTTTCTGCTTTGTAATATTTGATGCTTCTTCAGCCGATATCGGCTTTGAATCTTCTCTTGCCATGGAAGGGGATTCCTTGTTCTTAGGCGAAGGCCTCACTCGATCTCGCGGCTGAAACTTCTGAAACCAGCTCCTAGCTGAATCCATCACTCAGAAGCTACCTCAACAACATTCAATTATCTGCGTAAATCTAGTATGCCCTACACATGCCGTCCACCAATGGGTATCTTCCTTTAGCACTTTCACAACAATTCCCCAAATGTAAACATACTCAAACTCCCTCAATCTGCAAAAATAGCCAAACTTACATAATTTTCACCCAACAGATATCTTCAAATCTTATCAAATTCAGAATATACATACAAAAACAAAAATATGTCAATGAAAATCAATAATGGTAACCATTAATCATCTTTATTCCCTCGGAAAGTTCATAAATCCAGATTTTCTCTCGAATTTCTAAATCCCGAGTCTGTACGAATATAGCATGAAAGGAGAGACGAAATAAACCAAATTCCCCCCACCCCCCCCCCAAAAAAAAATTTACTCACAGATCACTTATTTGAAATGAAAAACATCGAGAGAGACAATAATAGCTAAATTTACTCAGATTTCTCGAGAAGCTTAGGAATAAATACAAGCTTTAGGATCCAACCACAAGAGTCAACGGATCAAAATGCAATCCTATCCACGAAATCCAAGCACGATACGATTCACAAAATCCATGTACAATACGAGAAATCAAAAGAATCTGCATTTAATAACGAAACCCTAGAATCGAAGCACCAAAGAAACGACAGCCACGGAATCCGGATTACCGTGTAACTGTGGCGACGAGGAGAGAGAACGATTCGATCCAGGGAAGGCTGTAACGCGCAGACGAACAAGGATTGTGTTGTGTGTTAATGTATGTTGCGTAATTGTAACTAACGGATGGAGAGAATGGGACACAGAAGGGACGAACGGACAGTTAATCCGCCATTCTCGCTCGCGGGCAGAGGATGGATCTTCTCTCTCTCTCTCTCTCTCTCTCTTTCTCTTGTTTTTCTCTCTCCTCCGGTCTTGCCTGTTCCGTCCCGCTTATTTACTTACGTGCTTCCCAATACTCCCCCGTTTTATATAGGTTTCCCGTAATCTCTGAAAATAATTTGTGAACAATAGGAGCCTAATTTCGCTTTTATATATACCTTGCCCATGCTAGCCATTGCTAGGTTTGACCCCTTTTTTTTTTTTTTTTTTGTATTTTTTTAGTTTTGTTTTAATTTATTTTAAAACGAATATTCATCTTAGTGGACAAAGTCTAATATCATTAAAGATAATGCTTGGTTCATTGAAACTAAATTATACTAACGTATTCACCATTTATCTACTCTTCTTCATTAGCCACCTAAAATCCTATTCTCGACAAGTGGGTCATAAGGGCTAAATTTGGTAACGTACTTAGCATAAATAAATATAATAAAGTATGAGTGATGAAGATAAAATATGTATTAGGCTTTACTTTTCTAAATATTTTCAATTGTGGCGGAATTTAAAAATTCGTTGTATTCGGTGATTTGGAAGACAGAAATTCCCCCCATATTCCTGTTTGGATGCATCAGGAATCAGGACAGATAAAAGGGACCCGCTTGTTGAATTTCTCAATTGGAGGCGGATTTCTAAATAAAGTTAATGGGTGCAAAATATTTACATACTAATTATATCGACGACTGTGATAAAAAAAAATATTAATTATTCCGACGACTTGTTCTTCTTTATGACTTTGGGATTCGAGTCAATTTACGTGCAAAACAATCAAGTTTTCGAGAATGACGCATTTAAAACTAGATCAAAGTCTCGCATGAACTTTTTCCGCAAAAGTTTATAGTACCTGGCCTCGTTTAATTCACGAATCCAAATAAACGAGATATAGTTTGACTAACACATGATTACCTCCGAAAAAGAGAGAATACATTTTATTTTTCAGAGCATTTTAAAAAAAAAATTATGATATTTTACTGCGTAGGGAATATTTGAGTGTATTTTTAAATTTCTCATACCTCGAATTTTTTGCGTGCTCTTCTTAAACCCACTCAATCTCACCACCCCTGGAATTAATATAGTGCCTCATTAGATAAAATTAATCCAAGGGTTTTAATTTCGACAGTCATTTAACTCATGAGATAACTTAAAATTAGCTACAGTTAATACTATCCCAGGCACCTAACCTGCAATTAAACGATGCATGAGATGCGAACACAAATACATACTATATGTCTCAAATTGTATGATACACACGTATCAAAAACCAACAAATAGTTTGATGTACATTCAACTTTATCGAATACACATACTTTTAAATTCGCGCACATAACAACAATTTCGTTAAAATTCTGAACTAATATTCGTTCTTGTGACTTGGAGGATCAGATCATATCAAAATCAGTTGCCGGCACCATAAATTTGTTTTTTCTTTTGAAGAACCGGCGCCATAACTTACACTTTCTGTTTTCAGTCAATATACAAAATCATCTGTAAGCACTGAGCAGCAAGCAGCCAAGTTCCGGTCCAAAAAAACGCCACAATCGCATAATACAGTTTTGTTCCGGCTTTAGGCGGAGCAATTGGTCTCCCGTAATTGATAATTAGCTGAGGTGTGCGTAAAACTGGTCTGGACACCTGAGTTATAAAAAATAATGAAAACCACAAATTTTCATTTTCTTGCTGATTTGTTAACCCAAAAAAAAAGTACGTCGGCTGGGCTAACTTTTGACTTTTCCATGTTTTGGAACGTTTACAACTTCATACTCAATGGATAATGTTTTCAAGATGAATGGCTTTTGTGTTGCTAGTCCAAGCACAGCCTTACAATTTATAGTACTATAAATTAACGTGGATTCAACGCATTTTAACACAAAATGGGGCCACGTTTCATTGTCTACATTGTTAGAAGTTTTGACTTTGGTGGAAAAAATGATCTATATAATGGTAATTCGCGTCTAATTATTATTATCTGTTGGGGTATTACGCACCCGGGAACCCTGTAGTGCACTGTGCACTAAAGGGTCTCCGGTTCCTGAAGTAATACTAATAAGTTAATCGTATCCAATACGGCAAACTCCGGCAATTATAAGGGATGGGTTCCAAGTAGTATCAGAGAAAGGAGGAAGGAAAGAAAAATAAGGGTCGAGCCGGTCGACGTCGATGTCCCTTAGGAATGGGGCATTATTGGGGCCATTCAATGTCCATTTGAACGGAAACCAAATGCAATAGCATATATAGCTTATTTCTCAATTCAAAAGCATGATGACATTCCCTCACTGGATGGGAACATGGCAACTAACTAAACTGAACTCCACCTACAACAAACCCACAGTGTCTGATACGACTCCAGTTAGAAGGGAAGACAAAGACACAGGCATAGAAAAAGACTTGTCTTTGGGTCTACTCTTGAAGAGAGTATTTACGGTTCCTTGTATGGTCGCGCGGTGACTTAGATTTCTCGTTTACCACACATTGACATGGGATCCACATATTCGGTTTTGGATTCCACAACAATGTACGGTGTATAGTGGATAAAGGGATCGAGTGCTGAATAAATTTTCCTATTACGATCTATCGTTATGCCGAAGTCCTTATGGTTAGTTCGTGAGTGGTAATTATGTTGGTTGCCCTCCCTTTCCTTCATCTTTTTTATTACCTATAAAAAAAAACCTACCTGACAAGTTAAACCAAAATTAATTGGATAATGTTTTTGAGAGAACAACTCGTGGAAGATTGTAGATAATGGAATGACATATGCAATTATCATCCTTTTTTTTTTTGAAAAGATCATTGATTTAGATAAAAAGCATGCTCATTTACTATATCCAAATTATAAATCATCGTTCCCACATAAACTCGAATTCAAGCTAAAAAAGGGTAGTTTAGTCATCATCACACACTCACAGAAGTCTTCAAATTTGGATCAACATGATATAATGATAAGAGTTAATTTTTGCTTCTATCCCTTAAACTATACACATTTTGTCTATTCTGTCCCTAAACTATGTAAACAACAATTTTGCCCCTAACTTTCTGATTGCAATACATTTTGTCCAATTTGTAGGTAAAATCTTGTCCAGTTTTGAACAAAAATAGATTACAAATCGAAAAGTTGAATGGACAAAAAAATTTGTTCACATAGTTTAACGACGAAATAGAAAAAATCTAGATGGGAATAAAAGAAAAAAAAAACCCTCTAATTGTCACGCCCTCGATTTTAAACATAAATGTATAAATCATTTCAATAAAGGATTCTCGCGTAAACTAGATAATATTCAAAATGAGTTTCTCATTACAAACAAAGTCCTCAAATTTTGAGAAATACATCCATGATACCAAGGCCCTAAATTAAGTTAAATACAAGTACAAGCGAGTTATTGAATTACAGACGATTTAGTCAAAAGAAATCAAGAGGATCTGGTTACAAAATCATCTTTAACAAAAGTAGATGATTTACAAAGATGATCAAATAACTAGACTTCGTTAGCTTTCAAAAATGACTTCCACACAGAGTATTCGATGCAATGCAAGCTACTGCCCGACACTAGAACCTGAAAAAAAAAAAAAGAGGATTTTGTCGAGTTACACTAACCCAGTAAGAAATTATCTACAAAATCTATATGTAATGAGATAATAAGCATGAACACAGCGAATCAAATTAAATGGCAAATCCAAACAATGCACATTGACACACTTTACAAGTATCATAGCAATTCTTATGCGTATTCACACACAATTACACATACACACTCCTTCCAATAAATTTTCACCCATTGCGATTTTGTGTTTCCACCCCTTGCGTCACAATATACTCCACCCCTTGCGATTTTGTGTTTTCACCTCTTGCGTCACAATAAATTTCACATTCGATTCACAACAACAACCCCACATTCGTCACAATTAATACCGATGCCATAAACTCATTCCACACACACACCTACATTAGCTATTTCGTCACAATTAGCTATAGGACCATAGTAATCAAGACCACTATATCATTTTCAAGGAATATGTAATCCACAAGCCATAAAACGTTCCATTCGACCACATATAACAAAATAAACACCCGTATCACACATAATCACCACAAACATGTAGAGGAAGAAAGAAATCCCTACCTAAGTGGGTTTTGAGCAAAACCCTAGGTTTACCGAGAGCTATACGCTTGAATCCACAAAAAACGAGCTCCACCCAAGCTTATATACAAGATCTAGAGTGAATACAATCCAAAAACAAGATAAATGAATAAAGATCCACAAGTGATTGAGAGGAGAGGAAAAAAAATGTGGATGAGAGCCCAAATATGAGGGCAAAAACACAAAACTTACCCCATGTTCTTCAAATGTAAGATTCAAGTGATTTTGAGGTTGGAAACCCTTGGATCTTGAAGATTTGAGGTTGAGATCAAGAGTTTTGAGTGAGATTGAAGTTGGGTAGGTGAGAAGGGGTGTTTCCACTTTCCAGGTTTGGTTCGTGGGTTTTGAGTGTGTGAAAAATGGTAAAGGGGGTATTTATAGTAGTCAAAAAAACGTGCTGAAATTTGCAGAAAAACACAGCGGGTACCGGTATTGGAGCCTTCAAAATGTCAATTTGGCCACGCGCTGGACACTGGGTATCGATACTGGGCAAGAGGCAGTACCAGTACTGGCTGGACAGAAAAGTGAAAATTTTGAACAGATACCAAATCGAACCTAACTTGGTACCAACACTTCCAAACAACATCACAACATCAAAACTCACATTTTACCATTCTCCGAGTGTCCGATACATAACCGTAAATGTATATCTGTACACCCCCACAAACAAATGTACGACTTTATTAATAATACGATCCTTTCACGCATCAAACGATTTTCAAAATTATAATAATTTTGCTAGTCTCTACTCTAATGATAACACTGAAACATTATTAGTCAAAAATTTTCTCGCAAAACGACCAAGGCTAAGTTCCGCTAAGATTTTTGAATTTTATTGTTTTGACATTATTCAAAATTTTATCGCGTTTGTTTGTTTTGTGCCCAATTTTTATGAATTATTGATTTATCTCGCCAAAGACGAATCGAAAAAACCTTTTTTTTTCAAATATTTTAAAAATATTCAAAAGATAAAGTCTTAAAAGTCAAATACTGTGAAGGGGAAATTACAGAAACCCCCCACAAACTACCACCCGGCCACACATTGCCCCCTCATACTACCAAATCCAACACTTAACCCCCTCTAACTACCAAAAACTGAAAACACAACTAACTCTGTCAACAGAAGTCAGGAAGTTACCTTAATACCCCTCTTTCTTTTGCTTTGCAGTATATACACACATATGTATCACCATCACCGACGCATCAGCTTTGGTGCGTGAGAGTGCAAGTTACTGTGAGATTGTGAGTGCAGGTTCTGATTAGAGCTAGGAAGTTCAGATGCCGACTGGTACCCACACCGACAAGCTTCGATCGTACCTGCCAACTACAAAGAACAGCGGCAGTCCCAATCGGACAATGAAAACCCTTACCCACTCCCGTCGATCGGGATTCCACCTGGAGAATCTGAGATTTCTGGCGGCTGTAATCGACTCCGGCAGCCGTGTACAATCATACCTGTTGTGGATCGCTTCACAGATGGAATGTAAAGACTCAAGATCGGAGGAAAATTTTGGGTTTCTGGGAAACCCAGTCAAGAACCAGTTCAGCCGGCAGCCATGGCTACGTGAAGCACTCCGCTGCTGGTGTTGAGAGCACCCGTCCGAGATGCTTGGGTGAAGTGAAACCCTGTTGTGGAAGTCGAATCACGGGGTGAACCGAAGAAGATTTTGGGTTTCTGGGAAACCCAGTCTAAACTTGAAAATCGGATCTCGAAATCCGACTTGTATATGATGACATCCCTTTCGGCCAACCGAAGCTAAATCCGGCGAGCCGCCATCTACGGCCATGACCACAATCGAGCAGCATCAGCTCCGGTATGGCTGTGTGTAGAACTTTCAAGAGAATTTATACAGATTAGGCTTGAAAGCCCAATTTCTGCATGGTTTAAAGTAGGAATCCAAACAAATGTTTGGTGATTTTACAAAAATCAGATGAAGAAATCAAGGGGAGTGCATTCTCTCTCTCTATTGCTATAGAGAGAAGCTCTCAACCCCTGTTTTTTGGAAAAATAGCTGATGGGGAGTTAAGGGCAAATTAGTCCAACACCTTAGTTCCGTACAAATCTTTAACAGATCACAAACGGAGTTAGTTGTGTTTTCAGTTTTTGGTAGTTAGAGGGGGTTAAGTGTTGGATTTGGTACTATGAGGGGGCAATGTGTGGCCGGGTGGGAGTTCGTGGGGGGTTTCTGTAATTTCTCCTACTGTAAAACCCGGCTTTAAATGACACTATAGACCTTCTATCGGTCGGGATGATGCCACGTGCACAAATCGCATGCGTGGGCGGCAAGGGTTGTTTGTCCCCTTTAACATTAAAAGGAAACGAAAACAGATGAGGCGCAGGATATCGAGCGTGAGCCCCTGCTCACGTTAGAAATTAGAAAGAATCGTCGACTTCGAGGCCCTTCCTCCGCGAGCTACCCCTAACTACGGTCGTCAACCGAGATAAAAGCCTAGAAATAAATCGGGAGGGAGTCGGCTCAGGAACTGCTCGTTCGTTGAATCTAGGGTTTCTGAGGATTGAATTTCCGTTGAAGACTCGAATCACAAAATTCGGTGGGGAATCGGGATTTATTGGTCGCCGGTTCGATCGATTGGTAGGTACACAGATATATACATACACCGGGTACGTATGTATCTATGTCGATGTTATATCCCCATTCTTAGTTATTTGAACTGTCATTAGCTATTTGGTTTAAGTTGATGAGTGAATGCAGTAGAATTTAGTGAACTAGTTGAAATTTATACGTTAACGATACGAGTAATGTACCTGAAATAGGAGCACACGAGCGTGAAAGTCTTTCAAAAACATTCTAAATTCGCGAGAGCAGGGATTGAGGGTGTAACGCGGAGTGAGGATTGAAAGTGGGATGGGAGGATGCTACCGAAGGATTATGTGACTAATCTACCTGATAGTTGTGGTATAAATAGTTTAATGGCATGGTGAAGGAAAAAAATAGTTTAATGGCGGTTGTACTTCACGAGGACAACCAGAGAAGATGCAATTATATCCAGATGGAGATAATCCAAGAGGTTGTTCTCACTGATGAATAAATCCTAATGGCAAGGCTGATTCTCTTAGCAAACTGGACTGGCAGAGAGTGCGTAATGTTCCATTTAAATCGCTTGAATGGCTAAATTTCTGTTTCGTCACAACTAATTTGGGTTCTTTGGGTGACACTGCATTATGCTTGTTACTTGCGTGGCTTTTCAGTGGCAGCCAGTGCTTAAATTGGGACAGTTTACACTGGCTTTAGTGGAACATTATAAGCATGTATGTTGAGCTGCTAAAGTCATGGTTAGAAGTTTATATGGCTAAAGTTGTACAGGTGACTCTTGACTAAGGACGTGGCAATAAATGGAAGAAGAAGAGGAGGATAGAGTTCTGCTAAGCAGCTTGGGTGTCACATCTGCGAACCCGGAAGATATTGAACGCCATATATTAGCAAAGGTTGCTACTGTATACCATACTCATTTGTTAATTTCCTACTAATCACTTTTCGCCTTTTCATTGGGTAAGGTCTTGATTACATTTCCTGCTGAAAGGTAGATATTGACAGTAGCCTAATTTCTTGTTGTTCAGTATGATATCATAGCCTCTAGATTGTGTTCAAGGCATTATCGGGAGCTAACTTAGATGGCAAAGCTTCTTGGTGTGGTTTGGATTCATACCTGTTGTTTAGCCTGTCACTATTGCCCCCAAAAAAGCCATAAATGTACAGGCTCACTCAGTTTTGTCAGAATTCTCTATCACAATAGGTTTATGTGATGGCAGAAGTCTTCAAGCAAGCATGCGTGAGAGAGAGAGAGAGAGAGTACCTGTAGCTGTTTCCACAAGTTATGAATTGATTCTTGCAGGATATAAGTATTCTAGTCATCAAAGAAGTGATCTTCCATATGTTTCTGGCTGTGCCGGCAATGCTGAGGTCCTTGATCATTTTTTCTAGGTTGATAGATTTAGACATTACATGTTATTGGCCTCCTAACGATTATGATTTGCTAAACACTGTCAGAAATGTGTATAACTAGTAGGGCGGTATATTTGTAGACATGCTTTTGCTCACATTTTGATAGTCTTGTATGTACTCGAAAGAATGAAGATGGCATCATATCCATGTAGAACTTGCTGAAATTGTTTAAGCTATCTCACTTGTGTGCTATTACCGATTGTGTATATTGCTCATGGTTTTTATGTTGGACCTTGCACCTTTCCTCTAGGATAGGTAGGAGATACACCTGAATACTTAACATCTGGAGACTAATATATAAATCTCATGGTCCAAAGGAGGCCACGGCTGTGCTCTACTGCCCATTTGTTGTCAGCATTTTCTAATTTTTTGAATTGCAATCTGATGATAGCTGTATCCGATGGCACTCATGGCAGGCAAGAAATAATGCTGGGGACAGTAGTGAACCTGGAGGAAGCAGGGAGGAGGAACTTCTTGGCTGTTCAGAAAACAATGAATTGCTGTCCACCAACCATGCAGAACTATATAGCAAATTAAGGGCTGTTAAAATAGAAATAGACGCTGTTGCATCTAGTGTTGAACAGGTCAAGAACTTTGCAAGTATTGAAAATCACGTCTCTGATGGCGATGATGGCAGGGGAAAAGAAGATGAGGAGGATGATAAGAGTGCTGTCCAGGTTTCGCATAATAATTTAACCCTCCAGCAGGCATTGGCAACTGAGAGACTGAGAAGCCTGAAGAAAACTAAGGGTCAGCTTGAGAAAGAAATCTCAAACTTGTGCAAGAATGGCCCTTCCAAGCTCAATAAGCATGATAGAGTGATACAAGATCTTGTTAAAGAAGAACCAAGGCTGAAATCAAGGTTGAAACAAGTTCAGAAGCCAAGCAAGAATTCAAAAAAGCGTCAGAAAATAGTTTCATTTGATGAAGATGGAGATTTTGACGCAGTGTTAAATTCAGCATCTGCTGGATTTATTGAAACAGTGAGTAATACATGGGTTTTTTTGCCTATTATACTAAGTTGGATAAACAGGAGATCTAGTAGTTGGTAGAAGGGGTTTAAGCGGTTGATTTTATGTTAATATCCTTTGACAAAAGTTAAAGTCTATTGCTATTGTAACTGGATGTTTAAAGTTACTCAAGAGCGTACAAATTATGTTGGAAATATGATGATGAATTGTGAAATTTTTTTTTGGGTCAGGAAAGGGATGAGTTAGTGAGGAAAGGAATTTTAACCCCCTTTCACAAGCTTAAGGGTTTTGAGCGTCGCATTCAAACAGCTGGGCCATCTAACAGGCACAATGTAAGTGAAGAGGATAACAAGAGTGATGATCTTGCTTCCACCAGTATAGCTAGAGCTGTGCAGTCTATGTCAGAGGCTGCGCAAGCTCGTCCCACAACTAGGCTTCTCAATTCAGAATCCTTGCCAAAACTTGAAGCACCCACTCATCCTTTTCAACGACTAAGAACACCTTTGAAGGTTCCTCGATCACCTGAAAAGGAGACTGATACGAACAAAGGCACATTAAGGAAAAGGAAAAGACCATTGCCTGGAAAGAAATGGAGAAAGTTGGCTTCTAATGAGGGAGATGATCTGGACCAATCTGGTATGTTTGGGCAATTCTACAAGTTCTTTAGCTGAACTGTACATATATCTCATTCTTTTCAACTCCTAATCATTGTTATGACTTTTATAGGAGTTGGTCAAGTCCTGAGATGTTGCTGGTGTTTGTTCTTGGATGGCCTTTTGTTTTTACTACTGCATTAGATTTTACTCAACTCCTATTACTTCATTGGGTGATGACTATCCGCACTTATGGACATAATCTAGATATCATATGTATATTCACCTCAAGACCATCATAGTATCTGAAGGTTGCTTTATGGTTGGGTTTTAGAGAATAGGCTTCTGTTTTCTTTGAGGAAATGCTTCTGGAAGTGGGGTCAGTTTCAGGTTGTTACAACAATTCCCTGCAGTCCCTATTGTATCCTGAGTCCTGAGAATCATTTCTATCGTATCCTAGCCACTTTAGACGTAGTTGGAGATGCTAATGTGGGCATATGTTACTCTGACAAAATGGGCAAAAGGACTAGTATTGGTCCGAGTTGGTAAATAGGCTACATAAACCCCTTGTCAGTTAACTTACATTACAAAAAGTATTTCGTCGCCCAAAAAATGTTACTTGTTCACGAACTTGAATATTTCCCAATAACCTCGTGTATTTTGGTTCTGACAGACTGACTCCAAACAAATGCATGCACAAACTTCTTTCTAAGCTTGCACTGCCTATAATTTTCTTGCATATATCTCTTTTGGTTCTGTAATAGTTTTTTGTTGTTCTTTGGCAATAAATTTGTCATTTGAAGGCCATGTTATACAAATGTGTATTAATGTCAGGGAAGATTGTGATGCTTCTATAGATGCAGTGTATGTGTTCCATTTTCGTTTATGTATAGTTTATATATCTGGGAATAGGATGTGGTATTGAACTTGTTTATTTTACCAAAGATGCAAATGCAAATGGTGATGTGGCAACCTCCAGTTATGAACAAGAAGACCAAGAGAATGGTGAAGATGTGGATGGTAGTGAACCTCCTTTCGTGACACTTGAAGGCGGGCTGAATATCCCTGAAAGCGTTTTCAGCAAACTTTTTGACTACCAAAAGGTGGGGGTACAATGGTTATGGGAACTCCATTGCCAAAGAGCTGGTGGGATCATTGGAGATGAGATGGGCCTTGGTAAAACAATCCAGGTCTTATCTTTTCTTGGAGCATTGCACTTCAGTAATTTGTACAAACCGAGCATAATTGTTTGCCCCGTTACACTCTTGCGTCAATGGAAGAGGGAAGCGCAAAAGTGGTATCCAAACTTTCATGTGGAGTTACTTCACGATTCTGCTCAGGATCCAACTGTTAGAAAGAAGCGATCCGAATCTTGTGAAAGTGACTATGAAAGTGAAGATGTAGTTGACAGTGATAGTGAACAAAATTTGCGGTCAAAAAAAAGAAAGAAATGGGATTCCTTGATAAATCGTGTTCTGAGATCACGATCGGGGTTGCTGATTACCACTTATGAGCAACTACGTTTGCTAGGGGGAAAACTCCTTGACATTGAATGGGGTTATGCAGTACTAGATGAAGGACACCGTATTCGGAATCCAAATGCCGAAGTTACTTTAGTTTGCAAACAGCTGCAGACAGTTCATCGCATAATAATGACTGGTGCACCAATTCAGAACAAGCTTGCTGAATTGTGGTCATTGTTTGATTTTGTTTTCCCTGGAAAGTTGGGGGTCCTGCCTGTATTTGAGTCTGAATTTGCAGTTCCCATATCTGTTGGTGGCTATGCTAACGCTTCACCCTTACAAGTATCCACAGCTTACAGGTGTGCATCAAAGGATCTCTGAAGTCTAGATTCGATTTAAAATTTCATGTACTTGATCCGCTGTATTTGAAATTGTTCAGTAATTTGTGCTTTACTCGAATTCATTAAGAACTATGAAAATATCTGAATTTAATTGACATTGGGAAATAACCGGTAAATTAGGGGCCCATTCCTCCTCCAGCAGGTAAAAGTGACAACATAGAGCAAAAAGAGTGTTTTGTTTTTAACCTAAATAACATCCCAAAAGTACTTAAAACAGTTTAAGTAGCACCTTTCACAAAACGTTCAACAGCACAAGATTGTTCATTGTCTAAGTTGAAGAGATGATTTATTGGATGTAACCATGTAGGTTGTTAGATTGATTACCGTCTCATTTCTCACCTTTTCAATATGCCAACCCCTCCCATCGTAAATCACTCCTATTAAATTTGACATTGTGCAGATGTGCTGTGGTTTTGCGTGACTTGGTCATGCCTTACCTCCTCCGGAGAATGAAGGCTGATGTGAATGCACAACTTACAAAGAAGACTGAACATGTCCTCTTTTGTAGCCTGACTCCAGAGCAGCGATCTGTGTACAGAGCATTTCTTGCTAGCTCTGATGTAGAACAGATCTTTGATGGAAGCAGAAACTCTCTTTATGGAATTGACGTGATTCGTAAAATTTGCAACCACCCTGATCTGCTTGAGAGAGAACATTCTTTCCGGAATCCGGATTATGGGAACCCTGAACGCAGTGGGAAAATGAAAGTTGTTGCCCAAGTGCTGGAAGTGTGGAGGGAACAGGGTCACCGTGTTCTTCTTTTCAGCCAAACTCAACAAATGCTTGATATTCTTGAAAGTTTTTTGGTTTCTGGTGGCTACACTTACCGGAGAATGGATGGTATGACTCCTGTAAAACATAGAATGGCATTGATAGATGAATTTAACGACTCGGATGATGTTTTTATCTTCATCTTAACAACAAAAGTCGGTGGTTTGGGTACAAATTTAACGGGCGCAAACAGGGTGATCATCTTTGATCCTGACTGGAACCCTTCTACTGACATGCAGGTGGGTCTGTGTTTGATTCATTTCGGTAATTAGTTTAGTTCATTCTCCTAATTTTACTTGAAGATGAACATACTGGTTGTTCTGTAGATTTACCTCTGTAATGGTAACTATGAAGGTTTTGACGTTTTGTTATAGATCTTTTATGTTCACTGCATCAATAGTGACATTTCCTTATTTTTAAGCAAAAACTGCTTCAGTTCTATTCACGATTTATTTTTTAGCTTGCCTCTGAAAACACCATTAAGTATATTTAGGTGACTTATTGCTTATGACAGGCTAGGGAGCGTGCTTGGCGTATTGGTCAGACCAAAGATGTAACGGTTTATAGGCTTATCACTCGTGGAACGATTGAAGAGAAGGTGTATCACCGACAGATTTACAAACACTTTCTTACCAATAAAATATTGCAGAATCCACAGCAGAGACGGTTCTTCAAATCCCGAGATATGAAGGATCTCTTTACATTGAATGATGATGAAGAAAGTGGGTCTACCGAAACATCCAACATTTTCAGTCAACTATCTGGAGATGTAAATGTTGTTGGGGCTCAGAACGGTGACCAAGATAAGCAGAAATCTGTGAAAATACCAACAGCAAATGCTGCTGCTGATGCAGTTGAAAAAGGGAACGATCCGGAGATTGGACCATCCAAAAGGAAGGGTAAAGGAAAAGCTGTTCTTAGTGATGGCGAAGTTGATGAAGATGCGAATATTCTTCGGTGTCTTTTTGACGCTCAAGGAATTCATGTAAGTTTTGAGTTTTCTATAAAATGCCTTCAAATGAAGGTAGCTTTTGCCCTTTACTGAATTAGCCATCTTTCCGTGAAAGAGTGATTTACTTCACCCACCGTCACGCGCGTGCGTTTACTCTAGTTAGTTTGGAGATTGAAAACAAGCAGATTTTTTGCTAATTTGCGGTCTTTCAGAGGAATAGACATTTACATCACTCAGTCTCTGCTACTTTGGAGAGTTCATAATTGTTGGAAACTGACCATATTATCGGGCTTGCTCTTGTTTGATAATTGAATGTTCGGCTTTTTGTCCACTTTGCTTTATTTGGTGTCTCATGTGTGTCTCTTCAAGACTTAGAAATCACTTTTAAGTATTGTTTCCTATCAGCTATTTAAGTTTTATCCTCTTCCTTACTCTCCAAAAGTGCAAATTAGACAAGTGACTGGTTATCCCATAAATTCTACTTCAGTAGCCTTAACATGCCTTGCACGTTGTCACTGCTTCGCCTCACTCTTTATTCTCATCCTTTTGCTTCAGAGTGCTATGAACCATGATGCAATTATGAACGCCCACGACGAAGAGAAGATAAGACTTGAAGAGCAAGCTTCCCAAGTCGCTCAGAGAGCAGCAGAAGCACTACGCCAGTCACGAATCCTTCGACGCCGGGAAAGCGTATCCGTTCCAACCTGGACCGGAAAAGCAGGAGCCGCTGGCGCACCCTCCTATTTGCCCCGGAAGTTTGGCTCAACCATAAATTCCCAATTGACCACCAATTCCAAACCCATGGAAGAATCATCCAGCAATGGAATTGCAGCTGGGGCATCTGCTGGGAAAGCGTTATCCTCGGCTGAATTACTGGCAAGGATACGGAAGACCCAAGAAAGAGCAGTTGGTGATGTGATCGAACATCAGTTCAGTGTGGGTTCTAGTTCTGGTGGTAGAGAGAGAGATGCGAATGGTACGATTTCTAGGTCAACCAAAAATTTATCTGGGGTGCAGCCAGAAGTGTTGATACGACAGATTTGTACCTTTATACAGCAGAGAAGTGGGAGGAGTAGTTCTGCTAGTATTGTGGAGCACTTCAGGGAAAGGGTGCCTTCAAAGGATCTGCCCTTGTTTAAGAATCTTTTGAAGGAGATGGCCATTTTGGATAAGGGCTCTGATGGGTCTTCTTGGGTTTTAAAGCCAGAGTATCAACAACAGTGAAGTGTTAAACCACAGATTTGTAGGTGATCTGTTGTTTCTCTTTATTGCATATGTCGAACCAATTGTTTTGGAAACCCAATGAAAAAAAAGAAGAGTGGGAATTGCTCTGGAGCTGCTTCAGTTTTGCTGATAGCAGATTTTTGAAGTGGGTTGAATTTCCAAGATGAGGACACGAGCGAGCCCGCTGCTCTGGGTTTTGCCCCTTCTCTATTTTTTAGTTTTGCTATTGCCTTTCTGCTAATATTATCAAGGCGTCACAAACATAGGTGAATGGCTTATGCTGTACAGATTTAATTTAAGGCGTATGCCTCACCGATTTTGTAAATCTTTTATTTGTGGATAGAGGGTGAAGGAGATCAGAGTTAAATTGTTTCAAAATGAATGAAGCCCCGTTGTTTCTCAGTCACCCTCTGGCGAGGATCGGATACTTCTTTGTTTTCATTTCCTAAACCAGCAGAAAAGGAAAGTTTCTTTTGGTTCATTTTCTCATTCTAGCTTTCCCTTTTGCAAATCCAAGATGGAAACCTAGCAGTAGAGTTGTAAACTTGTGCGCGAGGTGAGCGTGTACCGTCCTGTGGTGACCAATTACGGTCTATAGAACTGTCGCATGAAAATTGTACATCATCGGGAAAATGAAATTGGGATTAACCACTTATTGTAGTGAAAACATAAACAGTGGGTTTAAACTGAGTGAATGTTTCCAGTTTAGTATGCTATCGGTTTTGCAACAAGAATACGGAAACAGCCCTTCCCAGGTTCCAGACTGGAGAGCAATTGGTAGTCAAGTAGTCTTCTGAATTCAAAACGAAATCCTTTCATTGTATGATTCCACTGGATTTTGAAGCATTTTGGCAGGAGAGATTCCATTCAACCTCCAGCCCGAAGCAAATAACTAGACAATTTTCCTACCTCACTAAAGTAAATCTAAATTTACTAGCCCTTGTACTCTGAGAAATGAATATCGAGTGAAAGAAAATTAAAAGTGAGACCTTTTGAATAAGATTCTAAGATCTCTCATTATATTAGGTTCCCCTTGATTTGCACAACCACCAGAATAGGGGGAAAATAGTGACGGGCACCAAAGGCATTCATTGACCTACAAGCACAATCGATTCCAAATATAGCTCTGATCTAAGCACGACACACAATACAATTCATCTCCAGGGTTTTTGTGCCAGACAAATTGGGGGAAAGAAATGAGCTGTTAGCCCAAATGACCATGGTGATACATTTTTGCCACAATACCTAAAGCAGTGTTAAAGAAACAAACCCACAGAACTACCCGTGATACTTGAATCAGGCTGATTTAACCAAACTGGGTTTATCTTCGGCCTAATAGATGGGGCCGCCCCAGATGTGTTGGTGGTAATTTGCATCAGTCAACTGAAAATCAGAAAGAAAGCAATATGCTCATCCGAAAAAATGGAGGGAAATAATTTATTCTCTGTTACATTTTAGATAACACTCAGAAGTTCAATCAAATTAAAAGAAGCATATCAACACATTCCAGGATAGTCATATCCAAAAATCGAGGATTTGGTACCTTGAATTCTCTTTCATTTGTTTGATTTTCTTTTCTTTCTTGCATAACAGCAAACAAAGATCTCAATCATATTCATGACACACAATTAAAATGCTGCCCATCCAGCTGCACTAGTCTTTGTTGATGCTGATCCGGTTGTAGAAGGAAGGTTCCTCTGCAGATTCCAGAAAACAAAAATGAGAAACTACCCAAGGATACACAAAGAAACTACCCAAGGATACACAAATCCGAGAAGCTCTTCTGGGTCAAAAAGATGGTAAAAAATGACTTGCATCAATGAGAAAACATGAGATTTCATTGATCCTTCGGATAGGAGTAAGCCAGTAATTTGGCCAACAAAAATTCCAACTTATCAGGCAAAGATAGCACATATGAAATTTGTTTGCACCAACCCACATATTACATATGCACGAGATAAATGAGTGGAGCACCCATATTGTTCACAAAATTGCTATCGCTCTTTCATTCCTTTTCTATTTTCTTTTCTTCTTCGTTTTTTTTTTTTTTGGGGGGTACAAGACCACAAAACAGCATGCTTCCCCTAGATACCCACTTTTACTGGTTGCTGCATCTTGAAGCTAATATAAAAGCAGACAATAAAACCGAGGTAAGGCACACTAAATTTCAGCGTTGACAAAGCATGCAATCCATATGAAGTCATTTTGAGAACGACGACAGTTCGAAGGATAACAGGAGAACTCTGAAGACATTCTGTAATCTGGTATTATGTGTGTACCTTCATCTAATAAAATTGCACCTAATTGCAGAAAAAGACAGAATGCCAAATACAAACACCTAGTGCAACACGACGCGAGCCGGGCCGGGCCTCGATTCAGAAAGATGAAGGGCCCAAAAGTCTAAATAAGGGCTGAAGGTCCACAAATACTGGGATACTTACAATTAATAGACATACTGAATCTCTGCATTACACTAGATGTGATGACGGTGCATGAACCATTAGAACTCTCAACCATTAGAAAAGGATTTTCTAGACCAAACAGAGCGATTATATGTCTACTCCAGTCAGAGATAATTAGGTCAGCTAGAAGAACTTTTTTACGATCTGTCTGCAAATAAAATTTCGGGCAAGGTATGCAGGAAGACAGTGGTCCCAAGACCAGAGAAAAGTGAAGAAGAAGGTGTGCAGAGTGATGGTGGAGCTTACAGGAAGTTAATTAAAATAACACAACTTAAGAACAGATGGCAGAGAGGAAATAGAGAAATACCTCTAGTTGAGAGAGATCTGAAAGAGGATCAGTAGATCGTCTCACATTCTCCTTGGTCCCCTTGAGACCAACACCATGACTTGTGGAAGTCATCCGAGCGGCAACAGGATCATTAGGTGGGGGTGGTAGAGGAGACCTTATTTTTCCACCCACAACAGGTGGAGGGGAAAGGCTCAGAGCTTTAGGCTTTGCCGTGCCAGATGGCCCTCCAGATAAACCAGCAGCTGAAAGCATGCCAGTACCCGCAGATGGCTTATTCTTCACATTTATTCGGATGGTTTCACCTTCCTGTATCCAAAAAACTGAAAAGTTAGATCCACCTAGAAGCAAATAAGGCATCAGTTTGATCCTGACACAGTCAAAAATAATTGTATCGAACACTGCCTATATGATTTAACAGATGAGAGAATCTAATTTGTTTTACTTCGTAATCACATGGGTCAACACACAAATAAAGACGTTTGTAGAATATAGGAAAACCTCTGGCTGAATCAAGAATAGTATCGATAAGACACCAGGCATGTCACTGATGAAGATAAGAAGAACTTCTCTTGTACACATTGGCGACAAATCAAAATGACGGGCTGCAATAGGAGCCATCTTAATTAATATATAGCATCGTCGGTCAATCAATTATAATGTGACTCGCCTGATGTAACACAATTACCCAAACAATCATTTCCAAGGTATCACTTCTGGTTCTATCACCCACCGTGCACTTTACTACTTACAACGAGCATTGGCTAACCAACTCCAAGGAAATCATGTCTACTATGACATGCATATTTTGCTTCCAAGGAATAATGTGTCTGATATTATGTCGTGATAGACAACAAATTCAGTTCTCTCTAGAATCCGGTTACTTCTCATTACAAAGCCAATCATTAACAAATCTTTACCCTTGGAAAAACAACCAATCAAACTCCAAAACACAATTGCTGCCAAACCATGAAATGTGGAGAAAAATAAGACCACCAGAAAGGATTTTTGTTCTCTCAAATAATTCAATCAAGTTCATGGACAGAAACAGTGAAGCACCATTATAGTACTGCAATCCTGGATGGGATATTTCAGTAAAACTTGGATTGGAGTCCCCTCTGTCAAACCGAAGATCTTATTACTTGCCAGAAAATTAAGTCCTATGTGTACGTGTTAAAAGGTATACCTATACGTGAAATACATGCACACACTCTTGAATCATGTGGCCCATATAATCCCGGTACAACATTAGCCAGAAGTTGAACACAACGACAATAATACAGCTTACATTACTGTCAGCTACTCAGCTCTTCAACTTAACATGGAAGGAACCTAGAACCATTCCCTTCATGAATTTCTTACTCAAAGTAATGCTCAAATTCATGTTAGCCCATTCAAGTGATTCATATGCAAGTTACAGTGGTGGCTTAAAATGGCCTAACACACGAGACACACATTAGCAACTCGGTCAACATCTATATAAAAGTGGCGTAGGCGAAGCTATTGACTCGTGGAGTAGGGCAGCGAGCTCCACAACAAAAGCGAAGCGAGCCGCGCTAGCGCAAATAAACCTTAAAATGGCCCTTCACTCTGCACTCTAACTCTCGCTCTCGTGAATTCTGTATTTTGAGATAGTCTTGTGTATTATGTGAAAACACATACAATTAGAAATCTGCAAAGAATACCAGCAGAATTATACCTTGAGTCTATGATTCACAGCGGGATGAATATCAATCTGCCCATCCTCACTCTCCTCCTCCTTCTCACCCTCCCTCTTCACGTACTTCTCATGATCCGACAACGCCACGTTGAAATCAAACGCCTCGTTCCTCTCCCCAAACCCTAGCCCGATGAAGGCGTGCTTCCCCCTCCCGTCCTCGATCCTCAAAACAAAATACCTGGACGAGTCGAGCACGGGCTCGACGGAGGCCTCGCGCTGGCCGGGGTAGACGAAGCAAGCGGCGAAGAGTTCCTCTCCGAAGGCGGCGCTGGGGTCCTCGAGGCGGATCTCGCAGCGGTCGTGGCGGGAGACGACGCGGAGGCGGCCGGTCCAGATCTTGTCGGACTGGAGCCACTCGCCGCACTTGTAGCCGCCCGAGGTGGACCGGGGCGGGATCTTGAAGACGGAGACCTCGCGGACGACGAGGAGAGTGTGCTCAAGCGATTCTTCGTCGTCTTCGATCGACATTGGGCGCGGTTGGTCAGGGGTTCGGAGTTCTGGTTTGGTGAGGAATGAGTTTATAGAGTTTTGGTGCGAGAACGCGGAAGCGTGGGAGTGACGCCGGTGGTAGTAACGCCGGTGGGACGCGGGGTTTAGATAGATAGATAGATAGATAGATAGAAGGAAGGAAGGAGGTAGTGGGTAGTTGTCAATATGTGCTGGAGAGACGTGGGACGGAAGCGTGTTTTTGTTTTTCTTTGTTTTTCCCTGTTTTCCAGGAAATATGGATCGGAGCGTGTTTCCAAATGTCAAAACTGTTGACGGTGTTTATCTATTTTATACTATTATTATAGCAAAATATTAAAAAGGGGTTGAGACTTATTCAGAGCATCTCCAACTCAGAGCATCTCCAACCTACTAAAGACTCCGTTCTCGAAAGGGAAATAAGTACTTATTTTTTAATAATGTAATTTTAATCTAAAAAATTACTATGTGTTTACATAAATAATTTTCTATTAATATGGATCTTATTTGATAGCTCTCATTGAGATCTTTTATACGGTTCAAAAAAAAATATTTTATTTTTCCTTCAAAATTTGGATTTACGAGCTTGATTGTTTTCTTGTAGTATACTCCATCCGTCCCGATTTGTTTGTCCCCTTTTTGACTTTTTGAGAGCGTTTGACCTCTCAAAGAATTGTCTATAATTTTCAATTCGTAACGTTTTTAATATGCAATATGGATCTTGTTTGATAGATCTCAATTAGTTTTATAATACAAAATCTTCACAATCATAAAAAAAATATTATAAAATGTAAGATATAAGTATATTTTTGAAAGACACGAATTTCGAAAATTGGACAACAAATTGGGACGGAGGGAGTATTTAATAACACGGGGCTTGTTTTAAAGATAATATATTCGTACTTTTTCAATAATATTAATGATTAAAAGTTGAGAAATTTTCTTTTATATCCCTTCGACTTTAACCAAAAATTCATTTTGGTCCTTCACCTTTCAATTTCGGCATAAAAATACTTCGACTTTCCAATTTTTTCAATGTCATCCTTTAGGGATATATACATATATATACAAAAAATAGGGTGTTTGGATCAAGCACCCTACACACATCGGATGCCGTTGATTCCCGCATTAGCCCCCTCATTTTTTTATGGAATTTTTGGACGGCTCGGATTGGCTGTCTGATAGCCGGAGACGACCTGGTGCGGCCGTCGGTCCCTGTAGCGGGACTCAAAGAAAACGGATTCCTTCTCAAGGATGACATTGAAAAAAATTGAAAAGTCGAAGTATTTTTATGTCAAAATTGAAAGGTGAATGACAAAAATGAATTTTTGGTCAAAGTCGAAGGGATATAAAAGAAATTTAAAGTTATATGTGAAGGCGTAAATCTCCAACCTCTCAAATAGAGGATCGTCCCCTAAATATAGAGGACCATAACCCATCCTCTCATCTCAACAAGAGAAGAGATATAGAGGATGGATTGGAGCCCTCCCCTACACCCAAATGAAGTTTTAGAGTATGGGTTGGAGATGCTCTAATAACTCCGTTGAGGAGGAGGAAAAGAAACGAGTGCAATTTTGTTCACATTACCCTTCCCCTTATTGAATGAAATGGTGTCGGTCTCACCACTGTAATATATTTTTTTGTAAACATGAAACCTATAAAATAATAAACATACGCAGATGAAAAAGATTAAAACTCTTGATTTCCTAATGAGATGCAATAACCTTAACCAACGAAGCTAGGCTTAGTTGGTAACGTGTTGTGAATTTATGTACATAGATTATGGAGTGTGGATTTCAAAATTCATACATCCCGATACACGATTGTGTCTAAGCCATCCAATGCACATATAGTATTTCGTAGGGAAGATATGAGGGCTACACACATCGAACGGTCCCACCGCAAATTTGTATTCAAATGGCTGTATTTTGATGTGCGACGCAAATAGCATATTTTTGTATAATACAATATTCTTAATACGATATCGATCGACGATCAGAGCAAACATGGGCCCTAAGCATAAAATTGATTGAACGAACATTGTATGAGCATAAATTGTCGAGACAAAAATGGAAAAGGTCAATGTTTGATTGCTCATTTATTTTACGACCAACACAATTGGAACACCGATGTCCGATGATCAACTTTTTCATTGTCTACCAAATATGGGCCCATATGTAGATTGTATGAGTTATTATGATTTAGGGTTTTTTTACTCAATTAATAAATAGTCTCATTTATTAACTCAATAGAAAATCTATTTTTTGTTTCGGAATTCTAAATATAAGGCGTAGTTATCTTAGTATCATTTATTAACTCAATAGAAAAGCTATTTTTTTTCGGAGCGGTTTCGGGGACCCTTAAAAAAAACCCCAAATCTTAATCTCATAGTTTCTGATCAAATTTTGATGATCCGAGCCGTTCAATGTGTTCAGAACGTGATTTTAAGGGTGTCCGCTTAAAATTGGCAAAAAAAATAACCGGGAAGGGCTTGATTTAAACAGTTTTTTTTATTGAACCATTCAATAAAGTTCAATAAAAATTATTCGGATAAAGTCATTCCCGGTCATTTTTTTTGCTGATTTCTTAAGGGTACTTTTAAAATCACGTTCTAATTACATTAAGCGGCTCGGATCATCAAAATTCAATCGGAAACTTGGGGGATTTTTTTAGAGGTGTTTTTAAGGATTCCTGAAACCGCCCCGATTTTTTTTTATACAAATGGTCCGACGAGTTTACTAACACCTCAACTAATATTGGAAGGTTAAAGTCCAATCATATACACATGCAGTAATTTGTAGCTAATTTCCGAGTTATCAAATTCACTAGTACTAATTTTTTGGCTTTCAAGTAGTATATCTCGTTAGACAATTCTACCCCTCTCATTCGCAGTAATTACGTCGAAAATCCCTATCCTTTTACTCCTTAGTCGGACAGTAACGTAAATATGCACTCGTCCCTCCTTAACTAGGGTTTTTGTTCGTGGGTTTTAGGATTTCCAAAGACGAGAAGAATCGGCTCTCTCTGGTAAGCTTCTTGGGGTTTTCTCGCCGTTCGTCTTCATTTCATCTTGTGATCCTCCGTTTTCATTCAAACAAGTAGATGTAGACCGAAGGAAGCAGGAGTTCTTGCTAGGAATTGTGGTGTTTGTTTTGAATATATAAGATAAATCCGTTTTCATAGTGGATTTATTTATCTGTGGTTGCAGCAGGTGAACAATTTGACAGAATGTATCTTCAGTTTTACATAAACGAGAAGGGTGACAAGGTGTACACCACTAAGGTATGACATCCCGCCTTGTTCTTCCCATATGTTTTTTTTTAATAACCGGATGTTCGGGCTAGTTTGCGCGCATCTCGACTTAATCCGGGCCTGGAGTTAACTACCGGGCAAATCTCCAGTGGCCTTAAGTTTTGGAATGTTTGGCCTGATTCGAACTTGTGACCTCTTGGGGGCAAGCCCTTTGGTTGCTTTCTCATACGCACTTGGCCAAACCCTTTTGGGGTTTTGTTCTTCCCATGTGTTGCTTTGACGATGTTTTCACTTATCATATCAGTATTGGAGTTCCGAACTGCCTTGTGTCTATTGTCGTTCTGCTAGTTCTTTAAGCTGTTTTCTTGTTGGTTCGTTGAGAAGGGATAAAACCGGGTTCTGGTTATGTCATTCTTCTGCTTGAGGTTTGAGAAAAAAGGGGTTTTTGAGGGTGAGATGTGTGCAAAATCAAGGTGGTGGAAATATAGAATGAATACTCAAATATTGGACAATCTGTTTGTGTCTATATTCCGAAGTCATGGAACTTGATATTTTAGCTCGGATCATCTGGGGGGTCATTGGCAATGAAGTGGTTTGTGACTTCTTCATAGATGTGAACATATCAGCAGAAGCTTACAAAGCTCAACTGTGATGGTCACTAAGTTGGAGTATATGTTAGTTTAAGCCTAATGGTGGTGTTGAAACACGGTCCAAATTGGATATGGCTATCCTAACTGTTAGAGAAGGCTTTTAGAGGTTCATGTAGCATGGCCTAAATGAAAGTAGCTTGTTTTTTAATAGAAACATCTGTAACTCTCATTGGTTCTTGCTTGTTGAAGAATGTAATGGAACCAGTCTTTTTTAAGTACAATTAGATTGTGGATGCCTAACCTTGTCAACATACATTTGAACTATAATAAAAGATCGCAGAACAAAAAGAAAGAAGAGCATTTATATGACTATCTAATGACAATTGACAGATATAATACACTTTTTTTCAACTATTCATAGATGCTTGAATATCTTCTGCCAGCCTTGAAGAGTTGTGTAAAACGTTGTGAAATTGTTTGGTTAGCTTGTGTCCAGATCCTGGAAATTGGTGATGAACCCTTATGTTAATCTTTGAAAATGGAGTGTGGTTTCATTGTTGTCCCAAAAACTTGTAATTTTGCTATCGTCGTGCTTACCAATGTACTCTTGACTCGACTCAAAAGAGTTTCCTCTATTGGTAATGGATATTACTCCCTTAAGGCTTTTGTGAAAACACTTTTTCATAGCCTTTGCTTGCAATGCACTGAATTTTTGTAAGGTATTGTTAGCTATCTCTTGGTTGGTTTAAGCTGATGACAGCTCTTCTTCCTCCTCCTCTCTATATAAAAGGTCTCGCATTTTTATCGGCCAGTTTTTTATGCTTGGGCTTGTTTTATCTTACATATTTAAATTGGCGTACTGAGATTTGATTTGATTCCTCTGTGTAGAAAGAATCGCCCCTTGGATTGGCTACACAATCTGCTCATCCAGGTATTTTCTCTTTATTCATTTTGCGTTGAACTGTGGATCTTACTACTTCCATTGAACTGTGAAGTTTACTTCCTGAAGATTCATGGTTCTTTCGAACCTTTGGATGGAGTACTAACGTAATAACGAGTCGAGCTAGTTATTGCTATCTCGGTCTTTCCCTCTCTCAACCTCTCGTGGTTTGGTAGCAATAGCATGCCTTGTGATTGAACCCAACAAGATGCTTATAACCTTTTGTAGATTTAAAGAAACCGACTACCTCCATCCAGCTCATCTGGTTTTGGAAGTTTTGTAGATTGGTTTCTTCATTGAAAATAAAGCAGTACCAAGTTATTGCGAAAATCCTGCCTTTCGCAACTTACCGTAAATCAATATGATTTCAGAGAACATTTCCTGGGGTTGTTCTAAATACAGATCGGATTATTGCACGTATGTGGCTTGGGTTTTTCACTAATGTTATTACCAGAAATTATCATAGATTGTTTATCAAACTGACGTATGTCTCTTGGGTTTTTCACTAAGGTTATTACCAGAAATTATCATAGATTGTCTATCAAACTGACGCTAATCATGGTATTGTAACACATCCACTCATTTCATTGCTGGGTTTGGTAGTAAGACTATTTGGCGGTACCTACCCTGCTATCAATGCCATCTATGACCCATCCTTGCCCTCTTTTTTCACCTCCTCTTCTTTGGGTTTCTCTTCTCATTTATGCGTGGTGGTTTTTTTGTGTCTCGATGCTACTTAATGATATATTAATGATTTTTACCTTCGTAAAGTACTGAACAATAAAACAATGCAGTGCAAAACCCAGTTTCTCCAATAATTGATCTCCTTTCTTCTTCTTTTTTTCCACTGTAGCTCGCTTCTCTCCTGATGATAAATTTTCGAGGCAAAGAGTTCTCCTAAAGAAGCGGTTTGGATTGCTGCCGACACAAAAGCCAGCTCCAAAGTACTGAGCCCTTTGGTGGCATGTTGATCGGAGCATTCTTACTACGGGGAGCTATTCAAGATCATGCCAGATAGTGTGGAAGTGTTTTCCTTTTAGTAGCTGTCAAACTGTATCAGTATCAGGCAGTTGTGAAATGTTGGTGCTAAAATCAAACCAAGTGTCAGAGATTTCCGTTTAGATTTGTTGCAAGTTTTTCAATTGTCTTATTTATGCCCAGATTGAGCCTGTAAAATCTTATTTCTGCTACATTGTTGTGGTATTCACCTGTTGACATCGGTGCTCAAGGATGCATTACTGCCAGGACCTAGGTGTTGGCCTGGTGGATAAGGCGTTACCTTAAACTGTTGCACGACATGATGACCATTGGAAAACTTACCTTTCTTTTCCCCTATTCACCTTTTCCCCCTAAAGAACTGAAAAAGTAATCGCTTCAAGCGCAGTTTCTTGGTCTGGCTTCTTTAGTTGCCATGCTTTCCAATAACGACATCAATCTTGCCGGCCTTGTGGGTGCAAAGTTGCTGGATGGATGACTTATATTGCCTGCTTTTTTACCTTTTGGAGTCCCAAGTTTGCAGGAGCATAGGAGAAATCTTAAGTCCATGTTTCTCGCAGTATAGCTCTACTCATTTAGTCTCCATTGCGGGTTGAAATGCCCAATCTCAAGGAAATCTGGTTTACTGTGATGGATGCCCAAATGGCATGGCACTGATGTACATTGCGGATTTTTTTTTTTTTCACTCGATAGAGATTAGTAATTTTAATATACTTGGTTTTGATATGAGATTTGATTTAATTTATCTCGACAGTTTTAAGTAATCAACATCGTTTATAAAGATGATATCTCAGTTTTTAGCGAATAGTGGCTTAAAACTGAAACCACAATGTAGTTCAATGGTTTAAATTGGTATGGTTCTATGAATGTTATGGTCTCGTTTGATTCTCCAGATTCACGTTTCTTAGGTATTTATTGATTTACAGTAAAATTGAACCAATCCGGTCAATGCTCAACCTGTTAAGCGTACCACTAGAATCGTAACTAATGTGGTGGTGGGAGGGGAGGCCTTTACCCTAATGAGTGTTTTCCTTCCTTTCCGGTGATGATTTTTTTTTATTGTTTTCAAATAATCCCTTCTTTCTTATGAGGGTTTTCCTTTCTCAATCTCAGATCAGGGAGATTTTTTATGTTTTTTATTTTCTTTTGGCTTCTACTTTATCATCAATATGCCGTTTCAGGTTTTGATAAATGTGGTGATGATTTTTTGGAAAATGTTAGAAATGCATTGATGACGGAAAATGTGGTGATGATTGGTCTTTTGATGAAGCAAGGCAGAGGCGGAGGTAGTCCGATGGCAAATCAAATTGGTTTGATTGACTTACCATTAGTGTGTGATCTTACTCTACGGAAATGGAGTCGTTATCGAAGATATTAGTTATTATGAAGTTGATCGGTCTAGAATTTGTGATTTTCTTTTTTATTCGTGGATCGGCGAATGTAGTTGCACGTACTTTGGCAACCTATAGTTTGCGAGGTTTTGATATTAAGGGCTCATTCGGCTTAATAAGCTATTTGGCTTATTTTTCGTCTTTAATCAATTTTTTTTCACATTTGTTAGTTTTTCGTCAATTTTTTGAGGATTATTGCTTCGTCATGACGAGAAGAATCTAAAAATTTAAAAATTACGATTGAAATCCATTTTTTTTGAAAAAATTGACTTATTGACTTATTTTCATCTTTATACAAAAAAAATTCATATTTTGATCGTAATTTTTTACTTTTTAGATTCCTCATCATAACAAACCAATAATCCTTAAAAATTCGACGAAAAACTAACAAATGTGAAAAAAATTTGAATAAGGACAAAAAAATAAACCAAATGGCTTATTTAGCCGGATGAGGCCTAAGAAGTTGTTCGGCTAAATAAGTCAAGTGACCTTTTTTTTTTATTTTTTATCTGTATTCAATTTTTTTTTGCATTTGCTAGTTTTTCATCATTTTTTTTGGGATTATTGCTTCGTTATGATGGGAGAAATCTAAAAAGTAAAAAATTACGATTGAAACCCAATTTTTTTTAATAAAGACGGAAAAATTGGCTTCATAATATTCGTGGGTGTACTGAGAATTAGAGGTACTCCATCATCAGAAAGTCTACAGATAGACAATATGTGCATAGATCGTGCACAAATTTCAATATGGGGCCAATACGGATCCCACACAAATGATTCAAGCTGTTTATTAAATGTAAAACATTTTTTAAAGGTTACCGCAAAAAATCAGCTCAATCCGATAATTATAAATGCTCGATTCAATTTTCTAACTTTTCATTCAGATTTTAGAATAATGAAAAGTTAGACGATTGAATCGAGTATCTATAGATATCGAATTGAGTTAATTTTTTGCGGGGATCCTCAAAATGTTGTCTTACATTTAATGAACGGCTTGGATTATTTGTGTGGGACCCGTGGTGGACCCCACAATAAAATCTGTGCACAATCTGTCTATGTGTATAGCAGGGCTGCTCCATCATACTACCACCCTATTTTTGATTCGGCTATTCAGGGGTGTTTCACTTTCCCTTTTTTTTAAAAAAATATTTTTTCAACAAAATTTTCAAATTCAAATATAATGAAAATGAAAAATAACTTTTTAATTTTTTTTGCACCGTATAAAAAATCTCAATGATATCTATCAAACAAGTTCTATATTGGTAGAAAAATTATTTACGTAAACACATAATTTTTGTACTTGAAATTAACTTCCTTTTCTTAAAAGTTCTGGAACGGCCTCTCAGTAGTCACTTGTCAGTGACACTCACAGTCACAAAGAAGAGTCGAAGCACTAGTCGTTGTGGCGCAGAGACTCGGAAGCCTCCATCTCGGTAAGCTACTCTCCGAAGATCTCCGCACAGTCTCGCGTCGAGATGTAATCTCTAGGCTCCGGAATTCTATAGTCTCAAAGTGATTATTGCTTTCTCTTTGAACCAGGGATGGCCAGAAACTTGGGATTCCTGGTTCTGATTCTATGCACCACATTGGTCTGCGAAGCTGCCGTATTCCATCCGATCTCGGATGCGCACCGACCCGCCGCATTAGAGCTCTTCACTCCGGTCGATGGATCCTTTGGAAGGTCGTATTACACCACCAACCCCGCGATTCAGGCCCCGTTTGGCCTATTTTTTGTTTGTCTTTCCTAACTTTTCGTTCAATTCACGTTGAAGTTTTTAGAATAATCGTTTGCCTGGACGACGAGAATTGTTAGAAAGTAGAAAATTACGAACGAAATCTTGACGCGAAGAGTTTAAAAAGTGGACACTGACGAACAAAAAGCAGAAAAAGGTTTACGGAAAAAGTTTGAAACAACTGTTTTTTTCCTCCCCTTTTGTGTTTATAGAACTACCTCTCTGATGTCTTTTGGCTTTGATTTTGACATGGTTACGCAGCAAAACGTCCTTTTGGCTCCTCAGTTCTTGGAGGTATAGGGGGCCACTGTTTCAGTCGACAGTCACTTTGTGCATATATTGCCAAATGTTAGGTCTGTCTCCAATTCTCCCCGCCCATACCACCAATGATTGGGGACTAAATGAGTTTTGTTGTTATTGTTGTTTAGGGTGTCTTGTCTGAATTATTTTTCAACTCTACTTTAGTTTTTTACACCTTCTCACACCCTCTTGTTGAGACAAATGGTTGTTCCTAAACAATTTGACAAAAAGCTAAAGAAAAGATCCGTATACAATTTGAACTGTCTTTAAGACAAACTAATTTAGGCCAAATGCACCCTAACTATCTTTCTTTCTATTTTTGTTTGATTTCATGGTTCTTCGTGTCTTTGTATTTTAAGCTGAATGTGGTTGTCCTTGATTCTGTGTTTAGTGAACTGATCTTAATACACTTGTTTGGTACCTGGTTTTCATTGCTCCTTTTAACAGCATTTGAAAGTAACTATTGTCATGTCATATGTTTACAGCTTGAAAGAAGCATATGAAGCTTTAAGAACATTTGAGATTCTTGGAATTGGGAAAGAGCTTAATATAAGGGATTCCACTTGCCCCTTTGTGGTGGAGACTCTTGGGTCTTCGTCTTCAAATTCATGGGATATGTTCTATGCACTGGGGGTTAATAGGCTACTAAAATGCGAGATTAATGAGGAAGTTTACGCGGTAACTTTATGCTTTTGCACTGATAAGTTTAATACAGTGTAACATTCACTTGTTTGGGTAATTTTCAATATTAGATGCTGATAATAGATTATGTTGATTTTTGTCTTTTTCCTCCTTAAGGGCATTGCTTCAAGACTAAAAGCCTACGTAAATGATGCAAATTCATTGCTCGACTTCTACTACTCTATTGGAAGTTTGACGCTTCTTAAGGTAGTACACTGCAACGATTTACTATCAATTTCCAACATTGTTCATGTAGCTTTTGAACGGACTTTCTTTTTCCATTGTTTTTTAAGATATGGTAGATATCCTTTGGCTGTTAAATAACTTAACTCTTTTCTTTATCGTTCATGGAGCCTTTTTTAATTCTGTTATCTCCATGAGGATTTTAATATGATTCCTAACCATTGTTTTCATTCTACAATACTGATTTTATACGCAGGACCTAACTTCTGAAATTGATGTGCTTCTAGTCGATGCTGATGGAATTTTTCAATCCATAAAGGTTGGTATCAACTATCAATTGCAGAGGGCAAATATTGGATATCCTTCGTGTTCTAGTTGTGGGATGTGCGCTTGTGCATGTATTTGTATAAACATTCCATGTCTTTCCTACAGTGCGAACGTCTTTTGTGTATATTGAATTTATTTTCAAAGCTATTGGTAGGCGCTCAGCCAAAGTGATGGTAGGTGGCGCTATAGCTCTAACGACCCTGCATCATCGAGTACTTCTGCTGCTGGTAATGATCTTCCTCCAATGTGTATGACTATCATGTTCTTCTGAGTGTGTTGCCTATGATGTTTTCCTGGGTTACTTAACCTTCTTATTTCAGTATTTGGTACCTAGTTAGTTTCTGGCATTGAGTTTTTTAAACTCAAACCGTTGCAGGAGCAGCGCTTCAAACACTAGCTGGAGTTGTCTCGTTAGCAAGTTCTGAGATTGATCAGTCTCTGGTGAGTTGAATTTGTCTTAAGTTTATGCTTCGGAAAACATGGGTGTTGTAAACATCAGAGCAGCATTTTGGTCCTGTTGAATTTATGAAAGGAAAAGACATGGCACTTTGGCCTTTTGATTTTCTGATGTTCTAAAATATTGTGCTTTGGGTTGTTGCATTGATGCTTACCGAACAGTTTGTTTACTTTTAATATGTCATGTGATGGTAGTAAAGTCATGCTTACCTGAAGTGTTGAATTCTTGTCCGTTTCTCCAGAATGGTTTGACTGTGTGTTTTATTACAAGGCTTAGCTTATCATCATAACATTGGCGTCCATGGGGTTTCATATGGTAATTGCTTAGTATTTGTTAGAGCAATTTTTGGACTTGAAAACTATATTCATTAAGGATTTCTTAACATCCAGTCTTCCTGGAAAAAAGGGAAGAGATTGATTGTGTGTATATGTGGTTTATAATGTTGCTCCTAGGCTTTGCAATGAGAAGAATTATTGAAAGTTATCTTCTAATAGTCATACTGGAATTTATTAGGGCATCATCTTTAGCATCGGTGCACCTGTTCAAGCTATTAGTCTTAGGTACTGGTAGGGTAATCAGCTTGGCTCTAAGCCTTTTGAAAATCCAGAAAGGATGTGGACTTCTTGCCTTGTCCCTGGCAAAGGTTTTTTCCCCTACTTCTTTGGGTTCTATATGTAGTCATTATTCCAGCCCTTTTGGGAATTGTATTTGGATATTTTCGAAAAATGGATTTGCTTCTGTCTCGCAATTAAGTTGTTATCAAACAGTTCTTTTGAGAAGAAAGAAACTGGCTTCAGGGATTTCTAGCTTCGCTGCTTCAGCATGACAGAGCTTATTTCCTAATGGAACGAGCGTGAGAAAAAGGTTCAGGAAGAAATCGTAATCATCTTATTTCTGATTTTAGAAGCCCTTTCCTGGAGTTGCTAATACTCTTAAATGCTTTAATTATTTATGGAATACAAATCATTCATTTGTATCTATTATGCGGCATGCCTTGCAACTCCTCATTAAGGATATCTTACCTATCTTGCAACTCCATGATAAAGGTATGATCAATGGAATCCGGATTATGCTAAAAAGTGCCTAGGATAGTTGAAGTAATCCTCCGAACATCCGCAATATATTCCTCCAAAGGTTTCCTGCTGTATGACATCCACATCAACTGAGACTGTACTGGGAATATGGATCTAAAAGTCAAGAGGGTAAACAAGGCACCCCTATGGGCTATGGAGGATGGTTTACTCTCTTTCGTAAATACTGCCTTTACGGCCTGCTAGTCTGCATTCGAACTACGTTACCACTATGTTGCATGTGTGACATTGAAGGGAGAATGAGAAGGGGAAGGGATACCCCATTGCGATGGTGGATGGATTGAAGTGTACCCCTCAAAATATCCACTGAAGCTGCCATTTTCAACTAATCCATTCTTTTCTCGTTTATCTACCTCTGTACTTGTCTAGATCTGTACCTGTCTCATATTTTCGTGCTGGAATCTCATTTATCTACCTCAAAAAGTTAACGCGATTTTTTTGTTTTCATGTTTAAAACTGACAATTCTTGTTACTTTCAGATCCGAACTCTAACAAATGATATAGTGAAGCTCTTTGACAGTATTGAGAAGTATGGTATGTTTATTTGTTGCTTTTTGTTCGTGATTTGTTATCATGCAACTTCAATGATGTTCGTTGGATTTGTGGTTGTCTATTAGTTATAAGGTTTGCTTGCTCAGACTGTAGTGACGTAGTGTGTTGTAATTTGGACTTCATATACTGAACAATCTACTCAAGAGCATATAAATCATCTCATCTCATCACTTCACGGAACATTTCATTTACTAATCGTGAATGTTGATTTAAAGCCATATTTGATTTTTCTAAGTTTGGTTTTAATCTGAATGTAACCTGCTGTCTACTGCAGATGACGGGGCCTACTACTTTGATGAGAAAGTTGCTGATGCGCGTGAATATCAGGGTCCTCTTTCAGTTACTTCGCTCGTAGTTCGAGGGCTGACAGCTGTTGCTTCAGCTACTTCTGGAAGTATAAATGTGCGTGGATGCTTGCTCATTTGGAGTCTATTCAGTGCATTTGTTAGACTTCACATATAATGGATTTACTGGCATACAGTCTAAAGCTTTTACTTTGAATTTTCAGTTGCCAGGGGACAAAATATTGGGTTTGGGAAAATTTTTTCTTGCCATTGGAATTCCTGATAGTGCCAAAGGCTTTTATAGTCAAATTGAGGCATTAGCTTGCTTGGAAAGTAATAGGTAACTACTTGAAGGATTTCTATCTTGGCTTTCAGTGGATATCTCTGATTATTGCTTTTGGAAATGCAACTTATATTGCTAAAACAAATACGGAGTAGTATCAATGATTTGCGCCGTCGTCCTGGAATTTACTACATACTACTAAGCTTCATATGTTTTTATACTTCCGTCGTATAATTTCTGAAGCACATTTACTCTGTTGCAGGGTTTCCATTCCCCTGATTTTATCTCTTCCAGCTACCGTGCTTTCTCTGACTAGAAAAGACCAGCTCAAGGTATTCATCTCCGTTTATTTTCATCTCTCTTTATTGATTAAGGTGCTAAATTACACGGATGACCGAACCTTATGTGAGAGTAAAGCGTTTTTAAGATCTCAGTGAGATGGTAAATCCCACTTTCTGTCAACATTGTTAACAGGGAAACTCTGACACGTGAGGTCTTGTCATTTATTAAATCTCAGGGGCTCATGGCATTAAATGAAAACCTTAAGGGAGGTCCTGTATTACGTAATTGGTATCAACTTATTTGTCAATCTGTCAATGTAACATTGGCTATTAGTATATTATCTATTTTGATTTCCTTCCTTACTGCATGTCTTAGATATTTATTTGTGAATACTTCATCAATACCAATATTATTTCTGTTTGTGGCCTGGTAGGTGATGAATTGGCTATAGAAATTCACTTATCTTTGCGCTTTCATTATCATAATATTGATTGATCTGAAGTAATATATGAGCATTTACGGGGAAACCACGACCACACATTTGCAAACGTCAAATCATATCAACAGGGGACTGGAACAAAATTAGTTGTTTTGAACAGCCCTGATGTTAGCTGCAGTAATAAAAAACCCGAACCCCTACCACACCACACCAGAAGAGGGAAAAAAATGGTCATTTCCAGGTGTCTTGGTATGTGGATTGGTTGTTGTTGGGATTTGTCCCACATTGGTTAATTATCTCCTCCAAAACTAGTATATGAGCCTGGGCGGCCTCTCCACTCTTTGCCAATTGGTTTGGAGTTGGATGCTTTAACATGGTATCAGAGCTAGAGTTTCGGAGAATTTGATCCCCCTTGTTTGTGCCATAAGTGCACCGTTGTTTGTTGTGATCCAAGTGTTATGGATCCTTTGTTTACCTCTTCACGTGCGAGTCAGGGGTCGCACATGAGGGGGAGTGTTGGGATTTGTCCCACATTGGTTAATTATCTCCTCCAAAACTAGTGTATGAGCCTGGGCGGCCTCTCCACTCTTTGCCAATTGGTTTGGAGTTGGATGCTTTAACAGTTGTCTTTGATATGGTAAACCCACAAAACGAGCAGCATCCTGTGGGTTGGTCCTTCTCATAGGTACTTGAATTCCGTGTAGGGACTTGTAGCTCTAAGCTGTCAGGTGTCGATCTACCTCTTGAATCCTTGATAACTCAGCAGAAAATGTATCTTCCCAAGACCTACTCTTTCATCTTTCCTTAATGGATCGATTGCAAGTGTTTGTTGCAGTCAGTTGGTATATCGGTTTAGGTTATTGCTATATCAATTTTCATCTTTGTTGTGTTTATTATTTTATTTAACTTTTTTAGTACTGTTTATGACTTTCATTCTTAGCTTATGTGCTGCTATTTAATTCTCATATTGATAACTTCGGGCTTATCAGGTTAGGGTGACTACTGTATTGGGATCTAAAGCACCACCTCTGTCAGTAAAACTCAAACAAGCTTTCAATTCTGGTTCAAAAGATGCTTCTATAATCGAGAGCCAGGTGCTGCCTGGGCCCTGGACTGTTTTGATTTCGCTCAGATGCACATAAGCAGTATATGGCATCAGTTGTCTGAGTTGTGTCTTTATGATCTTGTCATTTCCTTGACGCAGGAACTCAAATTTGATTCAGAAAATGATGCCCATTTATTGGATGCGGTACTAAAGAGTGTTGATGTAGGAAAATACCATTTTGTATTTGAGGTAATCGAATTTAACATTTGCATTTTTCCCCTCCACGCTAGCTCATGTACCAAATGAGCCTGATGTTCATCTCCTTTCTATTTGAAATCTCTTTTTTCTTTTCCATCCTGCTTGGTAGATTGTGCTACATAATTCAGAGAACAAGAATATTTATGCCACTGGGGGCCGAACGAATGTGCCAATATATGTCACAGGAGTTATCAAAGTTGACAATGCAGAAATTTCAGTACTGGACAGTGATCTTGGGAGCGTAGAAACTCAGAAGAAGTAAGCTACTATCTTTGTATTGAAACTGGATTTATTTGTTTCTTTTCCTCCACAATTCTATCCAGTCCCTAGCCTCATTAATTCTCCACTATTGTGCTTTGCCGATTTCCCTGGAATGTGACGTGCTTAATTGCCGATTTCGTTATAGTTTCAAATCTAATAACTTTCTCTGAACTATAAATGTCACTTGTAATACTAAGGCAGTTTGGTGTGAGAAGAGTGCTTCTATTCACAAATATGACTCACTGATCTTTTAAATTGTCCCATTTCCTTTTATTGATGCTGTATTCATTACAAAGTCAACTTCAACAGATTAATATCTGCATCATGCTATGCTTTTTCTTCAGGCTAGATTTACCTGGAGAGACGGCTCTTTCTTTATCAGCAAATCATCTACAAAAGCTTCGTTTGTCCTTCCAATTGACCACTCCTTTTGGGAACCCCTTTCAACCACATCAGGTTTGTATTCTGCTTTTGCTTTGCTTCTTTAGTAATGTCCCTCCTACATTAAGTTGTTGAAACTCTGCTTCCTTGCAGGCTTTTCTAAAGTTGAGAGATGAGACCCAAGTTGAGCACATCTTTGTCTTGGGGAACTCTGGGAAACAGTTTGAGATAATGCTAGTTAAGTCCCTCCAGGCGATCACATTCCTTTTTACATATTTTACTCGAATGAAACCCATAGACATAGAGTCGCTTGTTGGGATCTAACGAACTTTATCAGTTGAGCAACTCACAGATATACTGATTAGGGACGCCATAATTATTAATTGCAATGCATTCTGTTCAAAGTGAACTGAAAAGTGAAAACTGAATCGTGAATTCGCTAAGATAATTACCTAACGTCTGTGGTTAGATGAAGTTGTTTCCTTATATATTTTGCATTTTTTCTTCTAGGATTTTCTCGGACTGGTTGATAAGTTTTTCTATCTTTCGGGTAGATATGATATTCAACTTACAGTTGGGGATGCTGTCATGGTAAACACTGCCTTTCCCTCCTTGAATTCTTGTATTTTGTTTATTCACTTGTTTTGTGTTTTCTTTGGGGTGGCGGGGGCCGGGGGGCCACATGTTGTACTCACATTTTGGTTTTGTGTATTTTTTTTCTTTAATTATAACTCTTGTTGCTTACAGGAGAATTCTTATTTATTGGAGCTGGGCAATATTGATTTAGATCTCCCAGAACCACCTGAGAAGGCTTCCGGCGCTCCTCCACAACCTGTTGACCTTTATTTGAGATATGGACCCAAAGCTGAGATAACTCACATCTTTAGATCTCCAGAAAAGCGTCCACCTCCAGAGCTCTCTCTTGCCTTTTTTGCCCTTGTTCTCTTGCCAATCCTTGGATTTGTGGTTGGGGTGAGTCTTTGATGTACAGTTCCTGACCATATTCTCATCTTGGACAGACATTTCTGAATTCTAGTGTCCTTATACTTCTGAATATTACCATCTGAGGACTTACTGCATGCCCGGTAAAATTGGCGGAGCCCAATCTGTTTGCACATTTGTTGAGTTCCCAAATGGTTTGGAATAGTGATACCACCTTCCCAAAAACATTAAGTAAAAAGGAAACAAAGAAGAAAACGATAAAGCTCGTTCTTCCTCTCTTTGGGAGGAAATGGACTCTAGTGGTGTAAACATATTGTCTGCTTAATCTAACTTCAAACTCTGCAACCTTCCTCTCTTTTGTTTTGTGCTTCTTCACCTCCCTTCCTCCCCTTTCCTCTCGTTCACTATTCTGCTTAAATGACAATTTGTGTTTCTATCATTTTGAACTCCCAAACTGCCTCGTGGACTTGACTTATGGACAGCTACTCACATTGCATACTTCTTGAAATATTTTGACAGCTATTGCGTCTGGGCGTGAACTTGAAGAACTTCCCTACAGCAACAGTATCTGCCACATTTGCTATCTTGTTCCATCTCGGCATTGCGGCAGTTCTCTTGCTCTATGTGCTTTTCTGGGTGAAGGTCTGTCTCTTAATTTGCACTCATCCTTGATCCTTTGTTTGGAACATTAATTTACCCTTTATTTCATGGCAGTAAAGGTTAAGCAGTGACTTGAGTTAATTTCTAAAAGACTTGGATACTAACAAGCATCCCCACTCTTTTTCCTGCAGTTGGATCTATTCACAACGTTGAAAGCGCTAAGTTTCTTGGGCATCTTCTTGATGTTTGTTGGGCACAGGGCCCTTTCTCACCTTGCCTCAGCATCAGCCAAGTTGAAATCTGCCTGAGAAAATTAGAGTTTTGTTTGCAAGGAATAGCTTTCAGAATGAGGAAATACAACATCTGTAAACCGACATGTGGGACAAATCATATTGATAAAGTTCTGTCACAGGATACAAATGAGTTAGTCAGAAGGTACATCGAAACGGAAGCTTCCTTCTTCTAGGTCCTTTTCTTGGAGAGATGACTCAAGATTAGGCTTTTTCATCTCTATGGAGTTGTAGAGAGTAACAATGGGGAGATTTTTCTCGTCAGTGGCTTGAACTGGCTTTGTGACTCATTTTTCAAGAGGGACCTGTGGTCTTGGAGCTTCTGTCGACGTTATTCTGGAGAAATTTTAAGCCTTTTCCTCTCTGAGAAGAACCAATTTACTGTTTCAGTGATCTAAGCTGGCTTCTTCAAAAGTATTTAAAGGGAAAATTGGAAAGAAACTTGCACTACCAAAAAAGAGTTGTACCTTCAAATCAGTTATACTAGAGAGGTTTCGTGTGTGACGAGTGTTTTTTTGGTTCAGTGTGCGTAGTAGAAGTTATCATGGAGTAACATTCATCAGGAATATATATACTAGTATATTTTTTCCGACCAACCAGAAAATGCAGATATTATATATAAGAAAAAGTACAATAAAAACGGACACTACTGGTCCGGAAATACAAGAAACAACAAATGAAAATAACAAAACAAAACAAGAAACAAAAAGCTGCATGGAATACAATAAAAACGGACACTATTGGTCTGGAAATACAAGAAACAACAAATGAAAATAACAAAACAAAACAAGAAACAAAAAGCTGCATGGAACCAAATGCTGAAGCCGGATCCATCAATCACTCGTGAAGGTGGGTGAAAAGACCAAGAGGAGAGGCAAGGCATGGGAAGTGCAACTCTTGAGATGACCCGCCGCACCGACTTGAGCTCGTGCTGCAGCAGACTGAAGGGTTGAACCTGCCACAGATGCCGTCGAACCGCTCATGGCCCAAATCCAGTTCCAAAGATCTGGCGCCTGAGTTCAAAAATGATGGGGAGAATGGGAGATCTACCCTCCTTACGGAGAGAGTCCCAACTATCTCACATCCACAGGGGTGAGAGCGTAGGAGGAGGAGAGAAGATCATAGGAGGAAAGAGATGGGAGAAGCCGACTGGGGAAGGGGAAATCGGAAAAGGGGGGAGGAGGAGAGAAGATCATAGGAGGAAAGAGATGGGAGAAGCCGACTGGGGAAGGGGAAATCGGAAAAGGGGGGCGGCTGAAGAAAAGAAATGACCTAACCCCTCCTAACCCGATAGTTGGTTGGTGGGGTTTTCACACAATTGTCCGACTATTTGGAATAGGTTACAAGAAATTATTATACTATAATTCGTTGTGAATTCTTTAGTCCCAGAGTGAATGACCTGCCAATAGAGAGGATTTTAGTGGATTAGACACTCCCGACAATGAAAAAGTGGAATTGGCTCCGACTAGACTCGCAACTCGAAGATGCGAGTTCTGGTTTGGCCGTTTAATAATCACTAAGTTTGACTCTCTCTCCCTCGCGCCCCCTCGCTGGTGTGATTAGGAGTTGGAGGTGGGAGACAATTAGCCAATTAGACATTTGATTGATGAAAACCACAAAGAAATGGAAAATACTTCTTCTTCTTCATCCTCTTCCTCTTCTTCTTCTTCTTCTTCTTCATCTATAGGATCGTTGACCGGCAAGAAACGTCGAAGAGACCAAGAGTCATCAGTTTCCCAAAGCCAAGCCTCTGATCACGCTCTCTCACTCGGTCTCTGTCTTCCCTTTTCTCTCTGTTCGATCTCAATCCCTCAACTACGCACTAGTAATTTGCAAAATTGTTGTTGTCTTTGTATTGACCTAACAAAAATGATCGCTTTTGAGACCTAATAATTTTGCTGTGCGCAGAGGAGAGTTTGACGTTTAGCGATACTTTGGTTGCTCTTCGAATAATGCGCGCTCAATTTCCTCACCTCGACAAGGTTTGCTTTCAATCTTACCTTTTCTTTTTCTTCTTTTTGACTTCGATTTTGTAAAGCATGTGTCTTGGGATAAGAATAAGTCGAAACTTGAAAGCGGTCAGTTGTGGTTTTAGGTTGTTGGTTGATTCCTTGATTTGTTAATATAGCATCGGAACAGTAGAACATATGCGTGATGACAAAAGGGAAATTGACCTAACAAAAATTTCGTACGATTGCTACTTCTGGAGTGCCTTGAATCCCGGTCTTTTTAATCCAATTGTAGCACAATTTAAAGGATTGTGTTACTAACAACTTTGAACTTGTGAGATTGTTGGCTTTCATTTGGCCTGGGTTCTTTGAGCAACTTAGTGACGCCTGTCGGCCCTGTCCAGTCCAAGTGTGGAGTTTTCAAGTGATATTTATCTTTTTAATGACTTTCTTGGTTATGCTGTTGATTTGGTTATACAATTGATTGAATTTTACATTTTTTCGTTGAGACTTGCATGTCTAATGCCACGCAAAGCATTTCCATAGTATGGAGTCTAATGCTGCTTTTCAAAGTTACAGTTGCTGTTGTAGATCATGTGGTGTTGTTTTCTGTGTGTGTGTGTGTGTGTTTTCAGAGGTTGCTTGTCTTGGCCAATTAACTTTTCTGTATGTTTTAACAGTACTGGGAGGATGCATGTGCAAATAAATGTTAATCAAGTGTCTACTTTCTATTTTTAGCTAAGGGGAAAACCACTTAATCCTCATTCATCTTTAAGACCTCCCTTAACTTTTAAAATGAACACTTTGAGTCTTTGCTTCCATAATGATTGTTTTTCAGAAAAGATGTTAAGTAATGGATAGTTCATATTTTTCGTTTATTTTTTTAAAATTTCTTAACTATGTTCTTTTTCAGGTCTCAGTTCAGCCTTTTATTTTGCGATCACAATTGTATAGCAGCGTAAAGGACAGAACTCAAGTGGACAGGGAACTAGAGGTCTGTGACATTGAAATTTTGGAATTTCCTTTGGTCATATGGCAAACACTTATATGATGTTGTTTTTACTGAATTTACGAAGAGTAGCACAATGTGGAATGGATCCAGAGTTGTCAAAATTAAGTAGCTACAAAGTTTCGTAAGCTCATGAGATGTGCATGCTTTATGAAAAGTTGTTGAGGGTTTTAACAAGAGTAGATATTCGGTGAAAACAAGTGTAGGTATTGGGTACAACGGTGCTACGGGAAGCTCCAAATGAGACAGGTGTCATGGAGGGAGATAAGTTTTTTAAATTTATTTATGTTACTCCGTGCCATTTGGGGCTTCTTATTGATAGGTTACAACACATAAGGAGTAGGACTTACGCAGAAGATTCCTTCTTTCTGCTACTTTGTTAAATATTTGTTTGGTTCTTATTCTTGCAATTGTCTCTCTGCTTTGGTTGGAAATAGCTGTTTCACGTTTTCAACTCCTTTGCTGGAGAGTCATCTTTGTTCTACAGAGGTCTTGGGACTCACATAGGCTCTGTAATTTGTCTTCTATCTATTTCTGTGGCAGTTGTTGAGGAGGGAAAGAGTTCTGCGTGTTTTCAAACTAAACACTGGGCAAGATGATCATGCCATTATGTTTATAGACGACTATTTTAATCAGGTTCGTGGTTTTTGTTTGTTTTTGATGTCTACTAGACTCAAATGGTTATGATGTGTTAAGTCAATTTTCTTGTTGACAAAGCGCACCTAGGGTATCATATCTTTCCTTTGCAGGTTGGATGTTTCTGAAAATGAACGTACATGTGTTGGTTTTGGTGGTTTATGCAGATAGATTTAAGAAATGGAAGCGAACTAAGAATATTTCTTTGGTTATGACGTGTGATTCTAGATTAAGCGTGCTGTGACAAGAATGCAAGCAAAAAAGCAAGATGATCTTGTAGTTTTCGAGTGGTTCAAGACTTATGTTCTCGATTCAAAGCTGGAAACGAGTATCGGACATGAAGAGCTTGTGAGTGATTTTGATTTAGGCTCATGTCATTTCTTTTTATGCAACTTTGAGAATTCCAATTTCAGCTGATGCATTAAGTTTTGACTAGAAGAAACTCCTAGATATGTTTTATGGAATTTGCACATGCTTTTGTTGTTTCTATATGTTATCCTATGTGTTCTTCTGTACATCTCTCTCTAACGTGGTCTGCTCTCTGTTTTCTGATAGGGCAAAGGTTTTGTGAGTTGACTAAGGGACCTACATTATCACTTGTCAAAAACAACATCCATTCATTCAACAGATATTACCTAATGTTGTTCTAAGTATGCCCCTTTCTGACATGGGTCTAATCATAGGTTTCCTTTTTGCTGATAGTCATAGTCTGTCTATTGCTTGTGTGGGTTATGACTTATGAGCTATGTCCTTTCTCTCATCGGTTTACAAGTTTCATCCTTGTAGTTACATGTCATGATTAACGCCATCACCAATCTTCACTTACTCTTATTCTTTTCTGAGCCTCGTTTTTGAAACACAGGTTATATGCTATCCTTTGGGTGACAGTCACAGTCCTATTGTTTAAGTAGTAAATGTAGTACGGCTGTGACTATTAATTGGGGAGTAGGGATACATGAAGTTGAAGAAGTTAGTGATCTAAAAATCACTCTCTTGGGATGTTATCGTTTCAAAAGGATGACACTGTTCCAAATAAGGGTTTACATGAGGAATCATTGTCAGTGTTTGGGACTGAGATTTTCGTATGCCATAAACTTTTATTGGGCTATCGCATTTGTTGACCTGTGATTTCTAAAGCGTTGATGTGTTATTTATAAAGGACTTTTTTATCTACCGAGTTTCAAAGTAGATATGTTTTAGATGGAAACATATAAGAAGTGTTTATGTTAATGCTCTGATTTTTGCTGATGCTCTGGACTATCAATGAAGGAAGCATGGTAATGTGCACATAAATTGAATTGGGTCTCTAGGCTTGCCCTCTCTGATGCCATTCGGCTTTAATTTGGAGGCATGGTTCCGCAGCAAAACAGATATAGGGGGGCCACTGTTTCAGTGGTATTTTGAGAGCAGCCACTTTGTACATGGGTTCTGTTGTTGTTGTTGTTCAAGTGCATCCATCTTATTTCTTATTTATGAACATGGAGTGGTACTCGAGCCATTGGACTTTCATTCTACAGTTGCCACATAGAAAGCTAATTCATAAGTTGAATGTCTTTACATTTATAACGAACATCCTTTTCACATGCTTGGATGTTTGTAGGTCTGATTTGTTTGTGCACTTATTTATTTTTGCATGGCTACTCTGTGGTCCATTGCAGTGTTCATTTCTATCGTCAGGGGGAAATGTGAAGGATCAACACATCTCACTGTTAATAAGTGCTGGCCTTCTCGTAAGTATACTCGGGATTCTTACTTTTGAAATTCAGTGAGTGCAGCTGCTTGAATTGTGAGATCTTATGTGCTGGAATGTTTTCTTCACCAAATTGTCTGGGTTATAAATTTGGAAAGCTGGCATATTTGCATAATCATGATATATATCTGTAAGAGTATGCATGATGTAGGAATGATAATGTCAGCCATGTGTCATTGGTGGTTTCCTTGCCGCATTGTGTCAATACCAGTGCCGTACAAACGCTACCACACCTAGATAGCACACACACACGCACAAGCGCACGTGGCAATCGTAATGAGCGCACTGCGTGTGGCTTGACTGAAACAAGTGAGAGCAGCTGCATTTGACATGTATGCACCAACAGTAGGCGTGAAGTCTCTCCAAGCCTATAACCTTTGTGTTTTGGCCCTAATGCATGAGTGCTAGTAATGAGGCTATGGCATGAGGAGCTTTAAGAGCACATCATGCTTGAGCTTTTGACCTTGGCCTGGTGGTTTCAATTTTGTGGGATCCTTGTGGTAGCTGGTTGGGTGATAGAGTCCGGAGATAGCAGGGGTCAGCACTAAAGAAGAACTCCCACTTTGCGGCATATATTTTCTTTTGGGCCTGCAGAGCGAAATGAGCATTTTGTTTTTGATAGACATTCTTGGGCATCAATAGATGCTAGAAGATGCTGTGTTGTCTGATCTTAGATTATGAATATAACAGATTCATCTTATAGTGATGATGTTTTTCTATCCATATTTTATTGGTTTGGGACTGGACTTAATATTCTTTTATGACGAAAAGAATGGACTCGTTGAAGAGGCAAGCCCTTAGAATTAAAGCGAAACTTCTAAAGGGCCTTGAAGTTCTATGGAAGCCTCTTTTCTTGATAATGTTGTAAATTTGTGGCAGGCCTAATACACTTGCACATGTAGGGAGAGAAATGAGGATTGCGACAAGTCACTATTTGTAATTTCTATAGACACTTATGATAAAAATTGGCTCACTTGACTCATACATATCATATTTCATCTCGCTTTACTCTATATCCACTTTACTCCTCACTATGTACAAATGACTGGATTGCACAGGGTGTAGTTGTGTTGGATTGTGTCCCACATTGCCTGGACAAGCCCTCTCTATGCTGGTTATAGGGCCCTAGCTTCCCTCTCCTTAACACCTGGGTTTTAAGGAGACTTTATGGGCTGAGCTTTTCTAACATGGTATTAGAGCTCTGGTTTGGGCCTTTCGTTGGTGAACCGTTGATTGTTATCCGGTTGCCACGCTTTGTGGGCCAGGGGGTGTGTTGGATTGTGTCCCACATTGCCTGGACAAGCCCTCTCTAGCTTCCCTCTCCTTAACGCCTGGGTTTTAAGGAGACTTTATGGGCTGAGCTTTTCTAACAAGTTGAACCTACCTGTATACACGTACAACGCCTGCATTACTCCTAACCTATGTTCGTAACTCTCCATTTGCATACAAGAGGCCTAGGAGTACATGAATGCTTCCACAAGAGTCTTTAGTTTCTACATGTCTGATTTTGTTTTGTATTTTCCTTATGCATAGTGGATCTTGATGGTTCCCTCTCTGTTACCTTCCATTCTAATGCTCTGATCTACTTTTCAGACTCGGCAACTTATCGATCCAAATTTGTACTGGTTTGCAATTCCCAATATTGGATCGCTACTCAAGGGCCTGTCTCAGGTAAATGATTGCTTGTGGATTTTCTTACATGTGTTGAGCGGTCATCTAGGGGCCTTAGCTGGGGATTGGTCAAGCTTTTAGCTTTTGTACCCACAGAGAAAATCACCAAGCTTAGAAAATGCCCTCTGTGGGTCAGGGCCACTTACCTTTTCTTTTGATTGTTCCTGTATCTACGTGTCTGGTGCTGATAAATGGTCTAACATGACTACCTTGGGGGATGTAATGTATAACTAGCATGTGGGCAGTTATTACCAAACAAACAGGTGGGAGTATAAGGCAAAATGTCCAGAAAACTTTGTAACAAACTCTAGTTAGCTGTTCCTTGCATAGAAGAAGTGTCGCTGATTGATGTACAAACCTACAGGTGTTTTCTCAAATAGTGGTTTTTCAGTTTTTTAAACAAGAATTGAAGGTGCTTTAACTAGGAGTTCTGCTAGGCTTTAAACAGCTTGCTTACTACTTCTTCATGGTCAATTAACAAGAAGCATTTGTAAAGCATTTACTTTTTTTCTTTTATGATAGGGAAGAAAGGAACTCCTCTCTTTTCTCAACCGTAGGAAATACAAGGAGATGATGTTGGCTTCTTTGGAGAAGAAGAACCTTCGACTGTCTCCACTGGATATGAGATTCCATCTTCGTGATCTTATTGGTTCAGGTCACCTCAAAACCATCGAGACACCTAGTGGTTTAGTTGTTCGGGTTGGAAAGGATTAGCCCAGATAGGACACCGGTGGAAGCTGATCTCACATATTGCATTGTTATTCTTAATTGCTTGTCCGATTTCAGATGCGTTTTAGGTGCTTATGCTTTGGAATGCTAGCTTTAACAGTCCTTTGTGAGAGCACAGCGATGAAGTTTAAGTTGTGCATGTATGAGATACTAATAATGAATAGATGCAAAATGACATGAGTCTTTTTTTCATTTTCATTTGTTAATTCAGTATGGGAATTATTTGATGACCTCTGTCAATATAATTTTGGAATTTCAGTTCTCTCTAGATTACTGACACAGTTATACATATATCTCATTTCTTGGTTCTCTCATTCACTTTGAAGGAACTCCAGACTTCTGTACTAAGTTGGTATGCCAATAAATGCTGGGAGTAAAGGGTCATCACTTTGAAAAAGGAGACACAAGGGGGGAAAGTGGAAAGGGCAAAACAAATACCCTTTGCTAAGTTCTTTTTATATCCTTTACAAGTTCTTTTTAAAAATGGGATATTATTGATCAATGATAGGAATTGTTTATTGAACATAGGGATACAAAAAATGAGAAGTTTGGCAAAATGTAGAGAATTAAATACATACTTAAATGAGTACGAATGCGAAAATGGGGATGGGCGACTTGGAAGGAAGATAGTTAGAAGAGTTGGTGCGAAGTATTCAGTATCAAATTCTAGGTTGGGCAGCACTGTTTTCTTTCTCTCTATCTTTCTATCTTGTGTTTTTATATACTTTGATTTCTTTGAGTTAAAAGTATTGTGGCACAGTTAATATTTTGGAACGCGAAGAGTCCTCACCTTTTAGCATGATCTTTAGTTGACATTAAAATCTCGATAGAAAGGCGCGTGACTGTTCAAAATGTTTTCCGAACTTTGTAAGATGACTACAATGGCTGCTTTCTGTAATCTCTCTATCGTCATCTTTTGTTGCTGTTTTTAATGGCCCCGAGTATGACAAGTCAACATAGGCTAAGCTTAATTTTACAGCTAGCAGTTGAATTATTGTTTCCCTTATTTCGTTGTTCTTCCATTATCATCTCTGCTAAAACCTGCCCCATTAGTTATTCGATCAAGTAAATATTAATTGAACAGGTTTATTTGGTCATTTCGTTGGGCGTCGGGAAGGGATTACAAGAATAAGTTGAATCAGTCGGGGGATATTCAGCTAATGATTAGAGGGAATATGCTACCTTAAAAGGGTGAGCAGTAGTGGGAGTAAAGGAGATTGCCGCGATCACCATTAGAAGCAAATTAAGCTTGTTCTTTGTCTTTTGTTGTTGAATACTATATGTTTCGTATGGTACATTATCAGCTTCTGTTAGCGTATGTGCTCACGTGTAATTCCATGGATCTCAATCTTGGCATGATTTATAAATAGCAAAAACTATCATACAAGAAACATTGATGTCATCTTTTTAAACAGATCTCCTTACTTTATTCGACAATTAGATTTCACGTATCTGTGACGTATACTTGCTACGTTTTATTTTGTTTTTGTGTATGACAATGATTGTACAAATCCATATAATTGCTTGGAAATTCAACTTATTCTTGTAATCCCTTGACAGCTAATTTGGGACTGAGTCAAGGAAGGGACAATTCAAATGGGTTAGGGATGAGCATGTAGTTGAGATTCTTGAGAATACTAATGTCTTGCTTCTTCCCTGCAGGTACAGTTGCTGCTATATGGCTTAAGCTTATCTAAGTAGTAATTGTCTAATCAGTTTCTTTGGTAGTTTATGAGCATCTCCGAGCTGCATTATTGCTGCAATTATATGTTACTTGTATGTTACGTGAATCCTTCTAAATGTGCAAAATACTTGTGTTGGACACCTGGCACTCGACCAACGGTTTGAAATCCCTGTTGACATGTTTAGTTGGACAGTAGTTGGCAGATGTGTTTTGTTATTCGAGTTTGCTACAAACTAGGCACAGATCTCCTATAATATGTACGATATGTCCATAAGGTACCTCTTAAATTACCAAAAACCCGATCAAACGAATCAGTTATCCTTTTGGATTGAATATCCTGGCGTGTCTCCATGTCCTAGAGATAGAAACGAGATGAACACGACGCTTACGCTTAGACATCTACCCGCACCGAACACACTAACCTGAGTATTGTTGTACTATCTTTAGTGACTTGGAAGATGACCTTGATGTTATGTTTCTTTAATTGGTTTTAGTTTAAATATACCATGATTGCACAGTATAGTACGAGGTCACTGAAATCTATCAAGTTGACCTGATAACTGGAAGATTAAGGAAACATCCAACTAACTGCAAGTTGATTTACAGGTATAAAATAATAGCGGTCCAGGTAGTAGTAGCTGGTTACTTGATGAGAAACACAGAGAGAGGCAGAGAACTGATTACATCAGGGTAAATTAGCGGAGTCCAGCCATCATTCGACAGGATCCTCGGCTCTTGCTCTCAATCCTCGCTCTCGCGGGTTTTAGTGGTTTGTTATATTTTTGAAAGACGCGTTACGTGACTAACGTCGAGCCAGTACTTTGTTGGCTCCGGCTTTCCCGTGAAATTATTATTATTCTTTTCCTTGGTTGTAGTTTTATACAAAAAATGACATCAGAATCTCAGACTAGGATATAGATAAGGGAGCAGAGAGAGGTTTTTTTTATTTGATTGAGCGTTATTTTACGGTATTTTTCTTCTTCTTTCAATCAGCATGTCCTATCATTTTCTGGAAAATAATTGATCGATCTACATCCGTTGTTGCAAATTGCGGCGATGTTTTTGCTTTGATGATTCACGGGTTGTGTCTTTTATTATCAAGTGTATCCATTATTTGATTTGAAGCAGGGTGGGTACCACGTGGTGCCCACTTGGTGCATTCTGGCCATCCATTTCGGTTTTGGACAGCATGGATTTGGAGAGAGAAAGAGGAGAGAGAGTGGTGGGGTGAGAGGAGAGAGAGGGTTTCAACCTAGACCGTCCAACATACTTTTGAATGGTCTTGATGGGCTGCTCTGGCACCACGTGCGCACGGCCACGTTATTTCTCATGATTTTGGAAACATTAGTGAACAGAGGAGGTTTTGTTGTAGAGAAAGAATGGGTTTGGTTAGATTGGGCTTCCGATTGCAAGCTAGGTCACATTAATATTACTATCTGTCGGTAGGACTCTCTGCCCTCGCTCTTAATTCTCTCTCTACGCTTTTGTACTCATTTCTTGTTCTCATGAATTTTGGGATGTTTTGGAAATATGATCACACGCTGTCATTCTCGCTTTCACTCTCACACATTCTCAGTTTTGCAAAATTTAGGGTTTCCAAGCAATAATTGGAAAGAGCCATCCAATCCGCCTTGTTTGTATGTCATGACTGATGACCCAATGTGGGTCATCCATACCAAAGTTACTGTTAACTTTTTTTTTGTTTTCATCAGCAAGTTACTTCAGTCTCCAGTTGTCTAGATTGTTATGTCGTTTTCGGCGGTTCAGATTAAAAAACGAATTCTTCTTGGAAAGAGTTAAGAAGAGTTTGTTTTTTATTCCGGACCATTGATTGCCGAGATGAACGGTTCGGATGCGCCCTGTAAGGCGCTCTATAAGAGAGCTGCTTCGGTTGCGGTCATAGATATATCACCATAGACGTAGGTTGAAATTCTAATTTTTAGGCTTCGTTCAGTTGTTACGAATTTCATATTTGAAAATTAAATCAAGAGAAAATCTAGTGCAGTAACGTAAACAATTTTTTTCGGCATGTGTTCTGCCATAAGGATTTTGTAAGAAAGATCAGATTTAGTACTAGAGTATAATTGGGTGGGGAACTGGACCCAAAATAAAATTCATGCAAAATCTTATTATTTTTATTGCAGGACATGTTTTGAGGAAAAATTAATTCAAGTGATAAAAAGTTCCAGAGGTCCCATTCCACGAGTTTTCCCCAGAGAGAAAATACGCGGTAAAGTCGGATATTCACATGTTTTTATTTACTTTCCCGACTTCTGAATGATGCCTTAGAGGTCGGGATGTCTAATACGAAGAGTGGAGTTTTTTTTTTTTTTTTTGTAGCTTCCTTAACCACCACACAATAGAGCCCACGACTAAGTTTATGGTCTTACGTGGTTATGTGACTGCTTAGGGAGTTCGGGAGTGCCACATCACCGTGTTCTAGGATCACCCGACAATCACTCTAAAGCATTGAATAATTTTTGCCAAAGTTGTCATCATGACAACTGTACGGTTTGGCCAGCTGTCATGACGAGATGAGCATTCTCACATGGACTAGGTGCCTTGTGTAGTTGTGTTGCGTCCAATCGTGAGAGAGTATTCTGTGTTCCAGGAGCAATGCTTCCCCTCTCGTAGAAATATGGGTCCACATACATGGAAGTGGGGCCTGTAGGCCAAATATGGGGTCCTCTTACATTGGTCTTTGGAGCAGGAAATGATTTTTTCCATTGTCGACCCTGTAGGCCTAATTGAGATCCACATGGTCTCTTGATTTGGGAAAAAGTTATTAAGTGCTCTTAGTCACATAATTCTTCAATTCTCTCGCACCCATTTGCAATCTATGCTCTCCAATTGCCTTCTAAATTCTCGCTCTCACGTATGTTAGTAGTTTGTGATGTTTTTTGAAAGAGGCTGACACTCCCACTCAAACATTGGCACACGGTATATGACTTAACTCACGACTAAATGCATGAATGTGTTGCAGTAGAAGGTCTTGAACCACTGGAAGAAGCAATGAATAATCACTCATATTTTTTTTTATCGACAAAAGTAACATTTTATTAAGCAATGAATAATTACTCATATTTTGGTGTTATTACTTATCTTCTTCGAACAAATTTATTCAATATATTATTTCTTGGATTCTCTTGTACGAACTAGAATACAGATTGGATGGCGGAAATTTTGAGGAGGAAAGAAAATGTGAAACCATATCCTCATGATTCTTGATGACACACATTTAACTAGGAATCACATTCCCAGACCAAGTGAGAATCTGATCTCTCCCTCATCCCATGCTGATCTTAGATTCGGCTTAATCCTTCAAATAAGAAAATGTTGACTCTAATAAATTTTCATAATTAACAATTTCCCTGAATAAGATTACTAAATTACTCCAAACATTGGACCTGAATTACCTCAGGTATTAAATTACTAGGAATTTAGTTCCCAGTAATCATAGTCACATTCCTTCTCAAGATTTCGGTCATTAATTCAAACATTGCTAGGAAAATGATTATTAAAAAAAGAAAATATGGCCTCAAAATTTTACAAAAATTTCAGCCCCCTTGCGAAAATTGGAATGGGAGATGTTGTCTGTAGAGCGGTGCTCATCTTGACAATCGACGACTCGGATTTTAACTGAGTAATGGACGGTTTAGATTTGTATGCGATTTGTATGTGCTGATCAGATTCGATCCTAGCCATCCGTGCTAAGATGAACGGTCGGATCTGTCACTTTGCACTCGCTTGGCATGGAGCTGCTCTACAGCATTCTGGGTCCATGAAAATTAGTCTATCTCGATCAGGAAGTCCCCATGCGGGTAACTTTTTCCCTTTGATTTCTTAGCCAAACAAGCCCTTAAATGAGCATTCCCCACGTCATTTTTATTGGCCGGACACGTGGTAATTCGAAAACGTCTTTTTCAATATTAGAGAGCAGAATTACGTTGAAATATATAGAAAGAGATTCTCTGCTAATGGCTTCTAAATGTGGGAAATTGTTATCTACAAGTAAAACCTTCTTAGGTCACACAAATCAAATGTTGATGAGGTGTTCCCACTAATGGCCTGGTAAAACTACAGATTAATATTGGTACAGGCGCAAACGGATCCAGAATATTCTGATGCATGTGAGATCCACATAACTCAAACGTGTTGAAATCGTCTAATGCATGTGAGACCCACGAGTTACTCGAACGATTTTGAATACTATTATAATATAGTGATAATTGACTTTTTTTTAATCAGTTACGAGTTACGACTGTCTCGTGTAATTGGATAAACCAAGCTTTTTCTTGAGAAAATTGAACTCCTTTCTACTATCAGTAAAAAAATTTCATATCCCTTAATTTGCTTAGGTCCTGTTTGGACTAAATCTTGACATGTGAGCATAAAATAAGGTTGTAAAAGCCGGCCATCAAATTATGGGCGAGTCTCTGCCACGTCATTACATGTTATATGCACACATTGGATAATAATTAATCGCACTAATATCGTCATTCCATATTGGGAAAAATGATTAATAAATAAGTACTAAAATTTAGCTAATTATAATTAAATCACTCCCACTTAACAACTTCTATAATTAGTAGTATCTTTTGCTATTCACACTAATTTGTTTGATTCTATTTGAGGTCATGTTCTTGGAGGACGGTGTGCCATATGATGTTTTTTTTTTTTTTTTAAACCTCTCGAATGGGATTTTTTTAATAGGGGGGCCTTTAAAAAAATCTTTTTGCGAATGAGATGTGAATTCGCACAATCGGCCTCATCCCCTACTTTAGTAGTACGATTTATTAATTATTGTGTCCCGTGTGGCTTATACCAATGGGGTATGGACCCGGGGGCTCTGCTGTGCCATGGAGGCAGTAGCCCCTACCCAGTGTACCAAAACGTTGCTGTTTTGGTGAAAAAAAAAAATCTCTGCCATCAATTTGCAATCCTATGAAGCAGAAACGTGATTATGAGAGCTTTAGAGACAAAATTTGATTATGTCTCTTTAGAATAATATGATCAGAATAATAAGATCTTCACACCCGTTCAAACGGATTAAAAATTGGAGCACTTAATTTTTTTAACAATATTTTTTAATATATAAACGGTCTCAAAAAATTAAGTGCTCAAATTTTCACTCTGTTTCAATCAGTGCAAAGATCTTGTTATTCTTATCATATTATTACGACTTTTTAGAATAATATGATAAGAATAACAAGATCTTTGCACTGATTCAAACGGAGTGAAAATTTGAGCACTTAATTTTTTGAGACTGTTTATATACTCCCTTCGTCCCTTATTTAGAGTCCAGTATTTCATTTTGGGCTGTCCCTTAATAAGTGTTCATTTTGTAAAGTTAGTGGGTAAAAGTTGATGCATTATCTATTTTGTCCCTAAAAGTAGATTTTATTTTGAAAAGTAAGTGAGTAAAAGTGTAATGATGATGGGTAAGTAGGGAAAGTGGAGGAAAAAATTGATGTGAAAGGTATAATGATGATGTCTTTTTAATAAGTTGGAGTTACGAAGTAGGACACTTAAAAAGGGACGGAGGGAGTATTAAAAAATATGGTTAAAAAATTAAGTGCTCCAATTTTTAATCTGTTTGAACGGATGTGAAGATCTTATTTTTCTGATCATATTATTCTAAAGAGACATAATCAAATTTTGTCTCTAAGGCTCTCATAATCACGTTTCTGCTCCATAGGATTGCAAACGGAAGGCAGGGATTGTTTTTTTCCACCAAAACGGCAATGTTTTGGTACACTGGGTAGGGGCTGCTGCCTCCCTGGCGCAGCAGAGCCCCCGGGTCCAATGGGGTACGACTTGACGTTGATGTGAAAACCGGACGACACATCAGCTCTGTATATCTGATGTGGTTGTGAGATTACTTCCGTATCTTTATTATATTTTTTTGCAAAATTAGAATGTACCTAGAAATATTCTTCAAACTATTTTCTAGTTTTGGGAAAATATTTGGGGAGAGGGCCGGCTACTAGTAATAAAGAGAAAGTCCTTTCACCTTGTGACTTATAAGCTTCTTCTAACCATCCTAATTAATCCTTTACGTGAGAAAGAAGTTTGTTATTTATGTTGCCAACAAAGGATAATGAGAATAATTTAAGCAATTAGAAAAAAAATTGATGTAGAAAGTAAAGGTGCCCATCAACCCACCACGAGAATCTTCTGATAAGGAATAAATTCTTAAAAAAATTGAGACGATTAATATTTCTTGACAACGCCCCCATAACCATATATCCAAATCCAAAATAAAATTTTGGCAAATTAAAGGACAACCATAGAATGTTACCTGGGTCCCATACATATATATATATATTTTCATTTATTATTTGATTTGGAAAAATTATTCTGTTGTCGGTAGTATCTCAATTAACAAAATATGATAACTCAAGAGGACAAGTCAATTTACGTGCAAGCTAGTACTCCATCGAGTGATCCCTGAATGATCATGTCAATGTTCAGGAGAGAGGTCTCCGATTAGCCGGGGCAATACCATATGAATTAGTAACACGATTTAAAGGTTTTGAATTTGAGATATTCAGCGGCAGACACTCCATTGTAAGGAGACAAAAACAATGTCGAGGTCAGAAAATTATAGAATACCTACTTTGGTTATATCTCAGAGGATATATATATATATCAATTAATTAACAAAATATTAGTATATACATGCAGATATATATACACACACAACGCAATAAAATATGTACTCGATCCTTCCGTTCCACCTTAAACGTACTTAATTTACAGAAATCCCTGCATTTTTTAGGTTTGAAATTGCAAGAATTTTTGTAAGAAAACATTTAAATTGGGACGGAAGGAGTATCTTATAAATAATATAGTGCTACAAAGCAACTGTACCAAGAAAGAGTGAAATGGTGAGACAGAGGTACATGGCAAAGGGGGGGAAACAGTGTCTCCTTGAAGAATGCCATAACTTATGGAAGTGAATTTAAGCAAACAGACACTCGACATGAGAATGTGAGAAAAAATAAAATAATTGGTTACAGAGAAAGTCGCGTAAATTGGTTTGAACATCCGCTTATAAAAAAAAAATTACTCCATTGTACCAAGAGAGTGAAATGGCGAGACGAGGGTACGTACGTGGCAGGCCAGTGTCCCCTTGAAGAGGCCATAACTTATGGAAGTGAATTTAAGCAAAATTATTGGTTACAAAGATAGGAATATGAAGCCGTTACTCTATCTCCAACATCACCTTAAACCACCTAACCCAAAATGGACCTCATTCGACAATAAACTATACCCAGGATTAAATTGACCAACGATTGGATTTTTTCTTTCTTAATTAGTTAACATAATCACATAATTAAATGACACGTCACGTGCTTCAGGACGTGCACCCTAGATGGGCATGTGACCATCGCATCAATTACATTCTCATTTCTCATCGAACCCCTTACGTACACAAAGCTTTCTTAAAAAGTATGGCTTTAGTGTGAATAAGTTTAGTTCACCAAGTAATTGGAGAGAGAGAGAGAGAGAGAGAGAGAGAGAGAGAGAGAGAGAGAGAGAGAGAGAGAGAGAGAGAGAGAGAGAGAGTAAAGATGAATATATTTGTACAAATATTATGAATTTTAAGAAAGGGGTGTGTATTATTGGAACAGCAGTACGGCATGCAATACTTAAATTCCCCTATTAATTAATGTTTATTCATTGATGTGCATTACGAGATTTCAACCATCTTTTTCATGGCTATGGCTGTAGCTTTGCTTTGTGCGGAATTCGTTAATACTACCAAATAAGGCATGGAACTAATATCATAAATGATAACCTCCATTAGGCTATTTAATTCTGTATATGGTCAATTCTTCTGTCACATTCAAAAAGAAAAAGAAGTGAGAATTAATTGGATTGCGCGCTGTGGGGTTGGTTTAGTTATTGAAAATTTAAACTTGGTTGGATAAAGTCCAGGTTCAAGTTCTCATAGCCCTGCATCAATTATTTAATTACTTTCGGTGTCGGTATAAGTGTGGTGGGGTTTCCAACATATAGTGGTATTGATCGATGAGGCATTACTTCTTGGCGAAAGTTATGGGTACCTTCCATTTTTTAAATCAGAAAAAAAAAAAAAGAATTGGATCGCTCCACTAATATTTCCATCTCTGGGCTAATAATTAACTTTAATAGACCCCTAAATGTCATAATCCGCTACCATTCAATTACAAGCTTAATTATTATCATTAGATTTTTTTTTGATCTGTAATTATTAGCATTTGATGACAAAAGTACATTTTGTCCACATTTTCACTATTATTGGCATTTTGCCAACAACTCTTGAGTCTTGACAAAGGAACATGCTGTAACCCTTGGCCCCTTATTTGGATGCGCATGTGCACTCATTTTCCCCTTAAACTTAGGCCAATGATAACGCCATTCCCCTTTTTACCAATGTCACTCCCTTTTTGTTTTTTAGTTAGGTTAATTTACAAATTTACCCCTCTATGCAATAAACTTTCACAAAATGCATGGATTATTGTGTAAATTCATACACTACAAGACAAAAAAGAGAGTGACATTGGTAAAAAAGGGAGTGACATTATCATTACCCTAAACTTACCTTAAATTTATATAAGAATTTAATCGTGTTTTGGGTTGGTTGGCTTCTTGCCAGCATTTCTTTGTCAGAGTTGGGTGGTGCCTCTTGTGGGCAGGGACAAATTCATAAATCTAGCCTAGTAAAGGCACCTTATTAATCATAATCGTGGATTTCTTTTTCCTAGTCAACCATAGTAAATAATGCTAAATTAAGACATTCATTATTGACTATAAATTTATAATGCAAATTTTTTATAAAAAGATCCAAAAATTGCCCACAATCTTAGACAAAACTTTTAGAGTATGTTTTACATTGACAAGTCTTTAGAATGATCAAGATGGTTTTATTGATAACTTTTTAAAATATATTTCTCCATTTTGGATAAAAATAAAAAGAATCAAGAGCTAAAATCTAGAAATAAACGAACAGTTTATAAACCAACAATAATAAATGAACCAGTCAACAAAATTAAAGTTGAAGAACATAACTAATTCTACATTTCTATTTTTGAGATATATATATAAAAGTGTGTATGCTAAATATAGTATTACATTACATAATTATGCTAAATATGTAATTTTTTAATTTAATTTTTTTAGTTTTCAGCTGGGGCACGTGCCCCGGATGAATCCGTCCTGCTTGTGGGTATGCTCTTGTTCCGGCTTGATGTCTCGTGTTTAATTTGGGTCATTTTGATCTTTGTAATTGATTTTCAATGATTAATAAATTTCTTTTTTGCCGTTGAAAAAGAATGTTATGAATTGTTAACCCCAAGGGATTGACCTGCCACCAAGGCATGTGCTTAGGAATCGCACCTCTTAGGTTTCATGTTTGAAACTTCTCAGGTGCTATCAACTCTTATAAAGTCGGTTCCTACGGGCAAAAATCGACTCCTCCCTCTCCTCCTCTTGAACGGTTCCAATTGAAATAGTTACCAACAAAAGTTAGGAATTTCGCACTATTCAATTAAGGGTACATAGTTTCCCTTAAACAAGATTCAAAAAATTCATGTGGATATTATTTTCATTAATGGTGGCTGAATATAAAATTAATCCATTCAAAAAATTCGGTTGGCATCTTACCTTCAACCTCGACATCAAAAAGCCAGAGAGAGAGAACCTCCATCCTCGAGTTCATCATCATCCTCGAAGATAGATTCTTCCTCATAATCGTTAAGAGCATGGATCCTTTCCCTTAATTCTTCCTCTTGCATTTCAACAAATCTCTTTAAATTATAGTTCCTCCCACCTTTTACTTCAATGCCCAACTTTGCACCCATATCTAACATCTTGCGAGCTTCCTTAAAGAACAAAGAGGACTACGGGCCCTTCTTCTTTCTATGATTCAAATTATTGAACTTAGCCTCAATCTCCGCAAGATGTTTCTTTTTCTTAATTTTTCTCTCCGATCTTCTCACTCCTCTTCTCAACTTCAAGTAGGTGTGCAGTTTTCGTTTTTTGTCGTGGCGTATCGGTTGGCATCTTCTTTTTTTTATCGGCAAAAAAAATTATCGGTTGGCATCTTACCTTCCTTTGAGTTTGGTTCTCGGGTGACTTTTGCCGGTGTGCCCAAAATCCGTTTAATCATTGTAATACTTTTCAAAGATTAATAAAATTAATCCATTTTCGCCTAGCCAAAAATTAAACAGATTCAACACAAAATAATTCACCAAACTCGATTGGGATCGATAAGACGAATAGGACATGCAATTCTAGCAGCTGACTCCATGATTGGCATTCTATTTCAAGTTATTTCATTTGATTTTCATAAAGTTGTCCTAATTATTATTTGGACTAGTTCATATGAATGCTTAATGATTATATATCTTATCAAAGAGAACATGGCCCACTTCGGCCAATTATTTATTTCTTTCGATAGACAATTAAGGACCTACCAATTATTAATGAGCATGGAGTTGAAAAATAGTAGGTTCAATTAATTATAGATGCAGTCGCCAAATCTTGAAATCTAACCTAGCTAGTTACCCATGGGTGTAATTCAAACCCAAGATTTAGAAATCTTCTAGTTTACTACTTTCTCACGTCATAGGTGCAATTAGGGCTGCAGACAGATATCAAATCTAGTAGGCTAATCTTAACCAGAAGAAATATATTGCTCATTATTTGCCCTACCTTCCATTAATGGAATAAACTCATGACCATTAATTTCATTCTTCATAAATTTTTTTTTTTGCTCGGCGAACGAAACAATTATATTAAAGCTCGAAGGGATACATTGAGGGGCTCAATCATAGTAAGCATAGAAAACTTACACGATCAAGCAGAAAACAGAAAAAAGGGAAACCACCAAACAGCGTCCTCCAACAAAACATTGGAAGATCACACCTCATCTAGACTCATATCCTGACTTACAATTTTAGAAGCCTAATTCCATCAAAAAAACCTTAAATTCCTCAACTGTATACAGCTTAATGTTAAACTTTGCCTTTACCCACATAGCAACTCTAATTTTTACCTTGTCAACCACGGCCCCAACAGTTACTGAAGCGTTGTTAAATACATACTCGTTACGCACCAACCACAGCGACCACAACGTTGCAGAAAAGGACGCTTCCCACAGACTTTTCTCTAGGTTCCTGAATCTATTATCCATCCACCACTTGAGATGATCTTCCAGAGATTCGGGGCACACCCATTGTACATGCCACCATTCCAAAATCCGCGACCAAACCTCCCACGAAAATTTGCAGTGTAGAAGCAAGTGATGCGGAGTTTCCAAAAGCAAAGAACAAAGAGGGCACAAGGTAGATTGGCCCTCAAGAATCAAGTTTCTGTCCATCAATACCGATCTCGTCGTAATAAACTCGGAAGTCCGAGGTCGAATCCACAGGGAGCCAATGGAGCTAGGCTGGAGGTTTGATTTACGAAGGGTTTTTAGCGTTAGGACCGCCAACCTTTAGTTCGGCTTTGAGACGGCCAACTTTTGAGTGACGGAAATTCTCTCTACCTCCTAACTTTAATTGAAAACGAAGATTGACTAGAAATTAAAAGCGGCAAGGTCTAGGGGTTTATTCCGCCCATAACTTAGGCCGTTCAATACTTCTCTTTGATAACTCAAGTGAGAGTCATTGTCATTTGATCTCACTCGGAAGATTTAACCATGAAAATCAAGTTTAACTCATACAACGGGGTTTGGAAATGGAAAGGAACTCATTTAGGCATTTTATCAAACACATAGAGTGCCATGGTTCTAAGCATTGGGTGTGCCAAGGAGACTTGTCTACACCCAATCACAACCCTAAGTTTAGACCAAAGATTAGAGTTCAACAAGTTCTTTGAGGCATTTTGGCAAACACCTAGAGTGACATAGCTCCAAGCATTAAATGTGGCAAGAGATCGAGTCCTTACCTACACATAATCAAAGAGGTTAACAACCCTAAGTTTTGGTACATAAAAATGAACTTAGTCCATTCACAAACCACATTAAGCACAAGAAATGAGAGAAGCCATTAAACTACCCAAGTCACGGGATAGAAATCACCCCATGACCAAGCCTTTATCACTACTCAACCATAGAACAAGAACGAAGAACAAGCATAAAAAGATAAATACGATTCATGGATGAAAACGAAAATAAACGTAAGATTACGAAAGATCTCAACCGTACCTACAACATTAATGAAGACAAAATACCTCAAAACCCATCTCTTCAATCTCCTTTGAAGATAGGGCTGAGAATGAAAGATATCCTCTCAAAATGAGATTAAAATCTATTTAAAGTCCCAAACATTCGGGATACAAAAGTCTAAACTACCCCTGAAATGTCCCATTGGCCTTCCGTTGTCCCGCACACCCTCCGAAGCTACTATTCATCATTCTTGGGACTCGGTGGCGGAGTGTCACGTGGCCTTGGGTGTATGGAAACCCTTAGAGTTGATCCATGGCGTCAAAACACGCCTTATTCATGTGATTCACCTGGAAATGCCAAAAACACACCTTTCGTGCAATATCATTCAAATCAAGTAAGTTACGCAATAGGGGGTATTAATTTTGATAGTTTATGGAGGGGGGATAAAATAGTATATGGTTTGGATGGAGTATTAAATAGGGGGATAAAATTTGACTTTGTTTGGATGGTTTATAGAATAAGGGGATAAGAAGGGGTGGATGATGGGAAAAGCTGTCAAATGACTATTTTGTCCATGTGCAGTGTTAAATTTGATTATGTATTAAAATAAGTATATAAATTCTAAAATTAATATTAAAAATATAGTTAAAACCCATGTGGATCTTTTTTATTACCCAACTACCCAACGTTTCCCCTTTCTTTTTTTTTTTATTACTATTACCCAACCTTTCTTTTTTGTTTTACTCCCCATGAAACCGAAGGGTTTCAGCGGTGGCAAAACGATGGCTCCGATTTACCCAAAAAAACGATGGCTCCGGCAATGGCAATAACAGGTACCTCTCCTCTCCTCTCCCCCCTCTCTCCCTCCAGTCATCTATCTCTCTCTTTGTTTTTCTGAAAAATGAAAAAAGAGGGTTTTAGTTGCAGAGATGGAAGGGGAAGGGAATAAGGAAGGGCATAATCGTCCATATACGGCGTCCACAGCCTGATAATTTTTGGGCTGGGGGGTGCCCAAAAGTTATCCCCCTCAATTCCTCCACAGCCGGATAAGTTTTGAAGGGGGAAAAGTAATCCGGAAGCAATTTTGGGCTTCCAAACGGTGGATATGGAGACTTATCTCCCTTTATCAGGGGTGAAAAGAAATCCGGGAGGCTATGTCCCCATCCAAACAGGGCCTAGCTTGTGTCATTATATAAAAGCGATTTATATATATACATCAACTGTGAAGCCTCGGTATTATACAATATTCCACACATAATGAAAGATAAGTAAAATTATTAATTCCTCTTACTGCTTGGATTTGATTCAAAATTGTGAATGAACGAATTGGCGGCTACTATCATTTTCTTGTCGTATGTAGCTGATGTACATGTAATTTTTTATTTTTTTTTTGCCTGCGCATAGAAATATACAACCGTCTATAGCTATATACATGTATTTTCTAATAGTGTCGGTGTTTTGACTTAGAGTTTATCTTATTTTTTTCTTTCCACTTGTGGATTCATAAATAAGGTAATATGTTTCGGTCTTTGCTGACCTTTCTTTTTTCATGAGAGCGGAAGGGAAGAACAAAAATAAGAAAGCCCGAAGGAATGCGCGCCATATGAAATTTCAAAATATTTTAGTAAAGACGTGGAACAAACATTTTATATAGTACTATACAGAGACTAGATTAACCGGGAGGATTTATTTTCGTCATTCTCTCTTTCCCTTGATCGATGTACCCTTTCGAGTTTTGAATAAAATTTCTCTTTTGCCGACAAAAAAAAAAATTTGTATTTGTCTATTTGCATTTGTTCCCATATCACCCAAAAGATGATTAACTTGAAATTTTTTGGTGGCTTTCCATAAAGACAACTTGGATTTTACACATTAAATGCACTAAGGCTTCCCCCTTAAATGCAAAGAAAAGAAGAAGAACTTTCCCTTTTTGAAGAGAATGAAGAAAAAAAAGATTTCTTGTCACATTAGATTTTCTTGGAAGTTCCTACTATAGCAATAACTAATCTACACAAGCATAAGGTTCTAGAATATTGTACTACTAACAAATATCTTATTACTAAATGCTGAGGTGTACTTTTTTTTTTTTTTAATCCGTCAAAATGCCCCTCGGGCGCTGAGGTGTACTTAATAAGCCAGCTTACGGCTTACGCCCGTTTCGACTAATCCTTGAGTACCAATTTCACCGCCCACATGCGGGGTCCCGATCATCCTATATATATATAATACATACCTACCTTTCTTCTCTCTCTGCCTCATAAAATATTCCAACTCCGAAAGCATAAATTTAAAAGCTTCCTTTCTATTGGACGACCTACCTACCTTCTTCCTCCCACCAATCCACAACTGAAATTTCCTTTCGAATCCTGAAACTTGTATATATAAATCTTACTATTCTTTCTCAATTCCCCTACCAATTATAACCCTTAGTTTCTCCCCTCCAAACACTTCGAAAAAAAGAAAAGAAAAAGAAAAGGGGATGGATCTAAGGGATATTGGATCATCACTCCCACCAGGGTTTAGATTCTATCCAAGTGATGAGGAGCTGGTTTGCCATTATCTGTACAAAAAGATTGCAAATGAAGATGTTTTAAAGGGTACCCTTGTGGAAATTGACTTGCATAAGTGTGAGCCATGGCAGCTTCCTGGTATGCGATCTCTTCTCCTTCTCTTCAATTTCCATGGCTGCAATTCTTTTCTCCCTTTGGGAAGTTTCATGCTTTGGCTGTGCGATCGTTGTTTTCGAAATCAGTTTTTGTTCCAAGCTACTTTCGTAGAACCTTTATTTATTTTTTATTAAAAGGATCACTCGTCGGCTTCTTGAAAAACTGATTCTAAAACGACCGTCAAACAAAGCTATTCAGATATTTCTTTCTGTATGTCTATTCTGATATTTGTTTCCTCTCGATGTACCCCTTCGAGTTTAATAAAATATTTTGTTTGACGAGCAAAAAAAAAAAACGACCGTCAAACAAAGCCGCGCACAAGATATTATCCTTAGAAGATTTTTTCTCTTAAATTTTGAACTGGCTTAGAAGATAATTTGAAGACTCTTATCGTAAGTATTCTCTCTTGATCCTAAAAAAGATTTGTCGTTATTCAGTGGAGTACTCAAACATGAAATACCTAATTTTCGAAAATAATAGTACATCGATTTCATATCTAAAGAATTTCATGAGTTCCTTCTTCATTATTCTTGGAACCCGAAAAAACTCTTTCCGACCATGAATGGATTAAGGAACTAATTTGGTTTTTTGAGTAGCATGTACTAGGTTTAGGACATAAAGACAACGAAACTTGCCAGAGTAACCAACTTGTTCCAATAATGGAGAGAGAGAGAGAGAGAGAGAGGGTGGATAAAACTGTCTTTTAACCGTTTCTTAATTAATTAAACTTCAAAGTGATGAATTCTTTTGGGTGAAGTTAATTAATTAGTTATAAATCTATTTTATTGCCTAATTTGCAAACACTGTTCCAAATGGGGGAAATAGATAGTATTCTCTCCGGCCTACCTTTCTGCTTTTCCCTTTTGTTCATAAAGCTGGAAAAGAGTCAAAAAGGGAAAGTTTTATAAAGTGGGATTAGTGACACAAAATGAAATTAAAAGAGATGTTCTTCCTTCTTACGCTTCTCACATGAGTGCTCGATCGAGTTCAGACTTCAAATCATATGATCACGGTAGCGGCCGGGTATTAATCTCAAGGCCTCAAAATCACTTCTTCTTCTTCTTCTTCTTCTTCTTCAGAGAGAGAGAGAGAGAGAGAGAGAGAGATGCAGTACTCCTCTGAAATCAAACTAATTAATATCTCAACTTGTTTTAATTTTGAAATCAATGAACTTGTTACAGTAAAAAAGATTCCAAGGGCTATCTCAAATTGGCATAAAAGAAAATAATTCCAATGGAGCTAATGGGGGTGATCTCATCAAGAGGAAAAAAATGGTGAGCAGATACAAAAGATTGAGAATCTTTGTAAACAGTTGATATATTCTTGGTAAAGGACATCAGTTATGGACTTTCTACCATTCACGTTGGAACCTCTCACTGGAGTAGTACTCTCCTTTCATCATCATCTCTCTCTCTCTCTCTCTAAGAAACCACCCAGCAAGTGTTTTTATTGTGGGGTGCAGCTAGGTAGAATCTCGTGAGCAAGAATCAACTTGACTTCTGCCCAAACTCAGCTTCCTTTTTTGACATCTTTTGTTGAAGTGATATCACATGCATGAGTGAGAAATTAACGGAACGCGTTCAGAATATGCATCGTGAAGACAGCGCGCGCGCATATTAAACGTGCCAAATTCTACACGCCTTCTGGAAGAATATGGCCGGGTGCATGTAATTTCGTTTACCAAACTGATCTGATCTGATCTGATCTGATCTAAATCTAAATCGGAGAGGCTAATTTTGACCGTCTTTAATTAATTTTTTAAGAGATAATCTACACAGTGATCTTGTAAACATAATAAAAATACTTGGAGATTATATATACTGTATATCTTTTTTGTATCTAACTACCAAACCCTACTTTGTTATGCTCAATCTGAAAGAGGTGGCAAAGCTGAATTCAAGTGAGTGGTACTTCTTCAGCTTCCGGGACCGCAAGTACGCCACGGGCTTTCGAACCAACCGGGCCACGGCAACTGGATACTGGAAAGCCACTGGAAAGGACCGGACGGTGCACCATCCGAGAACCCGTGCCCTCGTGGGGATGAGGAAGACGCTGGTTTTCTACCGCAATCGAGCCCCCAACGGCATCAAGACCGGTTGGATCATGCATGAGTTTCGCCTTGAGAACCCTCACACTCCTCCCAAGGTATCTTCTATTTTCTATTTTGATCTCGGCCGGGCAAGAATTAAATTATTTTAATTACAACTAATTTACTCCTACTATTGTTCTTACCAAGATTTTAATTTGCCATTGTTCTTATCAAGAAGTTATATTTGTACCACCGTCCATCCCTTCACAAATTAAAGTGGTTAATTATTGACAACGAATTCTGTATAGTTTGTGAGTCCAATTTTGTTCATATTCTCTAGGGTTCGTTTGATTGGCGGGATGTGAGTATTGAAGAAATGTATGTAGCTAAGGCAATCACGTTATATTTATTAGTTAAAATTACTTTGACCCGAATAAACAAAATCTCAAAATGTGAGATATACAATAGTAGTATAAAAAGTAGAACAATATTATCTCCATAGAATAATAATTCACTGATAGTCTAGTCGAACAACATAGGCCTACAAAGAACTTAAACAATACCCTTACAACCAGTTAGCAGTCAAAATTCTTGGGGATACAAGGGGATCCCGATATAGCAGGAGGAAGAAATGGTAGAAATTAAATTAGGACTATTGCAGAAGGGGTGATTCGTTATTCACGCGTTATTTGGGTGTTTTTTAAGGAGAGGAACAATGGTCGGTATCAGCATATATATGGATGACTTTTTCGTAACTCATTATAGCGTTACAGTAATTAAATAGATGCCGGATATAGATATAGAGGGAGACTTATTATGGACATGTGGAGGGTAAATTACTAGTAAATTCTACCTAGGTGGAGGAGAATTATTTAGTATCCCAAGTGGTCACAATCCAAGACATTGGAATGCAATCAAACCCCGGAAAATAGGATAAGAAACTTGAGAGGATCGACGAATTAACCTAAGAGAGAGATCCGGAATCTGAGGAATCAAATGGGCTAGATAGACTGCATATCTTTTGGAGTAGTCTGACCCATATGAGCGAATCAAGTTATCATTTCTAGAGCTATGTCATAGTATATATCCGATCCTCTTGATCCCAACAAACACGTTAATCTCGTGGATATAGAGAATGCGTGGAATTAAGAAAATCTATATTCTTTTTAGTTTTTTTTTTTTAGAAAAATAAATGTATTCACCAACGAGAATGAGCAATGGAGGAGTCAAAAAATTTAATATGTATATAAGCTCAAAAACTAGAATAATAGTAACAGCGTAGAATAAATTAGGGATCCTATTGTGGGGTCAAAATAGCGAATTAAAATATGGTATTTTTCTTATTGAGAATCAAGTAAGTGAGGTCATTGTCTCTTCAGTCCTCCCCTTCCCGAGGGTTGAGCAATTCGCTTCTACCATCTTTTTTACTAATAAGGATGTGAACAAAACCATTTGCAATTAATATGACCTTAATTTTGACTAAGTTTCCGCCGGCCGACCGTTACCCGAAGGAAAGAACGGTAGACATTCCATGTGATTACCACCTCGTTGCCGGGGAAAAAATAGACACTTTGTGTGGAGAGAGAGAGAGAGAGAGAGAGAGAGAGAGAGAGAGAACTGTTCAAGTACTATATACGACCAACCTTTTTTCCTCTGAGCAATGGTTTTCTGTTGTGTTGCCTATTATCCTGTCAATTAACTCTCTCTCTCTCTCTCTCTCTCTCTCTCTCATGCCATTCATTATTCTCTTGTGTTGCTATCATTCTAAAACACTCTCATTTGTGTTAAACTGTTCAGCCACTTATAAAAGAATCAATTCTTTCTCAACTACAAAATGTTTGTGCCCACTGATCAGATCTTTCTAATGAATCATGCTGATTTGATACTAGCTGAACCAAAGGAATTCTAATTTGAATTATTCAGAAATATGGGATTGAAATGATCATATTTTACAACTTTGCTTAAAAAATTAATTAGCTCTACATGTAGTAGTAACATGAACGGATTCGATAATCGATGTGGAATTAATCTGATGTAAACCCCAACAAAGTGAATAAATTTATCCACTTTTTCGGTGCACGAACAAAAGTGCACTCGTATTATATGGACAACGTCTAACAGTTTCCCTATTCGTATGACGACAGGAAGACTGGGTTCTATGCAGAGTATTTCAAAAAAGCAAGGGAGAACGCAGTAATAGCAGCAGCAGCAACAATGAGCTTAGCCCAGATCGTATACTTGAAAATTCGAATTCCCCTCCAGACCAAACATTTCCTTCTTCTGGGCATTACCAAAACATCACTTCTTTCTCCCCAATCCCACCCCATCAATTCCAAAACCCTAGCACTTTATACTCATCACCCGCGTCGTACCCTAATTTTCCCCATTCATATGATCAGCAGGATATAAACAGCTTCCCCATCACTGAAATCAACGCGAAGTGCGAGGATGATTACTTGTTCTTATTCGAGGGGAATTTTCCCGGAAGTAGCTTGGCCGATCCAAATTTCGGGGAAATGAGATTTGATGAGGATAACAGTTTAGTTTACCTCTGAAATTGACCAGGGATATATGTAGAAAGGTCCATTTGATATGTGGTAAAAAGGTTGTTAGGGTTTGGTTTTTTTTTTTTTTGAGAAGGTACTTTTATTAATCTTTGAACGATATTCACAAAGATTAAAGGGATCGGGGGGACACGACGACATCACAACGAGAAATAAGCATCCCAACAATGGATGACGGTTATTAGGGTTTGGTTATATTCCCAACAATGGACGACGGTTATTAGGGTTTGGTTATATTGCTAGTGTTGATAATTTTGGTATATTGTGCTGTATTTGTAAATACAAGTTGCAGTTTTTTTTCCCTTTCCCCTATCTATATTTTTTTGTATCTTGTCCTGTAAAATTGTTAATATATACGATATTATTCTGATATGGGGAAACCATCATGTACGTAAGGAAACTTCCTAGAAAACGTGTTATTTGGATTTTTGCCCACAATTATTTGTATTTCGGAAGTACAATTTACAGAAAATCCGCCCGAGAAAATGTTAGATGTACTTTGTTTTGATTGTGACTGTGATTGCGATTGCGATTGCGGTTAGTTAGTTTCCTTCTATCGAGAAGTAAATTAATTAAGCAATTAAGAACGTCCGGAAAATAAAAAACATGCCGTGTAAGGCATATAAAATGACATAATTAAATAAATAATGAATGGTTGGGACTTGGGAGAAAACGACGAAATATTAATCATACTAAGGGGTGTATGCACACGCGATGCGTGTCCAGCGCAGAATAAGCGTTGTTGCTATATATTTGCCGACACCCAATTTAGCCCCACCGTTTGCGCGCGAGCGAGTCTAATTTCATCAGAGTAAAACTTTTGAACGACGCCGGCTTTACCATATTTGTCTGCACCACAATGCCATATGTGGATGTCCGATCCCTTCCTGTTCTCCTACTTGGCCTTTAATTAAAAGCCAAGCTTTGCCTCAGTGTTTGGGGATCGGAGAAAAATAAGGGAAAAAGAATAAGCTTGAATACTCTCTCTCTCTCTCTCTCTCTCTCTCTCATTTCTGTCTCCATCCAGAGGAAAAATCCAAACTCAAAATTCCAGCTCCCCCCACTCTCTGTCTTCATCCGAAACACATAAGAAACTCTCGAGCATTTGTTTCTTTCACACATACTCTCTCTCTCTCTCTCTCTCTCCAAAAAAACTCCAAGGAAAAATATCTCTTCCCCATAAAATTACCCATATATGCTCATTTACTTCTGATTCCAAAAAAAAAATTCATTCTTGTAAAGCTCCAGCCAAAAAGCCGAGACTTCACCAGCTCGATCCTTTTCTCTTCTTATTTTCTCTCTCATAACCTATACAAACCTCTCCAAAAAAAAATGTTGATTTTGGCGTTCAACTTTTGTACGCAGGTGCTCTAGTAACTTCACGTTAAAAGTGGAGCGTTTGCGTACAAAAGTGGAGCGCGAAAATCAAAATAAAAAAACACATTCTCTCCTGCGCGCGCCAAAAAAGCAAACATTCCTACAATCCTCGAACCCAAAAAAAGCCTTCTAGTCTGTTAAGCTAGCCACCAAAAGATACCCACGGGCTGTTCATCGTTTTTTCTTACAACAAGATTATACATGACAACGTTAATATAACATTAAAATAGTGTGATTCAAGCTAAGTTCCGCAAAGATTTTTGGACTTTTTCTTGTTTTTTTCTTATTCAAATTTTTTTCGCGTTTGTTAGTTTCGCGCCTAACTTTTGTGGATTATTGATTCGTCTCGTCAAGACGAATCGGAAAAGTAAACAATTATGACTTTTACCTAATTTTTTTTTGAATATCCAAGACATCACTTTTTTTTTTTGACAGGCAACAAAATTTTATTAGAAACTCGACAAATGGTACATCGAGGCAAGACCAAATATGGACCACAAAGATTGGGGTACCATAAGAGGCCTACGAAGAAAAAAGGAAAAAAAATTACATTCAATGAAGATTGAATGAGCCCAAGATCACAATGGCCCAAAGTACCAAACCAGAAAACTCATCTATGAGTCTCAAAACTAGCAGCAAAGCCACAATCTATAATCATCAGTCCGAAAACCTCTCTTAGCCCTCCACTTAGCCAAGCCACAAACTATGATCATCAGTATCTTTAATGTTGAAGGGCACTTCCACTCAGCAACTGCACAAGATTCTGAAGTTGTTCTCTTTCCCTATCATACAAAACTCTCCTGAATTGGACCTTCCAGAAATCTTGATTTAATTTGATCATCCACCATGACAACTACCATTGCTTCTTTTTGGGTATACAACAAAATAGAAGACCCTGGAAAAATAGCTTGAAGAGTCTCATCACCCAACCATTTATGCTTCCAATATTTTATCTTTGTTCCTGAGTTGACCTTGAACTTAAACCCTTGATGACACAATCTCCCATAACAGCACACATATTGTCAAGAGCACATATATCCTTCCAAACATTTGAAATTTTTTCTCTACTTCCAACCTTGGGGAGCCCTAGATCACCTTTGTTTTTCCTCTATTAGTTTTAATAAAATCTCTTCTAAACTGAGCTACCTAGACCCCTTATGTTCCATGAAATAATCTTCGTAAATACTCAAAACCTTAGCAATTATGGTTGATATTATTAATTCTTCTGCAGCGGAGCAAAGGAATTATTTTTCCACATCAATTGCATTTGTTTGGACTCTTCCTCTATCATCTTTTTCATTCTTAGTACGCCAGCATCATCATAAACTATACCAAGAGAATTACCTGCCTTAATGGTGTTCTGCAATTCCTTCTCAATCATATTCTGCTCCTGCTCTAGTGAGTCAAAAATGTATCCAGAAACTTCATCATCAATCCCATCCTTACTCAAAGAGTCTTCATACTGTTGACTTCTGACGTTTTTTCTAACTGCACTTGGGTTCAACTCAACTAGGAGGTTGATGCCTTGTACTTGAGAAGCACGTATGTTATTATTAGAAATAATAACACCTGAATTTGTATCAATTTGCGACATCTTTTCACTATTCTGTTCCAGTTCCAGTCCCTTTTCTTGCTCCTGTTCCAGATTTTCACCAATTTGGTTTTCTCTGGGCTGGACGTGTCTGTTTGGATGACCAGATTCAAGTCTTTTCTCATGGAGTGGGCTTAGTGAATCTTGGACAATAGAGTCCAAACCATGGGTGGAATTTGAACTCTCATCATGACTATCCTCTAGTGTATTAAATTGGAAAGGTGCAGCCGACTTTGGTAACAAAGAATATAGGTTGTTATCTTCTGGCAAATTAATTGCCCCCACTGCCTTTGTTTGGTCTAGAACCCGGGCAAGAATTGGTTCAATCTCCAATTTCTTCTTTTGATGGTTGCCATTGATTGCATTAATTGCTCCCTTTTCAACTCCCCCTTTCGTTTGATTCACCATGTCATCCTTTTCCTCGTTACCGTTAACTGCCAAGTCACCCAATTGTGCTTTTCCTCCTTCTTCCAGCTGTCATTCCTGTCCACCTCATCATCTTCTCCATCTCTGCTTGCCGCTGAACTTGAGACCTGGTGTGGTGGACTAACAACTCTGAAAGAGTCTTCTTCTTCGACCTAATCACAAAACTTATTCCGTCTACCAGCAACTGAATTTTGCCTTCAATCTTATCGGAAATTTTAGTAACAATGAGAATTCTTCCCTTGGCATAGGAAGTCTCTTTCAAAGTCTCTCTGTCGACTTCGATAAAATGACCCCAGTTACTACCTATTGCTCTAAAGGATGGTACATTCCAAGCGTTGAGAGGCATACCATAACATGCAATCCAGACAAACCTCTCATCCTTTGCTTGTTCACCGTTCCATGGCCTCATTTCCTCAAACCATAGCTCCATCCATTTTTCCTTCAGCATCTCATCTCGTATCCCCTCATTTAAAAATGTTATTATGACAAATCTCCCTCCCATTGATTTTATCTGGATATCCCTTACCCTTTCCTTCTCAAAGATAACTTCCAATTCTTGAGTTGAAAGTGGTCTTCTCATCTTGCCAACTGCACTTCTACTCAACCACCCATTACCCACCGCTTGAACTTCTACAATTTTTTCAGATTCCTTCTCCCCAGCACCTTGGAACTTTTTCACCCCCTCTTCTCCTTGCTTGCTTGATTCTGGTATTCCTCTTCTCCTCCAAATTTCCTTTTCTCTATTTTTCGAAAATCTTGGCGTTGAATTGTTTTCTTGGATCCACTGGTTCTTTTGCCAGTAATTTACCTCCCCCCTTTTTCCTGATCGATTCCCAGCAGCTTTATGTTGCCTCTGTCCCGTAGATTGATTTCCCCTGTACTGCTGCTCCCTAAATTTGAACTTAGCCGTTTCTGAGTTGATGAGCTTATTACCTTGGTCATTTTCGTGAAACGTGTCTTGAACCCTCAGAAATCTCGCCATTTTGACCACTAGCTTTTGACCCCATACCCAAGATCCATTCACGCTTCCAATCGCTTGTTCAGCAGCTCCACTTGGTACGAATCTAATAAAACCAAATCTTTGCCCTGTGATTTTGCTTCTCTTATTCGGGATAAAGCATTCTCTGATCTGTCCAAATTTTGAAAACAAATTGTAAGAGAAAACTTTCCGGATCTCCAATGGCAGATTATCCACGAATAGCGTGGAGATTTAAAAGTCGTGATTTTGAAAACGTTGCCTCTTTGTCCTAATAAGTGGGTTGGCGACCGCCGGTAAAAACCGGGGCACAACAATATCAGCGTGCGCAATTTATGTTCATTTGTTTCACTGAATGAGTGACGACGACATGTGTTCCATCTGAAATTATGGGATTACTCGTGTATCTACTATCTAGTTTGTTATACAAACTAGGTACTTTGCAACGTGCAAGGCACGTGTGCCATGCCCGTTGAATTGATCGGTTTTAAATTTTCTTGGGATATAGCGGTATATAAGTAGGTTTTATTTATGCCTGCAAAAGGCTTATCCACATTGGGTTACATAAGTTTGTTACATTGACTTAAGTGGTTCCTTGACTATTTGCAAAGGGGCCAGCAGTGAAGTAGATTACAAAAGGGCTAGCACTAAAGCAGATTTTGTGTTTCTTGGACACAGCAAAAGTCTATGGCTTGCAAGCTGTTCATGCCAAAAGCTGGGGTAGGTCTGCAGATGTTGGAAGTGGCTGCCGATTTGTTGCCGTTGTGGCTGCCAGATGTTTGTTCAACTGTTGCAGTGGAGTCTTCCATTGGCCTGTTCACTGTTGGAGTATCCACTGCTGGGAAGGAGGAGGAGGAGGAGCTTGCATTGACATGTACCTGTAAAACGAAGATCACCATAAGAATAGCTCAAATATTATCCCTTGTACAGAAATTAAGTTGCCAAAGGGACTGCAAACCAAGTACTTGGAATTGCGTACAAAAGGAGGATAATTGAAAAATCCTAATGCTATATGCAGAATAACTACTGCACCATTTTATTTGAAATCCACAACTTTATGTAGCAAAAATACAACATTGTAGCTTACAAGTTGGCTGGGCTTTTTTTTTTTTTTTTTTGTGAACAGCAAAGAAAGATAATTTTATTAATCAAAGTAAAATTACAATGATTAAAAGGACAGAGAGCACAAAGCATCATAACAAACGAAATGTATCACAATGGATACCCAACCCGCCCGCTAATCACATGTTGCTTATTACCCTAAGAGCACCACATTAAAACGAAACAAAACAGCAGCAAACACTTGACAATGACAACCATAAAATCCCCTCAAACCTGGATTTGTTCTTTTCTTGAGTAGTCAACAAAGAGTAGAATTGGCTCATTAAAAAACCATCCCAGCATAAGATATCTTGAGTTTTGAGGTCAAAATGTCCCTAATTCGTAAGCAAAGCTTGTTCTAAGGATAGGATTGAAGGGCCAGGGAGTAGATATATTTAGGAACAAAACCAATTTACTTCTAGCACGTTAATTAATAAAGAAAATGCTTCCTAACACAAGTACCTCTAAATATCTGTCACTTTTTACCCTGAACTGGCCTTCTTTTCCCCTATTCTTCTTCTTCTTGCTCCTACGCCTACGACTCTGACTGCAAGATTCTTCTTTTTCCATTGCATAAACACCAATAGTCTCGCAAGACTCGTGTTTTTCTGCATGACGATCCCTACCAATATTCTATCCTAAATCAGTCTGTGAATCGACTTTGCCTTCAAGTTCCTGCAAACAACAATTTAAAATTGTTAGTGTTGCATCACAGAACTTCTTTTAATAGGGTCTGCTACTGTTAGCTACTAATTCATCTTTGCTGTTGAAATGCATTCCAGGAAATCATATTTTTTCTAATTCATCCAATCCAATGCATGAACAAAAATGCTTTTCCAAGTGACTGATGAAGTAAACACTTTTTGGGCGCTCCTTTGGTTCACAATTTACCTGTTCAAACATGGAAATGACATTGGCGGATGCTCAAAGCTAGAATATATTTTCCTAACACATATATCTTCGTCGTCTCTTGCAGATAAGGAGGGCTAGAAATGTGTACCTTGAGTTAGATATCCTTGAGAGAATGATGATCCTAGTTGAAGGAGCCAAAACCCCACCTGCACATGGGGAACATATAAGCAACATATCTAGAAATTGCGCCCAAAATACTAATATGGATGTTTGAAAGTAAATAGGATATACTTGTTGTTCTACGAAGAATATTGAAGCGTGAAGAAGCTGTTCTTCACGTTAGTCCAACTGGATAACTCCATATGCATGTTAACTGAAGAGGAAAATGCAAGAACAACGCAAATTAATTATTTCCTGTAGGTACTACCGTACTACAATTAAAGCAGAAGAATAAAGGAAACATATTGAAGAGTATGATTTCAAGTATTCCAGATTTGAAGCTCCATTTCCACGTCATGAACTTGCGCCCGGAGCGAGAAGTGAAATATTACCACTACTTTCAGTGTTTCACAGCCCTATGGTTCTTCAGGGGAGCTCCAAATTTGCATTTGTGTCATGTTTACAGTCCTAGGAACAATCTGAAGTGAAATTAAGCACAAACTCAAAACATAAATTACACACCGGAAAAATGCATAAAGTAGATGCAGCGGATCACGCAAGAGGTCAAACTAAGTATACAATGCATTTAAATGTATCATTAAATATCTAACAAATCAATGACAATTATCTAGAACTAATCTAATCACTCATCAACCTAATCGAAGGCCAGCCATAAAAGTATCACATTGAATGTAATGAAACTACAACAAATTGACTCCCATTTCAATGGATAAAGTTATTAAAGACAAGTCAACATATATATTTATATTCCCTAAAAAAGAAAAGAAAAAGAACAAGACATACTGATGTAACTAATCAACGCAGGTTCAGCCCGCATACCCAAACAAAATACAGTTTTTTTCTCGCTCATTACCCCCTAACGATGCCTCATCAAACCAGTCAGCGATACCGGACGGAGCGATTCCTGAAATACCAACACCAAAACAACCAATCAAAACAAACAGTCCCTAACTTTCAAACGGTAAAGGCCAAATGTAAGAAATCACCAAAACCTCACATCCTGCGAACCTAGTTAAGCCATCGCAACGGCACAAAAGTGAACATGCAACATGAACGTGAAAGGGTTTTTAAGCTCTGAAAACTTTAAAAAATAAGCCTCAACCATTCCACACAGACAAATCCAACACACAAGAAAACCACTCTAGCCAACAACCCAAAAATCGCAAAACCAAAAGAACAAACCGAAATCATCTTAGCAAACTTAGTAGAAACTGTTCACAGAAAAGTATAGATCTGAAACGGAACCATCTATGTACTAAACATCTGCAAAAAAATTGCAAGGCAAGAAAAGAGTAAGAGAGAGAGACGATGCAGATGAGAGAGAGGAGGGAGATGATGCGAGATCAGTAAGAGATAAAGTTAACCCATACAACAAAGAGTGCAAGTTACCCACCAGCATCACGACGGCTGTGGTTGTGGCCGGAGATCTTTCGACTGCGCAGGGCGACAGGGACAGTCGCGTGCGGCGGTCTGGTGTGTGTGTGAAAGAGAGATGAGGGTTATCGGCTCTAGTCTTGAAAATGTGTGGAAGACAGCTAGCACCCCACGTTGACGCCAAACACCAAGATGACGCCACCTCGCCCACTGACATAGCATGGGGCGATTTTACAATTATGGACATGCCGGCAACACTACATGTCCTCCAATCAAAGGGCAATATTGTCCAAATTAGGCAAAAAATTGGCTAGCGAAAAAATTGCCAAAGTGGTTCTTCTTTAAGAGAGGTAGGAAATCCAATAACAAGCATCTAAGCGAGAAGTAACATTAAGGCTCCGTTTGTTTCGATGTAAAATGTTTTTTTTTAGAAAACAGACTGTAAAATTTTATTTTTCGTTGTTTGGTTGGCACATGAAAAATATTTTCAGAAATCAACAAAATAGTGTAGAAAGAGAGTGAGAGGGAAATGAACGTGGATCCGGACTAACGTTCATGGAAACTGAGTAATGAGAATTGCAATAAAAGACAACAACCCATTTTCGGAAAATAACTTACGGAAGATTAATTAAGGATAAGTCATTTTCATCCAATTAATGAAAAATGTTTGACACGTAAAATATTTTCCTCATTTTTTGTATAACCAAATACCGAAAAATAAGTAAAACATTTACCATACCGAAAAATATTTTACTGTCAAACAAACAAACAGAGCCTAAACAATGTTACAATTAAATTGTGCATTTCTTCAACAAACCACTTAGATCTCTTGGGCCTAATTTTTTCGCGATTTCCTGGCCCAGATTCAACAAACCACTTAAGATCTCTTGGGCCCAGATTCAACAATTGAGAGAACCGTGTCAAAAAAAGTAGTTAGGCTAAATAGTCCATTAGCGACATTGAAAAAAGGGTGATTTACGGGCCGGTCTACTTTTGTGGACCAATACACGTCCAAGTCTAGCACAATTTTAAAAAGCACCGTCTAGGATTCCCATCAAATTTATGCCATTAATACCCCTTGTGTGCTAGGACAGAGATGTCGAAGGCCAATTCCGTTTCCGCTTTGCCCCATTTCTTTCGAAACTCATCCTCAATCCCACCCTCCCTCATTCCCACCACTCCCGACGATCACTTGAGATCGGCAATCAAGACCTATCAGCTCTATTTCAACCTCAACACAACCGGCGAGCTCGACGGGCCGGCGCTGGAGCAAATCGTCCAGCCCCGTTGCGGCGTCGCCGACATCGTCAACAGCACCACGTCGATGAACTCCGGCAAAAAGGCGACATCCTCTGGCATACACATCCACGCCGTCAACCACTACTCTTTTTTTCCTCAGCACCGGTTACTCCACCTCCTCCACAGTACTCCAAGCTCTCGAAACCCGACACTTCCTCGGTGAATCAAAAGGAACACCTAACTGGACAACGAGCCGCTCCCCCGTTCCTCGCAGAACCCTAGCTTGGCGACACGCGTCCCGCGCAGCGGCGTCGGCGCAGCCACACCAGTACGTCATGCCGTCGGCGCCGCACACGGGGTCGGTTTTAAATCAATTTTTTTTGCGTTTTGTTTTCATTCAAAGTAGGGTGTAGTTTTAATCTGCAGTGTGGGATCTTTTTTTTTGGGTACGTCAGAATTTCGCAGTGTGGGATCTTTGATATCTTTTCTGAGAAATGAGTGCAGGCGTGCAACATTTCGTTTTGTGGATTTCCTATCATCTGGAGAATATTCTAGGCTCTATGTTTTGTGGATTTGTTCTGAAACGCTATTTTGTTGGGTATTGCTCTGCGAATTTCACACTGCAAATTTTGTGTTTGATGGCGGACGGAAGGTTGTTGGCGACCGTAGTTCACCCCGATTGAGCCCCCATCTGCAAATGTAGCAACAGAGAATGGAAAATTACACAATCAGAGTAAGTAAAATCGTTGTTATTATGGAAATGTACGTTGTTAAAGAGAAGAATTATGCGAGAAGAGAGGGCCAGGTGGGTGGGTGTGTTTTGTAGCCGTAGGGTGGTGGGTGGTGGTTCGCAGGGGTAATTTGTAGCCGAGATTATTTGTTTTAAACAAATCCACATGGGTATGTGAATTTCACAGGGTATGTAAATTAAATGATAACATTAGACAGGCGATTTATGTGCTTAATTTTAAAGCTCCTCTGCCCATTCTCCCAGAAAAAAAAGCCCACACTATCCTTTTTTGCTCCTCCATTGAACTCCACCGTGTTGAATTATAAACTTAATTAGTTGTGGGGTCTTATGTGAGGAGTTGAGAGACAGAAAAACGAGAGAGGAAATGAGGATAATGGACATGGGCCAAGTAGCTAGCTGCATTATTCGGTGGAATTAAATGGAGTACGTGGAGTGTTTGTGTGCTAGATCTAAGTTGTGGATGGGAGTCATTTTCTTTGTGTATATGTATTGTATGTGTCTGTGTGCAATTGGTGTGGGAATAAGAGTGAGAAAAGAGAGAAAGCTGAGAGCAGAGAGAGAGACGTAGGGAGCCCCTGAGGGGGTCTCCCCCACCAGATTAAGTGTTTGTGTGTGAGTTGTGAGTGAGTGAGAGCTGAGTGAGAGTGAAATGTATTTGTATGTTCTGTTTGAGAAATGAATAAAAGTAGAGTTGTTAATATGTGAATGCCTCTCTTGATTTCCAACGCACCAGTACTAGTTCTATGACCAGCCAAAACAAGTACTCAAGCTATTCTTCCAACACAGATTCTTCCAAGTTCACCTCATCTTCTACTACTTCATCTCACTATGTATCACTTTTGAATGAAATGTAAACTGGTTCAAAAAGTACGAGTAGTCGAACACAAATTCTCAGTATTCAAACACAAATATTGTTTGAACTGATCTTCAAGCCCTAACAAATTCTCAATTTCACAGTGTTTCTCAATTTCACACGAAAAAGCCCAGACAACTAGTTCAGATTACGCACTAGGATGGACATGGTAGAGATGACTTTCATATACACCTCCATAGAAAAGGGAAAAAAAAAGAACCAAGAGGACAATAGTAATGGTCATACACAGCTTTCTCACTTCCCTAACCTGACAAAGCCTTGTTCCTCATGAATTGGGTTGCCGATGCAGGATTTTTTTTCTCCATTCTGCTTCGATGCAAATGTTCAATGCTCGTAACTTGGAAATCTAACATCAGTAAGCCATGCCTCCAAGTCTTTCAAACATAGAATATGGGTGGTCTCCTCCATATTTCACACATACGGAGTATATGTGAAATGGTGTTTTGACTAGGATATGTCCAGCTTGTCTAGTTTGATTTTTCCAATATATAGTTGTGCGCGCTTTGCTTGAAAATGGAATTCTAACACATACCCTGTGAAATTCACATACCCCCTGTGAAATTCACATACCCCCCGTACACAAACGGAAGTGCTACCAGTTATGTTTTGGGTGTACAAACGTTTACAATATCAAAACCATCTTACAAATTGTTATCTGCTATGAAAATTGTTACAATTGTTGGTGATAAGGTCCCCAGTGCCTGTGCCTGCTCCTGTATGCGTCGCTGGTGGGTGCTGAAGTCATAAGATTGGAGTATGCCTGCAGAATTTGAGGTTTTCGAACTAATTTTGCAGAATGTATGAGCAATCCAAAGCAAATACCTCAAGATTGAGGCTAAGACGGCGACATCCAAATGCAACCTGTAGGACTATAATAGTCGGTCACGCTTATTTTTGGTGAACCGTGGCACTTGCATTATTTCTCTTCAAGACGACTAAACCAGTTGGAGATGGTTCTGGAAAGGACTCTAGTGTCGTTCACTGTAAGGGTTTTGAGCCTTTGAGCAATAGCATCAGCTGGAGTGTATAAGTAACCCGGTTGCCATCTTGGTTCCTGGTCATGCAGAACGCAAGGCCAACCACACAGAAAACATAAACAAAATGTGAAGATTGCAATTGGTAGGGATGGATGACCATAATAAAAATGCTCTATATCAGGCGCCCACTTGATAAAAAAATGATTTTGCAGCCGCGTAGTCGAGACCGCAAAACCGGCCAAACTTTGCAAGCTCATCCCGGCCATACACCAAACTCCAATTTTGCGTAGTTGAACCGTTGGAAGCTATTTGAGTACACTATCTAATCCAAGCGGTTTGGCTACTTTTGTACATTTTGAGACATGGCCATTTTACCCTCTAAAGGTCAGAAAACAGGTGATTTTAGTAAAATGGTTGCATCTCCCTTGTCATAGATCAGATCGAGAACCATTTTAATTGTTGAAAAGCATGCATTTCAAAGTAATAAAAGAATGGAAAGTGAGTTGCAAGCAGACTATTTTGGAGGTCATCAAGGTCACCAAGATGAACATTTTTCTGGGACCAAAATTTTTTATTCTAGAGAATATTCCGAAAATATTCAAACACCAGTGATCTTCAACCAATCCAAACTCCCGAACATTTACGGAGCCAAGTTGAGATGTCTACAGAATGCTAGCAAAGCAGACTAAATTTCCTTCAGATGCAATGGTGGAAACATAAAGCATGCGTGCGCTTAATGTTTATCTATGGTTTTGGCTTTGAGATGGGATGTTGATTTCAAACTCACACATTGTACATCAACACCACGAGGCTTCAATGTAAACCATACAATGATAACGATCAAAAAATTACCTGTATGCAAGGTGTGACATGGTTCCCCGTCAGTAAAACCTTCTCTAGTGTTCCACCCATAGACTCCACACGAGGCTTCAATGCCTCTTCAAGGCGATCAGTCTCGTCAATTGCATCAAAATCGAACTTCACCTAAGAAATAACAACAAATTTATCACCAGAACAGAAATTGAAGGCATCTTATGGATAAAAAAACATAAATGATACGGTATGATACCAGTAGAGGCATACCCCCTGTGAAATTCACATACCCCCTATGAAATAGACAAGCTGGACATATATGTGACAAAAAATGTTTCATACGGAGTACATGTGAAATGGTGTTTTGACTAGGATATGTCCAGCTTGTCTAGTTTGATTTTTTCAATATATAGTTGTGCGCTCTTTGCTTGAAAATGGAATTCTAACACATACCCTGTGAATTTCGCATACCCCTGTGAAATTCACATACCCCTGTGAATTTCACATACCCCTGTGAATTGAGTTCATCAACGGCCTCATCCATATGCCATTCTCTTTACGCTCCTTCAAAGAGAGGTCCATTGTTACTGCAGGTCCACATCCAGGTTTTTGTAAACCATTCAACTCTCAACAGGATTTCCAGAGAAAGTCATCCTGCAAAACATTGTAGAATCAAAATTTCTGAAAGTCTATATTAAGTTTAGTAAATGAATAATAGAGCTTCAGAGGCTACACTGTTCCTACCCAACCATTATAAGATTCAGTTATTTAAGCAAATATGAGAACAAAATACTCTACAGGAATCATGTCAGGCAAGATGAACTCCTCAAGAGACCAACAGAGCAGATCTTTCCCCAGTGTTTGAATAGTTTAAACAAAAGGGAAACAGTAAACAAAGTATAATCGTAATGAAGGGTATAAATAGAAGTTATGCGACCGTTCTCACCCAATATAGGCATGTGGAATGATGCTAAACCCCAGCTGCAGCCTTAACCTCAGAATCCTTACCCTGCAAATCATCTTTTGTCAACCCAGCTTTCACAGCAACTGCAAATCCCTGAAATTCAATAAACAAATCTGATCAACTGAAAGCATGAAGCCTCGAACTACCAATTTCAGATGACCACCGAAATTTTCTCCCCCCAATGGAAGCAAAAAACTGAACGCAGAAGGGACAAAACCTGCACAAGTATGTGAATTTGTGAATTTGTACAGCCGTGTGTGGTGTTTTAAACAAATTCACAGGGGTATGTGAATTTCACAGGAGTATGTGAATTTGTGAATTTATAGCCGTGGGTGGTGTTTTAAACAAATTCACAGCGGTATGTGAATTTCACAGAGGTATGTCAATTTGTGAAACTCTATCACTCTCTGGTTTGTAACTCCAGTTTATACAAATTATAGAGAGAAAATTGTATTGCCATGGGTAAGAAATCTAGGAAGAAGATTGAATCATCAAAGGAGATTTCATTGAAAGAGTTTCAGGATTTGTCCAACGCAATGGAACTCCGACGATCACAAATTCGCAGTGTGAAATTCACAGTCCAACACAATTTCACAATGTGAAATTCACTTTTTCGGCGACTTTTTTATGAAAAAAAATACAAATCCAATACAATTTCACTTTTCCGGCGACTTTTTTAAAAAAGAAAAAAACATAAATTCAACCTTCTTCACAGTCCAACACAATTTCACAGTGTAAAAGACAAGCCCTACAGGCCCCTCCCCCCCGTAGAGAGAGACAAAGAGAGTCAGGAGATGGGGATGGCAGTGGAGAGTGGTCAACCAGAGATTGAGTTCTCAATGTCCATTGAATCTTGTCTCCCCTAGGTGTCAACCCTCCTTTATACTATGAGCCTTGGGAGAGGATAGAGCCAATGGTCAGACTCATCCTCACTGGTGGGCAAGATGGAGATTAACATTGCTTCCTCTATGAGCCTCAACTTCAGACCTTGGGGCTTGTATCATGAACTAATAGAGGCTATTTAGGGCGGTAGATATGATACAGGCTTCTAGATGTCACATGGTAGGTGTGATGCATCTTTCGAGATATCAGATTGATGTCAGCGCTCATCGAGGGCAGGCTCATCCTTCTTGACAATCTTTTGCATTAGCCTCCCAACATGTCCCAAGTAAGGTACTAGGCTCTACTACCAGCCCAGGGTGGTGTTGGAGTCGCCTTTGATGATTTGTAGTGAACTAAAAGAGTTCGAAGAGCACCATAAGAGGTGGTCAGTCCTCGGAAAGCGAGGCACCCATTCGCACCTAGGGAGAATGCTCCGTAGGATGTCATCATGGAAAGTGAGGCATTCAATAGCACCTTGGGAGGACTCTCCTTGGCCGAACACTTCCCTCCTCCGTGGGAGGATGTGTTTGGCTGGATGCTCTCTTCCTCCTTCAGACAAATTCACAATTTCGCAGTGTGAAATACACAATTTCGCAGTGTAAAATTTACAATTTCGCAGTGTTTTTTTCATTTTTTCAGGCGACTTTTTTCAGTTTGGATTTTAGATATGAACAAGCAGAAAACCTCATTTCCATAGATCGAAACTAAACCTTAGTAATTTTATATTGCTCTTGAAACAACAGACTTGTCCAATTTTTAATTTTCCTTTGGGCAAATTAAAAAAACTTGCCTCCCACATTTGCGAGGCTGTATGGGGTTTGAAATTTACAAATTCAAGTAGGCATTTACCTTTACATCTAGATTGTGAAACTGAGTGTCTACATCGTAGACACAGAACCTGGGATAGAAGAAAATTTCTCAAGTTACATGAAACTCGGAACATAGGTATTGACTTTGTAAAAAGCAAAGATGGAAGCATTGAAACGTACACCAAAGTCTGCACCACCTCAAAATGATAGGTAACCGCATGCTTTGTGATCCACTTGGGATTCAATGAATTTAGCACCACTTCAGTGCGGCCAATCTCTTGAAGCGTACCATCTCTTCCTTTTGTGTAAACAACTGCCATAGGATCACTCTGAAAAAACAAAAGCCTTCTAAAGGTGACTGCTATAACCAAGTTGGAATATAGCTTCATACGGAAAATATACTTATGAAACTAGTTGAAGGCACCTAAAGATATGAGCTTGTAACAGATGTCAAAAGAAGAAACTGAGCTTTTAAAAAAGCATCAACAAGTGAAATATAACAACATGGTAATCTGAACATTATATATATTCAAAGTGAACGGGTTTCGATGTGGAGCCAGCTTAGTAGTCGACAAATTTCACTTCTCAGAGTTTTTAATTGTTTAGTTAGATCACCAGTTATCCCAAAAGCTAAACTAATAGGAAATTGGTTCTACTATGCACCCATGGCTCGTGCATGTTGACAATGCTATTGCCGCACAATATGAGCAATATATATATAAAATCAGGGATTTCCTCTCATCCTTTGGAATTTCAGTATCCACCTTGAAACCCTCAAAAAACATCTCAAGGTTACAGCTAGAAATTTCCAATAGCTTTGACCTCTCTCCCGCTGTACTTCCATTTCTTTCTCAAAATAAGCGTCTCTTACTCCCAAATACAGGGGGGGGAAGAAGGTAAAGTTCATGTTTCTCGTTAGTTTTGCCAAGTTCATCTTGCCAAAGGAAAGCACACATCATAGACTAACCCCGTAGAATATAAAAAGGCAATGAAAGGTATCTGCAGAAAGACAAACCTTGGAAAGCACATCCCGATCACATAAGTTTGAAGCTGATATTGACAACTGCACGACGTTGTGGAGAAAAAGTCAATCTGACATGCAGAGGGCAGATTAAACATGTCCAATTTGGTTAACAACCTCAAAACATCTTGTAAGCAAGTAGAACGAACAGTCGAGACATACAAAACAACATACAACATAAGCCAGTTTTGTTGCCAAGAGCAAAAGACTGAACCTATCATAACCAAAGTTCTGTTCAGATGAGTGTGCCTAATTCAGGTCAATGCGAGCTCAGAGTTACATTTTCTCTCCGTAGCTATGTCTGGATCAAGCTTGGACTGTCCTAAGCATACAAAGCTTCTATGACAAAATAACAATGGCGAATATAGTATGTATACCAATCATGCCTCAATCGGATAAATTCACTCACTTCACATAATTCTTCTGGTCATGCCTTTACTTTTTATTAGTACAACAAATTACTTGCTCAATTCAAGGCCTACAGGATTACAATTCCCCTGATTATTAAATCCCACAAAGCTTGAGATGTAAAATACTATAAGAAAATAACATTAATATGCCTTCACTATTTGTTGGTGTGATAATTCTTCCGGTAGGATTACTATTCCAACCAATCAAACATGGCATATAGCTCACAAGCAACCATTTCGTTTCTTACCCTCTTAGCATTACGAAACTAAATTTGCCGATATTCAAGAAAAATCTAAGTAAATTCTTTGTCGTTAACAATAGAAAGCAATGGGTAAGAAATCTGGGAAGAAGATTGAATCATCAAAGGAGATTTCGTTGAAAGAGTTTCAGGATTTGTCCAACGCAATGGAACTCCGACGATCACAAATTCGCAGTGTGAAATTCACAGTCCAACACAATTTCACAGTGTGAAATTCACTTTTTCGGCGACTTTTTTATGAAAAAAAATACAAATCCAATACAATTTCACTTTTCCGGCGACTTTTTTAAAAAAAACACAAATTCAACCTTCTTCACAGTCCAACACAATTTCACAGTGTAAAAGACAAGCTCCACAGCACACCCCCCCGCTAGAAAATACAAATATTGAACAGAAAAAATTCATCACTAGTAAACACTGCAAATATAAACCGGCAAGGAAAAATGAAGGGAAAAGAAAGCTCTTGAGCTAACTCTACAAAGCAATGAGAAAACTCCGATCAGGTTATGAAGACTCAATTCACAATGTAGCGTGCTATGCAAACCAAAAAAAATATTTTGAAAGACAAACAGTTCAGAACTAATTTAACCAGACAAGCTTCCATGACTAGAGACATAATGAAACTCCTTGAAGTGTAAATCTGTGCATAACAATTTGCTTACCAGTATTCCCATGTCATCTCCTTCAAGCGGTATTCAAGCTTTTGAAACAGATGTTTTCTCAAAATCTTGCTTATTGTGGGTAGGCTCAATAAAATTCGCTTCTAGAACACCTAACCAAAAATAATAATTCTCTAAGAACTGCTTGAATTCAACTCAGCATTTACATGTAGATGTGAGAACGACTATTTGTGTCCATAGAAATGTAGGCACAAAAAAAACTGGACCTCGGCTCATTGACTTCAGTCAACATCACCACAGAATTCAAAGAAATCAACCCATTGAAATCTCATCGCCAGTAACGGAAAAACTGGAAACCGATCCACCAAGTTCGCATTCACCGTCACAAGAATTGCGGCGGCACAGATATGCCAATCGGTGGGGTTTACTCACATCCACCCAACGCTCATCCCTCGACAACGGACGTGGCCTTCAGGTACCTCTACGCCCTGGCAGAGTCTGCCATCGCCTCTGCCGTTTCCTCCGGCCGCACCATTCCAACCTCCACGACGTCCTTTGTGCCCTTGAGGACCTCGGCTCCGTCCACGGCGTGTAGAATGCAAGCCGAACGCTCGAATCAACAATTTCGCAGTGTGAAATGTGAAATTCGCAGTGAAACACAAATTCACATCTTTGTCTCTGGGGGATAAACATTGGGGAGGTGGTGGTGGCTGTACAACAATCAGCAATTTCCAACCAGTTATGTAATCTCCAAGGAACGCTGCCGGCGGAACGCTCGAATCAACAATTTCGCAGTGTGAAATTCTCAGCAAACACAAACATTAATTGCTTCCAATTTATCATTCTCTCACACATGATTGAACAAAAAAAAAAAATGAATTCAATTAGTCACCTGCAATGGCGAAAGAGCCGACAAATAGCCATCGAACGACGACGTCGATGACCACATGTCCGCCACCGCAGCCGAGTCCTTGTGCGTCCTCGGCAGCAACCTCTTATACGACTGAACATACAAAAACATAATCAAAACACACACACATCAACTCCGCCGCTCGCCTCGATATCGCAATCGGAGTAATGGACGACGGCGATCGTGTCGACGATGAGCCGCGCGTGGTCGGGCGGGATCTGGAGGGCCTCGCACAGGGCGAGCGAGTCGACTCGGTGGGATAGGGTTTGCTTGAAGGAGAGTAGGATCTGGGTGGGATCGGTGAAGATGAGCTTCGGTATGAGGGAGGAGGCCGTGCTCTCTCTCCGTGGGTAGATAAAGGAAATAAGGGTAGAACGGTAACTTCAACTCCTGTTTATCCTTGCACGTAATTAAACAGCTCTTACATCCTTAATGGAAATTAGAAGTCAAAAAACTGGACCGGCTGGTAATTTTCTGTTGAAAAAAATAGGTGTTCCTAGTGGGAGAACCACTCAGAGCCCCTAAAATTGGGCCCGTTATGAACGAAAGCAACATCTACAACCGTTAGATCACTTTCTGTTAAATTTTTAGCTATCAGATCATTTTTAAAAAAAAAATACAGATAATATTCTCCTTACAAATCTATACATCTCTCTATTATCACTTTTAGGCAATGTATCTCTGTGTAAATGTTGTCTTTTAATGATCAAATAGTAAAATCTCTCAAAATGATAATTGATGTTTTGTGGAGATTACGTTTATCGCGTATAGAAGTTGGATAAAATAAATAATTTATCTAAGTTGAAATTATATAACATTCCGACGTGCCTTTAGGTACGTGGATCTGCTAGTACACTACTTACTCTGTTCCAATTTTAAGTGTGCACTACGGTTTTGCGCTCAATGGCTTATATCTCTCAACATATATTATATTTTATGTTTTTTAAATCATTGTCTTATAAAAATAATTGAGATCTATTAAACAAGATCCATATTGCATATTTTTTGCAATATACATGGAGAGATATAAGTAATTAAAAATGACATACAGAACTGTAGTAGACACTTAAATTGAGACGGAGATAGTATATTTTATTCACTTCCACGCTCCATCTCATCTAAACCTCAAATTTTACATCAATTAGATAATGTGTTATACAACCTCATAATAACAACATATTTTCCCACCAAATAAATGAAATTCTTCAAATACTCCAACTCCGGCTATCCCTATTATGCTCCGTACCTGCCATATAGATTACGCAAGAAGTATACAATACGAGGACAATAAAAGGATATAACAGAATCAATAAAATGCTATTCACAACTTCAACTGAATCAACCGTTATCCTAACAAGTAACTTAAGCCTCATATCCGGTCCATCTCGATATCCGGCTCATCTCGATAATATGTCAAGCACCACCAAAATCAAAATAAACTTCTGTATGTAAGCCCGCAGCACCATATAAACAACAATATACTTGATTCCCCACAGGCCAATTAATCAAATCTCATTAAATTCTCCAGATCCGGAGGGTTTGCACATGTACCAATCTGTTCGATAAAAATCACTTTTAAACTCATTTCATCAAGCGTATCAATTTGGAGTATCGGTGAAACACAAGTAGAAACCACTGTCGTCCTTGGTTCAAAAGGCCACAAAGAAACGGTCCGTATAAGCCCTAGATCAGGGTTTCTGCGTTCGAAGCTTCAACTGAAAATCTTCCACTCGCACTTTCCATTGAAAGTACACGTGAGTCAGTGACCTCATCACTCCTTTAATTTATTTCCTTTTTTCACGCTGTTTTTACTGTGATTTTTCGATGAAATCCACTTTTCGATGTTAATTAGCTAAATCTGGAAATTCACTGAATATATATGAGTTCGTTGCGAATTTTAAATGGATTGGTGTTGCTCTTTTCAGTGTCGTAACCTTAGTCACATAATCCTTCAGTAGTGCCTCCTCTCGCTCGGCCCTCACAATCTTTGCGATCGCGAATACTAGTAGTTTGAGATGTTTTTGGCAAGTCGCTTTCGCGCTCTCTCTCTCACGCACGCACGCGAATGATAGCGAATACTGGTAGTTTGAGATGTTTTTGGCTAGTTGCTTTCGCGCTCTCTCTCATGCATGCACGCGAATTACGTGACTTAGGTCATAACCAACCGTGGTACTCATGAAGTGAGTGACAGAATGAAACCTGAGACTATTGTCACTTTTTGTTTCTGTGTGCAGAGAAGTTCCAGATTTCATCTTTCTAATTGTCGTTTTGGGATTTAATTTTGTTCAAGTGAATAATAGAGTTGTGTTAAAATTTAAAATTTTTGTTTTTCTTTCTGCTAGTGTGGATGTATGGGGTGCATTGTGGGGGATGGGGATAGTGCATCAAGCCATTGTTTTCAGTTACATGATGTGGTGATTGTGGGATTTGGTTCTCTTCTTGTTGTATGTCCTATGTATCTTTTCGGTTGAATATGAGAAGACTCTAGGTTGTTAAACTTAGAGTGAGGATAGCTGAGAAATTGGTTATTTATACTGGAAACATTTAAGTTCTCAGTCAGATGGATACCCACTGAGATGGGGAGCATTGTGGGGAAAGTGCATCAAGACAGTGGCGTACCATTCCAACATCCATGGTTTCTCGCCCACCAGTCTTTTTTCTATGCATAGTAATCCTCACTGAAACATCCAATGGTTGAAAATGAAAGTAATGACGTTACTCAATCAGCAAGGGTATGATGTTTGCATTTGAGAGCACGCTCTTGACTGTGTCGTGCAACTTGTGTATTAACTTCTCCAATACGTACGAGGCCATTTACCCTTGTATTTTTACAGATTGGTGCAGATAGCTAGGTTACTTGTCAAAATGTGGCAAGTTTGAAAGATAATTAATGTTTGTTCCACATTTATACCTTGATGCCTGTCTCACTGGTTCAGGTGACTGATGGATTTACTTGTCCCAGTGTTCAACCTCTGTTAAGAAGGATGAGGTGCAGGAGTCAGGAGACAGTTTCAGATTCAGCATTTGATATGCCTCACGGTTGACAAATTGATGAACAGAGGTAAACCAAAGAGAAGAGGAAGATATGAAGATTGCGTGTGGCAGTAGTTGCATTTGATATAAGTCTTTGGTGCATTGTTCTATATTTTGTGATTTCCATGTGAAACCTAACATGTTCAGGCATATCAGGTTTGTTGTCGATGGTGTTGGCATATGTCATGTTCAAGGACTCCGGTAGACAGTGCTTGTACTTGACTTTTTGCAATAATTTTCTTTTTGCTCCTCTCGTGCTGTAGACAAGTGGCATGCCAAGGAGGAGGGGCTCAGGACAACGCTGACGACTGTTGCTTATAGAACTGTTGTGAGTGAGAGGTACTTTTCCAGTAACATGTCTTCTTAGTTTCTAAAAGCAGACTGCTCGATTTTCTAATTTTAGAGTAGAACTAATGCCTCTTGGTTTTGGTATTTACTTTATGTTCACTTGTGTTCAGTCTTCATGGGGACAGAACGCATAAGGACCTCTGTCAAGAATGGCAAAAGGGACAAACTCTCAGTTCCACCTGGTTTTGTGTCACTTACATCTTTCACCCTTAGTAGGGTAGAGAATAGTGAAGAAATTTGTAGCTCCATGTCTATGGGGAGTGAATCTGAACCAGAACAAGTGCAGGCGGACATTTTTTGCAGCATAACTGACAGTACAATGCTTAAGCGGGCTCTAAGTGGCAGACCGTGGATACGTTATGATCACTCCGGTCACAACCCTGAGGAACATGAATGTGAACAGCTTGACACGGTCATCTTTCTTATTTTTATTCACTTTATGCATTGCCTTTAGAATGCAAGATTGTAAAGTGATGTTGCATGAGTAGAAATATATCTGACATTGTTAATATGCTGTAACTAAACATTCAGAGTAAATTTAGTACTAGGCCATGTTTGGCTGGTCTAATTGTGGCAAGATTAGCAATACCACATCCTCTAAGGGTTTGTAAGTCCTATATGCTGTAGGATTGGTTGTCCATATGATATGTAATTCCTCAAGCAATTCCACCAAGTATTTCATTCAAAAGCTAGAAGTGTGCTATCCTTTGATCTGCAATCTCGGATGCCTTCAGTTTTTTGTGTAACCGGCTTGTAACTTGTAAGGTAGTGCAATACCTATATCTATCAAGTCTTGGACTTTGAAGAGCTTCTTGATACACGCGGATGAGTACCGCTATCGGGCCTTTTTGGTTGGTGGCCTTTTGGTATACCTTGGCATCTCTGAATGCCTTTGTTTTCATATTAACAATCTTACTTGCTTGTCAAAATATAAATTCCACAATTTGATGCCTAAACCGACCAATCAAACGGGTCCTTAGACAACATGGTGGAAGTGCCATGAAGTTCTAATGATTAGTCTGCTATTATCAGCGGTTGCATATGTTTTCGTCCAATGTGCAACATAATGCAGAGTTAGGGAAACAAAATTTGGAGCGAATCACTTAGTGGGAATTTAAAATATGAGGTAAAAAAAGCCAGGTTAAGATGGTATTATTATAGGGTTCAGTAAAAGGACGGATGTCTTGATTAGTAGGGAGGTATGAGCTTTCTGTTGATTGCTATGAGGTAAAAGTCTATGATCTACCCCATGAAGAACTAAATTTAGACTAATCTGGGAAGACGGGGCGATTACTCCGTTAATTGAAGCGTACGATTCATGATATGTATTACCCAAAGCAATATATAGTTGTATCTGGGGGTGAAGCAACATGAATCATCGATAGCATCAAAATCGTTCCATTCACTGTAACTATCAGATGATTCGGTCCAATACACCAAGCAATTAAGTCAAATTAATCTCTTTTTACGCTTCAGATTTAAATTTCAGGATCATTTGAGCTTCATAGTTGAATTTCAAGATCATTGTTTTATTCTTTGCCAGTATATGTCTAATGTAGGATTCACGATTAGAGTGAAGCTAATAGTAAAATTCTTTTGCAGAATCGTCCTAAGACTTGCCTTCCCAAAGGGGTGATCCGTGGATGTTCTAGCTGTAGTAATTGCCAGAAGGTTTTTAGTTATTTACCAAGTACTTTGACGTTATTTCATAGAATGCTGGTTTCCTATGTGTTACCAACTTACCATATTAAAATAACTTCTCTTGCTTTGAGCCATAATCAATGACTCTAATAAACTGAAGATTTTTTAACAGGTCATTGCGAGATGGCGTCCAGAAAGGGCTTGTGTGACTTTACTTGAGGAGGCTCCTGTTTTCCGCCCATCTGAAGAGGTTTTTTCTTTTAACTTCTTTTGATGGGTTTATTCATTTCATTTTCTCCCTTGACTTGTGTTCTCTGTGTGTGAGTTTTGAATCTTCTCGCAGGAATTTAAAGACTTGCTTAAGTATGTTGCAAGCATACGTCCAAAAGCAGAATCCTATGGAATTTGCCGTATTGTTCCTCCTCATTCCTGGCAACCACCATGCCTTCTGAAGGAAAAGAACATGTGGGAAAGTTCGAAGTTCAAGACCTATGTTCAACGGATTAATGAGCTTCAACGTGTATATTCAGACAGTAAACTTCAGGGAATTAATAAAAAGGTGATGAGAAAAAAGAGAAGAATTCTGGACATGAGTTTGGAATGTGGGTCAGGTGAAGAGTGTACCACGGACCATGAACAAACTGGGTATCATGCTGAACGATTTGAATTTGAACCGGGTCCAGAGTTCACGTTGGAAACTTTCGAGAAGTATGCCAATGAGTTCAAAGGGCAGTATTTTTGCATTAAGGAGAAGGATACAGGTTTAGATGACAATTCCTTAGTTATTGGGAATCACTGGAAGCCCTCAGTGGAAATTATTGAAGGTGAATACAGACGGAACATTGAGAATCCATCTGAGGAGATTGAGGTTTGTTGGAGAAAACATGACGAGTCCCTTTATGAACTCTTTTATGCACTTTTTGTTTATTTGGCAGCTTTCTTAGTCATCGTGTTATGGTGTTTTAGGTGCTTTGTGGTGCTGAGGTTAATTCTATAATCTTTGGAAGTGGGTTCCCGACAGTATCAGATTCAGCTGAGAAGTATCCCAAATATGAAGAATCTGATTGGAATTTGAATAATATCCATAAGTTGCCTGGTTCTCTTCTTTCTTTTGAGAGCAACAAGTCTTCTGGAATTTTGCTCCCTCAACTCTTTGTAGGAATGTGCTTTTCATCGCGTTGTTGGGTGAGATTCTGAAGCTTTTCAATGCTTAGGAATGAAGTAATTTGTCGGTTTTTTGGTCCATCCAATTTGAAATATTCAAGTTTTTGTTTTTTGAATCCCTTTGCTACCTGGTTAAGTAGAAGATGTTGGTTCATGCAGTTGTTCTGATACCGATAATTGATTTGGTTTAACCTTTTAATTTGCGTAACAGAGAGTTGAAGAGCACCACTTGTATGCACTGTGGTACATGCATTTAGGCGATCCTAAAGTATGGTACAGCATACCAGGACAATATTACTTCAAGTTTGAGGCGGCCTTGAAGAAGTACTTTCCCAACTTGTTAGCGGAAAATCCTGAGTTGCTTCATAAAATGGTGGGTAATGATCTCCTTGTTATGCTACTGCATCATGTTAGAACCTTGTGCTGTTGTTCAAATGTTTTGATGGTATGAATGTTTAACAGCAAGTTTGGGTCATATCTTTGTCATACACCTGAGGGCACTATGTTTAACTTTAGACTAAGTGGGACTAGACAGGATATATGAACTGTAACTTAAGCGTACCTAGAACTAAGGTAGATTAGGGAGGATGATATAGTAAAGTTTAATGGACAATATAGAAGAGATTTCTGGGACTGGAGATTTTGAATAATGACAATGACAGACTAAGTTATTGACATATTGTAGTTTGTACTTTGAATCTCAATGTAACTTATTTGTTGTTAATGCAATCTATGTATTAATTGACAATTATTAGAAGACAAATTCTCTTTTCTCAGTTGTATATGCTAAAGATCATTCATGTAGAATTGTTTCATGCAGGTCACTCAGCTCTCACCCTCCATATTGAAGTCCGAGGGTATTCCTGTCTACCGTTGTGTGCAGTATCCTGGGGAGTTTGTCCTTGTGCTCCCGGGAGCCTATCATTCAGCGTTTGATTGTGGCTTCAATTGTGCTGAAAAAGCCAAGTTTGCTCCCTTTGACTGGTTACCCCATGGGCAAAATATTGTGGAACTGTATGCTGAACACGGTAGGAAGACATCAATCTCCCATGATAAGCTTTTGCTTGGGGCAGCCATGGAAGCTGTGAGGGCACAGTGGGATATGTTATTGTTACAGAAGGGCTCTAACGATAAGCTAAGATGGAAAGCTGTTTGTGGAAAGGATGGGATCTTACCAAAAGCACTAAAGGTAAGCCTCTAGGTAGGTTAATTTTTGTTGTTTCAGATGGGAGTAGACACTCTTTGATGTGAATTCCACATTTCTACCTTTCCAAATGCATATTAAGCACGTGATCCTGAATATATCGAGGGGCAGGTTCGTAATGATGCAGTGTTTAAACTTTGGATTTGTTTTCTTCTTGCTACTTTTACATTTGGCATCTTTCAGAGTTAGTATTGAACGATCTCTCTCTTCCATAGTCACGTATCAAGCAGGAAGGCACGAGGAGGAAATATCTTTGCAATTCATCACAATCACGAGAGATGGAAGCGGACTTCGACTCTACCAGTAAAAGGGAGTGCACTACTTGTTTATATGATTTGCACCTTTCTGCCATGGGTTGTCCATGTTCCCCAGGCAGATATTCTTGTCTAAAACATTCAAAGCAGCTCTGCTCCTGTGCTTGGAGTTCTAGATTTCTCCTCTTCCGATATTCAACCAGTGACTTAGATGTCCTTGTTGAAGCTTTGGAAGGGAAATTAAGTTCAATTCATGGATGGGCTAAAGAAAAGCTTGGATTGGACTTGTATCCGTTCGTCCCCAAGGATAATTTGCAAGTTCCCAGTGTTGTTGGAGACAGATTACCTTTTTCTGGAGCAAAAAATCAAGAATTTACATCTGATAATGCAGAATTGACAAATGGCATATCTAAGTTAAGTCCAGAAATGGGCCCACCAGTGCTCCATGCAACATCCTTGAGCAAAGAGAGAGATAACACGAAAGCATCTACAGTCAGTTCCGTTAGTCTTGGCTCTCAGTCGAAGGAAAGGGAAAGCTTTCTTGCTGCTCAGTCAAGTTTTCTAGCTCATCTCAGAAAAGATCCCAACGCATTTGAGGGCGCAAAGGAAAGATTTCTTGCTGCGCAATCAAGTTTTCTGGCTCATCTCAGAAAAGAAGCCAACGCACGTGAGAGCGAGCAATGTGTTTTGAAGAGCACTAGTGCAAGTAATGGGGAAGGTCCTTCTAGTGGTTCGGCCTCTGATGAAAAAAATCCAAAAAAGTCTTCTTGTTGTCAAAGCGATGTTATTCTCCTTGATGATGATGAGGGCAAGTAGCCGTGAATCTACAGTATTGTGAGTTCAACTTGATTTTCTATTATGTGATCTTACTGCATTGTACCATATTACCCTAGTACTAGTCATTGTAAAGCTGAGCTAGTGTACTACCTTTGCTGTTGTAGATTGTAGTGTTTAGGCTATGCTGAACAATGAGTTCAGGTTGTAAATTAAGACGAAGTTAAGGTGTTCACTGACATAAGTTTCATGGATCATCACTAATGCGTGTTTTAGAGCTCTTGTTGATGCAGATCTTGCGGCTTGTGTCTGGGAATAGTCAGGATTCGTTGTACATTGAGCACCTTTTCGAACATTTGTGATTAGAAAAGTGGAAGGCTTTCTGAAGCTAATTACCGCTAATATTCCGAATCCGGGAATGCTGTAGGTACGCACTAAGTACTTCTTTCAGGCCGATAAAAAAAAAAAACTTCTTTCAGTTGCGCTATCATTATCAGTGTTGCCATTGGCCATTGTTACTATCATTTTTTGTCCGTCTTATCATCGTTGCAGTAGTAATGAGGAGTCTCATAAACTCGTATTCAATGGGGTAAATAGGAAATGAAGCAACTCGATCGACCAGATTTCTTATTCTACGAAGTGCATGTTTTTCATTTTCATCTAGGTTGTTAATTGTTATGTTCTTATCCTCCCTCTCTTTATACAAGCATGACAGCATGTTTAGGCCACATGAGACAGGCGAAATTTCTTTTTCTTTTTGCTTTTTTCTGCCATGCCTCTTGATCAATCATGTCTCAACTTATGCAGGACAAGCTATATCCATTACTAGTTTACCTCCATACATTTTCATCTTGATTAACTACAAAATCCTTATATCGATGCCAATATGCATAGAGGACTTTACCTTCGATTCATATGCATAACGTTTACGAGTATAGGATCTTAACACATTGCTGACTTCTGTAGTATTATTACTCTCCATATATTCTCGTTTAGGGGAGAAAGTTGGAATCTAGGAATCGATTGGTTCAGCATTTATAGTTCGGCTTCTCTCCAATCCGTATCCCTGTGGAGTCTCCAGCTCAACATTGTGCCATGTTGCCACTTTATGTAAATCTGAGGTTTTGATTTTGTCGACCCACTGGGAGAAAGCAGGTACCGTTTGATCTTGAGTCGGGATTTTTTCCTCGGATTGAACATGAGTGGTGGAAGCTAGACCTTTCATTTGCCGAAAGTACCGACGCGGCACAATATGGTGCTCGGGACTGGACCCGCTAGTCCAAACCTTGACGAAGAGAAGGCCTTTCTAGGATTGCCTTGGCAGTTTGAACATCCCATCCCAGTTTTTTTTTTTTCGTTTTCTTTTGTGGTGTTAAAATTTGTCTACAAAAATGTACTCCTACTAGTTAACTGCTGGTTGCTCGTGAATTGAGGGTGGGTTTAGATTGAAAAGTTAAATAACTTATTTTTTTCGTCTTTATTTGAATTTTTTTTGTTTTGCGTCAAACTTTTGTGACTTATTGATTCATCTTGACGAAAGGAATCAGAAAAGTAAAAGATTATGTTCGAAACTCATAATTTTTTATTAAAGACAAAAAAATAAGTAAAAATGACAACTTTTTGTATTTATTTTTATATTTTTTAAAAAAATTAAGTTTCAATCAAAATTTTATACTTTTCCGATTCTTCTAGACGAGACAAATCAATAAGTTACAAAAATTTGACGCAAAACTATCGAATGCAAAAAAAAAAAGAAGAAGATGAAAGATAAAAAAAAAGAGTTGGAACTGAAACATAGCATTATCGGAGACTGAGCTTTTTTGCAAGACCTTGCTCCTAGAATCAAATCTTATGAAAGCAGAGTCGGGAAAAAAATTTGGACTTAAAATCGCGTATCTTTGGTCCGGTTTGCTAGCACTTATAAGTTGGCTTTTTGGATTATTTGCTTGAATAAATTGAAATAAGTTATAAACTTGTTTGTTTAGTAGTTTTTTACAGGTAGTATAAAATGAGTATAACCTATTTGTTGTTGTCTTTTTATAAACAAAATGTCTAGATTGTCCTTAAAACTTGTGTAAGAATAACTTACTTTACCGTAAGATTCTTTTATCCATTTATGTTCTAACAACTTAAAATAAGTAGAAAAGCTTCAAATTGGAGCTTAAACTAATCTAGCTTTTTTTGAATCAAATAAGATAGTAGTAGAAAAGTTAAACCAGTGATTATTCATAATTGTTAACAAACATTATTCATTAGTAGTAGTTTTTTTTAGGGGAGTGATTTTGCCGCTCTCTTTTTGTTAATGTCACTCCCTTTTGTGTCTTTAATACGGAGTAGATGATTTGTTTTGTAAGAAAAGGGGAGTGACATTAACAAAAAAGAAAGTGGCAAAATCAATTCCCTTTTTTTAAGCAAATAAGCTAAATAAGTTAAATTGTACTGCGGGAAAGTCCTACATCAAGGTTCCCTTCAGCTGTCGGCAATGTTGTGTGAGAAATAGATTTTCAGGAAAAGTGAAGTGAGATAAAGGAAAATAAATTTTATTTTTCTGTGTTCGTTCTTTTGGCAAGCAATTTTGCAGAAAAACTAAAATTTCTTCCTATTGACAAGACATATTTTGCAAGAAAGCGTTTTTTAGTGGAAAAGTTCAAACTCACTCATTTCTGAGACCATTTAGGACTGAAAAACCTACTGCCACCGACCCATACAATACTCCACCGATGGCCCGTGAAAAGTCAACTCAATTCGAAATGTGTAGGTGTTCGATTCAATCTTTTCGATTTTTATTTAGATTACGGCTCCATTTGTTTCAACGTAAAATATTTTCCGCAAAAATATTTTATCTATTTTCCGGTGTTTGGTGGACAAAGAACAAGGAAAATATTTTCTAGTGTAAATTATTTTCCACCATCCGGTGTAAAATGACTTACCTAGGAAATGAAGGTAAGTTGTTTTCCCTTTGTCTCAACATGAAGTTTCAGAAGTGTCCAGTAGCTAGCTGTTTCCCTTTCCGAAATTGGACCCCAATAGTTCACCAAACAGGAGGAATATATATATATATATCAATTTCTGTGTCTCTCTACAAAGTTATACCTAGAAGAAACTCTATAAATTGCGATTAATCAAAATCATTTACAAATATTTTTAACTCCAACCAAACAACGGAAAATACAAGTAAAATTATTTTACATTAAAAATTATTGTAAAATATTTTACATCGAAACAAACGGAACCTACATGATCAATTATTGAACGACTCGAATTTTCGTACGAGGCCGTCGGTCCCGACTGAGAGTCGAGGGCTGGAGCACAAAGGGACCAGGTCCCTCGAGTGAAGAAGGGAAATCCTGCCAGGTGGACTTCTGATGTGGATGCGTCACCCGATATAATATCGTACACGGTTAACGTTGACCCAACATTGCATTGATCTGACGCGTGGCACGAGAATTTCATTTGTTTGTTTTCGGGGTTTTTTATAAACTTCTTTTTGCCGACATTAGTGACAGGCATGCACGTGGGGGCCCATTCAACTGGCTGGATCGGTCCCCACTATCTTTCTAATCTCCGGCCAACACAACGATTGTACGCGTAGCATTTTTGTTTTAATCCAACGTCTCATTGGACTCACAACGCTGAATGCGGTGGGAATTCTCGCACACGTCTCCCCTTTCCGGAATAATCCTGTCCGTACGTCCGCAATCGGACCGGTCCGTCTATCGCTCAGACCTTGTTTGGTTAAGGGTTTTGAATTTTGAATTCTAGTCATTATATATCTTATTTCTTATTCCATTCATTGCCTCTATTTTTAATTATTACTTTCTTTTCTCTTTCTCCAATCATTATTTATATTTACAATCATTACTTTATTTTTCTCTACATTCATTACTTACAAATCAAAATCTAAAATCTCAAAACAAACGAGGTCTTAAGGATTTTAGATAAGTTATTTTTGTTACATAAATTTTTAATCAATGTATGTAAAGAGTGTCAGAATTCGGTTTTTTTTTTTTTTAACCTTCGGTCCGTTAGGCAGTTGGAGAATTGGAAAAACTTGGCCTTACTATATATGAGTTTCACCTAATTTTTCAGGGACTTTATGGCAATTATTTTTTGATTGATTTCTTTTAATTTTGGCCGTTGATTTTGCCACTTTCTTTTTTTGTTAACGCCACTCCCTTGCAAGTGTATTTTTGTGCAAAAAATACACTTGCAGGGGAGTAGCGTTAACAAAAAATGGAGTGACAAAATCATTTTCCTTAATTTTTACACCACAGAGACAGAAGCCAGTGAAGATCTCACTCCCATCCCCAAGCCCCAACTGAAGAAGAGAAGAGGCTTGGAAAGTTGGAAACAGACAACACATGGTGTCATTTGGGTTAGGGAAGAGTACTACTCTACTTCAGAGTTGATCAGTCCTCCAAGACCCATCTCTCTCATTGTGCTCTCTCTCTCTCTCTCTCTCTCTCTCTCTCTCTAGATCTCCATCACGAAACCCTCGAATTATTGCCCGATTTGTACCCAAATTTGGCTTGTAGTATTGCCCGATTTGTACTGTATAGTTTTGTCCACTTCCCACTGTGTGCATAGCTATCTTTACTGCTTCAGGACCCCCCAACCCTTCAGGCCCCCCCCAACCCTTCGGGCCCTTCATCACTCCTTTTTTTGGCCTTTCTTCAAAATTTCACAACTCTACCAAACAAAACACAGTTTTACGTACCCCAAAATAGCCGAAGACGAAAGATAATTTGAATACTATTTAATTAATTAAGTAATTCATAACTCTACCAAACACAGTTTTTGGTATTTAAGGAGTAATTCTTTTTTGTAAGTAGTTATTCGCAAGTTACAACACAATAAATCAATTTTATTTTTTTGATCGGCCACAATAAATAAATGTTAACGGAGACCCTCTCTGATGGACATTGAAGCTCCCATTTCACGACCACTTGAATTAGGGGTTTGGGCCGAAAATATCACTCGACTAATATAAAAAACCTTAGCCCCCCTAAGGTGGAAATCTTCGCTTGGATGGCTATGCAATCCAAGGTGGCTACGCGATCTGTGCTTTTGGGTAGAAATTTGATTCCAGAGGGTCAATCTACGTACTCTGTGCCCTTTTTGTTCGTTGCATTTGGAAACTCCGCAATACTCCCTCCGTTCCAAATTAATAGTCCGGTTCAGTCTCCAATGCATTTTTTAAATTGTTAATATCTTTCAATCTGTAATGAATTTTATGTGCAATATGGATCTCATATGATAGATCTCGATTAGTTCTATTATACAAAGTTTTTAAAATCTTTAAAGACATTATAGATTGAAAGATATTACTCCCTCCGTCCCTTTATTACAGTCCAGTATTCCATTTTGGGCTGTCCCTTAATAAGTGTTCATTTTGTAAAGTTAATGGGTAAAAGTTAGTGAATTGTCTATTTTGTCCCTAAAAGTAGATTCCATTTTGAAAAGTTAGTGAGTAAAAGTGTAATGATGATGGGTAAGTAGGGAAAGTGGAGGAAAAAGTTGATGTGAAAGGTATAATGATGATGTCTTTTTAATAAGTTGGAGTTACGAAGCAGGACATTTAAAAAGGGACGGAGGGAGTAACAATTTAAAAGTTGCATTGGAGACCGAACCGGACTATTAATTTGGAACGGAGGGAGAGTTCCTATTTTTGCATTGTCATTTTTCGTGGGATGTTTGGTCACAGATTCTAGACTGGTGGCATTTGAGATGGGTGTGTCCCGCATCTCTGGAAGCTCATTTCGGGTGGTGGATGGAAAGTAGATTCAGAAATTTGGAGAAAAATTTGTGGGAAGTTACTTTCTTTGCGACGTTGTGGTCTTTGTGGTTGGCGAGAAATGACTATGTTTTTAACAACACCACATCGGGAGCTGGGGTTGTGGGTGAGCAGATTAAAGCTAGAGTTGTTGTGTGGTTAAAGGCAAAGTTCAACATTAAGGTGTACACGGTCGAGAAATTTAAGGGTTTTTTGGATGGAATTAGAATGTTGAAATTGTAAAGAGTGTGTGCTAGTGGTGCATAAGGTGTTTATTTTTTCCTCCAACTTTCTGTTGGAAGTTATTGTGAGGGGCTTGGTTTTTATTTTTTGTTTTTGCTGCTTGAATGTGTAAGTTTGTTTAGCTTATGTCGTTCGAGCCCCTTGATGTACCCTTTTGAGTTGATATAAATGTTTTGTTTGCCGAGAAAAAAAAAATACTCCAGCATTGTAGCCAACATTGGACCGATCAAAAATACTACTCAGATTGCACAATATATCTATCTATCTATCTATTTGCTTCGACTTCGACAAACTCTATTCAAACTTGGCGAGTGACTATATATATATACACACTTAATTAATGGCGGGTTCAGAAAAGTAGTACTCCAATGTACCATATGATACACAGGAAATTGATTAAAGGTAGACAATTGACCAAGGGATCGAGTAACATTGATTTACTCCTACCAGTGAAGAAAATTACTCCATTGTACTATTAATCTTATCTTATGCACCAGGACGTACGTACCCTATGCACCAAGGATTATAATTTTAGGGCGGAGCTATGTTGGAGCCCGAGCTATGTTGGAGCCCGGGGCTAGTTCTCCAAGCATCCGGGTTTTAAAATTTTTATTTTATATGTATCTTAATTTGAATATTATTGATAATTATTCGTGTATAACTACTTATAATCTTAATAATTTTGGTTTGATTTAATAAACAACCGGTTATTTTACATTCTCATTTCTCAATTTCTTTGATAAATAAAAAATAAGAACGTGACAGGTGAAGTAGCCTAAGAAAAAAAAATGATTTGTACATATTTTAACTGCATTAGGTTAGAATCATTTCAATGTATAAATGTAATGTATTGAAAAATAAAAACCTTATAGTATAATAAGTATATGTTCGGATAAAAAATACTATATGTCACTACAACAAAATGGAGATTAAGGGGCACTTTTAAAAGGGCATTTTTCCAACACTGCCTTATCAAGCTATTAACGAGGCACCATCTCGTAAAGTGCCCTATTTGATTCTACCTATTGCGGCAGTTAGCCTAGACACCAAATTTAATTTTTTTTGTTATTTTAATTTAATATAATAAGGCAGTTGAAAGTGCCTCGAAAAGCTGGGTTTAATAGGGCACTTATTTGGAGACATAAAACTACGCCGTTTTTGTAATAAACTTCTTTGGTTAAAACCGACGTTTAAATTTAACATTTTTATTATTTTAATTTAATATGATAGGGTAGTTGAAAGTGCCTCAAAAAGCTGGGTTTAATAGGGCACTTATTTGGAGACATAAAACTACGCCGTTTTTGTAATAAACTTCTTTGTTTAAAATCGACGTTTAAATTTAACATTTTTATTATTTTAATTTAATATGATAGGGTAGTTGAAAGTGCCTCGAAAAGCTGGGTTTAATAGGGCACTTATTTGGAGACATAAAACTACGCCGTTTTTGTAATAAACTTCTTTGTTTAAAACCGACGTTTAAATTTAACATTTTTATTATTTTAATTTAATATGATAGGGTAGTTGAAAGTGCCTCGAAAAGCGGGGTTTAATAGGGCACTTATTTGGAGACATAAAACTACGCCGTTTTGTAATAAATCTTTTTGTTTGATCATCTTCGATAGGATTATTTAGCGGACCTCAATAAGATAAAAAACTACTTCAACAGTCGAGGCCGTTGATTTTGTTGTGCTTAATGATTAAATCATTATCGTAGAAATTTGGTTCGATCGGGTTTAGAAAGCTCCTCGATTGGGATGCAATTTGTTTTTTTGGATGATAGTTATCGTCCGATCAAATGTATAGTGATACCCGATCAACTACATTCTTGTTAAGAAATCTTGTTAAGAATGATGAACTCCGTAATATGTAAAAACAGACGATTTGAATCAAAAGATAAAGACTCTAGTGGGGTCGGGTCATGCAATCTAATACTTTAATGTCTCGAGATGCATCAAATGTTGTCCGATGAGGCGGTCGCATATATCTGATGATCTCCAATTTTGGTGACAACAATGGAATCAGTGAGACGTGAAATTCTAACGGTTCAGATTGACCATTGTAAAAATTGAATTGGTAATGACCTTTTAAATCTTATACGTTCAATGTAATTCTTAACAAACTAAGTCTTGTGCTGTACTGAACGTACGTTAGCCATTTGATCGTGATAGAATTATGATGATCCAGTCCGTTGCTTTTGTTTTCCTTGTTGATTTTATCATTCTTGTAAAAATTTGTCTCAATCAGGTTTACAAAGCTTCTTTATCGAGACACAAAAAAATTTACAAAGTGGGTTTTTCTGTCCGATCAAGTGTGTAGCAATTCCCGATTAACCTCGTTATTGGTAAGAATGATGTGCTCCATAATATGTAAAAGATGGACGGTTTCGATCGGGAAAAAAAATACTCAGGTGGGGGTCGGGTATTGTAATCTAACACTTTAATGCCTTGGACTGCATCCAATACGGTCCGATCAGGCGGTTGCCGATATCCGATGATCTTCGATTTTGGTGATTCTAACCGAATCAATGAGACGTGAAATCCTAATGGTTCAGATCGACCATTAGTGAAGTATAATTGGCTGATTAAGTTTAGAATTCGTTACGCGAACGAATTCAACGTTTTGTAACCAACGTTTTTTCCCTCTCTTTAAATCAACGTTTTCTCTCAACCAAATAATAGGGCATCTTGCCCCCGACGACGTCGTTCCCGACTGGTGCTAAAAAAATTCGCCAGATAATTTCGCCCAAAATTTCCCCTCTTCGACTGGCGCCAAAGTCTCCCGCTACTTGAAGAAGTCTGAAAATTTGGAAGAAAACTGCCCCACGTACTCCTCCATCTCTATCCCCATCTGATTTCTGTTTGAAGCTTTCTCTCAAGCTAAAAAAGGCTGCTGCGGGATACAAGGTATGTTATAGATTTTGGTCATGTTTTTGCAATAATCTAGGTAATTAATCACTATCCTCTGTTAATTGATTGCCAATCGAAAGCAGTATAAGTTGAGATTGGATTTGCATTCTTCTAGTGTTTTAGCCTTTTTTCCTGTTTATGATTAGAATGGGTTTCCTGCTGATTGAAAGATAGCAAGAAATACATAGAAAGCAAGGCATAAAATGACACAGAATTCCTTGAACAATTCCATCGTGAGGTATATTATATGTGCTGGCCGTTGCAACATTTTGCGTTCTTCCTCTGCCGTTCCAAATTTATAAGCCTCGATCTCTAATGGTCAGTCCTTGCAACCAAATCGTGAGAGATGAGTCAAAAAGATGCTGTATGAGTGCTTTTCTTTAATAAATACTCCTCCATAGAAACTAGGATTAGCATAATTATGTAAAGATCTTATCTCGTTGATTGATTTGTCATGACGTTGGTTTCGATCACGACTCCTTCGTGATTATCATCGTCCTTTGAATCTTTACAATTTGTGTGTTGGTGGCTAAATTTTTTATGCCTTTGTCTGATTTATTCATTAACATGTTTTTAGGTCATGGCCCCAACGACTCGTAATACTGGACGAGTCCATGTACAACCTAATTCCTCTCAGCCACACCAAGCAGCTATGGATGATGTTGCCGTTGTTCAGCCCCTTAACGAACCAGGTAAATGATAAACTCACAAGTGCATAGAGCTATCCTTTTTCTTTTCTTTTTTGCTACTAACTCACTATCTTGCCATCAATTAGAAATTGGAATTGAAGAAACTGCAGGTAGTAGGAAAAAATGCAATAGAGTTCGAGGTCCCACTTTTATGTGTAAAGTTTGGGGCCAGCAAGAAGATGAGCGTGTGAAAGTTTCATTCAATGACAAAGGACAACCGATTTCCAATAATAGCATCTTGAGCCACTTCTTAGGAACTATAGCAAGAAATGGGAAATATGCGCCTCTCCACTACAAGAGTTGGCCCAAGATGCCTCAGAGTTTACAAGGACGATATGTTTGCATTGGTATTGGTAAGTTTGATAATTATAGTGTCATTTATTTGGAAGCATATGGTGAGAGATGTCTTTGTATGTGAAATGCCATCACCAACGTTATGAATTTAGACGGCATTACATCTTGAATATTTTGGACTTGTTAGCTTGCTAAATGATCTTTAAAATATTGTGGATTTGTAGCAAAAATTTGATTTCTGTGCTGGTCACAAGAGGTGGATCTTGAGATCACTTTCGAAAAAGTGGAGAAACTGGAAGGCTACAGTGAAGAGGGACAACTTTGATTCTGACCTACCCATTGAGGAGCAAATACATAGTCCTCCGGATCGAGTGCAAGCAGACCAATGGAAAGAACTTATTAAGTATTGGCATGGTGATGCGAAGGTATGAGACCTTTGATCTTTACCTGGATTAAATTAGTCTATTGCTTGATTAAATTAGTCTATGGATTATCTAATGAAAATCCAGTTTCCCTGGTTGGATGGCATTTAACATTTTAAACATGCATGCTTAATTGTGGAATCTGATATTGCGTTAAGTGTAGCTCATGTTTTTAGCATTTACAATGATAATTGATTGTAGAACACCTACACTATATGTGTTGATATTAGCTTGAACTTAAAAATGTGTGGCATCATTCTCCTCCTCTTTTTGTTTGATGGGGTGGGAGGGGGGACGGGCTTGCATATGTCTGGGTTTGAGTTCTTCCCACTACTAGAGTCTGAGGCAGTCTTATGCCTATTTTGTTTGACATGAACTGGTATTGTAGTGAACTGGACAGTGCATTCTACTAACCTGATAGTGTCAATTCCATAAGGATACGAATAGCTAAAATGGATGGTGAATGCCGTAGGCATGGATAATTTGTTAGTATAAAATTGATATTGCAGAATTTCAATATGATATTTTCTTATTGATTGATAGGTGGGGGATTATGTTAATTTTAAGAGCGTAGCCAACCCAATAGATGCTGTAGGCAAAGGGCGGATCGCTAGTATGGATCCATCTACAGAGGTTGGTGGAGAAGAACTTGGAGCTAATTGGTGTGAGATTCATGTTCAAGTCCCAATCCTATGGGATGAGCATTTGATGAGGCCTTACGGAGGCCTTAAGACCGTTGGCGATGCCATCGGTACTCCAATAGCATGGCCTATTTCTTTGGTACGTTTAATGCCCACTATTGTCCTTCTTTTCTTTTTTATTCTTACTATAAAACAATAAGTTTTAAAACTGTGTATCTGGTGTTTGTTTTGATTAGGTAGTGAAAGATGATGATAGCTGCTTTATGGACTGAATGAGATCACTTGGAAGATTCCTAGTAGATAGAGTTATGGCATATGGATGCTGAACTTATATGTTTTGTTTTGTTTTTTACTAGTGGTTGTTTTTTTTGATACCATGACATCTCTCATGGTATTGTTCTAGTTTTTTGCTGGAAACTTTAGTAAGTTTCTTAGAAGTGAAGTTTGTTTTCTAGTGAAAACTTTAGTTTCTTAAAACTATTTCTATTTCATGTTTCGTTTTTTGTATTTAGATCCTTGTGAGTTTGTTGACTAGTAGTTTCTATTGAAGTTAATGACTATGGCTTGTTGCATGGACATGGTTGAGAAAAAAATTGAAATTAATTCAGGTTTCATTGCATTGTCGTTTGATCGTGTACTACAAATGGGAAAAAAGAGCAACACTTTAGAAGGAACTCAAAAGTGCCATGAAAGCTATCCTCCTTACCTTATAGACAATGGTTTATGCAGCAGTTTGTAATGCATTAATAGGGCATTGGAATGATTTTCGGAATATCTGTAGTGGCACCGAAAAATGTCTTGATAAGTAATCTATGCAGCACTTAGAAGTGCAGCGAGAAAGAGCTTTTGAGGCTCTTCTAAGTGCCTCAATAGGTAATCTATGTGGCACCTAAAAGTGCAGCGATAAAGAGCTTTGGAGGCTTTTTTAAGTGCCTCGATAGGATCTATGCGGCACCTAAAAGTATAGCGAGAAAGAGCTTTTGAGGCTCTTTTAAGTGCCTTGAGAGGTAATCTATGCAGCACCTAAAAGTGCAGCTAGAAAGAGTTTTAGAGGCTCTTTTAAGTGCCTCGATAGGTAATCCATGCGACACCTACAAGTGCAGCAAGAAAGAACTTTGGAGGCTTTTTTAAGTGCCTCGATAGGATCTATGCGGCACCTAAAAGTGTAGCGGGAAAGAGCTTTTAAGGCTCTTTTAAGTGCCTCGATAGGTAATCTATGCAGCACCTAAAAGTGCAGCAAGAAAGTGCTTTGGAGGCTCTTTAAGTGCCTCGATAGGTAATCTATGCGGCACCTAAAAGTGCAAGGAGAAAGAGCTTTGGAGGCTCTTTTAAGTGCCTCGATAGGTAATCTATGTGGCACCTAAAAGTGCAGCAAGAAAGAGCTTTGGAGGCACCTTAAAGTGCCACATAACAAGTGCCGCGTTAGACCTATAGCTGCATCGATACATGCGGCACTAAGGTGAAGTGCCCCAATACACAAACTGCCCCAATAGGCCTCTTTTCGAGGCAATTTTGAGTGCCCTATAAAGCCTTTTTTGTTGTAGTGTGTCAATTAAGCCGGCCACCCCGAGTTCAAAATCCTGGCTTCGCCATCTGTATAAACCAAACAAAAATAATGCAAGCTATCACAGACAAGAATATTTTGTGCTTCCTTAAGACTCGGGTACATCCACGAGAGGGATAGCTGGTTCTATTATCAACGGAGGAGGATTTACATTCGAACATATTGAATACTATCCCCAGATATTTTTTTTTTTGGCTCGGCAAAAGAAGAATTTTATTAATCATTGAAACAAGTTACAACGATTAAACGGGACCAAAGATATGCCTCACTCTCTTAATATTTTGTATTGCTTCTCGCACTCTCTAATGATACGATCTATATATATATATATATATTTCACAAGCTAGCATGCAAATTAATCCAGGAGATGATCAATTTCTGGCCAAAACTATGGCAGGAGTACTGCTCCAGCTGATCTTCACTTTTCAAATTAACGAAGGAGCAGCCCGGTCGAACAAAAACTTCAAACCGGCTATTCCTTGATGTGAGCTTGAGAGGGAGAGACTTCAAGGCTGCCAGCTAGGGAGGCTGGCTGGCTGTCTCCACAACAATACAAATTACGTACTATGCGTTGGATGTGTGACTTAATCTTTGGTTGGAGAGAGGCTAATGGTTGTGCTCATAATCTAGCGAGAGGCTGGGTCTTCAGTTAGACCGAGGGCCGGGATCAAGGGTACTTTGATCAAGCCGGCCCCATCAGTCGTGTTGGAGGCTAGCTTTGAGCAATGACCACGATGATCTTGGAGTTCATCGAGCTACTGCGTCAAGTGTTTTTTGTTTCTTAGGGCTTAGGCCCTCTTATGTATCCCAAAAAAAAAAGAAAAATTTAAGGATGGGAGCCACTACAAGTACTCAACATTAATTTGCATAGCCGATATATATCGGCTATCAAACACAATTCTTTCTTTCTACTAGGAAGAATCCGGTAAGGTTTTTTAATGGTGCTCAATTTAACTATAAACGGGAAATTTGAACAGAAAAAAATCATATTTCGGACACGGGATTAATTAAGCACTTTTCCTGTTTGTGGATATATTCCTTCATACGGTAAAGTTTTTATTTTCCGTTTTAATAAGCTCTCAGAGCTTAATTGTCCAATTTATTTATTGAAAAAAGGATTGTTATTGTGAAAAAGTAAAACAAGCTCAAAATTTTTATTTTTTTTTAATATCCTCAGTAACTAGCTAAACCTTGTGTTGTATACTTGTACTCTAGCCAGCACTGCTAAAATGGCCAGTCGTACAAGAAATATCAAAACACAAGAAAATGGAGTACTGTTATGTACTACATTCAAACATCACCAAAACAGTAAGAGTGACCTTTTTGGAAACAAAAAGATATTACTCCCTCAATGAGTGACCTTTTTGAAATTTCGTGTCATTTTAAAATGCTTATATCTTCCGATTTACTATAAAGTTTTGTGTTATTTTGAAAACTTTGTTTAGTAGATTAATTAAAATCTATCAAACAAGATCTATATTGCATATTTTTAATACTCACATTGGAATATATAAGCAATTGAAAATGACACACTTTTCCAAAAAGGTCCCTCATTTTGGAACGGATGGAGTATAAATTTAGAAAGTAAAATAATAAATAAAAGTTGATCAGCGAAAGTTGGTATTGTTAGAGCAGTTAGATCAATTAGCACATTGAGAGAGGAATTTAACTCCTGACTTCCTTTTTCCTGTCACCTAAGTGCACTCGTGAAACTAAGCTAAATTTTTAGTTCAATCACAAATCATAAGACGAATTAATGATTGGAAATAGGGATAATAATTGGAGAGAGATAGAGAGAAAAATAAGAGTAATGATTGGAGAAAAATAAGATAATAATTAGAATCTAAAATTCGAAACCATTAAACGAACGGGATCTAGCGGAACGGGACCTGAAGCTAAATTACATCATGCCTAGGATAATTAAAGATAAACCATTATTGGTCCCAATAGGTCCATTGATATACCGAAAGTGGAAATTTCATATCCCCCACCAAAATCACTTTAAAAGTAAAGAAAGTGCCCAAGCTACAATTAAACTCTAGATGATGTATTTTCTCCATTCACGGCTATCCTATTATTCAAATTAAATCTCAGAAGAGAGTCATACGTACCTTGTTAATTTCTTTTTCACGTTAATCTAATTGTACTTTTTTTTTTGCTCGGCAAAACGAAGATTTTATTAGCTCGAAAGGGGTACATCGAGAGGAAAACTCGCTAAGCACAAACGCTTACGAGTGAAAGAGAGTAAAGGAAAAAAGTAGTCTAATTGTACTTCATTCAACAATTAATAAAATTTCTCTTTTGACTGTTGAAAAAAGTAAAAATAAAACTCGAAGAGAGTCACATAGCTTCTTAATTTCTACCATGTATATAACTTAGTAGCTAGCTTCACTATATTGGTTAATGCTTTCTTTTTTTTTTTTATCGGCAAAAAGTTTATAAATAAACTCGACAAGGGTACATCAAAGGAAAAAGCACAAACGCCCGCTACAAGATATTGATACATGCAGCAAAGAGAAAGTCAAAAAAAAAAAAAAAAAAAGAACCATCCAACAAAGAGTTGAATGGAAGAGCCAAAACCAAAACTGAGAAAAAGGGCTTAAATTCGACAAATGTAGAACCAAAATAGCAGAAGATCATGATGCCATATCGATTCATCCTCCAAAATAGATGATCCTAAAAGAAAAACCACTTCCATTCAAGGTTAATGCTTTCCCCGGTCACTACGGGGAACATTGTGCTGTGATTTGACAATTCAAGGAAAAGGAAGTACGTACTAATAAAACCTCCCAAAAAGAAATGTCCAGGCTCAAAATTTCAAACACTAGAAATCCAACTTGCAATGTCTGGCATGGGGAATATTTTGATTTGATTTTTTGAACAGAGGGAATTTGATTGAATAAAGGAAGGGTATACACTATCTTTGATTCTGAATAGAAATAATCACAAGCATTTCAGGTCACTACTTAGGTGCATTTTATATATACCTCTAGTTGGTCTTTGGTATCTAACAAAGTATATGTAATATGAGCATGCAAAATCAAGTACAACTATAGCTTAATCAGGTCCCGTTCCGTAAGAAAAATAAGTACTTATTTTTTGAATTAAAGGTGATATATTGAGAGAAAATGACATGTCTCGTACTATAGCTTAAAATGTGCCACGTCAGCATTTGATTATCCATTTAGTTCCAATCACGCATCCAACCAAACCAAATTATTCGTTTCGATGAGACGATTCTAATGTGGAGTGTTTTTGAGTTATTGAGTTTTGAGTTTGGTTATTGAGTATTGGTTATTGAGTATTGGTTATTGGTAAAAGTTGTTAAGTTTGGTTATGAAATGAGTGGAATTTAGTTATTTGCAAAAGACTTGTAATTTTGCTTATTACAATGTGGAGTGTTTTTTGAGCATTGTTATTAAATTTGCTTATCCACACTCATTTGCTTATTACAATGGAAATGCTCTTAGCGTAACGGGGCCTCAGTATTAGGTGAAAATTTCTAACAGTAATATGAATCTGATCATGTACATATAGCACTTGTCATTTATACTATAATCATTTGATCAAACCCCATTTCTGTCTCACCCAAAAACCCACCCTAATCTTGATAAGTTCTGTAGCACTTCCATCATCCAATCTGGTCTAGAATTTGGAAAGACACCCTCAATATTCATCATTTTTTTTTCAGCAAACACTATCATTTTGCTACAGCTTAGTTCATAATTTCACAATTACAATAAACAGATTTAGCCACTCCCACTCCCACTAACATCTAGATCTACTAGTAGTATTCTTTAAAGCAGAATCTAAAGTTATAATCTAAAATCCAATTCTACAAATGCAGCAAACGCTCTATCTTATGTGGGTTATATCTGTATATATATTGTTAGATTGTGCTAAATAACCGGTACTAAAACTAATCTACGTTAGTACGTAGTTAATTTCCTCACTCTGTACGCGCGCATGCTATATAATTCGTTAACAGAAGTACTAAATCTGTATTAGTGTGCTGCTAATACACCTAACATATCCATATGATCCATACAAATTAAAGTTCTCAACATGAAAAAGATAAATTGCCAATAGACTTGAGAGAATATAGATAATACAATTGATCATGATCAGGCAATCATATATCCATACTGCATAGAGTAGAGTAGAAGAGTCTTCAAGTACATTGACTTAGTACACAACTATCACTACTATTCCCTCTAGCTAACTACCACTTCTTGTCAAACATTGGGGCGATGATTTGTCCATCATTAAGTTCGTAATTCATCGAGATACGCGTAAGTTAGCCCATTCCTCCGCTTATAAAAAACCCTTACCCCTAGCTAGTTTCCTAGCTAACACTGTTTGCATCAAAAGTAGCATATGAAATGGTGTTTTAGATCTACCCATTACTCCTCTGATACCAAACTCTACTCTCAAATTTAGAAAACATAAAGATTAGAACCTTAGCCAATCGAGAACTTCCGGTGTGTATCATTCCATCGAATCAAACACATACGATTAAGTCAGGGATTCGACTGTTGATAGCTTCGTCTTCGATCTTTGTCTTTTCATTGCTTGTACTGCAAACATAATCGAACACGCCATTAAGTTACATGCTTGCCTTACAGCTCTTTGGATCGTGAGAAAATGTGAGAGTACAAAAATATTAAAATTTCTCACTAAATCTCACTGGTCTAATGTGGTTTTTAGACGAACGAAAATCGAATAAATAAAAAGCTATAATTTCTTTCCATTGATGGGCATGTCTATGAAGTATGAGCATCCAAAAACAAGTAAGAGAATTTTCCCTTACTTTCTTTTCTTTTCTCACCTTTTACTGTTGATGTTTTCTTTTCTCACCCTTTACTGTTGTTGTTGTTGTTGTTGCGGCGGAGGCGTTTTCCGCTTCTTTTTCTTCTCATAACTAATCCCTCTAGCCTTCGACTGCAGATCTCGAACTTCTCGCAAGTAAAGCCTCACTGCTCGAGCTCCAAACGGGTTTGTTTCGGAGTTTCCGCCGTTTTCTTCGTAGGCGGCCCGGAGGCGGCCTACGAGGGCGTCCAGGCTGCCCCAGGCCTGCCGAAGGGGGCACGGGCACGGGGCCGGAGGGTTAGGGTGGCCGTAGAAAGGGCATACTGGGGTGTGGACTTTGGTCTTTCCGAATTGGTCGAGGTACCGGAGGAATTCGAGGACGTGGGCCCCGCTGCACCGGGGGAGGGAGAGCGGAGGCCGGTGGTTTTGGAGGTACTGGCCGAAGGTGTTCCAGTCGCGGCGCTTTTGGTTCTCGTATCGGCTTGGAGTTGAAGCCGATGCTGCTGATGGGGAAGAGGTACCTGAAAATAATTTATTGACAAAAAAACAAAAGCAAAAGTTCATATTGAAAATTTTGGGGAAAAAAAATAAAAGAAAGAAGAAGAGTGAAATTTGAGTGTACCAGCCAAGATGTTGTTATTGATGCTTGTATTGTCGGAGTCTAAACTCTCTACTTCTGGTGTTGAATCCATGGAAATGGTCTCTCTCTCTCTCTCTCTCTCTCTCTCTCTCTTGTGGTGTTGGGGTTAAACAATCTTGGTGGATCTTGTTGGGTTATGGAAGGGTCAAGTCTTTGGTGTGTTTTTCTCCTCTCCCTGTATGTAGGGTTTCAGTTTCTTGAAATAAGACACTTTGTACCAACATCCAAGAGAGAGAAAGAGCTGGAGAGAGAGAGAGAGAGATCTAGTTCAGTTGAAGAGATCACAACCTGCAAAGTGCAGACTTCTTATTTTTGTTCAACCACCACCTGATGAGATAAATAATTGTCTCAGAAGTTAATGAAAACTCACAATAAAAAACTCCAAGAAGTTCAAGATTTAAGGGGATTGAGGAATACTATGAAACATGGTTGATTTATTGTTGATATGACAAGATTACTTTAATTGTGCAGAGAGAGAGAGAGAGAGAGATTACCTTATTTGAGCAACTGAAGATGATTTTGATGTTTGAGTGATGATGAGATTGATGGGAGAGAGTGAGATAGCTAGGGGTTTTTTTCTAGTTTGTTTGGGCAATAAAAGAAAAATCTTAAGAGGAAAGAAGCTATAGCTTTGAATCCTTTTTGATTCCTAGAAATGTTAAAACAGATTAGACTTTCTTCCTAAATTTGGGAGAGCATCATGAGTACTATTCCTAGAGAAGTGAAGTATTTATTGGTCTTCTCATTCTTTCTCTCTAGCTTTGTGTATGGAGAGAGAGAGAGAGAGAGAGTGTGTGTGTTTTAGGGCTTTTGTGGAAATTGAAAAAGGTGGACAGAAAGTTGAGACTAAGATGGAGACATTGACGAAAAAGTCTTGTAGAAGGAATAGCATTAATAATGATGTTTCTTAAAAAACTATTGGGTGGTTCTGGACACCGTCATATTTTGCCCCGATACCTTTATTCACCACACTATAGGTGAGAAACCTTTATAAATGTGCAGTAAAAAAGTATGTCGGGGCACCATGACGGTGCCAAAAGACCACCCAATAATTACTCGCATTTCTTTGCTACCTAATAATACCTACTGATGTTAATTGGTGAATGACGGTTCATCCGTCTAATGACCAAAATACCCTCGTCCATCACCAACAATAATTGTAGAGAATAGTATAACAATCATTCCCAATTTTGACCAGTATTTTTCTGGCTCCGTTTGCTAGCGCTTATTACAATCTAACTTATTTAGCTTATTTGCTTAACAAAAGCTAATGAAGGGTGTTTTATTACTAATTATGAATAATTACTTATTTGGCTTTTCTAGTTTATTTGACCCAAAAAACTAGATTATTTTAAGCTCTAATTTGAATTTTTTTTGTGTGTGTGCTTATTTTAAGTAATTAGAACATGAATGGACAAAAGACTCCTAAAGTGAATAACTTATTCTTACTCAAATTTTATTGACAATCTAGACTTCATAAAAAGCTATAACAAACACTTTTATAACTTATTTTAATTTGTTTAATCGAATAATCTAAAAAGCTACTCCCTCTGTCCCATTTTGTTGTCCATTATATTCTTTTTGTCTTTTTTGTATCTATTGTGTACATCTTTCAATCTATAATGTTTTTCATGATTTCGACAACTTTTTATTCTAGAACAAATTAAAATCTATCAAATTATATCCATATTACATATTTTTGAAGGTTCACATTGAAAGATATACGCAATAGACACAAAATAAATAAAAAGAATAATGAATAAACAAATAGGATGGAGGGATTAACTTATAATTAAGTGCTAGCAAAACGGGCCTCTGTCAAGCGTAAATGAATTCATAGTGCTTATGGTATGTGAAAACATTCTAATTTTTTTTTATTGGCAAAAGTAATATTTTATTAGGGAAAGTGATAGGAAGTCCAACCAAAAGTTGAAACCATACAGCCAAAGGGACAAAGCCCATTACAATCTGAGAGCCTAAAGTGCCCAGATAAAACAGTGAAAATCATAAACAACCCAATAGGCCTAGAAAGTCCAGATACATCAATAAAGCCCGGCAAAAAGAAACCCAAAACCTACTACCCTAACAGAAGAAGCCGCCGCCCACCGTTACAAACCGGGCCACCACCACTACCAGTCAAGACTTCAGACGTCCACCTAGCCACCCCACTGGACAAACAACCGGAACCTAGAAAACAAACTTTGTTGTAAATTAAGACACCACCGATGGTGCAATTCAAGAGGTGTTACTTGAAATGCTGCTGCTTGGGGTTATTTACAGTGAACAAACTTTGTTGTAGATATGTGTATGACTGAAATGCTGTTACTTGATTTTGGATTTGGTTTTGGTTTCGTTTTCTGGAGCTGGGCTTAATATCTCACATGTGGGCGTTTTGAGGCGCTTTGAGGCCTTTAGGTGTTCGGGTTTTTGCCCGTAAGGTGTTTGGACCACGGTCTACTGTCTTCCAACCTTGGTTGGATCCCCCTCCCCTCCCCCCAACTTGATGTACCATTTGTCAAGTTTTCTTAATAAAATTTTTTACCTATCAAAAAAAAGAAAAGAAGATATGTGTATGACTGTATTGGTGGTAGATATGCAATATGGTTTCTTGTTTTAGTTTTTGTTTTATTTGGTTGACTCCTTGTCAACGTTTGTTTTCCTTGAGAGGTTTAATTGGTAAATGATTGTCGAGGGGTTAAGATGTCAATCTCGTTGGAATGCTTTCCTTTCATTGCAATACCACGTTCCTTTTATAATCATTGTATCCCTTTATCTTGAATATTAAAAATAAAATCTTTTGTTTACCGTTCACAAAAAAAAAGAAGGTATCACTTATTTAACTTGTCTCTCAGTCTTGGCACATGTAGAAAAGTCTTAAATTTCTCTTATTTTCCCGCCTAATAGCAAAAAAGAAAGGAAAAGATAAGTGGGGACAAATAATTTAACACTGTAGACACCCCAATATGGGCTTCCAGATTAGTTTACTTACGGTTTTTGATTCCCCGATGATGAAACGAATCAAGAACACCCCGGGAATGTCGAGTGTTTGAGCTTTGAGTGTTTGAGTAACCCTTGAACCTAACCTAATCTTAAGCCACTTCCAAAAGCCAAAAACCCTATTGATGTGTGCCGGGGCACAATCATCGTGCGCCAGGGCGCAACCATCGCGCGCCGGGGCGCAACGTCGCGCGACGGTTTTACTCCATCGCGCGATGGTCAACCGGAGCATTGACCAGCGCGCCAGGGCTCATTGTCGCGCGACAGTTTGCAACCATCGCGCGACGGTCAGAACCTGTCCCCATCACCTTTATTCAGCTGGGCAGCTTAAGCCTCGGGGCTGGCTGACCTCCATTCTTTGGACCAGACCTGCCTTTCCATTAATGGAAGGTGCTCTCCCTATAAATGCCCCCCCTTTGTTCTCTTTCAAAGGGTTCCAAAAAAGTTCAAAGCACAAAGGTTCTAACCCTAACCCTTTGTTCATCTCTCCTCCATTAGCAAGTGCAACATTTGGTTTCCAACCTAACACCTCAAGAACATAACTTGTTCTTCTTCCACTCAAACACCTCATTCAACCTCAATCCAATTCAAAGCTCAAACACCTTTCAAACCTCAAAAGCCAAAGGTATAGCATACCTACTGTTTTCCTGTTCTTGGCGGGGCTGGCAGGGTCAAGGCTGGTAATCAATACCAGTCCTGGCCCTAAAGCTAGCAAGGTTTCAAAAGCCGTGGCCTAGCAAACCCTCGCGCGATGGACCCGTACACTCGCGCGACACTTCTGTCTGCATGAGATTGGTCCACGTGGGGAAGGGGTGCTAGCATTTTTCTTGTCTTATTCATGCTCATGGCTGTTATAGTTTTATTTTGATATAGATCACTGTTGATGCATGTAAAAATCAGTTTATTGTTTTTCTTAGAGCTTAAATTGCTAGCTTGCATTTCAATATTTAGTCCTGCTCTGTTGGGGTACCCCTGGGATCATTCTGGATCTGTCCCAGAACCTGGAACGTGCAAAACCAGACACTGGAAAGTTGGCTCAAACCCGCGCGCGCTGCACCCAAACCATCGCGCGATGGTCAACGCTCCATTTGACCAGCGCGCCAGGGCGCAATCGTCGCGTGCCAGGGCGCAACCATCGCGCGCCCGGGTGCATTGTCGCGCGACGGTTTGGAACCCTCGCGCGATTGTTTATACCCGATCAGTGGCTGGCCTTGCATGTTTAACTTGATTTCAGGCTATTATTTTGTCCCCACACTGTTTATGGGGTGTTTTTATTTATTTATTAGGCTTTTCAGCCTTTAAACTGTATATTATGACTGCATAAACTGCTTGGTTTGTCCTGGGTGTGCACTGGTCCTTCCAGAGCCCAGGGAGTATAAACTGCTTGGTTTGTCCTGGGTGTGCACTGGTCCTTCCAGAGCCCAGAAGGTTTGAGAATAAGAGTTGTGGGCTTAGGCTTACTGGCGCGCGCAGGTCTTGTAGTAACGTGCGCAGGTATGATCAGCATGCATTGACTTGATCAGTGCATACTGGTTACCTCTTGCGTGCGACACTCCAAAACAGGGGCTTTCCAGTCTGTTTAAACTCCCACAGCAGTCTGTTCTCATCCTATACTAACTGCTCATCCATGCCATCTATCACATCCTGCAAACATGTTACAGTTTTAATCCCCGATTAACTGTTCTCCCGCCCTAATTGGTTAAAATTGATTAATAAAAGAAGAATCGCAATGTTTTCAAAATGCCTAAGTAGGGACCGATCTCCGGATTGGGCGAGAGGGGTGCCATAAAACCCTTCCCCTCTCGTAACCTGGCTCCCGAACCCAGATATGGTTATGACGGACTGGTTCCTTAACTTTTTCAAATCAAACAGCGCGGCAGGTGCTTCGAAATACGGTTCCTTGGGTGTCGGACCTTCAAAACCCGAGTGGCGACTCTGTATTTTTGAGCGCTTGCCACATGCGCTCGCGCTCTCTCGATCCGGGCCCTTGCATTTTTTGGAAACCGGAATTTCCAGGGCGTGCTGCCCACAGTGGCGACTCTGCTGGGGATCGAACCAATATTTATCTATACTTAGAGTTTAATACGCTTGGGAACAATCCCTTAAAAGTCTGTCAAAACGGTTAGCTTCGCGCTGCCGAAGGTTGGAATGGTGATTTAACAGGACCTCGTGTCCGGCCATTCTAATCTGGGGCTTTTTCGATTGTTCGCTTGCGTAGTTTCCTCTAAAGATGGACTAAATAAAGTGAGCCAAATTTGAAAAGGCATTTTGTGATTTTGCGATTCTTCTTCTCTTAATCAATTCTAGCATCTCATTTGCATCGATGTGGGATAAGCCTCGTTGGATCGTTTTGGCAATCCGGCACGGTTTACCGGAGCTCGGGGACCCCGAATGACCGACAACCTTCGACGATGATGGGTCATGCTACCGTTCGACTGTTACTCTGCGAAAAATGCGGGTAACGGGAGGTATATCTGTGGCCCTAGTCCGAGGAACCTGTTACAAGCCAAAACCAGCCTTTGCATATACGAAGCATTAGAACTCTCCAAACTAGGACAGGTACCCACAGGTTAAGATCTATTTGCATCTAACCCCATATACTGTCTACGTGTTACTGCTTTCCCTATCGCATGCACTGTACATACACTGTTTTACATAGGAGCATGCTTAAGGCTGTTTTGTCTTTCGAGTTTGTCTTACGCTGTCTAAGACGTTGCTATGACCCGATGAGGAGTCGTTCATTCTGTCGAATGTTCGTTATCAATCGCAAAGTCCTTAGTTCAATGAGACTTTGAGAAATCAAAATTTACTACATCCTTGGCTCATGCCCGTTTAAGGATTCAACCGACAATATGGAACAACAAAGTAGTGATGTCGTGTCGCTGGCGCCACCCAGGTTGAAGTGCGTTGTCACTATACACCGCCGTGTTCAAGGTTAAGGTGCCATGACATCAACACCGAGTTGTTCCAAATTCAAAGTCGAATCTTCAAAAGGGACTAGCCAAAGATTTAGTCTATTTTGACATCTTTTAGGATCTGTCGATCTACTCAGGGACACATCGCCGAAAAGAATTCTGAGGATTCCGGCAACGTCTGAAACTTGTGAGGCAAACTTGTCTCTGGAACTGTGCATGCATACGTTCTGTTCTGCGTAGGAGCATGTTTAGGGCGGCTTCTAGGTTGTCTCGCTTTCGAGTATGTCTTATGCTTATTAGGATGCTGCTATGACCCGATGAAGAGTCGTGTATCTCGATGGTGCATGTTGTTAATTTTTCAAAAGTCCTTAAATCAGCGAGACTTCGAGAAATCAAACCTTACTAAATCCTTGGCTCATGCCTGATTGCGGATTCAACCGACCATAAGGAACCACAAAGTATTGATGTCGTGATATTGATGTCATTTTGGTTATCGTGCTTCGCACGTACACCGCCCCGGCTAAAGCGCATTGTCGCTCACGCCACCCAGGTAAAGGTATCACGCCATCAATACCGAGTTGTTTCTAATTCAAAGTCGAATCTTCAAAAGGGACTAGCCAAAGATTTAGTCTGTTTTGACATCTCTTAGGATCAGTTTGATCTTTCCAAAAGGATATAGCCTCGAAAAAAAAAAATATCCGAGGATTCTGGCAGCATCCGAGCATCATGAGACAGACTTGTCTCTAGTTCTAGAGTCTAGGAGGACACTGACAACGATGATCTTTGCATTTTCGTTCTTTCAATTCTTTCAATAAACTGCTGAAAGGGCGTCACTGAGCTTTCATTACTTTACTGTTAAAGCTTCGGGCCATTGCATCCTCGGAAAGAGTGCCGAAAAGAAGAGCCAAACCTGCTTAGAAGAGTCTGCCAGGGCTGTTACACCTTTGCTTCCAAGGTCATATCACCTACCTCGCTCATCAATTTGGAATGGCAGTACAAATGGAGCTGGCTGAGCTCAGGAAAGCTGTAGAAGAATTGGGTCACAAGATGGACAAACAGATGATTATGGTCCAGGGACTCGTTGGCCTTGTTTCCTCCACAGCCTTGCAACCAGATATGGGACTAGTCAAAGAACCTTCTCAAGCCTACCACCCTCCAACAGTTGGAATCAAGCTGTGCTCAGGAGACATGTTCAAAGACCTGGCTGAGTTTCATGAGGCCAGGACTCACTCAAAGGAGGATGCTGATTCCTTGTTCAAAGCCTTTGCCAAAGGGGAGGACATGCTTAGTGATGAATTCAGCCCTGAAGGCAAAAGAATGCATCCTGTTGATGAGGCAAACAGCCAAGCAAACAAGAGTCCTGCTTTGAACTCTCAATCCACTCGCCGGAACCCACCGAGAACTTTCTCATGCTTCTCTGCGCCTTTGGTCTCAATTTATGAAAAGCTCCTCGATGCTGGTTCCATCAAGCCCCTCGATCCAACTCCTCTACCCAAAAATCCATCACCCAATTTCAAGCATAACCTCTATTGCACCTACCATCAAATGCCTGGCCATTCTACCAATGCCTGTTTTCGGCTTCGACATGCCGTTCAAGATCTTGTCGATTGTGGTATCGTCACAACTCCACCTCCATCAACAGCCGATATCAACCAAATTCGAAGCGCTCAAAGCCTCCGATCTCGAACACAACCCCGGAGTTTCTCTGTCTTAGAGGTATCTCTATCTGCAGTAATGGAGAAACTCGTCAAGTCTGGGCACCTCAAACTTTTGACCCCAACTTCTCCACCCAAAGTCTTTCCAGCCAACTACAATACCAACCATTTCAGTGCTTTCCACCAAATGCCGGCCATCTCACTGATAGCTGCTTGCGTCTCCGACACGAGATTCAAGATCTTATTGACGATGGCACGATTCAAGTTCCACCAAAGCCCGATGTCATTTCCGACTCCTTGCCTCAGCACGAGTCTGACCCTCTGGTTGGTCAAATATCAATCGACTCTACTCAGATCAACCCGAGCTCCACCATATTCAACTAGCCACCATATCGTCCCAGCACATCAACCCAAACCCATCGTTTCCATCCCGTCTGAATCGGAGGTTAACATGATGGCTGTAGGTGGGACAACCGAGGTTTTCACTGCCAACGTCTGGTTTGACAGTGATGAGGGGCTTACAAAGGGGAAGACCGATTGGCTGAGTTCTAGTGATCAAAGGAGCATCGAGTAGGTTTGGCTGAAGAAGCTGAGGAGGCCGAAGTGCTGTTGCTTGGGTTTGACTCCTGCTGGATCCTACCTCTTTTTGTGGAAGCTATGGGTAGCTTTTTAACAATTGCATTTTCAAAACCGCGTCTAGTTTGCATTGGCGTCTTGTTTGAGTCTGACACAGAGTCTTTTGCGTTCGTCTAAGTCTAGCTCTGAGTCGGAGGTTGTGCCTCTTGGCCCTCCACGTCGTAGCTTTTGTTTCAAGTTTCGAGTCTGCTGTACTTGGCAAACCCCGAGGGTTTTTATGATATGCATCGTCTTGCTTCTACATGCTTCGCTGGCTTTTATATAAACTGTGTCGACCCTAATGACGAAGGGATAGATTTCGATGGGATCATTCCCAAGGAAATGTGTTCCCTCGCCGAAAGGGAAGACGAAAGGCATGCTCACCCTATTAAAAGAAGAAGTAATTCAAATAAACTTGAAAGACAAGTATAACCTCCCGAAAGGTTCATTTGGTTCAAAGCCGCCCCCAGAGGAGCATTGTGCCCAGTCAGACAGGCTTGAAGAATTCGTCGACGTCTTGGCATGGTCTCATCAAGTCACGCCTCGCGTTGATCCTGAGACAAATGGGCATCAAATCCCTTGTTATCGGGTGCCAATCCAGAAAGCAGAAGCACAGAAGGCTCCGGGCCTTGTACCATGTTCAAAGCAATGATAGTGGCGTTCTGCCAAGCACAAATGAGAAAGTGTACAAAGCGGCCCGGAGCAAGACATTTCCAACCGAGGCACTCTTGACTTTTTGTTGTCAAAGCCATATTATCTGGGGCTGCAGCCAAAGGTTTTCGACCTCGACAGCAACAAATTCAACACCATGGTCGATCTGGATCAATTCAAAAGCAACTTTTCCCTGAGAGAAGCTCGTTGGGCTGAAAACCCAAGGGTGGGCAGTTCCAAGCAAAAGTTAGAGCAGCCTGCTAGACCAAAACCTATGAAGGAGGTTTAGGCAAAAATGAATAGGCAATATTCAAAAGCTCGCTAGACCGAAGACCCGAATGGGCGGTACTAGGCAAAAGTTAGAGCGTAAAAGGAGAGATAAATACTCGAGAGTTAACCCTTGGCCTGAACTACGTTTTGACCTGATTCCCTAGCTTGGGATACGTAGGCAGTCTCTCTTTGAGACTCGGTCACAATCTATCAATTGGATCCATGGTTGACATTTTGGTACACATCAAAGGTCGGAGAGGATCGAAGATCAAGACAAGCTTCATTGGAGGAACCAGAAGGGGGAAAACCTTCGTCTTTCAATTTTATTACAAACTGCTTCTTCAATTTACAGGCTGAGCATAAGTCTAAAAAATAATTGAAGCATAAAAAGCAGTAACGAAATCTTGGCGAGGCCTTAACAGCTCACGCTTTATTCTAAGTTCAAAGAAAGTCAGTGTAAGCAACGCGTAGCGTTTATTCGAGTGATGTGCGTTGGTCTCAAACATGCGCACGCTTCTTGCAGCAGAGCAATTGGCTACTACCCTCGAATGTCGTTCCGGGGCTTTTGCCAAGTCTTGTCAAACCATGCAAGTCATATGGACTTAATGTGACCGCACGGGGTGTCGGTTTCAGTCCGGGTCTATACGTGTCATAATCTGCGTCTTATGTCCATTTTTGCGACATTTTTCCAGTTTTTCAATCAATTGTCATATCGGGATGCTTTTCTCGATTTTGTTTGTACAGGTCTTTGTACCTTTTCCACTTTTCATAAGTGTCAGTTTCACCTGTTCAGAAATATTGTGAGTTTTGGCACATTAATGCCCAAAATTTCATTATATTCTATGTGTCTGAGGGTTCGCATTGTACCATGGGGCTCTGTCTCCCTTTTCGTTCGAGCTAGGCGAGTCTGTACATATGTGTGCATGTCTGTGTGTCGATTCAAAGCACTTGTCAATGCAAATTAGATATTAGTAGTTAGTTTTTGCATTCTCTTCAACACTTGCAAAAAGAGAGTCAATAAACTGGAAAACGCAATTGTTACATTGCTACCCTAGTATCCGTAATCCGCAAGCAACGGAATCTCTTGAAAGCAGCCAGGGCACGTCAGCCCAAGGCCAAGCAAAGCATCTCTGGGGCACACCTGCCGAAGCATCAAAGAAAAGGCGTGCAGGCCCAATTCCATTACTAAACGTCAACTGGGGCACGCCCGCCCGTTCAACATCTTCCTATCTGGGTGCATATCTCAGAAGCACAGACAGTACAGTAATGAGGCTCAGTGGTAGTCCTTAGGTGTCGTTGTCCTTCTAGCAGCCGCCCTAAGCTTGCATCCGCATTTTCAATATTTTATACATGTCATTGCATATTGTGTGTATATCAAATGTTGAACGCAGGAAAAATCCATCAAAACGACAAAGCAAGCCTGCCCGGTATCGAAGGCAGCAAGTAAACAGCCCAGCAGTTGTCACCAATTTCTCCCCAACTGCAATCCGCCTTGCTTCCATGATATCCACTGTTTGTGCTACTTGGATCAACTCAACGACAGCCGGTTCTGTCCAATTTCCAATGGCTCGGTCACTTTTTATAGTGATCCGCCGTCTCTATCAACGACAGCCGGTCCTGTCCAACCTCAATGGCTCGGTCACTTTTTATAGCGATCCGCCGTCTCCGTCAACGACAGCCAGTTCTGTCCAATTTCCATTGGCTCCGTCACTTTTTATAGTGATCCGCCGTCTCTATCAACGACAGCCGGTCCTGTCCAACCTCAATGGCTCGGTCACTTTTTATAGCGATCTGCCGTCTCCGTCAACGACAGCCGGTTCTGTCCAATTTCCAATGGCTCGGTCACTTTTTATAGCGATCCGGCGTCTCCGTCAACGACAGCCGGTTCTGTCCAATTTCCAATGGCTCGGTCACTTTTTATAGTGATCCGCCGTCTCTATCAACGGCAGGTTCTGTCCAACCTCAATGGCTCGGTCACTTTTTATAGCGATCCGCCGTCTCGATCAACGGTCTTGTCCAATTTCCAATGGCTCCGTCACTTTTTATAGTGATCCGCCGTCTCTATCAACGACAGCCGGTCCTGTCCAACCTCAATGGCTCGGTCACTTTTTATAGCGATCCGCCGTCTCCGTCAACGACAGCCGGTTCTGTCCAATTTCCAATGGCTCGGTCACTTTTTATAGCGATCCGCCGTCTCCGTCAACGACAGCCTGTTCTGTCCAATTTCCAATGGCTCGGTCACTTTTTATAGTGATCCGCCATCTCTATCAACGACAGCCGGTCCTGTCCAACCTCAATGGCTCGGTCACTTTTTATAGTGATCCGCCGTCTCTATCAACGACAGCCGGTCCTGTCCAACCTCAATGGCTCGATCACTTTTTATAGCGATCCGCCGTCTCAATCAACGACAGCCGGTCCTGTCCAACTTCAAACGGCTTGATCACTTTTTATAGCGATCCGCCCTCCCAATTCAACGATGGTCAGCCATATCATCCATGACGGTCAGCCATATCGGTCGTTCAACGGCTTCAACGGTTTGATCATTTATACTGTTGATCCTCTCATCCAGGCTTCAAAGGCTTCAACGGTTTGATCATTTATACTGCTGATCCTCTCATCCAGGCTTCAAAGGCTTCAACGGTTTGATCATTTATACTGCTGAACCTCCCATCTAGGCTTCAACGGTTTGATCATTTATACTGCTGATCCTCCCATACAGGCTTCAACGGTTTGATCATTTATACTGCTGATCCTCCCATACAGGCTTCAACGGTTTGATCATTTATACTGTTGATCCTCTCATCCAGGCTTCAAAGGCTTCAACGGTTTGATCATTTATACTGCTGATCCTCCCATCTAGGCTTCAACGGTTTGATCATTTATACTGCTGAACCTCCCATCCAGGCTTCAACGGTTTGATCATTTATACTGCTGATCCTCCCATACAGGCTTCAACGGTTTGATCATTTATACTGCTGATCCACCCATCCAGGCTTCAACGGTTAGATCATTTATACTGATGATCCTCCTGTCAATTTCTCCAGCGGCTTGATCACTCGGCACAATGATCTCCCCGTCCGCACCGACGGCTGATCCTGTCAATTCCCCAACGGCTTGATCACTCAACACAATGATCTCCCGTCCGCTTTCAACGATAGCTGATCCTATCAATTCCCCAACGGCTTGATCACTCAACACAATGATCTCCCCGTCCACTTTCAACGACAGCTGTCAATTTCCCCAACGGTTCGATCATTTATACGATGATTTGTCCGTTCAAAAATCAAATCGGCGTCGAGGCGTTCTTCAGTGAGTGTTGAGGCATTGGCAAATCGAAGCGTGTTGAGGCGTTCTTCGAGTTGGTGTTGTGGCATTTACAAACTAATCAACGACAGGTTCTGTCAAATCCACAAACAGTGACCAGAACATCGTTCGATGGTCCGTTCATCCGCAACTGATTGTTCCCCAGGAGAGTCCGTCTTGGCCTGTCCCGAACGACAATCACCCTTAATCTAGCCACAAGTGCATCTTCCAGCAGGCTTATTGCTCTGTCTCGAATGGTCTTTGATAAGGAGATTGGCTCTGATTCCCAACAGATGGAATTCAACCTACCTGACACGACCTACCCGTGTTTGTTGGAATACTTTGTGCCGAGGATAGCTTGATCCCCAGCAACGACGGCCGGTCCCGTCAGCGACAGCCTGTCCTATCCAAATTCAATCAACAAGCGACGGTCCGTCCGTCCATTCAACCAATCAGGTTCTGTAAGTATGCTTGTCTACTTTGCTAGTATGTTCTGCTCTGGATTGCCTTGAGGGGTGTCTAGAAACCTTTGACGTTACTTGTACCAATTCAATGGTGCTCCAAGTGCCATCAAAGGGGGGCTACTGTAGACACCCCAATCTGGGCTTCCAGATTAGTTTACTTACGGTTTTTGATTCCCCGATGATGAAACGGATCAAGAACACCCCGGGAATGTCGAGTGTTTGAGCTTTGAGTGTTTGAGTAACCCTTGAACCTAACCTAATCTTAAGCCACTTCCAAAAGCCAAAAACCCTATTGATGTGTGCCGGGGCACAATCATCGTGCGCCAGGGCGCAACCATCGCGCGCCGGGGCGCAACGTCGCGCGACGGTTTTACTCCATCGCGCGATGGTCAACCGGAGCATTGACCAGCGCGCCAGGGCTCATTGTCGCGCGACAGTTTGCAACCATCGCGCGACGGTCAGAACCTGTCCCCATCACCTTTATTAATCACCAAGTAACCCTCAGCCAGCCTCGTGGCTGGCTGACCTCCATTCTTTGGACCAGACCTGCCTTTCCATTAATGGAAGGTGCTCTCCCTATAAATGCCCCCCCTTTGTTCTCTTTCAAAGGGTTCCAAAAAAGTTCAAAGCACAAAGGTTCTAACCCTAACCCTTTGTTCATCTCTCCTCCATTAGCAAGTGCAACATTTGATTTCCAACCTAACACCTCAAGAACATAACTTGTTCTTCTTCCACTCAAACACCTCATTCAACCTCAATCCAATTCAAAGCTCAAACACCTTTCAAACCTCAAAAGCCAAAGGTATAGCATACCTACTGTTTTCCTGTTCTGATCCCTGAGGGGGGCTGGCAGGGTCAAGGCTGGTAATCAATACCAGTCCTGGCCCTAAAGCTAGCAAGGTTTCAAAAGCCGTGGCCTAGCAAACCCTCGTGCGATGGACCCGTACACTCGCGCGACACTTCTGTCTGCATGAGATTGGTCCACGTGGGGAAGGGGTGCTAGCATTTTTCTTGTCTTATTCATGCTCATGGCTGTTATAGTTTTATTTTGATATAGATCACTGTTGATGCATGTAAAAATCAGTTTATTACTTTTCTTAGAGCTTAAATTGCTAGCTTGCATTTCAATATTTAGTCCTGCTCTGTTGGGGTACCCCTGGGATCATTCTGGATCTGTCCCAGAACCTGGAACGTGCAAAACCAGACACTGAAAAGTTGGCTCAAACCCGCGCGCGCTGCACCCAAACCATCGCACGATGGTCAACGCTCCATTTGACCAGCGCGCCAGGGCGCAATCGTCGCGTGCTAGGGCGCAACCATCGCGCGCCCGGGTGCATTGTCGCGCGACGGTTTGGAACCCTCGCGCAATTGTTTATACCCGATCAGTGGCTGGCCTTGCATGTTTAACTTGATTTCAGGCTATTATTTTGTCCCCACACTGTTTATGGGGTGTTTTTGTTTATTTATTAGGCTTTTCAGCCTTTAAACTGTATATTATGACTGCATAAACTGCTTGGTTTGTCCTGGGTGTGCACTGGTCCTTCCAGAGCCTAGGGAGTATAAACTGCTTGGTTTGTCCTGGGTGTGCACTGGTCCTTCCAGAGCCCAGAAGGTTTGAGAATAAGAGTTGTTGGCTTAGGCTTACTGGCGCGCGCAGGTCTTGTAGTAGCGTGCGCAGGTATGATCAGCATGCATTGACTTGATCAGTGCATACTGATTACCTCTTGCGTGCGACACTCCAAAACAGGGGCTTTCCAGTCTGTTTAAACTCCTACAGCAGTCTGTTCTCATCCTATACTAACTGCTCATCCATGCCATCTATCACATCCTGCAAACATGTTACAGTTTTAATCCCCGATTAACTGTTCCCCCGCCCTAATTGGTTAAAATTGATTAATAAAAGAAGAATCGCAATGTTTTCAAAATGCCTAAGTAGGGACCGATCTCCGGATTGGGCGAGAGGGGTGCCATAAAACCCTTCCCCTCTCGTAACCTGGCTCCCGAACCCAGATATGGTTATGACGGACTGGTTCCTTAACTTTTTCAAATCAAACAGCGCGGCAGGTGCTTCGAAATACGGTTCCTTGGGTGTCGGACCTTCAAAACCCGAGTGGCGACTCTGTATTTTTGAGCGCTTGCCACATGCGCTCGCGCTCTCTCGATCCGGGCCCTTGCATTTTTTGGAAACCGGAATTTCCAGGGCGTGCTGCCCACAAACATAGAAAGCACAAATGGAATGGCCGATCATCATTTTGCATTTGCTTTCACTTAGGCTTCATTTGTTTCGGCGTAAAATGTTTTACACCTTTCGTTTGCCGATCAAAAAAAATGTTTTATGCCTGAAAATATTTTTCGTGTAAAATAATTTTTCCAAAAATAAAGTTTTTATTTTTGTTTTCCGATGTTCGGTTGGTAGTTGTAAAATACTTTCCAATGCAATTATTTTTACCCCAATCGATTAATGGGAGGATTTGGAGTTTTTTTTTTTTTTTTAATTCGTACTCCCTAGTAAAGGATATATATGGGTGTATATAAGAATATGTAGAGAGAGAGAGAGAGAGAGAGAGAGAGAGAGAGAGAGAGAGAGAGAGAGAGAGAGAGTGTGTGTGTGTGTCATGATGGGCCACACAAAGAAGACAAATGCAGTAATTTACATCTAAAATTGGCTTCTGGTGAAGAAAGTGCATGTGGATGGGAGAGAGCCAGAGAGGAATTCATGTGAGGGAGGGGAACGAATTTGGTTGGGTTCCGAGGCCAAGGGCAGATCATCGAAACGGTAAATTAACTTACGGAGTTTTTGCCGGTAAGTTATTTTACCTTAATGGAGGGAAATATTTTACTCATATTTTGCAACCAAACAATGAAAAATGGGTAAAACATTTTACACAAAAATATTTTACGGTCAAACAAATGGAGCTTTAATCAAAATTGATTTCGTGGAATCGTGGGTGTTTGTGAAAAATTATTTTGACAGATTTTTAGATTCTAGCTTCTAAAAATCAATTCAGAATGCTTGTCAAAAATTGTATGTAACTGATTTTTAAAATCTAATAGAAATTTATGAGAACCTGAAAAAGGAAAGAAATTCTCAAAATTTGAAAGCTGGGTTTGGGTGGCTTTTAGGATTCTACAATACAAATTCTCAAAAAGGAAATAAAATTCTCATAATCTCGTAGCTACAATAAACAGGTTTCTCAACTCTTACTAAAATTCAAAACCTAAAATCTGCAGCAGAATCGTGGTGGTGGCGTTTTGGTAACAATAAAGATTCTCTCTGGGTGAAAGTCATTAGAGGAAAATATGGGTTGGATGTAAATTGCTGGCTCCCCTACAGCTACGGTTCATGCTCCACTTCGAAAATTTGGGCGAACATATGCTCTTTGGAGAACCCCTCATCCCATCTGGGGTACTCCATTCGAGAGGGCTTTAGAATTAAAGTAAACTCAGGGAATGCTACTTTATTTTGGGAACATATCTGGTTGGGTGAGATACCGTTGAAAGAAGCTTATCCAAGATTGTTCCTATTATCTTCTCAACAGGGAGAAATGATCAGCAATATGAGGGGAGATGCTAATGGGGGCTCATGGGAGTTGTTGTTCAGAAGAAGGGCGTTTGGGCGAGAGCGTCAAGAGCTAGATAATCTGATACAGAGAATTCGAGGAGTGACCTTAAATCCAACCAAGTCTGACCATTTAGAGTAGAGATGGACAGAAGATGGGAACTTAAGTGTTAAATCGGCGTATGGGCAATGGGAACAATCTTTTCATTCAAGCAATGCTCTTCTGGGATCACTTTGGAAGAACTTGAGCCCTCCAAAGGTGGAAATGTTCGCGTGGATGGCTGTCAAGGAGAAAGCGGCTACCAGGTCACTACTCTTGAGCAGAAACTTGATAAGTGGATCCAATTAGCCTTATGCCCTCTTTGTTCCTTGCATCTCGAAACCCATCAGCATTTGTTCATTCAATGTCACTTTTTAAAAGTTTTATCAGGATGACATATGTATCTTAAAAAGTATTTCAATTGAGAGTTTAGGGAAAAATTCAAAATACCTCCAAACTTTTGATTTCATTGTTAGTTCCATGCACTCTTTGGTGGAATATTCCAGAAAATCTGAATAATTTAATTTTTCACTTTTCATAAGGGGACTCTACTCTAGCACACATTACCCACTTGTATTTTCAAGTGGTATTTACCCTACGGTTGTTTAATTGCTGGTATAGCCTAGACACTTGTATTTTCAAGTGGTATTTACCCGACGGTTGTTTAACTGCTGGTATAGCCTAGACGGGTTTTTAGCAGCACTTTTTGCGTTCTTCAGTGATGCTTCTGACTGTTGGTAGATATAAAATTTCTTAGCGGACCTCTATCTTGGCATCCTCAAAGTCATAAGTTTCACTTATTTTCTTGCCCAGGACAGAAAAGATTAATGAAGGCAGTACTACTTTAGGTCAATTTGGTTTCACTTGTTAATTAATGATTTTACCTTTAAGAAAAGCTAGCTTTAGTAGTAGCATGTAACTTTTTACCTTTAATTTAACACTTTTTAAAAGCTTTACCAGGATAACATATGTATCTTAAAAAGTATTTCAATTGAGAGTTTAGGAAAAAATTCAAAATACCCCCAAACTTTTGATTTCATTGTCAGTTCCATGCACTCTTTGGTGTAATATTCCAGAAACTCTGAATAATTTAATTTTTCACTTTTCATAAGGGGACTCTACTCTAGCATTATAAACTAGTTACCAAATACATCGCACCAAAGAGTTGGCTCGGAGGTTAACGCTCAGGACTTAGAAATTAATATACTCCCTTAAGTCATGATCAAGTTCGAAACTTTCTAAGTAGCAAGTGCTATAAAGTTTTACGGGGCCGGCCTATTCATACATCACTTTGTCTAGACTACAAGCGAGAAACCTACTAGGGTACATATAAAATTGATCCTCAAATTTGTCGAAGCGTGCGCAAGCTGCTTCGGGTCATTAAAAAAAAGAAAAAAGTACCCAGGTTGAAGCAGGCTTTCAGCAGTATAAATATAGGAGTCTAGATCCCCTATCCGAGTCCAATCCGGATAGGGGCCTGTCCCACCCTTTGGAGTCGTTGATCTCGCAAATCAACGGTTGAGATGTGCCGAACACTTTTTGCTACAAAACGACGTCGTTTTGGCTCGGCACATCTCAGCCGTTAATTTGCGAGATCAACGACTCCGAGGGGTGGGACAAGCTCTTGTCCGGATTGGACTCGGACAGGGGATCCTTAGTGTAAATATAGATAGTGTTGGCTAGCTTTTGCAGCTAGCATTGGAACTTGAAGTAGGCTTTGCAATATATGGTTAACCTTATCCATACAAGTACTAGTCCAATGCATGGTTTGGAGTGAAGAAACATTTTATAACTCCAAACATGTTATTTTAAGCTCTTACCCAAATGAAAAGTATGCCAAATTTAAAACAAGGGGACAGAGAGTTTCCTCCATTTAAGGAATCAATTCTCCATTCCTTAAAAAGACAATGGCAACTTTCGATACTATATAGTAATAAAAACCACTCTACTTTAAGGAATCGTCTCTTCCCTACCCATGATTTTGGGTCTCTCTCCTTGTACCTCCAAGTGTGAGTACTTTCATGAGGATGCATGTGCATTTAAGAGAAATTATTCAATAGTTCCACAGTCATGTGGCGCTCCGCATCCTTCCAACAATATGCATTTATGCCGGCTCCAGATAATAAGTCGTGGACTCTGCTAGAATGTGGTGTTAGAACTTAGAATGTCCCGGAGCACCACGTGGCCGTACTCTGAGAGCGTTGAATAATTTGACGTGCATCTATGATAAAGAAAATAGGAGAAAAATACTAGTCCTATTACTATAACACTCATATACTCTGATTTTTCTTACAAGAGAGAGTTTAGCTTGTCATATATTGTATGTAACGACATTTTCCCCATAAATTCATGATTGATGAGCAAAGTTAATAGGGAAATCCAATAGAAAATGAGTTAGATTCATCTTTAATTTGTTGCCCCCAAAATCTCAAAGCGCAATCCCAAATATCGGTTGCTTTTTGTCAAGAAGACAGGCATGCCGCCCTCCATCCAATTGGGAGCATTACACAAATCCAATGCATTATATATATACTACGATTACATTCATGATTTAGATGGTCGAATATACCCCTTATCGAAGACCGGGCAGTGGGCAGAGTTGGCGAAACGTGCCTAAATTTCACTTTTTTTTTTTTGGACAAGAGACAAATCGTATTTTACTACTAATCTAGGGGAAATGGGATGGGGTTGGTGCATGGGGTTTGAACCCTCACCTTATGCAAGGAGTATAAGACGTCTATCACTTGCTGCCACTCTTCCTTGAGAAACCCCGAAAATCGTGTCCCAAGTTTTAAAAATGTCCGATAATTTAACTTAAACAAACCCTTGTTATAGACTCACCCTCTTAGGCTTGTTGGGCTTTCAGGTTCTTCCTAGTTTGTAGAGAAATTATCACAAAAGTCCATCGTAGTGGGTATTACAGTACAGAAAAATAAAGAGAAAAATCATTTGGGGAAATCTTTATTGTGGAATGTTTGTCAAACTATTACTACTTCGGTCAGTTGACGGGTGTTCTAATGGAGAGGAGTGTGACCGGCACACACAGTATTTGGTCTTTTATAGGAGTTAAATAGGAGTCTGTTTGTTACGAGGATCAAGGTTCTCAATATCGTATTGGCTAGAGTATCAGTTTTTCTACTGGAGTAGTACAGTATGTATCGGTTTTGATGACATACCGGGTACCGTTTCGGATTTATCACTATCAGTGTTATTTTCTCACATCAAAAAAAAGAAAGAAAGTACGTAGTATGATATAAATAAAGTTATGAAAAAGATTAAAAAAAATAAAAGTAGTCCGGTACTGTCCGATATTTGGCCGGTACTGGAAGAGAACGATAAATTTAGAAGTAGACCCATATTGTCCGGTATTGGCCAGTACCGTCCGATACCAACCGCTATTTGAGTTGGAACAAAATTAGAGGTATAGTGCACCGAAATCGGTCAATACCGATACGTACTGGCCGGTACGGTATGAGATTCGAAACCTTGTAGAGGGACATAAGAGGATACATAGAGAGGGCAATAGTTTATGAGCATCTCAACTAATCTTTGTGGTCCAATTTCACCGGCCCCTTGTGGGGATTAGTTGTACTAAGTTTATTTTGGTGGGATAAGGAGTGAAGCTCTTGACCATTGGATGAAGAAGAAAATAATTCCAAAGGTCCGGATTAAGTGTTATTGAATAATCCCTTACCCGGGTTATTGAGTGGGAAATGATCTCCGCTCTAGTTCAGTCTTCTCTTTAGTCCCACTCGACATACATAAGACTAGATAATCCTAAAGAATGTGGTCACATATTCCCTTGTACCATGGATGCAGGATAACAATCCCGGCATCAAGCATGCCCATAACATGCTTTATCCCCTCATTCTACATCACTAAGGGATGATAAGTCCTAAATGATTAAGCAGTAGATTGCCCTAACATCCTTTATCCCCTCATTCTACATCACTAAGCGATGATATAAGCCCTAAAAAAGTAAGCAACAGATTGCCCCGACTTTAATTGAGACTATACTAGTGAGTAGTGAACTTTAAGATTGGTCTTTGAAAGTCGGTCTATAGGACCGTATAGCGAGTTTGAAAAAAAAAAAAGTGAGCAGTAGAAGCTTGTCATTCCCATTTCCCAAGTTCCCAACCTGGGTGCCAAATTTGCCATAACAACCAACACTAAGCACCAAGCCACCATCTTGGCTGATCGTGAGATTCCTACTATTAATCACCACATTCTTGTCAAAGCAACTTCATTTTACATCAGATTCAGAGTCACTTCAACACAGATTTAGATGCATCTTCAACTCCAGTCATGAACTGAGGCTGCTGCTGCTGCTTCTGCTCTTCCTTCGGATGTCACACTTCGTAATCTCAGGATGTCACACTTCGTAAGAGCTTTCGGATTAGGAACTTCAGATTAAGAAGGATTGAAATGTACAATCACAAAGCAAGCAAAGATGGAAAAGTTGTATTGAACTAGGGCACGAGTTTATCAAATCACAGTCAAGAAGTACACCACTATCAAAGGAACAAGAACGAGAAGATTGCTAAATAACTTGCAAAATCCACCACTACAAAAAACCTCCAGAAGCATCAACAAAAACACTCTCAATTCCAACTAAACGGGAAGAAAGTAGAAACATAAAGTCTCGTGAGAAAACGATGCCCATCAAGCCTTACTCGAGATGTGAAATCATTGAATATATGGGGCTTTTTCATGCACCGCACTATCAAGTGGAGCCCCCCGCACTCAGCAATTCCACGAGCTCACGCTTCTTGAGCTTTGAAATCCCCTTTACGCCACGAGACTTTGCAAGGGCTCTCAGTTCTGGTAATTTCATTCCACTAAAGTCCTCATCTATCATTGGTTTGTCTTCTTCCACCTCATCATCACCGTACCCTTCAAGGATCTCAGAATCTTCTTCCTCTAACATCCCATCAAACACGATTCCCTCAGAAAAACCAGGTTCAGGCTCCATCTCAATTCCGGAATAATTGGTTTCTGGATCTGGATGAAGCATCTCACTTTTACCGTTTACCCACGTATCAGTGACAGAATCAGAAGGAATGGGCTGGTCTTTCACTTGAGGTACTGGAGATCTACGTTGGAATTTTGATACTGGTCTGCGAAAAGTAGGGGATTCGCGCCCATGTCCCTGGGCTTTGTCCTTTAAATTATTCCTCGAGTTCGATGAGGTCAAACTTTCCTTCCTCTCAAATGTGCCATTCTGTTCAGACTGGTCCAAGATGGAGTCCAGAGTGCTTTTCTCTTTCTCCAATACACCGTTAGATTCAGGTTCCTCCAAGATGATGCCCCTATTGCTACCACTACTGCTCCTACCTGTCTTCCCGGTTTTACTCCTATTTTCCCTTAAAATCTTAAGGATATTTTCCACAGGTTCATCGTCCTTACCATGTGGCTGATTCAACTCAGTCTTCTTCTTCTTGTCTCCCTTGGCAGCGTCTCTTTCTCGAACTTGAATCTGGATCTTTTTGAAAAGTTCAAGAACCTCGTTTTGTTTGGACTCCGGAGTTGAGGTCGGTTGGTATCTTGAAGGATTGGAGGCAGAGGATATTGTCCCATTTTTTGAGGACAATATATCATCGGATTCATCCAGGCTCTCAAAGCCATTCTCGTCATCTTTCCTATTGTTCCTGTTTCGGGAGAAGCCACGCTTGTTTTCCCTAGAGAAGTTACATACAATAGACATCCTGCTGGAAGTGCATTTTACAGGTGCAGTCTTCAAATGTGTAAGGGTTTTGTAGGGCCGACGAGAGGAGCAAGGAGACGAACTGGCGTTTCTTCCAGAAACTCCTGAGCAGGGAAGAAATCTTCCATCTGTTAATCCATAACCTGCACGGGGGTAATGATCCATACATGGACAATATTATTGTTTCAGGCTGTGAACATTATACGATTATTGCTAATTAACAAGTCAGGGTTTTTTACCCAAAAAAAAACCAAGTCAGGGTTCAAAGAAGAAGAAGAAAAACAACAAAACCAGGCAATAGGATAGTTCAAATGGGAAAGTCAAAAGGTAGAGAGCTGGGGGAATCAGATGTGTTAAGCTTTATATTAACACATCATCATATGATGGAAGCTTCATTCATTCAAACAAAAAAAAAACAAAAAAACAGAGAACAAAAGAACAAAAAGCAAAAGCAAGACTGCAGACTCGAAGGCTACACGCATCTTTGCATACTACTTGGCATACCTAAAGAAGATTCCACACACCACACTAAGGCGCCGCCATGCATCCATTTAAACTAACATGTAGTTTTTTTAGTTTGGATCACACCCTGAACGTCAGGATAATATACTTTCACCAAAATGAGTCAGTTCTATCATATAGCTAGCTGGGCAAGGATACTTTTCCATCATTTCTCATTAAAAAGACTACTCGCCTAGGTTGACCTAAGCCAAATGCCACACAGTAAACCTTAATATAATGAAACAGCCCAACAGAATTCCTTGTGTAAACCTACCCATACCCCCACCCCACCCCAAACACACACACACATATACGGACATAGAAACAGGGAGATCCACTCTCTTTCTCAAGTAACAAATCCAACAACATAAAAAAAAGGCCTTCAGAATTCTGGGGCGCAACAGTCTTTCCAAATGCATACGTTAGGAGAAAATTTCTCTTAGCTCCACGTACGATGCCCTAGAATCCAATAATACCTCTTTATCCCATTAATTAAGGCCAAGCAATAGACTACTTGTACTACATCATTTGCAAGCATTTGAATAAGACAAGCACGTTACAACTTACAAGGACTCCTCCAAAACTACAAACTATCACACTACAGTAAGGTAGCGTATGTGTCTGAAATTGCTAGTTGGACATCCACACAGAAAGTGTTTATTAAGTTGCGTTAAGAATATAAGTATGGAGAAAACACCCATATTATGCATGGCCTGCCCTATAGTATCTCTGAAAAGAAAACAAGTACGTTCAGAAATATAAATAAGATGTTGGGTCAACTTGTATATGGATCCGACACTCGATCGCATAGTTACATAACTTACATCCGACACAAGTTGCCGGTAATATGTACCCAACCTATCATTCGATTCAGCTATGAATTTGACAGCCAAAGTTTTTCTAATGGAAGAGTTGGAATGACCAGATGGAAGAAACCATCTTTCTCCTAAAACTGAGAGCCAGAATTCTATGCTTGTAAGAGATACACTGATTGTTTGCCACGCGCATAGACTGTAGTGTGGCTTTCTAATTTCAGATTTTGCATAAAGTATTATGTACCTGATTCTGTTTCTGCCTAGTTTTCGGTATTTGTCTCTGTTTTCAATTTCCAGAATAAGAGCTTACATTAGGCTTATAAATATGTTACCGTCCTACACTCAGTACAGAAAGTACAAGCCACTTTCCACAGTTGTTACAGAATCTCGCGTCCTTCTAAAAGGGTGAGCATCTGATATGCGAAGTAGTTGACACGAACTGTTAACTCCACATAAGAAACGTTTAATGAATATTGGAGATATGTTGGCAGCGATGTGCTAAGAAACTAAAAAATATTAACTCCACATAAGACAAGGAAACAACACATCACCATTTCTACATACTCCATCCAAAGGTCCTTCATGTATTTAGAATTTGGAAGTACTTTTAGTTGGAAGGTTTCCCTTTTGAGTTTATAAGCGACTTTTTTAGTTTTTATCTTTTTGGCTAGTTGCAAGTGTTCCTTCATTCGTATTTCAATTTTATTTCGGGAGAATGTAACGGAGGGCCCATATCAAAGGTTTGTTTTGGGCCCCCTTCAGCAAACCACAAAGCTTCTACGTACCCATAGGGTTTTCAGGGGCCATAATTCCTAATCCAACAGGAGAGACACATACAGTCATTTTATCAAACATGTGGCGACCACTGTTGAAATTCTGCCATATACTTAAAACCCATCAATCTCAGAGTAGATATTAAACAAAGATAATAACTGAGATACAAACGAGAGTGTGAGGTCGTAAAAGAACAAGAATACACAAAATCTTAAGATAATCGAACGAGGATTAAAGTCAGAGCCAGAAAAAGAAACCCTAGAATGCGCACCTGGGAAGTTTTGGGTGACGAAATGGATAGCCGGAGACATTGATTTGGAGTTGGGCAAACGAATCTCAATGGCGGTTTTGCATTTTTCGCAGTGGTATCGTTCACAGTAGCGCGACTGATGCAATTTCTGGGTATAATTTTGGTAGCTCGAAGACACAAGTGATAAAACCGAGGGTTTGTCCAAACGGGGCTATCTCTTTTGGGGTTGGGCCGACCCATTATGATGAATCTCTTGATCGCATTGGGCTTCTACTAGTGGGCTTCTACTAGGGTTGGCCTTCATCGTTTTGGGGTCTCAAAATTTTTGGGCATGGTTTTTAATAAATTTTCTTTATCTATTTTTCTTTGTTCATTACTCTCGAAAATCTCCTTTAAAATCCAAAACGAACAGGTATTTTGGCTAACCTTTTAGGATCGTTTTGACTATTTAATACTAAAAGTTATCTTGGCTAACTTTTTAGGATCGTTTTGACTAATTTATACTAAAAGTTATCTTTGACTAGAAGACAAGTTATTTGAACTAAATTCATTGTTGTTATGATGAATTTATTGTCTTTACGTTAGAGACATGGTGGGTATGACATCCATAAGAGTATCTCAAATATTTGGTCTTTTGGCTTACTCAAACGGATCAAAAAGTAGGTGAAAAAGTTTGTCCAAAAACAACCTAAACCGTCACGGGAAATAAGCCCGAGGAGCACGTTAAAGTTGATCACCTTTAGGACTAAACTAACAGGTTACTCCTGTATAACTAGTATAATGTCAATTCTCTGTGATTTTTATATTCATGACTGAAAATACTCCAACGGTTTTCACTGCCCGACTATGAACTCCCCAACTGACCTAGATCACTCCTTCGGTTCTTTTTTTTTCAAACAGCAAGCACAACTGAGAACTTGACGACGAGCTCTGTGAGAATAACGAGTGTCGACGGTAGGCAATGTATAAGCTCGTGTGTCAATACTATGCAGCGGAAATGGCTAGTTGAAACTGCCTTTCTTGGAAGTTGCCTTTCAGAATCTATTTATGCAGTTTTAATGGCAGCAGCAGGAAAATGAGAGTAACACGAAGAAAGGGGCGAGAGAGCATTTGGCCAGTTCATGATATCTGTCTGCCGAAGACAGAACCTTCCATCACCGTGACCATCGTGAACCAGAACTTAGTTTTGTGTTGCTATCTAGCTGAACTAGATAGTTTCTACTTGAATGCTGCCCATTCTGCTACAGGTGCAAATAAACGGTGCATATTCCCATGGGATACTCAGTTCCATCACAGTATAACATAAAGCATAAAGTCATTGCTACCTCCACAATCAAGTATAGATTTCAGCAGTTTCAGCTTCCATCACAAATGTTACTGTTATCAGCAGGTGATATAGGTATGTTGCCAGAAAGTAAACAACTAGTTAAGCTAAGGTGGTATCAACCAGATGACTTGCCCAGGTGAGAGACACCAAAGCAATACTAAAAAGGTAAATTCAAAAACAGAAAAGTGTTTAGGCACTCTAGAATACTATGCTTGCTGAAACCCCCATCAAGCATAGCAGAGAGTGGCAAAATAGCTAAGGTCAAGTTCGAACATAAGCAACCATAATATCAGTAATTGACACTCAAATGGTATCACATCAAAGATGGAACTCAAAATTCAGTAGAACGCCGGGAAATATTCTTCAGTCTGAAAAAGAGAAACAGAAAAGGGTCGGGGGAAGCAATAAAGATCCGGCAACTAGACCACTATAACCAGTAAATGGAAATGATCAATATGCCAGGCCATTGCACAACAGATGACAATGAAAGGACTCCAAACTCTCTTCTTGTTCTTCTTTTTCTCCTTTGCACTTGAGACACAGGAGATCTGATGAGAAAATGGGCCAATAGTACATACAGAACAATTGACTCAGAAGGCTTTTTATTTGGAAGCACCATCTATGCTTTGTGATCTTTAGCCATCTCATCAACATCCAGTTCAACTTCCAATACAGGTGAATCCTTCCTCATGCTGAAATGACTGGTAAGGAAATACCAGATTTACCGTCACCATCTAACATCAAGTATAAAGTTCATTTGAAGTGATGAGATCAGCTACCTGTTCTGCACACGACCATGATCGACAGCTGTTCTCAGGCTGTATATGACTCTACCAACTATGTCTGTCATGGGTACAGGACCAAATGATCTGCTGTCATTGGCCTCCTGCAAAAAAAATTTTTTGATCGGCAAAAGAAATTTCATTATCATACAGATACAAATGACATTGGCCTACTGCAATTAATAGAATGAAGCAAGAAAAAGGCAAACACAATGAAACTATGGTCAGAGCTACCACCCTTCAGAGAATCAGCACTACACTTCTGCAACGCATTACTAGTGCATAATAATTGTATTGCTGTTAAGCACGCTTCAAAGATAGAGATTATCGACATGAGAAAAGTCTATTGTTCGGAAACTGAAGCCTTAGATAAAGTAGGCTCAGCTGATGGTTGTCATTTTGATGGTCAGCCATCTAATCTACTGGATGCTAGATCAACCCCATTAGCATAAGAATCAATCAGACTCCATGCAATGGTCATGCTCTACTCATGCGTTTCGGCATCTTAAATAGAAACCAAAAACTCGTTTCCTTCCACTTTCTAAAGAAACAAGATTAAGGCATTACTTTGGACAGGATAGGTGTTAGCCAGTATTTTGCGCCTTCAAAGCAATCAAGCGTGAAGAAACAAGCAAAATAGGTTAACCAATGTATTTTACATGCACACTAATGACATGGGCAAAAAGTCCAGTGACTCTTAACAAATTTGATCTAGGCTCGTCTAGCGGAAGCAACAAGAAAAGTACCCATTCTTATTTTATTCAATAATGTTAAAATCACACGGGACACAATCCATGTGGGCAAGCTGTAACACAAAAACAATTAAAAACAACACACCTTGGCCTTTAGAGTTTCATTGTCAGACGACACCCAACACTGATCCGTTTCAAGAACGAATGGCTCATCTTTTTCATCAGTAGATACCATTTCAAACCCCTCAATAGCAGCCAATCTTCTGACTAGATAATTATCAGATTTTTCAGGGTCCTTCAAGACAACGACATCTCCAACAAAAACATGCCTGTCACTCAAACCCGTATATGCAGTCAGGGAGCCATACAAGTAAAAACAAACAGACAGAAAAACCACCAACACTAATGAAACATTCAGCTTAACAGAAAATTCACTGTAGTCATACACTAATCCCAAGATTAAACCCTCGCTATCATCATGAGTGGGAGGCTTATGGGCACTTATATGCTGCCCATTATTGTTAATAATTTCTTTAAAAAAAAAAAAAGGTTAAAGGGGAACCATAAACCACGTATTAACAAAACCACATGCAAACAAAAAAGACCACTTTGACAGAAGCAACACAACCCATTGATAGCAAGGCAATCAGAAGTCATTAGAACATTCTTAAGTAGCTTGAAACCCCTAAGTCAACCATTCAATTTAATAGACCACTGCATTGCTGTGGAGTGCCCCTATGAGAATCATATTTGAAAAAAAAAGAAAAAAGACCACTTAGACAGAATCAACACAACCCAATTGATAGCAAGGCAATCAGAAGTCATTAGAACAATCTTCAGTAGCATGAAACACCTAAGTCAACCGATTCAATTTAATGGACCACTGCATTGCTGTGGAGTGCCCCTATGAGAATCGTATTTGAAAATTATTAAGCAGCCAAAAGAGATAGGTGGAGAAACCTCAACCACGAAACCTGTGGTGTCCAAGCAGAGAGTAAACTTTGTCATGTGAAATTGCAATAGTATTATATCCAAACACTAACTACAATGATTCATACAGGTGAAGCAATTATATCAGCAGATTATTAGGGAAACCTCAAGTCACACCTTAACATATGCAGGCTAATGATTCTTCAGCGTATGCTGACGAAATGTCCTGCTCAACACTTTGTTTAATTGGCTGAAATTATCCATGAGTTAAGTAGGATACAGATATACTATGGTCAACCCAATGCGCAAGACTCCAGCAGTCCAGCTTATAGGGAGAAGTAGCAAATATGCAGTTACCCAATTTTTTTTATGGAGAGAATTGTGCAAGAGAAATATATGTTTCAAAAACCACCAGACCAAGTTTGAGATTCTGCAATCATAGGAACTTAATCATTTGAAATAGCTAATTTCCTTCCTCGGTTGCACTTCTGCTTAATATTGCAGATGCACAAAATGACAAGTGAGAAGAAAAAAGGCATCAACTTTATCTCAGATTCTCAATGCCTCTGATCGGTACTGTACTTAACCATCAATGATCAGAGGACAATGTAAGTGCATTAGAGCTGAAGAAATGTGCTTCATGGAGGGAGAAAGAAAAAAAAAGGCATAGAAAATGTCTATCTAGCTAAGCCTAAGTTATTAAGTAAAATTACTTTGGATCTGCTGCTGGTATTTTCCGAACAAGAAGAGTTCCCCCCTGCCCTGCTATGGTAGGTGCCATTTCCTCTCCTTTGTTCCAATGCAAGAATGTCAACTTTCCCTGAAACAAAGTTTTCCATATTGCATCACCTACTTCGGTCTCAGAGATTTGGCCTCGTTTATAGCTCTGCATCAAATTCAAGATTTTCCAAGAATAAGCTCCTATGTAATTAATTCTGCAATGCAACACCCTTAAGGCTTAACAATAAATGTGCGTAGAAGAAAAGAAAAAAAAAAGTGTACAAAGATGAAGCAGGAAAAAAGAGGGCAAAATGCATGAAATAATTTTAGAGCCATTATTTTCTGAGCTGAATCTGAAAGAAGATGTTTCACATTATTTCCCTTGAGATTCAAGCAAAAGCAACTGAATCCACTCTTAGGGAATTAGGCTATGTCCATAATGATGGCGCATTTGCACTTTACGCAGTCCAAGATGGCAACAACAACACAAGCTGTTACCCTTGAATACTGACAGTCATCACTCCACGTAAGTCATTCAAGGCAGTAAAACATCCGAAGTATCCAATCAAGTAGAATACAGCCAAACATCCTCGGCACTCGGCAGATGCATAATTAGAGCAGCAGCAAACAAAACTGTAATGCTTTTGAAAAAAGCATAATAGAGAGTAGATTGAGTATTTGTCCAACTAAAGACCCAGGTGGGCTTCCGAGCTCCACTAGTGGTTACGCTGTTTTTAACGGGCACCTGGCGTTGTCACACTGGCAAGACTGTCACATACTCCAGAACGAGATCTATGTAGAAGGGAAAAGGATGTTCAGACACAAGCAAGAAAAGGGTGACGTTCTAATGGTCCCCTCCTTGGGTGATGCAAGTACATGTGCCAGGCAGTTGCATTTCACATGCTCTGAGTGCCTTGGACAAGAGAGATCAATATGAATACAGAGGTAACCAAAATCACCCACACTTCACTTGAGTTTGTACTTCATCTACTTACTTAGGCATCTGTAGCCTTTCCGGCTGGATTGACCCGAGGCACCAAGGTTGTCTTGCTTGTGCGCACTTATGTTGAATGAAAAGGTTGCAAGAGGATCTTGGTCGCAAAATCTCGGGACACGTACAGTGAAAACATTCATACCCTGCACAAGGGGTAGTTATTCAGTACTCCGGGAGTATACTCTCTACTCTCACATAACATGTGATAGGAGAGAATATACCTCTGGAGTATTGAATAATTTTCCCCTGCACAAGATAGTAATAGGACTGATGCTAATACTTTTTAGCTGTTACCCAGCGTTACCCGGCAACTTGATAGCCGTTACCCAGCAACTTTTTAGCCGTTACCCAGCGTTACCGGGCAACTTGGTAGCCGTTACCCAGCAATTAATAACTAGGGTGCGTTTATAATGTAAGCAACACCGATTCTGATGATGCCCCTCCCCCTACACTTCATCCGATACACTTTCTTTTGTTGTTAATCCCAAAAATAATGCAACTTCGATTAAAAAAAAAAACAAGAGCTCAGTACTCTCGTGATCCTTTCTTTGTCTTCTTTTTCCTTCGGTACAAAAGAGTTAAACGTATTTGTGTTTTCATCCACTTTCCTTCATACATAGATAAGCATACATCATCAACCAATCCATAAACCACGCAATCAAGAAGGCGCTTAAATAAACTTGACAAAATTCCCAATGCCTCTTCTTCTTTTTTTTTTTTAAGATCAGCACAAAATAACCAATGCTGACACTCAGAAAATCTAAAATTCGCACAAACTCAAGGATACCTAGCAATTAACTAATTTATTATCACGATGTAGGGAGACATGCGAACACGACATGTCCCATTGGCGAAATCTATACAACTATTTTGCAAGAAGTTTACGATTTGACCAACAAAAGCAGCAAACCATGGTAATAAATCAGGGAAGATAGGATTGAAGAGAGAGAGAGAGAAGGGGGAGAGGGGGGGAAGGAGAGAGAGTGACCTTCCAGCTGAGAGAGACGGAATAGTCGAATTTGTGGGCTATGTATCGGACCCAGGTGGATAAGGAAACCATCGCAGGCGGGAGATACGACCACGGTGTGGGTTCTTCAGCATTCCCCGGAGTCGGAGCCCCTCTCGCTTTAAACCCTTGTCATCTCATCGCACCCACCTTGTCGCTTTTTTATTGCACCCTTGCCTTGTTGAGTCGTGGACTCTTTTAGCACCCATATGACCCAAATCACATAATTCCGGTGTAGATCATCTTCACTATTAGTAGTAATATTTTGCAAGAATATATAAAGAGTGCAAGCGCTGTATGAGAATTAACACGATAACTTTTTTTGATATTTTTGTCTTTATTTAAAAAAATTACATTTATTAGTATTCATCGAACTTTTATATAAATTATAAGTATGACATGTGCCTGAATTATGGAAATATTCAATTTTTTTTTTTTTGGATATTTCTAAAAAAAATATTGGGTAGATGTCATAAATTTTTGGAGCAGCTCCCATCTAATGTTTATTATTGTCTAGTTTGATCTAGTTTCGATAGTTTGTGGGTTCTTTTCAGACATATAATAATGATTGGAACCGTTTATTTTTTAGAGTTCACTAAAAAAAATTAGCCACATCAAAAATTACGTTCATCAGATAAATAAAATTTACTCTTTTTTTTTTTTGAGAGCACAGTTTCCTGATCTGTTTTAAATCACTTTCCATACATTGATTCCACACGATGCGTTGGGCGCGGAAAAATTGTGCGTGTCTTGGAAGCAGCTCCATGGCATAAATTGCACTTGCGGTGTCCACTATAATTTTCCCGTCTCTTTCCGTCAAAGAGTCAAAACCAACTGAAACCCCCGTATCTCGATCCCAATCTCTCACCCCCCGCCAAATCTCCTCACCCTCGCTCTTCAAAACCACTCGCCGAAACCCTAACTCCTCCAACCCGGCGCTTTCTGGGGTTCCAAGCCCCCGTTCGCAAAACCATGCCGTCCCTCCCCTCCCCGGGCAAAATCCTCCGCCTGGAGCTCGAGAACTTCAAGTCCTACAAGGGCCTCCAGACCATCGGCCCCTTCTTCAACTTCACCGCCATCATCGGCCCCAACGGCTCAGGCAAGTCCAACCTCATGGACGCCATCAGCTTCGTCCTCGGCGTCCGCACGGGCCAGCTCAGGGGATCCCAGTTGAAGGACCTGATCTACGCCTTCGACGACAGGGAGAAGGAGCAGCGGGGGAGGCGGGCGTTCGTCAGGCTCGTGTACCAGCTGGGCAGCGGGGCCGAGCTCCAGTTCACGAGGAGCATCACGGGCACGGGCGGGAGCGAGTACAGGATCGACGGGAGGGTCGTGAATTGGGACGAGTATAATGCCAAGCTGAGGTCGCTGGGGATCCTTGTCAAGGCTCGCAATTTCCTCGTTTTTCAGGTGTTTGTGCTGGTTTTTATGCATTGCTTTTGTTAATAGCATCTCCAGCCCTCACTAGTATTTAACTCGAGTTTGGGTAAATGCTTCGTTTGGTATGAAGCACTACAATGGACAAATTTAAGTATGAGCACAAACTTGAGTTAAAGCTTCACAGGGTGTGAAGCACTACAACGGACAAATTTAAATCAGAGCACAAATTTGAGTAAAAGCTTCGTTAATGACATGGTGGTAAATTTGAGTAAAATTTTGATTGTCCTTGGGTTGTTGAGTAAAACTCAGGCTCCATTCTTCTTGACTTTTATGTCTACTTTTTTAAAAAAACTTTTTCGCAACTTTTTGTTGAGCTTTTCGTTCTAATTTTTTAGGTTAATCATTCGTTTCGACGAGAGGAATCAGAAAAGTATAAAAATGTGGTCCGATATTGAAAAAAGTTCATATAAGACAACACTTTAGATAAAAAAGACCACTATTTTGGTTTTTTTTTTTTTTGGTCTTTAGTGAACTTGTTTTTTTGCTTTTAGTAATACTAATTTTTACTTTTTAAACTCCTATCGTCGAGATGGATAGTTAAATAAAAAAATATGACGCGAATCTAACAAAATTCAAAGAAGACGAACAAAACACCCGAAACGGGAAAGACAAAAAAGTTTAGGAGAATGGATCCTCAATTTGATATAAGTTTGAGTAAAGGAGGGGGGTGGATTTTTAAGGGTTTTTACTCCAGCTGAGTTTGAGGAAAAAATGGGTAAAGAGCTGGAGATGCTCTTATGCAATTCATTAATGTTGCTGTTGGCTGAAAATAATAGTCATAAAAGATTATGAATTCTTTAGGCAATAGCTCATTTTCGAAGCTAATACCTAGTAGGAACTGCTTTTGAATTCTTGAGAACCGCTTCCCCAAAAAGCTGAATCAGATGTTAGAGTGATGCAGTTGCTTACTTATCAAAAGAAAAAAAAAAGATAGAGTGATTTTTCAAGAACAGTTTACGAAGTGTATTGTTCTGCTGCTTCTGGAAACAAGGGCCATGTCTTTTATTTTCTATTGTTCTTGTTTTGAAAACTACTATAAAGGAGCTAGGGTGCAAATTTGGCATAATCAGTAACCTGTAATGTAATAGAAAGCTGATACGTTCCTAGCGCGTAATTATGGCTATATGGAGCAAGAACATTGGAGAAAGAATAGATTTGGGTGAGTAAACTACAACAGGTATTATATGTTTCTAGTAGGATAGTGCAGAAGGACGACGGAGATCATAATTTTTTTTTAATTGTGTTCTTGGTTCTCAAAGAACCCCTCATTCCTATTTAAACCCAGAATCCAGTAAACGCCAAAGCATATGCGCTCTGTCCCTAACGAGGTTATATATATATACATTTTCCTGATTGGCTTCATTAAAGAGCGTGGAGCTAAAATGAGTACACCCACTTTAGGGTATTTCATTGGACTTCTGAATATTTTTAACGGATGACATTTAAGTTGCAGTTAAGTCCTTACTAATTGTTATTTGTCTTTAGGGCGATGTCGAGTCAATTGCATCTAAAAATCCTAGAGAACTTGCTGCACTTATTGAGCAAATATCTGGATCTGATGAACTTAAGGGAGATTATGAGAAACTGGAAGAAGAAAAAGCCAGAGCTGAAGAAAAATCCACCCTTGTTTATCAGAAAAAAAGAACTATTGTGTCAGAGAGGAAGCAGAAGAAAGAACAGAAGGAAGAGGCCGAAAAACACCTCCGCTTGCAAGACCAACTGGTATGTGCCATATGTTTGTCTTCGGTGTATCAAAGTTCTCCTTCCTTGGCAGATGTGAAGCCATCAACTACTTGGTGTCTATGTTTGTTGAAAGTGTGGTTTTGTCCCCAGCATTACCTGGCTTGTATCGTTTTGTGTCTCATTATTTGTGCGTATTTTACACTGTATTACATGCACTAAGATAAATCTGATACTCCCCAGTCCCCACAAAAGCTTATTTTGTAAAATCCTTGGTAGTTTTGCTTATTTTGTAAAATCCTTGGTAGTTTTATACTTTAGGACTTCCTTAATGATTGTCTTTCTTCTCTCCATCCTGCAGAAAACATTGAAGAAGGACCACTTTTTGTGGCAACTGTGGAATATAGCTAATGACATAGAGAAAGCTGACGAGGACGCCGATGCTGAAAGGAGAAGCCAGCAAGAACTTGTGCAGGAACTATCGGATTATGAACATGAATGCAGCATTAAGAAGAAAGAACAGGCAAAATATTTAAAAGAGATTGTGCAATGTGAAAAGAAGATTGCTGAGAAAAATAGTAGACTTGACAAGAATGTGAGTCTATGCCCTTGCCAGTCACTACCAGTCTTTTCTAGTTTTGGCTGTGCTAACTTGTGATATTCACTGACAACTTTTTAAGCGCATCTGGTAAGCAGAGTTAGTAACTTAGTATACAGTCTTGGTATGTGGTTTGGTGCAGCGCGTTGGATGTAAGACACTTGAGCTTTGAAACTTTTTCTTCTTTGTTTTGGTTTGGAAGCAAAGTTACGGGGGCAGATATAATTCGAGGATTTATTTGTGATTCCGTGAAACTGAGGGTTGGACCATGGAGCATTGCGGGCGGTTAAAATTCTGCTTGACATGGATGGTATCATGAGATATTTGATTCTGGTTTTGCTCCACATTGTTTCACTTGATCTGACTAGGATGTTAATAATAGATACAAAATGCATGGTGTACCCATTACATATGCTTGGTTAGATCGGTAGAATCTTATCTGAACCTTATTGAAGCATATGTTTAGCGCTGTGGATCTTCAACAAATTTCAGCAGGTGATTTGTTTTAACCTATGTAAAATGATTGACCACTTTGATGATTGTGGAGGTTAATGCCCTTTGTTTTGCATTTGTGTGGATAAATGTATAAATGCACAAGCGCAGTCTGAAGACTTGAAGTCATTGGGTCTAAGCAACTTTATTCAATAGAAGCTATTATGTATATGTACTGAGAGATTAACAGTATCTTTGTAATAGAACTCCATAATTATTGAGAAACACTACTGAGGCAGGTCTATTGATATTGTGCATGCCAAAGTATATATGTTGAACAAAGAACATTTAATAGGAAGTATGAGGATGCCACTTCCATTCATCTCCCCCCATGGCATAAACTTTCTTACTTGAGCAACAACATTTGTTCTATTTTCTGATTGTTAGATGGAACTTTGACCTTGTGAGCAAACAATGGTCTAACATGCTTCTGAGGTTTTCGTTGTTTAGTTCTTTTGTATTCTTATGTTCCTTGTTTAGGCTGTTTACCGTATCTTGTTTAGAGTCGGAATAGAGTCCTATTCTGATGTGCATGTATACGATGGTGGATTGATCAATGCCATATGGTTTCTGCTCTATCTGTTAAGTTTTGTGTTCATCCACAGTCTCACTTCACCTAGAGCCCAACTATGATAGCTTATATTTTGTCCTGGCACTGTATTTTGCAGCAACCTGAGCTTGTAAAACTCAAGGAGGAAATGACTCGAATCAGCAACAAAATCCGAAGTAGTGGGAAGGATCTCAAGAAAAAGAAAGAAGAAAGGAGGAAGCATGCAGATGAAATAAAAAAGATGCAGAATGACTTAAATGATCTGACTAGACAACTTGATGAGCTACATGAAAAAGCTCAGGATGGTGGTGAGAAACTTCAGCTGGCCGACAGTCAAATAGGGGAATACCATCGAATGTAAGCTTTTATGATCTGTTCTTTTCCTCTCTCATAGTCTTTCTTGCTAGACGTCTTCTTCTGTTTCAGCTTTGGAGCAGGGAATCCATTCCTTTTGCTCAAAGGGGAGTTCTTTCTGCAAAAGCTTATGGAATTTAGACCAGTTGTTGCCTTGGGAATTGACACTGGTCTTCTTAAAATTGTTGATGCTTGTGGAGGCAACAAGGCTTTTCCTTTGAGGAATTCTTGGTGCTGCTCAAGTGGATAATCTCTATTGATTTAGTTATTGTTATTTTTCAGAATGAGTTTTCTTTTCTATTTCAAGGTGAGCTTTCCTTGACCTGCGAATTTTTCTCATTTGAGAAGAGGTATGATAATGCTAAACAAATTCGGTATCTGAAAGTAGTCACATTTGTGAAGAACAAAAATTTCTGGCATAGAACTGTACCACAAGCTAGAATATCTCTGAACCTTTTCAAGGAAACCTCCAGTTCAAAATTTAACCTGTACGTTACGCTACTTACTGTGTTTCTTACACCCTTTCTATGAAGCAACTGCTTATGGTGGGATAATTGTATTTAAGAAGTTTATTTTACTAAAAGTTTTTGGTGGAAAAAGAAAACTGAGACTTGATTGGAGCTTCGATATCGCAGCAAGGATAAGGCTGGTACGGAAACCTCACAGCTAAGAGATGAGAAAGAGGTTCAAGATAGGCAACAACATACTGACATTGAAGCTCAAAAGAATTTGGAAGAAAATCTTCAACAGCTGGAAAGTCGGAAGCAAGAGCTGGAGTTGCAGGAGGAACAGATGCAAGCAAAACTAAAAAAGATTGTTGATACTGTTGTGAAGCGAAAAGAAGAACTCATACAAGTGAGAAAGGAACAGCGTGAGATGAAAGATAAACTTGGAAATTCAAGGTTAGTCAAACTTCTTCAAATGGTGTTCGTTCTGGTGCCCACCTGCTACTGGCTTTTGTTGTTCTATCCTTGTGCTGAGCCTGCACCAATCTACATTTGTTGGAGTGGGTTTTCAGTGATGATGAAATTTTGCAGTTATAAGAGAATGCTCTTTTTTAAAATACAGACGCAAATATGACATGTTGAAGGCCAAAATTGGCGAAGTTGAAAACCAACTACGTGAACTGAAGGCTGATAGATATGAAAATGAGAGGGATGCCAAGTCGGCTGAAGCAGTGGAGGCTCTCAAGAGCCTGTTTCCTGGCGTTCATGGTCGCATGACTGATCTTTGTAGGCCAACCCAGAAGAAGTATAACCTTGCTGTCACTGTGGCTATGGGTAAATTTATGGATGCAGTAGTAGTTGAGGATGAGCTTACAGGAAAGGAATGCATCCAGGTACCATATGTATAACCATTTTATGCTAAAGTTATGCCCTAAGAAGCACGGATACGGATACGGGATACGGATACGGATACGTGGATACATGATTTTTCCAAAAAGAAGGATACGATACGTTGGGGGATACGTTGAATATAAAAGTAAATAAAAAATATATTATATATAATTTTTAATTCCTAAAATTTCATTAATAAGTTTTCCATTGCACAAGTTCACCGCCTATTAAGAGACAACAGGTGAACAAGATGAGTGTAGCGGAAATGAGAATGTTGAGGTGGATGTGTGGTAAGACTAGGCGAGACAGGGTTAGAAATGAAACGGTTCGTGAGATAGTAGGTGTAGCACCTATAGAAGAGAAGTTGAGGGAGAATAGGCTAAGGTGATTTGGGCATGTCTACCGTAGACCAGGAGATGCAATAGTAAAGAGAGCGGATAGGATAGCTTTGGGTAGCAATGCTACGGGGAGGGGTAGACCTAAATTGACATTAGATGCTGTGGTGCGCAAAGATTTGAGTATAATAGGTTTGTGCGAACAACGGTCCCTCGACAGAGCTCAATGGAGAAAACGGATTCATGCAGCCGACCCCAAGTGATTGGGACTTAAGGCTCGGATTGGTTTGGTTTGGTATTACATAAGTTCACCAGTTCACATGCCGAGAGAGATATATTCACGTATAGTTATATATATATATAACTGTATCTATATAGTTACTATACAGTTATATATATATATATATATATATTTACATACACAATGAGAGAGAGAGGCGAGAGACGTACAAAGTTGTCGAGGGAGAGGATATCGTCGGTATGTTTATGGTGTCGATTGGTGGGGGAAAAAGAAAAAAATAGTCCTACTTGCAATTTTAACCCATATATTACATATTTTAAGTAATAACATATTTTCCCTCCGAAACATATCCGAGCGTATCCAACACGTATCCGCACGTATCAGATACGTATCCGGAGTGTATCCGAGAGTATCTGCGCGTATCCGAAACGTATCGGGATACCCAAAAATAATTCTAAAAGCAGGATACTTTAAAAAGCGTATCAGATACGTATCCGGAGAGTATCCGAGAGTATCGGTATCCGATACGGATACAATACGTGATACGGAGGCCAAAATAGAGTATCCGTGCTTCATAGGACTTATGCCTCAACTTGTGCACCCTTGTTTTTAGAGTATGAACCACTAGTTCTCATATTTTCTTGGAACAATCGGAGTTTTTGTCTTTGACGCATACTTAGCCACAGCTAACATAGACCAAAAATATCCCGACAAGCGCCCTAAGGGCCCTATTTATCTTACGCCTGCTTATTTCACTTGAGTTGTTAATTTTAATTCTTTTCCAAGAGAAAATTGTGCTGTCTTGTTCTGTTTCCTTGGGTTCCTCTATTCTTTTTAGATAGTTTAACGTGAACTGGTAAACTCTTAGTAGGTTTCGACAAGTTGAATTAATTATTAAAACTCATGGCTAAACTTTTCTCTAAATTCCATCCAATTTGAATCTATTAGTCAATTAGGGGCAGCATATGATGAAAGGCAAATAATTTTCTTTTCTGCTGTATGAACATTATGTTTATGTTCTGCTGGTTTAATGTTGAATTTTACCCACTACATATGAAATTCAGCTTTATGTGACAAACGAAGGCCCTGAAAGGGTCACTAATGAAATACCGCATTTAGAAGCCCATTTATTACGTAATTTAGACAAAACTGGAATTGTGATGCTGGGAGCTTGGGTAGAGAGGGTGATTGCTTTGATTATCACTGCATTGTAATTTAGGCTCCGTTGTTTGGGCGTAAAATGTTTTACCTATTTTCCGGTGTTTGGTTGTGTAAAAAATGATGAAAATATTTTACATGTAAAAGATTTTCCATTAATTGGATGAAAATGACTTACCCTTAAATCTTCCGTAAGCTATTTTTCGAAATGAACCTGTTTCCTTCTACTGCTCAGTTTCCTCGATTGTCTGTACTAACCCACGTTCAATTTCAGTATTCTCAGATCTCTCCACCGTTTAAGCCCCCTCTCTCCACACTATTTTGTCGATTTCTGAAAATATTTTTCAAGTGCCAACCAAACACCGGAAAATAAAAGTTTGAAGTTTGTTTTCTGAAAAAACATTTTACATGGAAAACATTTTACATCGAAACAAACGGAGCCTTAGAGTCTTAGACAAAACAGCGTTTTGTAATTTCAAGGTCATTTTAGGAGAAACAATCAAAGAAAGTGAGGTTATTGCTTTGATTATCACTGCATTGTATAACCTGATGATCACTAGTCTAATGATGCCATAACGCAATTTTCTTGGTTGCCAGTATTTGAAAGATCGGAGGCTTCCTCCTCAGACTTTTATACCCCTTCAGTCAGTTCGTGTTAAGCCAATAATTGAGAAGCTGCGCACCTTGCGTGGCACTGCGAAGCTGGTCTTTGACGTCATCCAATATCCTTTTTCAAGTTTTGCTGTTCACTTTTAGAGCTATAAGAGCAAGTCACGTTGGTAATCCTGTTATATGCATAGCTTTTGTAAATAAGTTCCCTTGATCAGTAACATGCCAAATATCCAGTGCGGTTTTTATGGGGTTTCAGGATCCTTTCCCTGTGCATTGACGAGATTCGGAGTCTTCTTCTTCCATTTATTTTTATTTTTATTTTTAAGCTATTGTAATAAAGGTTTGATAATGGCATATTTTCTCTACTCATTCCTTATTTGATGGCTCTCTCTTAGGCTCTTAGCCATTGGATGTATGTGGGTTGCATGCAGAACGAACTTCATCTGCAGTTTTGATATATATATAACAGGTCCATGTTACATCCCTGCTGGTTATGAGGGTTGTTTCTGGAGATATATGAGACAAACCTTTGAGTTCTCTCTATTTCATTGTTGTGTATTTAGATGATTTGTTGTTTTGGTTTTGCTGTTTAATCTATTTTAAAGTTGCTCATACGGTTCTGAAGAATATCATTTATTACATGAACCAAATTTATATATATATAGTCATGCCGCCAGTTATGAACCAAATCCTAATATATGGAGTCACGCCGCCAGTTGTATAGCTGCTGTCATTCGGCCTTGGAGATGGCTTGATGTTTTTATTTTTTATCTACTTTAAAGGTGCTTTTGCAGATATTCTTTTTAGCTACAACCTAGAGTATACTATTGATGCTGATGTATATGGCAATAAAAAACGTGTGAAATGTGGTTGGATGCTTAACAATCAGACATTTGATCCAGCCTTGGAGAAGGCTATTCTGTTTGCTGTTGGGAATACCTTAGTCTGTGATGATCTTGATGAAGCAAAGGCTCTCAGTTGGAGTGGGGAGCGGTTTAAAGGTGAGTAATGTTTTTCTTTCTTTGGGGTATCACTGTATTAGTCCTATTTGGCTTTGCATGAAAATTGATAGTTTTGCTTGTAGTTGTGACTGTTGATGGGACTCTTTTGACGAAGGCTGGGACAATGACTGGTGGTACAAGTGGTGGAATGGAAGCAAGGTCACATAAGTGGGATGATAAAAAAATTGAAGGTATGAAGAATAATTATCAATTTTTAAAAGCTTTATTGCATTTACATAATGTCTTCGCTGTTGCAGGACTTAAAAAGACGAAAGAGGGTTTTGAGTTGGAATTGGAAGAGCTCGGTTCAATAAGAGAAATGCAGCTGAAAGAGTCTGAAGCATCAGTAAAGATTAGTGGGCTTGAAAAGAAGATTCAGTATGCGGAGATCGAGAAGGTAACTAAGATGATTATTTTGGTATTGTAAGATCATGTGCAGATTTGAGGGAATCTGATTGGCAGCATCTAAATTTCTTTCTTTTACAGTCGAGGGAATCTTAATTTCCCTTGTGCAATGTACTCTTTGTATCCATTAGCCTTTGTTTGGAACTTGAGCTTCAGACTGCAATTAACATCATATTTAGCTTCTGCTGGTAATGCATCTTCTTGTACAATTGCTTACTAAAAGCAGTTTGTTGCAGAAAAGTATCAATGACAAACTTGAAAGATTGAAGCAGGACAAGGAGAATATTGAAAAAGAAATTCATCGCATTAGCCCTGAACTTCATAAGGTGCTGTTTGGTTATTTCTCATATCTAATTTATTGACTTTACACACAATTAACTTTCATGGGTTTTCTACTTTTTGCAGTTGAAAAATGCTATTGCTAAAAGGGCTTCAAAAATATCATCATTAGAGAAGCGGATCAATGATAAAGTTGACCGGATTTACAAGAATTTTAGTGAGTCTGTTGGGGTGAAAAATATTCGTGAGTATGAAGAAAACCAGCTCAAGGCTGCTCAACAAATGGATGAAGAAAGGTTCAGCTTGAGAAATCAGCAATCAAAGTTGAAGTACCAGTAAGTCTATGTCTTGATGTGTTCCTTTCATTTATAGGTGGCGATGTGTTATTCACTTTATCTTTGTTTTTGGGAATGAGATGTTCAGGAGTGGACAGCTTCTAGTTGATGTCTTTTGACCCAAAGCATTTTTGCATATAACGACAAAGAAGAATTGCTAAATAAACTTTGTTTTCATTATATCTATGAAAAGTTGCGAAGTGTTTATACTTAAGCAGGTCTATTGCTGTGTGTGATTGTGATTTGTGCATGTGCTGGGTGTTTGATCCAAGAAAGAGGTATTCTGATTTGATTTTATTAGCACCATCTAATCATTATAAACTTGTTTTCATCCAATTGTTGAAAAAAAGTAGTACTTGTGCTAGTGACTATGTTACTCTGATATGTATGCTGCATTGAGTGTCCGACTTATCTCACAGATAAAAGAAGAGAGCATGAATTGAAGTTGATTTATTAACATTTGAGAGAATAATTCGGATATAGATCTCTATTGTGGCTTTACTAAAGTGTAGTTTCCTGCAGTGGACCTTTTGGACTGAAGCGTGAAATATGGTTCTTATCAGCTATGCACTTAAAGGGCTGGACCTTCAAAGTACACACAAACATCCTGTGTGAACTGTTTTTTACGAGTGAATGTGGTTTATCTATGAAAGAATTTCATGGTCCGTGCAGTGTTTTGCCGTTTTGGAATTGGGACACGTGTTCTAAACTCATGGCCCAAATCCCTGCAGTTTGTCTTGTAATTATCGAGCTCTGAAGATATGAAATATTCTATATATGCTTGTAGATTTTACTGCTCAGGACCTACTGATGCAAGTTACACCTACCAGAACATTATTCCAAATCGATGCATGATGGCTTCTCCCCTATTGACTTCTGTCTCTACTCTATGGATCCACATTTGGATCTAAGGAATTGAATTTTTGGTCATTTGATTGTAAGATCTGCTGCAAAATACTACCAGGGAGTAAAAATGGGGTTTAAACCTCATCAAAAGCCATATGCGAATAAAAATGTCAGCTTAAAAAAATGCAGTGATATGTAGTCACTGTTGGGCCTTCTAATTTCTAGAATAACATTTACATGCTATGCCTAGCTGTCTCTATTTTGATACTATCTTATGAGGTGCCCAGATTTGAGATTTACGTGTTTCCTTCCTACATTTCAGGTTGGAGTATGAGCAAAAGCGAGACATGGATTCTCCAATTACGAAGTTGGAATCTTCTCTCGGTGCTCTAACAAGTGATTTAAACGAGGTTAAGGCCAAAGAAGAGGAACTTAAATCAGCGATTCGGAAAGCTACCGATGACATTGATCATTTGAAGGAGGAAGTGAAGGGTATGCTTTCTGCTCCTCATGTTAAGAGAAGTTTACTAGGTTATTGGAAAGTATAGCCCAATGGGTGTTTATGAGGTCTTAAAGTTACAGTTGTATTTGACTGCTTGCATCCGTTAGCAGTTTATTGCCAATTACAATTAGTAATTTCTTCTCCTCCTTACTATAGCTTAATAAGTTTCCTGCTGTGGTCTTTTTTCTTCTTTCATAGAATGGAAGTCCAAGTCAGAAGAGTGTGAGAAGGATATCCAGGAATGGAGGAAAAAGATTTCTATTGCTACGACAAGCTTAGCCAAACACAGTCGTCAATTGAAATCAAAGGTTAGGCAGCATAGTTTACTTTATTGTTAGTATCTGGAGATTACCTCAATAAAAGAGTGTTATTCCAACAACCTTGTTTGCCTGGTTTTTCAGGAGGCACAGATCGAGCAGCTAAAGTCACAGAAGCAAGAGATTTTTGAGAAGTGTGAACTGGAGGGCATAGTCCTTCCTACTATCTCTGACCCGATGGATACTGGATCACCTACATTGGACCCAGCTCTTGATTTTAGCCAATTAAGTAGATCTTATCTTCAGAACACGAGGCCTTCTCAGAGGGAGAAGCTTGATGTGGAATTTACGCAAAAAATTGGTGCCCTAATATCAGAAATTGAACGGACAGCTCCAAATCTGAAGGCCTTGGACCAATACGAGGCTTTGCTGGAGAAGGAAAGAGTTGCGACCGAGGAGTTCGAAGCTGCCAGGAAAGAAGAAAAAGAAGTAGCTGACAAGTTTAATTCAGTGAAACAGAGGAGGTCATAATGCTTAGTACAAGTATCCCTCGTGTCTGCATTATGCTAATATTGTTATTATTTACTAGATGTCCTTTTAAGAGCTATTAATGAAGGATAAGAAATCATTCTAAAGTGCTGAAATTAAAGACACCAACATAAAGCAACTCATGCTTGTTGCCACACATATAGTCATCAACTTGGTTAATAACTTATTTCTAGGAGCAGTCAATTTGGTCAGAGAAGAATGGTAGGTTGAGTTGAGGTAATATATGTTTCTATATTTTATGCTGCTGGTTCCTTGTTTTTGTTTGGGTCTGTTGAGTATATTTACTTGCATGATGTGTAGGAAGGAGATTTTAATTTATGTGCCATTTGACATGAGCTAAGTATTCTTGATGAATTTGCTGAGCTATGTATACTTCTTGTTTATGTCATTTTTTTGTGGGTTATATTGGATATATTTCATGGATCGATTCCAAGTTGAACTGATTTGTTGAAAACAGGTACGAATTGTTTATGGAAGCCTTCGACCACATTTCTAGTATTAATACTATTGACAAAATCTACAAACAACTTACGAAGAGTACCACACACCCGCTTGGTGGGGCAGCATATTTGAACTTGGACAATGTGGATGAGCCGTTCTTACATGGAATCAGGTACACAGCAATGCCCCCAACAAAGCGCTATCGTGATATGGAACAGCTATCTGGTGGGGAGAAGACTGTTGCAGCACTTGCATTACTGTTCTCTATCCACAGGTGCGTAGGGAAGTGTATTGCATCTCTCTCTCTCTCTCTCTCGCACACACACACACTCTTCAGTATTCTGAGCTTATGCTGCTTTATTTCTCGTTGCTTACTTTCATGGTAAGATATTTCTTGCAATGAAGTCAATATTTGTGACAAGAATCATTTTATGGATGGATGATTTCCTATGTTGGACTTGAGTCTTTCAATTTGCACATGCTTTTCCAAGAACTAATGGTTTCCCGACTTCGTATTCATGCACCGTTCCAGTTATAGACCATCACCGTTCTTTATATTGGATGAAGTGGATGCTGCATTAGACAATTTGAATGTTGCTAAGGTTGCTGGATTCATTCGATCAAAGTCATGTGAAGGATCTTGGGGTAATCAAGACATTGAGGGTGGAAGCGGGTTTCAGAGTATAGTAATATCCCTCAAAGATAGTTTTTATGACAAGGCTGAAGCGTTGGTTGGAGTCTATAGGGATTCTGAGCGAAGGTATGTTTCTTAGCGGCCATTGTTTCAGTTTTGTTCACTTTCGTCTGTGTCGATCAGTTAAAAGTTTGTGCTTATGACGCTTGTTTTTTCTTTTCTTTTCCCAGTTGCTCTAGAACACTGACATTTGACCTGACAAAGTACCGGGAGTCATGAAAGTTAGACTTTTGGGTTGCTGTATCCTGTAACTGCGATTGGTGGTTGGATGTAAATACAAGGACATAACTTGGCTAGCGTTAGATACCTTTGTTTCCTCTTGAAGCTTGTAAAAATCACTGCTTTTGTATTTTGCTTCATGCCTTGTGAATCTATGATGTCCTTTTCCCACAACCCCAGGTTTTGATTCCTTAGAACTTTCAAGCATATCTCTCTCTCTCTCTCTCTCTACCCCTGTGTGTGTGTGTTTTTAGCATCCAAGTTTATAGCAACATTAAACTCGTTGGACATGCTGATATGTGACTTGAAAAGTGTGATCATGATGCAATTATTGTTGCTTTCTACGTCTTACTTTGTATTATCATCCATAAAATGTTGGTATACATTCTTGCCATCCTTAACTGGAACGTTAGCTGTTGGAATTTTATACATCTAACGCCCTTTTCGAGCATGAGCATGGCTCGGAAAGTTTTTCATACCCCCCCTTCCAACTTTATTAATCTTAACCAACTCCCATCGGATTTCCAGATATGTGGAGCAACTTGTGACTGGATTAGAGATGTTTATAGTCTGATGGAGCAAGAATGCAAGGCTCTTGCCTCAAAAATAACGTGTTCAAACATTTCCTTATGTCGTAAAACCTTTTGTTATTTTTTGATCGTATGTCGTAAACCCTTGTTAATGACAGTGTACCTCAAGTCTGTCAAGAAGCCGCAGTCGGAGCTGGGCTGCAATCACTGGGAATTCACCTCATCACGTCTAATTTTTTGTCACCCAATAGGCAGTAAGAACTCTTTTTTATTTTTTGGGCACATGTATACAACAAATATAAATTCATGCGGAAGAACGTACTTAATCTTAACTCTAGTCCATCCAATCACGATGAGTATTAAATATTCACAGAGTACGACCATACAATTATTAAGCCCAAGGGTGGAAGTACTTCAGAGCTAAGGTGGGCTATAGCCTAGGTCACTTTGAGAAAAATCAAAAACTCAATTCATTTTTTTTAGCCCAATCCATCCCACCAACCTATTTTCTCTCCCTCTCTCCTACGTTCTTTCTTTCTTATTTTTCTCCCGTACTCTCCCTCTCTACTACTGTCAAGGGCAGGGGTTTTTGTTGATTGTTCAGAGCTGAAAATTCAGTTAAATTGACTCAAGGAATTTCATGAAACCTCATGATGCTCAATCTTTTGATTCGGATGCCACATGAAAAGCCCTAAAAAGCAACTTCAAGCTATCCGTTGGTCAAGATGTCGATCAAAATGGGTTCATTAAGCTACCATCTTCCAAATCGGGCGAAGGACTAAATCGGGTGAAGGACTGACATCTAGAGTTTATGCTAAACCAAAAAATTGGGCTTCCATTCTTCAATAAGTCCATCACTCTTAGGCTCCGTTTGTTTCGGTGTAAAATGTTTTACTATGTCAAATGTTTTCCATGTAAAATATTTTTTCAGAAAACAAATTTCAAACTTTTATTTTTCGGTGTTTGGTTGACACTTGAAAAATATTTTCAGAAATCAACAAAATAGTGTGGAGAGAGAGAGAAGGAGGCTTAAACAGTGGAGAGATCAAAGAATATTTGAATTGAACATGACTCAGGACTGACGATCGAGGAAACTGAGCAGTGAGAATTGCAGTAGAATACAACATGTTCATTTCGGAAAATAACTTACGGAAGATTTAAGGGTAAGTCATTTTCATCTAATTAAAGGAAAATGTTTTACAAGTAAAATGTTTTCCTCATTTTTTTACACAACCAAACACTGAAAAATAAGTAAAACATTTTACCGAAAAATATTTTACGCCCAAACAAACGGAGCCTTAATGAAACTGGAACATTATCCTGGTCTCCAACAAGGTAAACATGCTACTATTAAAATCCTTGAATCTCTCAATTCCTTGAATCTCTCATTGATGAGGAAAACTAGAATTTCTTTAATCTCTCTTCTAGTTTATTTATTTTTACGTTTGAGCAGAAATACTATTCAAGTACGTCGAATTGCGAGGCTTTAAATCCATAAGTATTCCCTTATTATGCAGAGCACTGACTGGTGTGCTTAGATTTGCTCTTATATTATTAAATGCAGAGCACTACCCGATGTGTTTAGATTTTTACTGATTTAGTTGATTCAGTCATGCAAAACACTAGCTAGTGTGCTTAAATTTTAAATTTTTGATTTTTACAATCTTATTTTTTTGGGTTTAAATTATAATGTAATAACAACAAAAAATCTGAAGCATTTTTTGAGATTTGTTGATGTCCAAGAATTTTTACGGGAGTGACTTTTTCATATTGTGCATTTAAAGACACCACTATATTACTCTCTCCGTCCCAAAATGCTTGTCCGGTCCGCAAAACGGAGTGTTAAAAATAATGCAATTTTTTCAAGAAAAAATTCAAACTTTTTTTACAAATTAAAAATACTCATTGATATCTAGTAAGTTGTTAAAAAACTTTTGATTTTTTCTTGCAAAAATTGTATTATTTTTAACACTCCGTTTTGCGGACCGGACAAGCATTTTGGGATGGAGGGAGTAACTCCTAAGAAATAGATATTCAATATTCACACTCGTTACAATCTGAACATTCACAATATGCGAGGTCAATGATATGATGATAATAGCCATACGCGTGGTGCATAGATTGGATTACGAACCTTATTTATTAGAGATATTATATACACTATTTTGCCCATTGCTGTTAAATACCTTCAATACATTATACATATCTTACAATTTGTATCGTCTCATTCTGAGAACGATACGTATCCCACCCTGTATCTTTTTTGTATAGAAATTACACTATATGACCGCGTATCCTATGATTTATACGCGTATCTTAATTCGGTACGTATCGTCTGATATTTTTGTTGGGAAATAGTCAGACCTTATTTCACGAAGCAGAACCCCGAATGCATTAATCTAAGTCGTTTGATCTAATTATGGAATCTTTCAAACCATTTGGTAGACATTCAATCTCAATATATGGCTTGTATAAAAGAAAGAACCATACATTGATTGACTGATTGTATTTTGCTTGACTTTTCTTTCCCTAACAAAGGGTACAGAAAACCTTAATGTAATAGGTCCCAATTGAGAGACTTGAAATTTTGCATCTTAATTTTTTTTTATAAATATAAGCATAATTTGTTGGTGGTATTAGGTGTATCTACTTAATTTTTAATTGTCTATTAATTATGATTAACATTGTTGAACCATAAACTAAATTTAGTATTTGACACAATCGACAAAATCCAAAGATAGAAGATATTATTGAAGAAGATATAAATAGTATCTAGTTTTTAGAAACTCTAAAATATCTAGCTTTAGAAACTTTAGAATATCCTTGTGAAATATCTAGAATTTTTTTGTGAGAATTAATCACATGTGTAATTCTAGAATTACCTCAAAGTTTATTTTGTATGAAAATATCTTTGTACTAGAGTTTTCTATGGAGTAGTATAAATAGGGATGAGTTTTAGCTATTTTGTATCAACATTAAAAAAAGGTTGAGTTCAAGTGTCTAATTCACCACTCTTGTCTTTTGTATTCTTTCTTTTCCAAAAATCTTATTCAACTGAATAATAGAAATTTCTACTCTTCCAACAAACGTATCTTAAGATATGTCATACGTATCCCGATACAATCTATATAATTGAAAACACTGGTTTTGGGTTAGCCCCCGAGGTAGAATCAATTCCTGGTTCCGCCATTGATTGAGCCCATTCTTTGAAACCCTTGAACATGTCACTATTGGTTGAGTGGAGATATGATCACTTTTACAGGAAGAACCGTCCATTACAATAAAATGATCATGTGATAAGTTGAGGTGCGCACAGTTGGTCCGGATATTCAATTATTATTAAAAAAAAATGACCATGTGATTATGTATGAGGATGTTACTCCTTTTCTTTTTTTGGTTAAAGTAGGTACACACAACAGAACACAATGCATACGTACATTGTTGTTGAAAAGTAGGTAGACCCCGAATTTAGAGCCACAAAAAAACCAACGGTTTCAAATTACCCTTAAAATAAAACCTCCCCTTCCTGAAAGGATTTGGTTCAGTAGAAAGTGGAAAGTTTATAGGAAAACCTTACGCCCTCCCTCGGCACACAATCCGAGCTCCGGCAATCCTCTGGCTTGCCGGATTTCTCACAGAAATGCCAGGGGAGAAAGTATTTCCGTCAGAGGAATATGTTCATAATGAAATTGATGACAAGGAGGAGGACGAGGAGGGATGTACCCTTTCTTTCCAAGAACGCCTGGATGGAAATAACGACACGATTGGCCAAGAAAGCGAAAACCCGGATTTAGTCGAACTGAAGCAATCAAGAAAGAAGTCATTGCTCGAATTCCGGTGTTTGGTCGAAGATGCAATTCTCAGCAATTACATTCTCGGGAAAAACAATGGAAAATTCGAATTACCATCGGATCTCAGGGGAAATCTCAGGGAAATTACTCTTTGGGGTGTCCCTTTGTTGCCTAGTAGAGGACACGATGGGACGGATGTTGTCCTATTGAAATTCTTGAAAGCAAGGGATTTCAAAGTCCCCGAGGCATTCAGTATGCTTCGGAGGACTTTGAAATGGCGGAGGGAATTCAAAGTCGAGGGGATTCTTGACGAGAAAATTGACTCTAGGCTTGAGAATCTAGAATTCATAGATGGGGAGGATAAACAGGGGCGCCCTGTTTGTTACACTCTGTTTGGGGCATTGAAAAACAGAGAGTTTTACAAGAGTACTTTTGGGACTGAAGAGAAAAACCAGGAGTTTCTGAGGTGGAAAGTGAAATCCATGGAAATGGGTATCCAAAAGCTCGGTTTCAAATCCGATGGGGAGAATTCCATTCTTCAGATTACTGATTTGAAGAACTCACCTGGACCCGCCACGAAAGAGCTGAGTTCACTTAACAAGAAAACAGTGGTGTTGTTTCAAGAAAACTACCCTGAACTCATCTTCAGGAATGTAAGTGAATTTCTAGTATTGGGTATTAATCTGATTCAAATTGTTTTAAAGTTAGGAGAGGCTTAATTTATATTTTAGTTTCGCAAAGCCATTAATTGCTAAACCTCTAACGACCCGCGCCTGCCTTGGACAACTGGCAAATCCATGGAGCTTGGGCGGCCAAAACGGACAGTATGGCAGCCAGGAGCCGATCGTTACAAAACCTCTTACGTTATTGGTGAAATTTTAACATTTTGGTTTATGGGTTGCAGATATATGTAAATGTCCCATTTTGGTATTATGTGAGCCATGCACTGCATTCACAGTTCATATCTCAGCGAACAAAGAGCAAGTTCATCTTTGTGCGGCCATTAAGAGTCACACAGACCCTCCTCAAGTGAGCATATTGAATCCCAATGCTTTCATGCCGTGTTTGGCTTTCAAATTTGTCGATTGATTTGTAACTTTTCTTAATCTCTTTTTTCTCCGCAAAATTCATTATCCAAATACATCTTGTGACCAAAATTTGCGTAAACCTCGTTAGGTACATAGCTCCAGAGAACCTTCCGGTACAATATGGTGGGCTCAAGAGGGAGAATGATAACGAGTTCTCGACAGACGACACAGTTTTACGCTTCAGCGTAAGAGGAGGAATGATTCAAAAGATTAAAATCGCTATCGCAGAAGTAAATATCTTTTTAACTACTCATATTGAAATTTTACAAAGTTTCCCCTTCGGTAACCAATCTTGGACTTGTTTTTTTTTTTTTTCCTCTTGAATTGAATAGGCTGGAGTGACGGTGATTTGGGACATGACGGTGGTCGGATACGAGGTGAGCTACAAGGAGGAGTTCATCCCGGACGACGATTGCTCGTACAATGTCTTGCTTCAGAAGGAAAAGAAAATGAAAGAGAGTGCTAGAAATTCCTTTTACATATATGAGCCTGGGAAGATTGTCATAACCATCGACAATGGAGCAAGCAGCCAGAAGAAGAAGATTTTCATTAGGCACAAAAGCAAAGAAACCCTTCCCGTGTACAGCTTAAAAGGAAGTAGTAGTAGCTTTTAAGGATACCCATACTGAAACTTCAATGAAAGGAATATGATCATTTGTTGATATTTTACAGTTATCTACTTTTTTTTCCCGATAAATTACAGTTATATACTTCTTATCCTCATTGTGTTAAATCCAGTTTTTTTTTTTGGTTTTTTGTTGATCCGAGGATACAATGGTGTAAGGCCAACGGACCATAGTCGTTTTTTTTGATAACACAAGTGTTCGGGCCAGCTTATGCGCGTTTCGACTAATCTTGTGGATTAATCCCACCGTCCACTAGCAGGTTCCAATTACGTCAACAAACCGTAGTCAAGATGTAATTCAAATTAAACCCATTTTGGAAGCAGTATCCAGCCTAGACTGAATTTTGACACCAGACTCACAAACCAACTTCATCAAATCTTGATATGATTATCCCATTTTCTTCATCAGTCTTCTCAGCACCCTTGATGGACTCATGGTTCATCACTGATCACACACCTCAACTCACTGGAACAGAACACAAACTGAGCTCCTTGTCTTCTTCCCAGAAACCAAAGACAAACTCCACCTACCGTTAACAAACCCCTTAGTTGTCAGCCAATAGCTTTCAGTACCCATGCAAACTGCAAAATGTCTCAAACCCCACACCATATGTGGCGACCCAAAAACCCACCTCTCCTCTCCTATAAATTTCACCCTTCACTCTCCAGTACTCCTCACTTCACCTCAAACCCAGAAGAATCATCAAAACCCCTCTTCCCCTTCTCAATGGCTAAGTCTAAATCATTGCTCTTTTTTGCTCTATGTTTTCTTGTTCTGTTCCAAAGCTCTGTTGCCAGGCAAGGAGCAAGAGGCCAGCAACAGCAGGGCCAGGGGCAGCAGGAGCGAGGGGAGTGCCAGCTTGGGAGACTCACTGCTCAGGAGCCCCAGTACCGGGTTCAGGCCGAAGCCGGTGTGACCGAGTTCTGGGACTATAGAGAGGACGAGTTCCAGTGCGCCAATGTCGCCGTTTGCCGGAGTATTATCCAGCCCAGAGGCCTTCTCTTGCCCTCTTACACCAATGCTCCTAAACTCATCTACGTTGTCCAAGGTAACTGTGTTACATGTACTCATTCTGTTTTTGGGATATTAGCTATGAAAACCATGTTGTTTTTTAACATTTGTTGGTGTGGTTATGTGCACATTGTGCAGGAAGGGGTATGACAGGGGTGATGTGTTCTGGTTGTCCGGAAACATACCAATCCTCCCAACAATCTGAACAATACCGCGAAGAACGAGGACAGAGCCAGAGATTCCGTGACCAGCATCAGAAGGTTCGAAACTTCCGACAGGGCGATGTTATTGCACTGCCGGCCGGAGTTGCACATTGGTGCTATAATGATGGTGATGAAGAGCTTGTTATTGTTGCTATGGAAGACACTGGCAACCATCAGAACCAGCTTGACAATAACCCCAGGGTAAGAAATAAGCCTTTCTCTGATATAATTCTTGATCTTCAACTGAATTGGGATGTTCCCAAAAAAGAAAATCTAATTTGGAAGTTTAAACCGCCTAATATTGCTCTTGAGTCTTGACATTGTAGAAATTCTTCCTTGCGGGAAACCCCCAACAACAAGGCCAACAACAAGGGCAACAACAACAACAACGACGACCAGGACAACAACAGCAACAACAACGACCGCAATACAGGGGAGAATACGGCAGCAGGCGCGGCCAGGAGCAACACAACGCGGGCAACGTGTTCAGCGGCTTCGACGCGGAGGTGTTGGCCGAGTCATTCGGGGTGGGCAGAGAGACGGCAAGGAAGCTCCAGGGCCAAGATGACCAGAGAGGACACATTGTCAGAGTTGAAAGTGGGCTTCAGGTTTTGAGGCCATTGAGCAGTCAAGAGGAACAAGAAGAGCAAGAAAGAGGAGGGAGAAATCAGACCGCTAATGGGTTGGAAGAGACCGTTTGTTCAGCGAGACTCATTGAGAACATCAACGATCCGTCACGCGCCGATATCTATAACCCACGCGCCGGGCGATTGACCTCTGTGAATGGACACAACATGCCCATTCTCAACTATCTCAGACTTAGTGCTGAGAGGGGTGTTCTTTACAGGGTATGTGATTCTTTTGCATTTATGCATAATGATTTTCTCGCAGTAATAATTTGAACTTATTTAAGTACTTGGAATTTATACATGGTGATCATCTAAGAATTATGCAATTTCCTTTCAATGGCCTCCAAAATTGACGTGTGCAGAACGCTCTGATGGCACCACACTGGAAGATAAACGCCCACTGCGTCCTCTACGCAACAAGGGGCGAGGCCAGGATGCAAGTGGTGGACCAGAGAGGCCGGGCCGTGTTCGACGGAAGGGTCCGAGAGGGGGAGCTTCTGGTGGTGCCGCAGAACTACGTGGTGGCCAAACAAGCCGGAGACGAAGGGTTCGAGTTCGTGGCATTCAAGACCCACGAAAACGCCATGTTCAACACCCTCTCCGGTCGCACCTCGGCCATCCGCGCCATTCCCGTGGATGTGCTCGCCAATGCTTACGGGATGTCCCGCGACGAGGCGACGAGGCTGAAGACCAACAGGAACGAAGCTATCTTGTTGGAGCCAAGGTCTGGGTCGCAGAGGAGGGGTTGAAGAGAATGTAATGTGGTTTTGTAATCTCTGTCGTCGAGGATGAAAATCGCTTTTATGTATGGAGGAGAGTTTTGAATATCAATGAATAAAATGATATTTTTGGTTTTGTAATCTCTATCGTAGAGGATGAAATGATATTTCTAACGCCGTAATCCACATAAAAATCAAAACCCACAAAGCTATTCGATTGTATCTTCTCAGATTGTTATTCACATTCCTGGCTGCAAAATCGGACAGTCTGAGGCTTTTAAGATGTGGGTCTGTTCCTGATAGCAAAATCCGACACACTGAGTCGCTAACACACCTCTACCGGCTGACTGACTCAGTGATCGGAACTCGGATTGGCGGGCGGTGAAGGTCGACTTCGATTTGCAATGATAATAACGGACTACGACCGAAAAGCCTTTTCAGAAAGAAAAGAAAGGAAAAAAAGTCTTCCAGGTTGTAATCAAGTGTGCGCAGCAAACTTTCTCTCATTTTTTTTCGAGGTATATCTTTTCCGATCAAATACCATTAGGTACTCGATCGACTTGATATTTTACAAAATCTTTTTAATAAACAAGTTCTACAACATGGACGAATCGGATCTTCAAATCAATTCTAAAGTAAGTTCGAAAATTGCCAAAAACGGCGGAGAAGCTCAATTTGTTTCATAAGGTTGTAATCAAGTGTGCCTAACTTTCTTTTTTTCATTTTTTTTTGAGATATATCTTCTCCGATTAAATACTATCATGTATTTGATTGACTTCATGTTTTACATAATCATTGTAATGGACAATATCGACAATATGGACAAACCAGATCATCAAAATAACTCCAAACTAAGTTTGAAAATTGCCAAATAAGGGAGAAATCTTCTTCTTCATACTTCGCATTTTGAACGTGAGAAGTCTAGTGAAAACCAAACTCGTGTTTTATAAACCCGTGTTCGGACGTTTTTTGTTCTTGCCTAACAAGCGTTTTCCGCGAGAACGCTTTCGTTATCATCCATGTCGACGACGCAAGGTACGAAACTCGCGTTAATAGAACACGATTTTCCCAAACCCAAAACATATAGGAGTATAAATACTTTTTGTGTTTCAAAGATTTTCCTCTCACCCTACGTCTATCACCTCACCTCTGATTTCGCTGATGCATACAGCCTCCTACACCTGGATTCACTCCCTGATCTATGCTTGCTCAAAACTCAGTTTATTTTCACGAATGCCTTTATCTTCCCCGCGGTGGTCAATCATGCACTGCTCGATCCAACGTCAAAGCTGGACGACATTGCGTCGTATCCGGGCTCGATTCAGATCCCTTTGTTCCGTCATCCTTGGTTCACATATATGTCAAATGCAGTCAATTAAAGGATGCCCATAAACTGCGCGATGAAATGTCTGAACCAAACGTGGTTTCTTGGATTGCTTTAGTTTCGGGGAATGCTCGTGTAGGACGTGAAAGTGAGGCAAAGGAGGTCTTGGAGGACAAGGAGAATAAAGGGATCGAGCTGAATGTGGTATCTTGCAATTGGATGATTGCGGAAGTTCATGAGAGTGGATGTTATTCGGAACCAGTGTTGACATTTTGAAAAATGCATTTGTGTTCTTCCTGAAGTGAAGGATATGATTTTGGGCAGTCAAATTCATTTGTATGCGAGATGTCAAATGGACGCATTAGATAGAGGCGCTTTGGTTAGTGGGCTTTCTAGAAACGACTTTGTGGATGAGGTACTAATGGTATTTAGACAAGTCTAAGTCCAGTACAATTTAACTTTTATTTTTCAACTTTCTCGCAAGATTTCTTCTTATCAAATAAACGCACAAAAGAAAATACATTTTGTTTTCCTTTAATTTCACTTCCACTAAATATTTTTAGAGAACAATATTCATGCTCTAATTTTTTGACCAGTAGATGGAGCCCAAGATTCAACCCTTCTAAAATGCCCACATCTATATAATGTTACAAAACATGTCACATGCCTTACTTTCTTTGCAAGGGAAAATCTTACAAAACTGTGCGTCTATTTGAGCTTTAAAGGAATAACAAATAAGTTAAAAAGAAACAGAAAAAGCCAATTCACCTACATCACAAATCAGTTTTGTAGTGTACATATGGAGCTTAGAGATTCCATCGATTATGTGAAGCAGGAGTGCAACTCAAGCTATGCTTTATAGATATCTTCTCTTAATCAGCTGTTTGCCCCCTGAAGGACAATCTTTCCGGTTTCGGCCCTATTGCTTCCCACCACACATCTGTTTGTACACAAGGGACCAGGTTGAAGAAGTGAAAATATGTCCCTCAATCTCGTATTTTTAGAAACTTCCTTGGAGACTTGGAGAGCCATTTCTTCAGAAAAGCCAGTAGCATTGTGGAGGAAAATCATATGCCGTATATATAGGATTGAAGAATCTGCATGGTTTCCCACAGTAGAGGGCGTGAGGCAGATGTCAAAGTTATGGAAGGATATCACAAACATTGGTGGAGGGAATGCCAACATGGCTACCAACATTGTATTGGGAGATGGAAGGTTGGTCAAGTTCTGGGAAGACTGATGGGTGGGAGATGAGCCCTTGAACCTCATGTTTCCAAGATTATTCAGATTAAGCACAAACAAGGAGATAACTGTGGCAGGGATATTTAAACTATGGAGACAAAATAGGTCTTGGGATTTTCAAGCAAGAAGGAATTGTATTCATGGGAATCAGAGGAATGACAGATCTTAAGCAATATGTTGACGCAAGCTTCTGCACGCCTGGTGGTAGGAAAAATACGGATGGATAAATTATGGAGCAATGCAGCTCCACATAAGGTTCAGTTCTTTGGATGGATGGCCTAGAGGGGGAGGGTCAAAACTGCTGAGCTGCTGTTTGCTTTGGGAATTTTAACGGACCATAATCAAAGGGTATGCCATTTCTGTGGTGTGGGCTATTAGTTAGTGGATCACCTTCTTCTTCAATGTCACCAAGTGTGGAAAGTGTGGGCTATGGTAATCAATTGGTGGGGTTTGATTTGGATATCACCGGCGTCAATCAAAAAGTTATTTATATGGTGGCTAAATTCAGGAAGTCTAACAAGATAAGTTGAGAAGTATTTCCCTTTGCAGTCTTATGGACAGTTTGGAAACTAAGAAAAGACATGGCGTTTGAAGGTAAAAATGCCTGGATGGGAAGAGGTGGGGGACATTATCAAATTGAAGGTTGCTTTATGGATTCAAAATAGAAAGACACAAGGGAGATATCGTCGAATGATATTGATTTTAACTTCAATGCTTTAAGGGAGTCATTACGATTTGTATCAGGAGTAATCTGCTGGATGGTGTGGTTTTTTGTATAGGGATGTGTATGCGTGTGTGTCTCGCATAGAGCACCTTACGTTGCTCTTGGTGCGCATATGGTTGTTGCTGAATTTCTCCAATATCGATGGCCTGTTCTGTACGTGATGACTCCAACTAAGGTTTTTGGTAGCTACTTAATCTTGGGACCGTGGTGGTTATAAAGACTGAAGCTTGGCGAATCTGGATACTGCCCAGTTTTTTGCAGTAGATGGTCTCATATTGCTACTACTGTTGCTATGATGATTGCGGTGAATGGTCTCATAATGTTACTGGTTGAGTAAACGATGGAGAAAGAGGTTATTGGATCTCCACCACCACTACCACCGCCAATTATACCACTCAATGTCAAGTCAGAAAAACTGGATCCGCCGAAGCATTCTATTACCATTAGGCGTGGGTCTGGTAGTGCTGGGCAGCGCATTTCTTTGTCGGCGAACCACTTCAAAGCTTCTGTCAGATACCCAGATGGGATGTTTTATCAGTACAGTGTATGATAACTATCATATGCCCATTTTTTTTGCCTCCACATTTATGTCACATTTATGGCACTGTATGATACATGCAGGTTTCTATAAGTTCTGAAGATAAGAAAGCTGTTGAGAGCAAGGGAATTGGGAGAAAGTTGTTGACAAACTTTACGAGACATACTTCTCTGAACTTGGTGAGAAGTACGCCTATGATGGAGAGAAAACTTTGTACAAAGTGGGGCCTCTTCCACAAAACAAGTTAGACTTCGCAGTGGTTCTTGAGGAGTCATTTGCAAAACAGTGTCTTTTGATTTTATCTGTTCTGTTGCATAGTTGTACTGCATTCTAATTTTAGTTCATAGACTAAAATGGTTTCCCAAGACTAATATGGCAGTAAATGCAGTGGCAGCCCATCTCACATTGGGAGCCCTAGTGAGGCCACCAAAAGGTCAAAGTGTTCCTTTCAGTTAAAAGCTTTTAATGTCGAAATCAGTTATGCGGCAAAAATACCTCTAAAAGTTTGTTTAGTTGGGACAAGAGAGAATGTGATCCTTCTCTTCACCAATTTTTAGATTGGTTTGAGCTTTTCTTTTCTCTTGGAAGTGTATAGGGCCTTTTTGTCTTGTGGCCTATTTGTATACGGGCGGCATTCCCTTAATGCCTTCATCTATATATTTATTTACTTATCAAAAAAAAAAAAAAACCTCTAAAGTCCGTATGTCTAGCCCTCCAAGGAGTTGAAGCAGAAAAATCTCAAGATGCACTGAGTGTGCTTGACATTATATTGAGCAGCAAGCAGCTAACAGATGCTTCATATTCTCCTTGTTTGTGTTTTATAACTTTTCAACACCTCAACATGCTTTTCTTACAGATTGAAAGTACGGCTGTGAAATGCGAGGGGTTGCCTTTTGGTGAGGCAGTCTTTCTTTCACGATGACTTGAGAAATTTAACTGATGTTGGAGGAAGTGTGACCAGTTGTCGGGGGTTCCATGCTAGCTTTCGCCCAACTCATGGCGGTTTGCCGCTGAATATGGGTATAATTGCACTTCGTTCTTTCACTTCGTTCTTAAGACTCAACTTTGTGATGTGTCATACAATTATGGACCACTTTCTCTGATATAATTCTTGATCTTGAACTGATTTGGGGATGTTCCAAGAAAAAAATAATCTGATTTGCAAATTTAAATCTCCTAATATTGCTCTTGACATTGTAGAAATTCTTCCTTGCTGGAAATCCCCAACAACAACAACAACAACGACCGGGACAACAATAACAATAGCAACGACCACAATACAGAGGACAATACGGCAGCAGGCGTGGCCAGGAACAACACAACGCGGGCAATGAATTCAGCGGCTTCGACACTGAGGTCTTGTCCGATTCATTCGGGGTTGACACAGAAACATCAAGGAGGCTCCAGGGCCAAGATGACCAGAGAGGACACATTGTCAGAGTTGAACGTGGGCTTCGGGTCTTGAGGCCATCGAGCAGTCAAGAAGAGCAAGAAAGAGGAGGGAGATATCAGGCCGCCAATGGCTTGGAAGAGACTGTTTGTTCGGCGAGACTCATAGAGAACATCAACGATCCGTCACGTGCCGATATCTATAACCCACGTGCTGGGCGACTTACCTCTGTGAATGGACACAATATGCCCATTCTCAACTATCTCAGACTTAGTGCTGGGAGGGGTGTTCTTTACAGGGTATGGCATTCAAATATGCAGTATAAACTAGCACACTACGAATTATACATAACAGAAATCAAGATTAAAAACTAAAGTACGTAACAGATCAGTGACATTGATTTGGGACATGACAGCAGTCGGATATGAGGTGAGTTATTCCGGACGACGATTGCTCGTTCAATGTTTAGCTCCAAATTTAAAAGGGAAAGAAAATGAGACAGAGAGTGCTAGCCGTTGACAATGGAACAAGAAGCCAGAAGAAGAAGATTTTCATTGGGCACAAAAGCAAAGCAACCCATACAGAACTTCACTCAGGATTAATATCATTAATTTGTTTATATTGTATCGATATCTAGCTTTATCCATATTGTGTCAAATTCAGTTTTTGGTTTTTTCCTGATCCCCCCCACAGCCCTCCCCTTCTAGAGTGTAATATAAACATGTGTTTGTAAGGTACTTATATGCATAACTTTTATAAGATTGTTAATTCGTAGTCGTCGAGGTTATCGTTTGATCCAATCTAAAGAAGGTAATTTGGTGGAGTGAAACTTCCACACTTGAATAACTATTCATGGCTCCACACAATCTCGGCCCTCCACAATAAGTGTCGCACTGCAAAAGCATATTACAATTTCACCACAATAGCTGTCGCATGGCAAAAGCATATTCCTCCGATCACACACACTTTCTGTCACGAAATATATACCACACATTCGCCAAAACTTCCCCCACAAGATTCCTCTTTCAAAATTATTCAAAAACTTTACTTTCTCGCTTTGGCTTTTGGCCTTTATTTTACCACTACGTTTTGTCATCTAAAATGGACACCTGTAACCCACTTTCTAAAGAAGAATCAAATGTACAACATAAGGACTAAAGAGAAATCAAATGTACAACATAAGAAGCATGATACAAGGAAACGAGGCTACCTGACATTTTTGTGAAAACGACTTGACATTTTTCAACAACTCCCTCTCATAAAAAACTTAAATTTTTTTCTTGGCTAAGACTTGCTTATATACCCAAGGAAGAACTCGAAGCATATACCATCCTCATCATCCTGCATTCATAAAGAGTGTTTCTAGAGTTGCAAACTCTTTTCGGACCAAATTATACCCATGGGTGGAGCCAGGAAAACTCAAGGGAACCAAACTATTGTGCCCAGAAACTCACACACGTACCCAAAGAGTATATAAACACAAACAATCAACAATTGCCTACTCCACGAGCAACACAATTCAACAATTAATGAAGGAGAATTTTACAAAGGTTGCTCATTGGATACCAAAACACAACCCACCCAATTCTCTCTCTCTCCCCATTTAAAAGCAAGGTTTTCAAATCGGGATACGCATTGTGTATCGGTTTTCTCATTTTACTGTTCGTATCACGTATTGTACAACTTCAAAATTTCAACAAGTCCATACCACCAGGTGAACTCACTTGGGTAGAAGCCTAGAAAGCCATTGCTTCTAGCCCCCTAAAACAAAGCCCTTGAAGCAATGACAGAGCTACTTGTGGGTGTATGGAAGCCACGGCCCCCGCGTTGTTTCGATTTTTTTTCCTTCAAATTTTAATATTAATATTAATATTAGTTATTTTTTATTTGTTAAGAATTGTGTTTTCCATTGGGTGTTATTTAGACATTTAAATGCTTAAGAATGTGTTTGTTTTGGGTTCCAAAATTCAATTTCTCTCTCTGCTCGTGATCTCCTATAAATTTTTTCTTCAATTATTAATCTCATTTATCTTTCTATCTTTCTCCACTGATTATCCAAAAAACCTCCCTCAAAATCTAAACCAAACAAACTATTCAATTTCCAAATCTTGAAATTTCAAAATCTGGTTGTTCATAATCCGCCCTCGCGTTTACGAAATTCTGACACCGTCCCTGCTCTAAAGTAAGGTAATCCATGCATCTGCATTTGTGTTTAAGTTTATTCACTACGGCTGCGGGGATCGAACCCCATACCTACTATGTTTAAGCATCAAAATTCACCATTGGGAAAAGGAAAAAAAAAACACAAACAAACAGGAAAGAGGAGACCTGTTGAGGAGAGAGAGAATGGAGAAGTCGATATGACGAGAGAGGAGCAGACCTTGAAGCTTCAGCCGTTCTTCTAATTCGTCGAGGACGCGATCAGTGTCGGAGTTGACTTCTCGTTGCTTTGATCAGCGTCGCGCTTCAGAGACGCGAGGTTGTTCAAAACGACGACGACCGCGTTGGGTTTCATATAGGCCTCGCATCTTCAACACTGGAGCTTCTTAAATCGACGACGTTTTGTGTTATTGTGACTTCGCAGGTGGAACATGAGAAGTCCCAATAAACAATTAAATGGTAAGTTGTAAACTCATGCCTAAGTATTTTCATAATCTAAACTGTTCAAGTTGTAGATCTTTGCCAAGATCATAAACTGGATAAATATTGTATCAATATATTAATGATTAGTACATTATCGAAGATGATTTGTGTGAATTTTTTGCCATGAAAATAGAAACAACCGCACTTGATAAACTTCTTTTCCCCGCAAGCAACATGCCATGTCCTTTCAACGGCGTCGTTCCGACCCATGGGAGACTTCAAGGACGTTTTCTACCAATGTACTTCATATTTCAATGGATCTGAGACGTTCACTTTGAAGGTAATTTTAAACCACAAATCATGGATGAAATTATCGTTGATTGGATATAGATTAGTGCTTAATCTCAATACATTTGTGTTTCTTAAAATGGGTTTGGTTTCACTGAATCAAAACCAGCAAACACGTACGGTCTTCCTAAAAACTGTGATTCTGCTCGGCCGAGAATTACATTAGAATCCCTTAAATTTAATCCGTGTCACGAATTACTCCTCTCATCAACTGTACTTTTTTAATTTCCCATTATTTTTGGGTCAGGTATTTTTGTTCTTCAAATTTTTTGTTTACCTTTTTGTTGTGATCTTTGGAATTAGCCATTCGGACCAGAGAATACCATACTACACATTGCTGTTGCGGATCAAAGATTCGAGGTACGTTAGAAACATAGTGAATATCATCTGAATTGAAACAACTCAAGAAAGACAGGAAGTACCCTATATTTTTCTTGATTCTTTTAATTTCTTTTCATCGAAAAATTTAACTTTTTTTCATTTTCCTGCAATCAGACTATGAAAATATTTTGACCAAAAATAAAAATAGGTTTTATGTAGAACAGAAAATGATAAGATTCCAAAACAAAGACAACAAATTTAATCAAAGTTAAGTAAAAGCCAATCAAAACTTCGTTTATTTTAGGAGGAAATAGAAATGAGCATATTTTAGTAGTCAGTGATAAGTTAAGGACTTCAATACCAGATTCCCGAAGTTCTATGGATAACCTATCCAGAAAGAGAGAAACTTATACACAGCGGGGCCGTGAACAAGTTCTTTACAGCAACAACCGATCGAGACCGTCCAAAAGTGCTCTGGACGTACGGTCTGGATTTTAATAAAACTTTTCCGAAAAAAAGTTTAACTCTTCCCAGGAAAAATTTCATTAACATCCGGACCGTCCAAAACACTTTTGGACGGTCGCGATTGGCTCCGTAAACAACTTTTCACGACTCCGCCGTTAAAAAAGATTTTCTCATCCAAAAGTCAATGTTTTTCATGTTTTGTATCTTAATCTCTGTCAGAAACGCAGCAATGTTACACACTATAACACCCTAACGGCCTGCTTTGTTCTTTTTGGCCTTGGGATTGCATTGCTCTCTTTTTCGTTTCTTTGTCTTGTCTTTGGTTGATTGCTTGTCAACCTCTTTGCCTTCCCGGGTCGGGGGTGACATATAATTGTCGAAGGGTAGGGTGTCAATCTCGTTGGTACGTTATCCTCTCATTGTGATGTCTTTTATTCTTGTCCCTTTAATCGCTTGTAATTCCTTCATTTGATTAATAAAATCTTTCTTTGGCGTTTAAAAAAAAAAAAAACAGTCTAACTTCAAAAAATTTACGTCGGGTGGTGAAAAATGTGATAGCATAAACTACTTTCGGCCTGATGGCCATTATTTTCACATCATGAACCGTTCCTGGATATGCAAATAAGTGATTAGAAATTAGAAAACGATAGTCATTTTTCTCTTATTTTTTCGCAAACCCACCTCTCTTCAAGCATGTTAATCACAAGGAGAAGTTAAGAAAGATATGCTTTGGTGTGTAGGAGAAAGATTATGCTGGTTTTTGAGCTAGGTAGATTTGCGTATGATGCCGAAACTGCTATTTGTAAACCAAATCATGAATCTCTCGTATCTAATGGATGTTTCAGATTATCAAGTATGTTCTCTGCCACATGAAAATAGATGTAAACGCAACAAATGCAAGGAATCATACAGCGATGGACATTCTACTTCCTGTAGAAGGACAAGGAGAAGACGGTTAGTCATCACTCATTTACCTTCAAGATGAAACTTTTTTGATATTTTTGTTCATCTTTTTTAATTTTTTTTGTCAGATTACTTTATTTTTTGAATTAATCATTCAATCTGACCAGAGGAGAGGAGTCCAAAAAGTAAAAATTATGACCAAAAATAAAAAAGGTTACGAAAGACAAAAAAAAATACCAAACAATTGCATTTTTCGTATTTATGTCGTCTTATATGTACTTTTTTTTTTCAACTTTCGGTTTATCTTTTTATACTTTTCTAATTTCTCTGGTCCGAATGGCTAATTCCGAAGATCACAACAAAAAGGTAAACAAAAAAATTGAAGAACAAAAATACCTGACCCAAAAATAATGAGAAATTAAAAAAGTACAGTTGATGAGAGGAGTAATTCGTGACACGGATTAAATTTAACGGATTCTAATCGTTGTGTTTGGTTGAGAGTTTAGTTTAGTTTAATTTTGGTAGTGGGTGGAGAGAGAAATAGAGTAATGATTGAGGATAGGGGTAATGATTGGAGAGAGATAGAGAGAGATGAGAAAGTAATAATTGAAAAAATAGGGTAATGATTGAAAAAAAAAATAGAGTAATGATTGAAAACAAAACTAAAACTAAAACTAAACGGGTAACTAAACAAAGCAACGTAATTCTCGGCCGAGCAGAATCAACAGTTTTTAGTAAGGCCGTACGTGTTTGCTGGTTTTGATTCAGTGAAACCAAACCCATTTTAAGAAACACAAATGCATTGAGATTAAGCACTAATCTATATCCAATCAGCGATAATTTCATCCATGATTTGTGGTTTAAAATTACCTTCAAAGTGAACGTCTCAGATCCATTGAAATATGAAGTACATTGGTAGAAAACGTCCTTGAAGTCTCCAAAGGGTCGGAACGACGCCGTTGAAAGGACATGGCAGGTTGCTTGCGGGGAAAAGAATTTTATCAAGTGCGGTTGTTTCTATTTTCATGGCAAAAAATTCACACAAATCATCTTCGATAATGTACTAATCATTAATATATTGATACAATATTTATCCAGTTTATGGTCTTGGCAAAGATCTACAACTTGAACAGTTTAGATTATGAAAATACTCAGGCATGAGTTTACAATTTACCAATTACGTTGTTTAATGGGACTTCTCATGTTCTACCTGGGAAGTCATAATAACACAAAACGTCGTCGTTTTTTATGAAGCTCCAGTGTTTAAGATGCGAGGCCTACATGAAACCCAACCTGGTCGACGTTGTTTTGAACAACCTCGCGTCTCTCAAGTGCGACACTGATCCAAGCAAGAAGAGCTCCTCTCCGACGGGAGAAAAGGAGCACGATGATGAGGGATTTTGAAACACCATTGAAGGAGGGAATTGGAGTTGTATAAAAAAACAAAGGGATGATACCAAGGCTGAAATCAATTGGTGAAAGTGGAAGAAGAAGCCAACTTTTTAACCAAAATGTGAAGATAACCCAGTTGGGAAAATGCGGTCGGATCGAAGAAGCCACCAGAATATTCAACCAAATGCCCCAACACTGTCACCTATAACTCCATGATATCTGTTTACGCCAAGAACGGCAGAATCAGCGATGCACGGAACCTATTTGATAAAATGCCGCGCAAGAACTTGGTTTCCTGGAACACAATGATTGCTGGGTACTTGCACGGTGACAAAGTTAACAAAGCCCGTGAACTGTTTGATAAAACGACCCAGAGGGATGATTTCACGTGGACTTTGATGATAACTTGTTACACGCGTAAGGGAGATGTTGAAAAGGCTAGAGTTTTGTTCGATTTGCTTCCGGAGAAGAAGAAGAACCGGGCTTGTTGGAATGCGATGATCGCTGGTTACGCGAAGAAAGGATGTTTTGGTGATGCTAGGAAACTTTTTGATGAAATGGAGGATAAAAGTATAGTGTCATGGAATTCAATGCTAGCCGGGTATACCCATAATGGAGATATCTCTGGGTTTGAGATTTTTCGAGGAAATGGATGAAAGGGATGTGGTTTAGTGGAACTTGATGGTGGATGGGTTTGTGAATGCGGGTGATCTGGATTCGGCTTGGAAATTTTTTCAGAGAACTCCTGACCCAAACATTGTCTCTAAGGTCACAATGTTATGTGTGTTTTCGAGGAATGGTTGAATCACGGAGGCTAGGAGACTCTTTGATGAGATGGAGGATAAAAATGTGGTTTCTTGGAATGCAATGATAGCTGCTTATGTGCAACAATGCCAAATTGACGAGGCTATATGGCTATTCACACAAATGCCTGAGAAAAATGCCGTATCGTGGACTACCATCATTAATGGATATGTTCGAGTTGGTAAGCTCCATGAAGCGGAGCAAGTATTAAATAAAATGCCATATAAGAACGTGGGAGCCCAAACTGCAATGATCTCTGGCTATATACAGAATAGAAGGATGGATGAGGCTCGTTGGATTTTTGAAAAGATAGGCACCCCAGATGTTGTTTGTTGGAATACTATGATTGCTGGATATGCTCATTGCAGGAGAGTGGATGAAGCTCTAAACCTATTAAAATGGATGCCGCAAAAGAACATAGCTTCATGGAATAATATGATATTTGGTTATGCTCAAACAGGCCAAATGGACAAAGCAGTTGCGGTTTTTGAAGAGATGGGGGAGAAGAATTTCTTGGAATACCCTAATTTCAGGTTTTACACAAAATGGCTTATTCACAAATGCACTCACAACTTTTTTGTTGATGGTACAGGATGGTAAAAAACCTGATCAATCCACGTTTGTTTCTGGACTATGTTCTTGTGCAAATCTTGCGCGCAGCTCTTGAAATTGGAAACCAACTTCACCAAACTGTTGTGAAAAGCGGTTATGCGAATGACCTCTTTGTCAGTAATGCCTTAATCTCTATGTATGCGAAATGCGGAAGGATCTTGAGCGCCGAATATGTTTTCAAGTATATTGACAGTGTCGATGTTATATCGTGGAATTCCTTGATTTCTGGGTATGCTTCAAATGGAAATGTGGAAAAGACGGTTAAAATATTCCAGGAAATGACAGTCAAAGGGGTTAAACCTATGAGGTTACTTTTATTGGGGTACTATCAGCATGTAGTCATTCTGGATTAGTAGATGACGGTTTGAATTTGTTCAGGTCAATGACTGAAGAGCACTTGATTGAACCTATGGCTGAACACTATGCTTGCATGGTTTGCTTGCTTGGGCGGGCAGGAAGATTGGAAGAAGCCTTTCAGATGGTAAGGGAAATGAAGATCGAGCCCACTGCAGGTATATGTGGGGCTTTACTTTATGCTTGTCGTGTATATGGAAATTTAGAGATTGGGCGTGTTGCAGCTGAGAAGCTTTCCAAACTCGAACCTCATAAATCTTCAAATTATGTGCTCTTATCAAACTTGAATGCTGAGGCAGGGAGATGGGATGAGGTTGAAAGCACGAGGATATTGATGACAGATAGAGGAGCAGAGAAGCAACCAGGATGGAGCTGGATCTGAGGATAGAAAACAATCCATAGTTTGATTCGAGGACCATGATAGTGCAATCCTGGAGTGTGATAAGGTAATTTTTGTGCGGCCATATTTTATGATTGTAGTACCACGAATTAGGCTGTTTTTGCCCTTTGTTTCTAATGATTTTGTCAACTCCACTGATTGAAATGATTTTGTGATCTGTAGGTTATCAACAGTCTGAATAACTTAGGTAGTGTTTGGTTTGGTGTGATGTGATGTTTTTGAGAAGGAATAGGGGCCGTTCAACTAAACTGGCGAATGAGGATTCCATCTAAATCGTAGATTCTGCCATTTTTTAGTGAACGAAGCATCAGAATGATGAGCATGAACTTGGGGCTTGGTCTTATCGTTCCATTCTAGATTTATTCTAGTGAACCAAAACTCCCCTTATGTTGCTTTCTGATCTCTGGGATTTTACCACTGGATGCTTATTTGAGTTGATTTGGGACATGAAGTACTGAAAGGTGATTGGTATTGTGAAGGCTGTAGATCAAATTCCCTCGGCTCCTCAAATCCATATCGTTCAAATAATGATATAACTGAGTCAACTGACTGAAGAACATTCACCCGGTTTTGGGCAGATCGGCTTCTATTAAGGAAAGAACCACCATTGATGAGTGTGTACCTTACCTATTTTGGATACCTGCAGTATTTTCTTTTTTTCTTAGAAGAAAACTGTTCTGAGTATCTACGAGCGGTGTTTGGTCACCGTGGAGTGCTTCGAGTCTGTGTATTAGTGAGAATTCAGCACTGCAAATAGACCTTTGTTTACAGTTTGGCATGCTTGTATTCCAGAAACTGTGAGATGTACTTGTTTATGCTTGAAGTGCTTAGAATTATGTCATGTGCTTAGATGTCCTCCCCATAAATAGGAGAAGTTGCCTTGAAGAATGACTTTTCATCCTCTGGATGTTCGGACACGGGCAGCCCGAAAATTGCTTACTCCTCAATGCTTCTATAATGAGGCAGTCATCTGTATGAATATGAACAATCGTTGCGAAGCTAACGAAATTAAGTTGCTAATTTAAGTATAATTCTTCTTCCTTTGCATTAATTGCATCTGTTTTTTTTTTTTTTAATCTAATTATTGTTTGTAAGCCAACTTTCAAAAACAATTTAAAAACACTTAATGAAACCTTTTAAATTAACGATTTTTTAAACTTAGGTTTGTATGAATTTCTCAAAAATGCTCATTTGAGGAAATATTTAGAATCATAAATTTCCGGATTGTTAATTTTCTAAAATTTAAGAAAACAACATTTATTTTCTGATGAAAGATTAATTGGGGGGACAATGAAGTGGGACTTTTTTGAAGGATAGTTAGATTGAGTTCGGTTTAACTTTTAGGACTTTTTGAAAGTTTTGTCCTTATTTAACTTTTTTGCGTTTGTAAGTTTTGAGCCAAACTTTTGTGTATTATTGATTCGTCTCGACGAGAGGAATCGGAAAAGTAAAAAAAATTTACTTTTATCCAAATATATTTTGAATTATTCACTTTTAAGCTAAAGAAGTGCAAAAAATTGTACGGTACTTTTTAGCTTAAATTAGCTTAAAAGTGGATATTTCCCAAAATATTTGGGTAAAGGTAAAAAAAATTGGTTTTCCGATTACTCTCGTCGAGATAAATCAATAATCAACAAAAGTAGTGCAAAACTAACAGATGCAAAAAAATTTGAATAATGACAAAACTCACTTTTTGCACTTTTTGTTTAGTGGAACTCCACCTACGGGTTCGATATTTTTTTGAAGGGTGGTATGAAAGTGTTTACATTGAGAAGACAAAGTTGTGTATTTAGGTGCTCTAATTATTTATCATGTACTCCCTAAAAAACCACTACATTTGACAAATGAAGCTTAAAAATATCAACAATGGTACGACCACTCCTACCGACTATTCTCCAACCACTTCTCTCTAATATGTGTGTTGGCCCCACACATTTAATTATGAAATGGGCTCCACACATATGTGAGAGAGAAGTGATCGGGGAGCAGCCGGTAGACATGTCCTCAGCATTATTCAAAACATCGAAGTTGGAACCTAATCAACATAAATTTCCAAACGTGGAAGAGTAAGGTGCACCGTCTTTGATTTGTGACTGGATTGTTTCCAACCTCAAATTGAAAGGCAGTTCGGGTTTAGGCAATGCTATTACAATAAAGCTATGGGTACATATGAGATTGTACATACTATGTACATGTGAGTTTTGTGGGGCCCATTTCAGATTTCACAAAGATGATTCGAATCGTTCATTATTTTTAAAATATTTATTTATGGAGCCCCGTAAAAAATCAGTTCAATCCGATTTCGGTAAGGATTTTTTCTAAATTTGTGGGGGCGAAACTACTTAACTGCTCAGTTTCGCCTTTACAAATTCAAAAAAAATCTTATTGATATCGGGTTGAGCTGATTTTTTTACAGGCCTCCATAAAAAAATGTTTTAAAAATAATGGGTGATTCGAATTATCTTTGTGGGACTCGAGATGGGCCCCACAAAACTCATATGTAAATGATATGTACATGACATATGTACCCATAGCAGTACTCGTGATATTATGTGGAGCACCCTCTTGGTTGTCACTCTGTGGCAAATTTGGAAAAAGACCGAAACAAAATAAAGTTTTTCGAAACTTGGATTCTAATGTCTATTAGAGCATTCCCATTGTAATAAACAAATGAGTGTGGATAAGCAAATTTAACAACAATATTAAAAAAATACACCACATTGTAATAAGCAAAGTTACAAGTCTTTTAGCAAATAACCAAATTTCACTCATTTCATAACCAAACTTAACAACTTTTACCAATAACCAAAACTCAATAACTAAACTCAAAAACACCCCACTGGAATCGTCTCATCGAGACGAATAATTTGGTGTGGTCGGGTACGTGATTGGAACTCGTTTGCTATTGGACAAATGTGCATTGTCTATTGTGGAGTTTTTTTTTTGTTAGGGATGCAAAAATAACCAATGTGGAGGTAGTGGTTGTTAAATTTAATTATGGACTAAATGAATAATCAAATGCTGACGTAACACATTTTGATTATTACCATTGCGGATGCTCTTATAGCTCCAAAATATCATTGCCTCTTCGCAATGTTGTGGTTCATAAATGCACTTATATTATGTTGGATAAGTGGTAACCCCATTGTAGCTGGAGTGAAACTCAATGTTGATGGTTGCTGGCATGAGAGCTCCGTAAAAGCTGGTTTTGGTGGACTCTTTTGCGACCATAAAGGGATATGGTTTCTGGGCTACTATGGAAGGCTAAATTGATCGTGAAGTCTCGAGACGGACCTATGGGGCATCCACACAGGCCTAACTACTAATTTTGGAAAAGGGATTGAACAATGCTACCATTGAGTCGGACTCCCAGGTGACTGCCCAATTGATTAACGAAGGATATCCTACCGGCCCAGCCTCAACAGGGTTAATTGAATATATATTCAAAGATTTTGGTTGTCTGCACATGCTCATCTATAGTTCGCCTATATCGTCAATTGCAAACCAAAGTACGGATAATCTTGCAAGATTGGGAGCTGAACAAGGGGATGATCTATTGGAACCACACCACCATCGGTTCGTAACGTTATTGAAGATGCCATGGGCATCATACTTTATAGGGAAAATTAGCGTGTTTTAATCCCCTTACAATTTCCTACTATGTTTGTACCTATGTTGAACTCCTTTTGGATCTAGTTTTGTGAATTTCCATTGCACCCAAGAAAAAGGAACACCAACGTGCCGTTTGATAAAGTTGAAAAATGAAGCTGAGAAATGATGGAGTATTAAACTCAACTTTGCTACAGCCATGGGTGGGTACTGATCCCACACTGATGGCTGCATGGGATCCACTACGGGTTCCGCATGGAAAATCCGATCCATTCAATAATTTCAAAAAAAATTGATTGGGCTCTCGAAAAATCAACTCAATCTAATGTGTATAGGTGCTCGATTCAATCTTCTTATTTTGTATTCAGATTACGAAATCCTAAAACCTAGGGGGGGACATTGTGTCGTGTTGTGTTCGTGTCGTGTCATCTCGTATTCGTATCAGAATTCTCTCAACCTTAACCCGACCTGTTTAGCTTTTCGTGTTATCTTGTCGTGTCATATTTGTATTTCGTGTCAGAAATAGTCGACCCTAACCTGCTAACTTCGCGTCGGATTCGTGTCATGTTATCGTGTCCTTTCATAAATTCTCGTGTCGTGTCTTGTCATCTCGTGTTCGTGTTAGAATTCTCTCAACCTTAACCCGACTTATTTAACTTTCCGTGTTATCGTGTCGTGTCATATTCGTATTCCGTGTCAAAAATAACTGACCCGAACTCACTAACTTTGTATCGTGTTCGTGTCGTGTCAGAAATTCCCACCTCCACTAAAACCGCGTGATTAATCCAAACACTCGTCAGTCGTCACCGCGCCTTACGCCACCCGAGTCCCACATGTACGGCGTCGTTCCAAATACAGATCAAGCACCTCAATCTCACTGAAACACCCTCTAAAATGTAATGTATTATGAGATAATGTCATGTTTCGTAAAATAAAAAATAAGTATTTAAAAAATTAAGAATTTTAACGGAACGAACCGGACTCAAAGTCCATGACAGATCAAGCACCTCAATCTCACTGAAACACCCCCCAAAAAAACTCCAAGACACAAGACCTCTTTGTCTTCTTCCTAACAACCAACACAAAACTCCACCTGCCGTAAACAAACTCCTCATGTGTAAGCCATTAGCTTTCAGTACCCATGCAAACTGCATAGTGTCTCAAAACCCACGCCAACACCACACCATATGTGGCAACCCAAAACCCACCACTCCTCTCCTATAAATCCACCCTTCACTCTTCAGTAGTACTCCTCACTTCACCCCAACCCAGAAGAATCATCAAAACCCATCTTTCAATGGCCAAGTCTAATTCCTTGCTCATTCTCTCTCTCTGTTTTCTTGTTCTGTTCCAATGCTCTGTTGCTAGGCAAGGAGCAAGAGGCCAGCAACAGCAGGGCCAGGGGCAGCAGGAGCGAGGGGAGTGCCAGCTTGGGAGACTCACTGCTCAGGAGCCCCAGTACCGGGTTCAGGCCGAAGCCGGTGTGACCGAGTTCTGGGACTACAAAGATGACCAGTTCCAATGCGCCAACGTCGCCGTTTACCGAACTATTATCCAGCCCAGAGGCCTTCTCTTGCCCTCTTACACCAATGCTCCTAAACTCTTCTACGTTGTCCAAGGTATCTACGTTTCACATCTAAAAATGTCCTTAAATATATCCATCCAAAAATCTTGTTAAAGAAGAAAATCTAGATCGCTGTGTTGGAACTTGGAAGCACCCCTTCAGTGCAGTACTATTGTTTATTATTCTTGTTGGTATGGTTATGTGCAGGAAGGGGTATGACAGGGGTGATGTATTCCGGTTGCCCAGAAACATACCAATCCTCCCAACAATCGGAACAATATCGTGAAGGAGGACAGAGCCAGAGATTCCGAGACCAGCATCAGAAGGTCCGAAACTTCCGAAAGGGAGATATTATCGCACTGCCGGCCGGAGTTGCACATTGGTGCTATAACGATGGTGATGAAGAGCTCGTTATCCTTGCTATGGAAGACACTGGCAACAATCAGAACCAGCTTGACAATAACCCAAGGGTAAGGAGAGAAAAAAAAACCACGCACCCAAACAACCTAACAAAAGTTTCAGGACGTGTTCATATGTGATACAAATGACATGCCACTACTAGATGACAAACACAGTATGACTTTTTGATGTGTGAAACAATTGTGGACCACTTTCATTGATATAATTCTTGATTTTGTGACCTTATTTCGGAATTTAAACCACCTAATTAATATTGCTCTTGACATTGTAGAAATTCTTCCTTGCCGGAAACCCCCAACAAGAAGGCCAACAACAAGGGCAACAACAACAACAACAGCGACGACCAGGACAACAACAACAGCAACAGCAGCAACGACCACAATACAGAGGAGAATACGGCAGCAGGCATGGACAAGAACAACACAACGCGGGCAACGTGTTCAGCGGCTTCGACGCAGAGGTGTTGGCCGAGTCATTCGGTGTGGACAGAGAGACGGCAAGGAGGCTCCAGGGCCAAGATGACCAGAGAGGACACATTGTCAGAGTTGAACGTGGGCTTCAGGTCTTGAGGCCATCGAGCAGCCAAGAGGAACAAGAAGAGCAAGAAAGAGGTGGGAGATATCAGGCCGCCAATGGCTTGGAAGAGACTGTTTGTTCGGCGAGACTCATAGAGAACATCAATGATCCGTCACGTGCTGATATCTATAACCCACGCGCCGGGCGACTGACCTCTGTGAATGGACACAATATGCCCATTCTCAACTATCTTAGACTTAGTGCTGAGAGGGGTGTTCTTTATAAGGTATGGCTTTCAAAAAGATATCTATAAGTTTTGCTATAGTTGTCTTTCTCAAGTTGTTTAGTACTACTCATCGAACCTTGCCGTTCAAAACTTGGTGCAGAATGCTCTGATGGCACCGCACTGGAAAATCAATGCCCACTCCGTCCTCTATGCAACGAGGGGCGAAGCCAGGATGCAAGTAGTCGACCAGCGAGGCCAGGCCGTGTTCGACGGAAGGGTCCGGGAGGGGGAGCTTCTGGTGGTGCCCCAGAACTACGTGGTGGCCAAGCAAGCCGGAGACGAAGGGTTCGAGTTCGTGGCATTCAAGACCCACGAAAACGCCATGTTCAACACCCTCTCCGGTCGCACCTCAGCCATCCGTGCCATTCCCGTTGATGTGCTGGCTAATGCTTACGGGATGTCTCGCGACGAGGCGAGGAGGTTGAAGACGAACAGGAATGAGGCTATTTTGCTGGAGCCAAGGTCTGGGTCGCAGAGGAGGGATTGAAAGTGGGTGTAATGTGGAGTAGTGATGGCGGGATGTGGTTTTGTAATCCCTACGTAATAAATATCGTAGGATATGAAATCCCTTTTATGTAAGGAGAAGAGTTTTGAACATGAATAAAATGACTAGTTTGTTTTATGAAACGGGTTTGGTTTGTTACTAGTATACGTACAATTATGTGGGTACACATACAACCGCTGTGGTGCTCCCAAGCGGTTTGGGAGCACCATACTCCCATTGTTCCTGAACCGTTGGATCTGATTGGTTTCATCTCAACCATTGGTAAAGCCTTGTAAGATAGTAAGTGTTGTCATACTCTATGGTAAGTTTAACCTTATAAGATAGTAAGTGTTGCATTCGTCAATGGTATATAACACTTATTTATGTAGCAAGTAATCCTACATTTTTTTTGTCAAAAGTTCACAAAATCATCTCGTTTTTAACAAAATCGCTCTACTTTTGTTGATGGTTATGATCCAAAGACTGTGATTTACCTATTTAAGTTGTTGTATTAGTCAATGATATATAACACATGTTTTTGTGGTAAATTTATTGGGAGTATGGTGCTCCCATATGACTAGGGAGCACCATGGAAATTTTGGTGGACAGTCATGTGGATGAATGGCCTGCGTTTGATCTAAGTCTAACTAGCCTAGCCCAGACACACTTTCGAATCCAAGAAATGTACACAATTTAGTGCACCCATAGTTTTTTTTTTTTTTTGGAAATGCATCCCCTTTATCCCCTATACACTTTTTTTCATCATTATTGAGATGAAATTATTAAATTAGCCTTATTTGTACACTCAGGTCCCTTTCCAGAACACCTTCTTAAAAAATAAGTACTTATTTCACATTTTCAAAATCAAAAATAATGTAAATGAAAAATAATTTTTTAATTTTTTTTTGCACCCGTATAAAAGATCTCATTGAGATCTTTCAAACAAGATTCATGTTACATATTTTTAGATTTTATTAAATCCATTATTTTTAAGCTTAAAATTGTCTTCTTAAGAAATAAGTACTTAAAATCCGTTCTGAAACGGGGCCTCACTTATTACATGGAAAGGGAAATTTGATTATTTCCACATAGATGAAAAAAAGAAAAGAAAAGGTGCTTAATAATGTAAAAAGCTAGTGTCAAAATTATTTTCCTTGATTTTTTCCTCCTTCTTTTTTTTTTTTTTTGATCCGCTTGTTTTTTCCTTCTTCAATACACTTAAATTTCGTATCGTCTGTCCTTTTCCCTTTTCTGAATTCGGATACCCACTGTCCTCACAAAGCTCATTTTCTTTCTTGAGGGAAAAAGGTAGTAGTACTACAAATTTTCTCGAGAAACAAACGACCTCTTATGGCTAGCAGAAAGCTGGTCGGAGGTTTACTGCTCTCCAACCGCTCCTTCTATCGCCGACTATTAACATCCCAACAGGTTGGTTTCGTTTCTCCACCATCATCTCAACACCCCCATATGCTTACACACATTTCTTTGTATGTATAAGCATAAATTCGTTGTTTGTTCTTAGACATTTTTTTTTTTTCTGGTGTAGGTTTCGAATGCATATACTAGACTAAGTTTGGTTCCGAATGATGGAAGCTGGGGTTATCGCCGATTCGGTGTCTTCAATGAGTTCTGGGAGAAAGTTAAAGTTGAAGCTAACAGGTGTACTCACACTCCCCAAAGCCTGTTTGAGTAAGAAGAGAAAAGAAAGTTTTGAAAAGTTTCTTGTCAAATCACTCACTCATTTGGATTGAGTGATTTGGTGAAAAATGAACAAAAATGATTTGCTGTGTTGATTGACGGTTTCTTTCCTTTTCTCACCAAATCTTACCATTTTCAAATCTCACCGCCCCTTTGTCATCACACCTAGGGTTTAAACAAGCCGATTCGATCTGAACACTTTCAGGCTCGGCTCGGCTTGATAAAAATGTTGGTATGGCTAGAGTCTGACTCATCTAAAATTTTCGAAGCTTAAGCTCAGCTCGATTTAGCTCATTTGAGTTTAACGAACCGAATGGAGCTCAACTTAGGCTTGAGTTCGGCTCGCTTGAAACTTTTGAAGCTCGGGCTCAGTCGTCGAAGCTTGTTAAACTCAGACGAGCCGAATTCAAGCACAAGTTAGATAATTTTATTTTATCGATACATATCACTATTACCTACTATAAGCCAAAAAAGAAAAATCCTTCAAGGACATGATCAACAAAAACCTTATATGACATCTCTATACCAATGCATATATACCCCACATATCTATCGATAGTCCTCCAAAAATTTATTTATATTTTGATCCCTGGTTTGCGAGCCTAATCGAACCGAATAATCTTAGGTTTGGGCTCGGCTCGTTTATGGAACGAGCTTAAAAATGAGGCTTGGGTTTGGTTAGTTTAGTAAACAAATCGAACGAACTCTTACCAAGCCGAGCATCAAACTGTTCGCAAACGACTCGATTTATTTGTAGCCCTAATTATGCACATCCTTTCTCAGTGTTTGTCACTCCTAAATCGAGCATCTCCCGTCTATTTTCAAATTTTTGCAAATCTGTGTATAGTTTTACACAAATTTAAGTAAAAACTTCCTTTGATATGAAATACTCCTATGGGCAAACTCAAAGCATAATATGAGTAAATGATTCATTAATTGCATCCTTATAAATTTGATTGGCCGTTCAAACCAAAATCCTTATAAATTTTGAGGGAGCAAATGGCCTTATAAAATTTGAGTAAAACTCAATTTGATATGGGTTTGAATTAAGGAATGAAGTGGTTTTTAGGAGGTTTTACTCATATTTTGGTTTTCAGTCAAAAAAGAGAGTAAAGGCTGGAGATGGACCAATTGGAAAACTTGTATATTGCACCTGTTCTTACTACAATGCAATTTGTACAGCCATAATGTACATATAATAGTAAGCATTTGTAGATAGTCATCTGTACAGGCATCAAGAACCAAAAATATGTTCTCATTGTGCTCTAGCTACTTCAAAAACGAGTTTACACCAATGTTTGTCAATATTTGCTCGTGCCTCAGCATCCAGTTTGACATGTTCTGAATGATCTGTCTGGGTACTGTAACAAAGTCTATCTACCATGTTAGATCAGAGCCTGTTTAGTTGAAAAGAATGAGACAACATCAAATAAGAGCAGTAGAGTAAAATCTAAACCTGTTTTATATTTTGCACTGCAACTGCCATATTCTCTTTATGATCCTGTTCATGATCATAGATTCTACTTGAAACTCTGGTGTAAATATTATCCTGCCCATTCAATTGTTACGAGGGACACACAAGCATGCTCTAATTGTTTGGGATGTCATCTACTCAACTTTCCATTCATTTGCAGAATTCAGCTATTGAAAGAGTCACCTAAGTTGCTGAAGGAGAGGATGGATGAGATAAAGGAGAAGGCGGACGAGGTAAAGGAGAAAGTGGACAAGATAAAGGGGGCCACCGTACGGAAAAATTTAGGTAATTTTCTAATCAATTCGGTCACATGTTTCATTGTCCAGGCTGTTCATTTTTCAAGGGAGACACAAACATGCTCTAATTGATTGGATATTATGTATTCATCTTCCCTTTCAGTTGGGTAAGTCAGGAATTCGGAGAAACACACAACGTTATGTCAGAGAAGATGGATGAGCTACAGGGGTTGGCCGAAGATCTGGGAAAACTTAGGTAATTTTCTAATCAATTCGGTCATATGTTCCATTGTCCGGGCTGTTCAATTACCGAGGGAGACACATACATGCTCTAATTGATTGGGATGCTATCTATTCATCTTCCCTTTCAGTTGGACAAGTCGGGAATTCGGAGAAACAATCAAGGTAATGTTGGAGAAGGCCAAGGAGGCAAACAGGGTGATTGAAGATCTGGAAATTAGGTAATTTTGTAACAAATTTGGTCACGTCTTGTTTTTTTTAGTGAACTCAAATATTATAAAGCAAACCAACTACAACCAATCACATGTCTTGTTGTAATCACTTAAGTCTGTTTTGGTTTAAAGGCTGAGACATACTGTTGTATGTCAAGGCTGGGCAAAGGCTTTTAATGAAGGCCCTTAGTGGTAGACTGGCGAATGCAGCACCAAGCAACAATGGCAGCTCCACAAATACTCATTCAGGGTAGCCATTAATAAGCTTGATATTGATGAACTTCATTAGAAAATATGTACGAAGATGAACCCTCTTATATGTTGATGTTAGCGTTTTGACAACAACTTGCAAACACAAAAAATAATATCGTTATCAATGAGGTTGAATATGCCTCTTTCGAAATGTATTACTAAGCAACCTTCTCATTGATTATTGATCTTTCATTTAGTGCTTTTTTACAACGCGTAAAAGAAAAAAACATTGTTGCCTTCACAAATAACTGGCTGGCTGAGTTACATTGGGAGAGACAACTATAAGTGTTGGAAGGACTACAAAATCAACTATGTAATGGATTGGGTTGAAGTTAATTTGGAGTTTGGAGTGACTAATGGCCTGCTCGGGTTCGAATATGAATCTATTTTAGTTTGAACTGCAATACCTTTTTGAGTCTTCATTGTTTCCTTAATGTAGTCAAGTATATATTCAATTTCAAATAAAATTGCTTTATAACTTTTTCCTGTTGTTCATTTGAACTTGGGGGTAGTGTCGCCAAAGTTGAGAAGCTATACAAGACGGAGGAGGTGAGACTGATTTTACAAGTTATCTGCCATCCACTTGTTGCTCTACCGCAATCCGCAAAGAATGAATATAGGCTAGAGGTGGCGAACGGGCGGGTTTGGGCGGGTTGAAACGGGTCGTGGGTCAAATATGGGCGGGTCAAAAGTAAACGGGTTGAAACGGGTCGGGTCGAATATGGGTCAAGCCAAACCCAAACCCGCCCGACCCGACCCGTTTTCATCAATTTTTTTTTTCCCTCTCCCCCCCCCCCTCTCTCTTCTCCCCCTTCTTTGATTTGCCGCTTTAGAGAATTGTCTGGAAGGCGATGATTGCACCGATTGTACAGTTTCGGTCTTCGTTGCGTTCGCCGAAACCATCGCTTAGGTTTGGATTAAAAAGTCAAGTGACAAACTTTTGTATTAAAATTAAGTGTTGGTGTATTGATAAGTAACGTTTCAATAATGGAGAAAATCGATCCAAAAGCATGAACCGGCCGACCACTCAGCCGGCCTAGTAGTACTATGTTTATTTTTATTATTATTTCGACCAAGAACAGTAAGGCCCGTGAAATGCTTGTTTTCTTTTTGTTTATTTTTTTTGTAAGAATCATACCTTAACCCATCTGAAATATTAGTAAAAGACTTGGAATTGAAAAGGAATAAGTTCGGCATCGATCGAGACGAAACGTTGCTTTTCAATTTTTTTTGTATTTGTTTGTTTTGCGACAAACTTTTTATTCCTATTAGTTCGTCTCGATGAGAGAATCGAAAAAGTAACTTTTTATCCCAACAATGTTTTTTAGGCTTTATCTTGGATGTTTTCAAAAATATTTGGATAAAAGTTATAATTTTTTACTTTTTTGATTGGAGCAAACCAAAAATCGTAAAATATTTGTCGCAAAACGATAAACGCGGAAAAAAATTTGAATAAGAACCAAAAAAAAAAAGCCCAAAAGAGGGAGAGGAGCTCAAGGGATTGGTCTTATAGTTATATTATTTTTGTCTTTTTGTTGCCTAAACAGATAAGAGAGAGAGAGAGAGATTGATTGGTGAATTGGAGAGAGAGAGAGTGCCGAAACAGTTAGAGAGAGAGAGAGAGAGAGAGAGAGATATGTGGGTGAATTGGATTGAATTGTTGGCAGTAATCAGAGAAGTCGGGAGAGAGTGCGGGCAATTGAGAAAAAGGGATGTTGTACCATTTTTACTTTTAGCCCATATTAAACCCACTCTCAACCCATCTAAACCCATAAAAATATGGGTTGATATGGGTTGAACCCATATCAACCCATTATATAATATGGGCGGGTTGGGTTGGGTTATAAGTGGGCGGATTTGGGCGGGTTAAGAAATGTGGGTTGAGATTGCCACCTCTAATATAGGTACATCGAATTTGTTTCTTTGTTCTGTGATTCAGGTCGAAGAGACTTTCGGGATTGGGAAGGAAGAATCCTCCGCAAGTTCAGCCACTTCAGCCAAGGATGACGTGAAAAATAGGAGCAATGCCACTTCTGGAGATAGTGATACTTTAAGTTCTTATCCAATGAAGCTTTTACGTAAATTATTTACTCAATCTTAAGTAACAGTATGAGTAAGGATTAATACTGGGTATTAGGATTTGAAACCTAGTTAGTATAATTTAAAACCAAAGTGTTATGTGCACAAGCAGCACAACACCAAGGGCCCGGACTACCAAAACAACATGGAAAGCCTGTAGAAACGTCTTCAATCTTCTGTGAACTTTGGGTCAAGACTTTTGTCTTTGGTTCAAGTATAGCTAATGAATTTGTTCAGAACATTATTGCGGCGGAGGCCTGCAACTTTTTTGAATGATATGCCATGTTCTAAGAAACTGTGAGTGAATGATATGCCATGTTGTAAGAAACTGTGAGTGAAATTTATTAGGTGTATGGAAGTAATGCTATATTGACCGCAAGTTCATCCTCTGAGACTGCAAGGTGAAAGTGATTTTTGTGTTATCATCATATTGATTGAAGTGATGTAGGTCTTCTCTCAAATATTGTTTACTGACAGAGAATATCTTTCGGTCCAGTGAACTTGGGTAATATGCCAAGCCATTTGTTTTAGATATTCACTTCTGTTGATGTATAAGCAACCTTGTGCTACACATTGGAATTCGGATAGAATTGGTCCTTATATAAGTAGCTATAGCCGGACTCTTGGGGTTCACAGCGCCCATGTCAGTATAGTATACACTAGCCCGAGAGCAGCAAATGGGCCAATAGGGTTGTTGATATGAAGTACTTCCCAATCAAATTATCAGATATTTAATTTCTTGGAGTTATATGACATTGCATTAGGATGTGTTATGTTTGCCTGATGTACGATTCTGCTGAATCTTGTCATGAAGGAGCAGGAGGTGGATGGAAGCTTGCTTGAAAAACTGACTTCCGAAATGTATTCAAGTTTGACTCGTTTATTTTTTTTAAGTCCATGTCTAATGAGGTCGTCCGTGTCGAATGAAGTAAGGAATGATAATGAGTGGGATCAACCTAATTTCTAAGCAACGAGAGAATCTTTGAGGTTAGATTTTACAGAAAGTAAAGGCAGCTGAATTGTCCTCCACCATTGAAAAGGAACTCTAAAGGCATCTTGCACTTTTCAAAAGATTCAGAACTCAAAAGAAGAACAAAACCGAGCCCCTAGATGCAAATAGCACAGCAGAGCCCTAATCCAGAGTGGTAAACCACACGCATAATCAAGTTCACGACCGGTATGGCGTAAGAATCCTTCTACTTTTTTCGTGGGGACTCCAGCTTCTTTGATCCGAACCCATGTTTTTTATGAGTTGTAACACTGTGATGATCACATTTGAGTATTATTTGATATGATACGTACTATTGACCAATAACGTGTTATGTGAAGACCATCAAGTAATATGATCCATGCCATGAAAAGTGACAAGTAAGAGACTTCAAACGTGGTACCCAAATGTAATCACGGGAACCTTTTTGTTTTCTTTAGAAAGAGGAACACACTTTTACCAAGCTGCGTAGCTACGCAGCTTGGTGTTGCTTTGCATCAAAGAGGTAGCGTAGGAACCAAGTCCGCAAATTGCACCAAGCAGATGAATCCAAATTTTAATAAATCCGCTTCGAATCCAATCCAGACTTCGAACCTTTTTGTTTTCTTTAGAAAGAGGAACGCACTTTTACCAAGCTGCGTAGTACGCAGCTTGGTGTTGCTTTGCATCAAAGAGGTAGCGTAGGAGCCAAGTCTGCAAAATGCACAAGCAGATGAATCCAAATTTTAATAAATCCGCTTCGAATCCAATCCAGACTTCTCCATTATAAAGAATAGGCTTTTGTTGTTGTAGGAGCGGTCAAGATCTGGACCCATCTCCTCGGGGTTCAAAATAGAGCCCAAAATATTCGTGAGAATAAAATGTGCTGGAGAGGTAAAGAATGGTTAGTGTTTAGAACGAAGGGATGGAGGAGACATAAAGCGTGCGACCGTGCCCGAGTCATCAGGGCTGCCTACGTATCTCGGTGTACAGGGAATCAGGTCAAACGTAGTTCCAATTTCCTTCTCGGGGAGATGGTCTCTCCCTCTCTCTGAAAATCTATCTTCTTTCTCTAGAGGAGATGGCTCTCTCTCTCTAGAAATCTGTTTTCTCTCTCTAGAGGAGATGGCTCTCTCCATAAATCTGAGTCTCTCTGTCTGTCTCTCAAGGAGAGGTCCTCTCTTCTGAATACCAGCACTGGTATTTATAAGCAAGGAACAAAAACCTCCGCTGGACCCATATTGTCGCGGGCCTCGCCCTTCCGCAAGCCTGTCGCGGCCTTGTCCGCGCTGCCCTCGCTCGCGATGGCTCTCGCGGGCCTCAATACCTCCGCGAGCTTGTTTAGCTGCGCGGGGCACATCTTGCCGCGAACCCCACCCGTCCGCGGGACTACCGCGGCCCTTCCAGTGGGACTTTGGCGGGCCGACTACCCTCGCGATGACTCTCGCGGGCCTTTTTTATCCTCACGAGTTTATTCAGCTGCATGGGGCCCCTCTTGCGCCACGTCTACGCATCTTATGCCTCGTGGCACCAAGTCTCTCTGTGGGCAGCTGCTTGCCACATGTCAATCTCACGATCTTTCCACGCGTCATCATGTGAGTGGTAGGTCAAACTTCTTCTGGGGTCAACGGTCATAATCTTAACCGCACCTACAGTTGTCTCCTCAATCGTCAATCCTACACCCCTCTCACATGTCTTTCTTGAAGTTGGGTAAGAGGCTTCAACCTGCTAAAAAGGCATGGAAGATCTTCACCACAAAACTCCATACCAAACTACTCCACAAGCTCAACAGGTCCAAATCCATAAAGAAGCCAATGAAACGGCTCAAACCTACAACCAAAGCTGTCCCCTGGCCGGCCTTGGCCTTCAAACCCCGCCTTAAACACAGAAGACATGCAATCCAATCAACCCGTATTTTTCGTTCTTACCACCGCCAGAAAAGGCCACCACCTGTTCATATCGATCATCCCTTCATAGAGCCGCCAGCTTCTGCGGTGGAGCACCTCCGGCCACCAAGAACAGTCGCAACACATGAGGGGGAGGTGAGAGAGAACAGTTCACAACAAAAAAGGGAAGCAAAACTCCCTTGCCGGTTTGCTGACGATGTATGTGGGACAAGCGAGGAAGTTGTGGAAGGCAATGACATGATTTCAGATGCAGATGGCATGTGGGAATCGTTAGCGTTGGCATCACCATTGATGCATGGAATCGATGAAAGAGCGGAGGAATTTATCACCAGAATCAGGGGAGAGATGCAGCTTCAGGAGATGATGGCTCGTCGGTTGTAGCTAAAATTCTTAGTTTCTTTTTCTTTCTTTCTTTCCGGTAGGATCTTAGTTCTCCTATCTTTAGAGTAAGTTAGAAAAGCAAGGATTTGCGAAAATCATAAGGATTGGAGTAGGGGTGCAGATGTACATAGCAAACCGTTTCGTAAAAATAAAAAAAAAATAAAAAAAACATGTTCAAGTTAAGCATATATAAGATTCCATTCATGAAATTAAACTATTGAAAAGGAAATCTAAAGGCATCTTGCCTTTTCAAAAGATTCATTACTCAAAAGAAGAACAGGAACTAGCCTCTGGATGCAACTAGTACAACAGAGCCCGCAGCCAGAGTGGTAAACCAGAAGCATAAGCTGCATAATCAAGCAGTCCCTAACAGGATTCGGGAACGGTAGTGGGTAAGAAACCTTCTGCTTTTTTTGTGGGGATATGCTAGTTTCCTTGGTCCGTAGCCGTGTTTTCCTGAGCGATAATACTGTGATAATCACATTTGAGTTATGAGTACTATTTGATATGATACCGGGGCTCTGTTTGTTTCGATGTAAAATGTTTTACAATGTAAAATGTTTTTCATATAAAATATTTGTCCAGAAAACAAACTTCATACTTTTATTTTCCGGTGTTTGGTTGGCACTTGAAAAGTACCTCCAAAAAATGGGACAAAATAGTGTAGAGAGAGAGGGGGCTTAAACGGTGGAGAGATCTGATAATATTGGAATTGAACGTGGGTCAGGACTGACGATAGATGAAATTGAGCAGTGAGAATTGCAGTAGAATGCATCGGGTTCATTTCGGAAAATAACTTACGGAAGATTTGAGGGTAAGTCATTTTTATCCAATTCATAGAAAATGTTTTACATGTAAAATATTTTCCTCATTTTTTACGCAACCAAACACCGGAAAATAGATAAAATATTTTACCGGAAAACATTTTACGCCCAAACAAACGGAGCCCTAATAACATTGACCAAATAACATGAGTTATGTGAAGACCATCGAGTGATATGATCACATTCCATGTAAAGTGACGAGTCAGATACATCAAACTTTGGTACCCAAACGTTATCACGGGTAACCTTTCAAACCCCACTTTAAGCGCAAAAAACAGACAATCCAATCAACCCGTATTCATCGCTACTACCACCACCGCAGCCAGAAAAGGCCACCACCTGTTTATATCGATCATCTCTTCATAGAGCCGCCAGCCTCTGGGGTGGAGCACCTCCGGCCACCAAGAACAGTCGCAACACACAAGGGGGAGGTGAGAGAGAAGAGTTCACCACTAAGAGAAGGATGCAAAACTCCCTTGCCGTTTTACTGATGATGTATGTGTAATGCATTCATGTTGATTTAAATCAAGTATTTGATCATCTTTTGTCATTTTAGAGAAATACTTTAATTGCCATGGTTTGATTTCGTTTTCAATAATCGTTCAGAAAATTCAAATCCACACATTGTTGCCTTCCATTCTACTTGGTCGTCGGATGGATCTGGAACTGTGTTGAGTGGAGATTGAGGCATTGGACCCGTGTTGACTATGTGATCAAGAAGGGGCTATGGGAGCTACATGGGTTCTACTCTTTGGTTTAGGTTTTCACATTTTTTTTCCCCTAAAAAAGATAGAAGAAGTTTCAATATTAGGTGGCGTGTTATGCATCATGAAAGAAAATAGTGAAAATTTGAAACATCGACCGGGGCTGACCTATGTGATCCAATCAATTGAATTTGGGTCTTGGGTCCCTTTTAATAATGGCAATGTGTTACGATCCTAATGTCCCACATTGGCTAAGTATGAGCTTGGCCGTGTGCATAAAAGCTCTTGGGCACCCTCCTTTGTTAAGCCAATTGTTAAGGTTGAGTTCTACACAAGGGTTTGTATCACAACGGAAGCCCAATGGAAAACTCGAGCCCGAGTACGGCACTTCCTCACCTCACCTATCCGAGATTGGTTCATTATTCTCGCAGCCCTGTGATGGTAGAACTGGAGACAATTACGAAATTATCTTTCCCAATTGTTGTGTGTTCTGTTGGGAAATTTTTCAGTGCCTGTGGTACCACGTGATGAGGAGAGAGGGTTTCAATCCGAGCCGTCTAAAAATATATTGGACGGTCCAAATGTTTCAAATGTGCCGAGCGGGTATCATGTGGAATATACCCATCCGGCACCGAAAATTTTATATTGTTCTTAGTGTTCACTCTTTTGTCTCTATCGAGATGGGAGATAGAGCTACAGTCTCACAGCTTTTGAGGGCGATGGTGTCGTTCGACCAAAATCCCTCTCTCTCTTTCTCTCCCCACCCCCTTCTCGTCTCTCATTGTCGTCGCTGGAATCTGCTTGTATTTCTCTCTGAGCATCTCCAACTCATACTTCATAACTCCAAATCTCCCTTCATTGCTCCATTTTCCATTTTGGAGGAACTATGCATTCTAACTCATCCTCTGTACTTACCTCCATTTTGGAGGATTGATTTTCATCCTCCATATTTGGACTACCAAAAATTTATGGAGGATCTCCTCCTTTTCACTATTCATCCCTTTCATATTGTTGGAAATCTAGTCGTCAAAATGATGAAAGTGATGAGATCGTCTCTTCAAAATCTGGAAACGAAAGAAACCATTCGAGTCGCGTTAGGAGAATGCTTTCCTAAAGACAATAATTGCCCCCACCAGAAAGTTTGCACCAGGTTACAGCAAATCCGCTTTCAAGATAAATCGAATCCGAACTCTAGGTTCTTTCTGTTTGTGTTTGCGCAAACGAAGATAGACAGAATATCCACTTAACAAATGTAAAAGAACCAAGGACTGATATTCTATTTCTATGAAATAATAGAATATCAGTTTGCCATTCTAGAAAGAGAATGTGTAGAGAGAAAGAGAGCAATTCAGTATGGAATTTCTAGTGTGTCGAATGACTTAACCAATGGCCTATTTGTAGACTTACAGGCACCCTTATGTGAAAGGTTGTATCTTTAGAAGAAACACACATTAGAATTGTCATGTCTTTTAAAGACACAAGTTATGAAAAGTCATGTATATTGAAGACATTTAATTAGAAGGAAACATATCTCTAGTAGGAACTCTTTCATGAAACATTTAGAAGGGTCATGCCTCTTAGAGGCACCCTCATGTTTCACATCCTTTTCCCAAACGAACACACCTTGATTTAATGGGTGTTACAACCATTACATAAAATCACAACTCATGTGAAAATGTGTAGCAAACTTTCACAAAAATCTCACTCAAACTTTCACAAAAATCTCACTCAGTATCTTTCCAAAAATTCCAAACTAAAATCCAATTTATTTTGAAAAACTCCAACACATATCTCATTTTAAACATCAAACTGGTTTTTGTACAATTATTTTTTGTAAAATTGGTACTAAATAAAAGATATTTACATTATTTTTAAAATAAGATCAATCTTGAGTATTTATTTATAAAAATAAAAATATGATAACTTGAATTTTGGAGAAAAAGTGATGAAGTTTGAGATTTGGAGTGAATTTTTTAACATATAAAGGAAGAAATAGAGTATTAAGTTGGAGTTGTTCATAAATAGTATAAAATCCTCTAAAATTTGAAGAATGTTGGATTAGAGATGCTCTAAAGACTTCCCCTATTTTATTTCATCCTTTTTCATAGGGCTGTCCAAGAAAAATCGAAAATCGTGAAATCGGTCGGAACAGAATCGATCCGTGCTTTTTGGATTTTGTCCTTGGATTAATGGTCCGGACACGGATTTGAAAATTAAAAAACCGTGAGATACAGATTAGGATTGGATTTTTATTTCAAATCCGTGGATTAACCGAACCGAACCGTGAGATATTTAAAAAATTAAAAAAATTAAAAAATATATGTGTGTGTGTGTGTAATATTTATAAATAATTATAATTCTACTACTTGTTATGAATTTTTTTAACAATACTTTTACTTCACCTGCCTTCCCCCTCTGATTTATAACTTGTAGTCAGCTACTACCACTGTGTAAATAGAACCTCCTGCTGCTTCGTGGATGTAACAATGGCTGATGAAACCTGGACTGAATTTTGAACTAGAAATTTGGAATGATATGTAATACAGTAGTTGAAGTAATTTTGCGTTTTTTAGTGTTTAATGTTTATGGAAGGAAATCCGTGAATAAAACCGGGACCGAACCGTGACTCACGGTTCAAAATCCAAACCGAACCGTAAGACTTTTGGATTAGGATTGGATTGTATTTTCTAAAAACCGTGAGATATAGATTAGAATTGGATTCATACGAATCCGATCCGGACCGTGGACACCCCTACTTTTTCACCGTCCAAAGAGGCGGGGCAGAGACAGGGCCCGCGGTTTAGCTTTTTTGGGCCCAATTTGCTTCGCCATAAAAGCAGGCCCCATCCCAGCCAAACCCTACTGGAAGTGGAGGAAGCAAAATTTATGGAGTAAAAAATGCCCACACCACACAAAACCCAAAATGAGGCGTCCGACAGGAATACAAGCACAATACTACTCCGGTAATGTTGTAAGCGAAATTTCTACCCCTGCGTCGGAACTATCTGTATGTCTTCTTCCCTGATCATGTAGTAGTAGTATTCCCTTCCTCCACAAGGCTAAAAGTTGTCGATCATAGATGGATCTAATGATACCAAGAAACCCTACCCTTCCGCCGCAAAATTCCCCAATCGTATCGTCTTCTGCTCATTGTATCGATCTTCTCCGATTACTTTTTCCCAAGTCGTGCTCTGTCCGACATTTGGTTTCTTCGGTAGGGCATAATATTGTAGATTGGGACTGCGACAATGACGACGACGACGAAGAAGAAGAAGAAGAACCGAAGATGTCCTATAGCAAGGTTCCGAGTAAATCCTATAAGAAGGCTTCCATAACTGTGAGTCTGATTTATTATTTGTGTTGATTTATTATTTGTGTTAATGTGTTTGTATTTTGAAAATTTTAATATGCACACTTGCCTGTTTGAGTTGAGTTTTGTTCACCCTCCACTTAAGATGGTGAACATTACCACACAGCATGACTGGGGTTCACACCATTTCAACCAATAAGAAAGAGGGTAAGCATGACATCACTTTGTGGTGGGGTTCACACCATTTCAACCAATAAGAAAGAGGGTAACGTTCACCCTCTTTTAAGGCCTTTTAAGGAGGGTGAACAAAATTGCACTCTGCCTGTTTGGTTTCTCTTCTGGGCGTGAATTTTTTCCTAATTATTTTACAGGAAATAAGTAAAGTGGAAAACTAATCAATTGGTTCTGTCCCGTAACCAAACGGAAGTGTTTTAAGCTGTCATGGTTTTTCTTTTTCAAAATTACCCTCCGAAGTTATGATTTTCAATGGACAACGGCAACGGATAAATGTAAGGCAAATGTAAAAGTAACAGCTGACCCAAATTGTAATTCCTCAGTTTGAAATCTAGATTCGTGCACCCCGTGTTGAATCACAAGAATAGTTTTCTGTGCTTTGAACCGAGCCACTCACTAATTGTTCGAGGCTTGAGTCAGTGAAGACTCATTTGAGTTCGATTCGCCTTAGGTTCATTTAATATATGAGTCGAACCCAAGCCTGATATTTGAATATGTATGAACTTATATTACTAGTAGTATATGTATAGATTTATATTACTATCACTTGTATATACATAAACATTTACATTTGAAATAAGCTTAGTCATGTGTATTTGTATGACTTTGGTTGAACCGGCCGGTCCGGTCCGGTTTTTAAAACATTGATTGGCGTGTTGGAGTGTTGGTGTCTTATCCGCGTCATGTCGTGTGTCCGTGTCGGTGCTACATAGGTTATATTGGTTATATCCCATTTTGGGCTTTCAAATGGCCGGTGTCTGTCTCATTACGGGGCTTATTCTTGTTGACTTGCGGTCATATGTTGGACTTTCTTACGCCTTTGATTTTCCAATTTGATGAACCTTGTACGATACATGTATATGGTCTCATACTGATTGACAAAACAAAACAAGAAAAAGATTAATATAAAAGTGAACTGTCTTGTGGTGTTGGTGATTGCTGTTCTCTAGCAGTGTTGCATTGTCATATATCTACGCATTTGTTAAAAATACTTGCAAATTCATCAATAAAAGACAATTCGAGAAGATAGGACGCGCACTTAGAGAACCTTTAAAACGCGGGATTTTTTTATTGGAATTTGTTAAGACGGACTCATTGCAGGAATTTTTTTATTAGTGGACTTTTGACCAAATTTTTTCATGTTACTATTTGGTTAACTTTCTGTTCTTTGGTAATTCTGATGATATTTTGTGTAATGATGTTGCGTTCATCCTAGGATTCCAAACATACAGCTAGGGCGGTGAACAAACCAAGCAGCTCGCGAGCTCGGTTCGTTTAGTAAACAAGCTGAATGGAAAACCCCAAAACTGTCGGGTATAGGGTGGGGAATACCAAGAGAGAGCAGGGGAGGTACCTGATAGCTGATGGGGTTTGTTGGTCGCCAGAGGCTTGACAAACACGCGGTTGCCTCTCTCTCCTCCTCTCCATGTGGCTGAGGTGGGGAATGGTACAAAATTCATGCTTATACGTTCGAAAATATAATACTAATCCAGTACTTAAACAACTGATGCCATTGCTTCACACGTGTTCATTGATTTTGGTTAAAGCATTTCATGAAATGTTTATATAACACTCAATATACACATAGCAACCATAATCACATTTCCCCTTTTTGTAATCCGAAAACCTATCTGGGCTATAGGGAAAAAAAAAAATATCCCTTATACGCTTTGCCTCTTCAATTAGAAATTCATCCTCCAATCTATCCTCCCAATCTCTCAACTCCCCCTCCTTTCAGCATTTGCTCCCATTCCCTAAGTCTTCCTTCTCGAACCTCTAAGGCTTCCTCCTGCTTCTTCAATCTCTCTTTTGCAGCCAATATGTATCTTCGGTCACTATTGGCCCAATTCTTCTTTCCCTTTGACTAAGGGAACGTGTTCTTATCCTTTCTTTCTTCCTCTCCTCTATTGTAGTTGGAGCCATCTGCAATACAAACAACCAAGATTAGTAAAAACAATGGAAATAAAATGAAATGAAAACTTCCAACTCAAAAAAAGAGATAAAAATGAGGTGAGCAAATAATAAGCATCTGACATATACAACGAAGTGTTGAAAACAAAAGAAACAGAAAGACAAGAAGCTATAGAGCATCCGGTTTACAATAAAGCCCAGCCAATACATAAGGAAAGGCAGGGAACACAGCAAAGGAAGTAAGATAGCAGTAGAACACCCACAACTACGATGGTAATACGCAGAATAGTCTCCCCAAATCAGCAACAGCCAACACTCAGCAAGAGGGTAATCAGATTGCTTCTATGTATTGATTACCCTCTTGCTGAGTGTTGGCTGTTACTGATTTGGAGAGACTATTCTGCGTATTACCATCGTAGTTGTGGGTGTTCTACTGCTATCTTACTTCCTTTGCTGCGTTCCCTGCCTTTCCTTATGTATTGGCTGGGCTTTATTGTAAACTGGATGCTCTATAGCTTCTTGTCTTTCTGTTTCTTTTGTTTCCAACACTTCGTTGTATATATCAGATGCTTATTATTTGCTCACCTCATTTCTCTCTCTTTTTTTGCGTTGGAGATTTTCATTTTATTTTATTTCCATTGTTTTTACTAATCTTGGTTGTTTGTATTGCAGATGGCTCCAACTACAATAGAGGAGATGAAGAAAGGAAGGATAAGAACAAGTTCCCTTAGTCAAAGGGAAAGAAGAATTGGGCCAATAGTGGCCGAAGATACATATTGGCTGCAAAAGAGAGATTGAAGAAGCAGGAGGAAGTCTTAGAGGCTCGAGAAGGAAGACTTAGGGAATGGGAGCAAATGCTGAAAGGAGGGGGAGTTGAGAGATTGGGAGGGGGAGTTGGGAGGATGAATTTCTAATTGAAGAGGCAAAGCGTATGAGGGATTTTTTTTTTTTCCCCTGTAGTCCGGATAGATTTTCGGATTACAGAAAGGGGAAATGTGATTATGGTTGCTATGTGTATATTGAGTGTTATATAGACATTTCATGAAATGCTTTAACCAAAATCAATGAACACGTGTGAAGCAAAGCAATGGCATAGGTTGTTATAGGTTGTTTAAGTACTGGATTAGTATTATGTGAACGTATAAGCATGAATTTTGTGAATAAATCAACAAAAGAGGCCAGTGCTTATGATAATGAAGACCTTTGAAAACATTATTATAAATGTCTCACGTGGAATGTAACGTCAACTTGAGGCAAAGAAGCCAGCACAATTCATGGAATGGTGGAATGGGAATTCACTGTCAACAGTTCCACCCCCAAACGCCGGATTTGCACTTCTTCAACTCAACACGGATGGCAGTCGACATTTCAAACAGATATGCCTCAACGGGAGGCCTTGTCCGTGATAGCTTGGGCCACTGGTGCAGTGGGTTTCACCGCAACATGTCGGCCACCTCTAGTACTATGGCAGAGCTTTGGGCTATTAGAGACTGGCTTAATTACGCACTGATGGAAAATTTCAAAAATCTGGAAGTAGAAACAGACTCCCAAGTTGCCACCTAACTTCTCTCGGCAGTGAACATTGATAATCACCCGCTCAGTAACATCATCTTTGATTGCAGGTCCCTCATACGGCGGTTTGACAACATCAACATCAAGCACATTTTCCGGGAAGCCAATAGGTGTGCAGATGCACTTGCGGCTGATAAGCCAATATCAGTTGGAAACTTGTATTTTTACATTAGTGTTCCGATTTGTATCTCTAATCTGCTTCATGCAGACTATTTGGGGATCTCTTATCCCAGACATATGCTTATGTAATTTCCGTCTCTTTTATTGAAGTACTTTTTAACCAAAAAAAAAGAAGCCAGCACAAATACACAAATGAAAGATAAGGGGCATACCCAGTAAAATGAAACCCGATGATAATTTCTTTTCTTTTTTTATCCGAAACCCGATGATAATTGATCACCTCAATTCTTCTTCTTTCTTTTTTTTAATAACTTAGAGTTTGTCCAAGCCACCTTCCGCACATTTCGACTAACTACTGAGGGACTAATCCGACCTTCTATTAGCTAGCCGCATAAGAGATACAACACGTCAACAAATTTCTAATCCCAGGCCTTCACAAATTAGACGAAGCTCATTTCAAAGTGTGTAATATGGGTAAAAAGAAAAAAAAACGACCAAAGCTACCACCCAATCAATGCCGAGTGCAGATTCATAGAAAAACTTAAAGCAATATCATAATGGAATGTGATTTTGGCACTTCACTTTTTGTTTTATAATCTCACATGATCAAGACACAAAGTGGAGTGTCAATGGCAAAAATTGGAGTGCCAAAATCAATTTCCTATAAGAATAGCAAAATGTATTTTTGCAATGCACAAAAGTTTCTGGGAAAAATGCAGAGTGGCTATGAAAATATCCACTGGTTCAGCCGACCCATCCAACTCCAGGGTTCACCTAATAGTGAAGGCGTAAGACTTAGGGCTTGCTCTTTACTCTCCTAAAGTCTCGGGTTCAACTCCACTTACTAGTAACTCTTGATGTCACCTCATCCCATCTGTAATCATGTGGAATGATTATGGAAAGAGCTATTGGGATTAATCTGAGAAAGGGCCAGATGACTCAGAACATCATTCACGAGTTCAACACCAAATAACTTTCAATAATCTTGCATATTGTTGCTTGGTAATTCAACCTGTATAATACCAGATCAACAATCACAAATTTCACTTTCAATAATCTTGCATATTGTTGCTCACAGCAGCATGCAGCAGCGTGCTTTCTCATTGTTCAAAAGTGTTTTGGATGATTCAGATTTTAAAACAAACTCTTCCACTTCCCTGGAAGTGTTTGTTTTAAAGTCCGGACGATTGATTGTTGAGACGGACGGTGAGATGCGTGTAGCTGTGCAAAGCTGGTCTTGAGCTAAAGCTTGTATTTCGGCCGCTTTAGTCCTCCAAAATTTCCTCAGTGGAAGAGTTTGTTTAAAATCCGGACCATTAATTGTTGAGACGAACGGTGAGATGCGCGTTGCTGTGCAGAGTTGGCCCTGAGCTAAAGCTTATATTTCGGCCGCTTTAGTCCTCCAAAATTTCCTCCTACTTTTTTACCCTTTCCAATAGTCCAATAGAAAGACCTCATTTTTTATTTTCGCTTTAGGCTCCCAAAAAATCAAGGTCGGCTCTGCTGCTGTGAACAGCTCGCAGCAGCCCCCATGTCCTCAATGTTGGAGTATTTTGCCACAAAGTCTGATACTTAATGGCAATTGAATCTGCTGCTGTTTTACGAGTCACAGGCAACTCTCTTATCAGGATTGGCCTCTGAAACACAAAATATAATTTTTCCTTTCGTTGCTTTTAAAGATAAAGTGTTAGTCAAACACGTTTTTTATTCTGGACCGTCCAGATTCTCCAGAACACTGACGGGTGTTGCTGTAAATAATTTGTTCACGGTTGAGCCGTGAATAAGTTTTTCTCTTTTTTAATAGGGACATTGAAGAAATAATTCAAAAAAAAAAAAAAGGGTGTATGAAATCCTTAAACCTCGGCTATGATCCAAGTCTCAAGAGGGCCAAATCTGCTATGATTACGAAGTTTTAGGGGCGTTTGACTTCAGCTCCGGCAAGGCGGCAAATAAGTGGCCAGGTCTGAGGCAGGGGCTCCGACGACATTTCCAATGCTAAAATGTCAAAACTTGTTGATTAGTGCGAACAAGATGGTAAAATGGTACTATAAGTTATCGTCCAAAAATCTTAGTGGAAACACCCGCAATTTCTTTTTTTTTTTGGAACAGGGCTGGAGTACTAACTGGATGAAGAAGAGAACAATGAGATTTGGGGCCTCCTTTGAAAAATTCGATTGGCGTTGTGCCGAGGCGCGGCACCATGTTGGGCCTCCATCTTGGCCGTCCGTTCGGCAATCCAAAGCTCCAAATTTTATCTCGACAATGAATGACTCTCGAATGCTACACGGTGAAGATGAGATTTTGTCCGTTAAATTGTCGAACGGACGACCCGAATGTGCACCCCTCGCACAACACCGGGCCTTATAAAATTATCCATTGAGAACTGATTTTCTTCTTCTTTTGAACTGCCACTAAATCAGTACTTGTTTCGTTCAGCGTCGCTTCGTGAAGTGCGAGGTTACTGGGTTTTAATATATGGACCCAAAAACATACAAAATCTAACCCAGCTAGCCCTTTACTCCCTGGGCCAACCCAATTCATTCTTCTTCCATCGAAAAACCTACGGAAAACCGATCGGGCGTACTGACAGCCACACGGGGCCATTCCTAGTCTTCGCCATTTTTGTTTCTCTTGAAGTAGATTTTAACTCCATGCATGTGGAAAAAAATACAATAACCAAGCCAAAAGTCCTCAAACCAGTACTACTCTTTATATATATATTTTTAAACTCAAATGCTAAATTGAGCTGAATTTTACAGCTAGTGAATTATTCAAATACTGTACAATGCTTTATGGAGTACTCTTTATGTAATCATATTAGCTCGATGACAGGGACGGAGTCAGGATTTTCGCGTAGCGGGGGTGAATATACACAATCAAAAAGATTAAACAAAAGAGACAAAATAATGTGAATTTTTGCTAAACTCAAAAAAAAAATACAAAATAACACCAATACATATAAACCTAAATACATTTCTCATATCTACACCCTTCATACTCATAGAACAACTTCTTGTCGAATCCAAAAAGATATACCACTATCACCCACAGTTATTTTAGAACCGCAAATACATACGCAAACACTTTGCACACTCACTCGCATCTCCATGCGGGTCCCAATGTAAGTGTGTTTGTGTAAGTGTTTGTAGTTGTATAGTAATTGAACTCTCCCGCCCACGACAAGGTGATATCAAGTGCATATTATGTTTTAATTAAAACCATTTCAAGAGTGATATATATAGGTCAAATTTCAGCTATTTCTACCTTTATTTCTACGGAGCATCTGGTCAGTAAAATTTTTTTTTACTCCACCAATTGTAGTACCAGTATATTCGTTTATTTGTCCATATATCTTGTTCTGGAATTATTTCCTATTTTGCTTAGTTTTTTTTAAATAAAGTAGCAGTGAATATTCCTACTTAAAACGTGCTGAATATATTTTGTATATCAACATCTCATTAGGAATACATGAAAATGGACAAGTAGAACTTATGAATTTTGTTTTTTTTGGTAATGCAGGATGTTTCGGGCCAACTTGCACGCACCTCGGACTAATCCCTACAGCTCCTCCCACAACCATTTCACATGCTTACGCGTGGGAGTGAGGTGGCCCCAAGAGTTATTGACAAGGAAAATTGAACCTAAGATCTTAAGATAAAACAAATTAACACCTAAGTCTCAGGTCAAAATCAATAGCTTGGCTTACTCCTTGGGGTTGAACTTACGGTGTTACTAAACATACTGTACATACACTTTAATTGAGTAAGCTAATCCTTGAGAATAAAGGATGATAACTCCAAATCTGCCCATGAATCCCAATCAAATCCATTTCTTTAGTAAAGATAAAGAATACTTTTAGAGTAGTCCCGCTTACCAATACCGTGTTTTTTTTAAATAACGAGATATCTTGGCCAACTAGCGCACACCTCGACTAATTTCGTAGCGTTAAATTTGACGATTGGACAAACCCCCCAGTTGCCCTAAGATTTTGAATGTCTAACCTCCGTGGGGTTCGAACATGGAGGTCACGCACTTATTTGCTTTCTCATGCCCGTTGGACCCTTATACCGATCGATTCCTAACTGAAGTAATAACTATTTTCAATTCTTTGTAAAAACTCTTCAAATCTCAGTGGCTTAATTAACTACCTACTATATGAACTTTATATTGTTACCCACATGATTAAATTCGCTGAATATAGTATTACATATTTTTGTTTAATTATTGCGCAACCATTAATCTAATCCAAACCGTGATAATCATGCTTGACTTGTTAATTACACGGTTGTGCAATCGCATTTGTTTCTACTAGCTAGCGATGGGGTACAAAGGACCTGCATGCTACATATACCAACTAGAAAGTTGAGATCAAGTTGAGTTCTTTTGTGCCAATGACTAAGCTAATAAAAAAAAAAATGTTCGAGCGAGCTTACGTAAAACAGGTTATAAAATGGGTATAATGTCGTCGGGTTATTATTGTTGCTTCACGAGTCCTTCCAACAACAGTAACACCTATTGTTGATTAATTACATATTAGGTGTAACGTTGTATATATATATTATTGTTGCTTCACGAGTCATTTCAACCACAATGACACATATTGTATTCTTCTTGTGAAAAACACAACAAATACAAAAGATGGTGGCAATTTTATTTTTGCCTGGTTCATGAATAATTAGCCTACTTTTTAAAACTAATTAACAACTACTTAATACATGAATATTAACTATTCCTGTTCTTGAAGTATATAATTGGAAAAGTGGCAAATGCTAGCTAAAATCCTGGCAGCTCTTGCATTTCCCCTGCTGTTGAAAACAGGTTGAACCAGTAGTCCATACCATCATGCATAATGTTTGAATTGTACCCACAGATATTTTCCACACCATGATCAAGTTGGGAGAATTGAAGGTCACCGGAAATATCTACGTCCGCCCAGAAATTCTCATCCATCTCATGGAAACTGTTGAGGAATGAATCATTGCCCACGCATGTGGTGGCCGTGGTGGTGGTGGTGGTGGTGGCGGAGGAGGAGGAGGTGTCACTGGCCGAGTGTTGTGGGCTTTCCAGCCTTGTCAGTGCTTGACCTAGATCTTGATCATTCATGGGCTGTGATTCTTGATCAAGTTTGGTTTCCAGCTGGTTTTCTTTGATCATCAGTTTCTTTTTCAAGTGGGTATGCCACACGTTTTTTATCTCGTTGTCAGTTCGCCCGGGTAATCTAGCTGCAATTGCTGACCATCTGCATTTTGGAAAAGAGTATCCAAAGATCATCAGTTGCTAAATTATGGTGGTTTATCTTGTTATATATATAATCCACGACAGAGGAAGAGAGTGACAGAGAGGCCATGGATATTGCAGTGCATATATACTTAAGCACTTGATATGTAACAAACGTATCACAGACTAGAGCTTAGATGTTAAATTAAGTTCGACTGTTGTTTGACTCGTTAAAAGTTTGTTTCCAATCCTTCCACACCACAAGCAAGTCAAGTTCGAGTATATTTTTCCGATGCACCCCTATAAATCAGACGCAGATGAAGGCCGAATCAAGATCTCATTCCAGTTATAAGCGAATAAGCATCGGAGGGCCGAGCAATAAATTTGAGGGAGGGGGGTAACCAGACTTGGGGAACACTAGTCTCACTTCCTGCATAGCCATGCCTTCAACAAAGCAGGATGATTTTGAGCTGTGAAGGCTTATGCATGTGTACATATATATATATATATATATATATATATATATATATATATATATATATATATATATATATATATATATATATATATAGTGTGAAGCATTTCAAAACTTCTGATAACAGGAAGCTAAAGTCCTTAATAGCTTTTGAGTTCTGTAAGGAAGTCCTGCTTTTCACAGTTAGTTGTAGTTCTGCATCCCGCCATTCCTGACATGAGGAAGGAATGGGAATAAGGGATGACCCTCTTTAAGTTTTCAAGCTGGCCAGAATTGAACTACTGATCAATATCAAGATTGAATCTTGATAAGCTTATTATACGATATAACAAAATTTGCAATACTCGAGCTCGTTTCATTATCTGCAACTTCAATTTCATTTGAGAAATCTGGTCGAATGATAAAATCAAAGAACTTTATTCTCATCAAGTTATCGAACCAAATTTAAACAAACCCACTACTCGCTCGGCTCACCCTTGTACGTACATCAATACAAAAATCAATCAATGTAACACACCTATTTCCCAACATCTCATGCAACTTAATGATGGTCTCCTCCTCTTCTTTGCTGAAGTTTCCACGCTTAATATCCGGTCGCAGGTAATTCGTCCACCTGAGCCTACAACTCTTTCCGCACCTCAATAAACCTGAGAAATTAAACAATTAAACAAAAATCATGTATGGCTTGAAATGCATTTCCAACAAGCAGGGAATTAAGCAAAGATAATGATCTAGTACTAATTTGTAATTAAGAGGGAAAACCCAGATGGGAATTGGGAAATATATATATATATATATATATACCTGCTTGTTTAGGAAGTGCCCTCCAATTGCCATGACCATGAGCACTAATGTAATTGATTAAAATCCCATCTTCCTGAGGTGTCCATGGGCCTCTCTTTAACCCCATCTTCTCACAGCATGGAGCTCTCACCATCTTTTGATTTGAATTGAATTGAATTGAATTATCTCAAAGAAAGTTGATAAGTAGTGTATAATTATAACCCAGGAAAATAGCTTAATGTCCAGTACTATATAGGAGTATCTCAGTGCTGGAAATGATTTCTGGGGCACGAGTGGGTATTTATCATGATATTCATGGTGGAAAATTCACGAGTGGGTATTTTATCATATTCATGGTGGACAATTCCACCCCAATTGAAGTTCAAAGAACGTGCATGATTTTCAAAAGAGGCATGTATTGCTACCGCCTTCCCGGAAAAACTCTCTCTCTCTCTCTCTCTCTCTCTCTCTCTCTCTCTCTCTCTCTCTCTCTCTCTCTCTCTACTTTTCTGCTGATGTACGTACTTAATAATTGGACTCAATGGTCAAATGAAACGTGGGAATATGCAGAATAAAAAGTAGTACACATGATTTCAGCCAACCAGCCTTGTTGGTTTTTTCAAAAAATGGAGAACATGCATAGTCAATATTCGGTATATTCCAATTTCCGAATTAAAAAATGGTGCTGATTTTACCACTTTCTTTTTTGTTAACGGCACTCCCCTGCAAGTGTATTTTTGGTACAAAAATACACTTGCAGGGGAGTGCCGTTAACAAAAAAGGGAGTGGCAAAATCATTTCTATTAAAAAAATGACAAAAAGATAAAAACTGGTTGCTGTTTCACCAACTGGTCGTCTCCTCAGCCTAAAATTAAAGAATAATAAGACAAGAAACGAAGAAACTAGCTAGATGCCTATGGTTATCTTTTTCACTTATTTAGTTTACTGAATGACTAATGGTTGGGTCCATGTGGGAATTTTGAACGGATATGGGAATTATAATTACCACCCTGTACTCAAAATTCGGTCCCGGTTCTACGCATGGATAAATAACACAACAAATAGGGACAATGCACAATTAACACAGAAAAAGACACAAGTCATGGTGGTTAGTATATCTAACAACTTGGGTTCGTCATCGGCAATCGGCGCGATGGCCGACAAACTAGTTTATCTTCAGCAACAGTCGCCGATTGCCGGCGAACTAGTATATCTTCAGCAACAGTGGAGACGGCAACATAGCGACGAGTATGTAAGTACGCTTGAACCATATTTGACTATTTCTGCAACCACATCCTTGAAAAGGAATGGTATTTTTAATCCTCTTGACTTTTAATATTTTAGTTTATCCTTTTTTGTTATTTGTGTAGGTGTTTGGACCTTTGTGTACTCCTCTTCTATTTTTCTTTATTTGGTGGTTGTTTTGATTTTTGTTTTCCTAAGACTATATATGGCCTCGTAATTTGTATTTGCTTTATACCAATGCAATGACACTTAGGCTCCGTTTGTTTGGGCGTAAAATGTTTTACCTATTTTCCACTGTTTGGTTGTGAAAAAAATGAGAAAAATATTTTCCATTAATTGGATGAAAATGACTTACCCTTAAATCTTACGTAAGTTATTTTCCGAAACGAACCCGTTGCCTTCTACTGCAATTCTCACTGCTCAGTTTCCTCGATCGTCAGTTCTGACTCACGTTCAATTCCAATTTTCTCAGATGTCTCCACCGTTTAAGCCCCCTCTCTATCTCTCTACACTATTTTATCGATTTCTGAAAAATATTTTTCAAGTGCCAACCAAACATCGGGAAACAAAAGTTTGAAGTTTGTTTTCTGAAAAAAATATTTTACATCGAAACAAACGGAGCCTTATTGCATAAGTTGGTCCAACACCTTAAGTTATCATGGAAAAATGCAACGACACTTGTTTTGTAATCAGACAAAAACAACATGGAATGAGCTCTTTGACTGTTACATAACCCAATCCATTTTTGGGAAAATCTATTAGCACAACACTTTGCATAATAACTATATACACAACATGTTTAGGTGGCATTATATAAACTGTTATCATTAGACAACATAAAATGGCATCTCATCTATTGCCCAATGATTATGTGCCACCTAAGCATTGTTGTGAAAAGTCTCGTGCCATAATATGAACATGTAAAAAGCTGATGTCTAGGTTTACAAAACTAAAATCAATGCACACGAGGGAAGCAATCAGACATCTGATGTTGAAGACTTGAAGTTTTGGATTATTAGAGTTTTCGAACTTATATTAAGGAAATTGATTTTCGCGCTCCACTTTTGTATGCAGGCGCTCCATTTTGTGCATGACGCTTCACGTTAAAAGTGGAGCGTCTGCGTACAAATGTAGAGCACCAAAATCAACATCTTATATTAAGCATGAAATTTGTGGATAGGTCAACAAAAGAGGCAATGTTCAAAAAAAATAAATTAGAGGCCAGTCGCTTTTCTATACCTTTTGAAAAGACCCAGTCAAACGTGGAACATCACCTAAAGGCAAAGAAGTCGGCACAAATACACAAATGAAAAATAGGAGTGAACTCACCCATATTCAATAGGGAAATGATTTTGCCACTATCTTTTTTGTTAACGTCACTCTCTTGCAAGTATATTTTTGCACTAAAAATACACTTGCAGGGGAGTGGCGTTAACAAAAAAAGGGAGTGGCAAAATCTGCAGCCTATTCAATATCCAGAATTATCCCAATTTTCACTTTTCAATGTATATTTTTTCAAAAAATCACATCTTTTTCAATGTAGGAGTATTATTTTTCCCAAAAATCACATCATTCCATTGAAATATATGCAGAATTTAACCAGAACGTGTGTCTATCGTCGCTTCAGAAATCTTGAAAAGGCATACATATTTACCATTAACACATTTTCAACCTTTTACCACTCCAATTAATTGTGATGAAAGGCTTTTGGATATTAATTTTTCAAGCTTCAAGCCCCCCAAATTATTTTTTGATTGGCGAAAGTCAATATTGTTAGAATAGTCAGATTAGCACATTGGAAGAGAGTTAAACTCCTGACCTCCTTTCCCCTAACACCTAAGTGCACCCCTTGCGATGTCATTGAGCCAAAGGCCTCTTGACTTCACGCCTTGCAGATGCAAAAACAAATTGTACGTCATTTCAATACCATGCTCTCCCCACATTTTTCTCCCTTTTTGTGGTACAACTTGATACATTGAACGCAATGTAATGCTAAGCAACCCCTATTAGGACCGAGTTATGAGTCTTTTGACTAATTGAACTCAAGCATCATATCCAAAATTTTGACTGCCAAAGGTTTAAAAAAGAAGAAGAAAGAACTTGTTTTTAGTGCCAAGCTTTTGAAGGGATCCCAGAAAGTCTACAAGACTAGAAGTAGAGGACACTTCAGCTGCACTTGAGAAACTTAGAGGATACTTCAGCTGCACTTGAGAAACTTAGAGGATACTTCAGCCCTAGCTACATTTGTCAATGAGCAATCTTGAGGGATTACCACCCTCCCTAGGTTGAAAAGTTTACTGGATAGATAGGATTCACACTCTTACACTTGCATCAAAATTTTGCCACCATTGTTAACTCAAATCATGTTACTGGTTTTGTGACTTCATGCTTACATATATATGATTTACTTATGAGACACCTCATTGTCTGTTTAGCCATTAGGACCAAATTGAGCCATGGGCTGCATGGCTCTTCCCCCGTTACGTTCTGGTTGTCCAGCTAGCTAACATGGAACCCTAGTCCTTTCGTGCTTGGGACCGACTATGTTCAATATAAGACTTCATCAAGGACACCGAGAGAGTAAATAAAAGGACAGGCACTAGCACCATAATGCATGCTATTACGAAGGACTTCGAGATTTTTTCCCTAAATGGTGGCCCATACAAACGAGTAGTGCAATTTTGCTCGCCCTCCTTAAAAGAGGGTGAACATTACCCTCCTTCCTATTAAATGAAATGATGTGGATCCCACCACAAAATGATGTCTTAGCTTACCATGCAATCACTTTGTGGTGGGATCCACACTATTTCAACCAATAGAAATGAGGGTAATGTTCACCCTCTTGAGTGGAAGGTAAACAAAACTCAACCCCCCAAAACATGGTGCGACGACTTTTCTCTCTCTCACTTCAAAGCAAACGGCTCGTCAAAGTGACTTAAAAAAATACAAACGGAGGCACCACATATCAATGAGTTCGAGCCAAGAGCCAGTTTCTCTGGAAATCGGAGACAAAAGCGGTTGTCAGATGCCGGAAATTTTATTTGGAGAACATAATACTAGTGTAGGTTTCATTTTATGACACCGACTCCATGGTCCAACTGACCTGTTCAATTGAAAATCAACAATTACCATACCATGCCGCTGCACACCCTTTCGAGGCAGACTACTGAAATTTCTCAATTTCTAGAAGAGTAATAACTTGTGAATCAGTGATACCTTCTTATCCACTCAAAACATTGAAAAAACAAAGATAACTAAGAATTTGCCTCTAATTTTTCCTCTCCCGGGGTACCTGAGAATATGAAAATCATTACAAGTAATTTATTTGTCCTATTCTTAGATGGGTGGCTCAGTCCAGCGCAGTTTTTCTTGGAACATTGAGACTCGAGAACAACTAAGTTTGTCAATTTCCCAATTTTGAAAGAAAACACCACATGCAAGATCATGCAACGAGCATATATATATTGACCAAGTAATACTCCTATTTGATTAGCCTCCCGAGGAGTCCTGCACAACATTTTACGCAACATACCTATGTGGCAGCATCTCATTGGTACACTGCCATTTACGCAACATGCCTCATATTGCGTAAAATGTTGTGCATGCGGTTGTGTTCATACACTTTCCCATACGGTAAAGGTCAACATCGCAAGAAAAAATTGGAGCAACATGAGAATCCTGAGATAGAATGTATACCAACATCACATGAAGCATCAAAATATCCTTAGCCAAAATACAGGTTTAGGACATTTCTATCACAGTGATTATCATAACGGGGACCTTACACCCGACCAAATATGGTAGTGACAAGCAGCTTATGTATAAAGACTAGAAGAATCAACAAACAGATAATGAGGTAAACCCAAACACAATTCATTCTTCTAGAGAAAATTTGGTTTAAAGAGACAGCAGAAATGAGAAACTTACATCTTCCAGGGTTCTTTACATGGTAAATCTGAGCATTTCCCTCGAGGGAACGGCAAACTCTGTTGGTGGAACTTGTATCACTCATGGAATCATGAACCGTAATCAAATGCAATCCTGGTTTTGACATCCTGACCTCAAACTAGAAAAAATTAGAACAATTCCAGCAATTGACAGAAAAACAGATTATCATCTCCAACTACTTTATCATCCCAAAAATTACTTCTGGAGCAGAAAGTAAGCAAATCAAAGTCAATAGATCAGAACATTTCCTTATCCTTCTATTTATGAGTGTCGACTCCTTTTGCACACAATACAGTTAACAAAAACGTGAGTTCTCGCCAAAATCCAAAAGTTGAACTTAGTCAAAGACTCAAAGGCTGAACTTCTAGCAAACTCGGACTAAAACAATTCTGCAATAAATCCCAAGTGCAGCTTTTTAGGACCATATATATCAGATGAAAGAAAAGAAGAAACCCAAACAAAGGTAAGAAGTCGAATAGAGTAAAACAAAGAGATAATAGGTTATCTAAAACACAAGTAATCTTCTCACATTTGTACTGTCTTTTTTCTTGTGTCTGAACTCCAATGTACAAACAAAATACACATAGTGAAGATGAATCTCATACAGGCGTGGCATCCAATGAACCAATGGTTTTCCCAGATAGGGAACTTATCCCTTTGACGACAAATCATATGAAAGCCCAGGCAGCGAAAGTACAAACTGAATTTGCGTTAGGAGCTAATACTGTCATTTTTTCTTGAACAATTAATACCTTCCTCTTCAGATGTAATAATACTCAAAGAAAGCAAAATGCTCGTAAACCATCATCATACTCCATTGTTTCAAGTTTCAAGTTACAATATCACTGCATCCTGAGAGAAACAAAAAAGAACCTGAACCTGTGTGAAACTACCATGCAAAACGGCTTCCAGTACCATCAAGAAACCGATCAGTATGCCACCCTTTTGACTGCAGTTCCGACAGAAATGAAGAGAACACACCGTTCATCCTCTCGTAAGCCTGTTGTAGGACATTAGCCCTTGAACCGTGAATAGACTTCTCCATGTTTGCAGCATATGCAGCAACTAGCCAGCCCCTTAATGCATCTTCAGCTGTAGCATTATGCTCCAATACCATATCGGTCCATCTAATTCCGCGATTTATAATAAATTTCTCGTCGGGGAATATTTCTTTGAGTTCACGAAGTTTTGAAGGCTTAACAATCATGTGTAGGGCCTTTCCCACTTTAACATTACCAGCATCCTCTATCAGTCGCCCTGGAAATAGGAGATCTTCCCGGTATCTTAGATCAGCAGGGCTTGAAATTTTCCCGGTCTGGTTAAATTCCAGTTGAAGAATAAATTACATTCATAGACAAATATGCACGGACTATTAAGCTTTGCATTTCAAATACAAACCTTAAGATAATCAGCCACAACCATTGCAGTTCTCTGAGGATTCAAAGTGTTGACCGGAGCAGCTCTCATTTCTTCAACTACACAATATACATGTACGACAGATAGAAGAGGTCCAACAACCAACTGCAAGATACAAACCATGATAAAGATCACGGAACACATTTCTCAAATGGCCTGATCCACTACACGTACCAAACAAAAAAAGAAGTTAAACATCATTCGGGAACTTTAATGATAAAGTGGGAAAACATATGCAGTAATGCAGCTAAAATATTGCTGAGAATCTGTAGCTGCATGAGACATGAATCAGTCTCCAATTATACTCAGTGTCTCAACTACAGGAAGCTTCATGTTCCAAAAAAAACGGACACCAATAACCGTAAAACTTGGTATAATGCTCATTTGGATATCACCATCTTCTAAATATGTAAAACCTCAGAAGTGATAGCCTGCAACTTTACTACCTTTCGAGGAAAATGCATTACAACTAGTCAAAAACCAGATACCGTGCATAAGTTAAGGATAAATGTGATGTACCTTCGCTTGCGTTGATGAACAAATTGTAGAGGCTAACTGGATACCTGCTCCTATTCCAAGGACGTTAAAAAGAGTTGAGATGGCCTCGCCTTTTGCAAATAGGTCACTAAGATTTCCTTCTTTGGCAAAAGAAGAATATATGGGCAACCTTGTCGCTCTGGCTGCAACAACTGCCATTCCCTGTTGAACCATATCATAGACAAATCTGAAGTTAAAAAAAACCGTGATAAGAAATAATGTTCCACTGAGCAAGGCATTTCACGAAACAGTATAAAAGCACCTCATTTTTTAATCATTATCATTTAGATACAGTATAAAAGCACCTGATTTTTTAATCATTATCATTTAGATGAAAATTCTGTTTAGCCACCTAATTGAGTATTCGTCTTGACAATGAGCAAATGAAATTTTATCGTAGGAGACTGGGCGTTGTCTCTCCTACCTTTGCAAAATTTCCAAGGCCTGCCATTTCAAGAAATAGGTGTGGGCACAAGGGTGAAAGAACTTCCAAACCAGTTCCTAAGTCATAGAGCACGTCAGCTGCAACATGGAAAGCTCACTCTATTAGAAGATATTGCAAAACTTATAGATAGAAGCAAGCTAAGCTGTAAAACAAACTATGCATCTTGAATGAATAGTTGAAACAATAATTCAACTAAAGAACCATCAGAAATACAGAAAGGAAAGATCTCGGCTTTGTTTGGTTACCCGTTTAGTTTTAGTTTTAGTTTTGTTTTCAATCATTACTCTATTTTTTTTTTCAATCATTACCCTATTTTTTCAATTATTACTTTCTCATCTCTCTCTATCTCTCTCCAATCATTACCCCTATCTTCAATCATTACTCTATTTCTCTCTCCACCCACTACCAAAACTAAACTAAACTAAATTATCAACCAAACACAACGCTCATGTTTTCAGGCAAGCTACAAACCCAGAATTCTCCAACGTTTGGGCTCTGAATCCATTCTTGCACCCAAACTGCTACATATGAGCTTTCCTACATGCTGCATACCATCCTTTAAAACCTGCTTGGCATGAGCACAACCAATAAATGCATCGACAAAAGGCTTTCAAGCATTGACATGTGTAGACTCATCCAACAAAATTGATATCTTACCCAACTTACTACAGTCGCCTGTGCAGGAGTAGGCCGCAAGCCTGCAGCAAATAGCAGAGACTGCAAAAGAGTAAGACTATTGAAAAATACTCCACAATTGGGGGAGACATTTCAATTCAATAGCAAAGGATTAATCTAACCCAAAATGTTTCCAGAAGACAGATTGAATGGTAACACCAAGACCGTGACAAGTAGGCGCACAAACGCACCCAGGGTGTCACACACACAACAGACACACACAATACCAGGAACAAAGCTAGCCGTGAGCCGAATATTATGTATCTTCTATAATATAGAAACATCACGCTAGAAGCTCCTATTGCTGAATATGTATTCCAAGCTATGTAGCACGGACACGGACACGGGACACGAACACCCCGACACGTAAATTTTCAGAAAATGGGGGACACGACACGTTTGGGGACACGTCTATATATATGTATTTATACATGTATATATATATATCAAGAATACAAAAAATTCAAATAAGATAAAAGTTAATAATATTATATCCAGATAGCCTTGTTTTCACCTTTGCAGTACATTGTTTTCCAAGTCATTACATCTATTATCTATACCTTGCAACAAAAAGTGTCCCAAAAGTGACTGTCAAAAGTGTCTGGAAAGTGTCCCAAAAGTGTCCAAAAGTGTCTGGAAGGTGTCGGACTCCAAATATTGCCCAAAATAACAGGACACTTTTGGAGAAGTGTCCGACACGTGTTGGCCAAGTGTCCGGTGAGTGTCGGTGTCCGACACGTGTCCGACACCGGTACGTCACCCCTAGTGGAGTGTCGGTGCTACATAGATTCCAAGTATCAGAAGAAAACCTGAGTTGATAGAACAGATAATGCTGCACTGGTAAAGTGCTGCATTGCCCGGAACTGTGTGTATCTAAGATAACCCTCATTCACACTGCACAAGCAACATACTATCAGCTAAATCCAGTATAAATGTGCTTCAGCAAAGCTAGTAATCCAAAAGAGAATAGATCATCTTTAGCTCACCTATAAGGGTAACCTGAAGGAAAAAACTTATTCTGAAAGGATTCAACCATCCTATGGATTACTGGTCTCGAATCATCAACCACTATCATCTGTAAAGAATTTAAAGCTCCAGAACAATCAGTTCAATGACTTGTAACTTAAAGAGCAAACAAACAGGTACCGTAAACAATATTACTATCTTCTGTTCGCATCAAATACTTAAACAAAGTTTGAGAACAACGTTTCTGGTGAATCAAGGCCCCGCAACGAGAATCTCCTATAACCTTATGCTTATAGTGTTGAGTAATAGAAGGATGCATTCCATAACAGTGGCGCTGGAAAACAAGACTGTTCAAGGTTGAAAACGATGAGACAGTAAGAGAGGGAGAGAGGAAGCAAAGGGGGAGGATGGAAAATAGCAATCTCAACAATTGATTCCATTATCACACCACTAAGAGCAAGTCCACCTGTCGGTGCCAAAATGGCATTACAGAGCCATTATTTAGCTCATTACAGTGTCAAAAAGTCAAAGAAAAAAAAAGCAAGGTTATGGTACCGGTTTGGCGTCATTTCGGCAAAATCTCAAAATCAAATCATTGGATTAAACTCATCTCATTTGTTTATACAAAACCAATGACTTCATAAGGATGCAAGTTTAGAAATTACCAAATTTGGCACCAAGAATAGCACTATCAAAATTTTGCATTGATTTTGGGCCATTTGGCACAAGGGTGGAGAAGGCTTTGCCATCCCATAGCCATTTGTCCTGTTATTGCCATAATTTGGCATATTTTTCCGCAAAATGTAAGTCCATCCATTGCCATTTGTTGATGACAAAAAATAGCAATCCCCACTTTATCCAAGCCATTTTATTTGTAGTATTGAAAAATAAGATGAGTTCAATTCAATAGTTCTGAATTTGAGTTTGTGTCAAAATAGCAACATTGCTATTTTTTTGACTTTTTGACACTGTAGCAAGCCAAAAGTTGACACCAACGGGTGTACTCGTTCTAAGATGCTATAAGCAATGGAAAACATCGTAGGAATGGGTGTTTAAACATAAATATAGGTTTGCGTTTGGACTTCAATTTGAAGTCAAAAAATAAGTCAAAACAACGCCCAAGTAAAGTGCGTGTGATTCTGGGTTCCCTAAATGAATGTGAAGGAATACAGGGGGTTAAGGAAGACTTACAGAGAGTTGAGCAGGTGATTCGAACTGATAGAGGCGAGAGACGGACTCGGAGATTTCGATCCAGGACACAGGGCCTCTTTCGGGCGGCGGCGGCCGTGAATCTTCTCCCTCTTCCTTCTTCTTCATCGTTATCTTGCCCTAGATTAATCCAAGTTCAATCAGAAAAGGCAAAGGCCTCCGTTGACAGAGTCATACGACGGATAAACCTTTTCGGACTTTCAGTGGAGACTTCATGGACAAAACTGTTCTGACCGGACGATAAGTGCGTTTGTGTGTGTGTGTGAGAGAGAGAGAGAGAGGTACCAGCAAATTCATGGAGGGAAGAGATAAAACGAGCAGAGAGCAGTTGCCAACGCCGCGAGAATCGGAAGAGTTCTGTGGAGCAATTTACGAGAAGGCAATTTTGGGCGCCGGAGCAACGAGGCGACGTCGTTCCGCGTCCGCGACTCCTGTTGTCGTGAAACGTGGGCCTTGTGGTCGTTGGAACGACACTGCCTTTGGGCCTTATTTCCATGGGCCTACGGTGGTAAACAAGTCAAACGAGCCAAGAAGGTAGCTGATTAAGGTTGATTTGATAATTTAACAAATTTTAAAAATATGATCTCAAACGAACTTTCATCAAGCCAAACACTAGTCAATCTCAAGTAACTTGAATTTTTTATACACAATAAGCCGAACGAGCCGAATAGGAATAAGCTTGGCTTGCAATCTTAACGAGCTTTAAAAAAATGTTCAAGCTTGACTTGATCATATAACGAACCAATCTTGAACAAACTTTTAACGAACAAACACGAACATAAACTCGAGTAGCTTGGTTAGTTTAGCGGCTTTACCTGGGCCTGCATCTATATGTGACCCGAACGAAATAGTGCGCGTTTGTTAGCCCAAAGTATCTGAAATATTCAGGACTTGTGCTTGGGATCTTGAAAATGCACACCACATACCAAAACCGAGAAGGAAAGTTACACAGGTGCACTTGTTACAGATTTTTACGTGGTTTCATACACAAAGAAAACTACCACAAGGCAAATTTGGTGCACACATGTGATTGATATTTGTATTTTAAGAATTTTATTAGGTGGAGATACCGTCACGTGATATCACTGTTGCACCCAATATCTTATAAGATCATGTGTAAACATATGCATAGCCTTAGTTTCAGAGATTTGCAGCGATAGGAAGAGAAATACATAACGGAGATGACCCAACTATTTGCGGCCGCACTTACCCTGCCACACTCCTCACCCTATCTCTCCTTCGCTTAAAACGCCATTTCCTCACCCTTTGCTTGCACGCATCAGCGAAATCCTTGACATCTACTTTTCGGAATCTCTCCTTTCAGAGACTCCGAAAAGAAGAGGTCTCATATTCTTGCTTCGCAAACGAGAGGATAGTAGAGGACGGCAGGACCTTCTAATTTGTTACAAACGTAAAGTATTCTGAAATAGAAATATGTTAACCACATGTCTTCGGTGTATCGTCGATGTACTTTTCTCTTAATAATTTGAATCAGTTTGGAGCTTTCTGATTCGCCATATTGTTATCCTCGTACATTCTTGAACATTAAAAATCGCCATACGTTTAGAGTCACAGTTGGAAAATATTAGCCTTTTCTTCACATGCAATTTCCAAGTGTTCGTGCGTGGCAAATTGTTTGTTTCTGAAAAGTAACAATTGGCCTAGAAACAGCTAGTAGTGCAGTTCTAGGCTTTATACGGGCGTGCCAGAACTGGATTGCAGTCCGAATTTGTACTAAGGCCTTCATGCCTCAAATCTAACTTCTTTTAGAGCGATTGCATACGATCTAAGGGGTGAGGCCGTATGTGGTCCGTGGTTTGCCTTATCGGGATAAGAACTTAGAATTTCTCAATCGTGTGAAAAATGGAAAGAAAAGAAAACAGGACTGAACGATAAGGATAAAACAAACTTTATTAATCGATCGGTTTAACAAAGTTTTGGTACAAGGAAATAAAAGACAAGTTCTAGGCTGGGCTAGATTGAAAGATAGTAAAGTACTTTGCTGGAAAGTAAATGAAAGATAAATTTGATAACCGCTGGGGTTGTTGGTCGGGGACCCTTTCTAAGGCTTTTAATTCTGGTATTTATAGGCAAAGTTCCAAGCCTTGAGCTTCTTCTTCCTGCCCATATGCATGGCTGCCACGTGCCCCAAGCCTTGCTCCTAACTCCAAACCTTCAGCTGCATTTTTAGGCCTGGCAGCAACTTTTCCAGGCCTGAAATTGCCTCTTTTTGCATAGATACTTGCTAAAAGGAGATTTTTGGGACCTTTTAAGGCTAAAAGCTAAAACTTTTCTGTAAAAGAGAAGACTTTTCAGCCATTTTTTGTCCCTTGTGGGCCCTTGAAGGCTCTAAGTTGTTTCCTTATGTAGGAAGATTCAAGACAAAAGGCATTTTTGGAACTTGTGCCCTCTTTTCTCGTGCAACAAAGGCCAAGCAGGCCTAAATGAGCTGCCTGTGTAGGAAGAACCTTCTAAGCCTTTGACCTGCTTGTGAGTTACTTGTTAGAGATAACCTTCTAGGCTTATGAGCAGCTTTAATTCTTCCTCAATAAGGCAATCAGTTGAAGGCCGAAATTGGTGACTCTTGGCTCTAGGTGGTGGGCCCCTTCCAAACCTTAAACAATCTTCCCATGCTTACTACTCCACCATATTCCCATAGGCCTCACTCCTATTGGCCGGTACATTCTAGAATATGGTAGAACATGGAAGGAATCTGGTTTATTTCATGAGTCAGGCCTTTCAAGAGTTAGGCCTTCACGAGTTCAGGCCTTCACGAGTCAGGCCTTCAACAGTCAGGTCTTCACGAGTTCAAGCCTTCACAAAAGTTTTTTAACTGATTTGGACCTACTACAAGGCCCAAAAAGGAAGCCCAAGCCTGAAAAAGTAAGCTTTTGGGCCAAGAGCCTTCAATAGTCAGGTCTTCACGAGTTCAAGCCTTCACAAAAGTTTTTTAACTGATTTGGACCTACTACAAGGTCCAAAAAGGAAGCCCAAGCTTGAAAAAGTAAGCTTTTGGCCCTTGGCCCAATGGTCCAAACTTTGAAGGGATTCCATCGTAGGCCTTCGCAAAAACTGGGTAAGATCAGGCCTGAAATAGACTCGACCTAGGTTCTTATTAATGAAATTTTGAGCATTAACCCAGCCCGAGCTCCAAAATATCTGGCGAGGCCTACTGCTTTTCCACCCTTGATGGCCTAGTTAATTTAACCCGGCCCAATGATGAGTGGCCCATTGTACACACTCTTCTTAAGGCCCAAAAATAATGGCTTTTTTAACCATTAACTCATGAATAAACCTCATTTTAAAATTTGGCCAAAAATGGGTGTAAACACAAATAAAATGAAACCAAGTTCCAACGTACAACTAATGGTTGTATTTGGATGGCAGGTATCTTATGGAGGAATGAGAATGTGATTCCGAAACTCTAACATTCTTATGTTTGTGAAGAGTAAGAATAAGAATGAGATTACTGATCTCCCAATCCAGAAGGAATCCGATCCCTCCCATGGGAATCTTGAATTCCTGGTTCGATCAATATAAAAAAGAAAACGTTTGACTTTAGGATATTTTCAAAATAGTAAATAATTTCTAGAGAAGATTACTTAATTAATCCAAACGTCGGAATAGAATTACTCGGGGTATCGAATTACTAAGAATTTGATTCCTGGTAATCAAATTTCTATTCCTACAAAAGATTACGGACATCCAAACTAAGCCTATAAGTATTCTCGCACATTGCCAGTACAATTAACAATCACCCATAAATATATACACACACACCAACCATTAACAATCAGGAAATGACCTGTAGAGGCTACAAGTAGTCAGGTACTACTTGTCATATAAACAAAATTTAAAACACACTATATATACTACTACAAGATAAGTAGAAAGATCTAAGAGATGGATAAGGGAATAGAATTTGACAGCAATGTTGTGCTAAGAAATTGGATTTTGAATGAACCAATTGGGGCTTAGTTCAATTGGCCATCTACTCATCCTTGTGCCCTTGCAATTGGGAGGTCCAGGAATCAATGTTGGCAAAAAGTAAAAATTGACTACACATATTTATTTGTTTTTGTTTTTTTTATAACCGGATGCTCGAACCAGTTTACGCACATCTCGACTAATTTTGGGGCCCTGAATTAGTATTCTCCTATTGTTTGTAATAAAAAAAAAGAGAAAAGCAATTGAATTGAATCATCGACCTAAGCAACTGGACGATTTTACAGAATTCAATCATCTCTCGCTCTCTCTCAAATTTGCTTTCCCTTCTCTCTAAATTTTCAAGTCCCCTTGGGTTTTTGCTGGGGTGGGGGCTGTAGTTGTACTCATCTCCACCCCCAATCCACTACCCTCTGGGAATGGCAACGGGGCGGGGTAGGTTTTGGCATACCTTGACTTAAAAATTATTATCCGGTCCTGACCCGATCCCACTCGGGTATTTTTTGGGTACCCCGTTCTCGTCCCAATCGGGGAACGGGTTTACCCGCCCCTCCCCGCTTCGTAAGAAATTAAAAAAATTATTAATCTAAAAGTAAAATAAAAGAAAATAATTAACTATAAATAAAGTGGTAGTTTAGTATAATGGTGAAATATAAAGGTAAGATTATAAGTTTTTTTTAGTATAATGATAATAATATTAGGGTAAAAAAATTAAAATTTTAAGTATAATGATAATTAGATTAGGATAAAAGTATAATTTTATATATAAATATATTTCGGGGCAGGTTCGGGAGAGGGTAATGTCGGGGCGGGGTACTTCCACCACGAACCCGGTCGGATTTTAGGATTTTAACCCCGACCCCGACCATATACCAAAAAATGAGGTGGAAAACCCGCCCCATTCGGGGCGGGTCCGATTGCCATGCCTACTGACCTCCACTCTCAACTCCACTTCCGGACCATCTCTCCACCCTCATAATCGCTGACCACGACGGTGTTAGATCTGGCGACAACGACATCACCTCCAACCACGTTAGTAAAATTCATTAAAGATGGCAGCAGATCCGGTGAAGAAGAACAACTAAATAAGAATTGTTTTTCATTTCTCCTTTTGCAATTTCTAGCTCTGTCCAATATTCTTCGGTGATCAAATCTTTGAAGTGCTGCTGGATTTTCTGAAATGGAATTTATGATCATCCAACAAAACCCTAGGCAAACTTCGCAGCCTATATTGATCTAAAATATAACCTGAATGAGCTCCATAGAAAATACAAAAAGCACCGAAATATAATGATTAATGAAAGCCATTTTTCTTATATAAAAAAAAAGGGAAAAATGATTAATGAAAGCCATAGAGAATATACATAGTTTAACATGATGGAAAACTTATCAAATTTGTACAAGTGAACAGAAGGGTTGAATTTTCCAATTAAGGAAAACCCATGCGCCCTTTTTAGAACACTTTAAAATCCTTATCCAAAACCAAAAGAGGAGATAAACAACATTTTAAAAGAAACACAAAGGGGGTCAAACACGAGTAATTTATCCGGAGACCGTCACGTAGTGCTCTGAATCATTCAGAACCACATATTTATGCTAGGTCCGTATACTGACGCATGAATCTCACGAGAATATATTGTCGTGGAGTGGTACAGAGTATCAAGTGGAGGTGCTTTTTAACCGCTGAAGTTCTAAGATGAACTCAGTAGCTCCTCTAAATAGTCAACTCCCAAATCCTCCAACTCCACCACACTCTCCACCCTTCTCTCTCTAACTCTGCCCTTTCTACCACCCAATGACTTGTTTCTCAACATGTTCCTCTCCTTCAATGCCAAAACAGGGGAACCCCCATCCCCGCACCCACAGTCCATCTCCCTCAGCGATTCCTCCACCCTCTCCACCGGAAAATTGAGCACCGCCGTGGACCCCCTGGTCGAAAACGCCGCTTGGTCGTACGCCATGGCGGCCGCCTCGGCCGAATCAAACGTGCCGAGCCAGACCCGGGTTCCCTTTCTCGTCGTATCCCGTATCTCCGCCGCGAACTTCCCCCACGGCCGCTTCCGGACTCCTCTGTAGGACTTGATCAGTTCCTTCTTGGTCGTATCTAGTATTTTGGGAATGGAGCTGACTTCTTCCTCTTTACTAGCTTGGCAAACAGAGGTGCTATTGGATTCCAATGAGCCCATCGACGTGCCTTCGGCTAGGACTCCCAAGAGTAGCATTTGCTGGGAGTCGTCGACGTCGAATGGAAGGGAATTTTGGTGGTGGAGAAGAAGAAGAAGATTGTCCCACGAGGAAGAAGATTCCATATGCGAATTCAAGTGTCTTGGAATTGAATTCCTGCTGATCTACGAATTCTGTTTCTCTTCAGTACTACTACGTGGCCAGAGTGTTTTAAGAACTTGGGTTGGTAATGCTTTTCAGCACCTAACCCTTTTATATAGTGTGGTGAGTGAGGGTTAAAGAAAGAGAGGAACTAATGTACCCTCCAGCACATACGCACTAGTGAGAGCAGGAACGCGAAATCTTTTTTGAGTGCAAATAGGGTACGGCTGATGAGATACCCATGTAGCACATCCGAGCCGTCCAAACATGCAACCAACGGCTCGGATTGAAAGGGCGGTGAACTGATTTTGAAAAAAAAAAGGAAAAGAGTGTTTCAATCCGAACCGTCAGTTGCATTGTTTAGACGGCTCGAATGTGCTGCACGAGTACCACGCGGTACACGATTTGCAACCAAAAATTTCTCGCAAGAACGCAGATGCAAACGTGAAAGTGTCTTCTTTAAACACACACACAACTAAAATTTAAGAGCGCAAGAAAATTAAGAATGGAATGGAATGGAAGAATGTAAAATGAAAGCGAAAGCGAATGGATTTGCCGAAAGAATTAAGAAAATCAACCCAAGGGATTGGCTTGGTGGTCAGGCCAAAGACTTGGGAGCTTGTTCTGTCCTAAGATTTTACGTTCGAAATCTCTCAGGTGTTATCAACTCTTCTAAGGACAATCCATACGTAGCATAACTGGATTTTTCACAAATGGACTGGACGGAACAGTCCAAATCTAAACCATACACCAAATCATTAATTGTAGTAATTGACACTATATTGTCCAGTTCTTTTTGAACGGCAGAATTTTTATTTATTTATTAATCTTTGAAATGAAAACAAAGACTAAATGGAGCAAAAAGAAAGGCGTATCATCCTGTTCAAAACTTGGACGGATGAGAATTCGAACCGTTGAGAAAGTCCCAGCCCATGTCGGAAAAAGGTCGTCAGTAGTAGACTAGTAGCTTGTAAATGCCAATGTGGGGACCAAAATTACACTAAACCCCCTTCATTTTTTACTAAAAATAAGCCATAAAATTATCGGGGCCACTTGCCTCATATGGATAGCAACTTGAAAGTTAGACTTCAACCACAAACTTAAATTATTCAAATCTAACCCATTTAGTTTATTTTAGTTTGATTCATCTTTTCTTAAAAGATCCTATTTGGATCTATAATAAGTGAAGCCATTTAGGGGGTGTTCCGGTTTCTAGAAAAAGGAACTTTTAGAAAAAGAAGGTAATTTCAAGCTCAAAAATCATGTATTTACGCAAATAATTTTCCTACCAATATGGATCTTGTTTGATAGATCTCATTAAGATATTTTAAACAGTGCAAAAAAAAATTAAAATATATTTTCATTTTCATTTTCATTATATTTGAGCTTGAAATTACCTTCTTTTTGAAAAAAAATGTTTAAAAAGAAAGCAGAACGGGACCTTACTTCTTTTGCATTGTGTTGTAGAGAGAAAAACGAAGTAGTGCATTGGCTTCTCACAAATGAATGGTAAGATTGAACCCCAGAATTAACCGAGATACGCATAAGCTGGCTTAAACATCTAAATTATTAGGAAATAGAATTAATGATATATCATAAAAACAAATACAATAATTACTTTCAAAGAGGACACAACGTCGACTTTCGTGAAGTCTAGTCATTTCAGATCTTATGGTACTGAAAATTTATGATATTTATCTGATTGTTAAATTCAAAATCCTGAAATTTTAGTCGATATTAACGCAAATCGTCAACAGATATGGTTATAAGCCAAAAGAAAAAAGGGGGGCAATGATTAAATTGAATAAAGTGAGGTTGATAAAAGAAGTTAAAGAAAGTGAAAGGTAGAGAGATCTTTTGCTGCAAGAGGGTATTATTATAATGCTAAACCTATTGGAGTGTAACACCTTTCTTTCTGACAGTTTAATGTTTCTCGCACAGGGCACGTGATCCGAATGACGCACGGCGGCGAGGTACGTCCAAAATAAAAAATGGGCTGCTGACGTCATAATTTGGGAAAATTAATTCAGTGCTCCTTTGGGGCTAATGGGTAATGAACTTCCTTAAGAGCCATGCTACACACAGACAGTCTGTGCACAGATTTCGTTGTGGGGCCCACCACGGGTCCCACACAAATAATCCAAGCCGTTCATTAAATGTAAAATAATATTTTGAGAGTCCCTGCAAAAAATTAACTCAATTCGATGCCTATAGATACTCGATTCAATCGTCTAACTTTTTATTATTCTAAAATCTGAATGAAAAGTTAGACAATTGAATCGAGCATTTATAAGTATCGGATTGAACTGATTTTTTGCTGGAACCCTTAAAAAAATGTTTTACATTTAATGAACGGCTTGGATCATTTGTGTAGGACCCATGGTGGCCCCACATTGAAATCTGTGCACAGATTATTTGTGTGTGTAGACTTTCTGCTTCCTTAATTGGGCTCCTTTTCCATTGTGTCACGTATTAGTAGATCAACAATACTACTCACACAATAATTCAAACACAACAACTCACATACATGTGAGGCCCACACATAGTAGTAAAAAATGGTTTGGCCGTTTATTTGCCCAATTTAGCCATGAAAATGGCTTCGGCTAAATTGTGGCTTTATCACCAAGAGTTGTGATATATAAGGCTCTTGGAAGCAGTCCAATAGAACAACCCTATCTCTCTCAATCCTATCTCTCTCTTCCTCTCGTTCAACCCTAGCCACCACAACTCCTCGTTCTTCTCCCTTTCCCTCCCCCCCCCCATGGGTTCCATACCCGTGTGCGGCAGCGGGAGGGGGAGGCCATGGTACTATCGACTCCCTTTCTTTTTTTTCTCTTCCGTCTCTTCAGATCTACGACTTGTTGTCTGATCTGTGAAAGTTTTGTCATGAACGAGAGTTATTAGATTCGTCTTTGCAGTGGCGGCTCCAGAAATTCTGGGTAGGGTGTTCAGAAAATTACCTTAACTTTATTAGTTGATCTATAACCAACAATATATGTACAAATTTCATATATCAATATGAATAGTGTGGTAAAAAAAAAAAACATAACCTCTATTCTTAGAAAATTATCTACTAGACTACTACGCAAAATGAAAACTTTTTTTTTTCCCCCAAAGTTCTTGTATTGCATAATGGATAGTGTTTTGAGAATGGAGGGAGTAAGATTTTAATTCTGTCCAAGACAAGTTATCATATTTGTGCAAATGTTAAACCGACATCTTAATCCATTAATATCCCTTTGAAAGAAATTGTGGATAATAGGTTGGGGCCAACCTCTTTAAAAGTATGCTATTTTTAGGATGATATGATGTGATTTTCTATCATAGTCCTAAATTTGAAGGAATATTGTTCAAGTTAACTGGGTTTCGCAACGTAGTGGATTTTTAAAGCTTTGTCCTTAATTTTATAAGCTAACCAAACAGAAAAAAAGTAGTTAATGTCATGAACAAGAAATTACACATTTAAACTATCCACATTTAACAGTGGCAGCTCCAGGAATTCTGGGTAGGGTGTTCAGAAAATTACCTTAATTAACTTTATTAGTTGATCTATAACCAACAATATATGTACAAATTTCATATATCAATATGAATAGTGTGGTAAAAAAAAATGTAACGCCCCGCTTTTTCGGGAGCAAAATAAAATAATTTCTTAAGAAAATTTTGCTAATTAAATATAATTTTCTAAAATAAAGGTCTATTACAATCTCAAAATAAATTTACCGATTCAAAATACATTAACTTCAGAGCTGACTCTAGGCTTGATACGAATCCCAAGCATACTCGATCTCTATTCCTGATATTCTTCTTGTGTCGAACTGCACCATCTTTGAATCCTCTCCATTGAATCCTGCGCCCTCTGGCAAATTGATCGCCGAAGCAATCGATTTACCAGGATACAGACGTATCCGTGAGTGATAAATCACCCAGTAGAATAATCCAACCCAACCACCCCTCTTACTTTACAGCTAGCAATCAAGCAGGATAAACATGGTACGAAGAAATATAACAGAGGTATTTCATATCAATCAGTTTATTACTATTCATTAACCTGACGTGTGATCTAAGATCTCACCGCGAGATCTTTCCTCCCTCAACCACTAGCCATGCTCGGTCCCATGGGATCACTTTATTTTGCTGTCGCGGATTGCACCTAAGTTATGTACCCAGTGTGTATCCCTCTCAATACAGCAAAAGAATGCCTGAATCACAACTAGGGTTCGCCTATCTTATAAACCACATCACAACCATTCCACAATCATCACTGGACACCCGCCAGTCTATCAATTCATCACTGGACACCCGCCAGTTTCAATCTCATCACAATCTCATCACAACTCAAAATCACGCCTGCAGGCAATCTAAAACAAAAACTTTTCCAATTCATCCATTACTTATCATCGTCTAGGTGATTTCTATTTCGTATACCACCCCATGTCTCTAGGATCCAATCTAACATATCAATCAGTAGTTGGAAATAATAATTAAGCAAAGAGAATAATAATTGAAATAAACAATATGCATTGAATCACATAACCTTTTATGAATGGGCCGGTGCCCTTAGTTATGACACAAGAAGTTAAAATAATACCGATTGACTTTATTTAATAATCATGATTATTATTTACCTATAAGACATTAGCTAAAACAATTCAATCATAAAACCTTTTTTTTTTATACCAACTATAGGGCCGAACATCACAATTATTCACCTCCGGTTATTGATTGAAATTTGTAATACCTGTATTAATAACATTTAGGGCCAAACTTAATACACCAATTAAACTAAAGGGGCTATAGCGTAATTTTTAACCAATTTCTCAAATCCCAGTTCGTGGGTTTAATGGGAACAGTCGGTATAACAGAGGAAGATGGCCGGTTCCGGCAACGCAACGCCAGGATCGATTATTTTTTTAAATCCGGAACATAAACTCCATACGTAGTCACTCAATATATTTAGGAGAAGGTAGGAGAGGGATTATAATACCTTTAATCCGGACAAAACGATTCGGTGGAGTCCGATGGATTTTTGTTTGGCGATGAAAGATCGATATTCTAGCAGTAACTTTGGACTGGAATAACTTGACCAAACCTCTGCCGTTTTGGACGATTCTTGTGTCTAATGCGAAGATCTTGAAACGCTCTACAACTTTCGTGAAGAAGTCTAAGCCCGAAAACCATTCGAACTAGGAGAAAAGTGGGGATTTTCATAAATCCTGTGTGCTGTCTGGAACAGAAATCCGAAAATTTCACTGAACTTTGGACGGCTATAACTCTATCAATATTCGATCGTTTGGAGTGATTCTTGGGTTGAAATCGAAGCCCTCGACGCCCTCTACAACTTTCGTGAAGGAACTCTGGCCTAAAAACGACATTTGGTAGGAAGAAACAGGCCGTGAACAGTGGTACGTGATATGGACGAGAATGGAGTTGGTTTTTGGTTTTTGTGGAGTAGCGTGGTGTGCCCTAGGATCGAAGTAAGGGGATATTTATAGAAGAATTTGGATGAGGGATGTAAATTTGAGTTTTAATGGGATTCTAACTCTTGGGCTTTGAGATGGACGAAAAATAGGATTATGGAGGAAGTAGAGATTGAGTAGGAGTAGGAGAGGGAGAGATGGAAGAGTCATAGTCATGCATGCAACTAAAAAAAATAAAAGGATTAATTAGGATAGAATAACTAATTTTTTTGTAATTATCTATTTAAGGAAAATAATTTTATTACTACGATTAATACTTTTTAAAAGATATTATTAAAAAAAAAATTGGGTCAAAAATCCGGGTCGTTACAAAAAAAACATAACCTTTATTCTTAGAAAATTATCTACTAGACTACTACACAAAATGAAAACTTTTTTTTTTTTCCAAAGTTCTTGTATTGCATAATGGATAGTGTTTTGAGAATGGAGGGAGTAAGATTTTAATTCTGTCCAAGACAAGTTATCATATTTGTGCAAATGTTAAACCGACATCTTAATCCATTAATATCCCTTTGAAAGAAATTGTGGATAATAGGTTGGGGTCAACCTCTTTAAAAGTATGCTATTTTTAGCACGATATGGTGTGATTTTCTATCATAGTCCTAAATTTGAAGGAATATTGTTCAAGTTAACTGGGTTTTGCAGCGTAGTTGATTTTTAAAGCTTTGCCCTTAATTTTATAAGCTAACCAAACAGAAAAAAAGTAGCTAATGTCATGAACAAGAAATTACACATTTAAACTATCCACATTCCACAATATACAGACATGGAGAGAGAACGCAAAATATGATAGTTATACCAATGTATTCTTCCTTTTCTCTTTCTTTTTTTTCAATTTTTTTTACTATGATTGTGAGCTTTATTTGAGGTAATACGTTAGGTGTTCAAATACGAATTACTTGGATTATTGGGCTGTAATTGGGTTGTGACTCAGTGTTCAATTATTTCTGTGATGGGTGTTCAATTTTTTTGGGCCTAGGTATTCAAGACTATTAGAATTGGGTGTTCAAAACATAACTAAACCAATGTTACTACATGTATTCTAACAAAAAAAAAATTCCCAAGGGTGTTCAAGTGACCATGCAACCATGGCTGTAGAGCCGCCTCTGCGTCTTTGGACGAATTTTGTCTACAGATCGGATTCTCTCAATCGAGGTTGCTTCACCACGATATCTGTGCTTCAGCGTTCTATCCCTACACGATGTCTTTGGCAAGCGGCTTGACAGATCTGTAGTTCTTGGGAGTTCATTGGTGCGTTCATACTTGGGTGGAGTGCATCTGATCGTTTGTGTATTTGGTATCTTTTGTCTTTAACTTTGCACTTTTTCTCATTTGAGACTCCTAATTAGATGTTAGGCAGTTTAAAAGTGTCGCTATTGCGTTAGGCCATGTCTGGGTTAGGATGAAAGACATCGATTGCTTGTGATTTACTTGTTTTGTATTTGTTTGACGATTAGTTTGGCTTTGACCAAGTTCTTTGTAATGATCTCCGTTTTGTAAGTGCCGTTGGGCGTTTATCAATACAATCTTCTCACTTTTTGAAAAAAAAGAAGAAGCAGTCCAATAGATGCAATATACGGGTGTGTTCCAATGGCCCAAGTGAAATTACTCTCTTACCTTTTTATGTTTAAAAAAGATTTTTTTTTTTGGTCAAATTTTAAATAAATAACACTACGATTAAACCCCAAAAAAAAAAAAAAAAAAGGGTTGGCTCTTAAAAAATAGCCAGAGCTGCCCTTAGTCGGTTTTCATTTCAATATAGTGGACCTTCATTGACAAGTTAATTCAATTCTGCAGCAAATTCTCATGGATGGAAAGTTTCTCTTTGCCATTAAAATGTGATTCTAATTAGGCGATTCATGAAAAATGTGATTCTAATTTCTTTTACGTGAATTCAATGAACGTACCAACTGAGAATGAAAACCCATAATTATAGATGTCATGCCCCAATAAACGAAGCATTGTGCTTGTACCTGCACCAAAATGAATGAAATGATATGATATGTAGCATTAAAAAAAATTACCTCCCTAGCATGATTTTTGGCTCTCTTTTATGTCCTTTCGAGCAAAAAACGAAAAAGAAAAGAAACGCTCGGCTAAGGGCCCGTTCAGATGTCAAGGAGAAAAAAATGATGGACAAGTATGCGTTTCTTGTATTGTTTGTTGTTCACTTACTAGGAAAGTTGCGAGAACTTATCCATAACTTTCTTAGTAAACTTTGTTTTTCCTCAAATCTCATCCTGCAAAAAAACACAAAATTTTGCTAAGAATCTAATTCTTTAACTAATTTCATTTGCAATCCAACTATACCATAATTCAACTTTCCTGCAAGATTCTAGTAACAAATGAATGCATACGGAAAAATAACTTTCGTTTTCCTTTAGTTCAACTCATTTTTCCTAACTTTCTAACTCAATTTCCCAGTTAGTTGAAAAATAAAATAAAAAACCCCTTAATTTCCCGGTATCTAAGCTGACATGACAGTTTTGATATAGGGAATTTTAGAACTTGAGTTGGGTCTTGGGTATTGACCTCATCCCTGGACCAATATTTCTTTCCGTACTCATCATTCTCTTTAAAGTTTTTCTCTTTTCACGAACAAGATCAGCCTAGTTATATTAATACGAAAATAAAGTACAACGAAACAAAATACTACAACAAAACAAAAACAAAGAAAAGCCGCGTGAAATCAGACGCCGGAGCTGACCCCATCAGTCACACTCGTGAAAGTGGGTGGAACAAGACCCACAACCAACTTGAGCAAGACCCGCAACTATTCTCTTTAAAGTTGATTGCCGAAGATTTGGATCGGCTAATTTTCAAATATATGTGGGACGAGAATTACCTATACTCAAGAGTCAAGAAATTAGCTAGAGTGAAGCACCCGACATGCACTTTCGTAACTTTTGCCAAGAGATATTAGAAGTGCATGCTATTTCGTCACCTTCGTCAAGGAGCATTGCCCATCACATCACACCACTTATATGTATATTGGAGATTCCACCGTACTTACATCACGACCGAAGCTAAAGTTTCACAACGTGCGGATTAGGAATTACATTGTCACGGCGATGTTAGGAGTGTGTTTCGCCCCAATAAAAAGATACTGAAACTCGAACCCAAACCTTGTCCAATCAAATCCAAATTTCCACCACTAAACCGACCCCCCTTTGGTGCGTAGAGATGTAATATTATAGTCGCTATTATTTGGGTTAGGAATTACTCCCATTGCCTACTGTTTTTTACTCCTATTTTTTGAGTGGGGTTCATGCGGTGGATGTATGATTAAATTGACGTCTTTAATTAATGGGGCCGTTGATTGTGAACCATTTCGGCAATGGCGCATGAACCCATTATGGCTTCTTTCAAATCATACCACCAGCTAGCACATGTTGCAAGGACAAAACGTTGTTTTTATGGATTCCCAGGAAGAATCCGTTTAGGGCATGTTTGAGTGTACGTAGGATAAGAGAGGCGGGACTAAAGGGTCAGGTGGGATCAAGTAACGGGTCCACATGTTACCTCTTTTTCATAATTCGGTGTTTGGAACGATTGCACACAGGACTAAGGGCCGGATTGTAAAGAGTGGATAGTCAATAGGACTCCAATTGATGGATAGTGTCATTAGGAGAAAATTTTCGGGTGATCTACCTCCAAATTGCATGTAATCCACTAATCCTATCCTATCCTATCCTACTTAGGTCAAAGTTACATATCATGCATGTTTACTACGGCTAAAGCTTATCAGATCATGCACGTTTCCCCTCGGTTGGATTTTCCCCAATCCGGTTACCTCTGCCCTGGACTCTGATTTGTCCAGATCCGATGGTTACTTTTGGCGAATAATGTTTTCGGTGTTGGTTCGTGATTTTGGTGCCGGTGTTGGTTCACCAGAGTGCATCGTGTGCCTGTTCGCAAGATCAGGATTGTGAGGTTCTGTATCATTTAAAAAAAAAAAAATTAGTCACGTTCCGCTAATAATTACTCCTACTTGATTTGTTAAATTTACCTCTGAGAAATCAGGTGCATGCATCTTTCCATAATCACATCTATCTGATTCTTGGCTTAACATAATTAGGAAAACAGGGTCATACTTAGTAAAATTCATTATGTTCCTTGATACAACCAGAAATAGATGGTAAACTAGTCACCATACCACCAACAGAAGAACTTGGATATTGTTCTTTAATGCTCCTAACAAGATAGTAGAAGAAAGTTTTAACCAGGATATCTATCTATCTATCTTCATCCGAACAGTTTTTTATTGAACAGTTCAAAAAAAAAGCTGCTCAAATCAAGCCATTCCCGGTCAATTTTTTGCCAATTTCTTGCAAGTACCCTTAAAATCACGTTCTGATCACATTGAGCGGCTTGGATTATCGAAATTCAATCGGAAAATGGGAGAAATGAAGAGGTCCACACTTAAGGAGCTTATTTAAGGTTCTCACAGAAAGCTCACTGTATATATATATATATATATATATATATAGCTCTACTTTAAGAAATCGAAATCAAAATCAAATGGCCTCTAATTATGATATATCATTTATGTTTTGTCCAAATTTCAAGAATAGCAAAATCATTCTGTATCAGCCACTAATGGGTAACGGAAAAAACAACGAGTTCATAAACGTAGTGATGGGCCGGCTCACACAAATATGTGACAGTAATGAAGAATGTTAAGATATTTACGTACGTAGAGTTCATTCCAGGAGCGGCCGACAAATTAAATTTTCGTAAACTACAGAGTGTGTCGAGTGAGTGTTTGTATGCAACATTGCCACATTGGTCAGTTGGAGTGGTTGAGGTTCAAGAAATGTTGAAAAGTGGTGGAATGCGAAAGTCAAGACGCATGAGAGTTGAAAGAGTGTTGCTACAGGTACCGACGGGGTTGGTACCGAAATCGTAGGGACAGCCGCGTCGGGCCGTCTCCGGCCACCGGACGGCCGATCCGAGCCGTCCAAAAATTCTAAAAAAACAAAACGAGGGAGCTTACGCGGGAATTAACAGCATCCGAGGTGTGTAGGGTGCTTGATCTGAGCACCCCCTTTTCATCTATATTTGTATATATGCACGTATATACAAATATACACGAAAAAAGGGTGCTCGGATCAAGCACCCTACACACCTCGGATGCCGTTGATTCCCGCTTAGGCTCTCTCGTTTTTTTTTATAGAATTTTTGAACTGCTCGGATCGGCGTCCGGTGGCCGGAGAAGGCCCAGCGCGGCCGTCCCTACGATTTGAAATGAGAAATTGGAATGGAATTCTTCTTTTAGAAAGTTGTCTAAATTAAGCTGTTGACCCCCGATTGATTGATCCACGCATGATAATTAGTGGTCATTCGTGTACGTGGGGCCAGTAAAATCAGGTTTGGTAATTGCCGATGTGTCACGCAACATGAGCACAAATGCTAATCGCAAGGACGGATTTGCAGGGAATCACGCAAGGAAAGCTGCGTTTGGGCACATTCTGGGTCCCGAAAAAATCTAGAAATTAGTAAGCGAGAACTGCTCAAGTTGCCCCTATGAATCCAAAAGTAATACTTACCGATATCCACTGGAGTTGATTTTTTACAAGGTCCCATAAAATAATATTCAAAAATTTATGGATATTTTTCTAGATTTTTTTAAGACCCGGAATGCGCCCAAACATACTTTTCCTTGCGTGATTCCCTGTAACCATTCCCTGCGAATAGCAGGGCTCCAACATGAGTGGTTGTAATTTTGGAACCTGCCCGGAAGATCTTTATTTATTTTTACCCTCTTTTGGAACACTGGTAGTAACTTCGTATGTTCCCTTTTTAGGAAATGATTTTGCCACACCATTTTTTGATAATGCCACACCCTGCAAGTGTATTTTTGCATCAAAAAATACACTTGCAGGGTGTGGCATTATCAAAAAATGGTGTGACAAAATCACTACCCTTTTCCTTTTTCTTTTCCAGTCAAAGATGAGTGATGTGGTTCAATTATCTTTTTTTCAAAACGATAACAGGTGATATTATAGATCCAAAAAATAGTATATCAAGAGAAAATTTTATCCCTAAACAAGGGATCAAGAAACCAAACAGGAGAGGGTTTAGTCCAAAGACGTACTACACACAACTCCAACTAAACTCATCGCTCCTAACAGATGGAGCGTTGCAGAAAACAACCAAAAACACCCATACAAAGATGATAGAAGCCCCAAAAACGGGAAGAAATCCCACACAGGGAACACCAAAGAAGAGAACCAGAAAAAAAAATCACCAATCATTATTCAACTTGGGCAGATTATTCCACTCTTTATTGCTAAGCCATGTTAGATAACCGGTGTAGGAAGGGCGATTGGACTACGAATCGTGTAGGTTCATTAATTCAGTACGTGGTTGATTACAATCAAGGATGGAGCTAAAGGGGGTTAGTAGGGGTTGTCTTACCCCTTTACAATTTTAAAAAAACCCCTATTTTTACATTGAAAAAAAAAATTATTAGCAAAAAAATATTTTTGATTACAATTATGGAAAGCCAGACTAGTAACCTGGGTTGCAAATGAACCGAGTTTTCTGCTCGTTCGACAAAACTCATTTGAACATCTATCCACCTTTAAGGCCTGGGCCCAATAAAAGGGATTTTTTAATTTTATAGGGGGGCCCTTTAAATTAAAGGATCGGAAAAGTAAAAAATGAGCACGGCCTTACCTAGTTGCATTACAATTTTTTTTTTCATGTGGAGTACTTGAGTAGGCGACATAGTAACACGAAAATTAGAATATTATTTCTAGTTATTAGAATTCCACTTACAAAATACTCCTCCGTCCCTATTTAATTGTCTACTACGATTTTGCGTGCATTTTTAATGGCTTATATCTCTCGACGTATATTACCTTTTATGTTTTTGAAATCATTGTCTTATAGAAAAAATTAAGATTTATATTGCATATTTTTAGCGTTGAGAGATATAAGAAGTTAAAAATGCATGCAAAACCGTAATTAACAATTAAATAAATAGGAGCAGAGGGAGTAAAAAATACACAAACAATTCTCCGACTCCATGTATTTAGAACGATGCCTACAAATTTCAACGAGAGACTCTTTTGCAATATACACAAGGAGGTTCAGTTCAATATGATTCTCCTTCGATTGAAAATTCCATTTTCCATAATTTCCACGAGGCCGAAATAAAAATTGTGATGTATAGCATAAGGCAAAAGTTGTGCGTACATTCAGTTGGGTTTCTGGGTTTGTTCGTTTGGTGGTCTCAAAATTTCTGTGCGCGATCTCTAATAAATTTTCTCTATCTATCTCTCTACTCTGCACTCATTACTCTTAAACCGAACATATGATTTTTGGCCAAACAAAGCTTCAATGCAGAGGAGCCCAAGGTATTACTCAAGGTACAGTTGAGTCAGGATTCAGAGCCACATTTTAAGGCCCCCAAAAAAGTCAACATCTTTCTTAAATAAACATTAGTTTTAATATTTTATGAATAAGCCACCGCAGGAAGTCAACTCTACCATACCCTAGCTAGGGAAGCAATATTATGTCAAAAATGGCGATGCCAAACCACACATACCATCCAAAAAAGAAGAAAAAAAAGTACACCACCAGGAGTAAACAAGTTGCTAAAACAGCTCCAAGGGTCCGGTTGGATGGTGGTTTGCACCCATACAATTGACCAGAGTTTGTTCTTGGGGTCAGGAAATGAGAATAATTTCTCGTGAATTTGACTGAATCGGGGGAGGGGTTAGGTGAGGTGCGCGTAAGCTGACCCATACACCTCTAACCATCGAATCAAAATAAAAAAAGTTGCTAAAACAGGGGCAACAAAATCATGTCAAATTAACGTGCAGAAATATAGAATCTTGGCCTGTGCTTTGGCCATGTCTCCTTTCTTTCATAAGACTTCCTTGTCGGGCGGCAAGAAAATAATTTCATGTGAATTTCTTAATCCCGACGTAGTGTCTTGCTTTTGACCGGACCGAAGAGGGAATTAGTCGAGGTGCGTGTAAGTTGACTCATACACCCCTGACCGTCGAATTAAAAAAAAAAAAAAAAGTTGCTAAATCAGGGGCAACAAAGCAATTCAGCATTCTCGGGGGCATTTTTAAAACATGACAAATTAATGTCCAGAAATATACTACTACAATCTATGAGAAATTTTTGTTACCGGGTGGGTACCACGTGGTCATGCCCGAGTAGTCCATCTCGGCCGTCCAAAAGTGTGTTTGACGGCCCAGATTAAAACCCTCTCTTTGCTCTCACCCCACCACTCTCTCTCCTCTTTCTCTTTCCAAATCCTAGCCGTCTAAAACCGAAATGGATGGTCCGAATGCACCGAACAAGCACCAGGTGGAACCCACCCGGCACCAAAAAATTTCTCAGATTGGCTGTGCTTTGGAGAAGTTTCCTCTCTTTCACAAGACTTCCTGTCTGGCTGGCCTGGCATGCTTGAAATCGAACGTCAGATGCGACCCAACCTACCAAACAATTTATCCTCCGCGACCACACGTGATCCATAGAGAAACTATATATATAAACCACGTAAAAATCACATTACTACTACGTGCAACTTTTGACTTCACATTTCGAAAACAAAATGGAAGGAAGCGATGAACGAGAAGGGAATACGAAGACACGAGAGAAAGGGAGAGGTTCGACAGAGACCAAGTACAGGGGAATCAGGCGGCGGCCGTGGGGGAAGTACGCGGCCGAGATACGCGACCCGAAAAGGGCCGGGGCGCGGCTGTGGCTGGGTACGTTCGAGACGGGGGAAGATGCGGCGCGGGCGTATGACCGAGCTGCTTATGCAATCAGAGGTCGCCAGGCCATTTTAAATTTCCCTAACGAATTCGATTGCACTACAACTACAGATACTAGCCCCAGTACAAGCCACGGACCAAATTGTTCTAGTTCCAGTACAAGGAATGGAGGGGAGCAAGTGATTGAGCTCGAATATTTGGATAACAAGTTGTTGGAGGAGCTTCTAATTGAGCCAAATAATGAGGATTACAATTGGCAAGAGAATAAGATATCCCACTTTCCCTAAATATGATCAACTTGGTTTAATTTAATCTGGCCTTGCTAGAAATAGTAATGTTTTCAATCTGTGATTTGTCAATTGCACTATACTAATTAACATCAAATTCTTTGATTTCCAATGATGTTTTTATTAATTTCTTTCTTCTTTTGTGCTAATTAAGTACCTCATTTAAAGTATCTACACTGTCAGAACTATTATTCATAAGATATCATTGAATCACAAGAGTTATTAGACCTGTTCGAGGGTAAAGTCGTCATCTATTTTGATGTATAAATAATATTGGAGCCAAACTATATTGCTTAGAAAGTAGGCTAAACAATCTTTTCAAAGATTCAAACCACGTGCAAATTGGAGTTCGGAAGTGTCCGTGACAAGACCGCAAAGTTTGATCGGTTTTAAACTTTTGAGGATGTGCCCGAGGTGCAATGAAACGCGCCCGAGGCGCACGGAACTGCGCCTGAGGCACATTAAGACTCTACAATTGGTCAAAGTTTGCGGGTTTGTCCCGGACACTCATGAACTCCAATTTTCGCAAGGCATGAACTGTTAAAAAACTTGTTGAGTCTAGTTTCTAAACCAAGTATGTTTGAATCTAGAATTATTTGTACATCAAAAAAATGACCAATTTACCCTCAGTGAGCCGAAAAATAAATCATTTCGGTAAAATGCTTGCATCTCCCTCCGACGCATGTTGACGACGAATGCATTGAGAAGAGGCTCAACAAGAAGCCATTCCCCATCATTGAAGACTTGAAGTCCATGCACATGCCCTTGTTGTTTGTGTGTTTAGGCAATCCAAGAGTCACACTAGGGTCTGGTCACAGACTCACAGCGGGTAGTGGTTAACTGCCAGAACTTACTCGGTGAATTGATCATCTCCTAAGTACCCCAGTTCAAGTCCCATATTTTCCAACAGTTATCTCACTTCTGCTGAATGTTGTCCAACGACTAACAAATTTAGCAAGGAAAATCATGATTTAGCTAGCTTGCCGAATTGTTATGTCTCATTCATGCATTTTTTGCGGGAGTCTGCCGTGAACACACTTTCTTGACCACTTGAGGCAATTCAAAAAACTCCTGGAGCGCAACCGTTGCTTCATCCATTAGACTTTGTGAAATTCCATGGCTGATCACCTGTTTTTTAGCACAATATGAATTCACCACCCTAGTTAGCTTTTCCTGCTATAACATTCCTTCAGAATGGAAACAAGAGTTACATATTCATATCCGAAACAGTTGTAATGAAATGAGGAACCAACAATACATTTATTCTAACAATGTTTTGACTCTTTTGAGAGAGATCAGAGATAATGAATGAAGAAACCAACCTATAACGTTGCATCCTTTGGTATTTACAAAAACCAACTTACCCACGACCATGAAATATGATGGATGCACAACAGACCGAAATCTTTTCAAATCGTCATATTCCACTTGATAGGTCTCACAGTGGCAGGAGCAACTGAAGCTCGATCAGTCTTGTCAATTTGACCACTGTTTGAGAAAGGATGGGAATGACTGGAAGAATGAAGGGATCTCCAAGTGTGGAAAGCATTCCAATGATCTTGTTGTAAGCTGCATCTGCAGATGTAAGTGGAAACATTTCCACCATTGTTTGTCGCAGCTTTATATGTGCAAAAAAGTACAAGTTGTCCATTATACTTCTTCCATCAGGGTTTTTTATGAGAAAATGGGATCAAAGATAAACACAACAACTCTGGCAATTGTGGTTCTTTTTTCAATTGATAACTCAGGGTACCCAAGCAAGCTTACACACATCTTAACTGATCTCTGGCGGACCATTGTCCACAGGTAAAATTCCGTATGAAATGGCATCATAAGAATGATATCACCGGAGAGTTTCCAAACCTGAGACCTATATCGAATCCTAAATCCAGGCCTTAAAAGCAAAATAAAGTTTCCTTTGGTTTCTTTGTTAACAAGCAAGAGCGTTTGAAACTTTTGATTACTGCTTTGACGCGTTACCTTGATGATTGAAGGTGGGATCAACAAAGGTCTCTCCGATCAAGCCCTAAGCTTCCACAAGAGTTCACTGAACTGTATTCACCTACCAATAAAACCTTCCCTAATGAGCAAAAACTTAACATAAACTGATCCAAGTCCAACTGAGCACCTTGATAAATAAGCCTCAAAAAGGGCAAACAAGAACATCAGGAAAGACAGATATATCATGACCTGAGGAACCCAAAAATAGGATCTAGTCAATATGAACACATAGACGAAGAAATTAAAGACACAAACACGAGATAAAACTAGATTTGTGTGGTTCACACTTCACCCAACGTGGCTACATCACTTTTTTTTTTGCAGGCTAAAACGGTTAGTAAAGGAAAACTAGCAAAGTGACCGTTTTGGCATGACCATAGGAGTTTCTAACTGCTCTGTAATGTTCGGAGGTGGGTACCTATCACCACAGCCGCCATAAGGCGCGAATTAAACCCTTACCCACAATATCTGTTTACGAGGACAACTACCGCAAATGGTTTTGAACTCACCACCCGTGCTAGGGAGGGATTTTCGCCTGCACCATAATTGCCAACTTGACTACCACCTCACTGGTGGCCACTGTTATATTAATATTGGGATTATCATGTTACCATAGTTTTTTTTTTTGGAGGAAGTTAAGTATTTTATAACCAACCAAAAGAAAGGAAAAAAGGAGCAAGGGAATGTCCTTGAACTCCAGCAGGCTATACACGAGAAGACTAAAGTTCCTACCCAACAAAGGGCCAGGAAACCAAAACCTATACTAGAGATTTACACAGATCTGAGAACAAAAAGAAGAACCCTCCAAGCCTCAAACAACCTTCGGTTAGCTTCAGACGGGTCAACATTACGCCATCCATATAAACAAGCTTGAATGCTTTCAACAATCTGATCGCCCACAGCCTGCCACTCCTCACCTTTCTGATGAAAAATCCTATTATTCCTTTCTCTCCAGATATGGTAAATGGCAGCTGCAAAAACCAGTTTGAAAACTGTGCATTTGATGGTTTGCCCTTTACAAAAATGGATACACCAAACAATCTCATCCCGCAAAAACCAAGAAGCTCTATAGATGCTACATTTTAACAGAAGCAAGCGCCAAACAGCTGCAGAAAAGGGACAGTGGAAGAAAAGATGGTCATGGGATTCCTCTCCACCCCCACATAGAACACAGCTCTTTTCCCTAGTGACCCCCCAAACCATAAGCCTATCTTTTGTAGCCAGCTTGCCATGGAAAGCCAGCCACTGAATCAAAGCCCAACGAGGGATATGGTGCTTAAACCATACCAATTTATGCCAGGGAACTTCCTTCCGAGGTGTCCTCAAAGCCTCCCAAGCTGACTTAGCAGAGTAAATACCATTATGAGTAAGAGTCCAGATTACTCTATCCTCCTCCTCAGGATGGGGAAGCAAATCCTGTGGGGTATGCCTAATGATTTCTTGACTAATAGCATTCCGGGGTCTCGGCCACCTCCAACTGTGATTCACAACAATAGAGCTCACTTTAGCAGACAGAGACCTACCCATATTGTAGACAACCCCTTCCCCAAACCTGGAAAAGAGTGGTCCTAAAGGGTGCCAATGATCCAACCAAAGAAAAGTAGAAGCCCCATTCCCAATAATGTGTTTAATAAAGGTAGAAGCAATATTTCGAAGGCCTAGAATCTTACGAAAAGTCCAAGAACAGTCCACTGGGATTTCCATGTGCCATAAACAATGCTGCTTGATCATAAAGCTATGGATCCATCTAACCCAGAGATTGTCAGCCTTCATACTCAGGGCCCACAAATGCCTAACCATTGTTGCTCTATTCCAGTCTTTGAGACGCCTAAACCCAAGACCCCCTTCAGATTTAGGACAGCACACTGAGCTCCAGCTGATCCTAGCTCCAGTGGATTTCAACTCAACCCCTTTCCAGAAAAAAAGCCCTCATAACAGATTCAATTTCCTTCAAAAGTTGTTGAGGAAGGATGAAAGTGGAATACCAATAATGCTGAATTCCAGTAAGAACAGAACTTATAAGCTGACATCTACCTCCATAGATCAACAATGTGTTGGCCCAAGAGGCAATCCAAGCCACCATTTTTTCCTTAAGGCACACACAATCAGCATATCTTAGCCTAGTAGATATGAGAGGTACTCCTAGATACTTAACTGGGAGAGAAGCTTCAGGAACAGACAAAATACTCCTAAGAATCTCCTTCCTATCATCTGGAACGGCAGCAAAAAAGACTGCACTTTTTTGCAGATTTGTTTGGAGACCAGAAAACTTGTAAAACTCAGACAAAACTTTCTATGATAGTTTCTTGGAGACTGCACTTTCTTGTTTGGAGACAAGAAAGTTAACATAGTTTCTATGATATTATTCATGTTTCTCAGTTTGTTTATTATTCATGTTTCCTAGTTAGTTTGGTTTAGGTTTAAAAACTTAATAAACTTCAAAAATATGTTCAACTGTAGCTTGTTTTATGAGACGAGTCGATCTAAAATGAGCTTTAAATATTGAGCCAAACACGAGCCGGTCTCGAGTAGTTAAAATTTTCATATACCACAAGTCAGACGAACCGAGTAGTAGCTTATTTGGTTTGAACCTCTAACAAGCTTCTTCTGTAAGTTTTTGTTCATATTAAGCACGTATGTAGAAGGAAAACTGGAAGTTCACACAAAACAAGGTAACTTCAAGGGATCAAGTCCAAACTGAAAGCAATCATTTCGATTCTAATTAGAACCTAAATCTGTAGCAAAAACCAGTGCTCGCAAAAGCTCGTACAGTAATACACAAAGTGCTTGACAATTGCCTCAATTTAAACATGCAATGGAGGTCGCAGATTAATAGCTGTGAAGAGATCATCAGCAGTTACGTTGGTGTTTTTTTTGTTTCCATGTGCAAATATTATTGCCAAGAACATCGAAAGCTATACAATAATCGAAATTAGCGGACCTGTTACAATGGAGTGAGAATCCAGAAGGCCTTCTGCGCTGAAAACCCACATTCTCTCTCTCTCTCTCTCTCTCTCTCTCTCTCTCTCTTCGTCGGAGTCGAATGTACTCTTTGCTAAAATGGGTTCCATACAGTGTGGCCAAGTCTATTTTCATAGAAGCAACTTCACTCAAATGATCCCCGATTATGTGTTGATCAGTGTTCGATTAATATGATCTTCAACAACGTTTATCGTCTTGACAAGCTCTACAACACGAACCCTTTCGATCATGGAGATAAATCGGAATGAGATCACAATTTTACGACGAATTCTGGTTGCGAGGTTTCAATAAACAAGAGCTGCGTCGTCTTCCTCAGAGCAATTTATTCAGTGTGGCCACATCTATTTTCACAAAAATTAATTCACACTAAATTTATGCGATTATATATCAATAAGTGTTGTATTAAAATGATCTTGAACATAGTCTACCTTCTTGAAAATCTCTGCAAGATGAACAGTTTCGATAATAGAAATAAATCCTAATGAGATTACAATTTGACTCAAATCATTTTAACATGGCTTTCAAGGGACTTCGCAGGTTCAAGATGAGAAGTCCTAATCGTTTTGAGAAATCTCCCGTGTTGAACATGCGAGCCTCAGGACTCAGGTCGTTCTAATGAGTGCCAGTACCATTCAGATAACCGAACTCCAGCAGTCGTCGTCCCCATTTCTCCCAAGATTTCTCTCTCTCTCTCTCTCTCTGTATATACATATTGTATTTCACTGAATGTTCGTTCACAAACGGGCGTCAATCCCCTGCAAGCTGATTCTGGCCTCACATGTTCAGGTATGCGAAAGCTCAATTTTTATCCGAATTGTATATGATTCAATCTGTCTCTCTTATTCATTCAATTTTTATCCGAATTGATAGATTAAAACTTTCTTGACTTTTTCCGCCCTAAGCTTACAGAATCAAGCAAAGACAAATCAGATGTGTTGAAGGAACTAACCATCAAATCAAATTCCCTTGGTTCTCTATACAGATTATAATGCCACAATCTATAGAAATATATGCTAAAAAAAACCCATTTAGCGGAGTGCTACACCAAAACCTAATAACTCAAAGAGAATCAGGCAGCTACTTAGCTTACAAATTAATCATCTTCTTCCAAAACATAGTCTGGAAGAACACATTGAACACGACATAGAAGAATCTTAACTCAAGCTCAGCTGAGCCCATCTTTGTATCTCCCAGTAATGACGTATGTTAAATGTCAGCCATCCAGCCAGACACTGTTTCTTTGGAAAATGCAGATTATAGAGCGAAAATTCTAAACATCGTTTAAGAGAATGTTTTTGGTGTAGAAAGTCTCAAATTCAGGATCTTTCGCTGTGCGAATTTCCTGAGAAACGAAATAATTTTGTTTGCTTGGTTTGGTTAGGGAACGATGAGCAAATATAAGCAATGATCCAAACCACCAAAAAAAGGCACATGAACCTTCTCACCTTATCGTTATAAGAGAGTGATATTTGTGGGATGATGTAGAACCAACCTCTCTTGGGAAGGACAATAATGCAATTTTGCTACTCATTCTTATGAACTGACTGACAGTCCCACGACTCCCACCTTTTTTCTGATTACAAAGATATTAACCGACTGTTTTTACAAAATCACTGTTGGTTTGGGACAGTTACTATGATCAAGCGAGAGTTATTTTCAGTGAATTTCCTTTTCTGCCAGAGCCAAGATTTAAGTGGATTAGTAAATCACATTCCTACTGGTCGATATTGTTACTTTTTTTCTGATCTATCCAATTGGCAGTGGTTTTTGATCGCTAAATTACAGCGTATTGGCTGGTGCTTGATTCTGCTCTCATGTAAGAGATGAGGCTATATCCACCCCTTTTGGCTTCATATAAATAAATGCTAGTATCTGTCAACAAGCCACAGAGTAGACTCTTAAGCCCTGAATGTAGGCCAAGGAGAAGATAAGAAACACATGGCCAACAAAACCCTGTTCTGCACTATTGTTCTCCTGCTGAATTTAGTGCCACTGTTAGTGTTGAGCGCCGACACATTTAGCAGAAGTGAATTCCCACTCCCACCTGACTTCGTCTTCGGTTCAGGAACCTTTGCTTATCAGGTTACTTTTTTTTTTTCCTTCTTTTTTCTTGATCCTGCTCATCATGTTACTAGTAACAAATAGTCTAGGAACACAACTTCCGGACACAACTGTGTCCGCAACCCCTTCGATGTATGTGAATCCACATGCATCGGAAGCTTCCGAATGCAGTTGTGTTTTGAAGTTGTATTCCTAGCATTGCTCTACAATAATCACTTGTGTACATTGTGTCATTCTTTTCCTTTTCATAGTTGCAAAACGGAACAACCCATTAGTAGAATCTGATGAATGTGTCTTATATTATATCCATGTGCATGTATGTATAAAATAGTCTGAGGGCACGAAATTCAAGGATGGAAGGACTCCGAGCATTTGGGACACTTTTGCTCACTCTGGCCAGTTTCTTGTCCTTCCCTCCCTTTGTTTTACAAAATGCGGACAAGTTTGTTTAATTTCTTTAGAATGTGAAATTTTTTTTTGATTTCCTTTCACTCTCTTTCTTTCTTCCTCACCTTCTTGGGTTTTAAAGTTCAGAAGCGATTGAGTGCCTAAAACTGGAACAACGATAATTTTCTTGTAGCTTTATACTGCTGGCTTGTCAAAAACTGGTTCAGGATATACCCAAAAAAATTGTGGTTCAGTTATCAGTTGTTTCAGGTCCTTATCCTGGCACCAATACCTTACTGCGTCATTGGGGGGTTATTATATTTTCAACATAACTCACTTGCATCCATAATGTGATGATTTCTGTATCACTCCATCACTGTTAATTATTCTTCAAGAAGTGATAAATAGTTGGTGAGATAAAAACCATACCAAAAAGCTACCTCATGTTGCCAGAAATTGCTGGTTATGTGGATCCAATTCAACCAGGGAATGTGCATGGAGCCACCGGGGATGTAGCATGTGACGGGTACCATAAATACAAGGTATCCTCCTTTTTCTTTTCTGTTATTCTCCATTCTTTCTTTCCACTGGCATAGAAACAGCTTGGTCGATGATTTCCTCTATAGAGCAGCTGTATGAGGTAGATGGTTTAGCATGAATAGCATCATTCAACCGTTTCTGGAGTATGGTTCATGTGTGGTTGCAGCATTAAATCTCATGCAGGAAGATGTCCAACTCAGGGTGGAAACCGGCTTACAGATTCTCCATCTCCTGGTCAAGACTTATCAGACTTATCCCTGGTGCGATCGTATACCTGTCTCATGTTAACTTCACAGCATAAAGCAAATTCCGTTTCTTTTTCTCATTGCTTGCTCCCTCTTTTTTTGCAGATGGACGAGGACCTGTCAACCCAACTGGCGTAGAATATTACAACCACCTCATCAATGAGCTTATGTATCAAACATGGTTAAATTTCCATCATCAATAACACAAGAGTTTTGGTTAGCATTTTGGAATGTTTGATCATTTGAGAAAATACCCAAAAAATTGTTTTATGAATAAGCCAGGATTGAGCCACATTTTAAGGCCCCCACAAAAGTCAACAAATCGAACAGATGATTTTTGGCATAAGGCAAAAGTTGTGCGTACATTCAGTTGGGTTTCTGGGCTTGTTCGTTTGGGGGTCTCAAAATTCTTGCACACGGTCCCCAATAAATTTTCTCTATCTATCTCTCTACTCTACGTTCATTACTCTTAAAAACCTTCCTCAAAACCCAAATCGAACAGATGATTTTTGGCCAAACAAAGCTTGAATGCAAAGGAGCCTAAGGTATTACTCATGGTACAGTTGAGTCAGGATTGAGCAGCCATGCACATTTTAAGGCCCCCACAAAAGTAAACATCTTTCTTAACGGGTAAACATTTGTTTTATGAATAAGCCACCGCAGGAAGTCGACTCTACCATACCCTAGCTAGGGAAGCAATATTATGTCAAAAATGGCGATGCCAAACCACATACCATCCTTGCACCTTTATTATATTGTAGCCGAAAAGAAAGAAGGAAAAGGTGCATCTTTAGTATTACTCCATCCCAGCTACTACCAAAGTGGGGCGTCTCTAACATGAAAAAGAAAAGAAAGTACTCCACTAGGAGTAAACAAGTTGCCAAAACAGCTCCAAGGGTTCGGTTGGATGGTGGTTTGCACCCACACAATTGACCAGAGTTCGTTCTTGGGGTCAGGAAGTGAGAGAATAATTTCTTTTGAATTTGACCGGACCGGGGGAGGGGTTGTGGTGCGCGTAAACTGGCCCGTACACCTCTAACCATCGAATCAAAATAAAAAAGTTGCTAAATCAGGGGCAACAAAAACATGACAAATTAATGTGCAGAAATATAGAATCTTGGCTGTGCTTTGGAGATCGAAGTTTCCTCTCTCTTTCACAAGACTTTTCTGTCTGGCATACTTCAAATGCAATTCTAACTGTACGTCAGATGCGACCCAACCTACTACTAACAATTCATCCTCCACGACCACACGTGATGCACAGAGAAACTATATATATAAACCACGTAAAAATCACATTACTACTACGTGCAACTTTTGACTTCACATTTCGAAAACGAAATGGAAGGAAGCGATGAACGAGGAGGGAATACGAAGACGCGAGAGAAAGGGAGAGGATCAACAGAGACCAAGTACAGGGGAATTAGGCGTCGGCCGTCGGGGAAGTACGCGGCCGAGATACGCGACCCGAAAAGGAACGGGGCGCGGCTGTGGCTCGGGACGTTCGAGACGGGGGAAGACGCGGCGCGGGCGTATGACCGGGCTGCTTATGCAATCAGAGGTCGCCAGTCCATTTTAAATTTCCCCAACGAATTCGATTGCACTACTACTACGGATACTACCCCCAGTACTAGCCACGGACCCAATTGTTCTAGTTCCATTACTAGGAATGGAGGGGAGCAAGTGATTGAGCTCGAATATTTGGATAACAAGTTGTTGGAGGAGCTTCTAATTGAGCCAAATAATGAGGATTATAAATTATAATTGACAAGAGAATAAGATATCCCACTTTCCCGAAATATGATCAACTGGTTTAATTTAATCTAGCCTTGCTAGAAATAATGTTTTCAATCTGTGATTTGTCAATTTCACTATACTAATTAACATCAAATTCTTTGAATTCCTATGATGTTTTTATTAATTTCTTTCTTCTTATAGGATGTGAGAGTATATTATTTTGTGCTAATTAAGTACCTCATTTAAAGCACTGTTAGAACTACTATTCATAAGATATCATTTAATCACAAGAATTATTAGACCTGTTGAGGGTAAAGTCGTCATCTATTTTGATGTATAAATAATATTGGAGCCAAACTATATTGCTTAGAAAGTAGGCTAGATAATCTTTTCAACGGTTCAAATCACGTGCAAATTGGAGTTCGGGAGTGTCTGTGACAAGACCGCAAAGTTTGGTCGGTTTTAAACTTTCGAGGATGCACCCAGGGCGCAATGAAACGCGCCCAAGGAGCATGGAATTGCGCCTGAGTTGCATCAAAACTCTACTATTGATCTTTTAAACTTTTCAGGATGCGCCCGGGGCGCAATGAAATGCGCCCGGAGAGCACGTAATTGCGCCTGAGGAGCATTAAAACTCTACAATTGGTCTGTTAAACTTTTGAGGATGTGCCCGGGCGCAATGAAACGCTCCCGGGGAGCACGGAATTGCACCTGAGGCGCATTAAAACTCTACAATTGGTCTTTTAAACTTTTTAAGATGCGCCCAGGCGCATTGAAATGCGCCTGGGGAGCACGTAATCGCGCCTGAGGAGCATTAAAACTCTACAATTGGTCTTTTAAACTTTTGAGGATGCGCCCGGGCGCAATGAAACGAGCCCGAGGAGCACGGAATTGCACCTGAGGCGCATTAAAACTCTACAATTGGTCTTTTAAACTTTTCAAGATGCGCCCGGGGAGCACGGAATTGCGCCTGAGACGCATTAAAACTCTACAATTGGTCAAACTTTGCGGTCTTGTCACGGACACTCCCGAACTCCGATTTTCGAAAGGTATGAACCGTTAAAAAATTTGTTGAGTCTACTTTCTAAACCAAGTAGTTTGACCTAGAATTATTCGTACGTCAAAAGATATGACCAATTTACCCTCAGTGAGCCGAAAAATAAATCATTCAATAAAACACTCGCATCTCCCTCATATACCTGTAATTTGTTGACGACGAATGCACTGGGAGGGAAGAGGCTCAACACCAAGCCATCCCCCATCATTGAAGACTTGAAGTCCATGCACCTGCCCTTCTTGTATATTTGTCTAAGCAATCCAAGAGTCACACTAGGGCCTGGTCACAGCGGGTAATGATTTAGTGAATTGATCATCTCCTAAGTACCCCAGTTCAAGCCCTAATCCTTGACAAATCAGCTGCATATTTTCCAACAGCTCTCTCACTTCTGCTGAATATTTTCCAACGACCTCTGTCAATAACAAACTTAGCCAGGAATGCAAAACAGATGGAACACACTTGCTTTATCGTCGGCTGGCATGTCGAAAACACTCCTTGAACAGATTCATCTCGTCGTCCATTAACTTCTCCGAAACACCATGGTTGATCACCTGTCAGTATCCAAAATCCAACATATGATTGATCCTCGTAAAGTTAGGAGTAAGAGATTCCAATCTATGTTTCGTTACGTACCCAACAAACTCTTGGCTGGCCTCAAGAACTTGTTCAACTATAACATGCTTTGGTCATGATTCATGACCCTCTTCTGCCATGGAAAGATCAATCACTGGGATTGTGTTGCAAGGAGGAATAATGATCTTCCCTGTTGGCAGTACATAATTTTCAGGCAGTGTTTGGACTCCAACCCAGCTCGATCGAAACAAGCTTCTCCATAGTCCTGTTTTGATTTCTTCACCCAAAAATGTTTGCTTTCGAATGGAAATAGAGTACGAAGTATTTGGCAGAGTTGCATAATTCGCGTGGAGCAGGAGCGAAAGCATCTTTGAATGGCATCTCAAAATGGTCTCGGATGGTTTTGAGAGCACCCTTCGAAATTGCAAATCGTCAAACGCACAGCCACATATGGAAGCCAGCCAGCAGCTGCCCCACATAGCAACTGAATCTGTTACTCACTTCTTGCATATTTCTTGGAAAGTGATGCCATTGCGTAGGACAGGGCTGAGTTCTAGTCAGGTTCAGAACTTAAGGTCGGGCTCCAACGCTAGTCTTGGGTCTCTGAAGTTTTCATTACAGCAGACTAATTACTACTCTATTTAGGACACGAAAAGCTAGTGTGTGGCCCGTGATCCTCCGGTCCTCGATCCTTCGTAGGTGGTTTGATGGTGGATTAGCTTTCTTCTCCTAGCCTGCACAAGGAACGCACGACTAAGACCTGGCCGGGGGTTGTCCCGGCAAGGCCCTCCGGCGAGAGGATGAGTGTAGCGCAGAGAGGAAGCAGAAAGCTCTGGAGAGGGAGTAAGTGTGAGTATTGAGTAGCGTGTACCTGTTAGGGTTACCATCTCTAGGTATTTATAGTGCCTTCTGACTTGCCCTCCAAGTACCATCGCGTGCCTTCCACGGGCCAAGTGACATCATAGTGACGTCGAGAAATAGATCTGATAACCGTTTTCAGGGCTGAGCTGGCACACCCATGTGCGCCCGTGATCATCTTCTGTTGTAACCGCTTCTGCACGTGGCAGGACGCGTGGCTTTACAGCCAGCCGCCCGCATGCCGTGCTCAAGGTAGCCGACCGCTGGAACCGCCGAGCATAGCCATGCGTTCAATGAAGGAGGTAACGTCGCCGCGGACTCCGTCGACGGCACAATCCGAGCGCTGGTCTGTCCGCTGCCGAGCCTGAGGCAAACCGGATATACACGACGAGTCATTGTCGGCTTGCCGCGCACGAGGCCTGCGATCGGACCACGGCAGGTCAGGTCCGCGCCATGCGAACAAATCATGTTCGGCCCGCTACAATAGCCCCTCAATTCCTGCCGATGCTGTACGCATGGTAGGGATTGAAGTTGAGCCTTAGGCCGAACTCGTCAAACCGCCGAGCGTACATTTGTTTGATGAAGATAAGTTCCAGCCGAGCCTGAACCGTTTCATCCTCAGGAGTAGTCTCGACCGTCGATGAAGTACTCCAATGGTTGGACGCCAGATGTCACCTTGTGGCTGGGTACGGCAGGCGAGAGGTGGGCTGGCAAGCCCCGCAAACCGTCTTATCAATGACACGTGTCGCGCGCCGAGTGGTCAGTCGTTCGGCGGTGCAATGATGGGCGGGATTTTCGAATTCCCAACCCTAGCCCTATATAAGGGGAGACGCGAGGAGAGAGAAAGCTCTCGTTCTCTCTCTCTCTCCAGACCTCCATTGTCAGAGCTCCAAAGCAACCGTTCGTCTTCCATCTTCGATTTCCAGCAGATCCTGCCACCAGATCTCGCCACAAATCTAGGTACGTGTTCGATTCTTGCTTCTCTTCACTTTTCTGCAGTTTTTAGGTGATTAATTCTGCCTTTCTGGGTTTTTGGGGCACTTTTTGTTGAGTGAGCAGTGCACCCTGGAGATGAACGACTGTTCATCTCCTTCTTCAACCTGGTTCTTCCGAGCACGGAGCCTCCACGGGGTTCTGGCCGTTGATGGAATGGGCCGAGCCTCACCTCTGTTGTTTGGAAGGTTCCGGCCGAACACGGTTTGGCCGAGCCTTGAGAATGATGATGGGGTGGGCCAATTAGGGTACCGAGCGTAGTGGCACCTGCTTTCTGGCCGACAACGAGGTCTCATGTTTTTGATTTTGACTTTGTTAGGTCTGCTTCCCCAATCATCGTCATCTCATCCGACTGAAAGTTCGGGGGACGATTCCGCAAACCTTGTGATCCGAGAGTACTTGGAGTTACACGAGCCGACGTCATACTTCTTCCATCGCCTCAAACATGTCAGATTCTGGTGACTCCAACGCCGAGCAAGACTATGAGTACGGTGGTTTCAACACCGAGCCGGAGATAACCTTCTCTACGGAATCCGAAGCCGAACACGAACTTGGGCCGGAGGCTGAATCCAGAATTCGCTCCCAGGCCGGAGCCACGACTTCCTCACTCTCTGCTCCTGCTGAAACCTCGTCCGTGGATAGAGAGTTTGCCGACCTCTTCGAGCGAGGGCAAGTTTGCCCCCACGCCCACTACTTCAGTGGTCGTCCCAACGAGTATGCGGCCTTCTGCCGTACGTACAATATACCAGACGATGTTGTTGTCCACCAGGTGGCTAGCGACAAGATTAGGGATAAGAGACAAGATCGTCCCGAGCACATAACGGTCCCTCTGATGGCCATTTGTGAGGCCGGACTCCGTTTCCCCCTTCATCCATATTTGAGGGAACTGTTGTCTAGGTTCGGTTTAGTTCCTCATTTTTTCTCGATAAATAGTTTTAGGATTGTGATGTCTGTAATTAGGTTGAAGGAACTTCACAACCTTGATTTCACCGTTGCCGACCTTTTCCACACGTACATTATGTCCAGGCATGGGAAGACCAACCGTAGGTATTTATCCACACGTAGTGGTAAGGAACCCTTGATAAATGGACTTCCCGACACTGATAAATGGGCCACCCTGTACGTCGAGGTCAGTGGGAATTATGAGTTCGGCGATCAGGCTGCGAGGATGCATTCTGTGCCGAAGATAACTGACTTCCGAGGTTTCCTTTTCATTCTTATTTCTGCCGGACATGATAAGTCTATTTGAATGAACTCGTCGATATTCTGACAATACATTTTTCTTTTGCAGATCACCGAGCGATCACCAGGACTCAGAACTCTTTGGCCGTAGACAGCCACGTTGAACTCCTAAGGGCTTGTGTCTGCCGCGACGCGCCGACGCTGCTTGGTTACGAGCCCTCGTACAAGGGAAAGTTGACGAAGAGGAAGAAGAAGGATAAGGAGGCAGGGCCGAGCACGAAGGTTAAGGGCAAAAAGTCAGCTGCAGAGGTAGGCGTTGGCGACGAAGTCCCAAATCCGAGCAAGAAGGCTAAACAGCCGAGGGTAAAATTTCCTACTTTTCAGAAGTCAGCCGACTTCTGGTTTCAAGAAAGTCTGCCATCTGACCTTCAAGGCATCCACATCCCACCAATCCGAACATTAATCCCTCATTTTGCCGACGACATGGGGAGAAGAAACGTGGTGAGGATGAATCTCAAGGAAGCAGCTGCTGCCAGCAAGAAGGTAGCCGCTCCTTCTCCCACTGAGAGTCCTGCTAAGAAGCAGAAGGTACATGACTTCTTCCCTGCTAGGCCGCCGACGCCAGTCACGAAGGAGAAGGACCAAACCGAGTCGTCGGCGGCTGGAGGTTCAAAGGTCGTGGAGATGGCAGCAGGTACTGATGGGCGGGTGACCGTCCCAGAGTTTGCACCATCCTTCGCCATGGCCGACGGTAGAGTGGTCACAGTGGATGACAGCGTTAAGGAGGAGCCTGGACTTGCTGTGACCATGCTGCATGGGCTTGCTCTTCCAAAGGATATGGGCAGGATTCCTGGGGAACTCCAGCCGAGCCTAGTTCACACTAGTGCATACCTCGTACAGGTACGTTTTTTGACTTGGTTTTCTTTTCAAAGTTTTTGATGCGTTGCCGAGGCTGATGATTTAGTTTTGTGTGTAGGCTGGGCAAGCTCTACTGCGGGCTTCTCGGCAAGCCGAGATCCTGGCCGCTGAGAGGACTCGTTACCGCGATGAAGCGAAAGCCGAGCGCGAGAAGGCGAAGGCTGCGAAGAACGGATTGAGGTTCGCCAAATCAAGGGTCGCCGAGCTTGAGAAAGAAAGGGATGAGGCCCTTGAAAATGCAAAGACGGCCGAACGCGAGCTCGGGCAGGTTGTCCGTAGAGAGAAGAGGAAGATGAAGGAAGTGGATGAGAAGGCGTTCCAGGCTGGGTACGACAGAGCCGGTGCCGAGTATGTGAGGGAGGCTCGCTCGATGGTCAATGAAGAGCTTGCAAAGAAGCTGCCGATCGCATACCGAACTGGGTACAAGGATGGGGTGAGGGCTGCGTGTGGGGTCATGCAGCTTGAGCCGGACATGAATTTGATGAAGTCGATCCCCGTAGCTGATGTTCCCGAGCTCGTGCTGCCATACACGGAGGAGGAATGTGCTCCACTTCCTCCAGAGGAATTTTCTGAGGGCGATGATGATGTTGAAGATATGACTGTAGCCGATGCTGATGGTGAAAGAGATGGCTCCAGTGGGAAGGGGAGGGACGTGGCTGACAACGCTGAGCAGGCAACCGAGCAAATTGAGAAAAATGATGAAGTGGTCGTTGAAGCCGAGGACGATGCTGCTAGCCTTGCTGAGGCTGCAGCCGAGGGTGATCCGCCTCAACCTTAGAGTTTAAGGTTTATATTGAATTTTGAAGTTTTGTTGGACTGGACGGCTCCAAACTTGGGAGTTTTACCGTGCCAGATGTAATAGTTGTTTGAGGGTCGGCACCGAACGGTTTACTACGCCGTACCTTCCAGTTTAGGATCTTTCAAACACTTGTCTTTATAATGCATGGCTTCTTTCGCAGCGTCTCTATTATTGCCGAGCTTGTCTTGTTGCCTTCATGTCTTCATAGAAATTTTGTAGTCCTTGCATGTTTGTGAATGTGTAGTTGTCCGTAGCCCCCACTTTGGTTTGGGTTCGGCAGAATAGCTGAGAGTATATCGTGATCGAAATGGTTAAGTATAGATATTGCAGCCGAGCCCAGACCAAAGTATTATGGCCGTAGGTACTAGGTAGCCGAACATGGATTTGTTGTGGTCAGATTTGACCAATCCTTCGACTTAGTGTAAGAGTGTGAGTTGCCCCCTTGCCTTGTGGATGGGGCTCGGCTCATGAGTCAGCCCCAGGCCATAGCAGAGGGACGTTTGAGAGTAGTGATTGTTTGTGGGTGGTCTGCTCGCCAAATAGCGAGTGTAACCTTTCGGTGGCCGACCATAGTGTCTTGCCAATCCGAGCCGAAGCCTGAGTTCCAATAGTGTATTTCAGGCTCGGCGGACCATATGTCCAGTGATTGCTTCTCTGGGCGGTGAGATTGGCCGAAGCAAAGGGCTTTTTAAGGAGCCGTTTGGAGGGTGTGACCGAAGTCATCGTTTGTGTGTGGCATTCTTAGCCGAGAGTGGAATGAATGCATGAAATGTTATAGAAAGACTTTTGAATAAAAAAGATTGTCATTTCATTGATATTTCTACGAAATACAAGGAAAGTAGAAAAAACAGTAACAGTGGGTCGAGGCCCTTCTTTGGAATGAAAAAGGAAAATGTAAAAGAGTTATGCCGATGCTGAAGAAAACAGAAACTCGGTATGCATGAAGTGTTGGCCGAAGGTAGCTGTCTGAGTGGAGCATCACATGTAGGCCTTTCTGAGGTTCTGGTCATTCCACGGGTTGGTGAGCACCTTGCCGTGCATGTCTTCGAGGGTGTAAGCCCCTTCACCAGCAACCTTCACGATACGAAATGGCCCTTCCCAATTAGGCATGAACTTTTTCTTTTTGCTTGCTTGGACAACCTTTCGCCAAACCAAGTCGTCGGGTTTGAACTTCTTGATTCTGACACTTCTGTTGTACCCCTTGGCGACAGTCTGTTGATACTCGGCAAGCTTTAGCCGAGCGTCATCGCGCTTCTCCTCAGCCAAAATTAATTCTTGCTCGAGGGCTTCGTCATTGGATTGAGGATTGAAGTTCTCCGTTCGGAGGGTTGGGAACCTTGATTCCAGTGGGATTACGGCCTCCATGCCGAACGCCATTGAGAACGGTGTTTGGCCTGTAGAACGGCGGGGAGTGGAGCGGTAAGCCCATAAAACCCTGGGGAGTTCCTCTGCCCATTTTCCCCTCTTTGAATTCAATCGTCGTTTTATCCCTGCACACACCGTCTTGTTCGAGGCCTCGGCTTGACCGTTTCCCTGAGGGTAGGCGTGGTGTTGAGTTGAAGAATCTGATGCCGAACTCCTCACAGAGACTTGTGAGGCCGTCGCCAACAAACTGAGTGCCGTTGTCCGAGACGATGGCGTAGGGTACGCCGAACCTTGTCACAATGTTCCTCCATACAAATCGTCGGACGTCTGCTTCTGTGATGGTGACCAGGGCCTCGGCTTCGACCCATTTGGAGAAATAATCCGTTGCAGTGATCAAAAATTTGAAGCCCCCAGGTGCTGTTGGGAGTTTCCCGACGATGTCGAGCCCCCATTGTGCGAATGGCCATGGACTTGTGATTGGAGAGAGATTCTGAGCTGGCTGCCTGGGGATAGGTGAGAAGAGTTGGCATGGTCGGCACCTGCGTACGATTTCCTCGCAGTCTTTCTTCATGTTTTTCCAGAAGTATCCTTGACTCATCGCGCGCTGGCATAACGAACGTCCACCAGAGTGGCAGCCGCAGCTTCCGGAGTGCAGTTCTTCAAGGATCTCGGCAACTTGATTTGGGTGGACGACAAGAAGATAAGGTCCTGAAATGGATTTTCTATAGAGCTGGCCGCTCTCAGAGAGCCAGTAGTATGCGGCCTTGTTTCTGATTCGGAAGGCTTCCTTTTTGTCGTCGGGTAAGGTGTCGCTCCTGAGGAAGGCCACGATTTCATCCATCCAACTCGGACCAAGGTTGATGTTGAGTACCTCTGGAGTTGTATCGAAACTTGGGTTGTCGATGTTGCCAAAATTTATGGTTCGGAACTCAGATGCTTTTGATGCCGAGGCGAGGCCAGCAAGTGCGTCGGCGTGGGCGTTGTGCTCACGGTTGATTTGCTCGATGTTGAAAGTTTTGAAGCGAGTAATGAGTTCTGCTGCTGTGGCCTGGTACTTCATCATCCGTGGGTCTCTAGCTTCGTAGTCCCCAAGTACTTGATTGACTATAAGTTGAGAATCACAGAATACGGCCAGGTTGTCAACTTTCATTGCTTTTGCCGTGCGTTGGCCAGCACGCAGAGCCTCGTTTTCTGCTTCGTTGTTGGGGGCGGGTAAATCGATGCTGATGGCACTTTCGTGATGTGTTCCGCAGGGAGAGACCAACACGACTCCGGCACCGGCTCCGTTGTTGTTGGAGGCACCGTCGACTTGCATCCGCCAAGTGTCTCCCTGGAATAGGAGCCACCGGTCCTCTTTTGGTTGGTGTTCGGCAAACTGTTGGTTGGGAGGATTGTGTAGGATCTCCGAGTCTTCCGGTGTGAGTTCAGCAATGAAGTCGGCGAGGACCTGCCCCTTTATTGCCGTCCTCGGTTCAAAACGGATGTCGAAGTTCGCTAGCTCGACCGCCCATTTTGAGACTCTGTTTGAGAGGTCGGCTTTTCGAAATAGGGCTTTGAGAGGGTGCTCGGTCAACACCGTTATGGTGTGCGCCTGAAAGTATGGCAGAAGTTTCCTCGCCGCGGAGACCAGGGCGAGTGCAAGTTTTTCCAGTGGAAGGTACCGAGTCTTGGCTGGGAGGAGTGTCTTGCTTGTGAAATACACTGGCATGTCGTCGGCCCCTTCTCGCCGAACAAGTGCTGAGCTAATTGCGTGGCTCGAGACTGAAAGGTAAAGATAGAGATTTTCGTACTCTTTGGGCTTTACCATTAGTGGTGATGAACTCAGGTAATCTTTAAGTTCGGCCAACGCTCTGTCGCATCCGGTGTCCACTCAAAACTTCGTCGGCTTTTCCCTTTGAGAGCGTGAAAGAAGGAGTGGCACTTGTCGGATGACTTGCTGATGAAGCGATTGAGAGCCGCTGCCATCCCAGTTAGTTTGTACCTCTCTGATTGATCGTGGTGGCCGAAGGTCTGCCACTGCCTTGATTTGGTTGGGGTCGGCCTCGATGCCCCTTCGTGTGACCAAATGGCCAAGGAATTTGCCGGCACTTACGCCGAACGCGCACTTTTCTGGGTTTAAACGGAGTTTGTGGAATTTAAGGATCTCGAAGACCTCGGCAAGCTCCTTCAAATGGTTGTGCTCCTTTTGGCTTTTGACGACGAGGTCGTCAATGTATGCCTCCAGGATGTTGCCTATTTGTGCATAGAGCATCTTGAAGATCGCTCTGTTGAATGTTGCTCCGGAGTTCTTTAGACCGAACGGCATCACCCTATAGCAGAAAATTCCATGTGGAGTTATGAATGCTGTCTTCTCCATGTCGGCCGGGTCCATAGCAATCTGGTGATAGCCACGGTAGGCGTCCAGAAAACTAAGCCGAGCATGGCCGGCAGTTGCGTCTACGAGCTGGTCGATCTTTGGTAGTGGAAACCAGTCCTTGGGACAGGCGTCGTTAAGATTCGTGTAGTCGACGCAGACTCGCCACTTTCCATTCTTCTTTTTGACGACCACCGTGTTTGACAGCCAGGTTGGGTACTGCACTTCCTGAATGGCGTTGTTGTCTAGAAGCCGGTTGACTTCGTCTATCACGGCGTCGGCGTGCTCTGGTGCCGAACGTCGAGCCCGCTGAATGATTGGTTTGGCGTCCTTTTTGATGTTGAGGGAGTGGCAGATAAAGTTGGGATCTACTCCTGGCATTTCCTCCGGGGTCCATGCAAAAACTTCAAGATTCTGTTTGAGGAATAGGAACATCTCCTCTCGGCGTCAGAAAGTGAGGAGCCAAGCAAGAAGAAGCGTGATCCGTCCTCGTTGATGGGCATTTTTATCAGCTCCTCCTCCGCTTTGTCCTCGGCTTTTAGACCGACGTCGTCAATGACGGCCATGTCTGGGACTTCAACCCATTGCACTTGTTTTGCCTTTGAGGAGCTGTGGACGGCGGAGACATAGCATTTCTTGGATGCAATTTGGTCCCCTCGCAAGTCCTCTTGTCTGCCTGTTGTACCGATGAAGCGGACAACCTGGTGGTATGTTGACGCGATCGCTTGCATTTCATGGAGCCAAGTTCGGCCGAGGATGGCGTTGTATGGGCTCGGCGCGTTGACAACAATGAATTCGACGGTCAGTCTTTGAGCCGACGACGACCGGTAGAAAGATTCGGCCGATCGGCCATACAGGAGCTCCGCTGGAGCCAATGACGGGTACCTCGGTGGGTTGCAAAGCCGATTCTGGTAGGTCCAACTTCTTGAAGAGGTCATAGTACATAACCTCAGCTGAACTTCCCTGATCGATGAGTACACGTTTGACGTCATGGACGCCAATTTGGACGGTGACGACGAGTGCATCCGAATGTGGGGTCTGAACGTGTTCAAGATCGCGTTCGGTGAAGCTGATAGTCCATTTTGGTAGGTCTTGTGGTCGGGATCGTTTGGATCCGCAGCCGACGGAGAGTATCTCTTTTGAAGTTGAGGCTTGATCGATGTCGGCTCTGAGCGTGGTCTCGAATGCCTTTGTTACCGGTCCATGGATGACGTGGATCAATGGTCGTTGTTCGTTGGGGTTGGGATTTGTCTGCCGGGCGGGCGTCTTTGCTCGATCAATGTATTGATCGAGATGGCCTTGAGCGGCAAGCTTTTCAAGGAGAGCCTTGTATGGTGCACAAGCAGTCGTGTAGTGGCCGAGCTCGTTATGGTAAGTGCACTTCTTCGTTGGGTTTTGATCCGGTTGGCCGGTGTCAGTCCCGAGCTTGGCCGTCGGCCATTCAAACCACGGTTGTCTCATTATTTCCTTCAGAAAAGACCAGATCGGTTCTTTGAAGTGAGTGGTTTCGGCCACGTGGTCATGCTCCTTCGGCTGCCGCTCCTTCCCCTTTTTAATGTTGTGCACTTGCTTCTTCGGCTGCACTTGTTGGGTCGCCGTTTGTACCGGTAGCTGTTGAACGGTTGAGGAGAACGGATTGTTGGAGCTCGGGATTCCCTGTGCGGCTCTGTCTGCGTAGAGTTCTTCGAGAGCGCAGAATCTTTCCACTACACGCATCAATTCACCCATGCCGTGTGGTGGGCGGATGGCGAGTTCGTCTAAGATCTTGCTCCCGGTTTGCCGTTCTTGAAGGTGCGTGCGGCCCAGTACTCATCGATTCCAGGGATTTCGTTAAACAGCTGCCAGTAGCGCTCGGCATATTGCCTGAGGGTCTCCGACGATAGTTTCCTCATCTGAGACAGCGATTCAGGCTCTTTAGCCGTTTTGTTGCTTGTGATGAAGCGTGTGTTGAAGGCGCGTTCAAGGTCGGCCAAGGTCCTTACGGATCCAGCGGGCAATTTGTTGAACCACTGGAGCCCTAGGGAGCCGAGGCTGGACGGGAACGCCTTGCATTTCACCTCATCTTTACTCGTGCAGAGTTCAATGGTTTGTCTGAAATGGATGAGGTGAGTGTAGGCCTCACACGTCGACGGATCGAACTTTGTGAACTTGGGTAGGTGGAAGGTGGGCTCTGGCGGCGTGTTGATTATGTGGGAGGTGAATGGGGAGACGCCGAGATCTTTTAGCTGCCTTTCGAATCCTGGGCGCGGCGGTTTGCCGTGCTCGTCCGTTTTTGATCTCTTTGAATCCCTTTCCTTGTGTTCTTTTGCCGACGCCTTCTCGGCTTCTCTTCGCCGAAGTTTATCTCGCAAGTCCTTCTCCGTTCGGCGTGGGCCGTCGACGGTTTTGTCGTTGTGGCGACGGGTTTTGTTCTCGTCGTTCGCGCCATCAACGCGTACTTCCTTCCCGTTGCGCCGAGCGTAGTGCTCATCGTCTTTGTTTTCTATCGGGATGTTCCCCAGGCGCTCAGAGACATGGGGTCTGGTTCGGGCAGAGTCTCGGCTACGGTGCGAGGCCGTCGTGCGAGAGAACTCTGCGCGACCAGTCGAGTACGTGCTGGTGAATGACTCGGTGTCTCTTGTCCGGGTTCCATCGCGATGGCTTCTGGAACGATGCGTCCCAGATACTGTGGGTTGCTTGTAGAGGATCATTCCCCTGGCGTCATCTTGTGCTGGGGTGAAGCCTAGGCGGTCTTTCACGGACCCGCGTTGGCCTCCTTCGTTCTGACGCCCTTGCGGTGGTGGAGGTGGAGGTGGAGGCGGTGTTTGCCCACCTCTACCCCTGTCTCCACCAGATCGAGATGCGGCAGGAGTGGCGTCCTGCTGCAAATGTCGCTTCATTTGGGCCACTTCCGCCCTTAGTGCCGCAAGCTCGTTGTCGCGTTCGTCGTCGCGCCGGTGCAGCAGGCGGATGTAGGCCGAAGCGACGTCGTCCGAGACCGGTGAGAGCCCGGATCCAGGGGCGAGAGAGAGGGACATGTGCCTCTCGATAGTTGGTGTGGAATTGACGTTTCCACCTGCGTCTTTGGCCCCTGAGACGGTCGCGTCCGCTATATCTCCGCCCATGGTGAGTGATTTGGTTGCTGTCTTACGGAGGAGTGAGGGAAGTTTGGAGGATGAGAGAGCCGCTGAGATCAGAAGGGTTCACGTCGGGTTCACCAATTGTGTGGCCCGTGATCCTCCGGTCCTCGATCCTTCGTAGGTGGTTTGATGGTGGATTAGCTTTCTTCTCAGCCTGCACAAGGAACGCACGACTAAGACCTGGCCGGGGTTGTCCGGCAAGGCCCTCCGGCGAGAGGATGAGTGTAGCGCAGAGAGGAAGCAGAAAGCTCTGGAGAGGGAGTAAGTGTGAGTATTGAGTAGCGTGTACCTGTTAGGGTTACCATCTCTAGGTATTTATAGTGCCTTCTGACTTGCCCTCCAAGTACCATCGCGTGCCTTCCACGGGCCAAGTGACATCATAGTGACGTCGAGAAATAGATCTGATAACCGTTTTCAGGGCTGAGCTGGCACACCCATGTGCGCCCGTGATCATCTTCTGTTGTAACCGCTTCTGCACGTGGCAGGACGCGTGGCTTTACAGCCAGCCGCCGTCGGCTGCATGCCGTGCTCTGAAGGTAGCCGACCGCGGGAACCGCCGAGCATAGCCATGCGTTCAATGAAGGAGGTAACGTCGCCGCGGACTCCGTCGACGGCACAATCCGAGCGCGGGTCTGTCCGCTGCCGAGCCTGAGGCAAACCGGATATACACGACGAGTCATTGTCGGCTTGCCGCGCACGAGGCCTGCGATCGGACCACGGCAGGTCAGGTCCGCGCCATGCGAACAAATCATGTTCGGCCCGCTACAGCTAGATACTACTTGATGTGCAAAGATTCAAAGAGGGTCATTAAACCATACATTTTCCAAGCTCACCCGTAAGTAAATTCACGTTAATAGAAAGAGCAATGCTATGATGACCCGAGAAAGAAGTGCACAAAAAATTGCTTAGTACGTAAAACTTGAGCGGTTCAATTTCAAACAGTTGAAGTGGGAACTATTCCACGCTAAGCCACAATCTATTTGTGCAAATTGCTGTGTATGATCAGGAATCAAAGATAATCACTCAAAAAAAAAAAGGGAACCAAAACAGTGGCCTACTAGTTTCCCCAGGAGCAACCACATATTGAACATGTTCACTAGACCAGTCCTCAATATCTTACCGTACTAGTTTCTTTTACTATTACTATAATTTTTTGGGCGTTAAGGGTCAATATCTTAAAGTTTAGAACTAAACATGAGAGTCTATAACATCTCTCTCAGTCCTTCGGGTCACGAGAGAGTTTACCCGGTTGTTAACTTCAGAACTTCCGAATTAGTCGAGGTGCGCGCAAGCTGGTCTGGACATCCGGTTATAAAAAGTTTGACCTCTCTCATCTTTTCCCAGCAGCACCGGCATTTGAGTCAACTCAGTTAGTATTTTTTTAATCAATTAACCTCTTTTAGTAGTTTTATTATAGATCTTGAATATTTCATAAAGAACTTATTAATGCCCTGTTGCAACGGAATCTCATACTGTATTAAACTCTCTCTCTCTCTCTCTCTCTCTCTCTCTCTCTCTCTCTCTCTCTCTCTCAATATCTTGCATTCATGATTCTCAAGATCACACCAATTCCCACCATTCAAAACTCACACTACTATTCTTCTTCAAAAATCCCATCACTACCCAACTTTCTCTAACACAGTCCCAATGGTTCCACTTCACAAACACATGATCTACAACCATGAATCCCAACCCCTCCCTCCAATCAAAAACCCCCAAACCCAACCTCCCCTGCTCCCCACCTCACACAACAGCAGCTTTCCCATTCTCCCCATCGCAATCCTCTGCATATTCGCCACAGCATTCCTGCTAGTCATCTACTACATCCTCCTAGCCAAATGCTGCTTCACCTGGCAACAACTCGACCCCCTCCGCCGCTTCTCCCTCCCCCGCCGGCCCCCACCGCCACCCACGGACGACCCACTCGCCGCCAACTCCCCCTCTAGCCACGGCCTCGACGAATTCCTTATCCGGGAAATACCCACTTTCCAGTACAGGAAAATCCAGAGCCGGGATAGGGAAGAGTTCATTTACAAGTGCATTGTGTGTCTGAGCGAGTTTCAAGAACAGGATGTTTTGAGAGTGCTACCGAAATGCGGGCACGGGTTTCATTTGGATTGCATCGACATTTGGCTGCAAAGCAATGCCAACTGCCCGCTTTGTAGGACGAGCATTTCGGGCGAGACCAGGTGTCTGATTGATCGGATTGTCGCTCCGAATTCTTCGCCTCAGGAGCCGTTCGATGCCCTTTTGGGCGGTGATGATGACTTTGTGGTGATTGAGTTGACAAATGGGATACGAGAAAGAAGTGAGCAGAGGGAGGTGGGGAGGAAATTTGATGAGTTGATCAAGATTGGGAATGTGAAAAAACAGGGGAAGTTCCGTCGGGTCTCGATAATGGGGGACGAATGCATCGATGCGATGAGAGAGAAAGACGATCGGTTTTGTGTTCAGCCGATGAGGAGATCTTTCTCGTTGGATTCGGCAGCGGATCCGCATGTTTATTTGGCAGTTCAAGAGATTATAAGACAGAGTGAGAGTCAGAGTGAGGTTAGAAGCAGGGGAGAGTCAAGTAGCAGAGGCAGAAGACAGTTTTTCCCGTTTGGAAATGGAAGGGGGTCTAGAAGTGCTGTTCTTCCTGTTGAGTTTTAGCTCATTTAGATTGCAAATTAGTGTAAAGTTTTTCTAATTTGTTTATGTTTTTATTTTTTTTGTGTGATTGAGATAGTGAAAATGTCGTATAAGTGGACTTAGTTTGTCATGGAAAAGGTTTAGGAGGATGTTTCCGACAGAGGTGTGTCCAAAGCTGTTTGTTTTCGCGGATTAGGCTGCTCCCATTTCGCTCGCTGCTACTACAAGAATCTCATTTACATTCTTTTGTTTTGGGTACTAAGATGTTACAGTTTGTCAAGTTGTCTCTTGTTCGCCCATGGATTCAGTAACACTTTAAAAGGTTGACCTATTTGAGAATTTCCAAATTTATACTTATTTTCAACTTTCAAAAGCATTTCGCCGCTAGCTACACCCTTTCTCTTCTATGGGTGCCTAGATATCCACTGTAAGCCAATGTATGTGGTGCATCATGTGAGATCTACACGCATCTCCATGTGTGGCGGACTATTTGGGATCCATGTGTGTATAAAAATCTGTATTTGTAGCACCACTCAAAAGTTTAAATGAGAGAAAAGATACCATTGTGGCCGAATATTTCGGTTCGGTAAGACTTGATACGCTCGGCGGAAGGTCGAGCCTAGTCCATCGATTTTGTCTGGTCTGGTCTGGCATCGGACTCTTAGGTTTGGACAGCTAGGCTCGGCAACGGCAACCTTCGGATGTGAAGTATCCAACCACCAACTCATACTGAAGTCAACATTCAACTCATGAGGTTCGGACTTTAGGTTCGGCTAACTCATGCGAGCCAGCTCATCCACGTGAGTTTAACTGTCTTGGTCCCTACTTCAGTTGTGACGTCACCTGAAACGGTTAGGGCACGAGATTGGCACGAGCAGACATGGGTGACAGCTCATGCACATCCACGATAACGGCCTTATCCGATGCATCAAGAGTGACGTCAACCGGAGCGGTTACCAAGCGTGCGACGCACGCACTGGAGAGCAAGTCAGTAACTTTTCTAATTAGTCTCAGCAAATGAACTCCCCTCCATATATCTCATGTATTCAAATCACTCGATAATCCGGACCGTTCATTCCGATGGTCCCGCCAGAGAATCATTTGCAAATGTTGGGGTCTTTTAGTCTGTCAGCAGAAATGTAGGCGTGGGTGTCAGAATAATTGCCTCAAACCATTATGAAACGGAAAGACCTCTCTTTTTACTATCAGGCTTTGAGTATCTTGTTCTTCACGAATGAAGATGATTGTGCTTCTCACCCGTGGAACAGAGGCCCCGGTAGAGGGCCCCTTGTGCAACTCTCTACCCTTGTGGGTAAATGATCACTCATTTTCCTTTTCTCGTGTCAACTGTCAAGCCAATTAGCTCATATCCGTCCCCAACATACTAGCAGGACAATAATTGTCATAATAGGGATGGGGTTAATAACACCGTGTTATTGTATACCCGCATTCTGTGAGAACATATATCCGAGTCACGTTTAATTTAGGCCGTAACTTTTTTAATCGAATGAGGTATATTTGATCAACTTATTTACGTAATATAATAAGATGCTTGTATCCGATAAAACAAACGGCATTATACGGTTGACGATTTGGTGGAAAACAAAAGCAATAGATTATGGGTCCTCATTGTTCCCAGGTTGGATTATCTTCCACTTGCTCGTAGGCCCGATATGCTTCTAGGGAACTAGACCCGAAAGAGCCATCTGAACAGGTCCAGCAAAACCCTTGTATGGTTTCTTCGATTTTACGATAAAGAGAAAGATGACCAACATTGTTTCATATACAGTATATAGAAAAGAATTTCTTTTACCCAAAAAAATAAAAAGAAGGATATTTTTTTAACATTTCTTGCTATTCGATAATGCCCATAAATCTCATAACTAAGTACCCAAAGATTCATAATGAACCTCGGGGGGAGCTGAAGAAATAACGCGTCGCCTTCACGTGGGTTGGAACATTTTATTAGTAGATTGAACTGAATTGAAGTCATAAAATTGGTATACCTTGTTTGACTTTTGGAGATCTAATTAGATCCACCCTTAACCAGAAATACAAGTATTCAAATGAGCCCCATCTAGGAATAAAGTCTTTATAAATGAAAACAGCTTCAGATTCCCAGTTCCAACACTGTTTCCCCCATAGAAAATCCAATGAAAGACGTGGCAATAGTATTTTAGAAATAACAAGGACAATGGTGTATCTCAGGTCATCCTATCATTTTAGGGTAAAACCAAACCTCCAATGACCCCACAATGTACATATAATATCTTCATTTGGATGAAACTAAGAAGATAAATCAAATGGGCCTGGTTCTGTTTTTACATTTTCAGAAGGCTAGGAGAGATTCTAGGGTCCCCCATATTACCCTCCAAATCAAAGCCTGTTCACAATTACTTGACAATGAACTATATACAACAAAGAATATCGAGCCTCCTCCTGTCGTATGAGAAGTGTAAAGATCATGGCCCAGACTGGGAAACCCATCCACATGATTTGGTGAATTATTCATCTGCACAAACCTCGTGGAACAGAGGCAACTTGATCACACAGAGCTTGCGGGATCAAAATTCCTAGTCGGGCTATCCGGAGGTCTACTGTATATGTCATCGAAAGGAAGATCAAATTCTCCACCTAACTCCAAATCGTTCATGTAAAAGGTCCGAGACAAACCCTGAGAGCTTCTCCAGTCTAAGTGGTGTTCTTCTTCCTCTAATAAGCTTCTATCTGAGAGATTATCATAATAATTATGGGAAGTACTGTGGGCGAAATTCGGAGGCTCAAGGAAACTTGTTTTGGGGTCTACACCATGTTGGCGACTTCTAGCCCACCAATGGCTCTTATTAGGGTGTTGTTCCATGTTACTCGAGTCCTGATGGTGTAAGACACTTTCGCGGAAGAAAGGAGCTGATGTAGAAGCTTCCAAATGACTCTGTGATCGGTCCTCAAAGAGATGGCTCCAATTTTCTTCATATGTTGCTTCGTTTTGGGGCAAATGTGGTGGCACCCAAAACTCTCTTGACCCTTCCGCAGCAATGTCAAAGGGTCCTGGGGGAACATCTCTTGAATTATCAGTCGCATGATGAGGTCGAGAGGTATAATACCAATCAAGGATATAAGGGTAATTCTTTGGATCAGCCTCGATCATCCACATCGAACCTAAATGGAAGCCGGTTCCTGGAATGTTCTGGGGAGTTCCTCTTGACAGGAAGCTGTTTCTGTCCCCAAGGCCTCTGGAACGTGGGGTCCATTGCTGCATCCTAGGAGGGGAATATGCCGGTCTTGTTTCATGTCCTTGTAGCATTTGGTCCCTGAATTTTTTAAGGGTCAAGAGGAATTGCTTCCCTTCAGCGTTTGGTTCCCATGTAGGATAGCTACTCTTAAAGCTGCCAAAAGTTAGAATAGCAAGTCAGGATTATAGTAGAATAGCCAAAATATTACAGTCTACAGATACCCCAAGTTCAAATCAACTGATATAATTAGGGGAAGATGAGGTGGAATGACTGTCAAAATCCATCCAACGAGAAACTCAATGGTATTTTACCTCAAGAATGATTTCTCCATTTTCCCTTGGGAACTCCTCTTAATGCTTGGTGAGCTGCAAGGCGCACCGTAATTGCCATTGCCATGATTTTGAAAGTCGAAGACACTAAAGCTGTCAGAATTGAGAGAGAAATAGTAATTAATTTCTGCAAAATTGCCAATGTGAGCGGAGCAACATAACTGACATGCTACCTAAATGCCATTTATAAACAACAAAAATACAAACGGTCAAATACAAACCTGCATACATGACCAACACCTTCAACGTTTACCGTGAAATCTGCAATGAACTGCAGAATGTCGTCTACTCGCTGCAAGGTTGATAAAGCTGCTCAGTCGAAGAACTATAATCATGGTTTGGATTTAAATAAGAGATATAACAAATAATGACCTTGGGGACAACAAATAAGAGCAAATAGGGAGTGAGAAAGATTGAGGCCATCTCTTCTATTAGCATCATTCCGGAGTACTGCAGAGCAACAAATTTTTGTAACATAAACAGTAAAATCATCAAAGAACAATATTAACCTTGTTACTGTTCGAGGAGACTTAAGAAGGAAACTCTTATGTCATTTAGAAATGCTGAAAAATTACAGAGAAAGATGGCAAGGTTCCAAGACCTAGTTGGACAAACAAAATATCTTTGTTTCCTGGACTTCATGTGTAAAAAATATGAATATAATGGATGATACGCGGGAGAAAAAAGAGTTGCTCATAGTTAGATTAAAATTAAATTGCAAACCTAATGACAAAGTGAATTAACTTTTCTCCCAACTTATCTAATTTCTATCACTATCTTCTTCACCTACTGCATTTTTTTCTCTCCAAATGACCGTAAACTAGCTGGTCCTATCCAACCTACAATGCGGAGGCGACAAATTCACCAGGAGGTACTCAAAACCAGATTTCAATATTTCAGCAGGCTTACCTGAAACAGAGTTTCAAACTCCAGGCGTACAGTCTCCGTATTTTCTTTCCCACGCCATCTCTTTGGCATATAGTGTGTATGCTGGACGACCAGAGACATTGCCCCGTGTGGATCCAGTACCAGAAGCTCCTCTGTCACTGCAGCCCGGCTAATAGCTGTTATTGCTCCAAAAACGGCAGCATACCAGAACAAGTTGCGACCAAAAATCTGCAGCATATGAAACAAAGTTGCATAAAAATGGGGATAACCCTACCCTATCTGAACTGGGAAAAAATCATTGAGGTCTAAACTACATATTCACGGTGATACAAATGAAGATACATTACATGGCCTTCCAGCAGAGATTCTTCCAGAAAAGCAATGATAATCAGAATAGCAGCAAAGCCACCAGAAACGAAAGATATGAACTTTGCGATGATAGTTATAATAGGAGAGGGGAATTGCTTTAGGTAATCAGAAGCATGCATCACACTGTTGTTGATTCGGTGTTTGAATAAATGGTCAACCTGAAATAGGGAGACAATAGGATGTCAGGGACATTGTATTGTGGAACCAACACAACTAGAATGAAGAAACTACTTAACAACTGTAGCAGAGGCAAAACCTCCAAAAAAGTTGGAAGAGGAAATAACCAAACGACGGAAACATAGTGGCAAGAATCGATCATTCCAAACAGGATAACAAACCCAGAAAGAGAAGAAATTAGAGAAACGTCCACAGCAAAGGAGGCTTTTACCAAAGCAACCAGTCTTTGAAACAGTACAACAAATAATGCACATAAAAGGTTACAAAACCGAAGTCTACCCATGAACCTTATGAATAGATGGTCATATGCGCTTGCCTACATTTACTGTGCACAAAACTGAGAAGTAAACCTTAACTTAAAAACCAAAAAGGTTAATTGCAGCAGTTTTTTTCTGCTTTAAAGTTAAAAATTCACATATTCTTTAGTCACATATAAGCTCATATATTGCCGTCTATATGTTGGTGTCTAGGTCAAGCAATAACAAGTTCTGGTAAAGGACATCGTCAGAGTCATAACAAAACTTCCACAAAAAAATTTCTCAATCTTTATTAGAACAGGAAATGAAAACATTTGAACCTCACAAAACTAATGCAGTTTGACTTCCCATATCCCATCAATGAAGACTTCTGAATGAGAAGCCACAGCCTAGACACAAGTAAAAGATTCAAATCTAATCTATCTAGCAGCAGTAGCACGAGCAAGTAAAACAAGGGGAAATAAAGATACCTCGTTAAATTCTCTAAATATCCACTTAGATAGATTTGACCACCTTTGAGATGATGCAGTGCTTGGATGATTATAGAACTGTTCAGCATGCCTCAGAAAAAGATATACCAGCATGAAGATGACAAGAAACGGAGAAAGAAGGAGCATTGCAAGCCCAACCACCATAAGCCTCTTCTTTAACGTTTTAGGATTGGAAATGAAGTCCCTCCTAACACAAAAGTTTCTGCCACAAAGGAATAAAAACATTCTTTGGAGTAAATCCAGAACTGTCATGAAGAAAACTAGACATAGTTTACTTGTGGATGTCTATGGGGCACAGTAACACTCTGGACACGTGTCAAACACACCCAAATATGTGTCCATTTTCTTTAATATATATTCTTCAATCGGACATGCTTGGACACCTTGGGGACACGTTAGGATGACAATTGGAATTCCAAAATTCTGGGGCAGTTTCAAAATTGTAATCCATGCATAGTTAATCGATGCTTATTTAGTGCGATAGAAACAATTTTCCATATGATTTTACAATTTATAATAGTAAAAGTCCCTACATACTCTTTTCTTATTCAAAGTGTCACTGTCCTAATTTTCGAAATGCATGGACACATGTTTGTGCTTCTTAGATTGCAAAGCATTTACCAAGCTAGACGTGTCTTCATGTAAAAGGTAACACACCTGTCAAACATACTCTGAAGTATACACCAATTTAAGGTCCATTCCAATGTCTTTGTCAGCATCAGGCAGTATCGTGTACCATTTGGGCCAAATTTTACTGTCGGCCCAGCACCTGGGACCCATTGAGAGATTGGAAAAGCAAGTACACCTTTGTTCAGCATTCCAATCAAGTAGTTCTCTTTGCGCATCAAACGCATCACCACATCGTGAGCCGAAAGATCCTTCACTACACAGAGTTGTTGTGAACTTTGCAACTGAACAACCTTTTCAAGAATGGATGCCCATGGCATGGTCTGAATTTCATTATCAGTCACGCGGAGACTGCAGAGAGACATGATAAACTTGCTTATTGCTTACAAAATGAAGAAGAAAACTTATCTACTATTCAATAACAAAATCATATTGACACTATTAGCACTCCCCCGCATCGAAACACAAGAGGGACAAAAATGCTATTATCAAAATAATCTCCATTGCTCTGACGTACCTGTTGTAGTAAAACTGACGGATTTTTAAAGTGTCCTTCAGCTGTGCAAAGAACCTTAAAAAACAGAAGATCCAGTAGATAGAAAATATTCCCAAATACCCAACAATAATAGCTTTTGAAAGCGTCAGAGGGACTAAAGGATGCGGATGAAGAGCTTCCTTAGCCAGATCGCAGGGCTTAATTATTCCAGATTCAACTGCATCCATCCCACATTTTGCATTGCGAAGTCCACTCCAATCGACAAATAACAAGAAAAATCCAGAGAAACATATGGTAAAAGCTAGGCTCAAGAGCTCTACTATCCATTTTATGATAATGCACCAAAGCCCTTTCTCACAATAGTAGCTGTAAAGCCTCTCAAAAAACAGGTCCAAATCCGCTATTGGTTCCACATTCAAGCTCTCACCATTAAGAAGCCCAGAAGGGCTTTCACTACCAGGACTTGGAGCTCTTCGGTAGTCTGACAATTCAATCCCATGATGCACGTCATCAAGCAGTCCAGTTGTTAAAGATGATTCACCGCGCCATTTCCATTTAAATATGTGAAGAGCATTAACACCCTTTGCCCCACTGAACATTATTTACCAACAATTGCAGCAGGAGAACACAGCCAGTCCATTCCCCGATGTGCATGAATGATTACAGCATGGGCTGTAAGGAGGAAAAACAATGGGTTATTCTCTCTATTATTCACAATCTGCTTCAATTACAAGCATACCATGAATACCAGAAGAGTACCTACACAGACACATACTTTCAACACAGACAAAACCAAATTTTAGAAATTAGCAACCCCAATGCAACATTCTCCAATCATGTAAACCTATACATAATACATGTCCCATATATCTCACAGCGTAACCGCAAACTGAAACACAAAAAGTTGCCACCTCCATAATCAGAGCATAGATACTAAGATACCCAACTCAATCAAGACACGTTACACATATATGTTTTACTATATTTCGGTGAGGCATATCCAAGAGAGACTAGTTCTACACAACCCCAGGTAAGTACAAGTTATATAACCGAACGCAAGTATATTCTGAGAACCGGACCACTTTGAAAGTTTCCTTGCAATTTGAAAGTTTTTTGAGAAAATAGGAGCATAGTAAATTTCAAGTGTGGTGCAGTTTGCTTCTGAAAGATGATTTGTTTGTCACCCAAGCAATATGTAACGTTTCCGGGAGATCCCACCTCATTGACAAGTAAATACAAGTTGGACGTAATTTGACTAATCAGGTTCTACCAGGTGCACGATTACGGATATACCTTTGCATTAATTGCAGTAACAATCCTTGTAAGCCGTAAGAATAGAATCAATTCTACCTCTGGAGCTGCAATGAAATTTGCAGCAGTTCCAACTTCCTCCTCTATAATCCTGAAATAGTGCCTGTTCCTGAGATGCACTTTTTACATTACAACAGGTAAGATGAATATCACCAAGGTATAAATTGCAAGAGTTGTTTTAGAAAACTGTAGAAGTTTACAATTCAAAATCTGCAAGGAGTACAAATATACATTCTGTAAGGTAGAATAGATGAGAGAAAATTCTCAAGGATTCAGAGCTATTTCACAAATGAGATGAAGGCACAGTGAATGACAATTAAATCAATTCCTGTTAAATAGTCTAAAGCCCAACTAGTCAATAATGCCACAGGCCCTCAACAGCTAAATCGTTATAATTACCATGGTGAGTTCAATATTGAGTGCCAATGGAGACGGAGCGGGTCCGGAAAGTGTAGTGCAATACAAAAGGAAAAAAGGAGAGGGGGAAGCTCTAAAGGGTGCTTATTCTCTCGTAGAAAATATCATGAGTCATAACCACTATTTCATTTAGGGTTCTTAAAGTTCTTGTGGGTCTGGAAGCTGAGAAGCCTACGATGTTTACAACGTCACCACAAAAATCTCGTACAAAGTGCTGGTAAAAGTTACAGCTTTTTATGGCTTCAATGACTAACTTATTCCAGATATCTTTGTAGCCTACAAATTAATACGAGGGCATCACATTGTTTACAAGCTGGCTCTACAAATAGCGCGCGCATCAGATAGTTTGTTTCGTGTTTCCGTAATTTGAAGTCTAGATAAAATATATGAGGAAACAAACTACCCAATAGTATATCTACACGAATTTAACATATGCAAAACTAAAAGACCAAAGAATGCAGGTGGAAGCCTGAAACTAGTCATACTCATACCAACCACTTGGGCCAATACTAATGCCTAGGGTTTTATTCGCAGTATCGGAAAACACAACGGTAATGGTGATACAGCCTTGTATCGGCTGATATCGGACAGAATCGGTAAGTATCAGCCGATATGTACACAAATAACTGTACCAAAGGCCCTAAATCCCGACGGTATCAAAGGCCCTAAATCCCGTTGCGTAACGGCCAATACAATTAAGTAACGGTCGTTATTTAAAACCCTGCTAATGCTAGAAATACCAACAGCTTTGTTGCACAAAACATCCAATGCACCCAAAGCACAAGAGGACCAACCTCAGAAAACATAACCCAGAGAACAATTGTTACAAATCACTTTACCTCCAAATGCAAAGAGAAAAGTTTAACCTAGATAAATTAAGAACTTGAGTTTCTGATAATTTGTAAAACAGCAAACAACTAAATATTGCATCTTTCCCAACAAAGCAGAATAATCAAACAACTAAATATTGCATCTTTACCACAGCACAATCACTAACCAGCTAAATTAGGAGCTGATTCCCTACTACAAGTCAACCTAGTCTAAATACCCATACCGAGAGCAATCAACAACACCTTAATCAACCAGACAAAAGGGGCAGAAAAAACAAAATCAAGAACAACGTAAACCACAACAAGTCCTAATTACTCGAAAGCCGAAGAAATAATGACAGTACAAAAGGGGGATTTTTACCAGCAACCCACAAAAAGTTATGGCCGATGAAGTGAAGGGCTGCCCAGAAGAGTTCAAAGTTTGGGATTTTTTCAAGAAACCCAGTTAATAATCGCTCAAAACTCGGAGTAATCGAAGAAAAAATATAGGAGGGGATAGAGGAGAAGGAAGAAGAGGGAGGGAGAGGAGAAGGGTTTGATTGCGTGGGAGGAAGAGGAATTTTTTTGCTGTAAAAATTTCTTTTTTTTAATTATACGGAGAAACGTTTCGGTGTCGTTTGCTTCTCTCTCTCTCTCTCTCTCTCTCTCTATATATCGGTTTTTTAAGAGAAGAGAAGAAGAGGAGACGTAGAGAGGGGGTATTACTTCTCTCTCCTCCCTCTGTCCGTCTCTCTCTCTGTAACACGCCGACCGGGAGAAAGAAGTTCTACCGCCTCTACAACTGGGTAATTTTGGTTTTTTTCACCCAGTGGGTTATTGATAGTATAGAACCAATGGGCCTTGAAGGGCCCAACCCAGCGACCGTCCTTGATTACCCATGTTTGGGCCCAGAAAATAGTATGGGCTGTGTCCAGCTTTTGCAAACCTTTTGACTTTGTTTTTTCCCAAGTTATGAGAAAAAAAAATTTCTCAACGGTTTTCAATAAGTTTCATCATTTATCTCTCTTCGCTTTTTATCACTAATTACATCAGAAAAATCCTCAAAACTAAACAAAGTGTTGTTTTTGGAAGAGTCGGTGAACGTGTGAGTGTTAGTTAGTCTGGGTCTTTTAATTTCAACTCATATTGATCTCATTTTCAATCCATCTAAATTCATATAAATATGGGTTCGTTTGAATTCAACCCATAAAACAACATAGGCGGGTTAGATTGGATTATAAGTGAACAGATATGGGCGAACTCATGTATCGAGTTATTTGTCCTTATTTAAATTTTGTCCTTTTTAGTTCAATCGGCCAAATGGCTTATTTATTTGTCCTTATTTAAATTTTTTCTACATTTGTTAGTTTTTTGTCGATTTTTTTTGTGAATTATTACTTCAGGATGACGAAAGGAATCTAAAAAGTAAAAAATTACGATCGAAACTCAAATTTTTTTGAATAACGGTAAAACTAACTAAAAATTACTAACAAATACAAAAAAAATATTGAGTAAGAACAAAAAAATAGGCCATTTGACTTCTTAGGCCAAAATAGGCCTTTGTCCATCTAAAAAAGGTCTAATCGATCTTTTTTTAAGAGATGTATCTTCAAATTGGTGATTATGCAAGGGGGTGTAAGTGCAAATTACCCTTAATGGAATTACCAACACAAGTTGGCTAAACTTTTTAAAGCCTAGAGGAATGGAACTGGAAAACAGTGATGAAATGAATGCAATGAGGGGTAAGTGAACAAAGTGAGTTTTCTAATGTCTCTCAAAAAATTCCGAGGATCCAACTCAAGCAAAGCATCAACACAAACCACACTAAGCAGTGCAACAGTTGATACCAAAAACACTATTCCTTCTCTACTCAACAACTTAAAAAGGGAAAAAGACCAACGGATTTTTGATAGAAATTATGGCTCCCCCGAAACTATTCAAATTTCATATACATATGTGACTTTCTTCGCCTCAAGTCAACTTCACTAATTCCTTTAGATCATCAGACATGGCACAACTTACGGAGTGTGCTCTAAGAATATCCGGAGTTCTTGATCTGGCGATATTTGTTGGCAATACAAGAATCTGTACATAAATGTTCGGAAAAAAACTTGTCAACATTAATAGGATGGTTGGATCAAGATGGCTCAAAATTAAAAGCCAACTATTAGTCACGGATATGGTAATTATAGGGTTGTCATAAGAACACAAAAATGGTAACAAGAATGACGCAGAGCGTTTTCTTGATCCCACTAAAAGAATAAAAATTTCCCAAAATATGAAAAATCGAGAAAAAAAATTAGTTGACCTGTGCAAAAAACTAAGAACAAAAGAGGAGAGGGGCCAATCTTGTGGTTTCCAAAAGTGAACTTCATGAAATCCTCGTTTAAAGTCTCTACCATACTGACCAAGCTCTTAAATCCCTCTACAGGCTTATTATTGAACGTAACGAGAACCTAGTAACCTACATTGCCATAAGCAAAAGTGGTCTTTGTAAGCAAATTAATATCAGAGGTTTGAAACTCTTGTATTGAAAGTGGCACAATTTCTGAACCTCAGTATCCCCTAAATCCATCGTGTGATACCCAGCATTAATATCAGTTTTAAACACATTCACACCCCAAAAATAAATATAAGATGACTTCGTTTGGATGTTACTTTGAACAGTTTGTTAGTCACCGTTGTGGGGTCATATTGTTACTTATTGTATCGACGATAGGGTTGTAGTAGGAGATAACCTGCCACTCCAGCCTAATATTTTTCTAAAACCTTATGGTAAAATTATTATTTTTTATTTTTCTCTTACGTTTTACGCGGCTTAATTTTAATCACATCGTTCGGCCAGATGAGAGAAATTAGGAAATTATAAATAAAAAATATAAAGTTGAATAAGATGGATATAAAGCATTGGAAAGGTCTCAAAAAGCTCAGATAAACCATGTAATATAAAAGTTTGACCCGAATCTCGTAAAAATTAAAACCAAAAAATAGTGAAAAAGACGTAAAATATGGTAGACCAAAGAGCCTGTTTTGTTATCCGAGTAACCGATGAATGTTTAATTTGACTTTTTTTGTAGATTGTATACTTGTCAAGGTTTTTGTTGAGAAAACATAAACTCACCATAGATACAAATAGACAGCACATCCAAAGCTCTACAACCCAAACAGACGATCCCAAATAAACAACATCAAAACACAAACTAGAAACCAAACAAAGTCTAACATATTCGTATTTGCTTACCCTAAAGATAATACATTCACGCCAAAACCTTAAATACACTTAAGGATGAGCAAATATATAGTACAACAAGTCCTAATTACTAGAAAAGAGGGTAATGTTCACCCTCTTAAGTGGAGGGTGAACAAAACTCAACTCCTCTAATTCAGCATAAAAGTAATAAAATCAGGCAAAGGTTGTGTTTTCCTAGTTACTTTACCCCAACGGTCTGAAACTAGTTTTTTTCTTTCTTTCTAGTTTCTATGGTGAGTGTTGTTTGGACAAGTTTACGTCTATCTCGATTAATCCGATCCCCGGGCCATCCACGCCAAGAGTTAAGGACTAGAAAATTCACAAAAAAATTGCTTTATTACAGCTTGACACTAAGAACCAAACCTTGGTCAAGTACTCAAGTATATGGAAAGCAAATCCACCGACCAACCGGACTAACTATTTGGCTAACGGTCTATAACTTTAACATAAGCAATTCCAATGAGGAAAAAAGGCAACACAACACTGCCCAAGGCCTCGTCGCAGTTGATCCCAACGCTTCCCGCGGGAAGCATTGGCGCCAATTCTTATGTGGCATCAGGACACGTCAGCTCTCCCGCCAAAAAACCCTAGGTATACATTGTCCCCTTTCTTCTCTTCCTCTCACTTCAACCTCCCCTTTCTTCTCTCTCTCTCTCTCTCTCCTCAAAACAATGGAAGCCTCTCTAGGCTCAAAACCCTTCGACTCATTCAAGTCCAAGAAGATACTACACTCCTCTTCTTCACAAAAGCCCTCTCCCTCTGAAGAAATTACGACGAAACCCGTTGCTTCGAATCGGAGCCCATGGAGCGCCCAAACCCCCGAGAAGCCGGCGGGCCACCCGCGCCGAGCCCGGAACCGGCGCGCCGCGTTCTCGGTGAAAGAAGTGAGGGAGGAGGCATCGAAGCTCAATGCATCGGAGCAGGACCGGATCCGTCGGTCCGACCCGGTTGGTTCGTCCGGCCAGCAGATCGGATCTGGGTCAGGAAAACCTAAGAAGGAGGTTGATGGGCCAGTAAAGCTTCCGGAAAAGTAAGTTTTACGCTAATTTGTTAAAAAGAAAGAAATTAAATGATTGAGCTCATAAAATGTTTGTGGGGTTTTATCTGGGTTATGTTGGTTTTGTCAGTTTTTGGCGATTTTAGTTCTATACGAAGTGTTAGCCACACAATGGATCTGGCCCATATGTTTTGACATGATCTAAAGCTTTGGTGTTTTTTTTTCACTGATTGAGTTTAGCATGCAGCATTGTTGTGTTTGTATAGATCGTATAGGGTGGTAGGAATCTATTGATTGTTATGCCCAGAAATTCCAAACCGAACACAGAGACCAATTTTATGCGGTTCTGCCCGTGAAGAAATTACAAAACACTCACAAACCCCAAACCCATACGATCTCAAAACTAGTGTTTCCTTGCTGATACTGGTTTTGATATTGCACTGGGTTGCGGTTAGTGAGTGTGTAATTTCCCCTCCAAATTAGTAAACTTGGCTCTGCCCGTGGAATAGTTAACTTGCCAAACTACGTAAAATTGGTCTACGTGTGCAATTTGTGAGCGTGTGCGTTTGTTTGGGATTTCCAGGCCTAACATTTGATATGAGAGAGGTTGAGTTCTGCAGCTTATGTTTTACACGGCGAATTCTCGGAATCTGATTTGATCTATTTTGGTTTTGGCTGGTGATTTTATTATGCTTATTCTCAATTACATCCGTTGAAAAAAAATGCTATGTTTTGGTTTTGGGCGAGCGAATTGATGATTTTCCTCTGCTTATATATCTTGAATTGTTGTTTGTGTGTCTCTCGTTTAACTTGTCCAAACCAGGATATATACTGTTTGTACCTTGAGTGAAATTCCCTAAGTTTGAATCTTTTATGGGCATCAGGCCCTGGTTTTTGTTGGTTTCTGATGGTGCGATTGAATTTGTTTTCAGGTATGAGATATTGGGTAAGTTCTTTGATAGCTTGGACAGTTCAATTCGGCTGCTTCGGTTGAAGGGCTCTATGTCCACATTTACAAATATTAGTCCCAAAGTCGAGTTTTTGACCGACAGGTAAACGTTTAATACAGGAAAACTATAGACTATTCTAATTTTTGAGGCTATTTGTTTATCCTGTCCATTAACTTACTCTGTTGATCTAACGTTTTAGGAGGTTCTCCTATGCCCATTTAGCACAACTGAAGTTTATTTTACCAGAAGTGATTGAGATGAAGAAGGTACTTGTACACGATGAGCGAACGAGTTGTATGAAGCCGGATCTTCATATTGCAATGAATGTTGATGCCATTAAGAATGAAGGGAAGATGAAATCGGCTAGTGGGAATTCATATATGAGGAAGATCTTCCACAGTAGACTCTTGGATTTCTTTAAAGCCCATCCTGAGGTATATACCTACTTTCTATGAAGTACTTCCATTCTAATTTCTAACCCTTCAAATTGATGTCTTGCCTTGAGTATATGTACTCTTTTTCATCATCACTCCGTGTGGACCTTTTTGTTGCTTAAATGATCTCCCAGCTCATCATGGATGATGGGGCTGTTAAACAATTAGGAAAGTAGAACGCCTCAAAACCTAGTGCGATTAAGGGCATGCAATGTGCTGTTCACCACAAGCCCACATCTACTTCCTAACAGCTTTAACCGGAAATATGTATACCTTTCCTCTAGCCAGAAAGTTAGCTTTGAGTCCTAAAAACGATTTGGTAAATAATCTGCTTTGGGTTTGAAGAAGTTAGTTATATATGTTCCTAGCATTTTGTTTTGCCTGTCGTCTCCTTTTTCTAGGGAATAGCTTGTGCAATTAACAATGTGTGTTTGAATGTAGGGGGAAGTTCCAGAGGAAAATCTACCGGAGCCTTTCAATAAGTCAAAGCTAGTTATGCATACAGGCACAAGCAATGCTTCTATTCCATCTTTGATTGGTGAGACATCAACTGGAGTACTTCCAGAACAGCAGCCAGCAGCAGCAACCCATCTATCTCATATTTTCCGGAAGCACTTCTCGCAGAAAGTTTCACGCTATGCTACAGCAAATTCAGACCAAGAGAAGGGCACAGTGGCTCCGCAACCTTCAGCTCTCCCTGTTTCAAAGCTAGATGTTGACCAGAGTTCCAATGAAGGGAGAATCAGTGCATCTTCTGCTCCGTCCATCAGTAAATTTTCCTTAAAACCATCCACAAGTGACAAATGTTCATCACTTGGGGCTTCTCAAGCAAGTGTACCACTGTCTTATCCACATACGACTCCACTAAAAAAGAGAGATTTGGATAATGAAGCCTCGTCTGTCGGAACTGCTACCATTCAAGGAACTCCTGCAAAACTCGTTTCAACTCCAGTGAAGCTGATGAGTGCCACACCTGCACTACGACCACCAAAGAGGAGTTATCTGAGCCCAGATGACTACACAACGACCTCACAAAACAAATTAATTAGACGGCCACTCCGTAACAGATCTCTGAAATTTGACAGTCCAGGGAAAAATGCCGAAGTCAAGGATGAAGTGAATCACGTCGGAGGATTGTCAGTTGATGACGACGTTTTTGATATTCTTCCCGAGAATCTTCTGAAATCGGTAAGCATGCGGTAGATTTTCCGAACTTTAAATCTTCTTCAGAGCACATCTTTCACTTAGTATGGGCTGTGACTACTTCCACTGATTAACAAAAACATGATAACAGGTGATCTCCTTTATTTGGGGGGATTGGTAAAATAGTTTTCTGACATTGAAAATCGTAATGTGTCCTCACGGTCGTGGAACCATTTCCCTGATAAAGAATTTCGTAGCACAGAAAGGCAGCCCCTCTTTTACTATTGTTAGGATGAAAAGACCATTTGCTTGCTTTGGAAAATTTGTTTTCTTCTATTTTTAGTCACCCTTGGGAGTAGCGTCTTATCTATGTTCCAAATGAATTATATTCAAATAACTAGCTACATTGCCTCTGCAGATTAAAGAGAAAGAGCGGAAAGCATTAGAGGAGAAGGATCCAGCCATCTCACAAGCCAAGAGGAGGCAAAAGATGATTGCCAGTTTACCTAAACTCTTTGACATGATCCGTTTCTTGTTTCAGTCAATCAAGCGATCCGTTGTCACAAAGGAGGAGTTTATGCACCAGATGGTAGCCAACCACCTAGATATTGTAGATAGAAGTAAGCCTTTATGTTATTATTAGCGTCGTAAATCTCTCTTAATTATGTTACCAAAGCTCCGTTTGAGGCTTTGAGTTAACTTCGATTGTCCTTGCTTTCACAGGAGAAGTTGAAGAGCAACTTAAACTTTTGCAAGAACTGGCTCCTGAATGGATTTATGAGAAGTTGGCATCCAGTGGGGATCTTCTCATATGGTAAGCCTTTCATCTGTGATTTTTGTCTTGTTTGCTTAAGCTGAAATTCCGTTTAAAAAGCATGTGTGGAAGTTTATTTAGTTTAATGAGACGATCTGACCTTTTGCAGCATCAACAAGATGTTTAGTCTGGACTTAATGCGTGCAAGACTTGTGGAAGCTAAGTGAGAACAAAGAGAACGCCAATCTAATTCAACATCCTCAAGCTATTCAAAGAAGCAGATTATATTGCTCAAGATGCTCTCAACACTTTTAACCTATTTGTAAATGTTTCAGTTAATTTGGGAATTGGGTCATGCATTCTCCTTTTTGATTTTTTCACTTGAGTGAGGTAGGCTGCAATTATGCCCATTAGAAAGGCTGCAATGTAATTCGTCAAGATAGTCAGGTTGTGTAAGCAATGCGACATGTTGTAATGAACTTGCTGTATTCTTGTGGTCAATGGAGACAGAAAGAGGGGGACTTGCTCACAAAATTCTTGTTATCAGCTAATCCTGAATATCTGGTTGAATTTTTTGAGAAGTTTCATGGCATATTCAGGCCTGCTAATGCATGCAGCAACAAACTTCCAAGATCATCCAACAACGTTATTCTAGATCCTCGGGAATTTTTCTGTTTTCGATTTTCATGTCTGGAGAGATATGACAATTTATCAGATGCAAACTTTAAATAAGAATAAAGGCAAAACAAATTAAAAAATTACTCTATTTTTATCATGTACAACGTTAAATTGGCAGTTAGGACATGGGTCCATTCCTTGAGGATTTTCTCTTCAATTTGTATGAAAGATCTACTTCCAGAGTAAGAGTAGTCATGGATTTCAGTCAACCTTGTCTCTTTTCTTTGGGAGGGATTCTAGGTAACCTAGTGGTATATTTTATATGCTGCAAGAATTTGTACTTGCCAAGCTATTGTACAGAAGGCTAAATTCAACTGAGGTGGAAGAATGACCATTCATTTGCTCAGGTGGACAGATCATATAAGCTTTATAAGGTCAATTCCCAATTCAAAAATGTGGGGTGGTGGTTTGAGTTTGGTCTCTTGGTAGATCCGAACGTCCTCTCTCCCTCCTACACTACTCTACGAGAGAAACAACCAACCATTAGCTAGCGCCGTCCGGTCGGAGTCAGCCCGAGGACACTTCGACGATCAAGTTAGTATATACAGGAGTAGAGGAAAGTATTGTAGAACTCTTAGGAACAACATAACTCTCTAGGGTTTATCCCTTGGTTTATATAGACGATATGTACTTGCTCTCCAAGTTAAGTATGCATGGCACGTGCCTGACGGCACGCTTAACCGCATCGATTAGTGATGTCACGCATACCCGTCTCGGTTAGTGATGTGCTAGCACGCGGTGTCCATGTGCCTGAAACGTGACTCCATAAAATATCTTCCAATTAACTTTCGGGTCTTCACTCGGTCGATACTGACCCGCCCTCCGAACAGACCCTAGGCCCCTACCTGGGGCCATTCAACAGGCCAGGCCGCACGGCCCGCTACCGTTAGGCCCATCTTGCCTGTTTTGGGGTCTGGTCCGCCTGCTTTGGCAGATCCAATGCCGGAAGGGTTGGGTCCAATCCCGAAGCTGGGTTCGGCCCACTATAGTTATCTCAATAACAAGCAAATATTTTTAGGGAAATGATATTGCCACACCCTTTTTTGTTATTGCCACACGGCAATAACAAAAAAGGGTGTGGCAAAATCACTAGCCTATTTTTATATCTTTTGTTTTTTTACAAAGAGATGACAATCAGCCTACAAGTGCACACTAACATTAATGGCCTCTTTATTTCCCATGAGTGTTGAATCTTCTGTGATCAAGATCAAGTGCGTGTAGCTGAATTAGATCATGAAATTTTAACTTGACTCTCCCAAATATTCAATGCCTTGATACTTGATAGCCACAGTTTGAGTTTTTTTTTGGGTCAAACGGAATAGAACCACCAATTGAGTTTGCACGTACACTTGGACGAATTGCCGCCAAACTCTTTGTTCGTGCCTCGATAGATTCTTGGCAAACACCGACTGGAATACCCTTTTCCCAAACACCCCTAGGCCTTTCCGTTTGAACTCTTTGTAGCACTTAGAATTTACTTTCTAACCCTACTTAAATCACCTCAATCGAATAGCCAAGCAAGAATCCATGATCAAAATATTGAGGACTTTGCAAGTGATTGTTCTGCCCTCATGATCAACTTTGCTTGATACTTCTTACTGCCATGGATAATGATGGAATCATGCTACCGCACTCAAATACTCAATACATGTTTGAAATTATTCCTCTCGAAAATAAACTAAACTTGAAAGTGTATTTTGTTAATGGAATTACCATCACAAATTGGCTCAACTTTTTACAGCCTACAGGAATGGAACTGGAAAACAATGTTGAAAAGAACGCAATGAGGGGTAAGTGAACAAAGTGAGTTTTCTAATCTCTCGAAAAATTCCAAAGATCCAACTCAAGCAAAGCATCAACACAAATCACATTAAGCAGTGCAACAGTTGGTACCGAAAATACTATTCCTTCTCTACTCAACAACTTAAAAAAAGGAAAAGACCGATCAATGTTTGATAGAAATTCTTGCTCCCCCGAAACTATTCAAACTCATATACACATGTGACTTTCTTCGCCTCAAGTCAACTTCACTAATTCCTTCAGATCATCAGACATGGCACAACTTATGGAGTATACTTTAAGAATATCTGGAGTTCTTGATCTGGCGATATTTGTCGGCAATACAAGAATCTGTACAAAAATGTCCGAAAAAAACTTACCAACATCAATAGGATGGTTGGATCAAGATGGCTCAAAATTAAAAGCCAACTATTAGTCACGGATATGGTATTATAGAGTTGTCATAAGAACACAAAAATGGTAAGAATAATGACGCAGAGCATTTTCTTGATCCCACCGAAAGAACAAAAAACTCCAGAAGATGAAAAATTGAGAATAAAATTAGTTCGCCTTTGCCGAAAACCAAGAACAAAAGTGGAGAGGGGCCAACCTTGTGGTTTCCAAAAGTGAACTTCATGAAATCCTCATTACAAGTCTCTACCATACTGACCAAGCTCTTTAGTCCCTCAACAGGCTTATTATTGAAAGTGACGAGAACCTACATTGCGATAAGCAAAAGTGGTCTTTGTAAGCAAATTAATATCAGAGTGCCTATGCATTCATAGTTTTTACTTTTGTATTGAAACGAGCACAAATTTCCATACCTTATTCTCCACTAAATACTTTGCGCAAGCCCCGTCATTAATGGCATCATCAATCACCTGCCAAACACATTCATATCCCAAAAATAAGTACAATAGACCAACATATTCCTGCTTTGCTTACCCTAAAGATTATACTATTTGCGCCAAAACCTCAAACACAATTAAGGATGAGCAAATATTTAGCTTAGCACCATTGTGCCACTTAGGCTACCTAATAAGCATAATAACTGAAAATAAGAGTCCCAAGTATCTTATTTCATACTCCCTCCGTCCCTTTTTTAGAGTCCGATATTCCATTTTGGGCTGTCCCTTAATAAGTGTCCATTTTGTAAAGTTAGTGGGTAAAAGTTGGTGAATTTTCTATTTTGCCCCTAAAAGTAGATTCCATTTTGAAAAGTTAGTGAGTAAAAGTATAATGATGATGGGTAAGTAGGGAAAGTAGAGAAAAAAGTTGATGTGTAAGGAATAATGATGATGTCTTTTTAATAAGTTGGAATTACGAAGCAGGACACTTAAAAAGGGACGGAGGGAGTAGTTTTTAAGTAGTGCTTGATTGGATAAGATAATTATCTTTTTTTATCATTTACACACACTTGTTGATTATGTAGGAAAAGATGATAATTGCAAATATATATCAAAGCAATCAGCTAAGTTGTCAATGTGCTTTCCAATGCTCTGGACTATGAATGAAGCATGGTAATGTGCACAGAAATTGATTTGGGACTCTAGGCCTGCCCTCTCTGATGCTTTTTGGCTTTGATTTGGGGGCATGGTTCCGCAACAAAATGTTCTTTTAGCTCTTCAGTTCTCAAAGGTACAGGAGGGCCACTGTTTTAGTGGTATTTCTGAGCTATGTAGCATGGACACGGATATGAATACGAACACAACAATTCTAAAAAAATGGGGATACGGACACGGCGGGGGACATGCCATGTGTATAAATAAATAAATAAAATATATTATCATTCATAATTTTTTTTATGAACCATCATTGTATATGAATAATTTCACTAATTGTATAATTTTTTTCAAAGGCATAATTACAGTTGACTCCAATTTTTTTGAATAATTTCATGTTAACCCCCAAAAAATTAAAAATATTACAATTTGACCCCCGGCGTGTCCCCTATCAAAATATAATAAAAATTATTGGACACGCCACGTGGCGTGTCCAATACGTGGATACGACGCCCTTTTGGAGTGTCGGTGCTTCATAGTTTCTCAGAGTAGCCACTTTGCATATATTGTTCAAGGTTACTAGGTTAGGTTTGTCACCAATCCTCCCCCGCCCATACCCCCAAAGATTGGGGACTAGATGGGTCCTGTTGTTGTATTAGCTAAGTTGTCAGCACATATCACCCATATGGTTTGCATAACCCACATGCTGGCTAGCCTAGATGGGTTAGTAAGTAATTGGTAGCTACAAAACTTTAGAAAGGAGTACCACCTCATGGCTAAAGGCTAAGAAGCATGGATACGGATACGGACACGGGACATGAGACATACAGATAAATTATTTATCTAAAAAGTAGGACACCGACACGTTGAAGATAAGTTCAATCACATCTATCTAAATCATTGTTATGTATATGTATCACCGCAAGTATCTATCCCAAATTAGAAAATGTATAAGATACAATAAGTTATGAAGAATATAGTTGTCATGGGACTCAAGAAATCCTTCAAAAATAAGACATGGACTCTGCTAGGAGTACTTAAGAAATTCTAATTTGAATTTAATATGAATAATTTCAAGAATTACTAGTTGAAAATTGCAAGAATTATACTATTTTTCAAATTTCGTATTTTATAATGGTATGTCAAAATTTGATATCTTTGATAGTCATATGGTAGCAAGAGTTGCAGAGGTGTTGATCACAACTTTATTTTGTAGTAATTAAGCGCTACAGAAGTGTCGGACATGACTCTGAATTAAAATAAGTATATTCTCATAAAGGGTAACCGATGCATGTCTGACAGTGTCCGACGAATATCGGACACGGATACCCCACCTTCTTTTGCGTGTCCGTGCTTCTTAGGCTAAATGAATGTCTAAACTCTTCAGGATATCCATAATCGGCTAGAACCAAAAGAGGAATTTTCCTACCCAAATCGGCAACTTAAAGCATCTCCAAGGGGAGAAGCAAAATTTTACACCAAAAATAGACTTTGGCAAATTAAGGAGTAATTAAGACAAATCCATTTCAAGGGGCTTTTCAAATTCATACCAAAGGAGATGTTCTTATAATAATGGACAACATGGTTTGAGCAAAAAGTTTACCACATCTAACGGAAACTAAGAAGCCAAAGGAAAATAAAGTTTCAAAGAAATCTTGAAAGCATTTTGTTTTGTAACCTCTAGTTGATATATGGGTAAGCATCTATCCATGGGAGGCTGAAATTTAAGATGGGTTGTCGGATGAAACATCATGTTTCATACTAACTAATTTTGCAATTTCTATTCATTTCTCGTTTGCCTCGTTTAGTCCATTAAATCATGCATTCGTGCCTCATTTTAATTATTCAATAATTATGGATATGAATCCTATTATTTGGGAGAGAAAGTTAAGGGTGTTAATTTACCCTAACACACATATTATCAAAATTTATTGTCTATGAGTACAAGATACAAAAAGACAAAGACACCCTCATTCACTAACACATAACCCTATATCTTATAACAAATGCAATCACTTTTTTACTTTTTCATGATTTTCAGTTATAGATTAATTGTTTCCCCTGTAATACATTATTTCAAGTACTAAGTATCTTTTGTGATTCGTTCTCTAACCTACACGTATGAATTTTGGGCCTTGAGCATCAAGACAAGAAATAACGTGATTTGTTAAATGAACTTAACAAAGATATCTTCCGTGGTAATACAGATCGCTTTCCACACTATTTAGAGGAGCCGAGATATAAATTATAGATTTAAACAATAGCAAAGTAGTTTGATTTATGGAAATTGAAACTCCACGGAGACCCCCTCATCTATGCATGTTTTCCACGGAGACCCCCTTACGGTTAAAACCACAAAAACATAACCATTAAGTATCAATGACAAATGTTACGAATCGACATCTAAAATTTTCAAATGGGTTTTCCCCTCAAAATCAAAGCAGATCCAACACAAGCAAATCCATTAAACGGCAAATCCAATGACTCCTCGCCTCTGACCATTCAAACCCATTAAAATTCCATCACCTGTCACCGGCCCTACTCTAGGCAAATGAACCCCTCTTTAATTCTTACCCTCGACCCAACCCGACCGAATTCCCTTGTCCCATCGAGCAATGTTGGAAAGCTTGATTGGAATGAGACCAAATGGTATTGGTGTTGCTTTGGGATTGGCTGTGAAGAAGTTTTAGGGCAAGGGACAGAGAGAGAAGCTATCGCTCAAATCTATTTCCCAATTCAGAGTCGACCCTACAATGTAATTGAGATTTGAGAAAAGGTCATACCTAGAGAGAGAGAGTAGGCCTTGGTGAGATGGAGAAAGAGAGAGGGATAATGTTGGTGTAAGTATAACAGTGATGCAAATGATGGATGAGAGAGAGGGGTTCAATTTATTAGTTCCCTCCACGACCAAGATGTAGAGGTGGTGGGTATGCGGTCAGTGTGGGCAATTTTTATGGGGTAGAATCATCATTTCCTTCCTTCCATTAACAGAGTTGCCCTTTTTTTCATTTCATATAGATGGAGGGGTATGGGGTCTCCGTGGAAAATTGGCATAGATGAGGAGGTCTCCGTGGAATTTCACCTTTACGAAAACTTAGCCACTATAATTTGAACAATTTTATTCCTAGAGTCAACTTATTTATTTTTTCTTCCTACAGCAGCTTGTTCAGTTTTAACTATAACAGAACCACATTTTTGTTCACTAGGTTAGTGTCTAATCGCTTTAGAGTTATGTTGTTTTGCTACAAAACAGAAGTCCTTGTGGGTTCAGCCTCTGTCTCACCCAAATGCATTTCAATACAATTTGTGAATACAATAAAATTTCACAACACTAATACATGAGAGCAGTATTATGAAATGAACAGAAGGTGACCTCACAAAGCACAACATGCTCTTCGTATAATGCCTGGGACTTGGAGAAAAGCTCGTCAAGCTCGTCTTCGTCTGGTGTCCCAACTTTACCGCGATGCTTAATAAATACAAGTAAAGAAAGCATAACGGTACGGAACATACCATACAAATAATAAAGCAAAACCGATTAGGGTAGTGATTTTCACGTTCAACATGAATTTACTATGTTGCCTTTTATTCAACACACTTTTTCACGCATCAAAGAGCAACATTGTAAATTCATGTGAATAAAGACAAAAAAAGGAGTGTGGATTGTAAAATGGGGAGTGTGAAAATCATTTTCCAACCGATTAATGCAACAATATTCTAAATTTTATCAAGAGCTACCACAAAATGTCTACGTGAACCTCACCTTAAACTGGATATATGGAAGAGAAAGAGTTGTGAAAACAAATCCTCCAATAATGTAATACCGAACAGGCCTCCCAATTATGTTGGCTGGGACGAATTGTTTGTGTGTTGCGAGTTCTGTAATGAATTCACATATCGCTGAACCTCGGCGCACTTTAATAACAACCTTATCGCCCTTATATTTTTTACTAATAAGATAACTGAATTCTATCCAGTCTCCTCTTAAAAATGGAACTGAAAATCAATCGCAAAGTAGAGCATAAACTTAGAGATGTTTGAGGATCAAATCTTCCATAAAATGAAAGGGAAAAAAGAACAAAAGATGTACCTGTTCCATAATTATTAATGTTAATCCCATCAATGCTGAGAATAACATCGTAAGGTTTTAGAATCTCAGATTCTGGATAATTAGGCATGACTTCTGTAATAAGGATACCCCATTGATCATGTTCCATCTTCAAAAACGCGTGCATATAAGGATTTGCAATCTCTTGCCACTTGATGCCGAGTAGTGGGAGTCCTGTCGTTTGAAGATACGAATGGGATGCTTAGATTAATAGGAATTTGGAAACCCAAACACACGATTTAAGGGAAGGAACATAAAAATAAGGTTTAGTGGCTCTAGCATTAGATACAAATAGATGAGATCAATAAACCCTTGGTAATAGTAAAAGCTAGACCTTCATATGGATGCCGTGGGACCAAAAGCAGCTTTTTGATCGGCTCTGTAAAGCCGCTTATCGTTAGAGTCAAGTGATGAGGGAGCTATTTTGACACCACCCTCCCAGTAAGCCCCAATGGACTTATTATTAGTCTAGATAGCTGAATTTTATAACCTAAAATATGATTGATTATGAATGGTAAGGGCCAATCTTGCATAGACAATAAAGCCATTGTTACGATTCCACATCAAATTATAATACATAATTCATGTTTGTAATACAATTCATAATAGAATATCCACAAAACACCAGGGGGAAGCTGAGTTGAAAGTCGATGTTAATTACAGGCACTTTTACGGCGAGGAGAGAAGAAGCTTGTGAAGGCGAGAAGAGCGGATAAGGAGATATGAAAGAATCGGCTCCTTTAGAGCCCTGTCGGGGTTGATTCCCACCCTGTTGCTGCTGTGTTTGTTCTCTGGTGATCTATTTCTTGTGTTCAATGGCTCGATCTACTCTGATTTGGTTCTAATGCTTCATGGAGTGAAGTCCAGTTGGTAATTGCTCCTCTCACTGTTCGATATTTCCTCCGTTGGTTGTTTATTGTTTCTTGTTGCTTCATGGAGTACGCACTTGCTAATAATGGTTTCTCAAGTGCTACATTGGCTGTTGAGTATTTCCGTTGTAGTCAATCCGTAGATCTCATGGCTGCTCCTTGATTATTGGTTTAGTTTATTGTTGATTGGTACAGTTCTCTTGATTATCTCCGTCGGTCATCAGTTGGGCATTTGTATCTTAAGTTTATAGGTGGTTCATTGATTATTGGTTCTTTTGGCTATTGTGTTAGTTGCGATGGGCTCCGGTACTAGTTCTGAATCTGTTTCTAGCTCTACATCTGTTGTTAGTAGTTCTACGTCTACTGGTGGTCGCTTATCTGGTTCTTCTCGATTTTGTGAAATGTTGTCCATTACTTCCAAAATCTCGAATGGTCGAAATTATGCTATCTGGGCCAAGGTTCTGAATACCGTATTGACAAGGGTACCAGTTTTCTTATTGGTACGGTATGTACCAGTACCGGTCAGATACCAGATACCGTTTCGGATTTAGCGCTATTACCATTACATATAGTTACAAGGGCAAAGTACGGATTACCTCCCTATGGTTTGGTCTTTTGGCAGCTTACCTCCCTGAGTTTTATTAATGACTAAATCGTCTCCCTGTGGTTTTGGAGTAAAGAGCATCGTCTAACTCCGTTAATAAAAAATGTTAAATGAGTCTAATACCCTTGTACACTTTTCTTTGGATAAGTTACCTCTGCAATTATGTCTTCTCTCCCTCTCCTCTTGCATAGAGAACGCTAATTAACAAAAAAAAAATCAATTCCAATATTTCGATAGATCTCAGTTCAGACCACCAAAAACGAAATTATAAGCTCAAATTAAGTCTTGATAATCAAAACTCTAATTATCAACACAAACTAGCAAGTATGTAAATCTGAACTCACGTAGTCAGATCGATCCTGACCCTTTTCGACGACGACTATTTCCTCATCAGGTCACCAATTGTGACTGTCTCTTTGCCTTACCTAAGCTCGCCGCCGCATCCTGACCCTTTCTCGACGACGACGACAATTTCATCAACCCCAAGGCCTTCTTCACGTTGCTTGCCGTCGACGATGTCCACGATCATCAACAACCTCTCCGGCACCGGCGACATCCTCTACGACTGAGGGATGTAAGTGGTGGGTGGCTTCCCGTCGATACTCCGGCAGGATCTGACGAGGACTTGGTAGGCAGTTTCCCGGAGCTCCGAGTCGGAAAGGGGGATGCCCAGTTGAGCGGCGAAGGGGTTGGAAAGGTCGGCGGCGGAGGGTAAAATTGGAATTATGGTATTTAGACATTACCATTGCTGATAACCATGTTTAATTTTCTTTGATATATATTGTAGAGAGATGATATAATAGACCAGAAAATGAAAAAGGTTCTCGTTGGTCGTCGTGATGGGCGGCAGCGGTGGATCCTCATGGGGTGTCGGTGGCTAGGGTTGGTTTTCTTTATGCAATGTAAATTTGTTGGAGAAGATGATGGAGAAGGATAGTGTTGTAATCTTACACAAAACTCTACCTTTATTTATTTACTTTTTTCATTCCCACTCTCACAATAGGGGTGTGTTTTACACCTTCCGTTAATTTGGATGAAAAAGGTAACGGTTTACTCCAAAACCACAAGAAGGCGATTTGGTCATTTGTAAAACTTAGGGAGGTTAGCTGCCAAAAGGCCAAACCATAGGGAGGTAATCTGTACTTTTCCCTAGTAATAAATCGATTACTTTTCTCATTCCATGCAATTTTTCACAAAATAAACTCTCATTAGACAACAAAAATCACACTCATTATATAAACCTCTTCTAATTAGAAAAAAAAAAGCTTCCATAACTTTAAGCTCACACAAATAACTATAAAAAAAATTATCCCCAAGTCAACCCATTTTCTTTTCTTTTTTTTACCAAAAAATACTACATGAGGACACATGTTTCAAAAGTACTAAGATAAAAGGGTAATTTGGCCCTTTGTTATTTTAGGGTTTTCAAATGTTTATAAACCTAATCTCTACCAGGCTACTAGCAGCCTCCTTTTTCTTCCTTCCTCTGCCGACTGCTGCGTAACTCACTCTCTCTCTCTTCCAACCAGCCATGGCAAAACAGGTATAGCTCTCTCTCGTGCTTGCTCGCTCCTTCTCTCCGTGATCGGGATCTGGAACTGAGATGTGTTTCTAAAGCCCACAGTCCGTGCAGATCCATACCGGCTGGAATTTTTGATACCTCCATCTCGTCCGAGTTCGACCGGAATTGCCAGTACTCGCCAATAATACCCGGTATCAGAGCCGAGACGGCATTAGAGGTCTAAGTTACCGGTTTTGCACAAATCCGGCACGTACCGGCCGGGACGGAACGGGATTTACAACCTTGATCTGGGCTAAGGCTATTGAGGTTTATTATCTGGGTGAGACACAATTTCATTATCTCATTGATGATCCTCCCCAAAAGACTGAAACGACATATGCTTCATGGGTAGCTGAGGATGCTCGGATTCGGGTTGAGTTATGGAATAGTATGGAAGATCATACTAGTATAAATTGGTTTTCTTACCTACAGCCAAACTTATGTGGAAACAGGTCAAGAGATGTTTTCTAGTGTTAATAATCTTCTTCTCATTAGACCTTCTTCTCTCTAACTTATCATTAAAGGATTATTATGCCAAGTTTCGCGGGGTATGTGAGGAACTCAACATTTGCGAGCCCATTTCTTCAGATATTCAAGTTATGCAACGTCAACGTGAGTGCTTGCAAGTCTCTCGGTTTCTATCTCGTTTACCTTCCACCAATGATTCTATTCACTTTCAGCTATTGGGCGCTCCGGATTTACCTTCTCTCACTCAGGTGTTCAGCCGCCTCCGCCAGGCTTCTGTATGTGATTCTAGTTCTGTTGTTTTGACATCCTTTGCCTGGTCTGCTTTGATTACCACAGATCCTAGTGGTGGTGTTTTTTCTCGTGGTTTTGACCGTGGTGGTCAAGAGGCAGGGGAGGCGGCCGTGTTAATTTTGGTCGAGATGCAGGCTGAGGTGGTCGTGGTTTTAGTCGTGATTCTGGTAGAAGTGGTCAGGCGACAAAGAGGAGGTGGCCTTGGCCACGGTCATGTGTCTCGCCCTTGCACATATTGCAACGGTTTCGCCACCCCGAGTAAAGAGTCGTGTGTCATGTCCTTTTCATTTAGTTCATTCAGATATTTGAAGTCCTATACATATTCCGTCCGAGCATCACGTAATGGTTTTCAGTATTTTGTTATTTTCGTGGATGACTACTATAGGCTTACTTATATTTATCTTATGAGAGAAAATAAAAACTTAGTTCGATGTTTCCCTTCACATATTTCATTCTGTTAATGTTGGTGAATACTTCTATAATGCTTTGTCTACATTTTTTGATGAGCATGGTATTCTTCATCAATCCTCTTGTTCTCACACGTCACAACAAAATGGGGTTGCCGAATGCAAGTTGCGACATCTGTTAGAGGTCGCCCGCGTGCTCTTATTCCAGATGCAGGTATCCAAATCCTTTTGGAGTGATGTTCTCACTGCAGGCTATCCTGTGAATCGTACGCCCTCTAGAGTTCTTGGGAGCTAGATTCCTTATAGTGGTTTGCATCCTGATAGTAACCGAGAGGTCGACTGTGTACTTGCTATGTTCATACTCTTGATCCAGGTCGAGATAAGCTTGATCTTCGATCAATCAAGTGTGTGTTTCTCAGTTACTCTCAGACTCAAAAAGGTTATAAGTGTTATTCTCCTACTCTGCATCGTCAATTTCTTTGTGCTGATGTTACTTAACGAGTCATTGCAGGTATATGCTTGCCGTTCTAAAGTTCCACCACCTCAACCCACCGCTGCGTCCTCCCCTCTATTGCGAGATCCGGTTGCTCCTGATCCAGATTCTCTTCCCATTGCTCTTCGTAAAGGTATTCGGACTTGTACTACTTCACATCCTATTGCTCAGTTTGTTTCTTATGATCACTTGTCCCCCTCCCTTCGTGCTTTACCACTTCTAGTTCTTCTGTCTTCGTTCCTAACACTGTTCAGGAGGCCTTGTCTATTTCTGAGTGGCGGATAGCTATGGAGATGTCTGCTCTACATGATAACGGGATTTGGGAGTTGGTCCCTCTTCCTTGTGGAAAGTCAACTGTGGGGTGCCGTTGGGTGTTCACTGTGAAATATCACCCAGATGGATCTGTTGAGCGTTACAAAGCTCATTTGTTGCTAAAGGCTACATGCAGTCTTACGGTGTTGACTATGTTGAGACATTTTCTATGTCTCTCCAATTGGGAAGCTTGGCTCTATTTGGCTCCTTATTTCTCCTGCTACCAATCTTGGTTGGCACTTGTTTCAATTGGATGTCAAGAATGCTTTATTGCATGGCGACCTTCTTGAAGAGGTCTATATGGAGCAACCATCTGAGTTTGTTGCTTAGGGGGAGCATTCTCAGGTATCTCATCTTTGGAAAGCTCTTTATGGGCTTAAACAGTCTCCTCGAGCCTGGTTTGGTAAGTTAAGTGATGCAATTTTGAAATTTGGTATGAGTTGCTGTCATCTGATCATTCCATTTTGTCTCACATCTAACCGAGGGAAAATATAATTAATTGTTTATGAAGATGATATTTATTATTACGGGCAATGATCAAAAAGGTATTGATGAGTTGAAGGTATTTCTACAGAGTCAATTTCATACCAAAGACTAGAGAAGATTGCGGTATTTTTTGGGTATTGAGGTGGCAAGATCTAAAGATGGCATTAGTTTATCGCAGAGAAAATATGTGCTGGATATTCTAGATGAGGATGGTTTATTGGGGTCGAAGCCTGTCGATACTTCTATGGATCCTAATGTCAAACTGTGCGTTGATTGGGGGGAGTTGCTTTCTAGCCCTAACCAATATTGTTGCTTGGTTGGTATTGAACTAACTTACCATTACGCGTCCTGATATTTCGTTTGAAGTTAGTATTGTGAGTCAGTTTATATCTGCTCGTCTTCCACATTGGGAGACCGTTCTTAGAATTGTAAAGTATCTCAAGGCTCATCCAGGACGTGGTTTGTTTTATCGAGCTAATAGTCACTTACGTATTGAGGCTTTTACTGCTTCTGATTGGGCTGGAGGACCATCTGACAGCAGGTCTACTATAGGATATTGTGTTTTTCTTGATGGAAATATTGTCAATTGGAAGAGTAAAAAGTAAACAATGGTTGCACGGTCTAGTGCATAGAAAAAATATAGAGCCACGGCCCACACATGTGAGATTGTATCAATGCGATCTTTCCTTGAGGAGATAGGATTCAATGTGCAATTGCCTACGAATTTGTACTGTGATAATCAAGCAATAATTCACATTGCATCCAATCCGGTATTTCATGAAAGGACTAAGCATATTGAAGTTGATTGATGCATGAGAAGTTAGCTGGTGGTGTCATAGCTACTCCCTTTGAGTACTCAACTGGCCGACATGTTTACTAAGTCATTGTTCAAGCCCCGGTTAGAGTTATGTAACAAGCTGGGACTTCATGATATATATTTTCCAGCTTGAGGGGGAGTGTTGGAATGCTTGAGTAGTTGTTATGAGTTTTGTCCCACATTGGTTAAGTAAGCCTTGTATCGAGTTATCTCTTAATATAAATAATAAGTCTTTGTGTTAGAATTAAATAACACCCTATATACTTTTCCTAAACAACAGCAAAATCCAAGCATACCAGTATATGCTCCATTCTTGTCATAGTCCTGAATGAAGTGCTTAATAACTTCCGCTGGTATAAAATCACTTTTGTTGCCTTTGGACTGAAGTTTCAATCCTACACATTTGCCTCTTTCATCATAAGCAAGCCCACTAGAAGTTGCTTCCTTCAAGCCTACATTGACCTGTTAAATGCAAGCAAAGTATTTTGATTTGGTGAACCAAAAACAGACTGATATACAGTTGCAAAGATCAATGCAGTCGCTTTGGGCTCCCAACCCTTATCATTTCTCTTCAGCCTTGGTTTTATATTAAGTTTACCAAAATCTACTTAATGCTTATAGTTGACAATAAAAATCTGTTAACCATCAGGGTTAGCCCAATGACTAGAATTTCTTTCCCCAATTAGAGGTCAAGAGTTTGTTCCCATACCCTCCAATGTACCAATAAAAACATAATAAAAGCCAATGAACATAAGTTTTTACAAGGAAATAAACAACCAACACAAGTGCTCAATTAGTTAGAAGATCCATTAATGTAAGCATTACTTGGAAAACTAAGTACAGTAATTATAATTGCCCCCGAAGCATAACTATTCAAAGTTGGAATTGATCAAATCATAGCTTGTCCTAACAATGATCCTCTTTTTAAGTTTTATCCTTAAAATTTTGTTGTGTAGCCCAAAAAGTTTAGGGCCATCCCTACAGAATTGGCAGATTCGGTTTGACATGTTTGATACAAAACCTAGCTAATACCAGAAGATATATGATTGAGTATAAATCAAACGTGTTGCCAACTAAATGTACTCTAATTGATAACCCCTCGATGAGTTGAAAATGAATGATAATATACACATATCTTCTATATTATAAAACAGAGCGGTTTCTGCGGTTTCTGTTAAGTCAATGCATATAAACGAGAGCAACCTCCACAATTGTTAGATCACTTTATGTTAACTTTATAGCCATCGGATCATTTCTATTTTAAAAGATAGAGGGAATATTCTTTTAATAAATTCATCTCTCTACCTTCACTTTTTAGGCAATATATATCTATGTAAATATTGTCTTTTATGATCACATATGGATATATATATATATACATATCAAGCAGTTGGGCAGAACGGATAATTTTTTTAAGTGAGACTATGTTACACTCTTCCTCCACTAGTGTATATATAAATACGCAAGTGTTTGTTGTTGCTGCACTTATGGTAAAGTTGCTTGATAAAAAAACAGAATTTTCTTTTGAACATCAACAAAGAAAATTTCAAGAAGCATGCTCAAAAATTAGCCTTTCCATCTTTTTTAAAAGTTGTTTCTGACACAAAAGCACAAAGTAGAAACTATGCAAAGAGAGAAGCAAACTTTTGAAAACCGTACAATTTGACCAGAATTGAAACATGAGCAGGCTCAATAGGCTTAGCCTTATTTCCAGCCAGTTAACAAAAACCAGGTTCGGAGGGAACAACACCACCTTCCTTTGGAACAGTTACACGCTCTAGAACAGAGCTAGAAACAGCAACAGTACCAGGGACCAGGGTCAATCAGAGTGGAACTACTAACAACAATATTATCAACACCAGACTCAGACTCAACCATCGCAGGTTTTGACTTAAGCCTCCACCATTCCTGCCTAACAACTCTAGGACAATTACAATTCTTATGACAAAAGGAAAAACATTGCTTGCGTGCAGAGGGTAAACACTCATTCAATCTTTCAGTACTTGGAACACTAACACTGCAGCAAACACTGCTAGGTCTAAGAAGCACATAAACGGACAGGGGACACGGATACAAGGAAGTGCTGATCACACTTATTTCTTAGTCATTCACATCAATAATTGTCAGACATGTTGCAGGATACATTGCAGAAGGAGCGTCGGACGTGTCGGAATTAAGATTTTTATTTCCTAATTGGGGACACAGAAAAAAGACTATTGGACACATGTCCGAGAGTGTACCAGTGTCAGTGTCCAACACGTGTCAAACAAAGACACCACCTTCTTTTAAGTGCCCGTGCTTCTTAGCTTAGGTGTAGTGTATGTGATATAAATACTGTGGGGCTCCAAATTAGCTAGTTAACCTACTATGAGCCTTTGGTTCAATTGAGTAACCCTGATCTTAAAGACCAGACCGGAGGAGCTCCGGTATGGCCCTCCGGCGTGAGGATGAGAGAGTGCAGAGAGCAAGGAAAAGTACTAGGGTTTTAGTGGGGAAGATAGCCTGTACCTCTCTTAGGGTTTATCCTTAGGTATTTATGGAGGTTCCCTTGCTTGCTCTCCGCGTACAAGCTCGTGCCTCACATGTGTCGGAGGTATGAGCTGGCTCCCCCATGCGCCCTCATCATTATCTTCAGCGTAACTGCCTCGGGTGGCGTCGTACACGTCATCTCAAGGCAAGGCAGTTACCTGCACATAGGACAGCTGCCCTTCAGTGGTTGGCCGATCCCAGGAGCTCAGCTCTGGACGACCGATGCACCCTCCTCAACAGGTGGGTTGGTGAATATCTCTTGCCCGAGCTCGGTCATGGCCAAACCTAAGAGTTCAGCGGCTAACCAAGCTCCCCATCAGACAACAGGGAGACGAACCGTGATCATCAGCAAATAGCTGTCCTGACTGGGCCATGGGATGGACCCACGAATCTCATTGGGACCTGACCGGCTGTTAGCGGTCCGAGCCATCACGTTCGGCCCACTACAAATATACAGTCGGATTTGAAAGGAACACAATTCATTTGCTTAATGTAGTTTCCAGGCTCTGTGTCCAACCTAAACCAATGTAATAATGCGTATCTTCTTCTCCACAAAATTTGCGTAATGAAGATTTATTTCCTTCTCTGGTTATACCTACGCTGTCATTTTGGAACCAGTTTAACTCTGAACTCAGATTTCATTAACTCCATTGTTTCTGCATCTTTGATGATGGACCCACATGTTGCATTTTCATAGTTATGGGAAAATAGGGGGGAAAAGTATTTGTACCACTAAGTAACAATTTTACACCATAACACAATTTTTACAACAAAGACGACACAATCTATCTGCAAAGCATAATAATAGCTAGTGGCATAACGAATAAACCAATGGAGGTTCTCTTGTGCAATCGATGAGGTGGAAAAAGGAGATTTCTAAAATTAAACTCCTGAAAAAGAAAAGGGACTCAACCATATGATTAATACTACTAAGAAGAAAATTTTGCAGACATTTTCCCTTTCATGTACCTGAAAAGCCAGAAGTTCAGTGCCCCAAAACGAATAGCGTGTCATGCCCAAGCTCAACACACGAGCAGTCATGCGCAGATAATCTCTAAATTCTTGATAGTGATCAACGATCACTTTATCCCCGGGTGATGGCATATCCCCGAACTCCACTGGCTTAAGTTCCTCCCAGAATTCATCATCATCGACTGTTAGAATTGCTGCATGCAAAATCACCCCATATAGCATCACCCAATTATTTTTATTGAAGAATTGGTCAAAAGTCCATGAATGGGGAATCCCCATCTTTATTATTTGTAAGCCAAGAACGCCTGCAGTTTGAAAGTCTCTTTGATTTTCTAAGAGTTGCTTCTTCTTTTTTGACGAGCCTACCCTTATTTACTGCAAATATTGAGATATAATATCTCATATTGTGCAAGATCTCTAGCGGTCAAACAAAAACATCAAACACAACAACCACTAGACCAAATAGATTATTTGACTGTTCATTTTTTATGAACGGCTAAATTCTACAATCTTTTTTTTTTCATTTGGGTAGAGACTATATACAGGAATCACGAGAATAATTATTTAAACATGAGAATCAAACGTGTTTAGGCCCCATTCCACTAACCTTCTTACAAAATACGTACTTTCTTTTTGCAATTTTCAAACTTAAAAATAATGGGCTTACGAAAATAATTTTTCAATTCTTTGCATCATAAAAGATCTCATCGAGATTTTTCAAACAAGATCCATATTGTATATTTTTAGATTTCAATAAGCCCATTATTTTTAAAAAAGTACTTATTTCAAAATAAGTACTTTTTTTGGATTGTGGAACGGAGCAAGAACTAAGATAGCCCAACAAATAACCACAACACAAATCAAGTATAAATAAGAAACAACAACTCAAGTAAGCCCGTAGCTGGAGATATGTAATTAAATCCCTACCTTAGAAAAAATTAACCCTCTAACGTCCCAACTGCACAAGGCAGAGCTTATCCAGTTGTTCATATTACCTTTCAATAGAGATATTTCAAATAAAGGGGTATTTAAGTGCAAAGCAGATCGACATAGTAAAAGCAGAGCATCTAATCAAGGGCTAGAAAAGTCAAATTGGTTTTACTTTAACGCTTGCAGGTAAACAAAGAAATAATGTTTGCCTAAATCTCATATTTTTCCCAGATTTAACCATACAAAAAGTAGTGCATTATGATGCAGAGAGAAACCAAAGTAAATCATACCAAGATCACACTCAGGTGCTATAGCAAGCATTGTTGCTGTATACAATTTATCATAGTAGTAACCCCTGACTTTCAATAGAGTGTGGTGATCCACTGAATGAGCAGTAGTTAACACTTTTCTCCCACTCATGATTAACCCAATACCAAAACAAGATGTGTGGTCCCTTTTCCACGGGTGTGAGAAATCTGGATCCGCCGCATGGCCATGTACCGCAACAACAGCATCACGTTGTGGCTGGAAAAAGAATACAATAATTAGCAATTCCAATGTGGTGGGTATACCTCTTTGATTCACAAGGAATAAAGGATGGGTTTTGAATTCCAATTTGGGAAAGAATACTTCAATTTTAGGGAGATGAGAGGGACCAAGAATTCTTTGGAGAGCAAATTGTCAAAAGATTGCATGGTCCCATTTGGGCCACTTTTTGGACCCGCTTTGATGATCAAAACGGTTAAGTCTTGGCGAGAGCATGAACCAAGCCAGAAATCAGGTTGATGCAACAACACAAGATTGCAAAACTTAAGACAAAACCAAGCCAAAAAAACATGTTGATGGGATAACACATCATCATAGCACATAAAAAAAATTAATTTCGAACCCAGTGTGCCAATCTGTTTCAACTCAAGATATGTTTCAAAATCATAATGATTGATGTCTGATGAATTAAGATTTTTCATATTACTGTCTTCTGTTGGGTATCTCCCATAGTCCCATGTGTGGGAGTGGGCTCTCCCATGTGGGGAGGAGCCGAAAGTTGGACAACCCCATGTGGGTGGGTTGGCAGTGACACGGCACCCATGTGGGTGGTGTGAGAAGCTGTGAGAGCAGTGTGGTAGCATAATGTAGTCTGAGGGGTGAGGTCAAGTGTGGGGAGCCGGTGTGGCTCCCTGGTGAGGTCGAGTATTTAGTTAGCTTGTATATGTTTTGATTTATATGAGTGAAAATTTTCTCTGATTTCTTGTGTGTTGTGTGTTGTGTGCGTGTGTGACCCCTGGACACAAAAACTTCATGACAACGTAAATCGTCAAATTGAGCCCGCAAAGTAACCCAACAGGAAAGGGACAGGAGAGAATACGACCTCAAATGTTCGGATGCCTTAACTATTTTCTGTTCACAATCGTGTGAAGGACGCCATACTAGTTGCAAGAGTGAGTGTCAAATTGTGTTGTCAAAATTTCCGCCATTGGCAAGCTGCCTGCGTCCTAGCTACTGGACTGCTCCATCTAGTTAACCATAAACATGAGAATAACCTGACCCTCAACCCCAAGTGAACCAGTTGAATGCTTAAGCAACCTAGGTTGTTCTATACTTAAGAGAAAGGAAAGGATCGGGTGATAAAAATATGGTGAGAAACGAAATAGACCAACAAATATTCATCTTTCTTCTCTCTTTTTTTCACCATTCAAAGGCCTGAAAATTAATTATTCAAACTTACCATATCCTCCGGCCAGCGTTTTTCACCTTCGTCATCTTCATGGCAAGCACAAGCTGACGATTTCTCCCCAGGCGAAGATATGTCGTCCCTGACAGAGGAAAAGAACCTGATAATAATGGTATTACGGAGTAGAGTATTACATTGGTCGACCCGATCATCATATAATGATGAAATTGAAAGAAAACTTTTACTGTGAGCCACTGGGAATTTGGAGGCAGAAGAAGAAGAAACAACGGACGGCGGCCAAGGGGTGGATTTTTTCGAATCTATGTTGGTTGACCTAAACTTACGAAAGAAAAATGGAGGATTGGTGGTTGGAGAAGAAGTAGTCAACAGCGTCTTGTTGGGACGAAGAAAACGACGGACGGGCCAATTGAGACGCCCACAGCCACAGAGACTCTGTACTTTAATGGATTTATACATATCTATATTGTATTTTACTACTTCCTCACTTTTTCTAAGTGCGAAACATCTCATTTTATAGGTTCCGTACGTAGCCCTAATAAAAAAACAGGGGTTAAATTCCATGGAGACCCCATTATCTATGCTTGTTTTTTTTACGGAGACCTCCTAATGTTTAAAATCGTTCAAACATACCTCCTCATCTATAACCATTCACCAACCGTTAAGTATCAAACCCTCCACTGACGGGTCACTACCCTCTTTGTAGCCAAAGTCGCAATCTAGAATAAGTACTCCCTCTGTCCGGATTTAATTGTTCCTAATTCTATTTTAACCGGCTAAAAAACGGGTTATATCTTTGAATCCGTAATGAATTTCATATCGAATATGGATCTTGTTTAATAGATTTCGATTAATTCTACTCCTATAATACAATGTTTTCGAAATCATGTAAAATATTATAAATTGGAAGATATAATCGATTGAAAAATGGCACGAACTCCAAAAAGAACTATTAAATCCGGACGAAGGGAGTAACAGTTTGATTGTACTCCCTCCGCCCCAAAATGTTTGTCCGGTCCGCAAAACGGAATCTTAAAAATAATATAATTTTTGCAAGAAAAATTCAAAAGTTTTTTAACAACTTATTACTGTAGATAGTATCAATTAATTTGTGAAAAAAGTTTGAACTTTTTCTTTAAAAAATTGCATTATTTTTAAGTTATCGTTTTGTAGACCGGACAAACAATTTGAGACGGAGTGAGTAACATTTTCTATCGTAAAAAACCGGGGTCATGGCCCATCTTCAAGGTGTCCAACGTGCCCTTGGTAATTCTAACAGTGCGTCTCTCCACTCTCGAAAAATCTCTTATGGCTGACTATAATAATCTCCTCTTACTCAAAGAGGATTTGGGCATGCAGTTAAGGACGGAGACCCAAATACTCAATTCTTTCACATCACCACTCTTGCCCATTGCAGAAACAATAAAATCCTTGCCCTTAAAATAGACATCGTGAGTGGCTCTATTCTGAGCCTAACGTCAAAACCTTGTTGATGGCCTTCATCCTGGGTTTTTCCAGAATTGGAACCTTATTCGTATCTGCTCATGCGAGTGATCAAGGATGTCTTTACCTCCTGTTCCATCAACCCCAACATCAATGGGATCCTCCTGTCTCATTCCAATCCAACTTCATTCCAAGAAGACTTGGGACTGACAACATCATTGTTCGCAAAGTCATACACCATTTTAAGGTTGTAGTCGTCAGATCATTTATTCTAATAAATCTACCCTCTCGATCGATTTCCAAAATAGCTAAAATACCTCTCATCATATAAGGCTTATCTTACAATACCCATTTTGACCTAGCCAACGTCCAAATCAAAAATTTCTATATCGACAAAGTTGTAGCAGTTTGAATTTACTTTCCAACCCTACTTAAATCACCTCAATCAAATAGCCAAGCATAAATCTATGATCAAAATATTGAAGACTTTGCAAGTGTGATTGTTCTCACGATCAACTTTGCTTGATACTTCGTACTACCATGGATAATGATGGAATTATATTCTACTGCACTCAAATACTCAATACATGTTTGAAATTATTCCTCTCCAAAATAAACTAAACTTGAAAATTTTGTTAATGGAATTACCACCACAAGTTGGCTCAACTTTTTAAAGCCTATAGGAATGGAACTGGAAAACAGTGATGAAAAAAAAAATGCAATGAGGGGTAAGCGAACAAAGTGAGTTTTCTAATGTCTCTCAAAAAATTCCAAGGATCCAACTCAAGCAAAGCATCAACACAAATCACATTATGCAGTGCAGCAGTTGCTAACGAAAACACTATTCCTTCTCCACTCAACAACTTAAAAAAGGAAAAGACCGACGAATGTTTGATAGAAATTCTGGCTCCCCCGAAACTATTCAAATTTCATATACATATATGACTTTCTTTGCCTCAAGTCAACTTCACTAATTCCTTCAGATCATCAGACATGGCACAACTTACGGAGTGTGCTTTAAGGATATCCGGAGTTCTTGATCTGGCGATATTTGTCGGCAATACAAGAATCTGTACAAAAATGTCCGAAAAAAACTTTGCCAACATTAATAGGATAGTTGGATCAAGATGGCTCAAAATTAAAAGCCAACTATTAGTCACGGATATGGTATTATAGGGTTGTCATAAGAACACAAAAATGGTAAGAATAATGACGCAGAGCATTTTCTTGATCCCACCGAAAGAACAAAAAACTCCAGAAGATGAAAAATTGAGAATAAAATTAGTTGGCCTTTGCCGAAAACCAAGAACAAAAGTGGAGAAGGGCCAACCTTGTGGTTTCTTAAAGTGAACTTCATGAAATCCTCATTACAAGTCTCTACCATACTGACCAAGCTCTTTAGTCCCTCAACAGGCTTATTATTGAAAGTGACGAGAACCTACATTGCAATAAGCAAAAGTGGTCTTAGTAAGCAAATTAATATCAGAGTGCCTATGCATTCATAGTTCTGACTTTTGTATTGAAACGGGCACAAATTTGCATACCTGATTCTCCACTAAATACTTATACTCGACATTAATGTCATCTTCAAGCACCTGCCAATCACATTGATACCCCCAAAATAAGTACAATAGACCAACATATTCCTGCTTTGCTTACCCTAAAGATTATACTAATTGCACCAAAACCTCAAACGCAATTAAGGATGAGCAAATATTTAGGTTAGCACCACTGTGCCACTTAGGCTACCTAATAAGCATAATAACTAAGAGTCCCAAGTATCATATGAATTGATATTTACACACACTTGTTGATTATGTAGGAAAAGATGATAATTGCAAATGTATATCAAACCAATCAGCTAATTTGTCAATGTGTTTTCCGATGCTCTGGACTATAAATGAAGGAAGCATGGTAATGTACATAGAAATTGATTTGGGTCTCTAGGCCTGCCCTCTCTGATGTCTTTCGGGTTTGATTTGGGGGCACGATTCTGCAGCAAAACGTTCTTTTAGCTCCTCAGTTCTCAGAGGTATAAGGGGGGCCATTGTTTCAGTGGTATTTCTGAGAGCAGCCACTTTGTGCATATATTGCCAAAGGTTAGGTTTGTTTCCAATCCCCCCAAAAGATTGGGGACTAGATGGGTCCTATTATTGTTGTTGTATCAACTAAGTTGTCAGCACATATCACACATATGGTTTGCATAACCACAAGCTGGCTAGCCTAGATGGGTTAGTAAGTAATTGGTAGCAACAAAACTTTGGGAAGAAGAACCACCTCACGGCTAAAGGCTAAGAAGCACAGATACAGACACGCGACACGTAGATACATTATTTATCTAAGAAGTAGGACATCGACACGTTGAAGATGAGTTCAATCACATCTATCTAAAATCATTGTTATGTACATGTATCACCGCAAGTATCCGTCCCAAATTAGAAAATAGATAAGATACAATAAGTTATGAAGAATATAGTTGTCATGGGACTCAAGAAATCCTTCAAAAATAAGACATGGACTCGGCTAGGAGCACTTAAGAAATCCTTAACAAATTCTAATTCGAATTTAATATGAATAATTTCAAGAATTACTAGTTGAAAATTGGAAGAATTATACTACTCCTATTTTCAAACTTCATATTTTATAATGTTAGTCACATGTTAGCAAGAGTCAAAGAAGTGTCGATCACAACTTTATTTTGTAGTGTGATAGAGTGCTAAAAAGTGTCAGGCACGTTGCAGAAAGTGTCGGACATGACTCCGAATGAAAATAAGTATATTCTCATTAATGGCCACTAAAAAAGTGTAACCGACACATGTATGACAGCGTCCGACGAATATCGGACACAGATACCCCACCTTCTTTTGCGTGTCTGTGCTTCTTAGGCTAAATGAATGTCTAAACTCTTGAGGATATCCATAATTGGCTAGAACCAAAAGAGAAATTTTCCTACCCAAATCGGCAACTCCAAGGGGAGAAGCGAAATTTTAAACGAAAAATAAACTTTGGCAAATTAATGAGTAATTAAGACAAATCCATTTCAAGAGGCTTTTCAAATTCATACCAAAGGAGATGTTCTTATAATAATGGGCAACATTCGAGCAAAAAGTTTACCGCAGCTAACAGAAACTAAGAAGCCAGAGGAAAATAAAGTTTCAAAGAAATCTTGAAAGCATTTTATTAGTAACCTCTAGTTGATATATGGGTATGCATTTATCCATGGGAGGCTGAACTTTAAGATGGGTTGTCAGATGAAACATCATGTTTCATACTAACTAATTTTGCAATTTCTTTTCATTTCTCATTTGCATGGTCTAGTCCATTGCATCATGCATTCGTGCCTCATTTTAATTATTCAATAATTATGGATATGAATCCTGTTATTTGGGAGAGAGTTGAGGGTGTTAATTTACCCTAACACACATATTATCGATATGTATTGTGTATGAGTACAAGATACAAAAAGACAAAGATACCCTCATTCACTAACACATAACCTTTTATCTTCTAACAAATGCAATCACTTTTTTTCTTCTTCATGATTTTCAGTTACAGTTTAATTGTTTTCCCCTTTAATGCTTTATTTCAAGTACCGAGTATCTTTTGTGATTCATTCTCTAACCTACACATATGAATTTTGGGCCTTGAGCATTAAGACAAGAAATAACGTGATTTGTTAAATGAACTTAACAAAGTTATCTTCCATGGTAATAAAGATCGATTTCCACACTATTTAGAGGAGCCAAAATATAAATTAAAGATTTAACCAATATCAGAGTAGTTTGATTTATGAAGAGTGAAATTTCACGAAAACCCCCTCATCTATGCGACCTCCTTACGGTTGAAAACTACCCAAACATACACACACCACCCCCCATCCAACACAAGCAAACCCATTAAACAGTAAATCCGACGACTCCTCGCCTCTAACCATCCAAACCCATTAAAATTCCATTATTTGTCACCGGCCCTACTCCAGGCGAATGAACCCCTCTTTAATTCCTTCCCTCGACCCGACCAGACCGAATTCCTTTGTCCTAGCGAGCAATGTTTGAGAGCTTGATTGGAATGAGACCAAATGGTATTGGTGTTGCTTTGGGATTGGCTATGAAGAAGTTATAGGGCAAGGGATAGAGAGAGAAGCTATCGTTCAAATCTATTTTCCAATTCATAGTTGACCCTACAATGTTATTGAGATTTGAGAAAAGGTCATACCCAGAGAGAGAGAGGGTAGGCATTGGTGAGATGGAGAAAGAGAATGGGATAATGATGGTGTGTATGTATAACAAGGATGCAAATGATGGATGAGAGAGAAGAGTTCAATTTGTTAGTTCCCTCTATGACCTAGATGTAGAGGTGGTGGGTAGATGATGGGAGAGAAAGAGAGGGAGGAGAACGAGGAAGAAAAGTGTATGCGGTCAGTGTGGGCGATTTTAAGGGGTAGAATCGTCATTTTCTTCCTTCCATTAACAGAGTTAGCCTTTTTTTCATTCCATATAGATGGAGGGGTAGGGGGTCTCAATGGGATGATTTTGTGAAATTTCACCTTTACGAAAAAATAGTCATTCTAATTTGAACAGTTTCATTCCTAGAGTCAAGTTATTTATTTTTTCTTCCTACAACAGCTTGTTCAATTTTAACTATAACAGAACCACATTTTTGTTCACTAGGCAAGTGTTTAATCGCTTTATAGTTATGTTGTTTTGCTACAAAATAGAAGTCCTTGTGGGTTCAGCCTCTCTGTTGCCTAAATGCATTTCGACACAATTTGTGAATACAATAAAATTTCACAACACTAATACATGAGAACAGTATCATGAAATGAACAGAAAGTGACCTCACAAAGCACAACATGCTCTTCGTATAATGCCTGAGAGAAAAGCTCGTCTTCGTCTTCGTGCTTGATAAATACAAGTAAAGAAAGCATAATGATAAAGAACATACCATAAAAATAATAAAGCAAAACCGTTTAGGGTAGAGATTTTCACGCACCCCTTTTTACAATCCACACTCGCTTTTGTCATTATCAACATGAATTTACTATGCTGCCGTTTATTCAACACACTTTTTCACACATCAAAGAGGAACATTGTAAATTCATGTGGATAAAGACAAAAACAAAAAAGGAGTGTGGATTGTAAAATAGGAGTGTGAAAATCATTTCCCAACCGATTGATGCAACAATATTCTAAATTTTATCAAGAGCTACCACAAAATGTCTACGTGAACCTCACCATAAACGGGATATATGGAAAAGAAAGAGTTGTGAAAACAAATCCTCCAATAATGTAATACCGAACAGGCCTCCCAATTATGTTGGCTGGGACGAATTGTTTGTGTGTTGCGAGTTCTGTAATGAATTCACATATCTCTGAACCTCGGCGCACTTTAATAACAACCTTATCGCCCTTATATTTTTTACTAATAAGATAACTGAATTCTATCCGTCGTCCTCTTAAAAATGGAACTGAAAATCAATTGCAAAGTAGAGCATAAACTTAGAGATGTTTGAGGATCAAATCTTGCATAAAATGAAAGGGAAAAAAGAACAAAAGATGTACCTGTTCCATCATTATTAATGTTAATCCCATCAATGCTGAGAATAACATCGTAAGGTTTTAGAATCACAGATTTTGGATAATTAGGCTTGACTTCTGTAATAAGGATGCCTTGTTGATCATGTTCCATCTTCATAAACGCGCGCAAATAAGGATTTTCCATTTCTTGCCATTTGATGCTGAGTAGAGGGAGTCCTGTCGTTTGAAGATACGAATGGGATGCTTAGATTAACAAGAATTGGGAAACCCAAACACACAATTTAAGGGAAGGAACATAAAAATAAGGTTTAGTGGCTCTAGCATTAGATACAAGTAGATGGGATCAATAAACCCTTAGTAATAGTAAAAGCTAGACCTTCATATGGATGCCGCGGGACCAAAAGTAACTTTTGATCGGCCTTGTAAAGCCGTTTATCTTTAGAGTCAAGTGATGAGGGAGCTATTTTGACACCGTCCTCCCAGTAAGGTCTAGAGAAAGCAAATCCATCTCATTCTAACAGATAAGGTGCCTAGGGTAAGCTCCAATGGAATTATTATTAGTCTCTTTTTTTTTTGAAAGTGGAATTATTATTAGTCTAGATAGCTGAATTTTTTTATAACCTAAAATTTGATTGATCATGTGAATGGTAAGGGCCCATCTTGTAAAGACAATAAAACCAGTGTTACGATTCCAGATCAAAGAATAATACATAATGCATATTCGTAATACAATTCATAATAGAATATCCTTAAAACACCAAGGGGAAGCTGAGTTGAAAGTCGATGTTAATTACAGGAACTTTTAAGGCAAGGAGAGAAGAAGCTCGTTGCTGCTGCGTCGAAAGTCGATGTTCATAACACCGAGGAGATATGAAAGAATTGGCTCCTTTTGAGCCCTGTCAGGGTTGATTCCAGCCTTGTTGCTGCTGCGTTTGTTCTCCGGTGATCTCTTTCTCGTGTTCCGCGGCTTGATCTACTCTGGTTTAGTTCTAATGCTTCATGGAATGACGAGATATTTCCTCCGTTGGTTGTTTATTGTTTCCTGTGGCTTCATGGGGTACGCACTTACTAATAATAGTTTCTCAAGTGCTGTGTCGGCTATTGAGTATTTTTGTTGCAGTCAATCCGTAGATCTCGTGTCTGCTCCTTGATTATTGGTTCAGTTTATTGTGATTGGTATAATTTTCTGGATTATCTCCATCGGTCATCAGTTGGGCATTTGTATCTTAAGTTTATTGGTGGTTCATTGATTATTGGTTCTTTTGGCTATTGCATTTGTTGCGATGGGCTCCGGTACTGGTTCCGAATCTGTTTCTAGCTCTACATCTGTTGTTAGTAGTTCTACGTCTGCTTGTGGTCGCTTATCTGGTTCTTCTCGATTTCGTGAGAGGTTGTCCATTACCTCCACACTCATGAATGGTCAAAATTATGCTATCTAAGCTAAGGCTGTGAAGGTTTATTATCTGGGTGAGACTATTTCATTATCTCACTGATGATCCTCCCCAGAAGACTGAAACAACATATGCTTCAAGGGTGGATGAGGATGCTCGTATTCAGGTTGAGTTATGGAATAGTATGGAAGATCATATTAGTAATACATTGGTTTTCTTACCTACGGCCAAACTTGTGTGGAAACAGGTTCAAGAGATGTTTCCTCGTGTTATAATTTTTGTCTCATCAGACCTTCTCTCTTGATATCATTAAAGGATTATTATGCCAAGTTTCGCGGGGTCTGTGAGGAACTCAACATTTGCGAGCCCATTCCTTCATATATTCAGGTTATGCAGCATCAGCGTGGGTACTTGCAAGTCGCTCGGTTTTTATCTGGTTTACCTTCCACGTATGATTCTATTCGCTTTCAGTTGTTGGGCACTCAGGATTTACCTTCTCTCAGTGAGGTGTTCAGTCGCCTCTGCCAGGCTTTTGTATGTGATTCTGGTTCTGTGGATTTGACACCCTTTGCCAGGTCTGCTTTGATTACCACGGCACCCAGTGGTGGTGTTTTTTCTCATGGTTCTTACCGTGGTGGTTGAGAGGCAAGGGGAGGCGGTCGTGGTAGTTTTGGTCGAGATGCAGGCCGAGGAGGTCGATTTTGGTCGTGATTCTGGTAGAAGTGGTCGTGCGACAAGAGGAGGTGGCTGTGGCCGCGGTCGTGTACCTCTCCCTTGCACATATTGCAATGGTTCTTGCCCCTGAGTAAAGAGTCGTGCGCCGTGTCCCTTTCATTTAGTTTATTCCCATATTTGGGGTCCTATACATGTTCCATCACATAATGGTTTTCAGTATTTTGTTATTTTCGTGGATGACTACTCTAGGCTTACTTATGTTAATCTTATGAAAGAACAGTCAAGTTGTACTCCATTTTCAAATCTTTTTACATGGAAATAAAAACTCAATTTGATGTTTCCCTTCGTATATTTAGTACTTTCTATAATGCTTTGTTTACATTTTTTTGTGAGCATGGTATTCTTCATCAATCCTCTTGTTCTTGCACTCCACAACAAAATGGGGTTGCTAAACGCAAGTTGCGACATCTGTTAGAGGTCGCTGTGTGCTCTTATTCTAGATGCAAGTACCCAAATCCTTTTGGAGTGATGTTCTTACTGCAGGCTATCTTTTGAATCATATGCCCCAAGAGTTCTTGGGGACCAGATTCTCTATAGTATTTTGCATCCTGATAGTCCTCTATATTCTCTACCTCTTACGATTATTGGGTGTACTTGCTATGTTCATACTCTTAATTCAGGTCGGGATAAGCTTGATCCTCAATCAACAAGTGTGTGTTCAATCAAGTGTGTGTTTCTTAGTTACTCTCGAATTCATAAAGGTTGTGTCATTCTCCTACTCTGGGTCGTCGATTTGTTTGTGCCGATGTTACTTTTAACGAGTCATTACCCTATTTTTCGTCTTCCTCTCATGAGGATTAGTCTGAGTATATGCACATCTTAGTTCCTTCATGTTACATCCCACATCGGGAAATTGAAAAAGAATTAAGTGGTATATAAGGATTCATGAGCAGCTACTGTATAACCTGACCTTTTGAGCGGCTAAGGGTAAGCAAGTCAACTAGCGCGGGTCGTTACAGGTGGTATCAGAGCTTGCACCAACCGGAAATGTGGGGCGGGTCCCACGAGGACACGTGCTTGAGTGGGACCGACAAGTGAGGAGCTTGTCGTGCTTGGGTAGGTCCCACCTGAGACGAGCGTAAGAAGCTTGACGTGTTTAAATGGGTACTTGTCTCACATCACTTGGCGAGTGGAAGTGATGCACCATGGGGTACTAAGTGGGGGAGAGTGTTACATCCTACATCGGGAAATTGGAAAAGAATTAAGTGGTATATAAGGATTCGTTAGCAGCTACTATACAACCTAAGGTTAACCTATTGAGCCACGTGGTTAGGCTAAGGGTAAAAAGGTGAGCTGGCGCGGGTCTTCAGGTCTACCCCCACTGCCCAAGCCATTGCACGTATATGCTTGCCGTTCTAAAGCTCTACCAGCACCACCTCAGCCCACTGCTGCGTCCTCTCCCCTGTTGCAAGATCCGGTTGCTCCTGATCTCTCTTCCCATTGCTCTTCGTGAAGGTATTCGAACTTGTACTACTTCATATCCTATGCTCAGTTTGTTTCTTATGATCACTTGTCCCCATCCCTTCGTGCTTTTACCACTTCTAGTTCTTCTATCTTCGTTCCTAACACTGTTTAGGATTTTGAGTGGTGGACAGTTATGGAGGAGGAGATGTCTGCTCTACATGATAATGGGGAATTGGTCCCTTTTCCTTTTGGAAAGTCGACTGCGGGGTGCCGCTCAGTGTTCACTATGAAATATCACCCCAATGGATCTGTTGAGCGTTACAAAGCTTGCCTCGTTGCTAAAGGCTACACGCAAACTTACGGTGTTTGACTATGCTGAAACCTTTTCTCCTGTTGCGAAGCTTGGCTTTGTTCGGCTTCTTATTTCTCTTGCTGCCAATCTTGGTTGGCCATTGTTTCAATTGGAAGTCAAGAATGCTTTCTTGCATGGCGACCTTCTTAAAGAGGTCGATATGGAGCAACCACCTGGGTTTGTTGCTCAGGGGGAGCGTTTTAAAGTATGTCGTCTTCGGAAAGCTCTTTATGGGCTTAAACAGTCTCCTCGGGCTTGGTTTGGCAAGTTCCGTGATGCAGTTTTGAAATTTAGTATGATTCTCTGTTAGTCTGATCATTCTGTTTTCTCTCACATCTGACTGAGGGAAAGTATTATTGATTGTTTATATCGATGATATTATTATTATGGGCAATTATCAAAAAGGTATTGATGAGTTGAAGGTATTTCTACAAAGTCAATTTCATACCAAAGGCCTGGAAAGATTGCGGTATATTTTAGGTATTGAGGTGGCAAGATCTAAGATGGCATTAGTTTATCGCAGAGAAAATATGTGCTAGATATTCTAGATGAGACTGGTTTATTGGGGTCGAAGCCTGTCTATGCTCCTAAGGATCTTAACGTAAAACTATGCATTGATTAGGGGGAGTTGCTTTCCAGCCCTGACCAATATCGTTGCTTGGTTTGTAAACTTAACTATCTTACCATTATGCGTCCAGATATTTCGTTTACAGTTAGTATTGTAAGTCAGTTTATGTCTACTCCACATCTTCCACATTGGGAGGTCGTTCTTAGAATTGTAAAGTATCTTAAGGCTCATCCAGGACATGGTCTATTTTATCGAGCTAATGGTCACTAGGCTTTTACTGATTTTGATTGGGCAGAAGGACCATCTGACAGAAGGTCCACTATAGCAGATTGTGTTTTTCTTGGTAGAAATCTTGTCAATTGGAAAAGAAAGAAGCAAACAGTGGTTGCACGGTCTAGTGCAGAGGCAAAATGTAGAGCCATGGCCAACGTAACATGTGAGATGTATTAGTGCGATATTTCCTTGAGGAGATAGGATTCAATGTGCAATTGCCTATGAATTTGTACTGTGATAAACAATCAACAATTCACATTGCATCCAAAATGGTATTTCTTGAGAGGACTAAGCATATTGAAGTTGATTGTCATTTGGTGTGTGAGAAGTTAGCTGGTGGTGTCATAACTACTCCCTTTGTGTCTACTAGTACCATGTTGGCTGACATGTTTACTAAGTCATTCTTCAAGCCCGGTTAGAGTTGTTATGTAACAAACCGGGATATCTATTTTCTAGCTTGAGGGGGAGTGTTTGGAATGCTTGAGTAGTTGTTATGAGTCTTGTCCCACATTGGTTAAATAAGCCATGTATCAAGTTATCTTTTAACATAAATAATAAGTCTTTGTGTTAGGGTTAATTAACATCTTATACATTTTTCCTAAACAACAGCAAAATCCAAGCATACCAGTATATGCTCCATTCTTGTCATAGTCCTGGATGAAGTGCTTAATAACTTCCGCTGGTATAAAATCACTTGTGTTGCCTTCGTACTGAAGTTTCAATCCTACACATTTGCCTCTTTCATCAAAAGCAGGTCCATTGTTAGTTGCTCCCTCCAAGCCTACATTGACCTGTTAAATGCAAGCAAATTATTTTGATATACAGTTGCAAAGATCAATGTAGTCACTTTGGGCTCCCAACCCTTATCATTTCTCTTCAGCCTTGGTTGATATTAACTTTACCAAAATCTACTTAATGCTTATAGTTGACAATAAAAATACCATCAGGGTTAGCTCAATGACTAGAATTTGTTTCCCCAATTAGAGGTCAAGAGTTTGTTTCCCACACTCTCCAATGTACCAATAAAAACATAATAAAATTCAATGAACATAAGTTTTTACAAGGAAATAAACAACCAACACAAGTGCTCAATTAATTAGAAAATCCATTAATGGACGGTTGTGTAAGCATTACTTGGAAAACTGAGTATAGTAATTATAATTGCCCCCAAAGCATAACTGTTCAAAGTTGAATTGATCAAATCATAGCTTGTCCTAACAATGATCCTCTTTTCAAGTTTTATCACTAAAATTTTGTTGGCTAGCCCAAAAAGTTTAGGGCCATCCCTATAGAATTGGCAGATTCGGTTTGACACATTTGTATAAAACCTAGCTAATACCAGAAGATATATGATTGAGTATAAATCAAATGTTTTGCCAACTAATGTACTTTAATTGATAACACCTCGATGCGTTGAAAATGAATGATAATATACACATGTATATATAAACACGCCAGTGTATGTTGTAGCTGCCCTCATGGTAAAGTTGCTTGATAAAAAACAGAACTTTCTTTTGAACATCAAGAAAGAAAATTTCAAGAAGCATACTAAAAAATTAGCCTTTTCATCTTTTTCAAAAGTTGTTTTAGACACAAAAGCCAAAGTAGAAACTGTGCAGAGAGAAAAGCAAACTTTTGAAAACTGGACAATTTGACCAGAATTGAAACATGACAACAATGAATTGTAAGTGACATATTTACCCTTCAGAAAAGGCTATCATTCCTAGCCTACATACACGTGATGTGTGACTCACTTTGCTCTTTCTTCCTCCATTTTCTCTTTCTCTACCCACTTTCCCTTCCCTTCTCTGTCTATGAAATAACAGCAGCAGAGTAGCCATCTATCTTCATTTTCTTTCGTCGTCTTCTCTCTCTACTTTCCAATCTCTCTTTCAAAGTCAATCAGCACCGGCAAGGTCTTGCTAGTCCCCTAATGATCCGAAATTCCCCTTGAGAGAATAGGTTTGTCAATCTGTCCGTACAAATTATAGACCTGAAAACCCCAAAGGAAGAACCTCAAATTTTGAATCTTCAGAGTCTGAAATCAATGAATTGAATACCCAGAAAGGGCAGACATTAGATTCCCCATTGATCTGACTAATCTGGGCATGTCTAGCTAGATTATTGAACATATATCTTGGAGTCTGAAATCAATGAATTGAATACCCAGAAAGGACAGACATTAGATTCCCCATCGATCTGACTAATCTGGGCATGTCTAGCTAGATTATTGAACATATATCTTGGAACACCTGTGGATCAAGGCTGGGATTTGTCAGTGAGGTTGGGATTTTGTCGGCGAAATTTGTTAGTTAATGGTGGACCGTTGGTGGTTGATTCGTGGCTATGAAATTATCCGGTTGATAACGCCGGCGATGGTCAATGACGATTAGTCGCCAGTCATGACCGTGTAGGTAACATGTGGAGAGAGGAGTAAGGACTAAGGGGTACACATGTAGTCATTCACATGGATCAGATGAGTTTTCCCCAAGGGTATGTATGTCACTTAAGAAACATCATCGTGGTAGCAACATTATCTGTGGTGGCATTATAATTACCCTACAAATAACTTGTCTTGTTTGTTGTTTATATTATTTTTTTGTTGGTAATTAAACCATTTTATTAGAAAGAAAGGCGGAGATCCTCAAGAGACACAAAACACCAGGGCAAGAGCCCAAACAAAGAAAACCAAAGCCTATACAAAACTACTACTGCCAGAAAGAGAACCTATGCAAGAGGAAGGCAACTAAAAAACTGAAGGAGGCGCGTGCCAATACTGGCAGAGAAAAGAAGATAAGGGTGTAAGCTTGACATTCCTGCTTTGGGAAACCTTAGTCCTGACTTCAAATTTGACCTGGATAATAATAGCTGAAGGGGACTTATGAATACCCCTAAAGACTCAACCGTTCCTTTCACGCCAAGTCTTCTTAGGAGGTTAGGGAACCCTTTCCCTTTAAAATTAAAACAGAAACAATCCATTTTCTGGGATCAAAGGATAGGATCCCCGGGAATGCAGCATGGAGAAGCAATAGCAGCCCACACTTGTTTTGAAAAGGGACACTCAAACAGAAGGTGCTCCAAAGTTTCAGGAAGCTGATCACACAGAGAGCAAGTAGAACTAGCAACGAACCCCCAGCTATGAAGCTTGTCTTTGGTTCTTAAACTCTTCCTGACAGCCATCCAAAGGAAAAAACTATGCTGGGAATGGTCTTAGAGAACCGAACAATCTTGTGCCAAGAGACTAAAGGATAATGAATCCTAAAGGCCTGCCAAGCCTGAGAAGCCTGTTATTTGGACGAGGGACCTGGGAGCACCCTCCCGAATGAGTCAGAGGCATTGGGCTTAGGCAGAGAAAGAAAAGGCCAAGTCCAAGCATCATTACAGATAATGCATGAGACTTTGGCTGCCATAGGAATACCGGAGATCAATACCATGAACAGAAATAAGTAGAGGAACCATCACCACTGAATCAATGATAGATCTAATTAAAGGCCTCACGTTAGGCTTGACTTGGAGTAACTTCCTCCCACCATGAGCAAGAAGAGGGGGTTTCATTATCCAAAGGCACCGATCCTTATTAATGTCTTTATGACTCCATTTAACCCACAAGGAGTATGATGTTAGCAAATGGCCCAAAGGTGGTTTGCATGGCAGCATAGTTCCAATCGATAATCCTTCTGATTCCAAGACCACCCTCATTTTTAGGACAACAAAGAGCTTCCCAAGCCACCTGCCGCCTTATGAGAATGATTATACTTCGTAGATCCTGACCAAGGAAATTCCTTAGAAATTGCTCAATGTGCTTCCCTACTGCTTTACCGCCTAGGCCGATTAGTCCCCGCCTAGGCGCTAGGAGGTGGTCTGACGCCAAAATTAGACAGCCAACTAGTCGGGCGCCTAGTCCCCGCCTAGGCACTAGGCGCCCCTTTTCCGTCCGACTAGCGCCTAGCGATTTTTAGAACATTGGCTTTAGGAAGGATAAAATGCATAGTCCAGTAGACATGAAGAGTAAAAAGAACAAAGAGGATAAGTTAAAGCCTTCCAGCATAAGACAAAGTTCTGGTGGCTCAATGATCTATTTTAGCAAAAATCTTATTAATCAGGGGATGCTCAGATACCTGACGAGAAGTGAACCAGGTTGAAAGCCCAGTAACCCACAAAGACTGAGGCTGCTCTGAAACCCCAGGCAATAAACACTCTACAGTCTCTACTCTTGTTATTATTTGGCTACCAACCAGAGGACTTGTGAAACTCTCGAAGACCAAAATGCACAAGCTGAAAGGACTGGTCATTGGGGTAGCATAAAATGAACAAATCATCAGCAAAACAAATCCGACTAATCCCCAAATCCTGACATTTAGGATAGTATGTGAAGCCCTCAAGAGAAATAAGCTGCTGCAGGATTCTAGAAAAGAACTCCATAACACGGTAGAAAGGTAAGGGGAAAGAGGGTCCCCTTGCCTAAGCTCTTTAGCACCAGGAAAAAAGCCCTCAAGAGCACCATATATGGAGATAGAAAACTTAGTAGTAGTGACGCAATTTGACATCCAACCTCTAAATTTAACAGGCACATTGAAGGCCTCAAATATGCAGAATAAGGGTCCAGAAACAAAGTCAAAAGCTTTCATGATATCAATTTTCATAGCTGCTCTAGGAGTGATATTGGACCTGTGCTCCTGTCACGACCCGCGCGAGCTGAGCTGCTAACCATTCGCCTAACCACGTGGCTCAAAAGGTTAACCTCAAGCTATACAGTAGCTGATCGGGATCACTTATATTCCACATCAACTTCCTTTTAACAGCCGATGTGGGACTCTGCCAAGCTTTGGGGTCTCACAATCTCCCCCACTTGGACCGCAACGTCCTCGTTGCGCCCTAATGTCCATCACTTCCACCTACCCACCAAGCGATGTGAGACGAGTACTCGTTTAAGCACGACAAGCACCTCAGGTACATCCTATGTGGGACCCGCCCAAGCACGACAAACACCTCAAGCTCCTCACTTGTCAGGCCCACCCAAGCACATCTCCTCGTGGGACCCGCCTCACACTTCCGATTGGTGCAAGCTCTGATACCACCTGTCACGACCCGCGCCAGCTGAGCTGCTCACCATTCGCCTAACCAAGTGGCTCAAAAGGTTAACCTCAAGTTATACAGTAGCTGGTCGAGATCACTTATATTCCACATCAACTTCCTTTTAACAGCCGATGTGGGACTCTGCCAAGCTTCGGGGTCTCACAGCTAATGCATGAAAAGCTCTTGCATCAACAAAATCTGATTTGAAATTGATCTTCCTGAGATGAAGGCAGCTTGAGAAGAACTGATCATGAGGCGAATCACAGCTTTCAGCCTATTAGTAAGAATCTTTGATATAACTTTGTAACTGGTGTTACAACAGAAATAAGTCTATAACCAGACATGGAAACAGGGCTAGGAACTTTTGGAACCAGGGTTATAGAAGTGGCATTCAACCCACCCACTAATTCACAAGAAGTGAAAAAATACTGAACAACAGCTATGAAATCCTTACCAACAATAGGCCAAGCCTTTTTAAAGATACAAGCAGTATAGCCATCAGGGCCAGGGGCTTTGTCATCACAGAGGGAGAAGAGAGTATCCTTAATCTCAGTAGAATTTCCATAGCATCAAGGGAGCCAAGCTTAGAATCAGAAAGGCAAGGAGAGATAGAAAGAATCTCAATATCCCTTTAAAATGATCAACAATCCTTATAGTTCTCATGCTTAACCCCCTGAGAATCGGAGATAGAACAATTCTTGTTCCAAGCAGTATGCACCTTAACCTTCTTATAAAAATAGGCAGTATTTTGATCACCAAGCTTTCCAACGTTCTCTGGATTTGTGCTTATAAAACCCCTCTTCAGCTAGGGAAAAAGCAGAATAAGAAGCCAATATTGCTTTTCGTGAGAAACCAAAGAGGTATCAAAAGGATTTGCCAGAATAGCCAACTGAATATGCTCAAGAAGAGCCTTTGCAGCCAAAACTCTAAGGGATATATCACTGAAATGATGCTTATTAAACTTCTTGAGCTCCAACTTCAAAGTTCTAAGCTTGTTACAAAGGACTAACATAGGGAACCTCTATGAGACCTGGCCAAACAGAAGCAACTAGAGGAAGAAAACCACGATCCTTAACCCAGAAGTGAAAAACCTTAAAAGGAGGACCAGAAAATGTGTCTAGGTCTAATAACAACATAGCGAGGACTATGATCAGAGCATAGTTGTCAGGAACGAAAGGCTCTTGGAGGCGATAAAGTCTGCTGGGGTCAAGGTTAGAGGCAAGCCGAGCCTTTTTGAAGGGAGGCGATCCTAAACGAGAAAAATATCAAAAATAGCATACACTAAAACAGTAATACTTCAAATAATAAAGCTAAGCCAATGAATTGTAGAAGTGTATCATCCAAGAGATCAATAAAAACATCCACCAAATGTTAAATAGTCAACAATTCTCGCATAGAGAACTAAACCGTTAAAATTAACAAAACGCAAGCAGTTAAGAGAGAGAGAGAGAGAGAGCGCTTTGATTGCAGTCGCAGAGAGGAGAGAGAGAGATGAAGTCGAGAGAAATCTGTTGCAGTAGAGGAAATGGAGAGAGAGAGAGAATTTGCTACAAAGATCGACTTCAAGTGAGGTCCTCAACTTCAAGAAGATCAATGCAGGAGTTGAAACACTGAACTCCAAAAGAGTCAATGCCCCCACTTTTCTGAACCATTCCTCATAATGTTGAAATCACCCAGAAGAATCCCAAGGAACCAGAGATGCAACAGCCACGGAACTAGCAGAGATAATTCCACAACTGATTCCACCATAGATGAAGAATGCCACAAACTGACACACTGAGCAGAAGAATTAAGAACCTGAACATCAAAGGACAGCCTCATCCCAAAGAACAGTAATGCTGGCAATGTCTGAAGGACCATTGCTACACAAAGAAGAGAAATTAAAACTCCTTATTTTGGTCTCAACAATACCCCCATAAGATCTACCTTATCATCAGAAATGAATTTAGAAATACTACTCTGTTTGGAGGTGTGATTCAAACCTCTTATATTCCAGGCAGCAATATTAATGAGAACCTACGAGGGGGCTTCTTAGACCTGGCTGGAACAGCAGTAGCCTTAACTTCACCAGAAAGTTTACCATCAATAGAGTGGACAGCAGCAAACTTATTCTTAACCTTTTCCTTGTTCTTCCCAACTTTGGGAGATATAATCACATGCATTTCATCAATATCACTAACCATCAGAATCAAGAATAGGCTCAGGACAATTACTAACAAGCTGAGCTAGAGCATCAAATTGATCAAAAAATGAAGCAGAACTATTAGGACCAGCAGCAGGCTCAATAGGCTTAGCCTTATTTCCAGCCAGCTGACAAAACCAGGTTCAGAGGGAACAGCACCACCTTCCTTTGGAACAGTTACACGCTCTAGAACAGAGCTAGAAACAGCAACAGTACCAGGGACCAGGGTCAATCAGAGTGGAACTACTAACAACAATATTATCAACACCAGGCTCAGACTCAACCATCGCAATCGCAGGTTTTGCCTTTGGCCTCCATTCCTGCATAACAACTCTAGGACAATTACAGTTCTCATGACCAAAGGAAAAACATAGCTTGCATGCAGATGGTAACCACTCATTCAATCTTTTAGTACTTGGAACACTAACACTGCAGCAAACACTGCTAGGTGCTAAGAAGCACATATATGGACAGGGGTCATGGACGCAAGGAAGTGCTGATCACACATATTTCTTTAGTCATTCACATCAATAATTGTCGGACATGTTGCAAGATACGTTGCAGAAAGAGCATCGGATGTGTTGGAATTAAGATTGTCTGATTTAAGATTTTTATTTCCTAATTGAGGACACGAAAAAAAGACTATTGGACACATGTCCGAGAGTGTACGAGTGTCCGTGTCCAACACATGTCGGACAAAGACACCACCTTCTTTTAAGTGTCTGTGCTTCTTAGTATAGTTGTCGTGTATGTGATATCAATATACAGTCGGATTTGAAAGGAACGCAATTCATTTGCTTAATGTAGTTTCCAGGCTCTGTGTCCAACCTAAACCAACATAATAATGCGTATTTTCTTCTCCACAAAATTCGCGTAATGATAGTTTTTTCCAATAGTTTGCTATATGGATCCATTGCTATACCCATATTTTAGCATGAAGATTTATTTCCTTCTTAAGTGGTAAGGTAAAACAACTGGTAGTCTAGTATACCTACACTGTCATTTTGGAACCAGTTTAACTATTAACTCAAACTTCATTAACTCCATTGTTTCTACATCTTTGATGATGGACCCACATTTTGCATTTTCATAGTTATGAGAAAATAGGGAAAAAATTATTTGTAATTTTGTACCACTAAAGTAACAATTTTACACCATAACACAATTTTTACAACAAAGACGACACAATCTATCCGCAAAGCATAATAATAGCTAATTGCATAACGAATAAACCATTGGAGGTTCTCTTGTGCAATCGATGCGGTGGAAAAATGAGATTTCTAAAATTAAAATCCTGAAAAATTAAAGGGACTCAACCATACGATTAATACTACTAAGAATAAATTTTGCAGACATTTTCCCTTTCATGTACCTGAAAAGCCAGAAGTTCGGTGCCCCAAAATGAAAAGCGTGTCATGCCCAATCTCAACACACGAGCAGTCATGAGAAGCAGACAATGTCTATCTTCTCGATAGTGATCAACGATCACTTTATCCCCGGGTGATGGCGTATCCCCGAACTCCACTGGCTTAAGTCCCTCCCAGAATTCATCATCATCGACTGTTAGAATTGCTGCATGCAAAATCACCCCATATAGCATCACCCAATTGTTTTTATGGAAGAATTGGTCAAAGGTCCATGAATGGGGAATCTTATCCAGCCTATCTTTATTAATTAATTGTAAGCCAAAAACGCCTGCGGTTTGAAGTCTCTTTGCTTTTCTAAGAGTTGCTTCTTCTTTTTTGACGAGCCTACCCTTATTTACTTCAAACATTGAGATATAATGTCTCGTATTGTGCAAGATCTCTAGCAGTCAAAACAAAACAAAAAAATCAAACACCAACCACCACTAGACCAAATAGATTATTTGACTGTTCACTTTTTCTGAACGGCAAAATTCTACAATCTTTTTTTCATTTGGATAGAGACTATATTCAGGAATCACGAGAATAATTATTTAAACATGAGAATCAAACGTGTAAGAACTAAGATAGCCCGACATATAACCACAAATCAAGTAGAAATAAGAAACAAGCCACTCAAGTAAGCCGGTAGCTGGAGATATGTAATTAAATCCCTACCTTAGAAAAAATTAACCCTCTAACGTTCCAGGTACTGACAAAGCAGAGCTAACCCAGTTGTTCATATTACCTTTCAATAGAGATATTTAAAATGCAGGGGTATTTAAGTGCAAAGCAGATCGATATATATAGTAAAAGCAAAGCATCTAATCAAGGGCCAGAAAAGTCAAATTGGTTTACTTTAACGCTTATAGGTAAACAAAGAACTAATGTTTGCCTAAATCTCATATTTTTCCCAGATTTAACCATACGAAAAGTAGTGCATTATGATGCAAAGAGAAAGCAAAGTAAATCATACCAAGATCATACTCTTGTGCTATAGCAAGCATTGTAGCTGTATACGATTTAGCATAGTAGTAATTCCTGACTTCCAATAGAGTGTGGTTATCCACTGAATGAGCAGCAGTTAACACTCTTCTCCCACTCAGGATTAACCCAGTACCAAAACAAGATGTGTGGTCCCTTATCCACGGGAATGCGAATTCTGAATCCACCGCATGGCCACTTACGCTAACAACTGCATCACGTTGTGGCTGGAAAAAAGAATACAATAATTAGCATACCCTTACTTTTGTGGTGTTCCGCATGATCACCGGAAGACCATGGATATATAATATAACTTCAAATGAAACCATGACTAATGGTATACGGTATACCTTATCTAACGAGGATGTAAGAAAATGAAATAGAAATGGTAGAGAATGCTATAACCCTTTTTCCAATTTTAGCCAAAGAAAAATGAATTATTGGTTGAGTTTATTTGGTTTTTTGCTTTTCTTCTTGACCTTAATGTTGCATGGCTGCAAGAAATTTTTTTTTTTAAGAACTGAAAGCCTGAAACTACGAGTAAATATCGAGAATATAGTGATACTACATGGGGAATCACCAATCAATAGGAAGTTAAATATCGTAGAGACTGCACCACATTGTATTCGCGAATTTTTGTTGGCAACAGACACTTGGAAAACATGGTGTCACTGTCAAATCGTTTTGTCGCCTGTTTGGAATGCCTATAAAACCAGCCTTTTCGAATCTTATATACTTCTTAGTACTCTTTTATACTATTCTTGTGGTAAAAAGCTTCGTAGTTTTTTGGGAATTATCATAAGATCCAAATTGACTATACCTGCAAATTTTCAAACAAACGCAAAGATAATTGAAAAATAAAACTAAAACTAAAGATAAATGATAACCGAACACAGTGAAAGTTGTTGGAAAATATTTTTAGAAATGTAAGCTGACATAGTTTTGAGTCGTGTCTTTTGAGGGCCACCTGTTTGCGGACTAGTCTTTTATGAACAAAGGTGTTACCAGTAGGTCTATAAATATCATGTCCCCCGTCTTTTATGAATAAAGGATGGGTTTTGAATTCCAATTTGGGAAAGAATACTTCAATTTTAGGGAGATGAGAGGGACCTAGAATTCTTTGGAGAGCAAATTGTGAGAAACAAAATAGACCAATAAATATTCTATTTTTTCATAATCTCCTATCTTATATTTTTTCTTCCACCATTCAAAGGCCTGAATAATTAATAATTCAAACTTACCAAATCCTCCCAGGTTTTTTCATCTTCACGGAGAGCACAAACCGGCGATTTCTCCCCAAGCGAAGGGAAGTCGTCCCTGACAGAGGAAAAAGACCTGATAATAATGGTATTACGGAGTAGAGTATTACACTGGTCGACCCGTTCATCATGTGATGACGAAATCGAAAGAAAACTTTTACCGTTAGCCACTGGGAATTTGGAGGCAGAAGAAGAAGAAGAAGAAACAACGGACGGCGGCCAACGGGTGAATTTTTTCGAATCTGTGTTGGTTGACCTAAACTTACGAAAGAAAAGTAGAGGATTGGTGGTTGGAGCCGTCTTGTTGGGATGGAGAAAACGACGGACGGGCAACTTGAGACGCCCCCCACAGAGACTCTGTACCTTTGCGGATTTATACATGGAGTATACTACTGTAGTATTTTAGTACTTCCTTTTCTTTTCCACGTCCGAAACATCTCTTTTTAAAAGCTTCGTATGTAGCCCTAATAGGAGTAGTAATTAATTTTGGGAGTTAAATTTCATGAAGACTCCCTCGTCTATACTTGTTTTTTCGCATAGACCTCCTAACGCTTAAAATCGTTCAAACAGATCCCAGCATCTATAACCGATTACCAATCGGCATCCTTATGTCAAAAAACGTTACGTATCCACAAAAAATATAAAGAATTGGACGAAAATAACCTTGTTGTTCAATACATAAAAGCTTGATTGGAATGAGACCAAATGGTGTTGGTGTTGCTTTAGGATCGTTTGTGAATAAGTTTTAGGGCAAGGACGAAGAGAGAATCTATCGCTCAAATCTGTTTCCCAATTCATCGTCAACCCTACGATATAATTGAGATTTGGGGAAAAGTTGCAGCTACATAGAAGGGGAGAGAGAGAGTAGGCCTTTGTGAGATTGGAGAGATGGAGAGAGAATGGGGGATGGATGAGAGAGAATGGTTCAATTTGTTAATTCCTTCTACGATGCAAATGTAGGGGTGGTGGGTAGATTAATGGAGAAAGAGGGAGGGAGGAGAAAAAAAAAGAAAAAAAGAATTGTATTCGATCGGTGTGGGCAATGTTTATAGGTGAGGGGGTCAACGTAGGCGATTTTTATAGATGAGAGGGTCGATGTGAACAATTTTAAGGGGTAGAACCGTTATTTTATTTATTCCGTTAACAGAGTTAGCCAGTTTTTTATTTCATATAGAGGGGGTTCTGTTTGGGCGGATTTAAAGAATAGAGGATCTCCGTTGGAAACAGACAGAGATGAGGGGGTCTTTCGTGGATGGGCCTTGCATTAACAATTATGAATTGTCTAATGTTACCTAATTTAGGCGAGTGATCGGGTTCAGTCGAAAAACACTTTGACATGATCTATTTCTTGGTCACAAAGGAGGAGTTCATGCACCGGATAGTGGCCAACCACCTAGATATTGTTGATAAAAGTAAGCCTTTATATGTTATTATCAGCATGGTAAGGTGGTGTTCTACTTTAAGAAAAAATGCTTTTTTTTCAAACGGAGGTAATTTCAAACTCAAATATAATGAAAATGAAAAATATTTTTTTAATTTTTTTTGCACCGTTTAAAAGATCTTAATGAGATCTATCAAACAAGATCCATATTCGTAGGAAAATTATTTGCGTAAACACATGATTTTTGGGCTTGAAATTAGCTCCGTTTGAAAAAAAAACACTTTTTCTTAAAGTGGAACACCACCTAAATCTCTCCTGATGTTGTTGCCAAAGCTTTGTTTGAGGCTTTGAGCTAACTTCGATCGATTGTCCTTGCTTTCACATGAGAAGTTGAAGAGCAACCTAAACTTTTGCAAGAACTGGCTCCTGAATGGATTTATGAAAAGTTGGCATCTAATGGGGATCTTCTCATTGTGGTCAATGTAGACAGAAAGAGGGGGACTTGCTCACAAAATTTTTGTTATCAGCTAATCCTGAATATCTGGTTGAATTTTTGGACAAGTTTCATGGCATTTTCAGGACCACTAATGCATGCTGCAACAAACTTCCAAGATCATCCAATCACCCAACAATGTTATAATTCCAGATCCTTGGGATTATTATTTTTTTTTCATGCCTGAAGAGATATGACAAAATTATCAAATGCAAACTTTAAAAAAGAATAAAGGCAAAAAAAATTAAAAGATTAAAAAATTACTCCAATTTTATCATGTATAACGTAAAATTGGCAGTTAGGACGTGCGTTTGTTTAACCATTCCTCGAGGATTTTCTCTTCGATTTGTATGAAAGATCTACTTCCAGAGTAGTCATGGATTTCAGTTAACCTTTTCTCTTTTCTTTGGTAGGGATTCTTGGTAACCTGGTAATATATCTTACTATATGCTGCAGGAATTTGTACTGCTAGGCTATTGTACAGAAGGCTGAATTCAACTGAGCCGGAAGAATGACAATTCATTTACACAGGTGGATAGGTCAATTATACAGTCAACCCCCACTTCAAAAATGTGGGGTGGTGGTTTGAGTTTGGTCTCCTGGTAGATCCAAACGTCCTCTCATCCCTCCTACATACTCTGCGAGAGAAACAATCATTAGCTAGCGCCGTCCGGTCAGAGTCAGCCCGAGGACACTTCGACGATCAAGTTAGTATATAGAGGAGTAGAGGAAAGTATTGTAATACTCTTAGGAACAAACGTACCTCTCTAGGGTTTATCCCTGGGTTTATATAGACACAGCACGCTTAACTGCACTGGTTAGTGATGTCACGCGTAACCGTCTCGATTAGTGACATCCGGCTGGCACATGCTGTCCATGTGCCCGAAACGTGACTCCATCAAATATCTTCCAATTAACTTCCAGGTCTTCACCTGGGTCGAGTGCATCGTCGGTCGATACCGACCCTCCCTCCATAAATTAAGATTCTTGGCAAACGCCGACTGGAATACCCTTTCCCAAACATCCAACTCCTTCACCTCCCTAAAACCCACTCAGATCACTGCCCCACCCTTCTTACCACAGACCACACCTTTCCCCCACCCCTAGGCGGCCTTTCCGTTTGAACCTATGTGGTTTTCTAACCCTCTATTTTTAGCAGCCTCCTTGATGATTGCCTGAAACCCTCCACCGACCTTCACACTGGCACTACCCTCTTTGTAGCCTAAGTCGCCATCTGGAATAAGGAATAGTTTGGTAGTAACATTTTCTATCGTATAACGCGGGGGTCATGGCCCATCTTCAAGGTGTCCAACGTGCCCTTGGTGATTCTAACAGTGCGTCTCACCACTCTCTCGGAAAATCTCTTATGGCTGAGTATAATTATCTCCTCATACTCGAAGAGGATTTGGGCAGTTAAGTCAAGAACGGAGACCGAAATACTCGATTCTTTCATATCACCCCTCTTGCGCATTGAAGAAACAATAGAATCCTTGCCCTTAAAACAGTCACGGTAATTGGCTCTATTCTGAGCCTAACGTCAAAACCATGTTGACCACTTCTCGACCTTGTTCACCTCGGGTCTCTCGGCTGTTCCCCATCTTGGAACCCCCCCCCCCCCCTTCATTCCCCTTCCCCAACAGTTACTCCAACTCTCATTCCACTATCTCATCTATCCCTGGCCTGGAAGAAGTTAAAAATGTTCTTTGGTCCTTCAACCCCTGGAAAGTCCCGAGACCTAATGGCCTTCATCCGGGGTTTTTCCAGAACTGGAACCTTATTCGCTCATGTGGTTCCCAAGACCTAATGGCCTTCATCCGGGGTTTTTCCAGAACTGGAACCTTATTCATATCTGCTCTTGTGAGTGATCCAAGATGTCTTTACCTCTGGTTCCATCAACCCCAACATCAATAGGATCCTCCTCTGTTTCTCATTCCAATCCAGCTTCATTCCTAGTAGACTTGGGACTTACAACATCATCATTGTTCGCGAAATCATGCACCATTTTAAGGTTGTAGTCGTCAAATCATTTATTCTAATGAATCTACCCCTCTCGGTCAATTTCCAAAATAGCTGAAATACCTCTCATCATACAAGGTTTATCTTACAATACCCATTTTGACCTAGCCAACATCCAAATCAAAATTTTTTATATCGACAAAGTTTTAGCCTTTTGAATTTACATTCCAACCCTACTTAAATCACCTCTCAATCGAATAGCCAAGCAAAAATCTATGATCAAAATATTGAGGACTTTACAAGTGTGATTGTTCTGCCCTCGCAATCAACTTCGCTTGAAACTTCTTACTGTCATGGATAATGATGGAATTATAATACCACACTCAAATACTCAGTACATGTTTGAAATTATTCCTCTCCAAAATAAAATAAACTTGAGAGTGTGTTTTGTTAATGGAATTACCACCACAAGTTGGGTCAACTTTTTAAAGCCTACAAGAATGGAACCGGAAAAAAGAGATGAAAAGAATGCAATGAGGGGTAAGTGAACAAAGTGAGTTTTCTAATGTCTCTCAAAAAATTCCAAGGATCTGACTCAAGCAAAGCATCAACACAAATCACATTAAGCAGTGCAAAACAGTTGGTACCGAAAACACTATTCCTTCTCTACTCAACAACTTAAAAAAGGAAAAGACCGACAAATGTTTGATAGAAATTCTTCCTTTGAAATTTGCAGTTGAAGTTAGGCTAACCTATTTTATTTTTTTTTGGGTCCATTTCACCCTTCTCTATATTTGCCCCCAACCTAGCTATGAAATCATCCATGTACTTAAGCTCATCTTGCTGCGATTCTAATTCGCTTTGTTTGGTTTGGTTTTTGAAAAGTTTTTTGAAAAATAGTAGGGGTAATAAGTGGAGAGAGATAGAGAGAAATGTTGAAAGTATGGAGAATCTAGGGGGAATTTTTTGAAAAATTCTTTTTGAAAACTAAAGAGAACAAGGCAAAGCATCCATTTTTTTCACCCAAACGGGGCTTCCCTTTTTTTCTGGAAGCCCCTTCTTGAAGTCAAGTTCTTCGTAAGCAATCATTTCTTCCCTCAAGGCTTACCTTTTTTTGAGAGCTTTCTTCAATTGTTGCCTTTTATTCTGCAAAAAAAATAAAAATTAATTAAAGCAAATCAATTAATCAAATAGAATTTTTCAATAAATAATTCAAGATCCACTCACGTGCAATTCCTTAGGATGCATTTTTTTTGGTTCCACGACCTCTATTTTCTTGTTCCCACGACCACGAGAGGCCTTCGAAAACATCCTAAAGCAGAACTGAAAAAAAAAATCCAAAAAAAACCAAAGTTACATTACATAAACGAAAATAAATCTCTTCCTAATCTTCAACCAAGTAATCTCCCAAGTCCCAACCCGCCCTCGACTCGATCAACTCGGAAATCCACTGGCGGAACCTCTTCCCCGACGACCTCTGCCTCTCCGCCCCGCACGGCGTCGCCTGTGACTTGTTCGACAAATCCGACGGCTGGACCTGGCAAATACTTATCGAGATCGACAAAGACTCACAGTCGCAATTACAAGGGTGGAACTCGACTGTGAAGCCAAACAACGAAGCCCCTCTTTCTCTCTCTCTCCCTCCCTCCCTCCATTTCTCAAAAGAAAAAGTAAAACCAGACTTCTTCTCTCCACACCCTCCACTCCCCCAAAACCAACCCTAACTCCTCCATCGCCATTTTGGGGTTGGGGTCCATAAGTTCCAGTCAGCTGGTGTATATATGGCCACAAGAGAGAGAGAGAGAGAGAGAGAGAGAGGGAAGAGTATCATACGGTTCATACCTTTAGTGCAGGATCCTGAGCAGACATGGTCGACAATGGATTCTCAGGGAGGGATGAGACAGTGCGAGAGAAAGGAATGAGAGAGCAGTAGCTGTAGAGCCCGTAGCTTTTCTGAACAAAAATAAGAAAGAGAACCATGTGTTGAAAGAAACTCAAATCGATGTTCGCCACAAAAGAGAGAGAGGGAAGAGTATCATACCTTGAGTGCATGAGCAAACATTACTTGTCGACAATGTATTCTCCGGTGGGAGGTATGAGAGAGTGTGGAGAGAGGAATGAGAAAGGTGGAGCTATAGAGAGAGAGAGGGGTTCTTTAGAGGGAGGGGAGAGAGCAAGAGAGAACTGGAGCTATATAGAGAGAGAGAGCTCTCGAATTGCAGTAGCCAGTGCTATGAACCACATTGGCCCCACATAAGAACCACACGCACTTTTGGTGCCTGGGAGGTGCGTGGATGTCTCTGGCTCAACGGCTTAAGGCAGCATATTCGCAAATTGAATTTAAAAAATAAGAATACTAAAATTTTGTAACGATTAAAATTATGAGTAATACTGTATTCAGTGCCAGTTAAAAAAAAAATTATAAGGGGGTGTGTAAGTGGGTGTGGGGTTAGAATTTTCCTTATTATTTTTTATTTGAATTAAGGTTTTAGATTTTTGTATAACATTTGTGTTCCACTAGGTTTCCTAAAAAATATTAATTATATGCAATTTTCAAGTTTAAGAATTATGAACTTATGGAAATAATTTTTTTGTGCACAATGGATTTTGTTTAATAAATCTCGATGAGATCATTTGAACTATAAAAAAAATTAAAAAAATATTTTGTAAATACATCATTTTAAGTTTGAAAATTGCAAATGAGTACTTAATTTTCAAAAACCTTTAGCTGGGCTTGACAAGTGAGAACGAAAAATAATACAAGCGAAAAAATATTTTCTTTTTCTTATACAAATTATCCCGAGATGTATAAAGTTTAAAGTTTCGATCCAAACACACACTCACACCCTAGCACCCTTCATCACTCATGTGGGTGTGGGTGTGTGTTTAGGCGTGCAAATGGATGTGTAGTGCTAGAAAAATTGATAAAAATTTGCCAACATCTTTTAGGATGTGTGGTGTATTAATTCTTTTTTTTTGTTTTTGAAAATCCTATTATTAGTTAACAAGGTTTATTAATCTATCGATTTATCCTTAATGTAATTTGAAGAAATATTTTATTACCACTTATAATATTAAGCTAATATTATAAATACCTTTTAACTACTAATTTCCTTTCTAAAATTACTAAATAAAAATATTATTGATTTAAAAAAAACTTTTTTTATTACTCGATCTCAATATATTATATGGGTAATTATTAAGTGGTAAGAGAAATTTGAGTACAATTCTAAGCCTTTATAAAAAAAATAAAAAAATTGCCAATAATCCACTTAATCAACCAGATAAATTAAACTGATATAACTATTACATTTTATACTAAATTGATATTACACAGTCAATAAATAATATCATGTAAGTAGTTTTTCATAATAATAATATCATAAAGATTGTAAAATAAATATCAAAAGGGTCATATTATATGTGAATAATATCAAATAGATAGTCAATCCCATAAATAATATCATGTAAGTAGTTTTTCATAATAATAATATCATAAAGATTATAAAATAAATATCAAAAGGATCATATTATATGTGAATAATATCAATTAGATAGTCAATCCCATAAATAATATCATGTAAGTAGTTTTTCATAATAATAATATCATAAAGATTATAAAATAAATATCAAAAGGATAATATTATATGTGAATAATATCAATTAGATAGTCAATCTCATAAATAATATCATGTAAGTAGTTTTTCATAATAATAATATCATAAAGATTATAAAATAAATATCAAAAGGATCATATTATATGTGAATAATATCAAATAGATAGTCGATCTCATAAATAATATCAAAATAATGAATCTGGCAGAAAATGGATAGTTAGCTATATTTTTCGTTTGGGATCATTTCAAGCCCTAATAACATGTCAAAATTAGGGGGTGTTTGGGAGCCTAATTTTTGACTTTTTATTTTCAATTTTTTGCCTTTTTGAATTATGGTCAGAATGTGTTTTGAGTATAGTAGGAGTGTTTGGAAGATACGTGCAGAATGTATTTTGAAATAGTAGTAGTGTTTGGTAAATGAATTATGAGTTGGTTTTTTACCATGTTGCCCTTGGCTCATTATTATTTTATAGTAAAAGATGTACTGTATGAATAATGTTTAGGGAATTGATTTCTACACTCCCTTTTTTAATATCTACACTCCCTTTTTTGTTTTTTAGCAAAAAATTACAACACTTTCAACACTAAAATTAAAAAAGGAAGCATGGATATCAAAAAAGGGAGTGTATAAATCAAATCCCTAATGTTTATTCATTTATTTAAATTAGTATTTATATAATTTTGTTTTTGGGTGTGCGTACAGGATAAGCTTGAAGTAAGGGTAAAATTGGTAATACTTTGGTAGGGTATTTTGGTAATTGAACAAAAAATGGGAAACCCCGAAAATGGGAAAAAGAGCTCAGGACCTCTTTTTCACTTCTTGCCTCTAACGTTAAAATCAGTGAATGAGTTCTACAATTAGATGACCAAATAGCCAAAACACAAAAAGGAGAAGCTGAAAATGCAAAAAGGAAGAAACCAAACAGGCCCTTACTCTATTATGCTTAGGGAGAGTGGGAGAAGAGGTACATACGTTTGGTTTTGATCAAAAAAGCTTAAAACGAGTTTTTGAAATTTTGGTTCGCCGGAGAAGACGATCGGAGTACGGCTGTCCGGGATTGATTTAGGGCCGATGATGGCTGTTTTGGGAAGCTTGAGGTGTGTGTGGAAGGTTAGGAAGGTTAATTCGGGTTAAGAGGTGGTGCAAAAGGAAACCCACCTTTTTCTCTCTTAATCCTCCATGGGAGGAGCTTAAGCTTCTCTTCTTTCTTTTCTTTTTTTTTTTTTCTTCTCTCCTACCTATCTATTGATTTCCTAACTGAACAGAGGTTTTGAGAGAGGTGAGGAGTTGTGGCTTTGGAGGTGAGGGAGGGGTAGTATTTATAGAGAAATTGAAGAGGTGAGGAGAGAGAGAGAGGTTACGGGAGAGGGAGAGAGGGGTTATCTGGTGAATGATATTTTTGAGGGAAAATAATCTAGTGCGGACGAGTGTAGGAATTGGTACCGATATACACAGAAACAAGCCTCGCGATCATTGATTGTTCGGTTTTCGATTTCGAAAAATTCTAAGAATTTAATCGTAACGTCACAAAATCATTTCGATGCTAACCGCGGTCTTTAACTAATTAAATCAGGATTTCATTAATTAAAACAAGAATTTAAATAAAAACTAATGTTACGGAATTTTTATTTTATTAAAAAATTTCAGAATATTACACTTATATTAGTATATAAGGAAATAAAAGCAAAATACTTATTCAAAGAACAAAGGGGCCGGTTCCGCTCACACTATATTTGACACAGCATTTGACACAAGTTTTGCGTGGGAGCTTCACACAAATGATCGGAGTAGTTCAATTTATTCAAAACATGCTTCTAATACTCTACAGAACTACTCAAAAACATGTTATAAACAAATTAAACGAGCGTGGGGCTCCGATTAGTTTTGTGCCAAATCCTTGAACCAGCCCCAAGAGAAAAATATTCTCCGAGAGGAAAGCGTTGACAGGTTGCGGGCCGAGCAAACGACCTGACTTGCTTGCGGGAACGGATTCGATCCATAAGCCCAAACACAATCCATACACTAGTTGGACCTGGGCCGAGCTAAAGCCCGATAAACCGGCAGGCTGCCCACGGGCCAAATGACGACCCTTAAATTTGTTTCATTGAATATATGTTTTTTTTGGTCAAGCAATTTTTTTGGGGAAATGATAATGCCAAAACCGTTTTTGTTGGTGCCAAAACTCTAGTGCTCAAAAGACTTATACCATTTGTAATGTACAAAACTTTTTATGCACTAAAATTTTGACACCAACAAAAATAGTTTTGGCATTATCACTATCCTTTTTTATGTTGTACTTTGATCCATCAGCTTATGGTTTAGTCATTTGAATATATGGTTATCAACTACTATCTCTGAAGATTTAATTCTTCAATACGTTTAACCAAAGTTAATTTTAAAGTATCATTGTACGAAAAAATTCCTTCTCTAATCGAGACCCTACTTGAGTGCAAATCCTAACTCCGCCAAAACATCTACTTATGATGAATTTGGCTTTAAAAGTCAAAATAACAAATGTATATCATGGCCAACCTGCCCTTGATTTGATTTGATTTCGCCCATGGGTAAGGATGGCCGACCCGTCCATATCCTATCCGTTGTCCGTCCCGAACGGATCGGATTTTCAAGAGATTTTTCGGATATCGGGGCGGATTTGGATTTTTTTTTTAAAAAAAATCGGAGATCAGATCGAATTTGGAGGTAAGTCTGCCTCAGATCCGATCCGCCTCGAATTCGATTCCATCCCCGATCGGCCCCGATCTGTCCTCGAATATCCGAAAATCTATTTTTTGATAAAAAAAAAATCTGCCTCCGATCAGCCCCGATCTGTCCCCGAATACTCTTTTTGATAAAAAAAATTCTGTTATTTTTTTCCAAATTCAAATATCCGAATCTCCGATCGGATCTCCGTTCTGGGCGGATTCGGAGGACCGAAAATATATCCGATCGGAGATCGGGACGGATTTGGAGGTCGGGTGGAAGGTTCGGATTTGGATTCAATATGTCAATATCCGCCCCGTTGCCATCCCTACCCATGGGCCTCTAGGTGTTGTTCTAATTTCTCAACTCGTTCGGTTACTATACTTTTAGATATTCTACTTCATAGATTTTATTTGAATCGGCAACTCTAATTTTTTTTTTTTGGGCATATTTTATAGTCAGTGGGGGTTAGCGGGGTAGTCAGATTAGCACCAGGGGAGTCCAGTAGCTATCCATAACTCTGGGTCCCAACCACCCCCAAGGGGGCTCGAACCTCTACCTCCTGGATGGAGGAGAGGCAAGGTTGCCAACTGCACTAGGCAGTGGAACCTAGCAACTCTACTTCATAGATGACTGATTCTATTATTACAATTCAAATTTCGCAGTTCATTTTCAATCATCCCGCCATTTCTCAAAACGCAGAATAACCACATAATCTGTTCAGCTCTCCTCCCACTCCACTCCACTCCACTCCACTCCACCACCATCTCTATATATTCTAACGTAATTTAAACTCTACAACTCACACTCCAAATTCAAATCCATTTCTTTTAGAGGCTTTTGGTTAATGAATGTCAGTGTTTGTTTTTTTTTTGAATTTTCGTAGCAGTGAAAGCAAGATGAGTACTGTTGAGTCAGAGAAGAGCAGCTGCTTGGCGTTGAGTAATTCAAAGTCATCTTCTTCTTTTGTGACAAACGGGCAGAGACTTGAACTCATCCGCTTAGGATGGTCGCTGTTGTTGCTCGTTGTCACGAGATGAAGCTCAAGGTGAATTCAATAATGATCGACTTGTTGATTTTGAATTGATTACTCTAGGAATGTATGATTAATTACGGTTCATGTTTTTAATCTCTGATCGTCGTTGAATTCAGTTAGCTCGAGTTCATCCTCAATTAGGATGATTACTTATGCTGCTCGTTGCTCAAGGTGAATTCAATTACGATCGACTTGTTGATTTTGAATTGATTACTCTAGGAATGCCTGATAATTTAATCTCTGTTCGTTTTGAATTTCTAATTGTTGTTGAATTCAGTTAGCTTGAGCTCATCCGCTTGTGATGATCACTTTTGTCGCTCAATGTCATGAGATGGAGCTTCATCGAATTATTCCCCTAGTGAATTAACAAATAAGGCTTATCTACTTTTTTGGTCCTCACAAAATACACTCGGTTTCATTTTCGTCCTCAGAATATTTTTTGTTTCAATTTTACCCTTGTGGTTTCTCTCATATTTCAATGTTCCGTCAAATTTGGACGGCAAATACCTTAGTGGCTAATGGATTATGTGAGCTGGCCAAGTGGGACCCTCTGTAAAACTAAATCGTTTTTACACGTCATTTCCCCCCCATTTTGGACGACCTGTAAAACTAAAAAACCCTAATTCTTTTCCCCCCAAATTTGCACGACCCTAAAACCTAATTCCCATAATCTTTTCCCCCAAACCCACCGAATAACACCTCCCAAATAAGTGTCCTAAGAGAGCTGTAGAACTAAATAAGGAACCTTAGGGCTCTCATTGAAAGCCTTAGAACCACAAATTCTTATGATCGTTTAGGATAAAATAAGATTTTCGCACCGGTTCACACAGATTGAAAATTGGAACACTTAATTTTTAACCATATTTTTTTAATATATAAACAGTGTAAAAAACATGGTTAAAAAATTAAGTATCCCAATTTTCAATCTGTTTGAACCGATGCGAAAAATCTTATTTTTCTCATCATTTTATCCTAAATAGTCATAATGAATTTTTGACTCTAAGGCTTTTAATGAGCACCCTAAGAGTGCCCTAAAATTAAATAAGGAACGAATTGGAGGAAGGGACGCGGGGCCTAATGCCCAGTTGTCCAAAATTTGGTCAGCTCACGTAATTCGTTAGCCACTAAGGCATTTGCCGTCCAAATTAAATAGAAAGGATAACATTGAAATCTGAAAGAAACCACAAGGGTAAAATTGAAACAAAAAAATTTCTGATGACGAAAATGAAACCGAGTGTATTTTGTGAGAACAAAAAAAGTAGATAAGCCAACAACTAAACATGTAAAAAAGGCTCATGTCATCTTGCATCTATTCATTATTATGCCATACATGCACCACTTAAACTTCATCGATGTGAATTTCTGACGTACCAAAAAAAAAAAAAAAAACCTTCATCGATGTGCGCGCTCTCACAAAGCACCTTCAATTCTTGTTTGAAAAACTGAAAAACCACTATTTGAGAAAACACCTGCAGGTTTGTACCTCCGTGAATAAGTTTATCTCCACTCAAATTCCTTGGTACACAAGTCTTCAAAATTTCATACACTCTCACTCTTAATCTTCGCATTGGGCTCGCGCTTTGATTCCTCGCACTCACAAAACTTAGTAGTTTGTGATATGTTTCAAAAAAAGGTTTCACGTTCACATGCCCCGCTAGGCGCTAGCTCACACGCGCGCATGAATTTTGTCACCTTGCACCCAACAACGATCGTCTTCAAATAAAATAAAAAAAAATTTGTCGCAGCACTGTAGACTTGCAATTCTAGTCACATGGATCAACATGTGCTATGCTTGGAATTTTCGTCAGGCCCAGCCAGTCGAAAATTAATGTTTGTAGTCCTCTTTAAATTTTTGTGAACATAATAGCTAGGTACCATCTCAAAGAATAATTTTTAGTTTCCGAAGAATTTCGGTTAAACAAAGTGAAAAAGATAATCTCCATTTATATAAATATATATTTATATATCCACATACCGACATAAAGGCGTGAGAAACCAATTGCCGCGCCTGTTCTATTTTCGCTTGATTTTTCCAATTCATGGCCTTTGATTTGGGAGCCCCATATCATGGCCAACCTGCACTTGATTTGATTTGGCCCATGTCTACTTGTCTAGGTGCTGCTGTCCCTCTTTCTCAATTTGTTCGATTACTACTACTAAAACTTTCCTTGTGGAGTTCATTAACTCAACGAAGACAATCATGAGTTGCTACAACACTAGTTGTATGGCAATACTAATTAATGCTTGAATTTGTTAGTACTTTTTATCATTGGATTCCATAAATTTTTATTTGAGTTGGGTGGTCTTGTAAAGTTCCAAATTAAAGAGCCAGGGAGAAATGATCATAAATTGGGTACCACGTGGCGATACTCATCGTGCATCCGAACCATCCAAACGTGTTTTGAACGGTCCAGATCCGAGAACTCTCTCTCCTGCTCAACCGACCACTCTCTCTCCTCTTTCTCGGTCTCTAAATCCTAACCATCCAAAATACATTTGGACGACTCGGATACGCGCTCGAGTACCACGTGGACCATACCCTATTTGCACCAAAAAATTTCACCTCTACATATGGATTTCAAATGGGTCATCAATTTCTACGCCCGTCCACATTGACTTCGAGAGAGAGAGAGAGAGAGTGATCCAACTCCTCTCACTCATGACTAAGGCGACTTAAGTCAGTCGTCCTAGATTACATGTTAGTGAAAAGCCAAGCTACTAAAATCTATAGATTGATCTTGTTTCCCAACTCTTTTTTGATGGAAAAAAGAGAGAAGAAAGCAAAGCAAAAAGTGTAGTCATGGAATCCAAGTGCAATCGGAAACCTTATAAAATTGCCGCGCGCACCATTGCTTAATTTCCTTTTGCTTATATTATTATATAGTTTTTGCAGCCTTACATTGATAGATAGCACATGGGTTAGCTTGGTAGTTCATGCCTGAGACTGATTTTCTTCCTCTTAAGATGTCAGGTTTGAGATCTTTTAGGTGTTATCAATTCAACTAGAATTAGTCGAAGCCTTTCACGTACTAACAAGTGGGCGGTGGGATAGGTCTAAGATTAATTGAGGTGCAAGTCGGCTGACCCAGACACACGAGTTATGAAAAAAATATAGTAGATAGCACAACTGGTAATGAGTCCCTGTATTGGATTTATACTCAACAATAAATTTGAGTGTGTTACCTTTTATTGGAGAACTAGGGTTTTCAGGCACGGCGAAACGTGAGATATAATTAGTGGCAATTGTGCAATTAATATTATTAGGGTTTGCCCGTGCCTGAAAGCACGGCGCAACATGAGATCTATTAGTGGCAATTGTGCAATTAATATTGTTTGAGAGAGAGAGGGAGAGCCGTATAATTTATGAAGCAAATCAATGGTTAGGATTTATAGAAAGATAAGATTCAAAAATCGTTCTCCCTTGATGTTGGGGGAAATAAAGGGGACGAAGATCATTTTCTTTTGTCTCTTTATACTTATGATCCCACTCATTTTCTTTACTGTTGCTAATTTGTAGTATGTGGGTAAATGACAGACTCCTGTCATTTTAAAGCATCACTTGGTAGGGCCTTGTTTGGATGCGGCATTTCAATTTCTACACCTAATTTTAACCTTTGTCGTACTGGGACTTTTGAATCTTGATTGAGCTTTTCACCTTTACCCGACATTAAAGCTAAAACCTACTTAAGAACTAAGATTCGTATTTCCAGTTGACTTTGAATGTGAAATTGAAGAAAATAAATCAAAAAGTCTAAGAACACAATTTTAAAAGACAAATCCCCTTCGATTTTCTTGTGAGAAGCTCTGAGGAGCAGGAACCAGGATTTTACTCCAGTAGTGGCGAAATGTATACTACAAAAATAAAAAGATTCATTACAATATTAATAGTCATCGACTCTATAAAAAAAATTAAAATAACATAACAAAAACTATAATTTTCTAGGTTAAGTTGTTTTAGGGTTAAAGTGTGGAGTTTTTTTCCCCCTTAATTACACCTCATACTTTATATTATTTCACTGTGACCCGTTGAATTTAGTTTTGGAATAAATTTTTTGGGTCTCCTTTCTTGAAAAAAGAAGAAGAAGATTTAGGACTAGTATGTGAAAAGAAAAAAGAAAAAAAATCTAGCGGTGGCGAGATTATATAAGTTGGAGATAATTTTTTTTATACGTATAATAATTGCAATTTCTAAAATTCTTGTCCTGGCGACCGCCTCCACTAGACCCCCTAGTTCCATCCTTGCCGAGGAGTTGGGCTGTTGGTCAAGGCTTAGGACTTAAGGATATGTTTTCTCCGAAGGTTTCATATTCGAAACCCCCTAAGTGTTATAAATTCCTTTAGGGTCAGTTCATACTGAACTTTGGTCCGGTTAATTGGGCTCCTCGCAAGTGGATGGTGAGATTAGATTCCAAGGATTAGTCGAGTTGCGCGTAAGCTGGCCCAGACAATTGAGTTATCGGGAAAAGAAAGAAAGAAGGGAAGTTTAAAAGAGGAGATTAGTACCCTTAAAAATGTTACTATAAGATAATCTTGAAAATGTTAGTGCACAATACCACCTAAATCTTGACTTGAAAAATCTTTTCATGGGGTTGAGACCGTTGCTGTCATTTCAAGTTTTCAACTTTGCTTGTATGGGTAATTAATCCTCATAATGATTAACCTATGGAGTATGGAACCCAAGAATAGTTATTTTATTTCGTGCTCAAATTAATAATCCAAAGAAAGTAAGGATATTTGAATGGATAAAATCATTATTATTATTAGCTGTGAATTAATAGGCCAATAAAGTAGGTGAGCTTTCTGGTGACACTTCCGACAAATTGAATCTTTTTTTCTTTTTTTTTTTGGGTTAAAAGCAACAAGGAGAGGTGATCATTTTGGATTTTGATCATTTTGCTTTCTCTTAAATTGTTTTGTTTTTAGTTCTTTATGATGACTTGCAAATTTCACCCCCCAATTCTCTTCAAATGCTTCAAAACAAGAAAAAGATAACAAGCGGAGATATCAGATATGAGAACATGATTAGAAATCTCTCACAATAATCTCCTTAAGATCACACTGCTAATTTGCATGAGATTCGAGGCAATGTTTAGCAGTGTAGTGCAAGAGATCAATCAAACTTTCGTGGACTATTATTTTGTATCGACGAGAAAAATTGAAAAAAATATAATTTTTACCCAATTTTTTTGAAATATCCAAGAAAAATTCTACATAATACTACAATTTTTTTTGAATAAAGACAAAATAAAAAATAATTTTTTTTTATTTTTGGGAGAGACTAGGCCTAGGCTGTGAAAAAATGATCTTTTATGTTTATTTACTCACATAGAAACAAAAAACCATGTAATTTGATGTGACTTTATTACCTTCTTTTTTTTTTCGCCATAGGTAGTGTTAGAAGTTAGTCATGTGCTAAATTACCACAAGGGATGTCGACGCTGGTCCATCCGCTCGAACTCAAAACTTTTCAGCACTCAACTCGAATCCATTATTTTTCTTCAATACTACCAAAGAAATACAAAATGCCTACATGTTGTAGCAATTGCTTGGTTAAGAACACTGTAGGGCCTTTTTGATGCTGGCCGTGTCGATTTGCGATTGGATTGTGAAATACTTGGGTCACCTATATTTTTCTTTCGTTGGATTGCATTGTGGGGGATAGGTCTGTCAATGGACTTGATCTGATCCGAAAAATTCGATCCAAATCCGATAACGTCGGTTCGATAATCCGAATCCGGTAATTCAAATACGGATCGGATTAAATCTGTTATCAATCTGATCCGAAATTTTTATTTTTAAATTTTTTATTAAAAATATGTAAATTTTTTATTTTGAAAAAAAAAAGTTTAAGTTGTTTTTTTATTTTAAATTTTTTTTTTGGATTTTTTTTTTGCTAAAATTTTTGAAGTAAAAAAAGTTTTCGGATCAGATCCGAATTTTTCAGATTCGAATTACCACTATCGGATTCGAGTCTTATTAGATTCGGATTGGATTCAGATTTGTCGGATCCGGCCCATTGACAGGCCTAGTGGGGGGATTACTAAAATCCGACTGGACTCACATAAGTCCATAATAATCGGATTGGCATACCAACCCCAGGGGTTTGCTAATCCAATTCAAAGCCTAGCCACTTAAAAAGACAATAGAGGAACTTATTGAGAATCATGCAGAGAGTAAAATTTTTTTTTGAAAACTTGTAAAAAAACGAAGTGAACAAACCCCTTGCATATTTTCACTAACGACGAGATTACCCTTCCGGTTATATCGTTCATTTTTTTGGCCGAACCCTAGTGATGAGTCATATATATATATATATTTTTATGACGGAGGAACATCCATGCAGTTTGCAGACCACTAATTGGACCTGATTGCACAACCTAAACCTCCGAAGACTAACACGACTGCACCAGCCAATGCCAACGGCCCCACACTAGTGATGGGTATTCTTGCCTAGCTAATCTTTACTCCAATGGAGCCCAATGGTTCCGGCCTCTTGAATGCCACTCAATGACCAGATAGTGCGGATGAATATTACTCTATTACACTTGGAAACCAGCACTAAAAAGGGTGTTGCAGGGCACAAAGAGAGGGACAATGGCAATTGAGGTGCAGGGGGGCGTCAAACCTGTCATGAGCAGTAAAGATGATTTGTTTGAAAAGGGCCCTTTGAGAAATAAGAAAGGTATAAGTTCATGCATGGTTTCTGGGATAAGATGCAATTTCCACACCCCCATAAAAATCATGTTGTTGGCCACCAGTGGCCTGTCCAAAACAAAAAAGGAGTGTGAATTTTGGACTATACCATCGTAGTATTACCAGATCATCACGGCATAGCGAAATTTAACAGCTCCGAGCTAGCTAAGTCGCATAATGCGCAGGTGGTGCGGGAGCGTGAGCGGTGGATGAAAGCGTCTTTCGAAAATCTTCCAAATAATTGAAATTCGTGAGTGTGAGGATTGAGAGCGCGAGCATCGAGAGCGGGAACGAATGCTATTTTAAAAGATTTTGAGTCTAAGATTTCAAGGGATGTTTATTCACTTGGGCACATTGCACTTGGCTCAGTGAGTATTGATTCTATAATGGCACTCTCACATTAATCCGCATTCCAACGGGAGGATGAAGACCATCTTTCATAAAACAACTTTCTCCATCTATTTCTCTCCCACTCAAAACCTCCTTCAAAATCCAAAACGAACAAGCCCTACATGAATTATGTGAGGTCCGTAACAACTAAGTCAAGCCCACTACTGAAATACTTCTATGGAGGGAAACTGAAAATCAGCTCTCGAGTTGATAAGATTTGATCTCTTGACCTACGGTGCATAGGTGGCCTAACTTATACGAGTCCAGCGTCTTTCTAATCCCTTCAAATGGATTGGAGAGAACAATTCTGGCCTAGCAAATTTTTTTATGAGCCCACTTCAATGATCGAGACCGTTTATTTTGTTTGGCTCATTGAAAACATCGAGTATACCAAAAATCAAGTTTATTGGACATCATTTGATATGATTTTAGAACACCGGAACAAAACCCATTTCTACTAATTTTTCAATATAAATGTGTTTCAAAATTGTATCAAACGATAATCAATTAAATTAATTTTTGGCACTCTTGATGCTCTCGATGAGTTAAAAAATATGAACTATCCCGATTATTGAAGTGAGATCGAAAACATTTTTTTCTTGGAGAGATTGTTCACTTCAATCCATTTGAATTTTGAAGGGATTGGAGAGGAGCATTGCCTATGACAATTCGTCTTATGCGGCGGGGGAAGAGAGAGAGAGCGCGGGTAATACGATGATGTATCCGTCTCGACAAGAAAAAGCGATCTCTCTCTCTATATAATGGAACAAGGTCTCAGCTTATAACGGAGCAAGGTCTCAGCTTTCAAACTTACGAGTCATCTCTCTCTCTCTCTCTCTCTCTCTCCTTCCTCTGTTGTACTTTCAATTTCAAGCAATTTCAAGCAAGTAAACCTATAATCCTAATCAAAATTGCGAAACTCCGACTCCAGTTGTCGATGTCGTCCGATATCAGCTAAATCTCTAAAATTTCCCTCTTCTTTCTATACTCTCCTGTTCTCATCCAAAGAAACACAAATTGAACCTTTCTGCGATTCTTGTTCACTTTAATGGGGGAGTGTTCGAACGAAGTGGCTCGTGCGGAGGATGACATTAATTCGATAACAACACATTACTCGAGTTGGCGAGTTCTGTCTAGATTTTAGATTGATTTCTAGAGTAGGGTTTTTAGCTTCTTGGTCGGTAAAGGGAGGATGAGGCTAGACTGTCTGCTGCTTCCGACTGTTGGACCGCCGATAAAGCGGCGAGCGGGGTTGCGAAGGAAGCAGGCCGGAAGAGGCTCGTACAGAGGTAGTTAGAGGGTGTGGGCAATATCACAGGAAATTAGGGTTTTTTGGGTGGGGGGGTTTTAGTTGATTTACCAGGTGGGGGGTTTGTTAGCATTCTTTGACTGGATTGAGATGGGTACTCGATTGCATGAAGCACTGAGGACCCTCTGTTTCAACACTGGGTGGAGGTATGCTGTCTTGTGGAAACTCCAACATCGAGCTCCAATGTAAGTTCCTTTTTATCTCTCCTTCCTTTATTTATTTTTAATTGCTTTCGTCTATTTTCCTTTTCAGAAACATGATTTGGCGCCCCTTCTATTGTTTAGATGTTTTCCCATTCAGACTGGCAATCTGGCATGTATAATTTATGAAAAAGAACTCCCTTTTTTTTGGGTTAAAAATGGTTCCAAAAGAACTCTCTTGTTCACTAGGAAAAGAACGACTGTTGGTAATGTGGTGGGGTTGATTCCTCCATCTACCGCCGTGTAGACGTTCGGCTTCTGGCCCAGCTCTTTCTTAAGTAGGTTAACTGCAAAAATAACGGCGATGATAGTGCAAACTGGCCGGAGGGCAGACCAATGCTTGTTTGAGAAAGAATTCACCAGTAGAAGTAGAATGTACAACGTACCTCTTTAGGGTTTTTCAACGTGTAGTTCATGTAAAGAGAGTGACTTGGCCTCAAAGCACGTTGTGCCTGGGCTTGTGCCCTCATAATCACCTCGTGCACGCGATGTCATTCCATAACCGGCCCTGGATCTCCAGGACGTCATGCATGACGCATGCCGTGTAGTGCCACTCTAGTATTTGTGGCGCTGACTAGGCCAGATGTCCTTGCTCGGCTAGGCCTGGTCCAACATCATTTGGTGCTATGGCTGCACACTGATTATTTCACAGGGTGGGCTCAAAGCCCTTGGCCTAGCTTGTCATGACCAAAACGCTTTTTTTTTTTTGATCGGTTATGAGTCCATGACCAATACGGCTTACTCTCTGTATACGATTTGGGCCTATCCAATCATTTGGCCTTATACAGTTATAAGAGGTACTGGCCGTCAAAGTATTGCTTCTATTGTGTTTCTTTGTACAAAAATACTTCCTTTTCTTGTTTCTATCTGTCTCTTTCCTATTTGTGTACTAGATCTCTGAAAAGCTCCAGTCATTCTGTTATCTTATGACACCTACCCTAGATTCAGGGACACTGGTTTGATTTTGAATTCTTGGATTTGATACAGTTTGCTGAAAATTGAAGGATTTTGCCATCTTCCTATAGTTGTTTCTGCCACGAAAAATGTTTGCTGTGGTGTAAGAACGTGAACCAGTGTGGTAGGAAATTTGAAAAAAAAAAAATTTTGGTTGGAAAATCTACTGTGTGGTTTGTCTAGTTATTGTTTTTCCCTGCAATATAGATTTGTAGGTATTCAATTTCAATGGCCAAGGATAATGCACATTCTCTTCATTGCTTTATTGGGAATTGCATCTTTTGCAGGACATTGACTTGGGAAGATGCTTACTATGACAACCGTGAAGAACATTATGCTTTAGATAACACGGCCTTTCCTGAGACTGGGGGCAACTTGTGGGATTTGCATTCACATGATCCTCTTGGGTCAGCAGTGGTGAAGATGTCGTGCCAAGTATATTCTGTTGGGGAAGGGTATGAAATCTTGTTTATTTTTGATTTCCTCATTGTAATTTGGTTGGAGCTTTACATGTCGTGGCATAATAGTTAATATCTACTTTGTTCTCTGGTGTGTGGGAAGTGCGCAGTGTAAATCATCTTCTTTCCTGTGAATTAATACTGTAGATATAGGCACATCATATCATTATCTTTCCTATTACCTTATCACCCCAACCATCACCCGCATCCTTGTGCACCCCAACTCATTGAAGTTTGCTTGATTTATTGAATAGGGTTATTGGACAGGTGGCAGTTGCTGGAAAGCATATGTGGATATTTGCAGACAAACACATAATTGATTCTTGTTCACCTTTTGAGGTGAGATATAGTTTGAGGTCCAATAGCTCCACTCGGACCACTCCATACATGCATGCATGCGCTTGACCGTGTGGAACAGACCCCAATTTTTTAATTTTTCCTCTCAATACCAGAGTAATCAAATTTGTTTGTCTTGGCATTTATTCTTATTTGATTGCGTTTTTTGGTTTGCAGCACAGTGATGGATGGCATGCTCAGTTTTCAGCTGGGATCAACGTATGCTTCTTCTTCTTTCCCTTGCAAAATTTGTGCCGTGCAACCAGGGGCACCTTCTCTGGCCCTAACCCTAACCCAATCCCATATGGGTTTGGGCCTTTGGGTTTCTCCCTCCGAACTCTATTAGACCTCAAACCCATCCATTAGGGTTGGAGTGAGGCTGTTTATTTGGTCTCTGGGTGAAAGTGTCATCCCTATCTTAACTAGGTTCAAATTCAGTCTTCTTTCCTAGGAAAAGTAGGAATAAGTTAAACTTTGGATCTTTACTTATCAAAAAAAAAGTTAAACTTTGGATCTTTAAATCTGGAAATTATAAATGGCGGATTCATGTATAGGCTTTACAAAAGTTACCAATAAGATTATAAGCCCTTTCCATCTGCGTTGTAGTTTTTTGGTCTTCCTATCTTGTCATATCTCTGAGATTTTTTTGGACGATTAAAACTTAAGAAATAAATTTATGAGCGGGGTGGTATTTTTGTTTTGCAGACTGTGGTGGTGGTGGCTGTTCTTCCATATGGTGTTGTACAACTTGGATCTCTAAATAAAGTAAGATTGTATTTACAGCTGGTTTATAGTTGTTTGAGCGATGATAATATTTCCCTAGCTTGATGTAGCTCCTAGTTATTCTACATTAGTTCATTAATGCATGATGTTTTAATATGTAATTATACCGGAGATAATGTAATGTTCCATTCATGGTAGATTATTAAGCTCTTTTAAGGTCATTGATTATTAAGCTTTTGAACCTGTATTGGCTTATCATCCCTTTGTCACTTGCTAAAGCGTTTCTCTGTGATATACATTACAAGAACACCTGCAATAGTAAAGAGAGTTGCTCATACATTTTAAAAAGTGCAGAAAGAAAACTATGAAATGCCATATTATTTATATGTTTGTTAGTATAAGGATTTGAGACTAAATGTTCAACCATGTTCATGTTGATTTGGCAAATCCGTTCTCCAAATGGTGAAGCAAGAACCAATTTGTCTTTTTCTTGGCAAATGAAGTGATAAATAATTTGCCAACTACACCAATGAATAAACTTTGTTGGAATGGGTTCATAATTTCACAAAAAGCAGGCCCCTGTGCTATTTCCTGACGGACCTGACCTAAGTCTATGATACTCTCCAGTCTCAGATTTGCTTTGAGATAGCGGAGAAAATTTGATGAACTGAAACGATTCATTGAACCACTTTTCTCAATGTTCTGTTAAGTAGCTCCAAAGTCTATTGTATAATGAATGTCATGTATGGTAAAAGTTCGTGCTCTCCTCCAGCATTGTTTCCTTTGCACTCTCTTGCAGCGCTGTTTTTTTTCCCCCACTCCTCCAGCATTTTTTTCCCTTTTAGAATCCAAACTTCATTAGTAAGCTTTGTCATATTTTTTTAGGTGAGATCTTATGTTTTACTCAGTAATTTATGCCTTATTTTTCTCGTATGTCAGACAACAGAGAGTTCGTGGATTGTTATTTTGTCCTACTTGTTAACTTCGTTAGTTGGATTGTTTAAATGTGCGCCGCACTTTCACTTTCCTTTAAATTCATAGCCTGCTTACTATTTGTATCTATTCTTGCATTTTTGTTCTTTTCCTTCGGTTCGAGAGATCAGATCCCTGAGAATTTGGAGATGGTGAAGTATATCAGAGATTCGTTTTTTGGTCTTCAAGAATCCTCAGTTCGAAGTTCCTCATGTCTGGTAAATTTCTCTCCCACACCCTCACACCCACCCAACCCCACACCCAAACACAGAGAAAGGAATAAAAAGCAGAGTCTTTAGGGGCTTTTTAACGACGCTCACACACAGTGCTTCTTATGACGCTCTTTCTTTCCCAGTCAGATATATCTACAAGTAGTCCGGCTTCTGGGATTTTTATTGATCGGCATGGCTTAAGCAGCATAAACAGACATGTAAACAAGGACAAAAAAGTTTTCCGGGCTCCCACATTTCCATCATTTGGAAGACTTGCTAAACATTCTGACATTGTTCCACTGCCTGGTGGTTTACCAAAAACAGCAGCTGATGCTATCAACAAGGATGGAGGACTTGACTTATTATCATATGAGGATGACGACAGTGCCATCTTACTTCAATCAAGATCTGAAGCTTTCGTTTTGGAGCAGCAGAAATCACGAACAAGATTGCATAGTGATAGGCAGGGAGTGAGTTCAGTTGACCACGATGCTCCATCCTCCTACAATTCCTTTAAAGAAAATAAGATTTATAATGTTGTACTTCCTGCTAATGATTTTGGGGGGGACATTTCCTACTTGCAAGCAGATCTCCTTGACTTTTCTGCTTGCAATAATGAAACTGCCATGTTCATACCAAAACCGTTTGGCATGCAAATCCAAAGAGATTTGGAGAACACTGTGTTCCAAGCAGAGAGTAATAAGATGGAGCCAGTGGATACGGCCTTCAAATTTTCTGCTGGTTGTGAGCTGTATGAAGTTTTCGGACCAGTTTTTCAAAAACAGAGGAGTTATTGCGATTGGGAGGCAGAAAAGAGTGAAACTGGAACAGGAATCGAGGTATCTGAGGGGTTAGACTGTAGTAGCCTGTTGACGGCAGATTCAGGTTCAGAGCAACTTCTAGAAGCAGTGGTGGCTAATGTTTACTATGGAGTAACTGATGTCAAAAGTGAGAAATCCTTTTGTGAATCAGCAAAGTCCCAGTTGACGACTGAAGAAATGCCACATCCAACCTGCGATAAGAATACTGTTGGTTCAGCAGGTTATACATTTAATCAAGCAATTGGGGAAAGGGGGGCACTCTGCTTGAGCAGTGAGGCATGTGGTGCGAGCTCTTTTAGAGGATTTTCATCAAGGAGCCAAAGTATGTTTAGTGGACAGTTGGATAGTGCACAAGATCCAGCTAAGATCAATAAGAAGAGGGCTAGACCTGGTGGAAATTGTAGGCCTAGGCCGAGGGACAGACAATTGATCCAAGATCGCATTAAGGAGCTGAGAGAGCTTGTACCCAACGGATCAAAGGTAGCTTCCACATCTCATTTTCCTCTCTGGATTGCTGTTCATGTTACTCTCTCTCTCTCTCTTGTTCAATATGTGCTGAAATTTCTTTATAAATCCACAGTGCAGTATTGATTCACTTCTGGAGCGCACAATCAAGCATATGATATTTATGCAAAGCATCACGAAGCATGCTGAGAAACTAAACAAATACACCAAGTCAAAGGTAAGGCCTGACTTTAATTTTTTTGGGATTCTAATCTTCTAGTTTGTTAAGAAAACAAGATGTGTTGCTACAAACACTATCATTTAGTTGGCTCCCTTTGAGCTTTTAATAAATAAAGGTGTTTATTGACTTTCTCCAATAGAAACAGTGGTCCGGTTAGTGGACTTAGCTATTAGTTTTCTGATAATTTGCATGATTGCATCATGTTTCTGATCATGCAGGTGCATGAAAAGAAAACAGTTTTACGTGGGTTACCCACTTATGATCATGGTTCAACCTGGGCAGTGGAAGTGGGAAGTGTCGTTACAGTGTGTCCAATAATGGTAGAAAATATCAACAAAAATGGACAAATGCTGATTGAGGTAAGGACTCATCAAACATATACGAAGGCGCTCTTCAATTAGAAAGAGCAAATGAGAAACCAGCCCAGAAGAGATGTGGCTTTGATTGAGTTTTTGCTTCTCATTGCAAAACCCGTTCATTATTCTTGTCATATACAATCTTGCTTGACTTGTGCAGATGTTATGTGAGGAGTGCAGCCATTTTCTTGGGATATCAGAAGCCATAAGGAGCTTGGGTCTGACGATTTTGGAAGGTGCAACGGAAGCCTGTGACAAAAAAACCTTGATGTGTTTCGTGGTTGAGGTATAATCCTAATTCTGGACGAGATATGTAGCCTAGTAAGAAACAAATTCTCTGAGTGGCTCCAGGAACTTTTTTGGGTGGGGTCAATGAAAAACTAAAGCCTTAGAAATTCTGTAAGTAAGAAAGTTACAAATGATTAAGAAAATCAAGCAAGTCCAGAAACTTCTATGGCTTCTCTCGATTAGGTTTCAAACTTCAAAAGCATTGCATAATCGTCTCATTATCAATACAAACACTTCCCTGTCAATGTATCTTACTAACACTCCTTCATGCACTTATCTCCCATTTGGCTACACATTTGGCCCTCTACTGAATTTTGCATTTCTGAGAAAATCTTACTATCATTGTTTTGGTTAACGGGTTTTATTTTCTTAAATTGGTGGATTTAGGTGGACTTATAAATGCATAGTATTACTCCTGTGTAGTTTTCCGTAATCTAGTAGGGTCAATTGGCCCCATACTAATGTATGTGGCACTGCTCATGCAAATCTAGTAGAGTTATTATGTGATCTCTTTTTCTTCTTTGTTGTCACTCTTTGATTTTGCTATTCTTCTTGATGTAGCAAAATGTGTGATGCCAGTTGCTTATATGTGACCATAGGAAAACCATTTCAACAAGTTCATTGAGTATAAAGGAAACTGGTTTTTGTAGATATGTTAACATAACCTTCTTGAATTATTTCAGTCAACTTAATACAGAGGCTAATCTATAGTTGGTTACCCGTAGCATGGATAACCATATTAGCATCAACAACTGTTATTTTCATGATTATTGCAGGGGCAGAACAACAGAAGCATGCATCGCATGGATATATTATGGTCACTTGTGCAGATACTGCAATCTACAACAATATAGGGGCTGCAACTGTTACTCTTTGTGAGTGAATTATGTAAAATTGTCCCGGGAGCAGAAGGATGTTGTACGCATATAGAAATGCAAAACGACATCTGATGGCTAGGCTGTGCAACCCTTTGAGGCTTTCATGCGAGCTCCTCCTGAGCATATTGTGAGTCATCCGTGACCTTAATTGGCATTTTCGGTTTTTGTTCTCCCCCTGTAAACTGAGTGCTGTAAAGATTCCCTTGTATTTCTGAAAAATGTGTGAAGGTGATGGCATCTTTTGGTTGTTTTCTTTGCTTTGTGGAACGAGTTCAGTTCACTTTATAGCTTAAAGTGAAGAAGGGCTGATGTACCGTCAAGTCCTTTCGACCTGTAGTAAGCTTGATATTCCTTGTGAGGAGTTTCCCTATATATAGGTGGATTGTTGTTTGATAAGATCTCCTTTATTGGCCCATAAGGTTTGCATTTACTTGCTAAACTTGGATAGAAGAAACACGCTGCAGATATTCTGGGGCCAACTCGTGAAGCCAGTACTCTATGCTCCACGCTTTTGAACTTGTCGTTGGTGATAAGCTGCATGAATTAAGGAACAAAACTTTGTTTTTCCATATGGCCCCGGGAAAATATATATTCATTTAGCTAATAGCTGAAAAACAAACTTCACCTGCATAAGATCTCCGATGTTTGCTATTAAGGCTCCTTTAACAGGCTCCACATCTACCCAGTTATTTTGGTGTAAAACCTGGAGGCCACCTATGTTATCTTGTAAGAGTATGGTTAAGAAAGACGGGTCTGAATGCTTGCTCGCACCTAGAGTCAAGTCTGGCTCAGGGCACCAAGGGTAATAGTGGCATACTAAAGATGCAGTTTTCATGCAGTCAATATTTGAAAGGAAGTCACTGCTTAGCCCTAGTGCCTCTGAGAGTAATTTAGAGAGTTCTTCCTTTAGTCTGATCAAGCCATCCATGTAGTTGCTGATTTCTTTTCTGCGTGTATTTTAGTATGATTAGCAATTTAAATACCATGAAATCATGAAATTAGAAATTTAATAATGGATAAACGATACCGGCAGACTAGAGGTAATGCATCAGAGTCTAGAACGCCGTCGTCGTACTGACAAGCTATTGAATCTCTCCAGTTTGCGGATTTTGCAACAAGAAGGTCTCCATTGCAATAGAACCTTACTCTTTGCTTAACATCACGTGAATACCACTCCGTCTTTACCTCCCTGGGTTGCTCATGGAATCGCTTAATGCCACCTATCATCTCTTCCATGACACCGACTGGAATTCCATGGTTGACCATTTGAAAAAATCCCCATGTTTCCGAAGCTTTAGAGATTTCGTTGACAATCTCCTCTCTTGGACGATTTTTAAAGTCTCCAAGATCTATCACTGGAACCTGGAGGCTAGTTTCATAGTTTTCTGACAGTCTATTTTCTAATTTTTCCATCACGTGGATGAAGATCCTGGGGATCTTCACCGCACCGGCATCCAAGAGTCCCTTGACGCCGGCCTTTGTTTCATCAAACTCCTTAACTTCTTTTGCTCTATCATAATTTGATTCCATATTTGTGGTCATGGATATTGGTTAGGAATATCAAATATGCTTTGAACTTGGGCATTTGTTGGGGTTTATATAGGTCCAAAAAGAGAACAAGATGCCTAAATTGACAGAGATGGAAGAGGAACAAGTTGCAGGGCAAAAGGCCAAGATAGTTAGATACCCTTCTAACCTTTTCTGAATGCAAAACCAAATGGATAGAGACCCTTCTTAATATGTGTTGGTCTTGTGTCACCTTTTTTCCATGTAAGGGAAAGTTAGGTAGATTGTGTCCGGGGAATATCATTTTTAGGAGATCGTATGTGTATACGGCCACGCAACTGGGACATGGACGAAAAGAAAAGTAATTTATAACGACACAAGGTAAGTAACTAAAGGCCTTACTATCTGAGGTCTAGCGCTGGCAGAAACCTCTCTAGTCTCTAGTTTTGGGCAGATTATATGATTGTTGCGTATGGAAATGTGATTACGGATTCTATAGGTAATTAGGAATCATTTTCCTATAACTGTACCACATGATGATATTATGAGGACCTAGAATGACATTTTACATGATTCCTGATTTTGTATTGAAGCTCGAATCCATTCCCAATCTTAACATGAGTCTGATTCTTAGATCCTCCTATGGTGATTTAGATTCCAACCCACCATGAAAAAGGGAATAGCAAACTCAAACTATTTTTCTGGAAAGTCTCTTGGATAAGATTCAAGAGTTAGTCCAATCGCCTGAATATGATTTCTTTAGGTAGTTGATTAGGTAGATACTTAAAAGTTTTGGGGGAGGGGATGCCAAATTGCCAATCTAATTCTGCAGACATGATTAGGTTCTTCAGGAGGGTGCACACAACATCTCTCATAGCAAGTATGGTTTACAACAGTGAGTTCTTGGGTTTATCTCTCTCTCTCTCTCATGGTGGAGGAAATCTCCTAACTCCAAATTTTTAATAGGCATGAATGACAAATTTTGTGTCGTAGAGTTTGCAGTTGTTTTCATGCACGTAACTGGATCATGTTTGTAGGAAAAACGAAGTAGTTTGTAGTTATAATACTGGATGTGTCCCTGTAATGAATGTTTCAGGGGGTGTGATAGGTTCTGATATTATAAGTATCGTGTGCAATCTGATACAAGTTTACTAGTTTTATTATATACCAGAATTACCTGTGTTGCTTAAGAGGCCGTGGGCAATGGGAATTATTCCAATGTGATTGTTCACAGGGTCAAAAGCCAGTCACATTGGTTAAAAGCAAGAACTCATCCATTTGGAATATAACTTGATTGACAATGAGTCCTGGCGATGATCAAAAGTGATGATATAAAGTTTGATTTTATTCGATTTCAGGGAGGTTGGTATAAAGTTTTAGTTTTGCACGTACAGACACGTAATCAGATTGAATATGAAAAGATTCGGACTCATGCTCCGTACCTGATAGAAATGAAAAGAGGTCGCATTAAGCGGGGAACTTCGGCTTCTTAAAGCCCTGTAGCTTTTGAGATTGGGAATATTGATATCTTTACTTTCTGTGTTTGATTGGTTATTATGCTTTTTTAGACCAATTTGACCTTAGTCTTCAGAAACAAACAAGCCTGGGAGAGACATGTCCAGGGAAGTGATTTGGTTTGGTTCATGAATTTTTCGACCTATCTTGACACTGACCCTTAATCCCTTATCATGGAGTATAAAACCTCATGATCTGGTGTACTATTTTTACATAAAATTGCTTGTTTGTGATTCATGTACTCCACCAGTTTTTTTTTTTTTTCTGGCACACTCCTCTCTTGCACTTCGGTCGATCTGTATTTGTCTGCTCTTTTGTGTCTTATTTTCAACCCAACAGCAGATAGCTCTAGGCTATTACTATTATAAGAAACGTTTCATATGACGATTTTGTGAATCAATGGCCATGAATTATGAATACCTAGTTAGGGCAGAAAATCGGGAAGACCGTCCGTAAAACATCTGATTACCGAAGCTCCGGGCCGGGCTTTGCCCTTGCTGGTAGGTTGGCGGGCTTTAACAAATGAAGCCCAAGCTATGCCTGGAGGTTTATAGACTAGTAGGAGTTCAATTTTTTTATATTTTTTATTGGTAATGCAGGGTGTCCTGGGTCAGCTTGCGCGCACCTCGGACTAATCCCTACAGCCCCTCCCACAGCCGTTTCACACGCTTATGCGTTGGGGTAATTAGGTTTCCAAACTTTGTCGCATTATATTACGTGCCGAAAAATGAATAATTACGATGCGAACTAGGTGTGTTGCTCCTTGTCTCTTAACTATCCTATAAAGGTGAGTCATCTGTGATCAACTACCCTATAAAGGCGAGTCATCCGTGAAAATATCGCATCGTACTGATTTGGAGCATTTATAAGTCTCCATTTTCTGTGAATGAACAATTAGAACCCGTTCAAAAAAGAAAAGAAAAGAAATACTGTATGACATGCACCAGTTGAAATAGAAACAAGGGAAGAAAAGCATTGCAACTTAACAATTCAATCATTTTAAAGGTAGTATATGGTAATGTTTATATATTATATAACGTAAATGACACCACTTAGATTATGGACCCAGATGTTTTTAGGAAATTGTTCTTATCAATCATTCAATAGTACAACTACTGTTTTTCAAATGATTTTGGCATCTTACCTTATAATATTTCGAGCAATAATTTGGACAGATTGATAGAAGTTACTACTTACTAGTATTCCAGTATTTAGTAATTTTGTAAATGGAACATTCCTGAAAGAACCAAAACTCTTTTCTATTTTATGATTGAGGTTTGATAATAGGGTCCGTGACAAGAAAATATGAAAATATCCATGGAACAAAAATGAATAGCTCAGATTTTTATTGCACTGTGAATCTGAGCCATTCATTTTTGTTTCATGGACACTATCATGTTTTATTGTCATGTTTCCTACCACTTTCCTTTATGATTCGGTATACTGCCAAATGAGTCGACTAAAGCATCTCCAACTTTGCCTTTCAAATTTAAGGATGTCAAATTTTTTTAAAGGCTTACGTGGCAGTTTGACATGTCAGAGTTTGACATCTTCAGAGTACTCACTCTCAACCAACATGTCAAAGTTATTATCTTAGGAAGTTTTTGAGTAAAGTAATTTCTTGGCATCACATGTCAAATTTAACATGAGAGATGAGATGTCAAATGACACGTAAGCATTTAACATTTGGATTGGAATTATTACTTTATCTATCAACTTTTCCACTAGACATGCCATGTCAGATTTGACATTCTCAATTTTAGATGCTCTAATCTGGAAAACCAAGCTAATTAACTGTCTACTAGCGGAAAGAATGGCCTGACCCAACACAGCAATAATTGTAGTAAAATTTGTGATCACTCCAACCACTGGCCATTACTTATATCTTATTCAGAGTTAGGTGGGTTTTATATAGGAGTAGATCATTAAAATAAGTCTGCCCCATAATTTTAAATTTCTAAATACCTATTCGACCACCTCTGTTGTTGGTCCAGTACCAGAGAGCTCAATTATTTGTATAACCTGAACCCCATCATGTATAGTTTTTCCTTTTAATGACTAATTAAAAAGTGATGGAATTAACTTGCGTGTACCTCACTAATGTTTGGGATATTAGTTCAACCGTCACTAGTACTGCATGATCTATCTAATTAAGCCAGAGCAAAGCTCGATACCATTATACCTCGCTGTATCGATGAAATAAAAAATCGCATGTATATGTATACGCAGGTTTCCATTATGGACAGTTTCATGTTTTCTTTTCATGTATCCTATCTTTTTGAATAGTTTTTTTCCCCTCCTCGGGCTCCTCTCCCTCCCTCTCCTCTCCTCTCCGTCCCTGTTTGGGTGCTGTCCAAGTGTTGCTGAGATCCGGCATCCAGGTCTTTGGGCACCAATGGCTTGTGAACCCGATTTGGACCGTCTCCTCCTTGATCTATCTGGCATTAATTTGAAAAAAAGAAAAGAAAAGCCAATAATAAGATCAATAATGTAGCATGCATCGCGCGTGCTTATTATAATACCCGATATAATACCCGATACTCCAACCAAAATGATCGATCACTCCATTTCCTCACTATATAATAAAGGGATAAACACAACAATTCAGAAATCTTTACCCATTCAATTACTAATAATCCACTACACACTCACCCACATGGCCCAAGTAATGCCCAACCAATCCGCTTTCTCCGACAAAGCCAAGGAAGCCGTCGCCTTCGACCAAACCAAAACCGGCGTCAAAGGCCTCATCGACGCCGGCGTCGACACCATACCCGCCCTCTTCGTCCAGCCGCCGGAATTCCTCCCCGACCCTGCGACCGACGCCGCCCCCGGCCTCCAGGTCCCGGTGATCAGTCTCGACGGCGTCGAGAGCGGCGGCGGACGGCGGGCGGAGGTGGTGGAGGAGATTCGGGAGGCGGCGGGCGCGTGGGGCTTTTTCCAGATCGTGAACCACGGGGTGCCGTTGAGCGTGATGAACGGGGTGTTGGAGAGCGTGCGGCGGTTCAATGAGCAGCCGAGTGAGGTGAAGAAGGAGTTTTACTCGCGTGATGTTTCCCAGAGGGTGAAGTTCTACTCAACGGGGTCGCTTCACTCGTTCCAGAGTGCTCACTGGAGGGATACTCTCTCTGTCGAATTTGAAGACAGCGTTCCGGATCCTCGAGGGTTGCCTGACGTTTGCAGGTATGCATGATGCCTAGGGGTGTAAACAAAACGAGCCGAGCTTAGCTTCATATTGCTTGAGCTCGGCTCATTTGCAAACGAGCATAGTTCTTAAGGAGCCGAGCTTGACTAATTTACTTAATGAGTATCTTTAACGAGTCGAGCTTTTGCGAGCCGAGTCGAGATTTTGAGTGTTGAGTTTGTCTCGTTTAGTAAAAGGGCCCAAAACTCAAGCTCGAGCCTGAGCTCGGCGCGATTACTAAATGAGTCGGCCCGAATGGCCCGAGCCGAGCTGAACCTTAACGAGCCGAGCCATGATCACTTTGGTTCGTTTGCAGCCCTGAATTGATGCTGAAAAAAGGCTCGATTTGAATCTTAAGACAGCAGAGAAAGATAGTATGAAATCTTGATTTGAATCTTACTACTAACTCCAGCTCGACTCGATTAATAAACGAGCAAAAAATTCTATTCGAATATGGCTCTTTTATTAAACGAGCCGAGCCCTTAACGTGCTGAGCCTTGAGTTACTTGTGAATAGGTCGTTTGCACGAAAACCTTTCGCAGGAACTTAAGAAAGTCCGAGTGTCAATGAATATTGATCCTGTTCAAAAAAAAAAGAATATTGATCAAAAATTGAGGATGGACGTGCTATATTCGTTCAGAAGTTTTGGAACAGTCAATGTACCAGAATGACTCACTTTCTCCATCCGAAAACATTTCGAAAATGAATATTGGTTTTCATAAGGAATTAAAATTATAAAGGCGGAGTGGTTATTCAAATAGTTTTGGCAAAGAATTGTTTTCGCTATTTGGACTTTTTCGCTATTTGGACTTTTAGCTGATGTATGAGGAGAATGACACGTCTCGGAGATTCGTATATTTGTGAGCTTTAAATCGTTTAGACAATTAAAGAAACTTTGGCCTAATTACTTGTTGAATTGTACATGTATAGGGATGTTTACGTGGAGTATGTGGGATACACGGTGAAGGTGAGAAACATGCTCTCTGAACTGCTGTCGGAGGCTTTGGGTCTGGACAGCGACTACCTTGCAAGACTCGAGTGCATGGAGACCCAGAGATTGATTAGCCATTACCACCCACCTTGCCCTCAGCCAGAACTGACTATCGGCAACACAAGCCACACTGATGCTACTTTTCTCACCATTTTGTTGCAAGACAGCATCGGCGGCCTCCAAGTTCTTCATCAAGACAAATGGGTCAATGTGCCCCCTATGGAAGGTGCTTTTGTCATCAATCTTGGTGATTTCATGCAGGTGATTTTCTTCGATCAATTTTTACCGATACCAAATAAGTTTGAATTTCAATATACATTTTACGAATATCAATACATGCACTTTCACACGAATATTAATTCAGAGATTTTCACATTTTGACACCGAGAAATGGGTCTACATGCCCCCAACTAGTTCGAAACTTTACGAATTTCACTAAATCTAGAACCTTATTTCCACAGCTTGTGACCAATGAGAAGTACAGAAGCGTGGAGCACAGGGTGCTGGCTAAGAAGGTTGGTCCGAGGATATCTATGGCGTGTCTTCTCGCCCCGAGCAGGAAGAACTACAACAAAATCTACGGGCCGATTAAGGAGATCTTGTCGGACAGCAATCCACAGCTATACCGGGATATTACTATCCCCGAATTCTACGAAATATACTTGTCTAAAAGGCTTTACGGCGATGTAGCACTTTCTCATTTCAAACTCTGATTTGCTGAATGGGCTTAAATGGCCGGGCTTTGTCATGCAGTTGTGTGCGTGCACCACCGTCTTAATTAAGTATTCTATGCTGAATTCTGAGTTTTTATGTAATTAGTGTGAGACTTATTATTAAGGTGTTTAATTAATTTTCGTTGGAGAATCTTGTATTGTATTGTATTGTACCGGAGATGGATCTAGTGGCTCCAACTTATTACTTGTTGTAACCTGAACCGCTACTTAAATAAGTACTGTAATTTAATAAGAAGTTGTATTTCTTATTCTTCTTCTTTTTTTTTAAATTTTTATCAACAAATTAAGAAGAGAATTAATTTATTAGAGAAAAGGGGGAACTTCTTAATTGGAAGAGGTCGAAGGGAAACAATCACATCCCAACTATGTTGACACCTAATTTGATGTAGGGAGACATACATGTTGAAAAAGAAGAACGCACAACAAAGACAATCACGAATAAATATGAACTAGATGTACTTCATTTTCGAACACATAATAATTATGAGAAAACGATCATATGACGATATTTTAATTTTCATATGCTACTACTTCTTTTAATTTTCGTTTCCCTCTTTGTTAACGATCATAACGTCATGAATTACCGAAGTTGAACCCTCATTTTTGTTTCCAATTAATCATCCCAAATAAAATAAAGCTGGTTTCAAAAATCATTTGGACCCGATAATAACATAAATTTGATTGCATGCATACAGAGACTAGGCCTTAATTTAATTAATACTAATTTTTAAGGAAACTTTTAAGCAAATTAATGCTTGCCAACGATCATTAATTATCAAAGACTCAAAAGACTCTAAAGGTAAGTAAAGTTAATAATGCGTATAGGGGACCTCCAATCATGCCTCCCCAGTTTATGGTGGTGATGATCACGTGTTAATTGGGGCATAACATGATAAAGCAGACCTCGACACATGAATTATTGAGGAAAAAGACTTTGTGACATGGACACATTTAGCTAGGGGTGAGCAAAAAATTCGTCAAACCGCGAATCCAGTCCAGACCAATCCAAACCGAAAGGTTTGGTTCGATTTTTTAGAAATATGGTTTGGTCATGGTTTAAAAAAATTAGAAACCGCATTATATGGTTTGGTTTGTGGATTCACGTTCACGGTTATGGTTTCAAACCAATCCGAACCGTATAATATACACACATATATATTTATAGTTATATATATATAATTTAATTATGATTGACCAAATAAATATGGGAGCCTAGCTTAGTCAACTACTTTCCTAATTTATTGATCCTATTAAATTTACCGGAATATATAGTTTTCCTTCCCTTCCAAGATAATTTGGACTAAACTTCTATATATTACAACAAGTTGGTTGCTACCATGTTGCTGTTGTCGTCCTTTTGCTGCCTCATTTCAATTCAATAGTTTTAAGAATTTTCTTTGGCCTTTTATTTGGCTAAACTATCTTAAGATATTTAATAGTTGGTATTCTTAGTTGGTTCATTTTAGCAACTTACCAGTATTCATTTTTTTAGTTAAGACTTGAGGCAATAGTTGGTATTCTACACTTAGTTGGTTGATATTAGTATGTTTTGATAATTTGTTAGTGTGTTTTGGTAATTTGAATGGAATTGATTTTAATACAAGGTTTTCTTTAGTTTATCTTCGTAATTTTAAGTACTTAAATATTTTTTTTGAAGATAATAGATTAGTTCAAAGCAAACCGTGGTTTAAAACTGAAACCGAACCGTATTTAATGGTTTGGATTGGTTTGGTTCTATACTTGTTGTGGGTTGGTTTGGTTCTCCAAATTCATAATCCGTAGGTATTGGTTTGGTTTATGGTTTACTATAAAACTGAACCAATCCGGACCATGCTCACCCCTACATTTAGCAAGTCCAAAATATAAAAAATTGTCGATTCTCGGTAGTAGTGGGTGCACTAGGGCCTTTAATTACATTATTATCTTCTTATAATTTAAAAACCTATGCATGCATCTGGTTCTTTTTTCAACGAGCAAATTTAGTTTTTCGATTTTATGTGATACCGTCCCGTCGTTCTACATCTACGACAAAATTGTCTCGAGTCTAAGTTTGCGGTATTGATCTCAAAGAAATAGTGTGACGTAAATACTAGTGATTATTGATCCACATTTAAAAATATACTTATTGATTTGATTTTTTATAGGCGAATTAAATTCAGTATTATTAGAATATTTAGATTAAAACCTTGTAAAAGGAGTTGAACTTTTGACCTTATTTCTTCTGACATCTAAGTGCACCTCTGATATCATGGGACAAAGGCCTCTTTGGTGATCTAATTTGTTGTCATTTCTATTATTTGCATTTTGTTGGTCATTATTCATGTAAACATACACTCTCATCCTTCTATTGGATCATCTTTTACACATAAACTAATTTTATTGTACTAATACACAAATAAGAAAAAGGAAGTATGAATTAATGACAAAAAAAAGGATTACAATTTGTAAAAAAAAAAAACCGAAACCTAAATTAAAAACTACTTTTGTAAGTGTTAACCACTTAAAATGGTTATTTCTCAAAATATTTGGGTAAAAATAAGAAAAATTACTTTTCTGATTTGTTTGAATCAATAATTCACAAAAGTTTATCACAAAATTAACAAACGCGAAATTTTTTTTGAATAAGAACAAAATATCCATTTTTCTAAAAGTAAAATAGGTGTTAGTGGAAGTGGTCAGTTGATTCTGATTCTCTCACCATCTTTCCACATACTCCCTCCGTCCCAATTTGTTTGTTCAATTGTCGAAATTCGTAAATTATAGATAATTCTTTGAGAGGTCAAACGCTCTCAAAAATTCAAAAAGGGGACAAACAAACCGGGACGGAGGGAGTAAGTAATACTAATAATAACGACAAAGATTTTTTTTGGAACTGAGTTAAAGATAATCCATTGCGTCGCGTTACCACTCTTTTATTTTTTTCTAAGTGTTACCACTACTTCGAGAAGTTTTTGGGTGTCGGGCGGTACCACACGCGTGGTATTTATCGGCAATTCTAACCGTTCAAACGTATTTTAGATGACCCGGAGTTTTTTTTGTTTTTGATCCGTGATGACCCGGAGTTTAGTAGAGAAAAAGAGAAGAGAGAGAATTGTTGAGTGAGGAAAAAAAGAGAATAAATCTAGACCATCCAAAACACGTTTGGACGGCTCGGCTGAGATCACCGACGCGCACCCAAAAATTTCTCCACCACCTCCATTTAACAACCCTTTAATGCGCATCGCATGCTCATTATTTTTCATTACCCGTCCAATCACTCCCGAAAACCAACAAATACAATACACTCATATAAACTACCCAAACCTTAGTACAATTCCCAACACCCAATTCCTCTCTCTCTCTCTCATCCTCAATTTTACGCGCGGCAATACCCACTAAAATGGCCGAAGTCATGAACAACCAGTCCGCTATTCCCGACAGGGCCCAAGAAGCCATCGCCTTCGACCAGTCCAAAACCGGTGTCAAAGGCCTCATCGACTCCGGCGTCGCCAAGCTCCCCAGCATCTTCATCCAGCCACCCGGGAGCCGCCCCGACCCGTCCGACGTATGCACGGAAGAGCTCCAGGTCCCCGTGATCAGCCTCGAAGGCGGACGGAGGGCGGAGGTCGTGGCGGAGATTCGCGAGGCGGCGGAGACGTGGGGGTTCTTCCAGGTGGTGAACCACGGGGTGCCGTTGAGCGCGATGAGCGGGTTGCTGGAGGGTATCAGGAGGTTCCATGAGCAGCCGGGTGAGGTGAAGAAGGAGTTTTACTCGAGGGACAATAAGGTCAAGTATTACTCCACTTCGGCTCTACACGTCAACCAGACTGCTCATTGGAGGGATACTCTTGCTATTGATTTTGATAAGGCCATTACTGACCCTCTATCCTTGCCTCTAGCTTGCAGGTATATATATATATTTCCTATTTCATTTCTTCACTTCAAATTGATTCTTTTTTTTTTTAAATAACTGGATGTCCGAGTCAGCTTGCGCACACTTCAAATTGATTATTTAATACCCAAAATTACTCTTACTGAGTTTGATTTATTTTCTTTACAAGCAGGGTGGGATGTGAATATTATCTGCCCTGTTTATCGGTTCTTTTACTGTGTTCTCTTATTGAAAAAGACTCTAGAATCAATTATGTAGGGTTACCAAACGAGCCAAACTGAGCTTAACATGTTTGGGCTTAGGTCGTTTGAAACTATTCTAGGTTCGACTCGAGCTCAAGCCTTGAATAATCGAGTTTGAGCTCGACTCGATTATTATCGAGGTGCTCGAGCTTGGTTTTTTTAATCACACGAGCCTCTATAAACCAGCTGAACCTCTACAAACGAACTTAACTTCTATAATATGGCCGAGTTACAATGAACTCGAACTTCCCTTGTTTGCTTGCTAAATGAGCTTAAAACTCGAGTTCAAGCTTGACTTGTTTAATAACGTAACGTGCCGAGCCAAGCCAAGCACATAATAAGCTGAGTCTTGAACTTTTCGTGAACGTTTTGGTTTGTTTTCAGTCCTACAGGGAAGTACTCCTACTCATCCCGCGCTACAAATTCTTATGTTCAGCGAGCTCGTACGAAACTTTGTCAAGTCGCGACTTTAGTTGGACTTGCGTTAGTAAATGGTGACGTTAGTCCTCCCATTGAACTGGATACCGAGCCAGTGCCCCAATATTTTTCCCTCTGGATCTAGCGCCCAAATCACCTTGATTGCCTGCGAAAGCCGTAGCTAGCCCTTTTCCCTGTAAGCAAAGGTGCGGAATAGCGCTAGCTACCTGCCCCTGCACACACCGCCCGCCACACCTTGAGAATTGGTTTCGCCCGAAGCATCAGACCGATGCTCAAGAATCTTGGCACCGCCCCACTTATAATGCAAATTGAGTAGCCTGAATAACATATACTAGAGGCCGGGTACATGCGATGAGTGTGCAAGTCGAATTTTCACAATATTTGTCAAAATTTGATCAAACAATAAGTGGAAAGCATTTTTACAAAAATGTTGTGAAAATTCAACTTACACACACATCGCGTGTGCCCCGGCCTCTAGTATTAACCTATTGTGATAGATAAACAACAATTAAATTCTCAAAAAATCAATCGAATTGTTATATACTGTAATAACAATTAACATGTATATACATATCTATATATAGAGGCCGGAGCACACGCGATGCATGTGCAAATCGGATATTGACAAAATTTGTCAAAATTCGATCAAACAATATAAGTGGGAAGCATTTGTACAAATTTTGTCAAAATCCGACTTACACAGGCATTGAGTATGCCCCCGTCTCTAGTAGAATGTTAAGGGTAATTCAAGTAGGTAATTAGGGGAAATTAACGTTTGACACAACGACACTATCTGTCTATCAATCTATCTATATCATATGCAAATGTAGTTGAAGCGAAAAGCCACTCAATCTTAAATTCTTAGAATTTTGAGGGTTTTTTTAAAAAAAAATTAAGAGAGAGAGAAATTGGGTGGGGAGAGAGAGAAAAAATGAGAGAGAGACGTGGGGGAGAGAGGAAAACGTGGGAGAGGGAGAGTTGTGAGGGTTAAATATTGAGAAAAAATTATACTATACTCCTGGGATATCGTTACGTAGTACTCTAAATTCATTTTTACACATATACTATGTCTTTTAGTTCATAGAATGAAACCAATGCTAGCGTAATCTTTTTATTAACTAGTGTTGTGCCCATTTGATGCACGGAGCCGAAAAAAACTAATGTGATTTTTTTTATTCCATGCATCGAACGGGCACATACGCTAATTTTATCTATACCAAAGTGCGGAGTGTTTCTTTCAAAGATGCATTGAACCCTTTTTTTTTTTATGTTAGGACAAAACTGTGTTATTGACCAAGAAGGTTGTTTTCAGGATTTATTTATTTTATATCTATACCAAAGTGCGGAGTGTTTCTTTCAATGATGCATTGAACCCTTTTTTTATGTTAGGACAAAATTGTGTTATTGACCAAGAAGGTTGTTTTCAGGATTTATTTATTATTTATTTTTTATGTTAGGACAAAACTATGTTATTGACTAAGAAGGTTGCTTTTAGATGTGGGAATTCGAAAAACACATGAGTCCTTTTGTTACAATGTACTAATACAGAAATTTATACGCCAAACATGTGGTCTGTGTCACGTTAGTGGATCTGGGTTTCAGTTAATTTGTAAGAGGTCGAGGCATGTGTGTAGAAGTCTTGATTTTGCATATCTTTTTCAAATTCAATCAAACAAATAATAAATGGATAGATATTGTGCATATTTTGTCAAAATTTGTCAAAATATAATAATTCAGAGAAACATACCACAATTTGTAAAGATGAATTCCGTATATTTACTCATTAGCCAAACACACCTAAGGGGAAGTACATATAGATAGAGTTAAAAAAAAAAAAAGAGAGAGCCCAAAATGCATCGAATCCAACCATCTTATTAGAGGAAACAATAACCACGTACAACAGTTATTTGCAGTTACGTAGTGGAGCGGTTTGTGGGTGGACTTTTTACGTCTTTGTCCTTTCAGACTTTTCAGTTATTGAAGAAGAAGGGCATTTAACTTGTGAATAAAAGATTCAAGAAGGATAAATTTGGAAGATGAAAAATTGTGACACAAAATAGGAGACACCAAACTATTGCTCTCCCTTTATATATTAGAATAGATAGTTTATGCCTTCATATGTTTGTAATGTCTGCAATTAATTAGCTCATGACCACAAATATCAAGTTTTTTGAGAGAAGAAAGAAAGGAATAACTGGACGAATTGCAGGGAAGCTTTTGTGGAGTACATGAGCTACTTGTCCAAGCTGAGATATGCATTATCTGAATTGCTCTCAGAGGCTCTTGGGCTACACAGTGAGTACCTTGAAGACATTCAATGCATGGAAAGGCACAGGTTCGTGTGCCACTACTACCCGCCTTGCCCTCAACCCGACTTGGCTCTGGGTTTGACCCGGCATTCCGATCCGTCTTTTCTCACCATTCTTTTGCAAGACAACATTGGTGGCCTCCAAGTTCTTCACAAGGATAAATGGGTCAATGTCACCCCTATGGAGGGTGCTTTTGTCATTAACATAGGCGATTTCCTGCAGGTAAATCTTGAAAAACACAGATCCCCTGACTTATCACAACTTCAAATTGAACTCCTTTCTTTTTGGAATTTTTGAATTTTGCAGCTAGTTACTAATGACAAGTTCAAGAGCGTGGAGCATAGAGTTCTTGCTGGAACGGTTGGTCCAAGGATATCGTGTTCGTGTCTTCTCTTTCCAACTGAAAAGAACCATTATAAAGTTTATGGGCCGATAAATGAGCTTCTGGCAGACGGCACTGCACCGCGATACAGGGCTATCTCCCCTAGTGAGTACGACGACAAATACTTGGCTCGAGGACTTGATGGCAGCCAAGTCCTTGATTGGTTTAGGCTGTGACTTACAGGTACATAGGAACACAGAAATCAACCCTTGAAAGAGGCATGCATAGGATACTCATAAGGATGTGTTCCATGTAACTGAGCTTGTCTTTCGAGTGTTTTGGGACATTTTCTGTGGCCGAGTTCTGTGTTCTTGCGTTCAATAATATTGATGTTAAAGACATGTTATGCCTAAGAAAGTTGTGGAGTTGTTCTGTTCTAGGGGGAAATCTAAGTATTGTGCAAGAGATATGTGTCTTTTAGATTGGACCCTGATATAAATAAAACTATGTGTCTCTACTTTTATGGATTCGTATGAATATTTATTTTCTTTTCTATAAACATTCTCTCCCTGAGAAAATTCATCTAGAATAGTGTAGTAGTGGCGTAATTATATATATTGTGGGCTACTGTTCTGGTCATTTCAATATGAAAGGGAAGAAATGTGAAATTGTTTCATATGCAAAGAATGCCAAATTATGGACACAACCAGAATTTGAAAACGCTCGTGTTCTTCTTCAATTTATTCATTATGCTTCTGCACTGCTCTTATATAAGTAACCATAGTGAAATTATATCTCACGGGTAATGGAGCAGCCATGAAATTGTAGCTCTTATGAAGAGCATTAGAGCAAGGATACTATTTTGTTATTCAGCTGGAAATACAAATACACCACAAGCCAGCCATAGGAGTCATTGAATTCACAGTCGATAGTGAGGAAGGGCAGAGGCAATTAGTCCATAATTGAGCTTGTAATAGGCAATGTATTCATGGACCAGGAATTCCCTGTAAAGAGGGGGATTCTTCTCCGATAGAAGCTCCTTTATGGGTCCAAATGGCTTAGAAATCGCATTGGTGCTGGGGTGGAAGAAACATGCAACTGAGAGCCTGGGTCCTATCGGTTGAGCCAGCACTCTATGCTCCACGCTCTTGAACTTGTCGTTCGAAATAATCTGAAGAGACAGAATGCACAAAAACAACAACGAATTAGAGAAAAGATAGATGAGTGATTAATGCATAAAAACATATGTCATCGATCGAATTAGAGTAGTGTAGTGTACTAACCTGCATAAGATCCCCAATGTTAGCAATGAGGGTTCCATGGACCGGAGGGACGTCGACCCATTGATTTTGGTGCCGAATCTGGAGACCACCAATTTTATGATCTTGGAGCAGAAGTGTTAGAAAAGTTGTGTCTGAATGTTGGGCGTTGCCCATTGTGAGGTTTGGCTGGGGGCAAAATGGGTAGTAGAGGCATGCCCGTGCTTCACTTTTCATGCACTCAATATTTGAAAGGTAGTCACTGGTTAACCCTAATGCCTCTGAGAGTAACTCAGCCATTGTCTCCCTCAGTTTGATCATTTGCTAGCTTCACATACTCTTGGGCCTCTTTTCTGCATCTCAGAATTTTACTACTCCCTCCGTCCCTTTTTTAGAGTCCTGTATTTCATTTTGGGCTGTCCCTTAATAAGTGTCCATTTTGTAAAGTTAGTGGGTAAAAGTTGGTGAATTTTCCATTTTGCCCCTAAAAGTAGATTCTATTTTGAAAAGTTAGTGAGTAAAAGTGTAATGATTATGGGTAAGTAGGGAAAGTGGAGTAAAAAGTTGATGTGAAAGGTATAATGATAATGTCTTTTTAATAAGTTGGAATTACGAAGCAGGACACTTAAAAAGGGACGGAGGGAGTAATTTATTGGAAGAGTAAAAAGAATTTTATTTCTAATTCTGTTGACAATCTTGAAAGAGGTTTGACCTTGGAATTTTTTTGCAGAAATTATGATGACGTGAGAGGTATTTGAAATTAAAAATTCCAATCTAACAATATCCTCTTGTTTATAAATTGTAAAAAAGTATTAGGCCTAGTTTCCCAAAAAAAAAGAGACTTGTCTTTTTGGGTTGTCTTTATAAAAAAAATTTCCCGTATTTACTAGTTTTGAGACAAGTTATTTATTTATTTATTTTTGTAATTTTGGTTCCTCTCGAGAAAGGGAATTGGAAAAGTAAAAAATTATGACTTTTACCCAAATAATTTTAGAAATCTTTCTTGGATATTTCTAAAATTATTTGGGTAAAAGTCATAATTTTTTGTTTTTCCAATTCCTCTCGTTGAAATGAACTAATAATTCACTCTTGTCGTAAAACTAACAAATACGACAAAAATCAGAATAAGGAAAAAACAAAAAAGACAAGTTGTTTTCTTCTTCTTTCTTTTTATTTTTCGCAAACTAGGCCTTAATTTAATACTAATTTTTATGTAGTGGTACTCGTAGTATTTTATGGATGAATTGTCAAATTTATTTTTTAGAGACTGATTTGTCTTTTCAGATACGGTTGATAATTGGAATAGTGCAATGCTGGCCCACAGACAAACATGGACCCGCAGAACGGTGACCGTGGAGAATTATTCAGTGTCCTATGATATTGTCCCAACGTAGTTTGTGAAGGAAAATCAAAAAAGTTTACAAAAACCCCACTCGTAAACAAAATAATTAAGGTGACAAAAATAGGTGTAAAAGATTTAAGTGGTATGGAGTACTTTTATAATGTGGAAATCAAAAAATTCCAAAAGACAGTCATGGTTAATAATTTTTTGTTTGCCGTTAAAGTGAATATTTTAAAGCTTTTTGTCACAAAATAAAATCTGTACACTAAATATATAACTAAGTAGTAAGAGCATCCGCACCAGCATCTTTAAATTTTGGACCAAATTAGAGAGCAAAAAGTCACTTTATTACTTTAGCTACTCACTTTTAAAATGTCTACTGCATCAGACTCTCTATATAAAAAATATACTATTAAAAATATTATTTCTTTATTAAAAAAAAAAAGGGCAGCAAAACCAAACGGTCCAAACCCATCTGTCACTTTACTCCTCTCTCTAACTTTACTCTCTTTCCCTGGAGAACCCATCATCTTCCTCATTCTCTCTCTAAACCACCGCCCCAAAATTCCACAAATCCACCACCAAACCGACCACTGCCGGTCCGCCCCCTTTCTCTCTCGTCCATCTTTATCTTCTTCAATTATTTTTTCTTCTGCAATTGAGATGCAGAAAACATCTATGGCCCCTCTCCGTTGATCGGAAGATCAACCCCAAGATTGAACCCCCCTCCCCTCTCTCTCTCTCTCGACCAGTTGAATGGGCGGGAGGAAGGGGCCAGGGCAAGTGAACAGTTCCTCGTGTCTTTCAACGAGGAACTGTAGCTCCCGCTACTCCTCACGCAATTTCCGCGAGACTGGTAAAGCTGAATTTTTGGGGTTTTTTGGAGGTTGGGTCGTTAGTGTAGAGTAGAGAGAGGGAGTAGCGAGAGAGATGTGGATGCCCTAACTAGACTTTCATTACCTAAAATAAAAAATATGTGTAGCTAGCCAACAGACCCTTAGCAAGCAAATTGATCTCTATCCCTCGCACGTCTTTTACTGTACCAAATGATAAAGAAAGCGTGAATCATAAGACGAGAACTGAAGACACACACATGCACATTATATATCCTAGAGGCCAGGCACACGCGACGCGTGTGCAAGTCGAATTTTCACAATATTTTTGTAAAAATGCTTCCCACTTATTGTTTGATCAAATTTTCACAAATGTTGTGAAAATTCGACTTACACACGCATCGCATGTGCCCCAGCCTCTAATCTAGTATTAATTTATTGTGATAGATAAAAAACAATTTAACTCTCGTCGTGCTTCATAAACATGTAATATTTCTGAATTGTGATTAAAAGTCAGGGGAACACTCTCGACCACTATCTCAAATTCCCACCCATTGAATAACGTCTGATCAGTAGCAATTGTAATTTGTGAAGGCAAAAAAAAGAAATGAAAACAATAAACGAAGGGGTAAGCACTGGATACTACTCCTACTTAAATGACAAAACCAAAAACATGCATGGTAAAGGAAATTAAAGTAAAACAAAGGACGGGTGTAAAGGAAAGTTAAAAAGGTTAGTGAAAAAGGAGAATACTGAAAAAGGAGAAGCCAATAGAAATTGAAAACAAAAAGCAAAGAGGGTAGAGGAGATACCTTGAATTAGGAGTTTAGGAGACTGCGCAAGTGCAGAAAGTGTGGAGAAAATGAGAAAACAGTGTACTTGGAGGAGAATGGACGATGATGAGTGGGTTTTTACATGGTAGTTATCTTTTCTGTCACATGTTAGAGGGGAAACGTGGGTAGGCAGTTGGGGGAGGTAATTTTACAGTCTACCCCATCAGTTATTTCCCTACAATTAACTATGTTGAATTACATTTTTTTCTTTGGAGGGTATTTATGAAAAATGAAAATACATGACAGGGCAAAAAGAGAGACATCAACTGGTACTATCCCTTTATATATTAGAATAGGTTCTTTCTATTTTTATTTTTAATTTTTTAAAGGAAGCCGATTGCGCGAGAAGATATCAGATGAGAGAACTTTGGTTTGTTGTAGTATACAGGTCCATAAATATAAGTATACATCTAGATTGTAAGAGTAAGGTATGCTATTGTTCCGATTTGATGTCTCATTCTCAAGGTGTTTTTAAATATCTTTGCAATCTGTTTTAAAAAATTAATAATTTTTTTGGCCATTCCAAAAGAAAAGATATAGTAATATCAACAAATACTGGTGGGTGAAAGCTGCTTGAATGTGTTTGGCTAGTAAAAAGAATGAATAAAACCACAAATTAAATTTTGGCTTGATACCTGCAAACTGGAGGAAGAATCTGAGGATCCAAACTATCATCATGAAAAACACAAGTCAGGATATCCCTCCAGCAATCGACGTCCGACTCACGCGTCGGCGTGCAGAGCCGGCTTTGGACATACGCCAGTGATGTGGCCGCATCTGGCCCCCAAATTTTCACGAATTTTGTGGGCCCCTATATATTTTGTACCCTTAGGTATAGGAAGGTTAAATGGATTAACTATGTTATCCATTGAAAAAGATATGGTGTCGAAACTTGATTATAATAGCTTAATTACTACTTTTGCTGCAAAAAATGCGAGAAGGGTGATGTTTAAGTAATATATTTTGGATTAAATTATATAATGATTATTGAGTTTTGTGTTATCATTGTTTTTAATTCTTCTAGTCTTTTTTTTTTTTGTGTATTATATAATAGGCCTCAAATATAAAGTTCGCATCCGGCCCCAAAAAACTCAGAGCCGGCACTGTCGGCGCGTTACTAGTAAACCTCACCTTCAGCCTCGCATCACCAGAGTACAACCCTTTCTTCTCCTCCGTCGCCTGCTCGTAGAACCTTCTAGTGGCTTCCAGCATCGCATCCATCGCGCCCACCGGCACCCCGTGGTTCACCATCGGAACCCCCACGTCCAGGGCCGGCCCTGAGAATTAAGAGGCTTAAAGCGACTTTTTAAAATTGAGGCCTTAGGTTTTCTAACAAAAAAAAAAATCAATATAGGTGGTTAATACAAGGTAAAAATATTAAACATGTATTTTGGTTTCATAATTTAACTAAAATAAAATTTTAAAATATTTTATACCATTAGAAAAAAAAAATCAAATATAACGAAATATCACTCATACACTGCATTTTTTTAACTAATCATGTTATTAACTTTAACCATAAGAATGCTATATTTAGCAATGAGAGAATTGCTATTTTTAGCTATTTTTAACTAATCTTTTTCTACCCATCAATTGTTGTAAAGGATGGTCCAGATTCGCTGAGTGAATAAATAAATTATTCGCGTAAATAGTTTACTTTAAATCTGGACCGTGCAAACACATCTGGTACCTACCTAGATTAACTGCAGAAAATAAGAAAACGGAAGAAAAACAATTAGTTTGCCAAGATTAACTACAGAAAATAAGAAAACGGAAGAAAAACAATTAGTTTGCCAAAAGATGGCCTCCTGAGATTCGAACCCGAGAAGTGCAGCTTCAATAACCATTATTGGACCATCAATGCTGAGTCTCCTCTTTTGCAAGATGAGGAACAACTTATATATATATATATGTTCTTGTCTAGAAAATGAGGCCTAGTTTTTGGTTAATTTTCGGAGGCCTAAAGTCGCCGCACCTTGGGCTTTAGCCCAGGGCCGGCCCTGCCCACGTCGACGCCGCCTTCCGTATCTCCTCCACCACCTCCCTCCGCCTCTCGCCCCCCATGCTCTCCGCCCCGAGAAGTCTATGGAGGGGAGCTCGAGCGGCGGCGCGCCGTTCGGTTGCGACGTCGGCAGGGTCTCCGGCGGGTGGATGAAGAACTTCGGGATCTTTGTCGCGCCGGAGTCGACGAGGCCTTTGACGCCGGATTTGGTGTCGTCGAACTGTTTGATTTCTTTGGCCCGGCTGTAGGTTCCGTCGATGGGCTCGTTGGTGACCTGACCAAGCATTTTTGGAAGCTGGTGGTGGTTTAGTAATGTAGAGATAGAGAGAATGTGTTGTTTTGTTTCGTGGTTTGGAATGAATGGGAGAAAAGTGATGGACCCCATTTTATTCTGGTTTAAGGAAAGGAAAAAGTGGAACGTACGGAGTAATTGTTTTGATAATGTGTTGTAGAAGAGGAGGCGCCAAAAAGCGTTGATAATTGACTGCTAAGATTCGAGCAACGCACGGTTCAGATTTTTATGCGCTCGAATTCAATTCGAATTGTTTGTGCCGAGACTAACGTCCGGATCAGTTACTCAGCACCGCTACCGAACACCCCGCTTGGCAACATCTCCCAAGCACGCAATTGGATATTGTAAAGCTAGCTATTCTACCCACTGTGAGAGAGACGGCCCAATAGGAGGAGTTTTTCAGTGCCGAGCGGGTATTGCCGACGTAAGTTAAGAAATGCCAAACTGTTTCATACAGAAAAAATGCAAAATTATGGACACTGCCAGAATTTGAAAACGCGCCTCAATTTATTCATTATACTTCTGCATTGCTCTTATACAAGTAACGGTAGTGAAATTATATCTCACGGTTAATGGAACAGCCATCAAATTGTAACTCTTATGAAGAACAATAGAGCATGATACTATTTTGTTATTCAGCTAAAAATACAAATACACCACAAGCCGGTCAGGCAATATATCGGAGTCATTTAAATCACAGTCTATAGTGAGGAAGGGCAGAGGCAATTAGTCCATAATTGAGCTTGTAATAGGTAATGTATTCATGGACTAGGAAATCTCTGTAAAGAGGGGGATTCTCCTCCGATAGAAGCTCCTTTATGGGTCCAAATGGCTTAGAAATCACATTGGTGCTGGGGTGGAAGAAACATGCAACTGAGAGCCTGGGTCCTATCGGTTGAGCTAGCACTCTGTGCTCCACGCTCTTGAACTTGTCGTTCGAAATTATCTGAACAAATACAATGCACGAAAAGAGCAATGAATTAGAGAAAAGATAAATGAGTGATTAATGCGTAAAAACATTTGTCATCGATCGAAACAGAGTGGTATATATAGTGTACTAACTAACCTGCATAAGATCCCCGATGTTAGCAATGAGGGTTCCATGGACCGGAGGGACGTCGACCCATTGATTTTGGTGCAGAATCTGGAGACCACCAATGTTGTGATCTTGGAGCAAAACTGTTAGAAAAGTTGTGTCTGAATGTTTGGCGTTGCCCATGGTGAGGTTCGGCTGAGGGCAAAATGGGTAGTAGAGGCATGCCAGGGCTTCACTTTTCATGCACTCGATATTCGAAAGGTAGTCACTGGTTATACCCAATGCCTCTGAGAGCAACTCAGCCATTGTCTCCCTCAGTTTGATCATGTGCTTCACATAGTCTTGCGTCTCTTGTCTGCATCTCAGAATTTTACTAATTTATTAGACGAGTAAAATAATTTTATTTCTAATTCTGTTAACAATCTAGAAAAGGTTTAAGAATTCCAATCTAACAATATCCTCTTTCCCAAAAAAAGACTACTTGTCTTTTTAGTTTGTCTTTATTCAAATTTGTTCCATATTTTCTAGATTTGCGACAAGCTTTGGTGTAGTATTGGTTCGTCTCGACGAAAGAGAATCAGAAAAGTAAAAAATTATAACTTTTACCCAATTATTTTTTATATTTTTTCTTGGATATTTCAAAAAATATTAGGATAAAAGTCATAATTTTTTCTTTTTCAATTCCTTTCATTGAGACGAATCAGTAATCCACAAATGTTTGACGTAAAATTAACAAATACAATTAAAATCTGAGTAATGACAAAACAAAAGGACAAATTTTTTTAATACTACTAATTTTTATATAGTAGTTGTGGATTAATTTTCAAATCCATCTTTTAGAGACTGATTTGTCTTTTCAGTGATACGGAAGATATTGGAATAGTGCAAGGGTGGCCCACATACAAACGTGGACCCACAGACAGAAAAGAAATAGTCCAACGGTGACCAGGTGGGTCAACGTCTACCTGTGGGAAAATTATTCTGCGCATGCTGTGGAAAAATTATTCAACGACAGCGAATAATTCCCCCCTACCCCGCGTGCGGTATAACACGTGGAGAATTAAAAACGCTGTGTTAACGTACTTTAATATTTGTGCCGAAAAATCAAACATGGTGACGAAAATAGGTGTAAGATTTAAGAGTTATGGATTATTTATAATTTGGAAATACAAAAATTGCAAAGACCAATCATGGTTAATACTAATTTTTTGTTTGTCTTTATAGTGACCGACATGGTGCACGTGTATTTTCGTATATTTAGCATAATTATGAAAGTGTGCAGTCATACATATACGTACATCTGCATATATCTCGAAAATATATCTACAGAATTAGTTTTATGTTTCAATTTCGTCATATATATATATGGTGCATTTATAGTTGTTGATTTTTCGAACTGTTTATCTATTTCGAACGATTTTTTTTAATTGTATTTATTATTAACCATCTAAGATAATATTTTAAAATAATTTCATTAATAAAAATATCTCGATCATACTTGTCGGTGTCCATGTAAGACGTACTCTAAAAAATTTATCTGAAATTTTGTACTCATTTTTACATAATTTAATTAAAAGTATGTGTTGTAAACTTTAATATTTTGTAATGAATGTTGCTTTAATTGTGTACGATCTTATTGTGGTTAATTAGAAAATTTAATTTACGCCATTATAATTAACAAGATGCCCCCACTAAGCATCCGTTTCTGCTGGTGGGTGACAGCTGCTTATGTTTGGCTAGTGAAAGAATGAATGAAACCATAAAATTGGTGAATTTTGGCTTTATACCTGCAAACAGGAGGAAGAATCTGAGGATCCAAGTTATCATCTTGAAAAACACAAGTCAAAATATCCCTCCAGCAACCAACTTCCGACTCACGCGTCGGCACATTGCTAGTGAACCTCACCTTCATCCTCCCATCACCGGAGTACAACCCTTTCTTCTCCTCCGTCGCCTGCTCGTGGAACCTTCTAGTGGCTTCCAGCATCGCGTCCATCGCCCCGACCGGCACCCCGTGGTTAACCATCCGGAAGAACCCCCACGTCGACGCCGCCTTCCGTATCTCCTCCACCACCTCCCTCCGCCTCTCGCCCCCTGCGCTCTCCGCCCCCGAGAAGTCTATCGAGGGGAGCTCGAGCCCAGCAGCTGCGCCCGGTTGCGTCAACGTTGGCACGGTCTCCGGAGGGTGGACGAAGAACTTCGGGATGTTCGTCGCGCCGGAGTCGACGATGCCTTTGACGCCGGATTTGGTGTCTTCGAATTGCTTGATTTCCTTGGCCCGGTTGTAGGTTCCGTCGATGGGCTCGTTGTTGACCTGACCAACCATTTTTGGAAGCTGGTGGTGGTTTAGTAGTGTTAGTAATGTAGAGATGGAGAGAATGTGTTGTTTTGTTTGGTGGTTTGGAATGAATGGGAGAAAGGTGATGGACCCCTTTTTATACTGGTTTAAGGAAAGGGAAAAGTGGAACGTAATTGTTTAATATGTTTGGAAAAATCAACGAGGCGGGTTAGTTCAAGAATGGTGAGCTTCCTAGCGGAGTGCATCCATGGATTTGGTTACACAATGATACTTCCTGCGACCGCTCTAAAAAAAGACTTGCAGGTGCGATGTCGATACTCTCTGCGACCGCTCTAAAAAAAGACTTGCGGGTGCGATGTCGAATGTAATAAAAGACTTAATTGAAATCTTCACTAACACCAATTGATTTTAGGAGAGATAGTAAAAAAAAGCAGTCCGACAATAGCCTTTTTAAAAAAAATAAAAAATAAAAAATAGTTATGCAAATAACTTGTCAATCTACGTAACCCAAAAATGGAGAAAACAATGACCAGTGGTGTGCCTCTTCTAGAACTTGAGGCGAGAATAATATACTACTCCGTATATGGGTAGCAAAGCATGCATGTAAAAGTCCTGAATTTTATTTCTTCCTAGTGATGATTTATTTGTTTCTGGTGATGCAACTGCAACGCCCTTCCATTCAACAGTTGGACTCCACGTTAGACAAAGGTGGTCTAAAAGTACTCTCTGTTACGTCGTTGTCGTTAATTGGACCTTTTTAAACTCATTTTTGCAATAGGTTCGGACCCTCTCAGGTCCAAGCTTTTGGTCAATCTAGGGCCACACAATGGAAAGATCAATGGTTCAGATCTGGTCACAAATTCTTTGCGAGAAAAGTCTCTGAGCATATTCGAACATTTGATTGTAGCATTGGACGGTCAAGATTTCGACTGTTCGCTCCGGTCTAAACTTGCCAACGTCTTTTTTGGATCTTAGGTAGCTCTTATTTGCTTTTATTCCTTTTAATCTTTGTTCCCTTTTCAAAGATTAATAAAAAAAAAATTTGCCAAGCAAAAAATTGTGGTAGTAGCTAGCTAGACAGAACGCAGTATTGGGCCCTGTTTTCAATAAAAAAAATTGCACTATAACTCAAGGCTTTTGTGAAGTTGTTCATACTAAATAAAACATTCAATATATTTTATTCTACTAACCCAACATATTTGCTACAGCTTATAGTTTAGTAGAAACTATTTGACGTTTTATGGACTACAAGAAGTAGTCCATAACTTAATACTTAGCGGGAATGCCCCGGACCTTGAGACCCTGTAGCGCTCCTAGCGCGCTGCAAGTTGCAGTGCTTGATCCTGTCCGTCCATCTCGGCAATTAATGGTCTAGATTTTAAAAAAAATTGTAAAATCTGGACTGTTTAAAACACTTTTGGACGGTGAGATGCAGTATTGCAAGGTTCAACGCTTTTGAGGCACTGCACCAACCCGCCTTCCGAGCACCCCATGGTTTTACTGGGAGGATAAATTTGTCTAGAAGGCGGTGGTCAAATACCGTGGCTGAGTAACAAACAAAGCAAGCAGGGATGGAGCCAGGGTACGTTTCTGTTTCAGGTGACGGAATTTGACAGAACAGTTACGTAGTGATACAGACATTATATTATACTATGTTAATTCTCCATACTAATTCTTGAAGTTCTAGCTAATACTGATATTTTTACTGGTCAGAAGAGGCTGCTCTAAAGCTTACTATTCAAGTCCAGAAGAAGGGTAGGAAAGTGTCAGAAAGTTATGAGCAGAGAGAGGCAATGTTCAACTGGTTAAGGCACTTCTTTTCTTTTTTTTATCGGCAAAAGATGAAAATTTTATTAAAAAACAGGAAAAGGGGAGGGGGATTCAACAAAAAGTTAAAATACACCGCTAACGGGTAAAGGCCCAAACACCGAAGGGTCTATAAGGGATTACAACATAGAAACAATATAGTCCAACCTAACACCCAAGTAAAACAATACAGCCCAAACACCCAAATTCCGATCCAACCCTGGACCGGCCCATGCATCCAAGCCAACCCCCATAACCCTAACCGCAACAGCGGCCACCACCGTACAAGACACCGGAGGACCCAGCCTCGCCGTTAAGGCACTTCTTCAATAAACTACTAGGTTAAAAAAAAGTCGTATCGCTGCGAATTGCAATTTTCTTTCGCCTTTCTCACTCGTAGGCAGCAAAAGAGAGAGAACCAAAGATTTGCAACTAAATTTGTATTACACAGACCATCCAAAACCATACGCGATTGATATCACGAAAACTCTTACTGATAAAAATCACAATAGTAGATGACAGAATTACATCGCAAAAATGATGATAAATTAAATGAAGCAGAAAAATTCGTAACTAAATCCAAAAATGCACAACTTTACTTTTTTATGGTACCTAACAATTTGTCATAACCTCTTTACTTAACCACAAAGACTCGTAACTATAGCAGCAAAGACTTCCTAACTCTCTAATACTATATAGTTTCATCAGAATGACTACCAAAATGTACTACTCCCTCCGTCCCGATTTGTTTGTCCCCTTTTTGATTTATGGATGTCTCAAATTGACTGTCCAATTTCAAAATCAATGGATGAGATTATGTAAATTTTCAAATCAATAGATCAGATTTGATTTTCTTAATAACTTGGAAACCAAAGATTGGACAAATAAATCGGGACAGAGGGAGTATTATACATAAAGAATAGTAGTGGCAAAGAACATGTACAATAGTTACTTCTTGTCATTATTACAGTATATAACAGTTGAATGGGCAACGCTTCGTGAAGCAACAACCTTATCAAGACTTTAGCCAAATTAATAGAGTTAACGGCTTATTTACCTTTTTGTCCCCAAAGTAATAGCGAGTGGCCAATTTCGTCCCCAATCTAAACATTTGTCCAATTTCGTCCCCAAAGTTTAAAATGTGTGTCAATTTGGTCCCCAGTCTAGACGCCGTCCATTTAGACCGTTAGAATAAGGGGCTTTTTCGGGATTTCACCCCTTGCCATCCTCTGTCTCTCTTTCTCTCTCACATTTCAGCCAACACACACCCAACATACAAACCCCACTTTTAAGGTTCCAAAATCAAAATCAAAATCGCCACCACTCACCATCCCAAACCCACTTTCCCAAACGTCTCCCATGACATCAACATCGAAAACCCACCTCAACAAAAACAAACCCACTTCAAAGAAAACCCCAAACCCGTAATAGAACCTGACCGATTAGAAGACGAGAGGCTAATTGGGCACCAGAGGATTCACGTGGAGGTTGGGAAGGGCCACCAAAAAATCTACCCGGCTCGCCGTGCCTGCGGCAGAGGAGGCGGGGAGCAGGTGGGGATGTGTGGGCAAAAGGTGTCGCATTTGGGGTGGGGGCATTAATTGGTACACGTTGAGAGCTTGCGGAGTATTCTAATGGGTTTTGTGATGAGAATGTGATTGGGGAAGGTGGGAATGGGACTGTTTACAGTGGGCTGTTGAAAGATTAATACCCGTGTGGCTGTCAAGAATTTGTTCAATAACAGTACTTTTTTGAAATGATTTTCACACTCCTCCAAAGGCTTTTGTTCGATTTTGCGTGTCTAAAAGCAAAATCGATGGATTAAATGGTTGATTCGTGGATCTTGAACACTGAATCGAGGGATAAAGGAGTCAGATTGAGGGTTTTCAACCTTAATCAAAGTGGTTTTGGTTGAAGGTGGGAAAGTGGGTTTGGGATGGTGAGATTTGGTGGTGGAATGGGCACAAGAGGGGGAGATGGTAGCGGCGGTGGTGGGCTGATCAGAACTTGGGGTAGGGTTAGATTTTGGTAGATTTTTAAGCATTTTTAGGTACTTGTAGGTGAAATCCCGAAAAAGCCCCTTATTCTAACGGTCTAAATGGACGGCGTCTAGACTGGGAACCAAATTGACACACATTTTAAACTTTGGGAACGAAATTGGACAAATGTTTAGATTGGGGACGAAATTGGCCACTCGCTATTACTTTGGGGACCAAAAAGGTAAATAAGCCAGAGTTAACCGTTGAATAGTTCCTTTTTCTTTTTTTTTGGCCTGCTCGATCTATGTTTCAAGTTTCTCCCTTGAATATGGAGTTTGGTCGTCTCGATGTACCATTTGTCGGGTTTTAATAAAATTTTGTTGCTTATAAAAAAAAAACCTAGCCTATCAAGACTTTGTGGACAACGGAGTCTACAAAAAAAATAGCAAATAATACAAGTTTAACTAGGATTCTTGAAGAATATTTGTGAGGTTAAATATATACTAATACATATTGAATGTAATTTTTTTTTTCCCAACTAACCTACCTCCGCCGTTTGACTGCATGAGATTCAAAAGATTTTGACGTCATGCGGGTTCAAAGCATGGGTCCTGCAATAATGCAGATTTTGACGTGAGAAAGTGTGGAGAAAGTAAATATAAGTGTTTGTCTTCTGCGAGGTCGTATATTCGAATTTAATAGAAGTCAAACATTCAAAGTTTTGGGGTCACTAGAGGGTTTGTCCGGCTGTTAGCTTAAGGGCCCCGAAATTAGTCGAGGAGCACAAACTGGAACAGACATATCCGGTTATCAAAATAATACTAATAAAATGAATAATGAGCTAGGCCATAAATAATCTCTTGAATTACCTGCACAAGGTAGAAAGTTCCCACATATACTTACACCTGGGAACCTACCAGCCTTCCTCACTTGGAGGCCACAAATATTGACTCGAGAAAGTGTGGAGAAAGATTGGCATATGAGAGTCATAAGACCATCGGAAATGGGAAAAGGGAAAAAAAAAAAAAAAACCCAGCTGCATTGTGCTGAAAGTTTTACTCTATAATGAGCAATTAAGAAATGCATGGCCAGTAATGCCTAAATTATTATATACGAATATAGAAAAGAATAGCAAACGCTGTAGAACATAACAATTAATGTGCTATGGCGCGCTCGAATCCGCAGTATTGACTTTTGTGATGAAAACTTTGGAAAACCGCCATCTATGACTAGCAAATTTTCTAGAACCAAGATTTTAACGAAAATTGATCACATGTATAACTTCATGATTTGGCTGCTACAACAAAAACGACTTGGACACATCACAAACCAAAGAGATAGAGACATAATTAATATTACTAGTTGCTGGAGGACCCCATGAGTGGTTCTTCGGGAGTCTTCTCTACCATATATTGTGGGTTGTACCATCAAGTGTGTGGTGTGACTCCTACAAATATGAGGTGGAAAAAGTCCGTGGAGCACCACGTGGTAGGGCTCTAAGAGTACTGAATAATCACTCGAGGGAGATGGCACAACAACTCGTCCTAAAACCCAGAGGACGAAGCTTTTTTGTTTTATTTTTTTGTGTTGAAATCAGAAATAGGGTAATTATTCAGTACGCCGGGATTATATTTTCTTCCCTCACATAACATGTGGGGCATACATGTGGGTTCCCTGTGGGCCCACATGTTACGTGAGGGGGAAGGTATACCCGGAGTATTGAATAATTTCCCTCAGAAATAGGGAAAAGTTTGGATTCCTCTAAATTTGTTTACAGGAAGATCAATTTGCTTGCAGAAGAAAAAGAAAGAAAGGAAACAGAAAACAATTAATGGTTTTTAAATTGTTTGTTTGGTTCCTAATTTGGGAAGATAAAAAGAAGCAAAATCCAAACTTTAATTTAACAGAAATATTTTCACTTCATTTTCCAATTTCTTCTTTTGACGTCATTTGTTTATGAATCAAGTCAAGTCATTATTTTCTTATAATAGCTTTTTATTTTCTAAGCCAAGCAATTAAGTTGTTAATTTTCTTTCGATCTTTTTCCTTTTTTCAGTCAAACTGTAGCAGGCCGAGTTAACTGGCTCGGGCTTCACCGAGCGTAACACCGAGCCGTGGGACCGACTGTCCATATCCACTCCTAAAGCAGGTCTGATATAGCCTCGGCGGACCGACGATCCTAAACCCTCCTGGCGTACTCCGACGAGTCTCGGCAACCGGCGGTCCAACTTGCTCCAGGAATGTATTTTCCGCCTCGGCTGTATTTCACTCCCTCGGCTGCCCCAAGGATGAACGTTCTCCTCTAGATGCCTTCTTCGGCCAACATCCTCTCGGCTAGCCGACTACTAGAATGTCGGCTAACATTCGGTCTTGAACGGATGTGGGGGCCATATTCCATCCCCCTTCACGTAGGAATGCCACTCTGGCTATGGTGACGATTGTGACGTCAGCCGAGCGGTTACCAGGTTGATGGTACCACGTGAAAGGGGGCCCGCTCGCTCACCAATCGGTTACGAAACCCTAGTTGATGACGTAGGAGATACGTCGGCCGACACGTGGCAATCATGCATACGATCTTGAATCGGGCTGAATGATCCCTATAAGTACACAGTGATGCCTCCTGAAAGAGGTACGTCCGAAAACTCATAAGAAAACCCTAAACACTTGGTCTATCCTCTCTGCAAGAGAACTGATTCTTGCACCGGAGGGCCATCCCGGAGAACCTCCGGCGTGGTCTTTAGTCGTGCTCTGTTTTGCAGGACTAAGGAGGACCGAAGACGAATTCCAAACCACGGAGCAAAGATACTCGAACTACCACAAAAGGAGCCCCACACAAACCCAAGCAGAGAAAAATTGACTAAATTTTGTTTGTTTTGAATTTCTATCTCACTTCCTTTTCCTTTCATTTAACTTCTAGCTTTTCTTTCCTCTTCACCAAGTCCAGACATAACCTAATCATAGGAAGCTACTACGAAACCGACCACACCTGGCCAGGAAACATATTTATCACCAAATGTACTAGTTCTCCTAGTAGGCAGCATATAACTGCCCTTTATTTCATGTAATGACAAGTTGAAATAATTAAAACCTCCACACGTAAGCGTGTGAAACGATAGTGGGAGGAGAGACTAGTCCGAGATGCGCCGTGCGCGCAATCTGGCCCGGAACCCCTGCATTACCCAAAAAAAAAAAAGAAGTTAAAATAACCCACGAGTAAGAAAATAATATCATTGTAACCTCGATATAAAAACAGAAATAATATAAACCATTATCTGTAAACCAACAGGTTTTGTATAAATTAACAGGTTTTGAATAACAGAAATAATATTTTGCTTAGTGGATGATTGTCATCAATATTAGAAGCAGAGACTAGTTGGAACTGATCCGTGAAGTGGGTGAGGGGGAAACCAAGATTGATCCAGATTTCTTTTGCCCGTGGCCCGTGGGCAATCGCGCAAGACGTGGCATGTATCCGCTTTGGTGTTCTCACACCAAATGCAAGAATCCGAAGGGACAATACGACGATGGTGTAGGTTGTCCCGTGTGAAAAGACGATGCTTCTCTCTCCCTCTCTGGTGATACGAAGAGTATAAAATGTCGGGACAACAGATTAAATGGATTCTCCCATGTCCTTTTTCCTTGCGATTGGTGTTACCGTTTCCACTCAAATTAGAAGGTTTTTATAGTCTTTCAAAATATTCAGCTTAGAATAAAGGACTAAAATAAGAAATTTATGACACACAAAATTAAACCCTACATTATACAATATGTGTAACTACACACTTCCACAATAATTTCACCAGAGGCTCTTATTACAACCTTCTTTACATCGACTGAATGATGCAGCGGAATTCACAAGAGACTAATTAGCATACTAGTCCAAACGAGATAAACAACTCGTCGTAACGAGCAAACCTTGCGCACAAGGAAGAAAGAGAGAAACTCTGCAATATTATTGATTAAAAGCTGCATAAACGATCTAGGTTACAAACCCTTATATAGGCCGAAACCCTAGAAACCCGAAAAAATAAACTTGGAAAAGAAAAAGTCCCAGAATTTGAGGTTTTTTCTAAAACTGAAAACAGGAAAGAAAAACAAGACTTTCCCAAAAAAAAATCAACTTAAAAGGAATTACAGTCCAAGAGGTATTAACGAAACATATCTTTTATAATAAAATGGCAAAATAACGCAATTGAAGTCAGTCCACCAAGTTTGGGCCTATTCCGAGTTCGTCCGAATTTTGCCAAATTGGGTAATTTGAAATTAAACACCGTTTAAACTTCTGGAGCTTGGCTTGATCCAGCTGATCTTGGAATTGGGCCTCCACGTGTTCTACATCACTAAACCATACAAGAAATCAATAAAAAGAAGCAAACAAACTTTTTTAAAAAAAAAACAATAACCTGAATTAAAAAAATTTACTGACAATTGGTTCGGGGCTCCAATGGGGCAAAGAGGGGCTAAAATGGGCTGAGACCACTCTAGATTCAAGAAGCTTCCTGATTGGTGCAAGGCTCACACACCTAGGCACCTTATACTGGCTAATGGACGCCCCTCTTGATATTGCATAATCCATAATCTCCTCAAATGTCCCACTCCTCACTACTCGAATCTCCAGCGGCCCGATTGACCCGTCCGCAACTCGGCCCTGTCTGTACACGGAGCCGAGTGATTCCTCCATTGCCAGGCAACAACGACCCAACAACTCATCGCTCGGCCAATAGGCCGAGTCCAGGGCGCCTAATTCCCAGTAAATCACGTAGTGACCCGGAATGGTCGACTTCGTGTCGGCGAAACTCGTGTAGTCGAGCACGGTTGCGTTGGACTCGTCGCGCAAGAGTCGCCCTGCGGTCTCGACCGATTTTTGTAGCTCGGCCTCGTCGGTCTTGTCCGTGTCGATGCTTAACAACACATTCTTTCGGCTGACGAAGTGGACTTGTGGGGCCGAGTTGTGGAACCCGGTGACTCGGAGGATGTCACCGATTCGGTACCGGTATAGTCCTCCATATGTAGTGACAACTAGTTCATATTCCTGTCCCACTTCCACGTCAGCAAGGTCAACGAGTTTGGCGGAGTTTGACTTTTGGGGTATGAACTCGAAGTAGGCCATGTTCGGCATGATTGTGTAGATGACTTGGGATGGGTCACAAATCGGGTTGAGATTGAGTCCGACATAGCATTCAGACGAACCGTACGAGGTGGAGGCGACGGGCAGCCCGCCACTGTAGTATTCCAGGGCCGTAATATATTGGGCCATTACACCCGATACAACACAATCCAAGTACTTGGTATTGGGCCAAATCCTCGTGATAATTTTTTCCCAATTCTCCTTTGAGCACTCCAAAGCAATAAAGTCCGCGAGTTCTGGTTCGGGCTTCTTCAAGATCTGGATCATGCAATCCCGGATCGATGGGTCCGTGATAGCCGGATTGAACGTTCCGGATCGGATGTCGTGGGTTAGTTGTGGCCAATTGAGTTGGAGAAACCGGATGGCTCGTAGTAGGCCGGAGGCGAACACTGCCCCGACTCGGTGGACCTGTTTGTGCTCCAGGAGGCCGCATAACATTTGGGTGTACATGCTCTGGAACGTGTTGGGGCACAGGATGGCTTCGTCTGGGCTTGTGTAGAGATCATACGGGTCGTTGCGTCGGGCTTGGAAGTGGGCACTCTTCAAGTGGCTAGTAAATACCTTCCGGGCCAGAAGCCCGCCGGGCGTCTTCGTTTCTGACATCACAGACATGAAATAAAGCCCCTTGCCCTTATCCAAATCCGGAACATAGCTGTTACATAGGAGTACAAAAAATAAAACGTACTACATCGATCAAAACGTAAGTAGTAAGTGGTAGTGTTTTTTACTTGATGATAACAATAGTATGATCTATACCGGCCCGAAGGGTGATCGTTTTCAAACAACTACCTACCCATTAAATTGACATTTTTAATCTCACGGAGGCCACTATTTCATCTAGTAATTAAGATAAAAACTAACAAAACGATGCGAAACTCATATTGTGTCAATACTAACGACCCATTGCTTAAGGTCAAAATAAGACAGGGAAAACTCAGAGGAACGTACGGTTGAAATTTTGTCCTATACAGGGCGCGCTAGCCTTGCATGTAATTAAAGCCAAGTGCTTGCTTCGCTCAACGAGTTCGATCGGGAATAGAGTTTTTGCCTCATAAGGAGATGCCAATGGCAATGAGAAAAGGAAGGACAGCTATCGGAAGCGGGTGGCCTGCTTTCTACGATATCGTGTGGTGCAGTCAACTAGTTCCATCGACGTGATTATGGAAACCAACCACTCTACATGCATGGTTAGGATTATATATATAGATGCTCAAGTATATATTCTTACAGGCTCATGACCGGCATGCGAAGATTGGTTAGGATATCACGACGATCCATCTCTACCTTAGTCGTCGGGATGAATTTTCTTTGACCACCTGTAGTCCCAGAACTGAACAAATGTCGCAAGGTTAGTTATATACCAACATAATCTTATATATGAAGACATCGATCAATTCTCAAAAAAAAAAAACCAAAAACTAACTGAATGAGAGAATACAGAAGAAGAATATAAAAATTGCTTTTACCTAGTGAAGAGCTCGGTGATGGGATAAACGGACAAGATCGGGGAGCGGTCGCCCTCAACAATGCGTTGGATTTCGGGTTGAAGCTCTTCGTAAGTTACGACGGGGACATTGGATTTGAAGGTGTCCCGGTCGATTGAACCGGAGAGCCTGAACCGCCGGAGGTACTCAGTTTCCGCGTTCGCGCTCAGTATTTCTTCCAAAACCTTCTGTTGAACTGATTCGGCATTTCTAGTCACCTCTTCGATGAATTGGAGTGCCTTGGCATGCTTCTCGCACGCTGGTGGACCCAACTGAGGATTTGGCAATGTAGAGCCAATATCCATGAGAGAGAGAGAGAGAGAGAGAGAGAGAGAGAAAAGATGGTGTAGGAGTTGTGTGGAGTTTAGAGAGAGAGAGAGAGAGATGAAGAAGATGGTGGAGTTGTGTGGAGTTAAGAGAGAGAGAGAGAGATGAAGAAGATGGTGGAGTTGTGTGGAGTTTTAATGGGTGCATTGGAGTTATATAGATAGAGAGAAACGTGGGAGAGGTCAATTCTCACGCAATCGGATTAGAGCACGTGGCCATGCCTACCTGGAAAATTTCTTCTTGGTTGAATTTAAGTTTAAACAGGATAAAGATTTGTCACTCTTTATGAAGATCTTCACCATCTTTCCGAACCACGTTGTTAAAAAATATGTGTTCCAATTTTCAATTCGTTTGAATTGGTGTGAAAATCTTATTTTTCTTATCATTTCATCATAAATGATCGTAATGAATTTTTGGCTTTAAGGCCTTTCAATAAGCACCCTAAGAGAGACCTAAAACTAAATAAGGACCAAAAATTTAGTATGACCATTGAAGATAAAATGATTAAAAAAACAAGATCTTTGCAACGATTCAAATGGATTGAAAATCGGAACACTTAAATAATACTGTATTAAATAAATAAAAGAGAAAAAAATATAAAGATTATTAAGTAAATAAAGGAGAAATAAGAGAAAATGAGGTTGGGGTATTTCTGGGGCAGGTTATGAGGGTATTTTCGGAAGAGGGGGTGGGATCGGGGGTGTGTGTCAAGGGGCGCGAGAAGAGATTTACTTTAATTACTGTTTTTTTTTTTTGGATAATTTTTCAAATTTTGTTGCACCGTATTAAAGATCTTGATTAGTACTTTAATTTGGTGAGAAAAAATTCAAAAAATTATATACGGAAGTAGTTGATATTTTTATTTGAAAAATGACGCGACTTTTCACAGTGGACTCTCAATATGGAACGGAGGGAGTATTATTTAAGTGTTCCGATTTTCAATCCGGTTGAATCGGTGCAAAGATCTTTTTTTTTTATCATTTTATTTTCAATGGTCATAAGGCCTTTCAACGAGCACCCTAGGACTCTTTATTTAGTTTCAGGGCTCTCTTTGGATGCTCATTGAAAGGCCTCAGAGCCAAAAATCTATTATGACCATTTAATATAAAATGATCAGAAAATAAGATTTTTACACCGGTTCAAACAGATTAAAAATTGAAACACTTAATTTTTTAACTATATTTTTTAATATATAAATGGTGTAAAAAAATAAGTGTTTCAATTTTTAATTAATTTGAATCGGTTCAAAGATTTTATTTTTCTTATCATTTCATCCTAAATTGTTGTAATGAATTTTTGGCTCTAAGGCCTTTCAATGAGCACCCTAAGAGAGATCTGAAACTAAATAAGGAGTCTTAGGGTGCTCGTTGAAAGGTCTTAGAGCCAAAAATTTATTATGACCATTGAAGATAAAATGATTAAAAAAAAAAAAAACAAGATCTTCGCATTGATTCAACCGGATTGAAAATCGGAACACTTAAATAATATTAAATAAATAAAAGAGAAAAAAGATATAAAGATTATTAAGTAAATAAAGGAGAAATAAGAGAAAATGGGGTTAGGGTATTTCTGGGGCAGGCTACGGGGTATTTTCGGAAGAGGGGGGTGGGGTCGGGGGGTGTGTGTCAGGGGGCACAAGAAGAGATTTACCCTTCAAATTCTGGGCCAAAAATAGGACCCCTTTCATAACAAGTATATATATATATATTCTCAGGATCCTATGAAGGATCCCTTACGGTCTTACCGTAAGGGACTCCCCTTTCCCAATCGAATTTCGACGATCCGAGCCGCTCAATGTGTTCAGAACGTGATTTTAAGGGTACCCGTAAGAAATTGCCCAAAAAAATGACCGGGAATGGCTTGATCCGAGCAGTTTTTCATAAAAACACTATAAATGCATTTTATGCAAAACTGTTCGGATCAAGCCCTTTCTGGTCATTTTTTTGGGCGATTTCTCACGGATACCCTTAAAATCACGTTCTGAACACATTGAGTGGCTTGGATCGTCGCAATTCGATCGAAAAAGGGGACGAAAAAGGGGAGTCCCTTACGGTAAGGCCGTAAGGAATCGCTCATAGGATCCTGACTGATATATATATATATATATACGGGGCGGTTCCATGGACAACTAATTAGACACCTAAAAAAATACCTCATAGTCCCGATCAAATTTTAATGATCCGAGCCGCTCAATGTGATCAGAACGTGATTTTAAGGGTATCTGTAAGAAATCAGCAAAAAAAAAAGACCGGGAAGGGCTTGATCTGAGCAGTTTTTAGCTTAAATTTGATGAACGGTTCAATTAAAAACTGCTCAAAACAAGCACTTCCCGGTCTCTTTTTTTGCTAATTTTTTGCGGGTACCCTTAAAATCACATTCTGCACACATTGAACGGTTCGGATCATAAAAATTTGATGGGAAACTATGAGATTGAGATTTGGAGTGTTTTTTTAGGTGTCTAATTAGTTGTCCCCTGAACCGCCCCGATATATACAAGACATCATTCAAATATTGAACCCAAGTTTAATCACTTGAATTTAAAGTGAAAGTAGTATATATACAAGACATCATTGAAATATTGACCCCAAGTTAATCACTTGAAAGATTTAAAATGAAAGTAGTACATATACAATGAAAGTAGTACATATACAAGACATCATTGAATATTGGGGTATTGACCCCAAGTTAATCACTTGAATTTAAAATGATAGTTTTTTTTTCTTTTCCGTCATAAAATCCAATGCTAACGCAAATGTAATCATCATTGATCATAAATTCCAATTCAACCCAAAAACTTCTTCCTTGGCTGATCCCGAATGGCCATTGAACGACGTTCCGCCATTTGCTTCCTGGCTTTCAAAGCCAGCAATAAAAAATCCAAAAAGTTCCGTGGTGGACTGAGACACTAAGGGGGTGTTCTTCTAAATAAGCCATTTGGCTTTCCCGTCTAATTTTTTTTGTCCTTATTCAAATTTTTTTTTGCATTTTGTGACTTATTGTCAATTTTTTGAGGATTATTGCTTCCTTATGACTAGAGGAATCTAAAAAGTAAAAAATTTCGATCGAAATCCAATTTTTTTTGAATTTCGACGAAAATTGGCGGGAAAGCCACTTATTTCGTCTTTATTCAAAAAAATTTGAATTTCGACCAAAATTTTTTACTCCTACTTTTTAGATTTCTCTCGTCATAAGGAAGCAATAATCTCCAAAAAATTGACAATAAGCCACAAAATGCAAAAAAAAATTGAATAAGGACAAAAAAAATTTGGTGGGAAAGCCAAATGGCTTATTTAGAAGAACACCCCCTAAAAATTCATCGGCCGATGAGCCTGGACGTACTATTGTTTATACCACTCCTTTCTTAATTTGATCACGATATACTATTTTTTGAAGTGCTGGTTGTTTTAGTATCACACAATTATGACTGTAAACGAGCCGAACCAAGCTTTGTCGAACTCGAGCTCGGCCCCAGGGCTGTTTTAGGGCAAGGCCCAAGAGGCCCGCACCTAGGGCCTTCAAATTTTGGGCCAAAAATAGAACCCCTTTCATAACAAGTGTGTGTGTATATAACAATTGTGTTTCTGGGTTTCCCTGTTCCGCAAGGAAGTGAACACCATAGCAGTTTAGACTTTAGGGACGTGGTGGCGAAGAAAAACCGGGGAGAAATATTTATTGGGCCCACTTCACACGTGGTAAGTTATTTTGCCACCAATAATCAAAACTAATCTAGTTTAAGCGACGATCAAGCTCAAATCGAGCCAAAATAAACAAGCTCAAGCTCGCCTTGTCTAGCATCGCGATATTCAAGCTCGATAAATTAACTAAACAAGCCAATCCGCTACAAACGAGCCGACCCCTCCACTCGTGTACTGAACAAACTTTAAGCTCGAGCTCTACTTGTTTTACTACTGAGTCGAGCCAAGTCGAATCTATAACAAGCCAAGCCTCGAGTTGACAATGATTGATAGCAGAATATTTGCATTAGCCGATTGATGATTACAATAACTTTCTTCCGAGATACCAGAGATGTAGTTGCTCTTCCTAGTATTATCCCATCAATTAGCAACAGTTTGTGTGTCTAGAAGATGGCATGCAGCAGATGGATTGACACTCAGAAAACCCATTGTATTCGATCATCACAAATCATCATAAACTAGATAAAAGCAGTAGTGGAAACCTACAACAAAAGCATGGTTCATGAACAAAAATATATATCCACATAACTCTTCAACATTGGGAGTAGTAGTTAGTTTCCCTGATATTATATCAATTGCTTGAAATTGTTCAGAGAACATACTCAGTTTCGCAAATCCCACATCCCGGCAACTGTCTCTCCAATGGAGGGGCTTTATCTACCTACTATCCTCAACCGCTATCAGAACTGAAATGCCAACCAACATTAACTACTCAACATGGTTAGTTTCCCTGATGTTCAATTGCTCGAAATTGTACAGAGAACATACTCAGTTTCGCTAATCACACATCCCGGCAACTGTATATCCGATGGAGGGACGTTCTCTACCAGAAAGTCTGTCCACACAGACATTATATGCACGGATTGTGCACATATTTTTTTGTGGAACCGGGTCTCACACAAACGATCCAAGCCGCTCATTGAATGTAAAACACTTTTTCAAGGGTCCCAGTGAAAAATCATCTTAATACGATACTTATAGGTTTTCGATCCAATTATTTAACTTTTCATTTTCTTGAAATCTCAATGAAACGTTAGATGATTGGATCGAAAACTTATAGGTATCGAATTGAGCTGATTTTTCATAGGGACCCTTGAAAAAGTGTTTTGCATTTAATAAACGGTTCGGATCATTTGTATGAAACCGGTGGTGAGCCCCACAAGAAAATCTGTGCACAATCTGTGCACTTTTATCTGTGTGGGTAGACTGGTTCATTATCTACCTACTATCCACAACGCCACTATCAGAACTGAAATGCCAACCAGTGTAAAGCTCACGTAGTAATCTGAAATTTGAATTTCATGTCTCCACATCGGTATCTACCCCTGATTACATGCTTCAAGCTTTCCATGGCATCCATATCAAAGATGATAAACTGCCTCGGCGAGCTAAATTTCCTCACCATTTTTCGTTTTACATGTTCAACATTGGTTTTGTTATTCCTCCGGATTGCTATAAGCTTGTCGTACCAACCACAAACACTGCCACAACAAGCTAACTTTCTCCCGAATATGTAATCAAAAAGTTTGTGTTCCACAATTAATAGTAACTTTTGTCATCAAGTTTGTACTATATATTTCGTCAATATGGTTTACGACATTAACTACCAGAAATGGTCCAGAAGAAATGAAGGCAAAATGCTGCTCTCTGTCTTCTTCTAATATAGAACTGCATCCTCTATTAGTAAATCGAAAAACAGATAAAAACATAAGAGAGTGAGACAAAGATGTAAGACGAAAACATGATAAGCAATGAACAAATCTTCGTCACCATTGCACAATCATATAGCAGTGGCTAGAGGTTAGCAGCAATGCTGACAAAATGATCTAGCACAAGCATTGAGCTCAACAGGCTTTTTGATCCCGATGGATCATACCTGAAAAGCCTTCGATATGTGCATCTTTTCTCCATTACCAAACGAAATGGACTATTACTAAGGTGAAACCCTTTATTTTCCCCATTAATCCTGGCAGTTAAACCAGTAGGGATACCTAATCCGAAACATAGTACTTTTTCCAAATTCCAAGAGCGGACACATCTAGTACAACAGCACAAGAGTTTCTATTGATGATTCTGAGCAGAGTTACCAATAAATGTCACATTAGAGGATTCTTGCTAAATGAAGTTAATTAATCATAACCACACCAATCCAGGAATCTTACCGATACGTACGAGAGAAAACATGGAAACAAAACACAACAAAATCAACAAGATTCAAAATGCAAAAGACTTGAACCCCCGGTATTCCAATTCATACTTCGGTTTTCAAGACCGGCTCTTTCAACTACCAAGTCGGGGAGTTAATCATCTACTCTTTTAAGCCCAGAAACAAAAACAGAGTAAGAAAAATATTTGGAAAAAAATAAGTTGCGAGAATGATCAGATAGAGCTAATAAAGATACCATCATTCTGGTGATCAAACCAATAGGGAAAAAATCTGATCATCATATCATTCTCCAACAACTTCAACTTAAGAAAAAACAAAATCACAATAATTAGGTAAGGCTTTCTTATGCAGATACAGACATGTAAGTCCCCTTTGTGCGAAAAAAAAAAAAAAAAACGCTGAAAAGATCAACAAATTAAAAACGAACAAGCATGACAAAAAAGATACGAATATGAGAAATCTAGTGGTGGGTTTGGTCCAAGAGAATGATCAGATAGAGCTAATACGTAAGTAGACACCATCATACCGGTGATCAAACCAATAGGGAAACAAAATCCTGTTCATCATCTCATTCTCTATAGCCCTTCAACCACCAACAAGAAAATCAAAAAAAAGAAAAAACGAATGCCTCTTGCGTAATCATAAGCGGTCGTGTAAATACATTAGAGGAGGTAGAGAGACTGGATTGAGTAGTTAGAACTTCTAACTTAGAAGTGGAACTAGTAGTTGTATATAGGAGTACCTCAGAGTGAATCCCAAATAGAAAACCCTAGCCTGAAGAATTCGGGGGCTAGGGTTTTGAGGCGGCGAGATGGACCGTTGAGAGAGAGGTGCTTTTATAGGGAGCTGAGAAGATCGAACGTGTATTGTTTAGGCCCAGCCCAAGATTGTGAAAAATACTACTCCACTAAATTGTACTAGTAGTCAGGTTCGCTATAAAGGAGACCATATCTGCAAATATGGCCCAATTATGAGGTGGGCTTGTGGTAGCCCACGGCCCACACTTAAAAAAGTGGAAGTTGCTCTTTTCTTGATCTTTTTTAAGGATCTAAGACTGGGACCTTGTTCCAATAGGAACTTTTAGGACTTTTTTCAATTTTGTCCTTATTCAAAAAAAAATCGCGCTTTGTTAGTTTTATGTCTCACTTTTGGGAAAATGACGGCTCAGGATGTGTTTTAATAATTAATACTTGTCAAGGACAAACTAAGAACATTTGTTAATGTTGAAAATGTCCTTGACGGGTATTAATTATCAAAATACATCCTTGGCCGTTATTTTCCCCTCACTTTTTTACTTTTCCGATTCGTTTCGAAAGTGTTAATGAAATGGGGTCTAAATATGAGTAGTGGACTAATTATCTTAAAATCGAGGTTGGATGTTGATTTTTATTGCCAAAAAAATAGAGCGGAGCTCAAGTCATTTTACATCAAAGGGTCCGCCTATTTAACAGGATTATTATATGGAAAAATATATTGCCATTTGAAATCGAGGTGCGATGTTTATTTATTTATACAAGATGGTGGGCTACACAGCGTGAGATAGTCATCCCACAAACATCAAAAAAGAAAGTATTGGGATACAAAAAGGAGAACGAAAGGGAACATATGCAAAGCTCCATCAGACGCCAATTGTCTTTTTGCCAAACCATTAGCAACGAAGTTTGCTTCCCTGAGAATATGATTGACTTGAACATCCCATTTACGGGTCAGTAGCATCCTGCAATCAGAGATAAGAGGAAAGAGTTTGTAAGTCGGACTTCAAATCAAGTTCATGAAACCCTTGAGTCCAAGCTATTTGGAGGACCATACGAATAGCTTTGAGTTCTGCTACCAGACTAGTAGTGGCACCAACATATTGATTAAAGCCAAGTAATCAACCCCCATAAGAATCTCTAAACACACCTCCGATACTAGCACTATTTGTTTGAGGATTCGCACTGCCGTCCGTGTTTAGTTTAACTCTTCCGAGATTGGGAGGTAACCACCGAATCAGTTTAGAGTCCAACCTTTGAGTAGAATAGGACGCCGTTAATACTAAATTGCGAGGATAGAAAAATTCCATGGAAAGATGATTGATAGAAAGTAATTGATCCTTGAGGGTGAAAAGGGTTGACTGGATCTCACTGAAAATAGGCCTCTCTCTCTCTCTCTAGCATGCCCCTTCCCCCCCCTTCTGTTCCCCCCCAATCCCAGTCGAAGGAAGAACTAGACCAGATTGAGAGAAGCACGAGGAAAGTATATGATCATCTTGACCCACTCTTGTCCAATCCCTCTAGTCCTATGGACACTGAAATTTCCAGCCCTCAGAATAAGGAAACATCATCGTCCCCGTCGGTGGATATTGTCATGGAAACACCTCAGGTTACTCAAGATCAGGGATCTTTGCAAACCCACACCGCTGAGCTCTCTTTCAAGGCTGCTCTAGTTCAACCGAAACGATTATCGCAGGATGAAATTCAAAAAAGAATTGCCGAGTTCGGAGAAAGCGATGATGAGGATGAGGATATGGAGGACAATGATACTCCTCCCACAAAGTCCAAAATCAAAATTACGTTCTCCAAAGAACGTCTCAAGCGTAGCAGAGCACAATGGAGGGGTTGCCTCATAATCAAATTACTGGGGAAACATCTGGGTTTCAAACCCTTTTTGGATAAAATCCACCGACTTTGGAATTTGGAGGGAACGATTGTCCCTATTGATGTCGGTCTGGGTTTCTATATTATCCGTTTTGAAACAAAAGCAGATTACCACAGAGTCTATATGGGTGGCCCTTGGATCATACAAGACCACTACCTCACTGTACGGAAGTGGCACAGCAACTTCAAAGCTGACATGGCTTTGGCCATCAAAACAGCTGTATGGGTTAGGGTTCCACTCTTACCCATGGAATTCTATGAGGAAGATAACTTGAAGGAAATCGCGGAGAAATTGGGCAAGCCGCTGAAAGTGGATAACAACACAATCGTCACTGCTCGGGGCAGTTATGCTCGAATCTGTGTAGAGATGGATCTCAACAAACCTCTCCCTCCTTCAATTGCTGTGGAAAAATTTGATTACTATCTTGAATATGAACATTTGCATCTCATATGTTTTGCTTGTGGCAGGGTCGGCCACCGGCGGGAGAACTGTGGAGCGGCGCCGGCGACGGACAAGCCTGGGATTGCTTTAGAAACGAACGTTGATAGTCACATCAGGGCTGACACAAAACCTGTCCGGTTCAACGGGCAACCTGCGCCGGACGACGCTACCGAAATTGGATTTGGGGAATGGATGGTTGTGGCAAGACGGCCCAAGAGACCTCAGGCCCATATTAATAACAATAGCAGAAATGCCGGCCATAAAAATCAGGTTCCTCACTTAAACCAGCAAAGGCATGTTAAGGGAAAAGGCCCAGTTGCACTTCAGTCCAGCCCAATTAAACAAAACAAGCCCAATCCAAATGCTCAAATCCAAAATGGATCCAGATTTAGCCCATTAGTGGGGCAAGCTTCCACATCTAGCCCGATCCCAATTGTGGAACAGCCCACCCCGGTTTTAATTCCTATAGTCAGAAAGACTCCACAATACACCCCTAAACACCTTCACCCTCCTTCTCTTGTGTCAGCCGCCTCCGACGCTACTCACCCTAACCCCACCCCAAACCTTACCACCATTCCTCAACCGGGACAAGCTCCGCAAGTCTCACCTCAACCTAAACCCCCGGATTTAACGTCTTTAACCACAGCTACGTATCATGAGTATGCCAGGAATGCAGAAGCTGATGCTCAAGGACGACAAGGAGAGGAGGATCTTCGATCCAGAGATAGAAGCACTTCTCCACACCGAGATCGTATGGTGGGCGGAAGGGGCAAGCATGAAAATAATGATAAACGAGGCTATCGGAGGGGGCCAATATCAGCACAGGGTGAAATTCAAACCTCTGTGGAAACCCCCAGCTTATCGCAGACGGATCCTTAGGCTCCTTGATCTCGCAGCCGGTTCTCTTCTTGACGAAAACTTCATCATGCCTAGTTTCAATATTCTACTTTGGAATTGTAGAGGAGCAGGGAATGACAACTTCAAACGACATTTCTCAGAACTTATTCGTACCCACAAGCCGGAGATCGTGGGGATTCTTGAAACCAAGGTAACTTTTATGAAAATGGGCCTCTTTTTCAAACATCTAGGATTCTCAGGTTCCGCTTACGTTGATCCTTATGGCCGAGCTGGAGGGATCTGGATTGTTTGGGATACCTCCAAAGTTTCGCTGAACATAACCCATGCCTCATCCCAAGCCATCCACTCTGAGATTACTAAGGATGGTTTTGAGGATTGGGTATTGTCCACAGTTTATGCTAGTCCTAACCCCAGGAATAGGGATTTGTTGTGGGAGGAAATGGAAGCCCAAACTCATAGCAGCAATAAACCCTGGCTGGTGGCGGGTGATCTCAACGACACTCTGAACTCCTCTGAAGGACGAAGTTTCTCTGTGGATTCCAGCTCTAGCCAAAGGCGTAAATTTGCTGAACACGTCAACAATTGCAATCTAGTAGATTTGGGCTTCTCGGGCCCTAAGTTTACTTGGAACAATGGGAGAAAAGGCATGGCAAATGTTCAGAAACGCCTCGACCGTGCCCTCTGCAATGAGGAATGGCGTAATCTTTTCCCTGAAGGTATGGTTCAAATTCTCCCTCGTACTTATTCTGATCACTCTCCTATTTTAATCCATGTGCTTGGTAAAAATAGATATAATCCCATTAGAAGGCCCTTCCGCATGGAGGCAGCTTGGTTCTCTGATCCCTCTTTTGATCATATTGTTGCAAATGCTTGGCAAGGAACTAATATTTTCGAACGAATCAAACAAGTTTCTAAGGATGCTTTGGCCTGGAATAAAGATGTTTTTGGAAATATTTTTAGAAGGAAACGTTGGGTCCTTGCTAGGTTAGGAGGAGTTCAAAAATCTCTAGATTACCGTTTTTCCCATAGTCTTCAATGTTTTGAAAAAGAGCTTATTTCTGAATTTAATGAGATCCTTAATCAAGAAGAGATTCTCTGGTTCCAGAAATCCAGGGCTAAGTGGATTACTCTGGGGGATAGGAATACTAGGTTTTTTCACCTTTCTACCACTATTCGTAGAAACAAAAGCAAAATCACTTGCCTGAAAGACTCTAATAATATTTGGATAGATGAACCAAGTGCCCTAGCAAACCTTGTGCAGAATCATTTCATGGAGCTTTTCACTAGAACCCCTGTTTCCTCGTACCCAAGGGCTTTCGCCTCTGGAGACCACAACAAGCTTTCTACTGATGATCACCCTTTTCTCAATTCTTGCCCTTCCTCTGCTGAGATCTGGGAAAGCATAAAAAGCATTCAACCCTACAAAGCTCCTGGCCCAGATGGCATTCAGGCTATTTTTTACCATAGGTATTGGAACATAGTTGGAACAGAGGTTTGTGCCTTTGTTAAAAATTGCTTCACCAACTGGTCCATACCTGCTGAGCTTAATAAGACCTTCATTGCTCTAATCCCTAAAGGTGATAAACCTGATAATGTTAAGATGTTTAGGCCCATTAGTCTATGCAACGTGATTTATAAAGCTATCACTAAAATTTTAGTTGCTAGACTTAGACCTTTCCTCAAATCCATTATTAGCCCCTCCCAAAACAGTTTCATACCTGGGAGATCCACCTCGGATAATATCATCATTACCCAGGAAGTCCTCTATACTCTTCACAAGAAAAAGGGAAAAAAAGGAGGAATGGTCGTCAAAATAGATCTGGAAAAAGCGTATGATAAAATCTCTTGGGAGTTTCTTGCTGATACTTTGAGGTTTTTCAATTTCAGCACTAATTGGATTAAGCTTATAATGACTTGTGTTACCAACTTATCCACCTCCATCTTGTGGAATGGAGAAGCCCTTTCCGAATTCCTCCCCGAGCGTGGTCTTCGACAAGGAGACCCCCTCTCCCCCTATCTTTTTGTGCTATGCATGGAACGACTGTCCATTCTCATTAACAGGAAAGCTGCTGAAGGTGTTTGGAAAGGCATCAAGGTTTCTCGTAATTCCCCACATCTAACTCATCTTTTCTTTGCGGATGATCTGATATTATTTGGTGCTGATAACTTTACTACCTGTCATGCCATGATAGATACTCTCAATACCTTTTGTGATATGTCTGGTCAGTGTATTAGCTTCAATAAATCTAAAATGTTCATATCTGCTAATGTGGATAGGAGTAGGGCTAATCGTCTTAGCAGCATTGTGGGAATTCAACTTACTAATGATTTGGGTAAATACCTTGGTATTCCTCTTATGCATGGTAGGGTGAGCAAAAATCATTTTAACAATATTGTCGAAAAGGTTCAAGGTAGACTCTCTGGTTGGAAAAACAATACCATGAATATTGCAGGTCGGGCCACCACGATCCAATCTGTGTCCTCTACCATCCCTAGCTACTCTATGCAAACCATGGAACTTCCCATAAGTGTTTGTGATAAACTTGACAGGCTTAATAGGAATTTTCTTTGGGGTGACACTGAAAGTAAAAAAAAGATACATCTTATCAATTGGAATCAAGTCTGTAAGAAAAAGGCTAGTGGTGGTTTAGGCATCAGACAAGCTAGACACCAAAATTTGGCCCTTCTAGCTAAACTAGGTTGGAAAATCACTAATCAAGAGGAAAATCCTTGGATTTCTCTCCTTAGGGATAAATATTTGCAAAATGCTTCCTTACTTTCATGGACAGGGAAGAAACCTGCCTCCTTTGTTTGGCGGAGTATCATGAAGGCTAGGAATGTTTTGGAAAAGGGTACCAAATGGGTTATTGGAGATGGTCAATATATTGACCTCTGGCTGGATTGGTGGTATGGAGACGGTCCCCTAATCAAAAAATTCCCTGGTAATCATGGTTTTTTTAATACTAAATTGATTTCTATTATAAATGAATATGGTGCCTGGAACCTCTCTTCTATATCCCATATCGTTGATTCTAATACTCTGAATGATATTGCTTCTATTAACTTACCTCTGTTTGCCACATGCTCTGATTATCCATCATGGAGGGGTTCATCCAATGGCAATTTTTCTGTTGCTGCTGCCTATAACATTGTTTCTCCTGATGTTGGTTCTCCTCTTAATTGGACTTGGATTTGGAAGCTGAAAGTTCCATCAAAGCTGAAGTTTTTCTTGTGGATTTTGCTTCATAATAGTCTCCCTACTAATGGCCTAAGAGCCCGAAGAGGCATAATTCCCATCGACTATTGCCCTAGATGTGATGAGAATCCCGAAGATATTAATCATCTCTTTCGCACTTGTCCTAAAGCCAAAGAGTTTTGGATTTGTATCCGTAGTAATCATTGGTTAAGTGGGAGCTTGAACTCACCAGTCAAGGACTGGATCATCTTGAACTCTAAAACCAAAACTCCTTATGCCTTGGATATTAACATACCTTGGAACGTGGTTTTTATTGTTTCACTTTGGCAATTGTGGAAAGCTCGTAACAAGATGAGCTTTGACAATGTTGAAACAACCTCAACCGTGTGTCTAAGGAATGTCAACATCTACGCAAAGGAAATTTTTTCAGCTTTCAAAGCCCCACAAACCAATGTTACACGGCATGGAGTTCTGATTTTTTGGGTTTTACCATCTCCAGGAAAGCTCAAGCTGAACACCGATGGTTGCTTTTCTATGAATCCACCAACAAGGCTGGATATGGAGGAGTTCTTAGAGACAGCTCTGGAAAGTGGGTGCTCGGCTATTATGGGAAAGCTACTGGCACAAGCAGCTTGGAAGTTGAAATATGGGCTATCTATAGAGGTCTCACTGTCATCTTTGAGAAAGGAATATCGAGTGTCATCCTAGAGTCCGACTCAAGTGTGGCAGTTAACTTTTGCAATGAGGGACCCCCGCCTGATCACCCACAACGCCACATTATTGAAGAAGTGAGAAGACTTGCTGGTGGAACAAATTCAATTATAACCCACATCTACCGACAAGCAAATCAAACTGCAGATTGTCTTGCAAGACTTGGTTCGCAACAAGAAGATGATTTGATTGTAACTAGCTCCATTCCTTTTGCAGCTAGGGAATTCGCCCTGGCGGATGCCATGGGTGTTGGCCATCTCCGGATTTAGGTCTACGGCTTTGTAGCCTTTTTTGTCGTCTTATGATCTTTGTATGCCGAATTTCCGGCTGATGACTTTTATGCTCGTTTTATTTTAATGCTTGAAATTCCGTTTGACCCAAAAAAAAGAAAAGGGTTGACTGGAAACAACTTGTGTTTATTTTCTCCTTTCAAGTACCTCAAGACCATAAACCACGCACGCACACTCGGAAACTCCCCAAGGGGGCTGGAGTTTCCAGCGAGATCGATATCCTCGTTAGAGCATCCACAGTGGTATAATCAAAACAAAAAGGTTTATAAAGTTAGCAACATTTGCTCAAAAATAGCTCACATTGGAATAACCAAATTTAGAAACATCTTAGCAACTCATCAAATTTTAGCCATTGGATAATCAAAACTATAAACCTTTTGCCAATAATCAAATTTAATTGTTTTCACATTTCCTCAATCAAGTATACCATCATTACACAAAAACTTTCTTTCTTCTATTTTCAACATGTTTACAACAAAAATACTTTTAGAAACAGTTTTTATTTTTTTTGAAAAAACAGTTTTTTTACACTTTTTTTTATTAAAACTGTTTTTCCCTTTTTTTTTTAAAACAAGTTTTTTATTAAAACTTTTTTTCAAAAACTGTTCTTTTGAAAAAAAAACTTTTTCTATTAAAAAACTGTTTCTTTTAACTTTTTCCCGAAAATTGTTTTTTTTTTTAAATCAAAGTTTTCAAAAAACTTTTTTCACTTTTTCTAATAACCTATTTTTATTAGTTTGAAAACTATTTTAAAAAAATTGTTTTCTATGTCACAATTTCTAGATTTTTATAAGTTAAAAATTAAAGGTGATGTGGCAAGTTTTGGTTATTCAATTTTGATTGTACCACTGTGGACCTCTACATTGCTAACCTTAGCAACCCCTTAAATGGATAACCAAAAGATGATGTGGCACCTTTTGATTATCCACTTTTGATTATTCCACTGTGGATGCTCTTACAGGGATACCGCATCCACGCACACTCATCTATTCAGTCTCTCCATTTAGGTGATTGGATTAGTTTGTGTGTATTTCGACTAATACTAGAGTCCTGAAATTAACGACCGAACAAATCTCAAATGGCCAAAAGGGCCGATAGCATCAAGGACGATTCGAACTTAATTCAAGACCGGCTCTCCTTACGAGGAAGGAAAAAAAAAACATACTGTATTAGTAGAGGATTGACAGCTGGGAAGGATTAGAGTCTCAACAGACTAAATTTGGTTTCAAAACCTCAGTCCAGAAAAACTGGCACGCGCGGCGCCCCTCTTCGTGTTGTCTTTGCCCATTTCCTTATTCTAAGCTGTTTTCTTTGTTATAATTATCTTCAAATTCCCACAGTCAATTATTCATGCATTACGCAAGTAACTAACTAACAATATTGTGTGTATAAAACACGCCTACCGCTTTTATGACTCGAAAAAGTGTGACGCTTCTACAGACCCGGCCACAAATAAATCTTGTAAAGTTCTAGCTATGCCACGATGGGTTAATGCGCCCCTCTTAGGGTACAATGTAGTATCTCGTATATATGATGTATATACTAGCTAGCTAGCATTGTTCCCGTTCTTTGCACAAGGCCAGGGAGATCAATCTTGATTGATGGACTCAAGGTCGACCATCACAAATAATGTACACCTCAATCTCACTAAAATACCTCGATCCCCATGCATGTATCTCCTAGAAACAAACACAAACAGAAGTACTCTTTGTCATCTTCCCAAAAACCAAACAAAAACTCCACCTGCCGTAAACAAAACCCTTATTAGGTGTAAGCCATTAGCTCAGTTTGCTTAAACAATATTGATGAATTTCGTTTAAGCAAGGTACTTAACTTAAAATTTTGAAAATCAAGCTGGCGAGGACTTATCTCGAGTTTCACAAATTAGAGATTGGCCAAAAATGTGGAAGAAGCTTAATTGTAATATATACCATCATCTTTGCCGAGAGGTCTTTATCCCAATTGCACCAGGTGTGTACTTCGGTGCCCGGAGAAAGAAGGTCAGAAGTTTAACCCATCTTCCAATGTGTTATTCTAACTATTCTTTTTTGTTTTTTTTTTTGTTTTTTTGCGAAGTTGCTATTCTAACACGACTAACTTTTGTCCGATACAAAAAAAATACCTCATCCTCTTTCGGGAAAAGAGCATATATATGTGTTCTAGATAATTACACAACACGCGTCTGGTGTACTCATTATCAGATCCACCCCGCGTCCCGAATACTTGATCAAAATCGATTATTTTTCGTCTCATTCAAAACATAGATATCTCGCGTGAAAATTCAAAATAATTGAATATCGGTAGCACAAAAAAGGTTTTACAAAAAACATAGATGCTGATTCAAACATGGCTTCCGACCCTTTATAAATAAGTTAACGAAGACTAAAAAGAAAAGCACAGACCCACCGTCGCTTTTGAACTCATCTCACACTCAAACATCATTTCTTTATTTTGTCTCTCTTTTTATTGGGTCATTGTTAAAACATTTTTTAAGTATTAATTAATGGAGCTTTTGTCTCGCCTTGCTTCAACCACATTCAACTAAAGATCGTGCATCAGTGGTTGATTCTTTCAACTTTTTAGTAATTTCTTTCTAAAATATTTAATTGCACCTAATGGAGTCTAACGCACGTTCTCTTAAGATTCTAATTTTGTAAGTACTTATTTTTCGTTTTACAAAACAGGTCATTCTCTTACAATACATCACTTTTAATTTAAAAAATAATTACTTATTTCCTTTAGCGAACTGAACTGACATATACATTTTTCTATTGCAAGGCCTTGGGCTCATAGTATTTACTATTTATTTCATCATGATATACATATAGCAGCTGATAGAATATAATTTTTTTGTCACCAACTTCTTTAATATGTACTCTCTCTTCTTTTCGGTAGTCTCTCTTCCTTTTTTGAATATGTAGCCCTACCAAACACGATAAAGGCCAAAAAAAAAAGAGATTTTAAAATACATTGTTCGTTTGGAAAAAGGTTCAATTAATTTCTTGTTTGTGTGGTTGCAAAAGCTAATTATCAAGTCCTATTGGTGTAAAACATTGGCAGTGATCACTATGACAACAATTAATTAAAACTCTTACCACGATATTATCGAATGTCACATGAATGACAGAATGTTACTCCTTGCAACTACTATCGAGTCATAGAGTCAGAGATACGATGTTGAATGCCTTATAAAAGACGTTAATTAAGTAAATATTCTTTCAATCGAGGGAGAGGTGGTTAATTAAATATAATTATGTATGTTAGCCCCACCCATAAGGTTACTAACTTACTATGTAGCTTAACTTTCTTGAGAATGAAGAATTTGGAGATCAACCAAAACTAGCTAGTAGGTTAATTGGCTTCATAGAAACTGCCCAATGCTAATTAAGTAACTCATGATGGATTTATCTGTGTGCAGTCAATTAAGGGGACATTCTGTCCTTCAATCTATTTACAAGGACATATATAATACTGGCATTAACACTGTAAAGAGTACTTAATTAAATTAAGTTAAGTTAAGTTAACCCACTAATTACAACATAAATCCCCAGACAAGTGGGGCCCTTACATGCTCACCACAAAGGTGTCTTTCCCTTAAACACAATTATAACATTCATCCCTCCTCAAATCCCCATTCTGTGAGATCAGGAAATTCCGATCCCTTATTGGCAAAGTAAAGAACGTGTGTATATATTCACACACTTTAAAGGTGCCTTTGGGCTTCGGAAAAACTTCTTAATTTGTCTCAATTCTTACGGGATTGGGGTATAATTTTTTATCTTGATCGATGAAAGTCTTTTTGGATCTTTTTCGTTATTTTAAATTTGCTTTTTTCAACTTTAAAGTACATGTTTGTATACTTTTCTAATTCCTCTTATCGTGATTTAAAATATATATATATATATATATATGCCCCATTCTCGTAAGAATTAAGAGAAAATAACCAAAAAGACTGCAAAAAAGACCCTAAAGTGTAACCAAAAAGAGATTTTTGGCCAAAGAGACCCTAGCTAGCTAGCTAGGAGACATCATTTAGGGCATCTTCTAGAAGCTCTTTAACCATGCCTCTCTTTGTTTATCTTTTATGGGAAACACACCGGAGAGTACTGTTCAAACCCTTCAATAATTATGCATACTATATATATATATATATATATAGTACAGAATAGAATATGATCTGAAACATGCCAAATAAAGTGTCAAACAAAGGTGTCTCCATAGCTAGCTAGCAGCTCGAGGTGAACCTAACTCCAAAACTTTTTCCCTTTCAAAATGTCAAATAAGGTGTCTCTCTCTATTATTAATATATTGTTGCATGTTGATCATGAATTAAGTACTACTTACCCTTCCCCCCCTTTACACCTTTGCTAATGGAAAATGTCCTTCCCTTGAGAATTCTAAATACAGTTGTTAGCACAAGAATGACGTGGCAATGGCTATTTCGAAATTATAATTAAACACTTGTTATTTTGTTTTGGAATATTGACTGGTATTACATAGTCACATCTTTCTGGGTTTTTTTTTTTTTGTGTAAATCATTTTAATTAATTTTGTTGGAGAGAGAGTGAGGGGTAAAAGAAGTGGAAAAACATCTATTTTGTTGCAACTAGTAGGCAAAATGAAGTGGTGAAAATCGTAAGCTGGCCCGGACATGCACCTGAGTTATCAAAAACAAAGAAGTGGGAAAAATCCTAAGCTGGCTCGAATAGCTGATCAGTTTAGAAAAAGAGAAGAAAAAAGAAGTGCGACAAAAATGCCTGATATTAGGCGTACAACATTATACCAACTCTCTCCCCGTTGTCTCTAAGTATTTACATCATTAAACCCCAAGAACATCGATCTTTTGTGAACATGACATTTTCTAATTAACACAAGGAATGATTAATGATTTCAGTCCCTCATCATCCTAAGGGCCAGTGCTTGAAGCTCACTGAGATCAGTTTGGGAAGGTCTCTTCTTAGAGTAATTATAGGGTTGGAAAGAAAGTTGATCATCATCTGATCTGTCATTTTGTATACCTCGCATTCTGCTGGCCATTACCACCCCATGATCAGTGCTGCTCTGATCCATGATGGACTGATCATCCAGTGAATTCTGAAGTGAGAGAGAAGAAATGTTCATGTAAGTAGCTGCTGCTGCTGCAGGATAATTAGCCTGATGAAAAGATGGAATTCCCACTCCAACCATATTCCCTGAAGGCCATTGATTTTGAATCTGATCAACATTCCCTGAGTCAATGAGATTTTGTGCCATTTGAGCCTTTGCTTGCATTAGCTGGGCTTGCAAACTTGCCACCTATATATCAACCATACAAAACAGATCAAAAACAAAGAAAGAGAAACTATTATTAGCTGATTGACAAGAGAGTTAACCTATTTTTCCAAGGCTGTAGTACTATTTGTAAATTAAGGTGGCTCATCACAAGGAACCTATCACCAATTAATCTTAACTAGAAAAAATTCATGTATTAAGGTGGCTGGGTTTCATGTTTCGATGCATTTCATATATTCATGGGTAGACCAAGATTCATGAACTTGCCCAAAAAGATATATACTTGTTTGCATATGGCTATATGTACACACAACACAAAAGAGTTTGAGCGATTGTTCAATTCAATGCTAGCTCCTGGGGCGTTACTCCACAAGGGCTTTGCACCGCACATTTGTGTGGACTCCATACATTTTGGTGTGAGCACCATACTACATAAATAGTTTCTCGAGGAGTTTTTCTTCATCCAAAATCTTTGTCCTCTTGTCTCAATACATTCTTCTTAGACATGCGATTGTGTTTAAGAATGTATCATCAAGAGTGTATTGGGACAAAAGAACATATCATCCATCCCAAAAAAAATATCGGAAGAGAGAGAGAGAGAGAGAGAGAGTTGATCTACTCAAAGTAGGATTAATAAGAGAAATATGAAACATACCCATGATTCCTAGAAAATGACCAGCGTTAATAGGAAGGAAAAAAAAAAATTCAAGAAACTGAGGAAACAATTTTAAGGGTATATATATATATATAGATGTGAAAATCATGCCAACCTGTTGCTGCAAGGCAAATATGTGGGCAACACATCCATAAACAGGATCTCTAATTCTGGCTTGAGCTTCATAAGCAATTGTCACGACAGCCTCGCACCTTTCGGCAACCGGGACATGTAACAAAAGCTTGGACACATTACTAGCACCAAACACCTTGTGTATCGCCGCGAACTGGGCCGGCCCTTGCTCCGTGCAGAAATACGGAGCGAATATGCAATCGGCAGCACACTTTCTCCTCAGAAACTTGCATGCACCACATGGGGAGCCAGTTCCTGTTGCCATCTTCCACAAAATATAAGAGAGAGAAAGAGAGAGAGAGAGAGGGGTTGCAATAAAATTTTAGGCACACGGGCACACTGGGAAATGGTGTTAATTAAAATTGGAGGACTTGTGGAGAGGGTAGACAAAGTGGGGTAGTGAGAAGTGTATTAAGGTCAGATAAAGGAAGGGGTGTGGGGGAGACTTATAATATAAGGGGGTGTGAATGGGGGACAAAGGTTGTTTGTGTGTTGGGTCATAAGGGAGCATTTATTAATGGTTGATGCAAGTTGTGTGTGTATGGGGGGGGGTTTTTTTTTTTAAATTAGATTAGACCAGTTTAAAAGTTAGTAACATTATTTAAAATTTTAATTTCTTTTATGGTGTCGATGAGTTTCGGACGTTGGCGTCGCCACCAAGTGGTTGGTCCAATAGATAAGCAGTTTGAGTTCATTGCTAAATGCTTGTGTTTTGGCTAAATAATTGGTCCAATAAGTTCATGTAATTACATCAAATTGAATATTTCAAGTTATGAGAAAATCCAACAATATCTTTCATAAGCCCTAAAATGAGTTGAATTATTCTAAATAAAGAGAAAGCCTTCACGGAAGAAGAAAGAATCGACCCTTGACCTCCTACCGAGATGCAACGACTCTGGCCAACTGAGCTAACCTCGTTGGAAGCGTTACCAACGATATATCGTGGAAGCAACACGTTGAACCTTGGAACATCAGGAGGGAAAAAAAGAAAAAAAGGAAAAAGAGTTTGATTTGGATATTTCACCTAAAACATCTTCTTGCTTTCTTTTTCCGCCGAACGGCGCACCTGGGAGGTGCTGCTAGCCTCTGTTATTTGTTGCTTTGTGGAATTGTTTATATACTCTTTGATAAAGCGGATCAGTTGATTAGATTAGAGGGACCTCTATTTAATTAATTAGTACTAAGTAGTACTACAATATTATATTGTAGTAGCTGAAATTGATTTAATTAAGATTTTAGTTTTGGAATGTCATTCCACTAATTTCAGGTGGACCAATGCTATAACCACACCTATTTACACATCTCATACACACATTTGTGAGTATGGGTGTGTACTTGGATATGTAAATGGGTGTGTTTGTAGCATTTTCGTTTCGGGTGTGACTATAGAAACGTTCTCTCGGGCTGGGCTGCTCGGAAAACCTGGATTCAAAAACAATAACCAAAGCTTTTGAGATAGCCGATGGCTCAGGTCAAATTACGCGCATCTGATTAATAATTTCAATATTTTTTTGACCGTACAATGCTCTAGTAGTGCTGAGAGTCGAACTTGGGGAAAAAACAGAAACATAAACGGGGTGGTAATTTCTATGAAACTTTGACTTTGGGGATGAACGGAAGTGTGGTAATTTCTATGACACTTTGACTTTGAAAGTCTTGGAAGATGGAGTCACCAAATGGGTGATGAAATCCGGATCAGAAAAAAAGGGTTGATGAAAGAAATCAGTGTGCTGCTGAAAATGTAACGGCAGTTGTGGCCTCGTTTAAAATGCTTCATTCATTACATGGGACAAAAAACAGATCAACTGAACTGTGCTTAATTTGAGAAACAGTCTTCATGTTCCCACTCGGCAAATCTAACCCCAAACTCAACCAGTTAATAGTCTTTTTGCCCCTTGGCCCCTTTACCTACTTTTCAAATCCCTTTTTCTCTTCATAGGACAAAGACAAAGCTAGAGGGCTTGAGATGAAACTCCTTCCTGGAGAGAGAGAGAGAGAGAGAGAGAGAGAGAGTATCAGAAGATTAAAGGCAGCATACATCACACAAAGGAAAGAGGAAGGCACAAGAGCCATGAGGGGGGATATCTGTCAGCTTGACAAAGGAAAATGGCGGTTTGCACCAAAAAAGGCTATTGCCATGTTTCTTGACTCAATAGAGCCAATACATATACATCACCAATGGGACCCTCCACTCCATCAACATAAACCCAAGTCTGTGCTAGATGGTAAGATTGAGAGTAATAATTAGAGAAAAAAAGTTATTAGAAACCGTGCGCAAAGAAGGGGGGTTGGTTCTAGAGACCCAAAGCAAACGCAGTTAACCATGGTACTTGATGAAATTGGTGATAGAATGACAACATAAGAATCGAATTAGTGGAGTCAATTGTAAAGCTATACTTCCCCCATGAATTCGAATTACGATTGGAGATGCTTTTCTAATGGTTTGGTTTGAGTTTTAATGAGGGTTTTAAAGGTAATAATTGGAGAGAGATAGACAAAAAAAAATGAGATCATTCATTAAATACTAATGGTTCGGTGACCATGTTTGAATATCACATTTAGGGTATCATGACGTGCCACTACTGTATTAATAGAGTGTGCCTCATTTGTCATGTAATAAAGCACATTCTACTAATGCAATGGTGGCACCTCACATAGCTACGAGTACATATGAGCTTATACATATCATGTATATATGGGTTTTGTGGGGCACACCTCTGGTTCCACAAAGATGATTCGATCAGTCCATTATTTTTAAAACATTTTTTTATGGAACTCTGTAAAAAATCAGCTCAACCCGATATCGATAATGATTTTTTTTTAATTTGTGGTGACAAAACTACTTAACTGCTTAATTTCGCCCTTACAATTTAGAAAAAATCCCAACCAATATCGGATTGAGCTAATTTTTTGCAGTGCTCCATAAAAAAATATTTTACAAATAATCGACGGTTTGAATCATCTTCGTAGTACCTGAGGTGGGTCCCACAAAATCTATATGTACATGACATATGTACACATTGCAGTACTCTATCCAAAATGTGGTACTACCATTGCTCTTCAATAAATGAATCTCAACTTTTATGAGTCACCCACTACACCCACGTAGTGCACCCTTGCACTACATGACCTTGTTCCCCATCGACACAATCAAAAGATGACCGGACTACAATTTTGTAAGCTACAAATTCAAAATTACCCAGGAAAGGATATCAATACTTTTCAATGAACCAAATCAAGTCATTGGTTTTTACAAATGGCTTCACATCTACCTCAGCGACGTGCAAGAGCAATACTCTGCTAGCTTATGAAGCCATTCACCAAATTATAGATAAGAATATTTCTTTCTATTTGTTGTAAATCATCAAGATAGAGTAAGGGCCCATTCTGAATAGTGTTGGAAGCATCACTAGAGAGTAGAGATGAAAGTACTATTGGAATACACACAACTTCCATTGCTTATTGAAACCATTCTCGCATCCCCTCGCAAAAAAAAACACAAAAACATTTTATAGATCTCAAGCAAATTCGGACACACACCTCTGGAGAGGTGTATTTTGTATGAAATGCATCTTTACCTGTCCAAAGTATCACTGTTCAAATCAGTTATACAGCACAATTACACACATTATCTCCTACGATAGCAGGAAAACTTGATCAAAAGAAATAATTCCACTGCTCATATGTGGAGCCATTTTTCTACTCTTTCTTTGGGTGAGAGTAAGTGGATACATTAACATGTAGTAGTCCAACAAACTCTACTGACGAACTGATTAATAAGAATTCCGGATTCAAGTTTTTCATCCTATAATTCCATCTTGTGATCAGCACTAAACAAGCTAAACCAAAATCATGATTGGCACTAGTTCACAAATAGTAATATTATCGTACACCGGTCAGGAGAGAACTGTTTTAACATGGGTAAGCCTTCATCTTGGGGTTTTTCTTGCAGACTGGAGGATAAAAGAACCAACTGAAGCAAAGTACCCGGGTTTATGATGAAACTTCCTCAACTTGAGGTGCCTGCATAAAAAGGTACTGCACAAAACATATTTCGTTAAATCATTTGGCCCAAATGGACAAGCCCATAGAGCAAAAGATCCTGCTTTTTTAACATTACCTCGAATGATTTTCCTGATCTCTCAAACTCCAGCATGCTGAGAGCAACTTCACAGCTTTCAGAGACGATAGGCTCAGAATCCTTCACAAATTCCTCGAGAAGTGCTACACATTGGTCATCTGCGAATTCAATCAAAGAAAAAATATGTAAGTGTCCACCAATGGTTCCAAAAGCTTTAGCTGCGACAAAATCGGTCCACCCATGCAATGTAAACTAACATGAACTCTGAAAAGAGAACCCAAACTTGGATATTTATTTTTATAGTAACCATTAAATTAAACGACGCCAAGAAGGTGCCACACATATGCACTATAGAGGAGCCAAAACCAAAAAAACACACACAAAAAACTAGCCGCCGTTTGGTAACATTGATGATTGACCTATTTTTCTCTCTACTCAAAAAAAATAGGAAAGATAACATTTTGAAACTTCAGAAACTCCAACAACGTTCTTTAGAAACAAGCAGTAAACACTGTTATTTAGAAACAAAAACATTATGTTTTACTGGAAAGTCTCCAAAACTTCAAATTTTGGTTCAACGACAGATCTGAAAACCAACCATAGAAATGGTTCTTATCCCATTTACAAATAGTTTGGCTCACCTTGACTTCTAGTTAGGCTCATTCAAATGAACCATATAAAATAAAAGGTCCCAACTCCCAACACACACACCACGCAACAGAACCCAGGAAAAGGGGAAACCAGCAAACGCTATTAGGAAACACCCAACCCAAAACTAAACTACTCAGGAATCAGGATCACTGATCACACCCCAAGTTCCCTACCCACCTTACAGCTAAGAAGATGATTAGCTGATTCTCCACTTTACACATTCGCCAATTGCAATGAACTTGCATCTCCTAATCTTATCAGGTTATATCTTGTAATGGTTAGAGTATTGCCTACTGCCGCCATCTACACGAAAAGGATGTTGTTTGACACCGACAATCTCTCTTCTCTCCCACCCTAGGCAGATCTTCTAAAATCAAGACATGTTTGCTACTAACGGCACATCAATACCTAACTGCATTGTTAAATTTATCGCCACAACTGTTTTCAGGGAAATGATACTAAAGACAACAGTACAAGTTAGCAAACCTGCAATAGAACCAAGAGCTTCAGCAGCTTCGTGTCTAACCATTGGATGCTCATTAATATCCCTAAGTATCATGGAAAGTGCAGCTGAAGCCGTCTTGTTTTGCAATTGGCCCAAGACATAAGCAACCTGCCAGAAAGGAAAACAAAACATTCAAAGGTGCGGGGAAGATGGAGTTGAGAAAAACATATCACACTAGAAGTGAATTGAGTAAGTCCAGGCACATCACTAGGAATAGTTGAACCCAACGGTTTCCCTGAACAACTAGGCAACCTTTGCAGGATCAAGCGCACACCATAAACTCAACATTCCACTTAAGAGTATAACTCATAACCTCCCCTTTAGGGAGAGGCCACGATGGCCAACTGAGCTACATCCAGTTGGTTTCAATTTCCATGATCCACAATTAACAACTTACACTTTGTGATAATTCGATAAACAGAGGTTTGGGAGTACAGGAAAATGTGCATATCAGTGATAATAGCACCCCGAAGGGGATCAAATGGGATCAAACTTTGCATCCCACATTCCTCGTGTCACTAGACTTAAAATACATGTCCAATGTATTCTATACCATCGCCAATAAAAAACAAAAAGTATTCCATACCATCAAACATAAGAAAACAATTACACTTCAATGTTGTTTCGATACAAGGCAATGTTGTTTCGATACAAGGCCAAGAAATAATTAAACTCACATAGGAAACATGTTTTCAAACAGCACAGGTATTTCGCAACCCTCATATTCATCATTGAATTTGCGGCTGAAATCACATCTGCATATATAATGCAGGTCAAATTCTCCTCCAAGCATGTCAGCCAGACAAATATATTAACTAACATATCTAGCTCACTAAGATGACGGACAACAATGCATGTGCATCATAAGCAGCTTCCAAGTTTATGTCCGGACTGAAATACTAGATTCAAATCCAAGGGGTCACTAAAATCCCTTTGTCTTTTCGTAGTTCACATTAGTTGCTTTTGTAGTGAAACTAGAAGAGAGAAATTCTATTATTCAGTATATGTTACAAGAGGCGAGTACATCATTATAAAAGGAAAACATAGAAACCCTAAGTAAACCCTATTACATGAAAGGACAATACTACCCTTGCAACTAAACATTAATAACATTAAAACACTATTATTCTAACACTCCCCCTCAAACACATGATGCAAACATGGAGAGCATCGTGAGTTTGCCAAGATGAAAATGAGATGCTCCGACTGATATCTTTGACTGAAACAATCCAAAAAGCAAAGCTAAATTCACGTGGTAATGCAACTTCGATCTAATCCAAAATGAAGATCACTAATACTTTGGTACTGGAACAAATGCAGTGGAGCAACGAACGAAATTGCTAATGGAGAAATATGAGACAAGTTCCAATACTCCCCCTCACGTGCGAACCCCAAATCGCACGAAGAGAGATAAACAAAGGATCCAACACGAATCACATCAACGGATCCAACAAGGATCACAACAAGACAAGGTGCCAATGGCACAACAAATGGGGATTTAACTACCAAACAACGAGACAAACACTCTCGTCCATAATTTCACCAAAAGCCGAGAAATATTCACAAGGGACCAAACTGTCACACTGCTACAAAAGCAGGGACCAAACTATCACACTGCTACAAAAGCAGGGATCAAAACAAATACTGCAAAGTTCAAAAACCAAACTATAACGAAACAATCATGAAGGACTGAAGTGTAAAACCCTATAGACTGGATAAATGCGAGATCCGGCTAAAAAGCAACAAGACGTTTACGAACCCTAATTAATAAAAAGTTTTTAACAAACTCTAGACAAAAAATGAAAGTGAAAAACGAAATTTTGAAAGAAAAAAAAAAAAGAAAAAAACTGTAACAGATTGGAGGAACTGAAACCAGATCGAGGAGAAGAGGGAAGAACAGGAGGGTCGCCGAAGCTGGAGGCATACAACTACTGTGTAGATTTTGTGGTTTATTGCAGAATAGATGTGTGCCCGGCGGACGGCGGTGAGGCATAAGCCGCCCGCCGGAAAGCGAATATCCCACAAGCCTAGCTCTTATGCTCTGATACCATGTAGTGAAACTAGAAGAAAGAAATTCTATTATTCAGTATATGTTACAAGAGGCGAGTACATCATTATAAAGGGAAAACATAGAAACCCTAAGTAAACCCTATTACATGAAAGGACAATACTACCCTTGCAACTAAACATTAATAACATTAAAACACTATTATTCTAACAGCTTTTACTTTTTCCTTATCTTTTTTTTTAGCGGGGGTGGGTGGGGTGGACAGTTGAGAAGGGGAGGTGCCCCAACATATTTTACCATCAAAACACAATCTGGAAAACCGCCAACTTCCTCAGAGTCAGACCATGTAACGCTTAACTTTGCAGAAACGCCAAATAAATCAAGTATTCTAACCTCATGCCTCAAGAGAGCACTCTTTGCACCCAAAGAATCAATAATAGCGGCGATAGATTTATCTCCACCATGGTTCCTGAGTGCAAAAAGAGCTGAATATCGTTGATACATGCTCTTTTCTTCATCCAGAAGGACTTCCCTGAAAGCCATTGAATTCAGTCAGCTAATCAGCAAAACTCTATTCAGCATGTTTGTTGTTAAATTAATTCTTCCAAGACAAACCTTAATTCATCAACGGAAGAACAAGAAGCAGGTGCAGCGGGGTCTACTGACAAAAAGGGCGACAACTCTGCCATGGTCACTCCATCACCACACTGAGCATTCTTCAGTTGTTCTATTCGACTAAGAGCCAATTCACATGTTTCACGGACTTCCTGAGCTGGATCTGAAGTCAAACTCTTCTTTAACAGAGGAACATTGGTATCTGAACCAATTGCACCAAGAGCTTCCGCAGCCTACGCATTACAGCAGACAAATATAAGCAGTTCTTAATTATGGCAGGAAACAACTTAAGGGTATTCGAAATTGAAAACAGCAAAAGCTAACAGCGAGCATTCTAGCCCTTACCTTTTTTCTACTCAGAACCAAAATATATGTAAAAACCTCCTAAAATAACACTCCTGTCCTTGACACCAACCGATATCAAATTGAATTTTACTCAAATATTTACTAGAACCGAGGGAGACTCAATTTTTTTTGAAGGCTATCTTCTCTTTCTCAAATTTACAAATATGCCATCAACGACTCAAATTAATGCCTAAGTGTGAGTTATTTCATTGGAGTGCTTCGTACCAGATGAAGCTTTTAATCAAAATTTTACTCAATTTGCGTAAAAGTGCGAGTATAGGGCTGGAGATGTTCTTGCCTCGTGGCGAACAATGGGATGCAAAGAAAGATCATTAAGAACTCCTTCCAAAGCAGGGACAGCATCACTATCCTGCATCTGACCCAAAGCAAATGCTGCCTCATGCGCCAGCAGATTTGAGGTATCTCTTGTTGCTGCAGGAGGGGAAAATTAATCATGGTGTACTTGTAGTGTAACTGAAAAAGACTAGAAATCAATCTTCAATTACCCAAATTCAAGGAAATAAAAGAACACACAAAATAACAAACAAATGATGTGCCAAACTAGGGCTGAAAAGGAACTGAGCAAAGCTCTGAAGTGTTCGGGCTCGTCTCGTTCAAAACTACTCATCCAATATCAAAGTGTTCAAGCTCGGTTTGTTTACGTTTACTAGACGTGCCTTTATAAGCGAGCCAAGCCTCTACAAATGAGCCGCGAGCCAATCACGACTAATTCGAACTCAGCTCATCTAATAAACGAGCTTAACACTCGAGCTGCTCGCGAACAGCCCGGTGAATCATTTGCAGCCCCAAGCCAAACAGAACAAAGACTCTTTTTTCCGAAGGTGAACAAAGACTGTAATAAAGCAACAACCAAACGCCGCGCGAATTATGTAGAGAGAGAGAGAGAGAGAGACCGGCAATGAGGGCGGTGCGGGGACGAGGGCCGCGGAGGTTGCGAAGAGAGAAGAGGGCTCTGAAGCGCTCAGAGATGGGCTGGTTTTGGTCCAGTAATCGATCGCACAGGAACTTCTCCGTCTCAGCAGATACAGTGAATGAATTCTCGCTAAAACCCATTTTGGCGCTTCTTTGCCACTAATAGAAACCTGCAATTATTTTCTGAAGAAGAAGACGAAGAAGAGATCTGAAATTATCAAAACCTAGCTTCCGCAGCTAAAAGCTCGACGCCGTCGCCAATCAAGCTTCTTCGTGCAGCTTTAGCTTACGATCACTGCTTGTAATGCAAAAATGCTCTGCGCACAACCGATGTTGTGTTAGTTGTTTGTGTAATTCTACCGTCCAGATGTATTTGGACGATCTAGATTTTTAAAAAAAAACTCGTTAATTTTTCAGGGGAAGAATTTGAGAGAATCCATCTGGATTTTTAGAATTACGTGCACAACCAACACAACGATTATGTGCGTCACGACCTAAAGTTTACAGTTTTTTATTTTTAATTTGTAGTCATAGTTTCTAATTGTAGTCAAGTAGTTTCTAAAGAAATGGTGACTAGAGAAAAATTATGAATTCATGGTTTTGTATATCCTTTTTCGATACATGTTAATAATTCTACATATATACAGCTACCAAACATTTTTTTTATCGGCGCAGGTACTGAAGTGAAATATTTTAATGATAATAAGACAAGAGATGTTTAGGCTCAAAATAAAATTTCGAAGTGAAAATAAAAATTCAGTTCAAAGTGAAAATAAATTTCAAAAGTATCTAGAGTTACCAAACATTTTTGGGATGTTTCATCTGCAGTTTTATTTATTTTCTGTACGTTTTTCTTGGGTGCGAAATTCAGAAACATCAAACAAAAACATTGCAAACGCTATGCTCTTACTAAAATATGCCAAAAAAAAAGAAAGGAAAAATGACGGTTAATGACGTGTTTTGATAATTAATACATGCCAAGAACATTTTCAGCATTAACAAATGTTCTCAGCATGTCATTGGCGGGTATTAATTATTGAAACACGTACTGAGCCGTCATTTTCCCAAAAAAAAAAAACAGGGGAAAATCGAGGCAGGTGGAGTTGGGCCTCATGGACAAGTATTTTTGGCCCAACCCGTGATTTGTATTCCGTTAACATTACTTGGCCCATTTGAAAGGAACGTCACGAATTCCAATCTCGGTTTGCCAGTGTTTTTTTTTATCGGCCTGTTAAAATAGTTTTCCGATCTCCTTTTTCTTGGCACCTAAAGGCCTCTTGGTAACCTCGGTTCGCCAGTTACCACTCCTCCGTCGTCTCTATCCGTTGGCCATTGCCGCCTGTTTGGAAATTCCTGTTCTTTACGATGAATCATCAATCACTTAAACTACCAATGTTGTTTTAGGATATCTCAGGGGAATGGGGATTAGTAAAACATGTAAATAAACTTTAGGAGATTGCTCGCAGCTTCTCCTCACCAACTAAATCAACCAAAGCTACACGTACGTCTACACATCTTTCAGCTCAATTTATTCGTAGACGCTCGTTTCGTTTCATCAGATAAAAAAGAAAACAAACACACATGCCTGATGCTTCAAAGCACAAACTTTTTCTCTCCAGATAATAAAGAGAAGCACACTGTCTTCAACAGATTTACACACACAAGTTTCCAATAGTCGAAGCGATGGCTTCGTCGAACTTAATTGCCGGAGACTGTAAGAAGAGGAAGAGCCATAGATGTAGCGGCCATACAGTGCACAATGGAACGTCACAATTCTCAGAGGAAAATGGAAGAAGGTTATGCTTTGTCCGGGAAAAGAAGGGGAAAATGAAATTACATACGCCTATCGCGCGACTAACCAAACAATGGATTTTCTTGTCATTTTCCTGAGACAAGAAAAACTAAAGGAAACTTTCACTAAATTTCCTTTTCCTCGAACATAACAGACTACAAAATTTAGCAATTACCTGATGGAAAAGTTAACCTAAATCATTTTATCACACCGGGATACATTTTCGTCGTTGAATGACTAGTTCCCCTCCAGTTCTGCCTAAAATTCCCTTCAGATGAGATATTTAGCGGCTTCTTTGTTCCTTTATTTGGATTGGAAAGAGAGACAAATTTCTCTTTCCTTTTTCTTCCAACTCCTGTACCTTCATTGATGTCAGCTATAACCAACGGCCCAGAAGCTGCATGCACGTGACAATTATCAGAAAAAATACCAGGTGCGCCTTGGAATGAATTTCCAATCACCAATAAAGATAGATAACATATGGTTACAAAAAATAAAAGTTAAACAAGCAAAATAACATCGAAAAAGCCCATAAGAAATAGCATCATAAGATAATTTTGCAATTGAGTCTGCAAAATGAATTTGAAATTGTTGGAATTAGAATCCCGAGATTTATCAATCACGGATCATGAGGATTTATTTTGTGTTTTTCGGCCCATTTGTTTTGGCCTTTCATTCCATATTTCCTTATTCTATAACTTATGTTGGGAGTATAAATACATATGGCTAATCCTACTTTAGGGTAAGTCAATTATACGGAAAACCTAAAATTCTTCTTGGTATCAGAGCCTCCCTCCTCCCTCATCTACACGTGACCTATCAATAACCAAAAGTAGTTCGGGCAACCAAATCTACTCCCCCCCTCAAGGGGGTTCCAACCCTTTTAAGGCTGCCACAACTTCTGTAATCAGCCCTCAGCCTCTGCAATTGGCTCTCTCATCGCTCAACCCTCTTCTATTTCTCTCTCCTGATCTTGATCTGATCTTCTTTCTTGGTTGTTCTCCGGTCTGTTGATGTGGTGTGCAATTTTTTGTGTTAACTTTATCAGTTTTGGCTACTGGTGTGTTTGGTAGCATTGTTTGTGGTTCGACCGAGTCTCCGGCCATTGTTTTTATCGATCTCTCTTTGTTTGTGTTTTATTACACAATATGACTGAATCAAGTAACCAAGGTGCAACTACGGTACCCAAATCAGATTTTTCTATCTCTCAACATACACCTGCTCATCGTGTTACTAGTGTACTGTTGAATGGGAAAAATTTTGCCTCTTGGAGTCGATCTTTCCAGCTCTTTGTTGGGGGAAAAGGAAAATCTAACTGGTTTCTCAAAACTGAAAAGCAACCACCCGCCGATGACCCCAAGCGTGCTCAGTGGGATATGGAAAATTGCACTATCTTGGGTTGGTTTTTCAATTCTATGGAGGAAAGTATCTATAATATGTTTATGTATTATGATACTGATCCTACTTTATGGAATGCTCTCACATAAATGTATGCCCATGCCCATAATGACGCCTGTATTTTTGAGTTATATCAGGATATTTCTCATGCTTCTCAAGAAACCTTGGGACTGTCTGTTGCAGAATATTTTGGCTGTTTACAGTCTCGGTGGGCTGAGTTGGCTCAATATGAACCTTTGAGTGAGTTTCCTATTGAGGTAGTCTCTATTGTGGTTAAACGACAATCCCGGCAGCATACATATCAATTTTTGATGGGCTTAAAATCTGAATTCGATCCTCTTCGTATTCATATTTTGAATACTTCACCCATGCCTTCCTTATATGAAGCCTTTGCTACTATTGACGGTGAGGAATGACGTCGTCGCCTGGTTCTACATTCTCTTTCATCCATCTCTGAGTCTCCTTCCACGACTGATCAGATGGCTCTTGCGGCTAGTTCTGGCCCTCGTCCACCGCCTGGGAAAATTGTTTGTTATCATTGTAATGAAACTGGGCATACCAAGACCCGTTGCTTCAAGCTCCATCCTGAGTTGAAGCAACACTTTGTTAGGAACCGCTCTTCTGGTACCAATTCTTCGCGCACTGCTGCAATAGCAGAGCATGTTGGAAGTTCTAGAGCATATGCACCATCTGACTTTAGCCGTCTCCAATCTCAGGCTGGTCAGCTTCAGGAGCAGCTTGGCTCTCTCACTGCATGCTCTCAGGGCATATTGCCCCATGCCTACCGCAACCCTTGCTACAGGTACTCCTACTGCCTTCCATGTTCGATCTGAGAAACCTACTTGGGTTCTGGATTCTGGAGCTAATGATCATATGACCGGTGAGTCGTCTTTTGTCTCTTCCTCATAATGAAACAGTTTGTCTTGCTGATGGGTCCACCTCCTCTATCTGCCATAAGGGTGACGTTTTGCTATCTCCTGATATTACCTTATCCTCTGTTCTTCATGTACCTAATTTGCATTTAACCTTTTATCTGTTAGTCGCCTAGCAAAAAATCTTCATTGTGCTGTCATTTTCTTACCCACTCATTGTCTTTTACAGGACCTGAGTTCAAAAAGGATTTTTGGCAGGGGATATGAGCACGATGGGCTGTACTACTTTGGGGAGCCTCCGTCATCACCTTCTCCTATATCTCCTTCAAGCTTCTGTTTTGCCCGAGTCCAGTTCTTATGAGTTTTCCCTCAAAACTTTGAGTCTGTGGCATGCTCGTTTAGGACATGCGAATTTTCAGTATTTGTGTTTGTTATTTCCAGCATTAATAAAAGCTTGTAAGGATCATAAGTTTCAATGTGTGGTATGCGAACTTTCTAAACATACCCGCACCAGTTATATTCCTAGAATGCATCGTGCTCCTAGTTGTTTTGATCTTATTCATACTGGTATGTGGGGCCCTTCCCCTGTTACTGCTTTCTCTGGACATCGTTATTATGTGACTTTTATTGATGATCATACTAGATGTACTTGGGTCTACTTGTTAAAACGCAAGTTTGATGTATCAACTCTCCTTACCCAGTTTCTCAAAATGATCAAAACTCAATATAGCAATGTTGTTCACAATATACGATCGGATAATGGTGGTGAGTACATTTGTAATGGCTTTCGTTCCCAACTTAATCAACAGGGTATCCTGCAACAACTCGCTTGCCCTTACACTTACGAACCAGAACGGTTTAGCAGAACATAAGAACCGCCATATAATGTCAGTTGTTCGGTGCCTCCTTTGTGGCATGCATGTCCCTAAGTCCTATTGGCATATGGCTGTCCTTACTGCGGTTTACCTCATCAATCGTACTCCTAGTCGAATTTTGAATGGAACAGCTCCTCTTTAGGCTCTCCGGCCCGATCACATTCTTTTTCCTCTTCTGCCAAGGGTCTTTGGGTGTACATGCTTTGTCCAAGATCGTCGCCCCACTCGTACTAAGCTAGATGACAAGTCTATTAGATGTATTTTTTGGGGGTATTCAGCTATGTCCAAAGGTTATCGATGTTATGATCCTGTGGCTCGTCACATGCATCACTCTATTGATGTCACTTTTCATGAGGATATTCCTTTTTATGGCACTAACTCTGTCTTGCAGAATTCTGTTCCGCAACCTTCGGTGGTAGAGTCCTCACCGAGTGCTCGTCCAATTCCTATTTTTGACTCGGTGATGGACTCGCCCACCATACCGGTACCTTAGGCTCCCCTATCAGTACCACCTCCTCCTCTGCAGACGTATTCCCGTCACCCTCGCGCTCTGCCTGCCTCCTATGCCAGATCCCTCTTTGGATTCCAATTCAGGTAATCCTGCGTCTCCTATTGTTTTACAACCCCGTCGATATCCCTCTCCTGATCGCAATCCCCCGCCTCGTTATGGTTGGCTTAGTAGTACTAATCATCCTATTTCCAAGTATATTTCTTATGATGGTATTTCTGCTTCCTATCAAGCTTTTCTTGGCCAAATTGAGTCAGTATCTATTCCCCGCTCTTTGTTTGAAGCTCTCCAGAATCCCAAGTGGGTTGCTGCCATGCAAACTGAGATGGAGGCATTGGATCATAATCACACCTGGGAGCTTGTGTCTTTACCTTCGGGTGAGAAGACTGTGGGTTGTAAGTGAGTCTATAGTGTGAAGTATCTTACTAATGGTTCTGTGGATCGATATAAGGCTCGTCTTGTTGCCAAAGGCGTTACCCAGGTTCCTGGAAAGACTTTGATGCTACTTTTGCTCCGGTTGCTAAGTTGACTATTGTTCGTGATGCAGGCCGATATTTTGATTATTCTAGAAATATAGGAATCTTAATTTATTATTTTGAGTTTAGCATTTTAGTAGGAATGTTTTCTTTTAGTCAAGATAATTTATAAGTATTTAGTTTTCCTAGTTTGATTTGATTTAGTATTCCTATTTTGAATAGGTTTCTTGGTCAAGAAGAATTAGGGTTGATTTTATTTCCTTATGTTTATTTTCTTTTTTAGATTTTAAGAAAGCTAGGTTTAGGAATTCTGTTAGTATAAATAAGGTTGTAAGCCTTAGGGCTAAAGAGTTGTTTTATGATTTGATTAATGAAAATTGAGATTATGTCTCATTATTGTGTGTTCATAGAGGGAGTACCTCTAGTTCATACTTGTTCGTGATTGTCCTTGTTGCGCGTTCTTCTTTTTCGACACGCCTCCCTGCATCAGTTCGTCTTCTTGTGTCCTTAGCTGCTTCCCATTCTTGGCCTCTACACCAACTGGATGTCAAGAATGCTTTTCTCCATGGTGAGTTACTTGAGACCATGTATATGGATCCTCCTCCTGGTTTTCGGGCTGAGGGGGAGTATGCTGGGAAGGTATGTCGCCTTTGCAAGTCTCTATATGGGCTCAAACAGTCACCTAGGGCGTGGTTTGGTCGTTTAGTAATGTTATTTTATCAATGGACTTTGTTCAATATCACTCAGATCACACATGCTTTATTTGTCGGCACTCTAATGGTCGTTGTATCATACTATTAGTTTATGTTGATGATATTATTCTTACCGGAGACGATGTACCGGGTATTAAAAACATTTGACATTAAGGATTTGGGGTCACTCAAGTATTTTTTAGGCATTGAAGTTGCTCGTTCTCATCATGGAATATCTCTTTCTCAAAGAAAGTACGTCTTGGATCTCCTTCAGGACACTAGCATGATGGGATGTAAGCCGGCCTCCACTCCTATGGATCCCAACCTTAAGCTTTCAACTGATTCTGGCAAGTTACTTCCCAATCCAGCCATGCATCAACGTTTGGTAGGTCGCTTGATTTACTTGACTAATACCAGGCCGGATTTGACATTTGCAGTGAGCATGGTTAGTCAATTTATGCATGCACCTCGTACGGCTCATATGGATGTTGTTTTTCATATCCTCAGGTATCTTAAGACTTGTCCTGGTCTTGGTTTATTCTTCTCAGCTGGTATTCAATCCAAGCTTCTATGTTTTACTGATGCTGATTATGCGGGGTCAAAGACCAATAGACGCTCTACCTCTGGTTTTTGTACTTTCTATGGTAATCATCTTATATCATGGAAAAGTAAGAAGCAAGCAGTTGTTTCTTGGTCTTCGGCTGAAGCTGAATATCGTGCTATGGCCCAAGGCACTTGTGAGATACTTTGGCTTCGGTCTATTCTGGCTGAGTTGGGCTTTGTGGAAGCCGGATCCTCTCAATTGTTTTGTGACAACAAATCTGCTATTATGCTTGCATCAGATTCAGTTCTTCATGAGCGGTCCAAACACATAGAAGTGGACATCCACTTTATTCGGGAAAAAGTTCGGACAGGCATTATAGTTCCCTCCTTTGTTCCATCATCAGAACAGACTGCAGATGCATTCACGAAGGCAGTCGGACCATCATTGCTCAAGTCCTCCATTGTCAAGCTGAGTTTGATTGATATCTTCGCACCAGCTTGAGGGGGAGTGTTGGAATTAGAATCAATTAGGATCATGAGATTTATCAATCACGGATCATGAGGATTTATTTTGTGTTATTTCGGCCCACTTGTTTTGGCCTTTTATTTCATATTTCCTTATTCTATAACTTATGTTGGTAGTATAAATACATATGTCTAATCCTACTTTAGGGTAAGTCAATTATACAGAAAACCTAAAATTCTGAAATTAGCACTCTAACATCTAGATTCTAGACCCTGTAAGCATCACTAGCCCTGTAAGCATCAAGGTCTTGTGTTGAAAACTTGAAAGTGTAACTTGTCACAGTTACTTGAATCATAGATATCACCACAGATTGGAGAATCCTACAGAAAACCAAACATACTAAAAACCAACGTGTAATGTGTGTTCCACCGATTTCCAATATAAAGGGAAGAATGGGCTGCACCGAGATGTTGAACATTTTGGCATTCATTACAGCAGCAAGGCCTTTCTGTTTTTGTTTTTCAAATTGCAGCATAGGGAGCAACAGAAGATTCAAAAAGACGTGGAACAATGAATAGGCGATGCAGACAATATTAAGCGGCAAAAGTATGGGAAATTAGACAGAGAATTATAAATTGAGTGCAGTCTCAAATTTTCAAGACGCAATTGGTTGTACCTCCGGTGTAATCCTCAGATTGAAGGGGATGTGTCAGTGAGTTGACAGAAAGCCATGAAAATTGAATCAGTCAGCACGCGGTAACAAGAAACTGAAGCCTGAATTTTCATGAATAAGCGGCGGTGGTTCCACATCTGAAATGTCCACTTGATCCGTTGATTTGGACAGGTCATCGACTGAAAATGGAATGCTGCATAACCAATGGAGAAAGTCAGTGGCAAAAGAAGAGCAAAGAAAGAATGAAAAGATAAGATGAAATACAGAATCATGTTCTTTTTTATCTGATTTAACCTTGAATCATCATCCAGTAAAAAAGAACTGCTGACAGCATTGTTTGAATCTTCAGTCATTAGAATCCTCATGTCAGATATTACCTTCAATAAAAAATGGCACATAGCCCGTAGTCAGAGATTGTTTAAGAATCTTTAAGGTTCAGGTCAATCCATCCGCATGGACAATGGAAAGATTCTACAAGGATTGTTGGAAGAGGTCTGCACTATTCACAGTGGTAGAAAACCAAAGTTGTTTTATTTTGGTAGAACACCAATACAAGGAGTGGTTTGCCATATTTCGATAGTAAATATCACCCCTTCATATATCAGAATGATTGAAACCCGACACAAGTTAAGGGCAGCAACAGGGACTTACATCTGGGGCAAGGCTGTGGGTTCCATACTTGTCATCCCAATACATTGTGCTAATTCGATAGAGTTGTTGTATACTAAGAACCTGTGGATAATAAACAACCCCAACTGGCTCAGAAGAAAGGAAGAAGGAATGGATTATAAATGATTTGTTTGCAGATTTTAGTAGCCGGCCACTTACTGGGCACAGGTCATGAGTTATTTCATCAAGTGTCTTCTTCGGCTTTTGATGTATGACCTTAATCAAGTAACAGAAGAATCAGTGACACATATACTAATTAATACTTCTGAACTCTTAGAAAGGAAGATTTTTCACAACATTTTCCAGACAACTGCATCCGCAAATGTAAAGAACATAACAGTGCTGGAAGCTCTTAAGCCATAAGAGATTGTCTCATACCAGGAACCCAATAGCCTGTCTAATATGCTTGAGCTCATCCCACGCTGAGCCTGCGTACTGAAGATTTTATTTTTCTTTAGTTGGAGGGGTCAAAAAATCAGGAAGAGAAAATTAGCAGTTCCGGAACAGAATATAATTACCTCATCAGTTGCCTTGTAGCACCAATGTTCCAGTTCAGCCAATCCTGCCTTGACATATTCACCGTTACTGAAAGAGCAGCATTCTCGTCTTAATAGGAGGCTGCAGCCAAGAGAATAATCAGAAGAGGGTCTCAAAAGTAAACTAATATATTAGTGAATGCTTCTCGACTACATACCTGTTGAATAATTGCACATTGATAAAGGAGAATATTTGGGTAAACACTTTGCGAACTAAAAATGGGGGTACCTGAAAAGAATTTTCAATGGGAAAAGTTCCTCAATTCAATTACCTTTTAACACTAAAGTGAAATTACCTGAAATCCAAGACAGCAAACAAGCAGAGCAATTTGAGATTTGCAGATTGTTTGATGCTCCACCCAGAATCTAACGTTGCGTAGACTCAGGTACGGATGTCAGGTGCGGGTACATGTCTTAGGATCGGATTCATTTACTTTTCATTTGAAGGATACAGGGACATGCTTGAATATTTAACATCCTTCATATATAATGTAAGTGCGTGGCTTCAATTTGAGTGAAGAGGGGACAAACCAGAATGGTCCGTCTGGACAGGTCTGAGGACAGTCAGGACGACCAACGCTGCGAGCAAGGTTCTGAAGTTCTGCATTTACTGTCTGGACGGGGCTCGAGGCCGTCCAGATGGTCGTGACGCAAGGCTGCACTACATAATGTGTCTTCTGCAGTTTTCGGGTTAGAGAAGCTTGTTTTTAGTGAGAGAAACCCAAAAAAACAGAGACACGTTGAGGGGAGATCGGAGTGCTTGTAATCCTTATTCATTATAGTGGATTGATTCGTCTCCTGACTCCCTTCCCCCTGTTGCGTAGATACACAACCTATGTATCGAGCCACGTAAATCTCTTGTGTTCTTGTGTGATTGTTTCTTGCTTGCCTTGCATTCATTCATCTTTATTGTTCGCTTTATAGATCGATTGTGCTAGTTCGAATCGTTGTGTCCACCTCATATCACACAACATATTTTTTCTATTTTGCAACTTAAAAAGGTGTTTACTAGTTGTCTTAGATCCTTTGACGCATATTATTGGAGTTCTATGCGTAGCTCGTGCGAAATTTGACTTAGAAAACATGCTTGTTAAGTTATTATCCAACTATACATGTCCGACACAAATCCAATACCCTTATCTGAGTGCCAATTGACTGACATGGGTACTTCATAGATTTTGAAGGATCCATGTAACATAGCTCAGAATGAGACAAAATCTTAGATCCATAGATAGGGCGCCAGGGTGTTTGGGATTAAGAACTTAAAGTAATTTAACTCCTCTTTCAGCCATGATCTATTTCACTATTGCAATATTTTACCATGTTTTTGGGTGGACATGCATCAGGCTTGGCCTAACTAACAACAAAAGCTGTAGTTGACCAGCCCAACCCGGCATTTGGTGCGAACTTAAACTCCCGAGCCCTCCAATTTAGCTCATTAGCCAAATTACGTTAATTTAGATCATATTAATGGCAGGCAGTTAGGGGTACAAGACTAACGTTTGGCATTATTTGCACAAAGTTGCATCCCACAACCTCAATTTAATGGGATGACATTGGTAAGACGGGCCGCATTGCGCAAATTTGCTCCATAAAAAGGTTGGTGACAACAACAGCGACATCAAAATAAAAAAAAACATGCCATGTTAAAAGCCAATCAAATAGGAAGAACAAAAAACAAAGGAGAATTAGGCATCCCTAGATATTGCACTTACTTGATTGGCTTTTAATATATTCAAGAAATTTCCAAGGCTCTTCACAATCCCTTGCCAGTGGGCAATCAAAATCTCCTGAGCAGCTGCATTGGCAAGGGTGCGGGCTGTCCCCTTAAGCAAACTTGCTCTGGAAAGTCTTGGCGCCTAGACCATTCAAGGCGCACAAATGTTTATTATATAAGTCTTTCAGTAAGTTTAAAAGAAAAGATGAAGACTACATATCCCAATCTCAACTTCAAGTACCTGAATGCACAATCCAAGCAATGGAGAAATCTCCTTTTTCAGGTTGTCCCGGATCATACCGTATATCTTTTCCACATATGCTGTCAGTTGCTGCTTGAATAGCAAAGCAGGGTACTTGGCTTCAACTTGGTGCAATGTATCCACTTGGCCAGAGAACTCACCATTGGCAAGAGAAAGATTGACCCCTTGTGGACTTCCACGGAAACTCTAAATAGAAATTATTGCACCCTTTCAGACAGAGTGGCATAAACTTAGAATGGAAAAATGAAAAGCGTTTTTTACCAATGTCATCCTCCCAAATAGAGTAGCTGATGATGTCCGCCTGTGTTGTGGGGCCATCCCTGCTGCACCACCTGCCTTCAATGTACGTTGAAGCAGCAACAGCAGAGTTGATGCATTGGATAGCCAATAGGCCAAATTTTCATTGTTATCCTGAGTCTTCAATTCACAAATGTAACTCAAGCTCTAACAGCTCTATGATATATAACCACAAATCAGCATAGCACAAAGCATTCTTTGCAAGTAGTACCTCAATAGCGTGACCTATGGTTTGAATAATCCGATCAAAAATGCTGGTCCTTTCAACTTCAAATGACCTCCACTGCCTAAGGCACTTGTATATGATACAGGCTGCAACAGGTCTGCCCTTACTCAACCCTAGGTGCTGAGCAACACATCGGATGAGCAAGTCCTGATATTCCTGCTGCTTCTCATTGAGTGATTTTTGTGGTCTCTCCTCTACCTCAGACTGATCCCTTAAGTTCATTGAAGCACTTTGCAGATCCTATTACATTTCAGAGTGACCATAAAAATTAAAGATGGTGCAAGACTGCAAGTCGAACAAAGTAAGAAAGAAGGTATAGTTCTTGAGGCACTTGATCTTACAGCAGCAGTTTTGGTACTTTCTTCCCTCTGCCAAATGTCAGACATGAATAAAGTGGCGTAAGATGTACATACAAAACATATAAAAAGTTAATTCAAAGTTCAGTATGCATCACTGTTTTCTGCGATTACCTGAATAACTGACTTAGAGCGTCCTGAGAGGAGCTTATTATTTTGTGCCATTGTTAGAGCCTGCTGACGAAGAACTTTATTTTCTGATTCTATGTTGGCAAGCTTCTCTTCAAGCCTAACCGCAGAAGGACAAGAATTCCATTAACTGCCCCCAATTTGTAAGCAGTAGAAACAGCCATGTTCCGAGGACAAAGAGATTGCAAACAGCCAATTTGTAGGTGAACCGTTAAAGATATTTCATAGACTTATTCCAGAATACTCTTGGAGAGTGAACATGGGGGTGCACCAGACAGAAAACAAACAACCAAAAAACTCAAGTTCTTACGTGAACTAGGGTCTAAACTAGAGTTTGAATTTAGGAGGCATCCCATCTCAGAACAACTGGCATTTGGTGGTAGGCTCAAACTATATGGACCAATCTTGACAGTTCATGTAGCACTCTTGTTGGTCATAATCATGTCATATCGTCAGATGTCTTAAAAGATGATCAAACCTACAGACCTACAGATCAAAGGATCATATGTAAAGATGAACCGACAAACAATTTTGCTCTGTTAGTTGATCTACGTCTCATACAGCTGACAACTCAGCATTCATGAAAGGACTAGCATATCCGAAAGAGATTGTCAAAAAAAGTAACGCTGGAAATGTTTGCACATCGAGTCCACATGCTACTTAAAGATAACATGACATCTACTGTCTTACTAGTTTTTTTCAGTCAAATTCACTACCTTCAACGAGCATAGCTGATTATGTTAATATGTTCATGCCCAGAGGTGGTCAAATATTCTCAACCCAGAGAGCATGATTTCTGACTAAGTAAGCATCAGTTCAAAGGCAGTGTACTTCCCAGCAAGATTTTGTAGTTTCTTAATCAGAATAATCCTTCCCTCCTCCCCATGAGTAAAACATCATAGAGAACTCCCTCCAACATTCCAGCACCAAAATGATGAACTCTTCTCAAACATTCAGCCCCCCTCAGCTTCTCCAATTCAGCTACCAAAGCAAGTTCCCTAACTTGATCCAGGAACAACAGAAGGGAAGACCAGAATATACTGCTTCTGTCTACAGACTCTAAACAGACGACACTTCATCCAATAGACATACCATCTACTTGTCAGATACTCAACTCGATATCCTCAAGCTCGCTGTTACTAATACCATTTTTCAAGCTTTCTTTCATAAAACAATGAATCTCTTGTTGGCTCCACTTGGGCTTAGCACTACTCATGACAGGGATTTTCTCATAAGCCTTCTGAAATCTCAGTTGCCTGGACATGATACCTTCAACCATCAAAGGCATGTAGTTGACACCATGGCAATGGTTTTCAGATGCCATAAGCTTGGAAATATATAAATGAAAAGCACTATGTGATTCTCACTTTTTCAGCCACAGCAACCCCATCTGCAACAAGGTTTAAAACATCTTTGTGGATATTTTCCTCATGAATACACTCTGCTAAAATTCCAAGTCTATCTGACTGCTTAACAACCTATGTAGATGCCGATGAATAAAGAACCAAAGCATAGACTGTAACGAAGAGAACAAGGCACGATGGATATCAACTGAACGATAAATGGCTGTTATGTTGAATAGAGCAGAACCAAAAAAAAGAACAAAGACTTGCCAAAGATAGAAGAAGAGGAAGATGAAAACCTGATGAAAAGGAAGCGGACGATGCTGCTCTTGCGGGCCTTCCACTGGTACTAGTGTGGGAGGGGGAATATCATCTTTTCATCCATAGAGACAATTTACAAAGCCACTCAAATATTATGTCGAGGATTGAAGATATCAGAGAGCACGAAACTAGATGGAACATGGGAAAACTTGGGCTGTTGTATCATTCAAATTGACTATATTCTGTAGAAAATGATACGGCCCAGGAACAAATAATTTTGGAGGGAAAAAACCAATACCATTTTTTCCGAATTCCAAAACCAAAATAGATTGCAGAATAGGTCGTATAAGTCAGCACTATGACAGCAAATGGACTTTGTAAGTAAAAAAATTGTAATGCATGTGGCAACGTATCACACGGTTTAAGTTGGTAGCACATCAGATTGCTATTCAGCAGAAATGGAAGGTACAATAAAATGGGATTGTTTGAACATTTCTTAAGCACCAACAACCACCAAGTTTATTTCCAAAGCCAAACCAAGACAGAGAAAAAATGACTGTACTATTTGTCCAAAATATCAATTAATTAAGCTAGATACGACCGGTTTATTACCGGGAGTTAGCTTGATTTTCTAGACCATAAGCAAGACTATCTGTATTAAATGATGTCAGAATTGAACTCAAAACTATATGAATCCCCAAAGTATTTTACATCGAGGACCAGACTTGACTCTCAACATTCATGTATTGAAAATAGACTGACTACATGAAAGGTTATTATCAATTTCAATTTATAAAGGCTCAACACCCGTCGTGCATCAATTAAGTGGTAAACTCAAACGAATTATGAGATTTGAAGGCAAAAAGTTCGTAAACTAAGGAAGAATTTGAAATTTGAGGGTATTGTCCATTTCACTGTGTATGAAGCGAAGTAACAAACTATTGAAGTACCTACAGTAAAGAACACTCTAAATTAGACTAACAACTAGCTAGAAGGAACAAGATACAACAGATAGAACGAGCAAGTTCCCTCAGAAAAAGTCATCAAATGCCCCCTCCCGGTCACTTTCCCAGTTTTCAGCTCCTGCACAACGCAACATCAAGAGAAAAGGGTATATGTAACACATTTGCGTTAAACATGGACAATCTAAACAAAAGGAACTCCACAACATAGCTAATGGTATCTCTAGACTGATAGGTAAGGACTAACGTAACATGAAACGATTGGCTGAACTAGAAAGATTATCATTCTTGGCAGTGAGAATTCTGAGAGGAATCATCGAGTACAAATAGTGTTACCAAGACCATGGATTATGCTTTGGTTATAAACTAGCAGCAGAGTATCTACAGCAGTCAGGAGACACTGAGAGAACTAGACTGACCTGAGACTTCAGCGGTTGAAAGATCCTGAACTATCAGCTGAAAAGCATTGGAATGGAGGAAAGAGAAATTTGCTGGAGTAGAAGCAGGAGCTGGAAAGGTGAAATCAGAGTCAGTGGATGTGGTATCGGAAGAAGCGGACAACGCATCAATTCGAACATCTGTAGCAATGAATCCTGATGTTGAACTCGAGGTGGGTGAGGTAGACAAGATCATTTTCAGCTCTGAAATTTGGTCTGACATGCAGTATATCATCCTGAGACACACTAGATCATTTCTAGCATTAGTCAAAAGACAAGTGGAACCATTCTTTAAGCTGTATTAATTACTAACTACATTTTAAGGATGTTTCTTCTAGCCTGATCATTCCCTGGAAGCTGGTGGATTTCACGCACTCCTGGAGGGGACTAGAGCAGGAAAGAGAAGGAGAAAGCAAATTGCTGGTGCCTTTGACTTTTAGGAATATTAGAGGAGAAAGTAATCAAAGATAGTTTCCAGTTGGAAGAGCCTACTTTTAAATTGAAGAGTAGAGTACTAAAGCTTTGGCATTTTGAATGGTCAGTTCTCAAGCGTAGTTGATCCCAACGTGAACAGTGAACCAATATGTGTACTCTCTAGAATCGTTTGAGTAGATACGATGTATAGCTGATATAGGCTTCTTTGTGGCTCCTTATTTATTTCAAGTTTCACATAAATGAATTTTATAAGAAGCTCCATGACATATTGTCACCTTACAGGTAAAGGCAGAGACGGACAACTTGTTGCATTCAACACGCAGATATAGTACCTCTTAATTGAGTGTTGGTAACTATTAATTCATTCACAGTGTTGTTAAATTAGAGGTTTTAAGAAAGTTGGAATGCTTCTCAAGTACCACTCAATCTTATCTACTTGGACATATTTGTTGAATTCAGCATGAGAAAAGAATATTTCCTTCAACTAGAGGACATTACAACACCTCCAACTTCATTGAGTACCATCAGTGCACTTCACCAGCCTAGCTACCTTCCTATGGAGTCCTTAACCCCTAACTAGAACTCATTCTAATTCTATGAACTCTTCATGAATTCAACTTAGTATGATAAAGGTATATCTGTCAAAGCTTCAAAACTTTGATTATACATCAAACTTGAAAGTTTAACCACTAATGCTACCTGCTTAAAGATTCTTGAAGTTGATGAACTCTTCTTTCAGTTTCTTCTAACTTACTACGCCTTTCTTCACTTGATTCTAGGGCTTCTGCACATCTCCTTTCAGATTCATCAGCTCGTTGTTTCTCCGATTGCAATAAAGCCTATGATACAAAAAACCAGGGTGGAGTAAAGCAATAGAACAGAGAAGCCAGACAATGTTTCCATAAAACAGAAAAAAACAGTCAACAAAAACAAGGAGAAGATTTGAGTATGTGACCAGAGACATCCCCGCTAAATGGATAAGCTAAACCAGAAACTCGTGATTCAACTGCCACACCACAGACTCATCAAATAGCTAAGATAACACATACTAATAAGCATCTCATCTTGTACATCACACAGGATATGAAAACTCTGCTTCTACGCGTCAAGAGTTCATGCGATTCACTCCACAGCGATAAAATTTGAGGAAACTACTGGTATTAGACCAGCATCCATCAAGACCAAAATGTTGACCCACCTAGAGACCAGCTAATAGCAGGATTTCACCAGTATAGACCAGCATTCAACCCGCATGATGATTCAACAAAAGGTTTGTCCAAGGTATAAAACCCCATGCTGGTGGAACTAATGTCCGTTGATGCTGTCTATAATCACCATTTCAGCAAGTAATATGGAACTATCAAAAAGGAGAAGTGTGAGAAAGATACGAAAACTGTGCAAGCAAGAAAGATACATTGTTCAAAGACTTGAATTCTCATCATATAAGCATTAATAGGAAATCCCACGAATAAGTTATCAGAAAATAAAAAATATATAAAAAAGGAGAAAAAACACAAGTTGGGACATTTGAATTTAATCCAGTCTCTAAGCATATAGACCATCCAGAACATGCATAACTAACAGTCACAAATGGCTTTCAGCATGCCTTTTGGTGCAACAAGGGCCCCACCCTTTACAGCTTTCTCTTATACTGACTGAGTTCAGCAGTCAACAAACAAACATCACTATATGTTTTCCAATTTAACACGATTGTCAGGTTGCATTCATTCTGTTAGAGAAGCTTCAGTTGCCATTGAAATAAGTCAATAACTCTCAGGTAGCAAGTAATTTTGAAAGGTGGCAAAAATTTGAGGCAGAGGATAGGTGTAGAAAGTTCATCAATGCATGGTGTTTTTGTAAATTAGTCCATACTGTCTAAAACAGCTTCATGCCCCAAAAGGATGGTTCAGCATACTTGAACAAAAGCACAATAGCGAAACAATAACATTCTGCTGATTTTTCTCCAATGGTTCTCTCTCTCTCTCTCTCTCTCTCTTCTAAAAAGAAAAAGGTTAAGCTAAAGGGGACCCATCTTAGGAACTATAATAACGCCACCCAAGGCAAACAAATGGTTGTAAACCTGGAAGTGCAAGAAAAAATGAGCTTTAACATTTTATTTTCCTATTTCATGTCCGGTGCAGAAAGAGAATAACTCAATGTTGTTTTATAGTTTCATAAGGAAACACAGATGGCCTCAAATCGTTAAGTCTTTTTGCTTGCTCTGAATTTTTTTTTCATTTCTGTCACTGTGACGTTCTTTACTCTAGGTTCTCTGTTTGCTGTAATATTTACTGCAAATGAAACTTAAGGACCATACCCAAAGAAATGATGACACTTGATAGAGATAATGGTTAAGACAGCTGTATAAGCGGCAATACCTTCAAGTTCTGCACTTCTGTACTAAGAGTCTCGATCCTCTCAGTATCTTGGACAAGCACTGGAGTTTCTTTGACCACAGATGATGCTTCTTCAATGGCCTTCTGTGCAGCCTCGCGTTCTTTAACAAGCAGCTCGTTAGTTTCATCAACTTTGCTTTGCATAGTTTGCAAGGAATTTTGCAACTTTGCTATCTCCTGCCCTTTTGCCTCTTCCAAATCAGTCTGTACAAATGGTTTCATACTTTAGAGGGAGGCCATACAAACATGCAGCATAACTTCTATCAAACAAGCATAATCATCACAGCCCGAGGCTCCAAGCTATGGCCAATGGAAGTCATAAAAGTTGTGGAAACTTTATATCCATCTCAAAACCAATTGGCAATGAGTGGAGAGGTCCCAACATTATATTAAGTATCATCCATTCCATTCCCAAGCAATGTGGGACTCTATTTCCTTAACATCCCCCTCACGTGAAGTCGCGTTTGAGGTCTGTCGCGTGTAGCCTCTTTTTGGGTTTATTATCGTGCAGCTTTTTTACTGGTCTATCATCGTGAGGTGTGGATTGTAAACTTTTAAAATGTGGGGTGGAATGGGCCTCGCTCTAATACCATGTGGAAACTTTATATCCATCTCAAAGCCAATTGGTTTTAATTTGAAACCCTCCAAGAAAGTTAACATGGTATCAGAGCTAGGGTTTCAAAGAATTTATTCCCCCTTGTTTGTTCCATAAGTGCACCGTTGTTTGTTGTGATCTATGTGTGTTATGGATCATTTGTTTAGCTCTCCACGTGCGAGTCGGGCGTCGCACGTCCGGGGGAGTGTTGAAGTTTGCCCACATGGGTTGATTATCTCTTCCAAAACTAGTATATGAGCCCTGGGCGGCCTCTCCATTCATTGCCAATTGATTTTGAGGTGGATGCTTTAACAAAAGTGAGTAAACTTCTGTAGTGCTTACTGCCGCGTAATACAAAGATGCGGACTACAGTTCAGTCCTTATCTTTCTTTATAGGAGGATTCAGTGTGCATTATATTTTCATCAAAGAAAAGCCATAAATAAGTTTCACATATCCTGCAGAAAGTGAAATACTTTAACGCAAAACACATATATTACCCTCAAACGTTTTTCCAACTGCAAACGCCATGTGAGTTCTTCCACCTGCTTCTCAAGCTTATCCTTTGCTTCTTTGAGTGCACCTGTTTCTCTTGAAGCCTGAAATTTTTTCCATATGCTAGTAAATGAGTGAGGATTGGCAGATAAGTGCAAAATCCAACGCTAACACGCAGCAATTCTAATTTGTATGCTCTATAAACACATGGGCTACACACTAACCAAATCAGATCTCTGTCTGTCTGTGGGTTTTTAGAGGTATTAATACCTCATTTTCTGTCGAGTGAAATTACCTTTGAAGTAAATAGTGTTTTCCTTTGCATTAATATATATCACATGGATGCTTTTACGCCATTGCCATTTCAAATGACAAGGTGCATGAGGAACTACTTTCAACTTCAATAGCATGAGAACACCAATACCTACCATCTTTAGTTTTCGAAGTTCTCTCTTGGCAATTCTCCCCCGCCATCTACATTGTGTAACTATCGATGCCTTCCTGAGTTTCTTGTGGTGTGAAAAATCTCTATGACCACGCCAATGGGCCTGCATTTTTTTTAAAAGTAAAACTAATACCTTGGAAGTATAATAAGCATCGGTTATAGCTATAAAGCAACACAGAAACAACTAGTCAATAACCTGAATAATAATTGATGCCTTTGTCTGCTTTCTACATCTGAATTCATTGCGAGCAGCCATTGCACGCAAACCTGTCTGCAAGACAAGCACTGAGGACTTGATTCTGATATATGCCATTCTAGCCAAGTGCCTACGTGAAGTTGTCTGTATCTTAACAGCAGCTGCCTCCCTTTTCATGGTCTCGTACAAATTGCAAGCAAGTCTTCCTAATAGCCGTAACAAAAAAAGGAAACGGTGAATTCTTTTAAGAAAACGAGAATAAGCACCTAGGTCCAATCGTGCCATTGATAGAAAAGAGAACCAACAAAAAGATAAACTGTGTATGTGAGGGAAGAAGCAAATATCCTTCCAATAAGTGCCACAGCAGAAGGATGTCTGGCAGATGCTCTCAGTAAAATGCAGGTTTTTTTAGCTACAGGAAAGTTTTCTTGCTTCAAAGATCAGCTGACGCACCTCTCCATATAGATTGTATGCAAATAGTAGCCCTCCGTGTTGCAATAAATCGTTTGCGACTAATATGAGTTCTCATCTTTCTTTGAATAGTCTTGGATGCCTTGTTAAGTTTTTCTGCCCTACGCGCATCTAGCTCGGCCATCTGGCCGGCTCTTAAGAACACCTTCGTTTGTCCTATCTGCAAAACCATTTATAAACCCCTTCAATGTAAGAGACATCTAGAAAGGACAGGAATATAAACAACGAAGCTGTAATGCTACACCATTGTTCTAGCTATATGAAGCTACATAAGGAGAAAAAGCAATATGGCACCCCATGCTGGAGGGACACAAGCCAGAAAAGAGTATCTAATATTAATGTACAATATCCAAAGATGAAGACTAGAGTTATCCATGACATATTTATGTTTACGACGAGGAAGTTGACATATGCTTTTATATTCCTATGCACCAGAACAGACAACATTGGGACATTATTAAAATCTTAGTCAAAATAGCACAACATGAAACTGCTCAAACCAGAACAAACTGAACATAATCCAACAAATGTGGGTTCCAAAATAAGCAAACTGAAGGTAATGTTTATATAAAACAAGCAGGTTAATTCCTCATTCAGCAGCCTCTATATTATCACAGCTTGTCACATTAGGTAGGGTCCCAACCACTTCACTCCCAAACGAGTCTCAAAAATGCCTTTAATCCCTAAATTTCAAGCATTCTTCATATCAGATTATAATTTCCCAGTGCCTATTATATGTAAGCTGCAGGCGATTAGTTAAGCCCAATATGCAAACCAGGAGCAGATGAACAATACTGGAGTTTCAATTGTGAACTTTTCGTTCGTGAAGAATAAGCAGCTTGTCCATGTAAAGACAATTTTATTTTTACCTGAGAACCCATAAGACCCATCTTGTCCAAAATCTTCTTGCATGCTACCTTTTCATCATTGCTGCTCGTAGATGGAAAAGAACAAATTAGATGTAAGATCTAACCATGCTAAATAAGAAACTCAGCCAGAGGTTCCAACTTGACCAAGCAGCCAAAAATCAATGTACACAATAAAAACTACAAAAGTTTCTTTATCAAGATAAATACTTACTTCCCTTCCAAAACCTCGGGAGCAAGAAGGCCAAATCGATTGAGAAATTCATAGAATGTCCTACGAGTTGGGTATCCAGCACAACTGATTCTAATTGCCTCTAAAACACCCTACATTGACAAGAGAGCATTAAATACACATGTTTTAACCATGAATATACGACACATAAAGCATGACACCAAATTTCAAGATTGTACTCACACCACACCGTAGTTGTTGCATGACGTTGACATTCTCAAAGATAGCAGGTTTAAGAACATTATTTGGCTTCACGCATCTAATATAGTGGGGCTCTGTTGAATTCAGTGTCTCCATTAGTTGTTGTAGTTGTAACTGCATGAATTTTTAAATCAGGGCATCAATTGTAACATCTTGCATAGCAAAGTTTACGTTAACTTCTTGATTATAACAGCATTGTTCGATTAGATGTACTTCTCAATAACCAACTTATTGAGGAAAATCCTCTGGATGGTAATGGACAAAATACAAGATATGATACCTTAAAACGAGAACCAATAGACGAGAACTTCGAAGATTTGGAGGAAGATTTGGTTGAATCCTCTGGAAGTGGAGGGAACAGGCCTGCTACAAAAGAACATTTGGAAGCACTCACCAGATCTTGATGTTCAGGAACAACATAGTCTTTGTTTTTGTCTAGAAACTGAACAGACTGATATTGGACCTGAATAAAAGCAATAACAAAGTTATCCAACAGAAAACCCAAAATACAGTATCATGTTTCAATGCTAATAACAGTAATTTGTAGAAAGGCACTTCATTGTACTGACAAAAGAATAACAGTTATCTAACTAACCTCCCCTGCATAGTGAGCAATGGCAAAATCTGTACGAGACAGTTTTGGCTTGATAAATCGCTTGTGAGACTTGAATGTCTGATAAAGCTTTTGTGAAAATGTTTCATGAGTTGCCTTTGGAAACATGCTGGAAACAGAATAGTCCATCGTTAAATAGATAAAAAGGTCATTCATCTTCCATAAATAAGAAGCACGTATTCGAGTTATGCATGCATATGCACCCAAAAGATATGTGGGCATGAAAATCTAAATACAGGCAAATATTAAACACATAAACTAAGAGCACAAACATAGAAATAAGGAGTAGACATGGACACATGTTGGTATTACAGTTTCCAAAATTGAGGAAAGGGATATGAAGAGCCACGATAACAAAAGTATGTGTATTCCCAGTTTACTTACATAAAAGTAACGACAAACTTTATTTTCAATGGGAAACTTAATGTTTTATTTTGTTGGTAAATTGACAATTAATCTATGTCTATAGCATTAAAAAGTACTCCGTAATAAAAAATTTCTGGTCTCTACATTTATATGTTGGAAAAGAAGTGGGACTAGCAGGACTGTTCCCTTTATGAAGCCTTACTGTTAACGTAGTTTTGAAGCTGTTAGATGTTAGTGTGCTTAGAAGTCAAGAAGGCCTAAAGGAGGAGGGGCCAACATGTATAAAGTTCATACTTCGACTGACTTTATCTTTGGCCCCAATAACATTTCCAAAAAGTTGCACCAAGATTGTAGGTCATGGGTATCAAGGCATGACGAGTTTCTAAAGAAAAAGAAATAGGAAACAATTGCTGATGCATTTTCAACAAATGTACTTGTGCCTCACAAGTACCAATGTCCAACAGAAATGTCCACCAGAAGTCAGACATTGGCGACCTTGGGAGGCATGTCAAAACTTCCTGGCATAAAATCACACAGATAACGTATATATGCACGCAAGCTTGCATAATGAGAAATGTTCCTTACCAGGCTTCATCAAGCAAAGCAATTATTCCTCCAGGCTTCTGCAAAAGCAATATGAATTTATGAATTAACTGGAAGTTTGATAGGCTGACTCAAGGAGCAATGCAGTCACTATGGGAACTAAGTTACGGGCATACGAATCCTTATACGCAATGAGCCATTGGCAGGATGATTCCATGGTTTGGAAAGAAGGGCTACCTACCTCTGGACAGATACATAGGATAAAAAAACTCAAGCAATGCATGATCATGTCAGCAAGAGGATAAAAAGCTTAAAAGTACGCACTCTGCAGGACTATGTCCCTAAGTCCCATACCACACCTTCATTTAACATCCAATGCATGGTGATTATCTACGTCCACTAAATCTACCAACTTCCCATTTGCTTTATCTGAAAGGAAAATGTACTTTCTTGCACAGAAAAAAAAAATCTAGGATGACTTTCCAGCAAGCCAAATAGATCTTTGCATTGAAACAAGCTTAACTGGTGTGATTATAGTTCCATTTTTATTTATTTCCATGCTTACCACTTGACCTTCCTTCAGTGGAAGTCAAAGAACAGAATATTGATAGGAGTCTTAGGCTATAATTTTATTTCCTTGCTTGTTTTCATCTCAGATTCTCGGTAGTCTCTCTTTTACGCTGCTAGGGGATAGTTTTCTTCAATAAATATTAGCTTACCGGGAAAAAAGAGAGAGAGAGAGAGAGAGAACAGAAACATCGATGTGCAATCAACTACAAAATAGCATGGCCAAACTCACTCAAATCCAAAGCGACAAAAAAAGTATTAGTTTCCGTTCTTCTTGATTCTGGAAACAAATTTCCTGGTGCCTTGCAAAACTAGTTGTCACACTGTCAATTTCCCTATCACTGCAACAACTATGGTATGGGATCAAATCATTCTTGATATTGCACCGACTAGTTTCCCATATTCAAGGATTTCACAGTATTTTGACTGCAAGACAGATGGAAATAATCTTTTGAGCAGGTTTTGCATATGGTTTCTAGTGCCCCTGTTTCATTGTGGAGGATAGCTTAACCTTACTGAGAAGTCCCTTTGTGGCCTAAACAATTGATCCTCCTCTGGCAGAATGTATCCCCTCCATCTACCAAGTTGATATAATATGTCCACAAGGAAAATAGCCCAGAGCTCAACTTCCAACATACACGTATATTTTATATGTCAATTTCACGTAGGCACCTGACCTTTCACACAAATCACACAAAAACACCTGAGCTTTCTTAAATTTCATATAAACACCTGAGCTTTCTAAAAACTCATCAATTTAACACCTGATCTTTCTTAAATTTCATATAAACACCTGAACTTTCTAAAAATTCATCAATTCAACACCTGCCGTCACCCCTCTATCTAAAACCAAACGGAATGGCTGAGGTGCTCCAAGCAAAAAAAGTTAAGTGCTCCAATTTTTAATTTGTTTGAACTAGTGCGAAGATCTTATTTTTTCTGATCATTTTATCGTAAAGAACCATAATTAATTTTTTACTCTAAAGCTCTTGTTAGTCAGTTCTAAGAAAGTCGTAGAATCAAATATCTCTTAGAGCTAACTAACGATAGCCTTAGAGTCAAAAATTAATTATGACCCTTTAGAATAAAATGATCAGAGAAATAAGATCTTCACATCAGTTCAAATGAATTAAAAATTGGAGCAATTAATTTTTCAACCATGTATAGACCGTTTATATATTAAAAAGTATGGTTAAAAAAATAAGTGCTCCAATTTTTAATCCGTTTAAACCGGTGCGAAGATCTTATTTCTCTAATCATTTTATTCTAAAGGGTCATAATTAATTTTTGACTCTAAGACTATCGTTAGTTAGCCCTAAGAGATATTTGATTTTATGACTTTCTTAGGGCTGACTAACGAGAACTTTAGAGTAAAAAATTAATTATGATTCTTTAGAATAAAATGATCAAAAAAATAAGATCTTCGCACTAGTTCAAACAAATTAAAAATTGGAGTACTTAACTTTTTTTGCTTAGAGCACCTCAACCATTCCGTTTGGTTTTAGACGGCAGGTGTTGAATTGATGTACCAAGTTGATATAATATGTCCACAAGGAAAATAGCCCAGAGCTCAACTTCCAACATACACGTATATTTTATATGTCCTAATTAAATGAGAATGGACCTTGTGGCCAAGTTGTCAACCAATATTTGTGTATTGTTGGAAGCACTAAATGAAACTGTTTCTTTTTCTTCAAAGAAAAAGAAAACTTATCACGATGAGAATGTAAGAAAGATGGCACAACCTTTTATTATTATTAATAATTTTGCCAATAAGAATATTTTTTTTATATCCTTGTAACTGGATTGAATCCCACTTAAGTCCTTCAAACCAGGCAATACTATCCTGAGACTCGAAAGCAAATTCATTGCATGTTGATTGGGTCTAGATTAGGTACATTCCCAAAAGAACTGTAGCCATCAAAACATGAGTACACAAGTTCTTTGAATGCCAAGCCAAGCGACTAGTAAAGACAGGAACCTTTTCAAGAAGATCCAGGACATCTTGATTGTCAACAAATTCTATGTAGCTCCAGTCGATCTCCTCTTTTGTGTACTCTTCTTGCTCCATTTTGAACACATGCTGAAGGAAACCAAAAACAGTCAACAAGTTGGGAAAGTGGATCACAATAATATGTTACAAAATGTAATAACCTTTACCTGGTTGAAATGTTGCTGCAGCTTCTCATTTGTGAAATTTATACAAAATTGCTCAAAACTGCACCCATGAATGTATTAAATTCAGACAAATAATTATGTTACAAAGTCATTAATCTCAATATAGAATCATATACACCGGAAATATGATTCCTTACCTATTAGTCTTAAAGCTTTCAAAACCATAGATGTCAAGGACTCCAATCAAAGATTTAGAGTTGGGATCTTGCCCAATTGAAACATTAATTGTATCGACCAGCCTGAATTTAACAAAAATAGGCAGCATTAGCTTTACATCAGCACCTCAATGTCCAAACTACTTTTGCTATTCTCAGGAGCAAGAAACCCCTGAGACGTGTCCCTAGTTCCCTATAAGTGAAAGCAAGGACCCAAGCACTTCTCTATTACCAGTCAAACAATCGGCAATATAGTGTTTTAGCCAAACCATCCCTGCTAACTAACGCACCAACAGGATCAAGGCTTCTCTTGATAACTTCTTCAGGGGTAATCATTACACGCTTCAGTAGCGCATCTTCCAATGCATCAAAATCACACCTGAAAGGAAAATCAAGTTAACGTAATCGTATAGGTATCAAATGCCAAAAGTAAAATACCAAGGATCTATTCTTACATGAGAAGTTCCGCTGCCATTTGAAGATGAAATTTAGATTTGTCATCTTTCAGAATCGATGAATCAATTTCTTTCCCCTTGGCAAATTCAACATTTCCAAGATGAAGAATTGCAGCCACAACCCTGAAAATTGCATCCTGACAGAGGAAGACAAGTTATTCCAACTTTACCTTGTGCATCTCAAATGATGCAACAAACATATTGAGGAATCCAAGGCTGTACCTGGTATTGCTGACTTATTCCCACAATATCCATTGCTCTCCTAGTGGCAAGATAGTCCTGAGCATCACTTACACCAACAAGTTCATAGCAACTTGATTGATTCAGATAGTGAAACGTTTTAGGACTTCCTAGCTTATATTTCTCGATTTCCTGATCAGATTTGAAAGCTATTAAAAGGCTGTTCTGCCTACAAATTTAAAAGATCTTCTTCAAAGGATCTAATAGAAGGTAAAAACCTACCTCTGGTGGTGCTGCACAAAGAAGGTAAAAACAATGATAGTTGCGTTCAGGGTCTGAAACTTGGCAAACACGGGATCTCTCAAGAAGATAAGTTCTAATGGCTGCTCCTGAAATTCTTCCATGCTTATCAAATTGAATCTCAACAAATTTACCAAAGCGGCTGTACCAATGTTTAAGTTTAGTGAGCATCAATAATAACATACTTTCACCATATTCTGAAATGCGTATGTGAAACAGTTGGAGAAAGTTCATGGCATGACTTCGACATCTCACCTGGAATTGTTGTTTCTGACAGTTTTTGCATTGCCAAATGCTTCAAGAACTGGATTTGACTGCATTTTGTTGACGAGTGTATAACTTTCAGATAGACAGTATCATAAAAACGAAATAAATTATCCAAACAAAAAGCCTCTGCAAATTACATCATGCATATTGATTTTAGGAAGATGGAGATGATTTCACAGAAACAAATTCGCAGCTGGAAGCTACACATCCTGCATCATCTGCTTAAGGACGATTAAATTTGAAAAGATGCAAGTACATTAAAAAGGTGTCTCTAGGCGCACATCTGATGTTGAAGAAGTAGACTAACTCCAACCGGCGTCGTCCATCTAAGCAAGATTCTGAATTATTCAATTGTCTCCTCATACGCACTCCCCTTCCACACCCACACCCCACCCCCCAACCCATAATAGTTGAAAAAGAATCCTACGAGATACAGGATGGAAAATGCTAAAACAAATACATGGTGCATGTCCTTGGTTGTTGGGGTACACAGTTGCCTAGATCATATTCCTGGAAAAAGCTTCTTAATGCCATGTGACAGAGACAGTCTGCAATAAAATGAAGGAATTCCACCTAAAATCTAGGCAAGAACAGGTCAGTTTCTGCAATGGTGTACTTACACTATAAGTTCATTTATTTATACATTGTAGAGCTTGGAACTTGTTATGTTGCTATAGGGCTAGCTATGATTCTGTTGGTTGACCCTCTAGCTCATACATAAGCAATTATGCCATTTGAGCTCCTTGAACACAAATCCTTCTACTAACGAAGTCTTTAACCCATCAAAAATTCTACACGAAATGTTTATAAACAAAGGAATATTATTGCTTACAAAAATTTGAGAAAAGAAACCTATTAAATGAAGAAATCACATTTGAACCTTTAACTTCAAGAATGATGTTTTAAGGAAGTATACATGGAAAATATTTTGTGCTTCAAGGAGAGGCCTGCCTGGTATTCACATTCTGAGTACCATCACATTATATATGTGACCCTAACAAAACTAGTATTGCTGGCAGGCAGCAATTTAATTATTTGCCTTAGATGTACATTATACGGAGATCTGAACCACAATTAGTAAGCCTCAAGGCATTTACCTACTGCATACCAGCACAAAACTATGGACCATTCCAACATTAGCAAGTATGGAATGAGACTGAGGTCATGAATATTACTTGTAGAACTTGTTGCTCAACGGTCCTTCCTTCAGTGCCTTTACGCCCACCCAAATAGGCAAGATAGCGCATAAGCATCTTGGTAGTTTCCGTCTTACCAGCCCCGCTTTCACCACTGACCAGAATGGAGTTACTTTTGCACTCATTGATCATAGCCCTGATTTTCAATAAATTTAGGAGGCTATTTGGATCATTCTTCAGAAACAAACTCCATAAAATATAAACAAAACACAAGGTCACCTATAAGCAACATCCGCAATTGCAAAAACATGAGGACTCAGATCTCCAAATGGTGCTCCCTTGTACTGTTCCATCATGTGAGCATCATACAGGTGAGGGAGTCTTTGGAATGGATTAATGGCAATTAGAATACCTCCAGTATAAGTCTGTCATAAGGTCAGATAAGGATGTAGCATTATCACAGAGCCATTTGTAGCTGCATTAATCCTTTGCTTCGCTCACAAGGATGAACATCAACTAACTAATGATATAACTAAAAGGTGAAGACAGCCTTACATAGATTTCGTTGAGCTGGTATCGAACAGACAAATTCTGTAGAACTCCAGGCTCATGCAAGTACGAGAGCTTAGTCATATCATCAACTCCACCAGCAGGAGCATCCAAATCCTTTGGATAAATCTTTGACAAAAGTGCAACCACCTGTCCACAGAACAATGAACAAGTTTCAAGTAGATGAAAGAAGCTAAATTATAAAATAATGCTCAAATGGTAAGCCCAAGTCAGCAGTTGTTCTATAAATTTAGCTGAAAACTAAATACACGTAAGCGGTACCTTTTTACCTCTTAACAAGGCCGTATGAAATCTTACAGAAAGTGGGCTATTGATAAGAACAAAAGGAAGAATATAAAGTAAAATAAAAAGTTCATAGGACTGAGGAATACATGGAAAAGGTGGTACTTTGTCCCCTCAATTACGAACATTGCATAGCCAGATCCATAAATCCATGGACAGAGTCCTTCAGGATATCTCAAACCGTAGACATCCATTTGTTTGTTCTATTTCCTTTTTAATAGTGTTCTGTTTGTTGCTAGAGATCTAGAACAAATTCATCAAATGATGTACTTCGCATCAGTTTACCGGTCAAAAATCAAAATGAAATTAGCAAATTTGATCAACTAACCAAAAATTTAGTCTGACAGCGACCTAAATTTACCACCTAGATTTCCAACCTTTCAAGAAGAACTCTGAAATACAGATTCTAGAAATGGATCAAGTATCAAGTGCAAGATACAGAAACTACTTTCCAGTTAGTGTAATGGTTTTTACCGTCTTTCCATTTGTAGTCTGGATCTCAACTTCCTCCCCATTAATTTTTGACACCTGTCCATCAATCCAGGCTTCGTCTTGATCTTCAACCCAAACATGAGAACCTGCAACGATATTAACTGGTGTGCCCTGCATATCAAACTCATCCTTAAATTAGAAAACAAAAAATAAAATTGTCAAAGCTTAATAGCTCAAAATAGGTATGGAGGAAAACAAACAATTTTCTAAATCACGCAAGATATACATGCAACCAAGACATGAAACTTCATTGTAAGATGCACCACTAGGATCATGGACATACATACATAAGCAAACCACAAAACATGTGAAAAATTGAATACAAACGGCACGGAGGAAGGCCAAACGAAATTCCATTGCAGTTTGTAAGATTTCCATGACATGAAACTTCACATCTAATGACGCCAACATATATCCAGAATCCAAATCTGTAGATATTTGTACACTTAAGCTGCAATAAAGAAAGTCTATATCTCCACCAACAAGTCTAGGCATCTAATTATGCTGCAAGGGTAAACAACCCAAATAATACATCAAAGGCTATCCACCAACATGTCCAGGCATGCAATTACACTAAAGGATTGAATAATGAATAACACAAATGAATTCATTAAAGCCTATCCACCAACCAATCATGACATCTAATTACAATGCAGTAGTGCAACCCAAAAGAACGCATCAAAGCCATCATCCCAAGTGCCTGAAAAATTTGCTCATTTTCAAGATTAGAGAAATGTGGCTGCCTACAATAACTTCTTCCTCTTACCAAGTGTGGGATTTGAAACTCAAACCATACCACAATTAACCCAAGAGGCAAAGAGTTGAACCTTTATGCTTTGTCTTGGACCCTGAGGAGAGAAATAGAAAAGAAGGGAAATCTATTGTTCTCCTTCCTACCCTTGTTTGGAACCTAGAGAAAGATAGAAGAAAGTAACAAGATATTCAGGAATGTTCAACCTTCTCCTCTAATTATTTTCCTCTCTTTTCTTTTTATTTCCATGGATTCCAAACATAGTGTTAACAATGTCGACATACTGCAAAATTTTCAATATCTGTGCCGAGTCAACCAATGCAGATAGTTTGTATATATCTAGCAAAATTATCACAGGTTTAATCAGATTTTCACATAAGATTTAGACTTACAGAAAAAGTGACAGTTCATAGACAATAAAGCACCAAGACCCCGTGTTTCCTGCATGCAGCTTCAATAAGCAAGACAAGAAACCAACGCTACCTAACGATGATACAAAACTTCACATTTTGCTCAATTAAAGAGTTCACCATCCAGTCCATCCCCAATATCCTACAATATAGATAGGTCAAAAAGTCTACTTAACTTGATAGTAACATTTTCCTCAATCCCCAGCGAAGACCAATAATTTTTGCTGTCTGCGTATGATTCAAATAAAAAAGGAAGGTATCAATATCAAAGCCTAGTTTATTCTCTTTCCAGATCTCCATCATGAAAAACTACGAATAGCTCCGCCACGCCTCTAAAGATCACCCAATGGACCACAGCATGGTAAACTGATCTCGCTATCCCAGTTAACATGACTCAGATGGTAACTGAGTCTGCTCTCACTTAAACATGCTGCACTAATTCCCCAAAATGTTGACATGTAGGAATGCATCCTTCTATTCATCCCACAACTTAATGGATCTTCGCCCTCCCATATCTTTGCAATCTTGTATATCCTTTCCAGCAACTCATCAACCTCCCAATCCCTCGAATTTAATCTAAAAGAGGAGTCCAAAAAAACTTCTTCCCTCCAAACAATATCTGACAATGATGCCTCCCTCTCTCTCTCCAGTCTCCACCATAATCCCAAAATGAGCAAAAACAAGAAGAAGAAGAAGAACTCCTTCAATCCCGAGGGAAAAAACAAAAATACCTTAATTATCCCTCGACATGTGAAAACATAGTACTCTGATTTGTTCTAAAAGCCTGGTATCGGTTTTGATCACAAGGCTTATGTGGGTTAGCTAAATCATTGGTACCAAACTAGCCTGCAGAAGTGTTTATGTTGCCAACTACCAACTGTGGTAGAAATAAGTGAAAAGCATGAACTGTTGTTGCATCACGGAGGCGACATACGAGTGAATATTACCACAAGTCGTGTATGTTATCATGCGCTAAGGCTCTAAGTGAATGATATAACTTGTTTGTTCCAATTACTGTTTGCCTTCGGATCACAAATAGGTACTTCCACAAGCACAACTCCACCATCAATTCTCAAAATAAAATATCGTTACCATGGCAGAATTTGGACACAGTCATCTCCTCAATATATGCATCTAGCTTTCATTGACAAATTTTATAAGTTAAACCTCTTAAAATTTCCTTTCCCTTTTGTGCAATTGTGAGGTGTGTCTCACAAATTAAGGCCAAAGCCTTATCTTCTGGAAGCCTTAGGAGCAATAGCAGCTCTGGAATTGCGGGTGCATTGAAGAGGGTTTGGATGGTGTGCCTTATCACACATGTATACGATCAGTTTTAGTCTATATACATAAGTGGTTTCCTTGTATTGTGTGTGGCAAAACAGAGTAGGCAATTCACAGTGGAATTGTGCTGTGAGGGAGTGATACACTGGTGAGGGTGAGAGAGAACCAGATTGTGAGTTGAGTGTTGAGCTCCGGTGTGTGGATGCTCCTCCTCCGGTAGATTTTTTTGTAATCTATTGTGAGTATAGATGAAATTTTCTCTGAAATTCTTGTGTCTCGTGTTTGTTTCGTGTGTGTGCGTTTGGTTTGAGGATCCTGGGTGTGCGCACTACAGCAATATCATCGTATCTCCCAATAACCTTTTTCTTCTTTTCAATCTACAATGTTATCTTCCCTCCACAACCCTAAAAAGTTCCATATGGCCTGGAAGAACTTGATAAACATGCTTCAACACAAAAAAATTACAACTACGTAAAACTTCCAATTACTCATCATATTGACCTAACAATACAAACATGCGCCCAAGCTGTTTTTGCTAACTCCAAAATCCCGGTGCATGCTGGCCCGACACCCGGTTATCAAAACAAAAAGATTTGTACTGTGTGCAGGTACAATACTCGTGCTCTAAAATTTTGGCGTTCACAAAAACAGTTATTTGGATCCGCATTGCCAGATTTTTGCCCCCATTCAGAATGAAAATTGGAATCCAAACACGCGTACCATTTCGAATTCCGTAGAAAATCTCAATCACATCAAATTTCCTCTTCTCTCACTAATCTTTCCAGTCAATAACCTCTCTGATCCCAATCTTCTTCCTTCGAAAACCGTGTTTCTTCAGAGGTTCGGCATCCAATGCCGGCAAAGATGGCTCCGGTGATTCGTCGGAAAGTGGACGGACGATGAAATTGATGCGGGAGAGGTCTGAGTCGTCGATCGTTTTGGTTGTTGTTGCAGCTAGTTTGGTGATCAGTGTGTGTGTGCGTGCGTGTCGTTTGGGTTGTGGATGTGACATCTTTGGACAAAGCTAGAAGTTCGGAGCCGTTTGAGAGTAGTCGCTGAACTTCGCCGCTTTGCTAGAGCTTCTTGTGGCTCTCTCTCTCTCTCCCTCTTCTCTCTCTTCTCTCTCTCTCGGTTTTGGCGGGGAGGCACGTATATACGGGGGTTAGGATCCCATCCAGTTTGTTAATGTCCATTTTGGTCCAGTCAACGGCTGTGATTAACTCTACTAAATCCAAAGCTTCTCCTCTTGCCACGTCCAAATCTCAGACTTTACTCTCAAAAGAGACGGCGAATGATAATAACGGAAGTTTGTCCACTTGAAGAACTTTTTTTCTGTATTTATAAAATTCACATATTTATGTACAGTATTTGTTAGTTTTTTTGTCCTAGTAATTTTGGGATCGGCCCCCAAGATAAGTTAAGATGCGCGTAAGCTGACTCGAACAGTTGAGTTATCAAAAAAAAATTGTAAATTATTGATTGTCTCGACAAGAAGAATCAAAAAAGGAAAAAAGAAAAAAAAGATGCAAACACAATTTTCTTTTTAAAAAAAGAAGTCGCTCAATTTGTTTAACATTACACGAACACGTTAGAGAGTTGTCAAACAAAACCCTAGAAGATGAAAATTGTGTTAGCAATTTTCTGTTGGTGAGCGTATCTAGATTACAAAATTAAACATTGAATGTTGTCGAATAAGGTTTGAATGGTGTCGATATTACCCATTATTAAGTAATGATCGTTTAATAATATGACCGGATAATTGACAAATCTCTATTAGCACGTGTTTGGGTCATATTACACAACTTGAGTGTCTTCTTTTTTTTTAAATAAAAATTTGTGTTGGGATTTTTTTTTTTTTACTTTTTCAATTCCTCTCATCGAAACAACCAATAATCCACTTTTTTATAACTCAAGTGTTTGGATCTGCTTACACTCACTTCAATTAATCTTGAGGGCTCAATCCCACCACCTAGGTACATGGTATCCAACTACAGTCGGAGCAAAATTTCGTATGGACTGACCCCAAATGATAATTCACGAAAACTTGACACGAACTAACAAATACAGAAAAAATTAGCTTGGACAAAAAAAAAACTAACAAATACAAAGATACTCCTATTTGAATTAGACTAAAAAATAAGCTGGCTTAAACATGACGTATTAGAGAAAGAAGTTCTTGAAGTGGGACAAACTTCCGTTAACATTCGTTGTCTCTTTTGAGGGTAAAGTCTGAGCGTTGGACATGGCATGAGGTGAAGCTTTGGATTTAGTAGAGTTAATCACAGCCGTTGACTGGACCAAAATGGACATTAATGAACTGGATGGGATCCTAACCCTTTATGGAGTGTGTTTGGGAGACCGACTATGGGAAAAATAAAAAGGAATCTTAACTTGAAGGAATTTTTAGGAAAGAAGTGGAGTAAAATTTTAGGAAAGCCGTTGCAACTCCTTCCGTTAAGGTTTTTATTTTATTTTTTTAAGTATTCTTTCCGTTCCATATTGAAAGTTCACTACGAAAAATCGTGTCATTTTTCAAATAAAAAAATCAACTACTTTCGTGTATAATTTTTTAAATTTTTTTGCACCAAATTAGGGGCCGTTCCGCTTTTGTGGGAAAAAAACTTTTTGAAAAAGAAGACAATTTAAAGCTCAAAAATCATATATTTACGCAAATAATTTTCCTACCAATATGGATCTTGTTTGATAGATCTCATTAAGATCTTTTAAACGATGCAAAAAAAAATTGAAAAAATATTTTTCATTTTCATTATATTTGAGTTTGAAATTACCTTCTTTTGAAAAAAAAAATACTTTTTGTAAAAGTGGAACACCACCTTAAAGTACTAATCGAGATCTTTAATACGGTGCGAAAAAAATTGAAAAATTATGCACGGAAGTAGTTAATTTTTTGTTGAAAAGAGGTGAGAGAGAGAAAGTGGGACTGTCATTGTGAAACGAATGGAGTACTTATTTTTTGTTTTACGAGACAAGTCATTCTTTTATATATATATTATATTATATTCAATTCAAAAAATAAATATTTATTTAGTTAGTGGAATACACCCTAATTAAAAAAAGTAGAAGTCTTATATATGGCTAGGAATTGACTTTTGAGCGAAAATTTATTGAAAACTGTACGCAAAAAGCGAAGAATTAGTTACAAAGCAAACACAGTCATAATGCATGTGCATGTGCGTGTACGATTACGCATGAATGAAAGTGAAAACGTCTTTTTATAAAGACATAAAAAGTCCAAAACCACAAACTAAAATACTCAAAAACTCACAAAGATGTGGGCCCCACACACTGGAGCACGCTTTGTGAGTTTGTGTATGTAATTTGTTTGTGCGTTTTTTTTTTTTTTTTTGTGGTTTTAGATTTGCTATATAATAAAGATATTTTGAACTATAAGAATTTGCAAGAGCGGAAATTGATAACAGAAGCAAAATCATTGGGATGAAAATTTATATGAGCTTGGTTAAAACAGTTTATACAAGAAGGGGAATTTCATCGCTATGAATCAAGTACTTGTAAATTCATGATATTTATTTTCATTGTAAAAGGAAGAACAGGACCTAAATAATTGAAGGAGTAGTACTACAAGTATTTATAACTGGTCTCCATGCTTGGTACGTACCATCAATACACAGTTACACGCAGCTGAAGCATTATGTATGTCAAGGGTTTTTTCATATAGGGAAGCGTGTTGATGATAGGTTATATTCGGTGTCTTTCAAATAAGGCCTCCTTTTCTGGCTCCGGATCCTCTGTCCGAGAGTCTCTGTCCCACACCTCAATGGGCGACACGTGTCCCCCTCACCCCAAACCAGAACATCACGCCACACCCAATTCCTCCCCCTTGTCTTCTCAATCCTCACCGGGCCCCCCAAACGGCCGCTGCCGTAGGCAGTAACCACTAGTTCCTGCCGTATATTCAGCGTCGGCAACACCGTCCCGGCCGGCAAACGATCCAGACGCTCGCCATCAGCAACCTATTCGGAACTTTTTTTAGGGGAGCTCCGGTTTACGGGAAAGTGATAACTATCAGATTCAACAGAATATCCGAAGACATGGAAACGGAAACTCATAACGTGGGAGGAAGGAGAGCGACGTCGTTCGTTCGATGTTGCAGGAGAAGGGGGAGAGGTGGGAGACGAAGCCCTAGAGGCCGTGGACGACGACGATGCCGTCGTCAAAGAGGTCGGGGGTGGGTGATCTCGACGCCGCCGACGAAGACCTTGGAGGAGTTGTTGGGAGGGGAGGAGGTGGCGGTCGGGGGCTAGGGTTTCGATCTTGATGGCGGAGGGGAGGTAGCGTAGGGAGAACTGAGAAGAGGCCCGGGACGGAGTGTTCTTGGAGGGGGAGGGATTGGGTGTGGCGTGATGTTCTGGTTTGGGGTGAAGGGGACACGTGTCGCCCATTGAGGCGTGGGACAGAGGACTCCGACAGGGACTCTCGGACAGAGGATCCAAAGCCTCCTTTTCTCTTCTTTCCTCTCGCTTTCCTCAACTTTCAAACAAAAAGTAGTATTATTGATACAGATTGACGGAACTACAACTGAACAAAACCCCTTTTATTCTAATTATTTCATCACGAAGGTTAACAAAATACTACGTACATGAAAACCACCAGCCAGCGGGCCCAACAAACTAGCTAGCTCGGGTGCAAAACCATCCTACCCGATCCGAGGCTCTCGAATCACGACACCATGTTCGTTAACCCAAACCCACACCCGGTTGCACCTGAAGTCCTTTGTAACTGGAGTTCCATCCCGCAGCACAATCGCGTGCACCTCCGGATTCTCTCTCTCTATTTTCGCCGCAGCCGCCTCCCCTCTCGTCCCGACCACCTCCCTATCAAATTTTTGTAGTACTCCTATATATGAAGTACTATTACCGGGACACTGGAATTCCATCTCTCTCTCTCTAGCTCTCTCTAGCTCTCTCTCTCAACGTTGTTGATGAGGGGAAGCTAGTGTTGGGTATATGTAAATAGGTGAAATTTGGTTAGTTTGCGTGAAAGTTGCAAAGATTTGACAACTGTATCAATAAGTCTAGGTACACTACATCCAACCACTACACCATCTACTACATGTTTTGTAGGGTCCACTCCGGGTCCCAAAAAAATACAGAAAAATGTTCATAAATTTTAAAATAATATATTATGAGGCCCTGTAAAAAATCAACTTCAACAGTATGGCGTTTGCAGATATGACCTGATCTGGTTTGGCTTTTGTTTGGTATCCACTGGATACAGCAACCATGCCCTGCTTGTATGACGTCCCATAATGGATGGGTTTGCTGCGGATGTATCCCTGTGGCTCAACTCGAGCTTCGGCCTTATCACATCCCGGGTGGACCAAACTCTTCCCAAAGTTCTCCTGGCTATGCTTTTCATTGGTCTGCCAACGAACCAGATTAGATCTCGTTCCGATCTGAATCATTTTAGATACAATTTCATCGGAATTCGATTAACAATTCCGATTTTTTGATACATTTGATCTTATTCAAATAATCTGAAAAGTTTAAAACTGATCTTATTTTTTGATATGTATTTAAATAATTACACATATCTAGATAATTACGGTTTAGATCAGTTTAAAAGTAGAACCATCGACATAAATTCACATACAAAAATTATTTGATTTCAAATTTTAGTTTCTTAAAACGAGACCGAACCACACGCTATTAAAAAAAGAGATATTAGGGGCACATCAATTTGTCACACCTCAACCACACCCCTCTCACATACATGTGGGTCCCTAGCATATATTGTGAAATTTCCACACATGCATGTTAGAGAAGTGTGGCTGAAGTGTGACACATTGCCGGAATTTAAACTAGTTCGGATTTGATTTGCAGTTGTATGATTTTGTACTCTCCCTATTTAGAGAATCAAACCATAGTTGTTAGTAAAAACCTACGATACACGATACGTATCTTACGATCTGTATCCTCTCCATCGGAGAACAATACGTATCTCATTATGTATCATTTTTGTATAAAAATCTTACGATACGACCGCATATCCTACGATTTATACACATATACGATTACTTATTCGAAAAAAGTCGGACCTTATTTCAAGAAGCGGAACCCCAAATGTATTAATCTTAGCTGTTTGATCTAATTATGACATCTTTCAAACCCTTTGATAGAAATTCAACCTCAATGTAGGTCTTGTGTAAAAAAAAGAACCATACTTCGATTGTATTTTGTTTTACTTTTCTTTTCGTAACAAAGGGAACACAAAGCATTAACGTAATAGGCCTCATATGAGATATTTGAAATTTTGCATCTTAAATTTTTTTTTAAATGTAACATAGTTTGTTGATGTTATTAGGTGTATCTACTTCTTAATTATATTTTAATTATGATTAACGTTGTTGAAACATAAACTAAATTTAGTATTTTGACAAAACTCCAATTGACAAAATCCAAATATGATAGATATTATCTAAAAAGATATAAATATCTAGTTTTTAGAAACTTTAAAATATCTAGCTTTAGAATATTCTTGTGAAATATCTAGAGCATTTTTGTGATAATTAGCCACATGTGTAATTCTAGAATTACCTCAAAATTTATCTTGTATAAAAATATCTCTGTACTAGAGTCCTTCCATGGAATAGTACAAATATGGATGAGTTCTAACCATTTTGTTCAAATACAATACAAATACTCTCCTTCCCCACTTTTGTCTTTAGTATTCTCCTTCTTCCAAAAATATTGTCCAACTACTCAATATAGAAGTTACTCTTCCAGCAAACGTATGTCAAGATGTCAAGATATACGATACGTATCTCGATACGAACTATACAAGTAAAAAAACGATACACGATACGTATTCCGATTTAAAAACATTGAATTAAGAACAGAGTAGTAGTTCAGGCAGGGATCGTCGAACCGCTAGAAATAAGGTACGTCCATTATGAATCCCATTTGATGTATAAATAATTCTTGATCCAAACTAATTGAGATAGAAAGTACATTCAACAAGCTTTTAACGAAACAAATCTTGCGAAAAATAGAGTTCGGAAGCATCCGGAATACGATACAAATCTCCGGAATACGATACAAATCGTGCGAAAAACGGAGTTCGGAAGCGTCTGGGACAAACCCGCGAAGTTTGACCAATTGTGAAGTTTTAATGCATTGCGTCCCCGGTGCATCCTTAAAATTTCAAAAATTAACCGAACTTTGTGGTCTTGCCACGGACACTCCTGAATTCCGATTTGCACGTGGTTTGAACCAAAAGCTTGTCTAGCCTATTTCTAACCAATTTAGTTTGGCTCCAAAATTATTTGTTCATCAAACGATATGACGATTTTACCCTCAACGCGTTGAAAAACAAATTTTTATGGGAAAATCTTTGAATCAAACCAACTTTAAACCAGATCTAAACCTATTGTATATAGAGAAAGAGGGTATTCAAAGTACTAAAAGATGATGAGATCGAAGCATAAACATAATAGATTTTGGTTTATGAAAAGTTGGTCGGAAGTAGACCAAATCAAGGATTGTAGGAATCAGTACTATGCTAAAACACATTTTAGTGCCCTTCCACTCATTCTAAGTTCCATTCAATACTCGTATTCCTAGTTCAATGGTATTCGTTCATTTTTTGAGAGTTCTAGAAAGTTCATAAGGTTTTTCACAATTTGTCAAAACACACAAAAACTACTTATCACCGGAATTCACCTTAGACGTACGCCCAGGATGGGCTTATACAATTACGAAGCCAAATTTTGGTTCCGTATTCCCAACAATATTCTTGACCTTACAACTATCAGTTGTAGGTCATGTAACTAATCAAGGTGAACAAAAGAAACTCAGAAACTGTTCACTTCAATTTCTAGGTGTAATATTCTCGATCTCAAAATGGAGCTTCATTACATGAAAAAAGGATACTGATCCTCAGAAACTATTAATGTCATAAGGGACAACGGCATTTCCGAAACAATGTACAACACAAATGATAGAACAGTAGCGATATAATCTAATCCGCATTTACAATAAGATTGAGTCAGCTATTTCTAGCCAACGCGAGAATAATAAAATAGTTGCACAAAAAAACTCTACATTCCAAATCTCAACATTTGGGCACGCAATTAAAGAAGTTCTCTCTGAAAAAAAAGATGTAAATCCTGCAAACTTTGCAATTGGAAACACGAAAACACAACTCCGACACGAAAAATAGGAGGCGGACGCATCAAACTTCGCATGAACAGTTACTGAGCAAACCATTCTTTCTTTCCTTTTGCTTTTTCCCACTTAGGATTAATGCTGATGCTGTACACGAAGTCTCCCTTCAATGACCATATAAAGGCAGCCTGTCGAGATGTGATTTTCCGTTTAAAACCCAATATCATTCGATTTGGAGCAGGCCTTTATCTGAGTCAGCTCATCCTCTTTCTCACATAACTGAAAAGTTTCAATCTGGAAAATTAAACTAATATCATGCAAAGAAGCAAGAACAATACAAATTATGTGTTGCAACCCAAAGGAAAATGAATACATGAAAGCAGGCCAAGGAAGTGATAGAAGGGGCACTCAAACCACCATAAAATGTTGTATCAGAGATCTCAGATGCTTTGAACGATAAGGTTGCATATGGATCATTGGTTTGTTGTCTATGGAGGGATTTGTGCCGGGAAAGGAAAAGGAAGGAGAAAAGACAAAAGATAACAAAGTGATCCACATAAATTTGTTTCTTTCAATTTCACACTATTTTGTTTGTCTTTATAAATCCCTCCACAAGTCAATGATTCTGAGGGACAGAGAGTACCCATAGCTCAGAATAGCACAGACATCTTTTCAGGTATAAAATGATCTTGAGCATGACGAAAGTCACAACAAAAGGGGAAGATCTAGTACATTTGTCTCTTGTGAATGAACCAATTGAAAAAACATTAACGGACTACTAATTTGAGGAACTCTTGAGTATTAGCTAGGTTCAAATCATCTCTTATGCGGAAAACCCAATGAAATACTAAGAGGGAAAATTAGAAAGCAACAGCGTGCAAGATATCGAATCTTATGGTTTCTAAAGATATATATATGGACAATATAAGCAGCACGTGATATTTCACCAAAAGTATACCTGGGGATGGTAGACATGAGAACTCAAGAAACAGACAGACATCTTTTCTCAATCCGAATCTTCCGTAGTTCTTGCAGTTGATGAGCTATTTCTTTTATGAACTGCAAACCATCATTCCCATTTCTGAGGGAACTTAGGGCATGATCGAGAAAATTGCGGTCAGCCTCAAGTGCTTGTAACCTGCCATCAAGCTCTGAAATTTCATTTTCCACTGCAATCAAATCAATTCCTCCACTTCGATGGGAATCAAAATGATTGTTCTCTTTGATAACATCACTATTTTCCTCAATTGAGATGTCAGAACCTTCTGCAGCAGGAACTCTTGACGCAGATAAATCATTTGGGGTCAAAAAACCATTTTCTTCCTTTTGATGATCCTTTTGAGTTCCCCTGCTAGAAAGCGACTTTATCGGATACAGCTTTCTTTCTAACTCTTTCAAACACTGTGATATGTAGAGCTTCTCTCCCTCAAAGTCTAACAAGAAGGATTTAATATTCTGATCTTTGTCTAACTTTGAGTTGCTGGTTTCCAAGGGTAAACTTTCCACCTTCGTTTCATCCGGGTAGTTGGCCCTATAAAATTCCAACTCCGCTTCCAAATCTTGCACCTCTTTCTCCTTCTCAGCTAAGAGGTCATTGGCCTTTTCAAGTGCCTCCATATCATACTCTGCCTGCTCTTCCATCATTCTTAAGTACTGCAAGGCCTCCATATGTAGTGATGCCTTCTCCTCTTGCAACCGCGTAATCATGGCCATTGCCTGATGTGCAGCAACTTCGGAAGCATTTCTTTCCTCTTCCAATTCCTTATATAGGGAACTCAAGCATGATCTATCATATTCGACCTGTCGCTTTAGCCTATCAAAGCTGCTCTCACCCTCAATTTCACTGACACTGATTCCATCAAAAGATTCATAGCCAGAATCAATTTTGCCCAAAAAAGGTGTCTTTTGAACCACCCGAATCCCATCAGCACAAGAAGCATCAATTCTTTGTAATTCATCTTGGTGACCATTCCATCTGGGACTTGCATTGCCTGGTGACTGACCAATCTCACTTACAGATAAAATTTGATCATGGACTTTTGCTGAACTGCTCCTCTCATAAAGTTCGTCAATCATACCATAAACTTCTCTTCCTTTACCAGTATCCGATAACTTGCACTTGTCACTTGGACTCCGATTACTTGACATTGATGGAGCATTATCGTCCAAAGCATGATCATTTTTTATACATTCTGCAGTCGTCGTACTCGCAAATGCAGAGACTTCCCCGTGCTTGATAACAGATTTATGTCCAATGTCTTTGGTTCCATGAGCATATACTGCTAAAAATGATATAGAAAAGAGATAAGAGTCAAGTAACAATAGACATTAACTTACACAATGATACGTTTCACACACATGCATACAATCCAGAGGAAATTTGACTTACACATATCTGGTGATACTCCGTTTGGAATTGTCATGACATTGGAAGAAGAAGGGACGCCATTTGGTACAACAAGCTCAGATAGCATAGAGAGGGTGGAATTGTGAGGTAGAGGACCATCAGATTTATCTTCTGATATACCACCTCCATTTATGACATTAGATGAAGGGGAAACATCGTCTAGTGAAATAAAATCAGGTAGAGCAGAAGAATACTGCTTTGGATTAGCTTGTTCCCAGTTAAGTTCTCCCAAACCATGTCCTATGTAATTATCAGACCCCAAACAATCCACATCACGTGGATCGTTTACCTCAAGCGGAATACATTGATCTAAAAGTGAAGGCCCAGGATCAGAACCTTGATGAGTCTGGTCCACTGAAGCCAAATCCTCCTTCGTATGTGATTTTGGTAAACTGCCCAAACTCTCTGTGGGAGATGTATTTTCCCGAATTACAGAACTTCTATCATCATCATCAGAAAATGGGTACTCAGACTCACTATCGGAGTTAATCTTCAGCTCAGTGTATCCAACGTGAGACAAAGCATTACCGCCAGTATTTCCAAGGCGACGAGGCAGTGTGGAGCCTGGAATCTTATCCTTTATCTTCTTAAAGCTATCGCGACGGGTTAAGCGGCCACGGCCTGGCAATCGGGGCAAAGGAGGTTTAGCACTTGTTTTAAGAGTCCCAAACCCAACTGGTAGCTGTAGCAATCTTTGAGTGCTTGTTCTAGCCCTGCATGTCTTACTACAACAAGAACAGGTCCATGTGCTTAAAGAACCCGGTATAATATTCTTAGGCAGAAACGAGTTCTGAAAACCACAATGGTCGAGATTAACCCCCAATTTTCCCACCAACAACCTGTAGGATTCTGGGGTTGTTTTGGTCCTTATGGCAAAGGACATGAGACATTCTTCACACATCCGACAGGCATCAGCTAGCTTACCGTGAACATGACAAGATACCAAGGATGAGATTTCCATTCTGTGGTTACTGCACAGTAGACTCCGGTAGAATCCAGGTTTTTCGTTTCCAAAAACATGATCGAGCCTTGAGCACAATAGACAAGGCGTTTGCAATTCGCAATATCGTGCAAGCTTCGTAAGCAAATAGGACAATGCCGCATCAAGGAATAGCAGGAATATCAATAGCCATTCAAAAGCCATAGAGGACAAATTATCGATAAAACCCCGCGGTTTCCTCTCCAGATTAACAGTTGCCATAGGCTTCACAGCCATTCCTAACGTAATGATTCCGAATATCACAACGAAACCCGAATCCGCAAAACTCTATACTCTTAGCTTTAATTCCTCAGAACGTCGCATTCTACCTTTCACCCAAATCATGCTTTGAAATTCCCACACCAGCTGTGCTGCAAAAATAGCTAAAAACAATCATACTTAGCTTTGTTAGAGTCTAAATCAAGCAATGTTTCATTCAAAAGGATTAGTCTCCCAGGATTAGTCGAGGTGCGCGTAAGCTGGCCCGGACACCTGAGTGATTGAAAAAAAAAAAAGAAAGCTTCATTCAAAAGGGACAAATTACCCAAGAATCATGGATTAAACCACGGTAGCATTATCCTGGAATGCAGAATTACAAAAGTGTAAATCCATTCGAAAAATATAGGCAACCCATTTATAGGAAATGATAAAAACAACACCAAAAGCTTTTTCCACCGCAGGATCAAATCTGATTATAAAAAAAAAAAAAAAACAGGAATTGAAATCAGAAAAATAAACCCTAACCGTACCCAATTCAAAATGCCAATATAAACGATGAATGGCTGGATTGAAAATGCAAAAGGATAATCCGAAATTGAGAAGAGAATAAATGGCGATGCACATTGCAGTTTTTGGATAAAGTTCAAAATGAAAAAGCTCGACTTGGGAAATGAATCACCATTCAAGACAATGTGAACGTATGCATAGACGTACCTGGTGCGCAAATTGGCAGAGGAATCGGAGGAGAGGGATTGAGCGAAGGAGATCAAAAGATCATCCTAATCTAATCATGGGTTTTTGGAAAAAGCAATGGAATGTGAATGATGATAATGAGAAAAAGGTGAAGAATTACAAAGAGGTCCCTTTTGCCTGCGAACTTCACTGACCGTTGATACCCACCAACTGAATTTTCAGAGCCTTGTTTGCTCAAAACAAGTAAAGGTGAAAATGTGTTTTGGTATTTCTTAAGTTTTTTTTATAGTCGGATTATCGGGCTAGTTTGCTCGCACCTAAACTATGACTCCGAAGCTAACAACCGGATAAATCCTCCAATCACATTAAGATGTAGAATATTGGGCATCCGTGGGACTAATGGAGCTAAATATTAGCCCCACGGATGACAAACACTTAATAGCTTTCTTTATATTTGTCTAATTTTCGTGAATATTCGTCTAATTTTTATAAATGGAGTGGGGCTAAAGAATAAAATGCTTGGGATGTTTTAGGTGGATGCATTTATGTAAAATGGGGAAGTCAAGCAAGTGGGCTTTTTTCGGTGCTAAAAACTATGATTTTTTTTTTCTTAAAAAAAAAGGTATAGCAAGGACAACCTAATTTGTCCAGTTTGCCAATCTTTAATACTGACAATTAAAAAGTTAAGTGGTCAATTATCTCTAGAATACAGAGATTTAAAATTAATTAGTTGTTATGTATTGCTGATTTCTTTCTATTATTTGTGAAGTGGTAATTTCTCAATGGGTCAATTGACCAATTTTGATGTATTTCTCATAATACTGATCATTATTTTCCTACCAGTTATGGGAAAACGAAAGCAAGAATTTCAAGAAGTAAAGTCCTGTTTTTTTCCTTGTTTTCAAAACAAGGAACAACTTTGACAGAGCTCTTTGACCAAACCCCTTCTCTCAGTTTCTAACATTCTCTTTGCATTTTTTAATTAAAAAAAGAAACGGATGTCCGGGCCAATTTGCGCACACCTCGATTGATTGCCGAGCCCTCGAGGTAACGATCGGACATAACCCCCAATGGCTCCAAGATTTGAAATGTTTTGCCTTCATGGAAACGAAACCTGTAATCTCATGGAGAAACATTTCTTGGTCAATACTACATCTTTTGCACGCAAAATTTACTAGGGGAAAAAAAAATATTTTAAACGCATTTAATGCAAATGTTATTTGATTTTTATTTATGAGTTCCAATACTAATTACGAGAATTCGATTGTGAATATCTATATACCTAGGGAGAAGGCTCTAGACCTCAGGTTACTTTATCCAACACTAAATTGTGAAAATATTTTGGAGAAAAGGAACATTTTGAACAGCGAGTACACGCACCCCTATGATTATACTCATGTGCTGGATCAAAAAAGTTACCAACTTTATCCATCTCTCTCTTTCTTGCGAATGTTATGCCATCATTTATGACTTTTGTTTGACAACTTTATTATATTAGTCTTGGACATGGCTGAATCTTCACATTACCGACATCATTTCCCCGACTAGCCCAGACGTGCTGGCATTCGAAATTGGGGAGGTTGCAGGGCGCTCCTTCAGTGTCGGCTTAAAGATATTTGGGTTTTGAAGTATGAGCCCGCCTATTTCTGCACACAAATCTTTTCTCGAAATGTTGCAAATACTTGAGGAAGAGTTAAGGGGTGGAGATTCGAACCCAGCTCATCTGTAGTGCATTCGAAATCGGAGATGCTGTAAGGCGCTCCTTCAGTGTCCGTTCAAAGATATTTGGGTCCCGAAGTGAAAGTCTTTATAAGGACCAGGGGGGTGCTATAGTGCACCACCCGCACTACACGTGTAGTGTGCGGTCAATCCAGCCGTTCATCTCGCCAATTGACGGTTAGGATTTGTAGAAGTTTTAATTAAGTCCAAGCCATCTGCACCGAGATAGACGGTCTGATCGGCTGATGTAGTGCGGCGGATGCACTACAGCCCCTCTCATTCCCTTAATATGGGCCCGCCTATTTCTGCAAACGAATCTTTTCACGAAATGTTGCAAAAAACTTGAGGAAGAGTTAAAGAGGTGGAGATTCGAACCGTTCATCTCGGCAATCAATGGTTGAGATTCATTGAAACACTCTAATCGGTTGATTGTCAAGATAGAAGGTCTGGATTTGCTCTACAGAAAGCGCCCTACAACATTCTCGAATCCAGCATTCTAGCATATATAATACAAGTCTACGAGTATATAATAATATAAAAACAAATCTCCCAATTCGCAATATTACAACATGTATCAGTTCATGAAAAATCTGGTAATTATGTAGAGTAGAACCTCTCCAAGAATCAACTTTGTTGATTATATTCACACTTTATATATAGAAGAACATATCGAACAAAGATAATGTACATAATGGTTAGCGTGAAACCAGGAATGCGTCTTGAATGGGGGCTGGTGCCTATGAGAGATGTGTTGTACTTCTAGTACTGTCTTTATTATAGAATGGAAATGGAGACATTACACACCTCTCATCAATAGCCAATCAAGCACGAGCTTTTAAATAAACCCAATGGCATCTCTCATTTAAAAAAATATTATCTCTATCTAATTTTCTAATAGTACTATATTCTCCTCGTGATTGCGAAACAAACATTTTGAAAGAATAATAATCTATTTTCCTTCTTTTTTATTTCGTTATTTATGACATATTCCAAGTAAGCTTTGTGACTAACGGGATACCTATAAAACGAGCTACTGCAAGTTTAAGGATGTGCATACATTGTAATTCAAAAGCTGAGGGGTGCCAAGGCACCCACCCTTCAATAGCTGCGCATGATGATCAATTTCAACTATCATGTCTCATTTGGATGAAAAATACCACTAGTATAATTACGTTGGATAGCAACCAATTTAAATTAGGTAATCTAGTTGATCGTAAGAAAATGTCATGTACTTTTTCCAAACACAAGCAGCTCACGAAATCTAAATAAAGAGTCATAGATTAAGTAAGTGGACTCAAATAGTCATAAATTGGGAAAAAAACAAACTTGATTACGAAATAAAGTCTGGGAAATGATTTTGCCACTCCCTTTTTTGTTAACGCTACTTCCCTGCAAGTGTATTTTTGGTGCAAAAATACACTTGCAGGAGAGTGGCATTAATAAAAAAAGAAATGACAAAATCAGCAGTCTAAAGTATTTTCTTTTTCTTTCTTTTTTGACCAAGCGACAGAAGACTTCATATTCATATTTCGCCTTAGACCCACAAAAGTGTTGGGCCGAGCCTACTAATTGACATGGAAAAATTCAATCCAAGCCCTTGAAAAATGGGCTGGGTCAGGTTTACTGGACGAGTCATCCACTTACCGTAAACAGTACCCAATCTACATGGGTCGAAAAACCATAAACCCACAGAACCCATCCTCCCATCTTCCTTCGGATCCTTCCCTAGCAAACCCAATTCAGGGTCTTGTGATCTTGTCTCGAAGATCATCGATTCATGACGAATTTCCTGAGATCTTGCGTCGTAAGTTATAACATGGTTTGTCGAATTCCAAATTTTTGTTGCTTGTTTTTTCCTCAAACAAATTGACTGTCCATTTCTCTTTTTCTCCCAAAATGGGTCGTTGGGTTTTTTGAAGAAGAAACGAGGAGCTGGTGGCGGAGGTTTTAGAGGTTTTGCAGTGCAAAGTGGGAAGGCGGTAGGGACTGCCCAAAGCCTCAAGCTTGAGGGGGTACAAGACATCATCGCCGTTGCTTCCGGTAAAGGCGGCGTTGGCAAGTCCACCACTGCTGGTATTCTCTCTCTCGTTGTCTCCATCTATCTTTTATTTATGTATCCTAGTGTCCCAGGTTACTGCAAACGAGCCGAGCCGAGTTGGGTTTTAGTGCTCTCATGCTCATTGGGCTCAATTATAACTTATTGAACTGAGCTCCAGCTGAGCTGGCTCAGGCTGGAGACGAGCTCAAACTGGCTCCCGAGCCTTAACGAGCCAAAGAAATTATACGTTCGTTTTTTCTGCCTTGCGTACGGGTTAGTGCTGCAGAATTAAAGTTTTTTTGTGCAAATATAGGTGCGATATGCATGTACAAGCCTCAATCCTGTAAAAATAATATAGTGCCGAGCTTTATTATAAGGCTTGAGATTGTCAGCTTATCAGTTAAACGAGTTTAAATGACCTGTTAACAAAATGAGGTTTGGGCGGCTTGGTTCATTTGTATTTTGTAGCCCTACCCAAGACTGGTTTAGGTTTAATTGATTTGTTTGGGGAAACGGGCAAATTCCACGGTTATTTCTGAACTTAATGCACTTTTGGCTTATGCGTAAGACAACAATTTGTAAGTTTTAGTGCGCTTTTATGTTGGGCTGTCATTGTAATAAAGATGAGACTTGAGAGTGGGTTCTGTGTAACTGCTTTCTTGAATTGCTCTTCATCAAAGGTTATATGCAACAGGGGCTTCCGACTAGAGGATTATTTTGGGTGCAATTAGCGAAGTTTTCTTTTCCGGTCAAGCGGAAAATGCAATTAGCGAAGTTAGTTAATGCTTTTGTGTCTATTGTATTCCAGCTAATAAGGTTAGATGTAGAGCTTGACAAGTTTAAAAAACTTTGAGATCTGATGGTGGAGTGTTGGAATATGTTATAACTTCTATCATCTATACGTGTTTGACAATACTCTATGGTCCTTAGTCATTGAATGAGTGCCTTGAATATTTGGTTGACTAAGATTACAAATGTGCCTTTGTGCGTTGTGGATTTTGCAGTTAATTTGGCTGTGGCACTTGCCAATAGTTGTCAACTTAAGGTTGGGTTGCTCGATGCCGATGTGTACGGGCCATCAATTCCTACTATGATGAAGCTCCACGGAAAGCCTGAAGTTTCCGAAGGTGATGGTTTTTAATCATATGGATTTGTCCTTAGATGTTCCATTAGAATCCCTGTCATGAATGATGTTACGTACTTTCTGTGCATCCTATTGAAATATCAAGGGTAGTCCTATTATAACAGGTTAATAGATAGAGACTTGTGTTTGATTTGGTGTTCACATTTGAATGATTTAATGTCCTTGACTTTTTTCCTTTCCTAAGCAAGCAATTTCTAGCACGCTGCTTCATTTTATGTGCATTATTGATATAGTGTGAGTGTGTGTGATTGTTGCTGGATAAGATTAGTTGGTGCCTCTTGCATTCTATTATGAGAGTGTGTGAGATTGGTGCTGGATAAGTTTAGTCAGTGCCTCTTGCGTTCTATTATGACAATGTCTACTGCTTCTCAATGTTTTGAGTTATACTCTGAGGTATATTGTTCCATGTACTTTCCCTCAAGCAGGTAAGAAAATGATTCCAGTTGAAAATTATGGAGTCAAGTGTATGTCAATGGGATTTCTAGTGGAGGATTATGCCCCAATTGTGTGGAGAGGCCCTATGGTATGTCTTTACTATTTTTGTTTTTGATTTTCATCTTTTTCTTCCCACTTTTGTCACTTCATTGTTCTATTTCATATCCTGTAGTAAGTTGAATATTTGTGCTCTAAATTGGTGAGACTCCTTCTGAAGGACTTTACTATTGATATGTGTCAAATAGCTTGATATTCATTATTGGCCCATTTCCAAATAGCTTAAACTTTTGGGACTAGTGGTAACTTAACTATATGTTTTGGACTAAGCTATCAAATGTAGTTTACTATTAAGTGTTTGTGCTTTTAAGTAGAACTTTTGTTTTGTGGCTTCAGGTGATGAAAGCTCTTGAACAGATGTCGAGGGGAGTCGATTGGGGGAAACTTGACATTCTCGTGGTGGATATGCCGCCTGGGACCGGTGATGCTCAAATATCTATTTCTCAGAGGTTGCAATTATCAGGTAGATAAACGAATATAGGAAAAGTTTTAGAGATTTTGATACTTTTTACTTGAGGATTTACAGTTAGCAGGTTGAGTTTCACTAAAACACTCTAGGGGAAGCCTCAGTTATTGGGTAGCCAGTAATGGTCCGAGAATTCGTTTCCTTCATTTAAATATTACTACTCTGAGTGTCTCAAGGTGAAAGTAATGGTACATGTACATCTACTTACGAACCAAAGGAAATAAGGGATGCTTCATTTTTCGATTTTTACATTTGTAACTTATATATGCTTACATTTGTAACATGGCAGTGAACTTACATGTTACAAGTAATGCGGGAAGTGAGATTTAAATACATCCTGCTGAAACCTCTGGTCAATGAAATTATTTTATCTGGTTTTTTACACGGCTTCGTGGTTTTACGTTTTGTACGATTTGCGCATCCAATATCTTTATGAGTTAATGTTGTCTTGCTAACAAGATAAGGTTTTTGCATTCATCCTATGATTTAAGTTCAAAGTCGCTCGCTTACACGTATGGGTCCGACTGTGTGTGAGAGGCTGTGGATACAATCATCAATGGTGTCCATTTATTTGTTTTCTTGCTTCGGTTCAGGTGGTTAGTGAAACCCTGTTAGATGTGGTCTTCTTTGTTGTTGTTAAGATTTTGGGTACAATCACTGCACTTGTAAATCTAACCATTTTGAGTCCTTATAGGTGCTTTGATTGTTTCAACTCCTCAAGATATTGCCTTAATGGACGCTCGGAGGGGTGTTAATATGTTCTCTAAAGTCCACGTTCCTGTATGATCATTTCTTGTGCAGAATTATCTTTAAATATGTTTGTTGCCTCATTGTTCTAGTAGAATTACAGAAAGAGAGATTGTATGACTTAAATGGTGCATCGCTAATTGCAATCTTAGGTGATATATTACTTGCATAATTGTCATGATATAAATTTCATTTTTGTAGATACTAAACATTGTTTTGTTCCCCATATGGTTTCATGTAAGGCTACCATTTCTTCTTCTGAAGTGAGCATTCTATGTTCTTTTGGCTCCAATGATGATGCATATTTTTGTAAGATGTAGTTAGGGAAATTTTTATCAATCAGATCTAGTGACTCTCTCGTCCCTTTGGATGCTTTCCTTTGAGATACTGTACCTCCAAAAGTTTATTTGTCTGGTTTAGCATTTGAAGATTTTGCGAGGGGGAATTCGGTTGTCTTGCTGGGTTAAGTTTTGCTGATTGTGATGAATATGTGTTTTCATTGTCGTAAGTCGTGGTTACGAGTAGTTGCTCTCTTTACCTTCCTTTTCTGTTGGATTTGATTAGTTTGGTTCAAAGTGCTTCACTTGCACATCAACTCAACCCCGCAAGTAGTGTTGTTTCCAACTTGAATTGTGTCCTCCGTTTGTGCCAGATGAACCGCTAACGTGTAATGTAGCTCGGTACTTATTGTTAATTGATTTTGCACGTTTCGGGAAAACGGTTGTAGATTTCAATGCAATGATAGGTTGGCTCACTTTAAGATAAATGAGTTGAACTCGGCTGTTTCATGCCGTTTTTCTGAAAAGTCTGATTGCTTCACAGATTCTGGGAGTCCTGGAGAACATGAGCTCCTTTAAATGCCCGCACTGTGGTGAACCTTGGCACATTTTTGGGAAAGGAGGAGCTCGTAAAGCAGCCGATGAAATGGGTTTGCCTTTTCTTGGGGAGGTATGTATTCCTATTTAAGTGCTTTTACCAGTCATACATCCATGTTTGGTTTCAAATATTTGTTATTTTTACCTAATATCTAAAATGCTTCTGAACCTGAGCTTTCCAATGTTTCTGTGTATTTTAGCCTATTTGTATATCCACTTCAGATTATTTTGAGTTTAGCGGTTGAAGGATCTTCTATGAGGAAATCTTTCTGACTCATTTTGGTACAAATTGAATACTGAAATTTCTATTTCCGTTTGACCAAAAAAAAAAAAAAAGAATACTGAAATTCGACGAAAACCTTGGGTACTCAAATTCACAGCAACTCCTTCAATGGAACTTTGGTCGGAAAGTTTACAAGGACTCCGACAATTCTCCTTACTAATGCACTTGCAAGAAATCAGATGCATGCTGGATTGACATGCTCTAATTCGTTCGGTTTTACTTTTTCAGATACCATTGGAGGTGGAGATCAGAAGTTGTTCCGATGAAGGTGTCCCCGTAGTACTAGCAAATCCCGATTCGACAGTCTCCAAAGCATATAGCGATGTGGCTCAAAAAGTTGTAAGCAGACTTCAAGAATTGTCCAAGAAACAACAACTCCGGCCGGAGATAAACCTGTGAAAGCTAAAACAAAGCACAACCAGAATAGCATCATATCCTTTATTGACACTTTTTCCTATTGGTTGTAAACAGAATATCGGAGTACTACTTTTGGATGACGTACAATGTCTTTATGATTCTTCTGGACACAGCTTCTCTTCTAGTTGATGGGAGCAATCCACGTTGATGATTTAAAGGGCATAAGTCTAGAGAGTAAAGTCATCTAGACCGTTCATCTTATTCATGACATGCGTTCTGGTGGAGGCACTTTCCGACGTTTCACATGGAAGGGGGGCCTCCTTCCCATGGGACGGCTTTCATTTACATCCAAAAGCTTGCCATCAACTTAAGGGAACCAGGGATCCTGTATGGTGGGCTGCCCTACAGGGTTGTAGAAAAATGGTTTCAATTATCAAAGTAAGATCAAGGTCATTTTCACGCTTGTAAATGTACCGCGAAGGTCGTATTTTTTGCAAAGTTATTTCGACACCCAAAATTGGAATTACAAGAGGGGCACAAGTTAATTAAAGAATCTTAATTTCATAAAAGTTTTAAAAATAATCCGAGAATCCAACGGTGGTGGAGAATAATTCAAAGTTGGCAGCCTCAAGTTGGCCAAAGGACCCCATAAATTTCGTTCACCCGTTCTGCCTTTTGACGATTTTCTTGAACTGTTTTCTTTTTGACGATTTTCTTGAACTTTTTCTTTTTTCTTCGACTGGATAGTTGAGATAGTTTACGAGCACCTCAACTAATCTTCATTTCTAGCCCGGTCAAAGACAAACCATTTATCCCGAGACTAGAGAATTGATAGAAAATTACCTTCTTGCCATCTAACTCCAAAAAACGAATCATTGTCAATTGTGCGGGAAGCAAATCCTTCAACCACCCGAACTAACCCACCCTTGGACCCGGGGACCCTGCCGAGCGGGTGCCAAGGGCCAATCCGGCCGTTCATTTCGGAATCAACGGTCCGGATCGAAACATCTTTTTCCTTTTCCTTTTCCTTTTTTTTTTTAAATCTGTTCGATACCTTTGCATCTGGATCGTCCAAAACACTTTTGGACGGCCGAGATGCGCTTGGCACCTCTGCCAAGCAGGGGTGCTTGGCAGGGTCTCCCGGTCGCCCTTTTTGACGATTTTCGTCACTCAATAAAGCACGTCCTCTCTCGCTTCTCTCTCTCCAACTGAATCAACATCTCTCTCTCTCTCTCTCTCTCTCTCTCTGCACCATACCATTATCTGAATGCATCACCACAGCACGACCCTCGAACCCCCAATCAAACCCTATGGACTATCCCCGCACCCAATCTTCCTCCAAAACCCTAGGCTCATTCGCGCCATTTTCCCAACCGCTTCGCACCACAACAAGTCCCACTCTTGGATTTGCAACTGCCAGGGAGTCGAGGAAATCTCTTCGGTTCCCAAACTCCGACCAAACTCGCGAAATTCTGGTGATGGGGAGAGATTTGAGGTAGTAAAAGAAATTGACGTGGCCACTCTTGGAAATCTGTGCGTCGATATCGTGCTGAATGTCCCCAATTTGCCCCCGGACTCCTTTGATGAACGAATGGATTACATGGAGCGGCTGTCCAAGTCTCCACCTGATAAGGTTGGTTTTTCAATTTTGATAGAGTTTTGATATGACTGACATTTCTGTCTTTGATTGCTTTGTTTTTCAACTGATTAATAATCGGAAAATGCTAACCAAAGCCCATTGGGTGGCACTTAATGTGCAAAAAGCGCATTGATATCTATAATAGATGTATGTGGATATATCTGTGCAAGGTCAATGATAGCTGTGAAAAGTGCATTGAAATTCTAACTGTTGGCATTGTGTTTGCCTAGAGAGTTGTGATTAGCAGAACCGTTAAAATGTGAAGCTTTTGTCCACTTGTGAGCAAGATATGGACTTTTGTCCTTTATTTTCTTTGGAATTGTTCGGGGGTCGAGCTTTTATTCTATCTAGATGAATTTCTGTGGCTCTAATGGAAAAGTTATAGTTTTCCATCCACTTTGACAAGATTCTTTAACTATACCCTGCTTGTGCAAAAAGCAGCTGCAAATGGAATTTATGTCACCCGAAGAATTAGTTTCTGATGTTATAATGAGAAAGAAGAATAATTCCCTGTTACTTTAAACATGACAATGGTTGGTTTCTCATCTTGTGCAACCTTTTTAGTGCAGTATGTATCCGGATAATACTCCATATTGCAATACACACAACTCGGTATTTGTAAGCAGGATTTTTCCTTTCTGTTTATTCATGACATTGCAATGCAAGTGAATTATGATGGAATCAGTGCAATAGAAACTCATTATTCCATCAGTTTCTCACGCGTTTCTAAAAGTTACTTAAGCTAAAGTGTCCACATTAAACCTAAAATAAGATGATGGCTAAGCTGTAAAGATGCAAAAGTTGCTTCACTAAAACTTTACCTCGTACTACATCCTCTCTTGTGTCAACCCCTGTATTATCCCACTGAATTAACATATGATGGCAAGGAATGCCTGCATTAATCGTACAAGTGCACAGAGACACCTGGTCATATAGAAGTACATAATCCTTCAAAATGTCCCGCGTTCCCGCTCTCAATCCTCGCATTGCGCTCCCGCTCTCAATCCTCGCTCTCGCGTATTTAGTAGGTTGAGATGTGTTTCAGAGACACTTTCACACTCATGCTCCCGCATCTGCTCATGCACGTGAATTATGTGACTTGGTATAGGACATAGACGATCAGAACTTAAACAAAATGTGATGTGAAAGCTCAGATTATTTGAAAAGGGTAACTGACGTCTACTAAGCATCACCACAGGGAAAAGCTACCACACACTTTCAAGTTTCTCATTGGGAATGACTGTAAACACGAGGTAGTGAAATTTAAATTCATGATCTTTTGATTGTTGATGAAACACAACATCTGGAGAAGCTATGGTCCTAAACTCCTACTCGTTTGTACCCTTCGACAAATTTTCAGACGCTTAAGAAGCTTTCAATGCCCTTGGAATGTTCCCATCTCTTTTTGCAGTTTGAAGTTTTTAGTTTTTTTTTTTTTCTTCTTCCTGGTTTTGCAACTAGAAATTCTGGGAAGCTGGTGGAAACTGCAATATGGCTATAGCAGCAGCAAGACTAGGACTTTCTTGTACGGCAATCGGTCATGTGGGTAATGAAATTTATGGACGCTTCCTCTTAGATGTGCTTCATGAGGAGGGAATTGGCACGGTTGGAATGAGTGATGATAATGACGTTGAATGTTCTGGAGCCGCATATGAAACACTTTTATGCTGGGTTTTGGTTGATCCTTTGCAAAGACACGGGTTTTGCAGGTAGACTTTTATCCAAGATTTATGGTTGTGGTTTATCTTGAAGAATAGTCCTGTATGAAGTTCATTCCTAAGTAGATATTTGTTGCCATAATATTGTCATGGAATGGTGTATATGAACACATAACCTTTTTCTACCAGTCGAGCTGATTTTAGTGAGGAGCCTGCATTCAGTTGGATGAGTAAATTGTCGAGCAAAGCAAAGATGGCCGTAAAAAAGTCAAAGATCCTGTTCTGCAATGGTTATGGTTTTGATGAGCTTTCCCCTGGGTTGATTATATCTGCTTTAGAGTATGCAGTGGAAGTGGGCACCTCAGTTTTCTTCGATCCTGGACCACGGGGAAAGAGCCTTTCTGCTGGAACACCTGAAGAGCAAAAAGCATTTGGCAAGTTTTTGAGGATGAGTGATGTTCTTCTTCTGACTTCTGAGGAGGTTTTGACTTCTACCTTCCATAGATTCTCCCTCCCCTTGCCACATTCAACGATTTTAATGAGTGCGGCACTGTACCTGCATTTTGTTTGTGCCTGCTATTTCCTCTCTTTTAAAGTAGTGGACTTGTGGTCTTTATTATAGCTTTTGATCATCTTGATTATGTGCTAGGCGGAATCATTGACTGGCATTAGAAACCCAGTGCTGGCTGGGCAGGAGTTGCTGAAGAAAGGGTTACGAACGAAATGGGTGATTGTCAAAATGGGTGCAAAGGGTTCAATTTTAATCACCATGTCAAGCATATCATGTGCACCTGCATTCAAGGTATTAGTTGGCACAAATACTTTCTCATGCGTAAAAGTTAGTATCCTTGTTTCTTTTTATTTATGGCTTGATGCTATTATGGTGCATTTTTAAAATTCTTTTTCGTGGGAATTTTAGTCGCATCAGACTAATTCACCATTGATGTCCACGTCATGTCTTGTAATCTTTATGCTTTACAATCTCCTGTTCCTTTTTTGTTCCGAAATTGTGTTTGGGGTATTTCCTCCTCTGTTTTCTTTTTCATAAAGAGATGGCATGAAAAACTGTGGATATTTGTTAAGTATATGACAAATATTTTGGACGCCCTGGAGCTGTTTTCTGTTCATCTATTTGGTTGAATATTTTCAATTTTTTTCGTTGTGTATGTGATCTAAACCTTGTTGGTATTCTGGAACTTTAACAGGTGAACGTTGTCGACACTGTTGGGTGTGGAGATAGTTTCGTAGCTGCTATTGCGTTTGGTTTTATACACAATATGCCCACTGTTAATATATTAACAATTGCAAATGCAGTGGGGGCTGCAACTGCTATGGGTTGCGGTGCTGGTAGAAACGTCGCTACCCTAAAGCAAGTCATTGAACTCGTGAAGGACGAAAACCTTAACGAGGATGACAAATTCTGGAACAACCTAATGAATGAAAACTTGGATTCTCAGGAAATTACGTTTCTATCCAGAATGGTTATAAATGGAAGCAATACTCAGTGCAATCGGGTTCCCCTGCAAAAGGTCATTTCTGAAATGCTGCCTATGCTCGAATCTGCAGGTTTAAACAAGGTTGTTCCATCTTGACAACTACGACGACTGTTTTCTGACCGCTAATTGGTTTTCTGTGGGTTTACTATTTTTCACTGCTTTGGGAAACTGTTACCTTAAATTGGGCTTGGAGTTGAAGAGAAAAAATGCATGAAAGCTTCATCTTTGGGCAGACATGAATTTTGGGGTGTACTCGTCAGAGGAAGTTCAGTGAAAGAGGAAATTTGGCATTCTTTGCTGCTTATGTTTCATGTGGCGAGTATCGAGATCATGCTAGCTACGCTACTTTAGATACAGTACTTGGGGAAGCCGTAGGGTTTAGAATTTTTGGGTTTTTGGAAGGGTGTTTGGTAGGCCTTTTAGGAAGATGATTCAACTTTTAATGCCATTGGTCCATTGCAATATGTCCTTTTTTCTTGTGATGGGGTTATAGTTGCAGTATCTGAAGTAATAGGTCACAACAATACAAGGTTGAATTTGTATAATGGTCGATTTTGGTGAGCCGAAATGCCTCTCTGGTGCGAAATTACAGAGAAAATTATTATTGGAGGAAGGGGATACCACTATCATGTTGTCTTTTGGTTTGTGGGTGTTTTGAAATTTTTTATACAGGTTTGTGTATTGTGGTTGTGTATCAAATGGATGGGATTCTGCTACTACAAGTTCACTTGCTATTAAAAAATTCACTTTGAACTTTCCCATCATCCAAGGAGAAGAAAGAGTTTAATATGTGTTTGTTTTGGTGATTAACCTAACCCCGAATGCATTGCTAACCACAACAATGAAAAGATACATAGTAGTAATACACTGCTAATGGTGATTTATGCTTTTTCCACTTTTGGCTCGGTATCCAGATCAACTTACATGCACCTCAACTAATCTTTTTTCCCGGTCCGGTCAAAGGCAGGTCATCCACGTCAGACTAGGGAATTCACAAAAGAAATTACTTTCTTTCAGCTTGGCTTGGCTTCAAGAATCGAAACCTGATCAATTGCGTGAGGAGTAAATTTACCAACCAACTAGACTAATCCCTGGAGCTTATGTGATTTATGTTGAGGTCGCTAAGAATAATGGGACTTGATTGATCAAGCCCCCTAAACAACGATAACTGCTTTGCCGAATGGAAATACCAATGTAGTAGTTTGTTACAAGAAAAACCCACTACTCCATTTATTTTAACCTAGGGAGTAGGGAGGGAAAACTATACCCTTGGAATTCATTATATTCTCAACTCTCAAGAAACAATGAAAAATGGGGGGTACAGAACTACCCTTCTTATTTCTGTTAATAGGATTGCCCCTCTTATAACAATCCACCCTCACCTTCCTTTTAACAACTGATGATATACCCTTCTTTCAGCAAATATGCACAAAGTTCCATCTTAACCCAGAAAATAATGCTGCCTCGTCGATGAAACAATAGCATCACGTAATTAAGGATTTGAATTAATCAATTTTCATTCGTCATTCTTCCTTCAAGTGTGGTCTCGTCATTTTCTCATGATTTTTGTTCAGTGTTCCTATTTAAACAATTAATTGAGTTGTACATTTTTTTTCAAGTGCATACGCAGAGAATATAAAACACAATTTTAAGTTTTCATTACCTACGCTTAGGATGCATGTTGGGAAGACCCGTTAGCAGCTACTTATTCCGTCTTAACTAATGGTAATAACATACATAAAATCACCTAAAATGATGAATTATAAAATCACAACAGAAGAAAGGCCAGAGCTAAGAGCACCGTCACGTGATATTCTAATAATCTTTGTAACGAAATTTTTCTTATGACTCATACACTCAAGTCTTGAGCCACATATAAATGTGTGGCTGTGAAGGAATTCGGGCCACCACATGGTGGTGCCCCAAAACCACCTAAAATATTTTCCCAAGCTTGGGGGGAAAACATAATTTGCATAAAATAAGGAGACCAAAGGGGAATATCGGGTTGACCTAAATACCCTCTTTATTGAAGTATTTGGTAAACTCCGATTCACAATCCTCTGCCCTTTGCCCAATTTCGCCTCCCCATTCTTCTCTACCCTTTCTCTCCCTCTCTTTCTCAGGTATTTTCATCTCTCTCTCCTCTCTCTTACCGCCAAAATCAAAAACTCTCTTTTTCTCTCCTCTTGATATAGATACATATACAACACACTCATATTATATATACAACACTTTGCAAACCCTAATTGTTTATTTTGAAGTATTTCTTGACCATGGACCTAACAATCTGTTCTGTTTTCTCTCTATTTTGCAGGTTTTCTTCAATCAAAGCTGAGATCTTTGGTACCTCGCATCTTATGCTTTCGAAATTAGGGATTTTTGTGGTTGCTCTTCCAGATGTTTCTCGGTGAGCTTCTTTCAGCTAGATTTTGGTTTCGTTTATTGCTCACTGCGTTCTTGCTCGGTGTTTGGTTGCTGAGAAATCTGGGCTGCTGGGGTATCATGTTTCCAAAGCTGATTATTGAATAGTAGAAGTTTTTTAAAAAAAATACCCAAAATTGAGCTTCACAAATTATTTTTTTCCTTCATGTTTTGTAGTTGTTTTTGCCTATAGGCCAAATGCAGAAGCCGTGCCATTTAAGCAAGCAAACACCTAGTTATGATTGGGTTTAGCTGAATATGTTTGATGGTGTAATTTGTTCTTGCTTATAACGTTTGAAGTAAGTAGGATTAATTATTTTAGTTTGTATAATTGCACTAGCGAACCAACCTCGCATTCAGTCGAAGACTAATTTAAACCTTTTCTTCTTTTTAAGGGTTGTTTGTATTTGAATATCAGGTCGGTATTTACTATTTATCATGTTAACGATGTTGGTTGTATGGCTCCAATTGTAGGAATCATTATTCTACAACTAAAAGCATCCGGCCAATTCAAAGTTCGTTGTCTCCTGCAAATTCCCTGATTTGATAAGTGAGGATTCAGGTAACTATGTGTTTTTGTGTTCTGATGACACGTTCTACGGTATTTGTTGTTCCTTGTTTGCTTATTTTTTGGAGTCATTTGCTTTGTGTGAAAGAACAGAGTAGGACTTTTTGATTCATTTGGGCGTGTTTCATTTGGACAGGTTTTCTTGGACATAAGTAGTAAACCAGAGTCTCCAGCTAGTATTTCAAGGTCAGAAGGTTTTGTGCTTGTGATATTTGAGTGCATTAATTATGGAGAACCAGGATATGGTTCTCGGGCAAAGACGTGATTTATTGGTGGCACAGAACCAACATTTGGGTATAGGACATAATGTGATCATTGGACAGGGTCATGATTTAGGGCTCGGAAAGACTGATGACCATGGTCTGGGTATAGTTGATGCAGATGATCACGAATTAGAGCTAGGTCAGGCCCATGACCGTAAAATGGTTCTGCGGCATACCAATGGTCATAGCAATGAGCATGAGAGCAGTTATGAACAAAGGCATGACAAAGGAATAAATCAGGGCAATGGTGATAACTCTAGTCCTAATGAAGATGATACCGAACTTGATACCCGTGATCATCAGATGGATCTTGCTTCCCAGAATCATGAATTCGGGTTATTGGAGAATAATAATCAATTGACTGTTATTGACAGCAATGAAATGGATGACTTAGAGCTTAGTCAAGACATGAGTATTGTAGCTGCCCCAGATATGTCCATTCACCAGGGACACCTGGTCGCAACACCTGTCCTCCAATCGAGAACTATGGTTCCAGCTCCAACACATGAATTGACCGTTGGGCAAGAGTTTTCTGATGTCAAGAGTTGTCGGAGGGCACTGAGAGACACTGCAATCGCTCTTCACTTTGAGATACAGACTGTGAAATCTGACAAGACTCGTTTTACTGCCAAATGCGCAAGTGAAGGGTGTCCTTGGCGGATTCACGCTGCGAAGCTTCCAGGTGTTCCTACCTTCACTATCAGGACTATTCACAACCAACACACTTGTGGTGGAATCACCCATTTGGGCCATCAACAGGCTTCAGTCCAGTGGGTCGCGAGTTCTGTGGAACAAAGCCTGAGGGAAAACCCACATTACAAGCCAAAGGAGATATTGGAGGAGATTCATCGGGTTCATGGTATCACATTATCATACAAGCAAGCCTGGAGAGGGAAGGAGAGGATCATGGCTGCCGTTCGTGGGTCATTTGAAGAAGACTACCGTATCCTTCCTCAGTATTGTTACCAGATTAGACGGACGAATCCAGGCAGTATCGCTTCAGTTTATGTGAATCCAGCAGATAACTGCTTCCAACGTCTGTTTATTTCGTTTCAAGCATCAATCTATGGATTCTTGAATGCATGTCGCCCGCTAATTGGGCTAGATAGAACCGTCCTGAAAAGCAAGTACCTTGGAACATTGTTTTTCGCCACTGGTTTTGACGGGGATGGTTCCTTATTTCCTTTGGTATTTGGTGTAGTGGACGAGGAAAACGATGACAACTGGATGTGGTTCCTTTCTGAGCTTCACAACCTGCTTGAGAACAACACTGAAAACATGCCTAGGCTTACAATCTTATCAGACAGACAGAAGGGCATCGTAGAAGGGGTGGAAGCAAACTTCCCTACTGCTTTCCACGGGTTCTGCTTGCACCACCTCAGCGAAAGCTTCCAGAAGGAGTTCAATAATAGCATACTCGTCAACCTCCTCTGGGAAGCTGCCAATGCCCTCACAGTGATCGATTTCGAAGCAAAAGTCCTTGAAATCGAGGATGTATCTCAGGAGGCCGCGTACTGGATCCGAAGGGTTCCGCCTCGGTTGTGGGCGACAGCCTATTTCGAGGGGACCCGGTTTGGGAATCTAACTGCTAACATAATAGAATCATTGAATTCGTGGATACTCGAAGCCTCTGCGCTTCCAATAATCCAAATGATGGAGTCTATCCGCCGGCAGTTAATGACTTGGTTCAACGAGCGAAGGGAAGCAAGTATGCAGTGGGCATCAATACTCGTGCCTTCCACTGAAAGACGCGTGTCGGAGGCACTCGAGCGGGCCCGGACCTATCAGGTGCTGTATACTAGTTGGCGGTTTTTCGTTACACCCATGCTCACTTTGCCTATTTATTATTCGTATACTTGGTACTCTCAGGAGTTGGGACCTAGCTTAGACAGTTAAGACCAATTGTTGGCCTTACTTTTACTTGAGCTTTGGGCCTAGAATTCTATTATGATTGCAGCAGCACGTTAATTTATTGGTTGGAGACCAACTCACTCTAGCCGTTGGAATTATTCTTTGCTTTGGCTCACTTTTTGTATTTTGGCTATTTGAAACTAGAAAGTTGTGCATTCATCCTGCTATTTTTCCAACATCAGGTGCTCCGAGCAAATGAAGCAGAATTCGAAGTTATCTCCCACGAGGGAACAAATGTCGTTGATATCAGAAATCGTTGTTGTTCGTGTAGAGGGTGGCAGCTTTACGGCTTGCCGTGCGCTCATGCCGTGGCGGCCCTACTTTCATGCCGGCAGAATGTGCATCGGTTCACAGAGAGTTGTTTTACGGTGGCAACATATCGGAAAGCGTATTCTCAGACGATACACCCGGTTCCGGATAGGACCCTTTGGAAGGAGACACTAGATGGTGGGTTGCAGAGCGAAAGCGACGGGTCTGATGCAATCGTGAACCCGCCAAAGTCGCTTCGGCCTCCAGCTCGACCCCGGAAAAGGCGAGCTCGGACAGAAGAGAAGGGGAGAGCAAAACGGGTCGTCCGTTGCAGCCGTTGTAATCAAACTGGCCATTTCAGAACCACCTGTGCAGCACCCATATAGATCGTTTTATCTTTAGCTTAGGCTATTTCTAGGTATTCTTCTATCTTTTTAGTTACTTGTATTCCTTGTTCTTCCCTGAATGTAAGTAACCGGGGCATCAGTGTACTGCATATTGTCAGGCGTTTTTGTTGTTGTTTTGGTCCGTTTTTTTGGTGCCATTTTTCTGAGTCGAGGGTCTTGGACTGTTGAATCTTGACAAGATTTGCACTGAACATTCCTAGTTCCCTGCATTCGACATCATTTTCACCTGAAAATTGAGCGCGCGCTGAACATTCCTAGTTCCCTGCCTTCGACATCATTTTCTTGTTCTTTTTTCAATTTTTTTTTTGCAAATCCGTCGTTCTTCTCATTTAGTGGAAGGTCGTGTTGAGGTATTTTTCCTGCTGTTTGAGTTTCCCATGGTAAATTATAGACCTGAAAACAAACAGTTCCATTGAATCGCTATCAATCCATCGAACCATAAGTTAGATTTCTTGTTTACCCTATTCTTTTTTGTGTTCCATCCTCTCATCCTTTTCCTGTCTTTCTTAATCAGTCGAAACTCCCCTTGCCCATTTTGAACTGAGAAATTCTGCCGAAGAGATCTAAGGTAACTTGACCAACCAATGCACTTCAAAATCAGTCTCGTTTAAGTACACATGCAGAGATAATTAGGCTGAGAACCAAAGTCTTAGAATCCCCTAGATAATAGCAGGAAGAAAATTAAGAGCACTCTTGAAGAATCATGTATAATAGCAAAAGTATATATATATATATATATCCTCCACATTAGCACTTTAAACTCTCGCATCCAACCAATTGTGCTTGCACCGTCACTGGGAGCCTTTAGAATAGATGACAGCCAATTCATCACGTGAAATTTTACTGCTGAAAAAATTCAGCACAAAACGAATGCCATTTTAACCGTTGATGTGCTTTTTGTTTCCAGCAGACATTATGCTTGAACCACATAAGAGATTACTAAGAATAGTTTGCCACCATCCTATCAATATCCACACTCATCAAAAGACAAGTAGTCCTGCCAACCTGAGTTTTAACTGTTTAAAGAAGCAACCAAAGAGAATAACCGTACACATCGGCAGCCATAAACAGCAAGGTTCAAGAAAAGCATATCCAACTACAACACAGACTTCCTGACCAAGAATTGTCTTGTATTCCCCATCTGAAATCCTAGAGCAAATATCACTACCCAAAAGTTGGAGCCCTACATGAATGGCCAAGAGGTGAGCCTCTTTAATAACCATAGTTGGTTCCATAAGCATAGTCTGCAGGAGCATGACCACCACCGAGGTTAGATGGTGGAGACCCATATACTGGACCCTGACTAGGATAGTCGTATGGTTGGCCAGTTGGTGCAGCTGGGTTGTTCTGCGCGTTGCTAGCAGCTTCTGCCATGGAATTCTGCATTCATGTAAAAGAGGGGAAGATTATTAACTGATTGAACATCCACCCCTTTTTCCTGGTCCATTTATGGGAATTCAACATTTTATGGAAACAAAACGATTATGCTTTAAAACCCGTAACTTTTCAAGACTGCCCTTCAGTGATTCATTTGATTCCTTGGAGTAATTTACTCCTATTAAAGAGAGGGCCAACAGGGAAATCCAACAAACTTTTGATCTTTGAATTTTAAAATGGACTAGCTACAAGGGAAAACCAATAATCGAACAACGGACTATTATGAAGGGATGGAGGGAGTATATGCCGCTAAGTGCTAAAAGAATTTAACACCTGTATCAACTGTTGAGCAGTTTGGACTTGTGAAGCAGATCCATTAATTTCTACGGTCATCTCACCAGGTACACCTCTTGTTTCCTGTATTGCGATGCTTGCACCGCTGGCACGGCGTATATAGCTAATATTTGCACCAGAGATCCCAATAACAGCATCAGCATATAATAGAGGGATTTGCATGCTCTGTGTGACCTGTGAACACATAAACCAACAACAATACAGAATAATACATAAGTTTTCAAAAGTCAAGAAAATGATGTAACAGCAGCAGTTACAAAATGATGGCTAATAGGAAATCATTAGGATTAACTCCTCCCTCCCTCTCCCAGCTGCTAGAATTAGTACAAGTCTATGGAACCCAACAATTAGCACTTTGCCCCCCTGTTCTCTTATCTTCACAAGAGAACAGAAGATAAAGCAAAGTATCAAACCTTTAAGAGATCACAAGACAAAGTAAAGTATCAAACCTTTGTAACAACTGATTGCTGTGAAGGTGCACTAGTTGCATGAACTCCCATAGATGCATCTCTCCCATACGCAGGTGGCCCTTGACGAAGCTGCTTGTCATGAGGCATGTCTTGTGGTGGATAATAATTGTCGAACTGACGTGGAGGAGGCATGTATTGAGGGTTAGGCATAAAACCAGGTCCACCACCAAAACCTTGAGGAGCCGACCCCCAAGGTTGGTGTGGGGGTATGTTCTGGTTTGCTTCGGCATTCGGCACTTGCATCTGATCAGATAACAGACATCATCAACCCAGTGTGCACACATCAGAGATATGGTAGGGAAATAGTGTTTATGATCAAGATGTGCGTAATTCTGATTTTATTGGATACAAACAACTCCAAAGAGTTTTTGAGGTGATCTCAAACCTTTTAAAGGTCATTTTTTCTTGAGAAGAGAGATACATTAGAGGATGAACTGTGTTAAGTGCAATAAGAATCTAGACAAAGTACAAATTGTATCATTCAGCCTTTGAATTCTTTTGGCAAGGGGGAAGGGCATTTAACTTGCCTAGCCCTGCTAAACATTGAAATTTGAGCCCAAATTGTACTTTGACTAAACTACAAATTGGAAGGGGTCAACAAGCTATGGACTTAAACTACACCCAATTTAGTCCCGCGTTAATGGGGATCTAGGAGAGGACGACTGGATAAAAACCTAAACTTCGGCATTGTATGCACAAGATGGTTGACCTTAGTTTTGAACCTATAGCCTCAAGGTTGCCAGACCGACTTAAAGTTCTAATCACTGAACCAATGTCCCCAGTACCCAACAGTCCAACTCCCACGCTAACTAAATAAAAGGGTCCAAAACAAAAATTTAGCCTTCCCATTTCCTTAAAACATATTTTAGCTGAAAAATACTCCATAACACAGCGAGGAAGTTGATCCCTCTTTTATGCATTTTATTTCCTTGGAGCATACAGCTCGAGTAAGTAGGTTGATGGATCAGCTATCATAAACCATTTATGACTTGCATAGATCACTAAGAGGAGGGAGATGTAGAGAAGAGATTTCTTCAATCTCTCCAAAAGGTGGAGGGTCATGGGGCGGAAAAAACCTAATGCAACTCATAATCCTAGAGCTTTACAAGCAAGTAAGAAACCACTTTAATAGTATAACAACTCTAACAAAACAAGATAAGAGAGGATACTACTTCTCTCCTACTTATTCAGAAAACCGACTATTCCTTTCTTCCCTCTCATAAATTACACTGATCCTTTCTCTCTCCCTCCTAGTTTGCCAAAAAGACTGTTAAAGCCAAGGTCTCATTAGCATGACCCCCTCTAATTACCAACTCAAGAAACCACATTATCCCCAGATACATGAAGAGGCTCTAAAACTTACTTGCATTTCAAACACCGGAATAACGCTTCGATCAACCAAAAACTTCCTGAGATTGGTTGCAATCAGTTCAACTGCTTTGTGCACGCCTGTCGCCTCCCCTTGTACCTCAACAATGCTATCATCCGGCAAGGCGAAAGGTGGAAGGTTTTCTGAAATAATTTGTGTCATCATCTAGGAGAAGCAATCAATACGAAATGGAGACAGACACACTACCACACTAGGTAAACTATAAGAGGAGTTCAGTAAATAAAAAATATCAATTGGGTTAATGATTCGAAGCCAACGAAACATTCCAATGATCTCAAAGAAAGCACCTCCCATATTTTTTACTCATGCAACAAAAGCCAAGACAATAAATCAGTGAACATCTGCATGAGTAAAAGGGATGAAATTGACATTTGGAACAAATGGGGTAAGAGGCAGTTTCTCACTTTCTCTCAAATAAAACCATGGGACAAGGAAAAAAATTTATTTCGGAATAATTCCTCGAGCGGAAATTCAAAGAAGCAACATTTGAAATGAGAAACTACTAAGTAATGGAAAACAATATCAAACAGACAGACATGCTAGTTTTTTTTTTTTGTTTTTTTTTGGGTAAACAACAGACATGCTAGTTTGTTCCATGGAAACAAGTTTCAAACAAAATTGGGCAGAAATGATCTGAAAAGCACCTCCTCCAAGAATACGAATCGTACAACTGGATGCATCTTGAATAGACTTTATAGTGGCACCCTGTTTTCCAATCAAGACTCCAGCTTGATTGGCTGCCACTAGAAGCCTTGTGCAAACCATCCCACCAGCACCAGATGGAGCATTAGCTGGGTCACTGTCCACATCAACAATACGTTTATGAACCCTCAGTAAACCTTCCATGGCAGGAGAAATAGGAAGATCTGGTTCTTCCTTGGCAGAAACCAGCACCTGATAAAAGAGTGAAAACACCCAAAAAGTGCTATCAGAAGACTTACCAAATAAATTTACTTGATCAAATAGAGATTAATAGCAAATATTCCCAGTTGGCATCTAAGTTTTAAAAACTAATAACCAGCTTTCTAAAACCTTAAATCCATACAACTAGCCAAAAATTGCAAAACAACTCTTGATTAAAAAAAGAAGAAGAACCTCATACAGCGGGATTGACACAATTGGGATTAAATTTAGTCTTATTCCTTGAGAGTGAGAAGTTTTCTGTTAAGTGTCCTGTTAGTGAGCTAGTTGACAGTGAGTTGGTGGCTGTCAGTGCCCTTAAGTCTATATTCTATAAATAAGTGACATAAATCACTCAACTAACCAGTTTTGGTTAAAGAATGTTGCACCTTAATCACTCAAACTCCTCCCTGCTAGTTTATGTGGTTGATTTGCTATTTTGATTGCATCATTTGGTATCATAGCAAGTAGCTCTTGGTTCTGATCATTTATTGAGCATATTAGAGGAGGAATTAAACTCAGATTTCAGTTGCATGGCTTCGCAAATGATCCAAATTGTGTCGCAAGCTACTACACTCTAACCTCACTGCTGATTTCATCTCGTGTGCCCTTGATTATAATTCAATTACGCACCAGCATTAGTTTGAAGTTGGCAAGCTCAGCAGTGAGTTTGTTGCAGCATTTCAAAGTTTCATCGCAATATCTGAGTTAGGCCTCACTTGATTTTTCGCCCAATAGGTTTGGTAGTTCGAAATTGTCCCGCATCAAGTTTTGAGCATAATTGAACATTCTGTGGGTCTACTAACATCTGTTGTCACATTTAACCCCAAACCATGTAAAATCTTACCCTTAGTATCCCAATTCAGATGTCCAATTCGAACCATGAGCTGAGAATATAAAGAAGCCTGTTTGATGTACCTCTCCTGACTCTTCTTTTTTTTTAAGAACGACCAGATCTTGCTTAGATGAACAGTAAAAACATTCTGCTTTCCTTAAATGAGAATTTGATGTGAGTGATTCTTCTGCATCATATCTTATAAATGAAATAAGGTTCAAAAGGATGAACCCAACACCCATTTTGGTGTAGACTGTAGATGATAGTAAGCATTCAAACAAGCTGTTTCAACTTTCAACCCCATAGACAGTTATCACAAGTACAATTAGCAGCAAAAGTAAATACCTAAAAAGCCAATTCCGATATATTCAACCCCTTAGCTTGTACTCAAATCAAGAAGGGCAAGAAGAAATCTAATCTCCCTCCAAATTATCACATAAGATTTCCTCTGGTGAAGCTAGTTTACAAGCACCAGCATGTACACACACACCTTCACGTCTGATCCTTTTAATACTACCCTGGATAAACTTGTAAGTGTTTAATTAGTGATTATATCTTTGTCACTTTTAACCAACGACACTGACTTGATTTCCAATTTGCATAAAGAAGACCTTGACAAAATTCAAGGAACCATGTGAAACCTTATTATAGGATTTAAATTGTGATAAAGGTGATTGGATCAAATAAGTATTTCATGGAGTAATAATTTGGGTCTCGTCTTACTCAAGCTACATTAGAATACCTTAAACCAGAAGTTTGTATTTCATCAATAATGTGGAACAAATTCCATAGGCTAGGGCACAGATCTTATTAGCAACAATTTTGAGTTCCGTTTTTCGTTTTTCTTTTCTTTTCGGTAACGAGTTTAGCAATGTGTGGCAAGGCACCAATCGACCAAGTTCTGAAGTTACCAGGAATAGTATACAGCTTCTTGGCACCAATGTCCGCTGATGATATTTCTGACTGTTTTGAGTCAGAAAAACTTTTCAGCACTTCTAATGCTCATGCTGACCCCTGCAATCTGAACCTTTGTTCTTCTAAATTGAAGCAGTTTGGTGATTGAAATGTAGCCTTAGATTTGCGAAGAACCTGCACACAAATCTTGGTTATTGTGACGAACACGGTTTCTATTTTGTTTTTGTTTTTTCCTTTTTTATCATTGCAGCACTTCTGTCACGTTTATTGACTTATTGTTTATTCTGATATTTGAAGTCAATATTTATCTTGCTTATTTCTTGATGTTCGTTAAACTATTTGACCTAGTCAAAAGTTTATCTGTAGTGGTGAAACTTGCTTATTATGTTATAGCTTTACCAATTAAAACAATATTATTTAACTAGTCTTGAACAGCAACAATTGACTATAAGTTCAGATTCAGAATATGGAAGTATTTTTCTCAGTCAAAACAGCCCTAGCTGGGTAATGGGAGGCAACACTAAAAGGTTCCAGTAAAATGCAGCTCCTAGAGTTGTAAGAAACACAAATTTAAACAACATTCTTGAAAGTTAAAGTCAAGATCATGTTGAAATGATGTCTATCGTAATTCATAACAGCTTCACAAGCAATAAGAATTACCATACATTACAACATGCAAAGTTTGAAATTAGACGACAACGTCATTGCAATAACACTAAGGATTTGCGGGCGGCATTCCCTAAATGTCTTCTTTCTAATATAATTATTTACTTATCAAAAAATAATAATAACACCAAGGATTTGCCGATCAAATCAATAACACAAAGGATTTGCAAGGATACATGCCCAAGGAGAACAAAGTGTGTGCCTGCGTGCTCTCCTATATATATATTTTTCCGTGGAGGGGATGCAAGCTAAACTTCCATGTGAAATGGATCAAAACTAGGTTCAAATTAGTTAGCACAACCTTCAAACTCTAGTAATCCAAAACACCGTGAATTAGTGACACACAATAACTTAACCATACATGTCCTATTATATCTTCCAAATCGTCTACACTAACCAATTCCCGCCCCGCCCCCGGGGGAAGTAATCCAAAACACCGTGAATTAGTGACACAAAATAACTTAACCATACATGTCCAGGTGTCCTATTATATCTTCCAAATCATCTACACTAACCAATTCGGGGAAGTAATCCAAAACACCGTGAATTAGTGACACACAATAACTTAACCATACATGTCCAGGTGTCCTATTATATCTTCCAAATCATCTACACTAACGATCCACAGCACCCCCCACCCCCGGAAGCGATTTTAGCAAATAACAAAATAGAATACTTGTTCTAGGGGTCAAGTTGGTAACTTTTCTTACATCTCCACCTTTGAGAGCCCAGATATCATATACGCCCCCAAAATAAAGAGCCTTGAATACTAGAAGAAAAGCACCTATACCTAACAAGATTAAGTGAATACCCAAATTATTTCCATCTTTCCCTACATAACGAGGCACTTAGTTATTCACAATCCAAGTACCGGTTCACTCATCACAATCCACAGGCAACAAATACCAACAAATAACAAAAGGAAAACTCACAGTTCTTTCTATGCTTCCCGGAGGACCATCGAGAATCTTTATACGAGCCTTGGTCTCCTCACACATTTTCTTAATGAATTCTCCCTTGCGGCCGATAATGCCACCAACTTTCTGCACGGGAATCAACATCCTGAACACATTCTCTCCAGGCCATCCAGGCCACTTTTGTACTTCAACTCCTCCTGAGCCGTTTTCAGGTGCTTGTACTTCGGGTGGATTCGAGTTCTCGTTCTCAAGCTCGCCACTCATGTCATGTTCCTCAAAGTTTTCCTCAGCCATTGTGTTGTCACTAGAAATCAGCAGAAACTAATCAACACAACGTAATCCTAAGTGAGCAAAAAGTTTAGATCTACGGTTTTCACATGGAACAAGAAGAGGAATCGACAGTCTCTCAGCCTTGAAAAAGTTCTATCGCCAAAGCCCTAGGTTTTTATAGAACAGAAAGAGTTTAGGGTTTCACGAACTCTAGCAAAGAAGTAGAAGAAGAACAAAGAGGGGTACAAGGGAACTCACCACAACGGATTGCTGTGGACCTGCGATTGAACTGGTCGAGTGTCGTGGGTGAGTCGCTGCGCCTCAGTCTCTGTCTCTCTCTCCTCTCTCTCTCTGGGTCCAAATACGTAACCCTAACTTTTTTCCCCTTGGTTATATACTTCGGACTTGTTCGCGAACGTAATGGCGCCAAACCTAGGTCACATGCCTGACATTATCCGCACCCTCGGATTCGGATCCGCCCCAGGCGGATAACCGAACTATTCGAATAAATAAGGCTGCGTTCTTGTGAATTTATTTGTCTAAATTTTTTTTCGGTATTTTTTATTTTTTGCAACTTTTTGTGGAGTTTTTTGTTGTAATTTTTGAAATTAATCATTCATCTCAACGAAAGGAATCAAAAAAGTATAAAAACATATACCGATGTTGAAAAAAAAAATCATATAATACAACACTTTAGATTAAAAGGACAGATGTTTGGTATTTTTTTCATCTTCAGCGAACTGTTTTTGTTTTTTATCATAATTTTTTACTTTTTAGATTTCTCTTCTCTTCGAGATGGAAAATTAATCCAAAAAAATATTATGCAAATCTAACAACAATTCAGAAAAGACGAACAAAACACGCAAGCCAAAAAAAATTAAAAAATTACAAGAATGGTACCTCGAGGATGTTTGTCTAATAGTATAGTATATGATTCGAGTTATTGTTTGTCTAATAGTATATGATTTTGTGAAAATATATACTCCGTATATTTTTGAACTTGTTTGTTGTAGAGAGCAACAGGATAATGATTGAGAAAAAACTTCTTTTGGGATTTCTTATTCATGGATATGAATGGAAAGCGTTGAATGGTAGATAAAGAAAGGTAGATGGTAGACGAAGAGTAATACTCATGTAGTAGAACAACGTAGATGGAGAATATTGGTAGTTGATGGAAGTTAGTTGAAAATGGAATACAAAGGGAATTATTGAAGGAAGAAAAAAAAAAGCATTGCATATGACAAATGCACCATTGTACCAACTCTATTCACGACCATTTTTTGGGAATGGCTCAATCCATTTTGGCAAAATTACTAGACTTAGCTCTCTCCGAAACTGGGTTTCATCTCCTCCTTCCCTTTGCATCAGATTATTTTTGGTTCAGCCTTTGTGGCATTATTCGGCGTGTAATAAAACAATCGATCAGTGGTATGGTACAATTCTACATTGCTTAGAAATAGCCTTATATCCAATTGGAAGTTTGCCCAGTTGTAAATTCCAGCGTCCCGAGATTAATTGCGATGTGCGTGAGCTTATCCCGCTCACACGATTGTGAATGTAACCCAGTTTTAGCTAAGAATTTGTATCACGGTGTAAATACTTAGGTTAGCTCTTCTTTCCGGTCTAGTGTAAATCCAGACTTTACTTGTCTATGTTTACGCAAAGCTAGCTCTACTAGTTTCGAAGATTGAGAATTCATACCTCCATCTACGTATATTGTTCGTATAATTCTTCACCAACAATATAGCAGGAGACAATTAGGAAGTTGGAATCTAACAAGAAAATTGGGTGAATGGACAGATATGAAAATTGTTAGGCATTCAAAGCATCTCCAACTGCAAGCAGTACCTTCAGCCAAAGCCAAAAAATTGGTTGAACCGTTTCTTTGGCCAAATTTGAGCAAGTATTGGGAGTGATTCTATGGTAGTGATGATCCTAAGCCTACAACTCAAGTTGACCAAAATTTGGAAACCATTGGAGCAGTTTTGTCAAAATTTGGCAAAAATACATGGTAGCTAGCCAAGAGTGAAATTTGGCTTCCATAAATTGGCTCATGCCTCCAACCACCGTAGATGCTCTTATGCTATAAAAAGCTTAAAAAGCTAACCATTGGAGCAATTTTGTCAAAATTTGGCAAAATCACACAGTAGCTAGCCAAAAGTGAAATCTGGCTTCCAGAAATTGGCTCCATGCCTCCAACCACCGGAGATGCTCTTATGCTATAAAAAAAAGCTTAGAAAAGCCAAACTGTGGTGAGCTTGGGACTCAAGCTTGGCATCACAGATATGCCCTCATTGATTAAGGTTCTCCTCTCTACTCCCCTTTATCATAGTGGGCAGCAAAAGGACACATACCCTTTACTTGAGAGCTTGGAATAAAAAACAGAATGTCAATACATGTTCACGGTTATAACAAAGTCAGACCTCTAAATTATGTTCAGGAATTCAATCACTCGAGTCCAAAAGCAAAGAAGTGATCGACGTGTCTAATAATTGAAGTAAGCATGTATGCATTAACTTCAGGGCTTCGGAATTAGTCGAGGCAAATGGCCTAGACACTTGGTTATCAGAAGAAAATAAAAACTACGCACAGTTTTGCAATTCTATGATACTCCTATTCCGCCATTATTTCAAAGGAATTATTGAATTTTTTTTTTAGTGTTGCTACGCTTCATATCGTTTGACATGTATTTTTAGACAAAATACTACATAAAAGTGATGGACACCACTGTCTAAACAAATCATAATTGAGTTGGTTACCGCATATATGGCACTCAACAATATTTATTGTACAAAAGGTACTTATCGCAGTAATACCCATTATGCTTTCAATCGTATCCCACTAAGATGTTGATGTATTGTCCACGTAAATTTAAAAGCTACACTCGCAACATTATTGTTGGTATGAGATTTATTTGCAAAAATTTCATTCATTGGTCTCAAATATTTTTCGAGATGAGCGTAAGTTGATCTGAACACGTGGTTGTAAAAAAAAAATCCACGTTCCATCGGTATTCTATATTCAGAACATTTTTTCACTTTGTAAATTCTTTCCAAAAATGCATTAGGAATGGCCATCCTCAAGCCACCGACAAATATACGTACCCAATCAATGTTCTGATTGACTTTACTAGGGGAATATCAAATTGTTACTAATAATAACCAGACACTTGTATGGATTATGAGATCAATAAATTGACGGTCCATATTAATCCAATTTCCGCACCCCTGCCAGCTTACTACACCTCAGAATAATTCCTACAGCTCATCTCACGACCTTTTCACATGTTTATCCCTTAGAGACAACTAGTCTCAAGCGTTTTTTTTTTTTTTGGGTAAGGTAAAAGGGAGTTGATCTTACTAATAAGAAGAATCGAACTTGAATTTTTAGGAGGGAGCAAACTCCTAAAACCCAGATCACAAACCAACCCGCTAGAGTAGCCTTTTTTCTGGAATGCTATCTTTTTTGTTTTTTGGAGCCTAAAAGCAAACCTATTGGAGTTGACCTCACCATCAGTATTAGAATTGGAGCATTCCTCTCAATTAAGTGAACCTATATTTCCTATATGAGAATAATGGAATAACTTTTTTTTTTTTTTTAAGGAGAAGAACAATGGAATAACTTGAGTATGAATTTGTCAAAGCGTTCTCGTTTTTTTTTATGTTTTGACCTTTTGATACGTTAAGATGAAGAAAAATGAAGGCCGTGTTCTAACTTATGTATATTCTTTTATTTTTTTGGGCATGTCAACCGAGAGATACGGAGTTTTTGACAAGTATATGTATTCATTTTCTTTACACTTTCCCAACAAACCGAAAACACAAAAGAAAAACACACTACTTCTTTACACTTTTTCTTGATTTTCCTTTTTGCCTCAATAAACCAACATCTAAATATGACATAAGATTCCATTCCGAATGTGTGAAAAGCATCTATGGTGCTAGGCTGCTAGCTAGGGTGGGAAAGTGGACTCTCAAGTTATGGGAAGATTTTTCAGTGCCGAGCCCCGCTCGGCATTGAAAAACTCCTCCTGTATAAAAGATAATTTCTTGTGGTCCTCCTGTATAAATAGACCGCATGCAAAATAATGCATGGCCTAACCCAAAACTCTACTCTCTCTCTCTCTCTCTCTAGTTGAGGGGAATGTAGTCTGGTTCAAAATCGTTCGTATATGTGAAGCTCGAAAACGATATGAATGATTTCGGACCAGGCTTCATTCCCCTCAAAATTTGAAGAAAGGTTTTCACGGAAATCACAATATACTTTGTTGTTCGAACACAACAGGAAGGATCACTACCAAGAAGATGTCCGAGCGCATATGCCTCTTGATGAACAAGGTGAAGCAGAAGACTCATTGGAATCCAACAAAATTAAACTATTTGCAGAAGGTAGATGCAATATCTTACTTTTTGATCTCTAAACCTTCGAATTCGATCGCCTAACATCGTGACTGTATTTTCAGTCTTCTACTTTTTGCTTTTGTTACTCAAATAGAGCCTGTGATCGGCTTGATTCGATACACGATTAGAGTAAGATTTTTGTGAGATCACATTTCGAGTTTTGAATTCCACTCCATGATTGGTTATTAACGGTGATTCCGCCAATCATTGGATCTTTCTTGTTGTTTTCCTCTAACTGAAACACAAGAGAAAGGAAGAGAGGAAACAAGAACAAGGAAAGAGCATTAAAACAGCAAAGGAGCAGAAAGACCAACAAAAACATCATCGCAGATCCCACCAATATCGTACGATGGTCTGCACAGCCGTATCCTCCTCCTGGTCCCTTCGACAGAGGTAATGGAAGCAGAGAAAGAACAATTGACCAAAACTTGATAGTCGGCTTCGACAATCACATATTCCTGATTCACTTCTGAAGCCCAAAAAAGGGCCATTCTAGCTGCTTCTGCCGCTGCAAGAAAGCATATCAGAGAATCCATTAAAAGACTTATCACATAAAATAGCACCATCACCATCTCTAGCAATAGCAGCAAGCACCATTTTTTTGACCCAACACCGAAATTGATCTGAACTCCATCATGAGGAGGAAGCAATTTCACAGGAGATTGCAAAGCGAAGCGGCTGCAATATGCTCATAGGGTCTAGGCTCCAGAGATTAAATTCCCAAATGTGTTGCGATAAACTATTCTTCTGTCTGACATCCGCTAAAGAATGCTCTTCATTTTGCATGATCTTTTAGAACGTTTCTTACACAAACAATCTCCCATTACCTAAAGCGTAACTTCTAACTACAACATCTGTTTTATGATGCAACACATCTTATGGTCCATCACCAGTCAATTTATTTAGAGTCAAAATGCTTTTATTTTACACTCAGACTTCATTTTATCTAAGATGTTTCAATCATGGATTGTCACTAGGGTTAACCATCCATACTTTTGAACCCACAAAAGGCTCTTCTTATACCTTTGAATGAGCCTGTTTAAGAATACATTTTCCCTTGACACAGGCAAAGAAAGAGATCACTCTTCTAAGTTGAGCTTTTTAAAGATAGCTTAGTGACAACTTTTGGTTAAGAAATCTACGAAGAAACAATCGAGGTAAGGAGACAAAAAAGTATCAAAAAAGCACAATGAGATTTCATAACTACGGGCAGAATATCTTTGGACCTCATTTTGTGTCATAATGTAACCAACTCACAGAATACAGAGTTATGGCTTCCTTGTAGATCCTGTTGTCACTTGTCAATCCAGAAAACTACACCGTCGGCTACAGAAATGCAAAAGGATAATGTTGAAGTGAAGTCTGGAAAGAAGTGGCAATGGGCCACCATGTGAGAATTCTGGTAGAACATAGAATCCTCCTTACCTTGTTTTTATCAACTGCGATCATCTCATATTCTTTAGAGTGAGAGGAAATATCGAGCCGTATATCCATGTCATGCATCCTTGCCCACGTCCCAACATCTTGACTAGGTAATTTTGCAATGTAGATGCTCATACTCGCAGATTCAGTTCCTCTTAACAACTCATCAGAAGGATCATCTTCTCAGAACAATTATTTATTGAAGTGCTATTTCCATTGGACATTGGCAAACTACGAAGATGTCTGCTGGTTTCTGGCAAACATTTGGTCTCATCAAGGGTTCAAAATCTGAGCCATCCACGAAAACTCATGCGAGTGACTTCAGTCTTCACATTATCCTATTCTGCCTTGCTTGTCTGCCCCTGGGCAGAAAATGTCGGAAGCAAATTCAGATACTCGCTATATTTTTCATCCTTTGTTAGCAAGTCCACCACTATGGAGACTGTATGTGCATCTGGTGAAACATCTCGTTCTGACATCTTACGTAAGAATTCTACCACTTTCAGTGGCTCGTTATTTTGGCAAAAGCCACTCAGAAGTGTATTAAATGTGACAACATTTGGCGCACAACCCTTCTCTTCCATCTCTACAAACAAGTCATTTGCCTTTTCCAACTTCCCTTCTTTACAAAGCCCATGGATTATGGTGGAATATGTCACAACAGTTGGCACGAGGCCTTTCACCGGCAATTTGTAGAATAGCTCCTTAGCAGTATCTACATTTCCTGTTTTACACAGCCCATCAAGGATGCAGTTAAAAAGCTCAATGGTCGGTGCAAACCCAGAATTTCCAAGAGCCTTCATAAATTCCAATGCCTCCAAGAGGCAGTCATTCTTGCAAAGTCCATTCACAAATATGTTACATGTAATTGAGTTCGGTTTAACGCCATTAGCTTGTATTTCATCATAAATTTTCCGGGCATCCTCAACTTTACATTCTTTGAATAGACCAGTTAACAAGGTGTTATACGTATAAATGGTTGGCTTGAATCCTTCACGAATCAAATGTCTATAAAATCTCATTCCTTCCTCTACCCTCCCACTCTTGCTATAACCATTGATCAACACATTGTAACTAACAACATCACGTTCATGGCCCTTGTTTGCCATTGAAAAAAACAATTCCCTCGCATCGTCAAGTCTACCCTGCATACAATACCCATCCATCAACGTGTTATACGTAAACAAATCAGGCTTCACACCTCTCTGAATCATCAATTCTAGCAACCTATTTGCTTCTTGGGCCCTCCCCACCTTGCACAATGCATTCATCAACCCATTAAATGTTACTACATTAGGACAAATGCCTCCGTCAAGCATTTCAATAAACAACCCTTTGGCCTCTTCCCATCCATCATCATAGCTCAGACCAGATATAAGAGAGCTATAAACGACCACATCCGGTGAAATCCCGCTACCCTTCATCTCCAAGAAGAGCTCTTTAGCCTTACCTACCATACCTTCTTTACAAAGACCGTCAATAATCGTACTATACCAAACTAAATTGGGTTTGAATTTGAAACCTAGACCACCATTCCCATTCACCATTTCTTGATGCAACTGAAGGGCAAGGCCGGTGTTGCCTGTTCTACACAACCCATTAATCAAAGTGCCGTAAGTAATTATATTAGGCCGGCAACCCAATCGACGCATTTTCTTGAACAACTTTGCTGCATCTCCAACCCTATCTACCAAACACAAACCCTTAATCAATGCTGTGTAAGTAACAGTACCTGGACTATAACCCTTCTTCAGAATTCCACCCAAAACCCCAAACCCCAAACCGACCTTATTCAAATTGCAGAAGCAATTAAGCAAGATGTTTAGTGTGATGTAATCAGATACCAGACCAGCTTCAGTCATCCTAGCGTGCATAGAAATAACATCACTGTAATGCTTAGTTTTGGCAACCGCACCCAACAAGGTATTGAATGATGAAATTGGGGACATGGGTTGGGTTTTAAGCATCTGATCAAGGAAGGTAAATGCATCGTTGAGATTGATATTGCCTGACTTGCAGTTTATTTTGAGGAACTTTTCCAGCGGGGTTTGGGATGGGATTTTGGTAATTGAGCTGTTAGTTGGGGATTTGGGATCAGAAGCATTGGGTTTACTTGGGTTTGTTAAGAAATAAGAAGAAAGAGTACCTTGTCGGACGGTGCTAGAAACAGCTGTTGCAGCAGAAGCAGCAGCAGAACAAGGTGGAGCTTTGGAAACCATCTGCACATGCACTATTGAGAGAGAGAGAGAGAGAGAGAGATGGGTTTTGGCCCTTTTGGGTTCTTACATACAGTAATTGGTCCAGCTTTGAGAAAGCATTATGCAAGACCAGTCCGTGGGCCAGTTAATACCAGGCCCAGTTCGGCCACAAAGACTCGGGCACACGCAGCTGAACATAATCAACAACGTTACGGACGTGAACCGTCTGATGTGGAACACACACAGTAAATGTAAGAACCATAAACACCAAACAATTTTGGACAAATAAGTGCCCAGATTTAAACACTTTAAATTATTTCTATCGTACTTTTAATCGGTGACCACATAAACGTCAGTGTTTCGTAAAATACTTCCTCTAGTTCGTGGCCAAGAGGACTTAGGGGTGGTTGCCACTTTGAATGTTAGCATATTTTTTTTTCCCAATTGAGGTGTTTTTTTCTTAACAAGAAGCTAAATAGATTGAGATGTAGGACGACAATTAACTCAGACTTGTCCCCACCTCTGATATCCCCGCCTTGATAGAGTGGGTAATCCCAGCCCGATAAGCAAATGGGGTGGGGATGGAATTTGGTTCCCCCGCCGCGTTTTAACCCAATCTGACTCCGAGTATAGTTGTTAATATTTATATATGTATGTATCTATATAGATATCATTGTTTTGTTATAATAAAAGCAAAGTACCAAATAATAAATCAGTACTTTATGTCTCTGTTTTTTTCTTTATTTTTATATTTTAACTCTCATCACTTATCAATTTATTTATTTTTGGTCAAAACATCCTTAAAAAGAACAAAATAGTGAACATGGATCTGATTATTCCCTGACCTTGGCACCTCCCCAATGTTCTCCACTTGACTCCGATCTGATAAGAAATGGGGGAGGAACGGGGTAGTAAATTCCGCTCCAACTCGCTCCATTGTCATCCCTATCATTAGGTGTTCAAACATTCCTCCAAAATCTCATAACACCAATAAACACCAAAGTGATCAAGATGCAAGTGCTCAATAGAAAGCTTAAACAATCTCCTTCAAAACAATCGAAATTCCATCAAAATCCATTTAATGCAGCCCGAGCAATTTTCTAAAATCAATTGAGCCGAAAAACACACCTAAAACTAAAAAAGTCCCTAAAACCCAACTCCCTCATAACCCCCCATCCAAGCACCAACGATGACCCCTCTTTTAACCGTCGATAAGAAACTAATCCAACGGCCCACGTTTAAATTTCCCCAAAGCTTTGATCCGCGTGCCGGGTAATTTCACCAATCAGCGCTCGACAGCTGGATAACGCCACCACCTGAACGCGCGCTATTTAACTCCGTTCTCTTTCTTCATCAACAATTCATCATTCCAACTAAAATACCAGTAAAAGCGCTCTCTCTCTCTCTCTCTCTGATCTCTGTAAATCTTTGTACTCTTCTAACCCTAACGCTAGTTGAGAATATTGTGATAATCCAATGGCAACAGAAGAACTGGTTGTGGCGGTTGAGCCGAAAGCGAAGAAAGCGTCGAAGCCTAGGAACCCTCCGCTGCATCCTCCCTACGTAGAGGTACTCGACGCGATTCTTTATTTCTGTCGAAATGTTGGCGTTAAGTGAGTTTGGGATTTGAATGTTTGGATCTGATTTATGTTGGTTTCGTTGTGTGTAGATGGTGACCGACGCGATTGCGACGTTGAAGGAGAAGAGCGGATCGAGCCAGTACGCGATCACGAAGTTCATCGAGGAGAAGCAGAAGCAGCTCCCGCCGAATTTCAAGAAGCTGTTGCTGTTCCATTTGAAGAAGCTGGTGGCGTCCGGTAAGATCGTGAAGGTCAAGGCGTCGTTCAAGCTCCCGTCGGTCGAGAAACCGAAGACCGCGACGGCAACTGAGGGGAAGAAAGTTCCAGCGAAGGCGAAAGCTGTGGCGGCAGCGAAGCCTAAGTCAGTTACGAAAGCCAAGCCGGCTGCGAAGGCGAAGGTAGCCGCGAAGCCGAAAGCTGTGGCGAAGCCCAAGCCGAAAGCGAAGGAGAAGCCGGCTAAAGTTGCGAGGACGTCGCCGGGGAAGAAAGCCGCGGTTTCTAAGCCGGCTCTGAAGAAAGCGGCGGTTAAGAAGGTTCCGGCTAAGAGCGTGAAGCCGAAGACGGTGAAGTCGCCAGGGAAGAAAGCAGGGGTAAAAAAGGGAAAGAAGTGAGGTTTAGAATTTGCTGTCAGGGCAATAATGTAGAGTTGTTGATAGTTGTTGCCTTGTTGGTGTAGTTGGTTTCGTGCACCATGAATAGTATAGTTTCAGATTTCCTTTTAGTGTTTTGCTTGCATTCTGCGCATTGTAGCACCCTGTGTCCCTGTCTTCCTCTTTTTAGTTAGAATAGTTCTCTGTCACAGCATGTTCTACTCGGTCAAATTCTTTGCAGTTCAATTAATTTGGGTTTTCTTCTTTGCGTTGCTTGTAGTTTCAAACTGGTTTCATGTGATGGGATAGCTGGAATTAGTGCCTTTGGCTGGTGGAGGTTGTTGTTTTCTTTATAGTTACTGAATTTTAGGTGCTATAATTGGGATGATCTAGTGGTCAAGGCTTGAGTTGGCCTACTGGTGATGGCTTACTGCATAAAGGGTTTTTCCTGGACTTTAAGTGGGCTTACTGCAATGGACCCGAGCTTGTGGATGGTGGAATTGGTCGTAATTATTCGAGGAGCGCATAAGCTAGTCTGGACACCTGAGATAAAAACAAGAATTTTGGGTGCTATACTTGTTTGGGACTTATTGCATTTGGAGTGTACACGTATAAAACCACATAGAAATGTATTTTACCTGCCTGGATTGAAGATTAGGGATAGTATGACTATATTTTTCATTCAGATTGTAATGTAGAAGAAGAGAGGCAATGCAAAAAACCACATAGAAATGTATTTTACCTGCCTGGATTGAAGATTAGGGATAGTATAACTATATTTTTCATTCAGATTGTAATGTAGAAGAAGAGAGGCAATGCCAAAAACCACTAAAGATTGGAACTGCGCAGACACATTGCCCATTTATTTGGTTGATTGTTTCCTTAAGCTTGTATGTCAAAATATATTACTCTCCCAATTATCTGTATGATGAACAAGTAAGCAAAGTCAGTCGATAAGCAAATAGTCTTTTGTTCTGATCATGTGAACTCTCCCTACAGAGCTTTAACTATGGAATGTATCTGGAGCTTCTCTGATAACCAAATAGATTCCATGCCCTATGATATCATGTAATATTGGTTGCAAGAAGCATCCCAGTGGTTTAGTTTGCACATTTGCTGACAGTGAAGTCATATCATTATTCTTGAAGCGTAACAGTTATAGGACGATATCATTATGCCTGTATACATTATATTGCTTATTTTCTTTTCAGGAAGGCAATGAAACTCATGGTTGATTGTTCCATCAGCCAAAATGTGTTCGGCGGAGTAGTATTTATTCTCTTGGTCCTTGAAGAATCAGTTGCTGCTGCTACATACCTCTGTGCCTTCTTCCAAATCTCCAACAAGGTACCAATTCAGATACCAAATTTCATGTAAGCATAATCTATTATCTTCCTTAAAACCTTCTAAAATGGTATAAATGCTGCACAATATTCGACTTCTATTCTTTTATCTGAACTTCGAAGGCAAAATGAATCTACATTTGAGCTATGATGTTTAATACAGCCCAGATTACAAACTATGTTCTGTTCATAATCCTTACCAGAAAAGATGGAACCTTCACCTTCTATCTTCTGGGTCATGCACCGTAAGCAGTTTAATATTGCTTCATTCCTTTGCAGTATCTATCTATCGTTTCAGTCTTTCAACTTTCTGGATCGAATACTTTAGCTCTTGTTGAATGTTCAATCTTGAAGGTGACAAGACGATGTCTTTCCAAACTGATCCAGCTGCGTAAGCTGGGTTTGGGCGCTTGTAAAGTTCGTAAATGGAGTTTGCCTCATCGTTCAACCTGCCTACCCTCTTCAAACAGTCTATCTCATCTGGATCAACCAGCAATGTCTTGTCCCTGTCTTTCCATCCTATCAACTTCACAAACACAATTTTGTCAGTGCAACCTGTTTAGTAATGTCGATTCCTATAAGAGGTATGGAAAACTGCATAGAGATGCTCCTGATGTTCAGATGGAGATTGGCTCAGCTTAGGCCATTCCAGTTTTGGTAGGTTTTGAACAATGCAGCATTGATGTATTATGTGGCCGGTTCAGGCTTTGAACCTGTAAAGCTGCCTGATTTGAAGCTTTGTGTTCAAAACCAATTGGTTATGAATGGGAGGCCATAAAGGATCGTAGACTAACTTGGGAGGTGCCATTATACAAATGTTAGACAAGCTCTATGAATTCCATTACCCCCACTGGTATACAGAAGAAGTAGAGTACATAGTGTGAGAGATATATGAAGTGCACCTATGGCACGAACAATTGGGAAAATCACTATCAAATAATTGAGTCTTACATAGCAAAGCTAGATACCTTTTCCAAATCTGGGGCTCAACTCTAAAGATAATTGTGGAGTTTTCTTCCATTATAGTCTTCTGATCAAGAGTTCAGGTAAGCTGAATAAAATCAACCAAGAAAAAGTATGGTTGAGAGTATACCTTAGGCTGGCCTTCCAAAGCGTTGGTGCAGTATAACCTTGCATTATCTACTAGTTGACAGTATGTTGTAAATGCATTTGCAAATCTCTTGTGTGATTTTAGCTGTGATTTCACCCTCACAGCTCTTCTGCAAATAATAGCTCTCCTGCCAACACCCAGATAAGTAAAAGGGGCTGTAAGAATTTTGTCTCTTCTATAAAAAAAACCGAAGAGTTGAGTATGCACATTCGCACAAGTTTTTGCTGTATTTCTGCAAGATTTTGTTCCATAAAATGGTTAAGCAGGAGAGATGAGAACAACAGAAAAGTGAGAGTCTCCCAAGTTCTGCATTCTCTTAAGACTTAAGAGTTTGCTTATTCTCCTTTTTAACGATAGAGTATTTGCTTTTTATGTTGAGAATAAGGGAACTCACCTTATGCCTCTAATAACAGCTAAATAAGCATCACAAACAACTCCAACGAGCTCTATCCTGTATGGTCTTCTCTTCTTAGTTCCATCTTGTTCTACTTCTTCTTCGGTCTGTTCCCAGTAGCTTTCAGTCACGACTCCATCTTTGCCCACCTTGTAACCAGCTCCCATTCGGTAACGGCGCCGGTGAACATTCCTGGCCATGGTTATTGTCTGCACAACAAAAGGGACCCAAGAGAGTGTTCCATCCATGATCACATCCCTCCCTTCATTGAGTGCTGTTACCAGCAGGGATGATGCTGCATCAGTAGATGATTGGTGCACCTGTTTGGAGTCATTCGCTGAGTTTTACTATCTAAGCTATTGCAACAATAGAAATTGAAAAAGCTAAAGATTAGTGACATGTACATTAAGAGATCTGTTTCTTTTAGGCATGCCAGACTGAAGAAAAGATAGTCTAGGTGAAGAAGGCAAGTGGGTGGTGTACTGGTGTGTCAATATGGAATAGAGAAGGATCAAGATCTCCTGAAGCTTTGAAATACCATGAATAGCAGCATATTCTGTTTATATCCACAGCACTATGGAGGTGTTATTTTTGAAGGAGACAGTGGAGGAGAAGAATTTCCAAATTATACTAGTCAAGTAGTCAGTATTGAGAAATCTGGGCAGGTTCAATGTGGGTTCTGGGGAGCTCAATTGCAGTTGGATACAATGCTATGTCTGGTATTTTTCATCTAGGTATATGTTGTACCACTTGTCCAATAATTTGTATTGCAGTTCCAGTATCTCCTTCATTGTTTTGCTGTTTCTACTCTGGACACTATGGTAAATTGCTGCTAGCTTGTGGAATGTGTTGTTTTTGTCGCTCAAGACCAGTGTTGAAATTGCTGTTAATAAACCTTTCTGAGGTTGCCTTGGCAAGTTAGTTTGCTTGCTGGGTCTTAATACTTGTCAGAGCATCTAGTACTGTCCTCTAGGAAGTAAAAGAACAAGTTATTCCATTTTTCCTTATATGTCCTCGTTAGGAATTTCACAGGTTATCAAGTCCAGTTGTCTTGATCTTAAGACCAGAATGCATTAGCTAGTTCACCCAGTACTTGCTTATAGAAATTAAGTGAAAAGTTCTGGACCTTCACTTCTGTTTGAAATTTAACAAGCAAATGTTGAATGTAAGTTTTGAGATTTTTATCGGCTGTTGCAAAATTTGGTTTCAGGAATCGACCTAATTTTATCAGTAATCTGTCACTTGATCTTCAAATTCTTTCTTTCATCCTGAATCCGGAAGCTTGTATATTGGTATTTTTTGTCTAAGAAACACTCGTGGCCATTTGCAGGTAACTGATCCACTGTGAGGCACACATGTAGAGGTGGGATCTAGGAATTGTGATGGGTATCGTGAAGCCAAGAGCAGAACTTGCTCGCTATCCCATGGTTGAGAGAGAGAGAGAGAGCATACCAATTCAGCGGTTTGAAGCATGTCATGATGGCCTCGAGAGCTGAGGGCTTTGTAAATGACATCCGACTCTTTGAAGGCATCAGCTTCTATTATCACCATGTTCCCCGCTGCTACTGACCACAATGGTCTGTACACATTTTTAGGTAAAACCAACACACACTTGGATATCAGTTTAAGGAAAATCATAATCAGTAATGCTGCACAGCACAGATCCAGAAGTTCCACAGACATGTGCCCAGAATCTGCATTCATCCGGGCGGGGTTTGGTCCCCATTGCCCTGAAGCAGTAATTCTGGGTAATGTGAACTCTATTTCTGAAAAAATTTCTGGTGAAGATGGTGAAGTGTCCTGTTGGGTAAATTTAGTTGTCCACTTTAATTAATGAGGTATGAATATGCTTACTCTTTGAGAATGTCCTTGAGCACAGTACTCTTTCCAGCTCCCATCCCACCACCCATGAGGAGGAGAAGCGGGCTTCTATCTTTGTGGTCCACGGGAGCCATCACATCCGTACACTGCGAATCATCAACCACCGATGCAATTCTGATGGCTTTCATCTCCTCCACCAACGTATTGAACACTCTCGCCACCTTCAGGTTTTTCGTCACCCTTTCAAATCTCTGTTCCCTACATACCAACAAAACAGAGAAGAGTAGATTAATGGAGCCCCAATGCGGACTTGCTCAATTCTCTGAGCCCGAGTTTTCTTCACACAAAAAATGAACATAGTGTTTTGTCGACAGCACTGCTTTTGTATGGTATCATGGGCAATTTTCAAAAAAAAATTAAAAAATATGAACAACGGATTGACTGTACAAATGAAAACTTACCTCGTTGCTGCCATGACAATGTGTTTGAGCTTCTTTTTTGGCTCAGAATCAGCACCCAGTACCTGATATTTTTTTAGAGCAGAGTTAGATATTGTTTTTGCTCATTGTAGTTGTATCTGGTGTGAAACTGAGATCTCAATACGGTTTACAACATTAAAGATTCTCTTATGAAGAACATTCATCCAGAATGATGTGGTATTTTTCATTTGTGAAGTTTCAATTTTGAACGAATCTTAAAAGATAAGAAACGAAAAGTGAAAAGAAAATTAAATTGATGTGGCAGTGACATTTCTGTTTCACCGAATTCTGTTGCATTTTTATAGCATCCCATGGGGATATCATGTTTTTTACAATATTATCCTAAATACCTGGCTAATCATTTGATGTGCTTGGCTCCAATGGAATGCAAAGTAGCTGAGGATGCACCTCTCCAACTCCTCCACCAGCTTTATATACAGCGAATCCGCATCCGGTTCATCAGCAAAGAAAGCATATATATTTTCTTCACACCCTTCAGATTTCCTAATATAATCCGATGCCAACTTGCACAGATGTGGACATTCTCTTCTATCTGCAAATCCCATTTGCCTAGCTGCACCCATTTATGAGAGAGAGATGAAAACAATCAGGTCATTAATTATGAAGGCTGGAAAAGATCCAAAATCATGAAGGTTATTGGAAGAAATGGATGAGCACACTGATTTATACCTACATAGTGGGAGAAACGCTCAAGCTTCTCGACCTGGCCGGAATCTGATATTTTAATCCGAGGAACGATCTTTTGATCTCTTAGCTTCTTGAGACGGTAATGCATCGCGGCCGCGATGATCAACCCGATGGAAGAGGCTATGAGGATCTGTGTGCAGGTTGGTCTGCTAGTGCCATTGTAGTAATCTGGAGAGAGAAACATGTCGATGAAAGATGTAAGAAAACAGTTTTGTGATTAAAAATTTGTATTATGGAGAGAGAGAGAGAGAAAGAGAGAGGGGGATTTACCTTTCTGCATGTCTTGGTTTTGTCAAGAATGGGAAGACAGAATTCCTTTCCTTAGAATTTGGACTGAGATTTGCATGCAATGAGAATCAGAGGGTTTTTTTCCATTGAAATGGTGTTACAGCTGCTGGTTAATCGTTAATGTTTGTTTTTGGGAATAAAGATTCATGTGATAAGTGGCTAAGCCATTCTTTTGATACCAGCAGATTAAGAGATGACACGTGGGGTGGTTTTTAACCAAAGTAATACTCCACTAACTTATGCTACTTTTTTTAAGAGATAAGGTTGAATTGTTAGATACTCAAATGGACAAATACACCCTCAATACCTTTATAAAAAAACTGGATATTTTTTTAATTAGAATAAAAGCACACGCAGAAATTTGATTGTTTCGAAGGAGATTTGTTTAAGCTGTTTACGTACGGAGTGCTTGCATGGATGGTGAATATGAAACATTTGATGGAATTTTAGATTTCAAGTTTGGCAGTTTTAAGGAATGGCTCATCTACCCTCCCCTATTCCAATTGGCTCTAATTTGGCTCACATTATGATGAAACCCCATATAATGATTGTCCCCAAAAAGGCCTAAAAACCCAAGCCTCTTATGATTCACATTCTTTACCGGCCCGAAGCTTTTAAACCAATGAACCCTATTGTAGATTTGTAGTAGGCCGAATTAATATGCTAGTACGGTCTAGGTTCAATACGCTTGGCAGAAGGCTGGACTTAGCCCCTCGATTCTATCACATGGGTTTCTGTTATATTGTGACTATTGGTTCTTGATGCTCTCTCATGATTTCAATGTCAAATTACTTGTAAGCTTTGGTTTCCTTTAAGAATCCTGTGGTTTTATTGGGTTTCACGTTGTTTCTCAACGTCCAAGCCAATAGCAATGGAATTTTAGCTTGTTCTGGTTCTCATAGATAAAAAATTGAAAGTTAGTTTTTTCGTATTTGCTAGTTAATATGATAGACAAATATACTTATGCAAGTATGGAATTCAAGTGGTGTAAGTGTGAATTTTTAAGTTGGATGCTTAATAAATGATTTTTTTTCCCACTTTCACCCTTTACTTTGAGCAAAATCATTTATTATAATTAATGCTTTTTTTTTGGACTGGGAAAATGGTGGGAGGGGGCGACCAGCGTAGCAACCCCTTGGGCGTGACCATAGGGGCTCTTTACCCGCCGTGGAATGTCCAATTCGAGCCATAACTACTGTCCGTGAGGACAGACCGTCACCACAGCACCACCTAGGTACATGATGGCAAGGGAACAAATCCCACATATCCTAGCAACTGACAAGATTCGAACCTGAATCTTGCCTGAGAATGAAGGAGGCTTTTGCCATCCAGACTACCACCATCGGTGGTAATTAATGCTTAATAAATGATTTTGCTCAAAGTAAAAGGTGAAAGTCACACTTTCCTCAGATGCTCGTTTGTTTCGATTATCGTTCCTTACGGTGACCCCTTCATCACCACTGATAGTAGTACATATAAATGAGATGAGTTCCACTCCATACTCTCTATTAAAATACGCAAGTCAGGTTACTCTCGATAAACTTTTTGGGTACATACAAAAAGTTTGTTAAAATGTTTAACAAATTGACTAAAGACGAAAAAAAAAATCCAACTCTATTAAAAAGAAAAAACTATCTTAAAACTAACAGTCAAATAAGGTGAAAGTGTTTGTTTCTAAAAAATCAAAAGTCCATACTTTGTATTTAGCCCAATCAGTTGCTTCTTCAAAAAGATAAAAAGTCAAAAGAACTAAGTTTAGGTACACTATACTAAACCACTATACCATCCATTATATTTTTTATGGGTTCATTTCAGGTCCCACAAAAAATGCAGAAAAATATCCATAAATTTGAAAATAATATTTTAGGGGGCCCTGCAAAAAATCAGCTCTAACGGGTATCGGTAAGTATTATTTCTAGATTTGTAGAAGCGAAAATGCTTAACTGCGCAGTTTCGGACATACGAACCCAGAAATAATAATTACCGATATCCGTTAGAGCTGATTTTTTACAGGGCCTCGTAGAACATTATTTTAAAATTTTTGGATATTTTTTTGTACTTTTGTGAAATCCTGAGTAGGCTCCACAAAAAATATAATAGATGGTGTAGTGGTTTGATGTAGTATACGTAACATCTCTCAAAGAAAAAATGGAGAGCAATGGCAATTGATTTTCAGAGGAAAAAAATTATCTCTGCTGTTAGAATTTTTGAATGACCTTTCCCTCCTCCCTCCTCTCATACCAAAAGTCAAAAAAATACAACTGTACCATACCACCCAATTTGGAGAAAATTATACTCCGTAGTACACAAAAAGTCAAAAGATTACCATCAATAGATTGCTTATCAACTGGACTTTTCTAGTAGTAGTAGAAGTTGTAGATAGATACTCCATAATTTCTAGTTCTACCTTCTCGATCTCCATCATTTAGCCAAACACCAAGTATGGTTTCACACCACTCGGACGCAGCAGCGGACAATCCTGGTTTTTGCGATATTGAAGACAGAGAAAAAGAACCAGTAGAGGGAGGAGGAGGAGGAGGAGGAGGAGATTCGAGTGGCAGTGAGGGAAAAGGTAGTAGAGGTACGTGGAAGCACGCCGCTTTCCACGTCGCCACCACCATCGCCACCCCTGCCGCCTACGCTCCTCTTCCCTTCGCCGTAGCCTCCCTCGGTTGGCCCCTCGGTAATCACTTCCTCCTCCTCTCTTGTATCCCTGTTTCTCGCTACTGCCAGCCGTAACAGATATTGTAGCTTAGCCTGATCAGCTTCAAAAATATCTTAATTTTTATAGCTTGGTTTCTTTGTCCGACAAGCTATTTCTGAGCTCGAATAGCCTCTAGTCTTTTCCGAAACCACGAATTATCGAAAAGTGAGTTATTAAGCTTTTTATAAATCTAACGAGATTGCATATTGCAATATTAATCTTGGGTTGACTAAGTAATAAATCGATTTTCTTGAACGAGCTTTTAATGAGCTGTAGCACGAGTCGTGTTCTCATAGCTTAGTTTAGTGGCACCAAATCTCACAGAAATATTCTCCTGCTGCATATTTTCAATATCGTTTCAAATTTTCTCCTTAAAATCGCGAATGCTTTTTGTCGGCAATAAGCAAAGAAATGATGATATTGGCTTCTTCCTGATTCAGGTGTGTGTAGTTTGGTGGGAGCTACACTTGCGACTTGGTACTCTAGTCTTTTGATCGCCTCCCTATGGGGATGGAATGGGAAGAAGCAGACCACTTACCGAGATCTTGCTGGGAGCATATATGGTTTGTAACTCTGTATCTATGTTCTTGACTTCATTTAAGAACTTGAGCATCTATTTTGTCTCGTTTTCTGTTTTTCGTAGAATGTCATTTGTGATATTTTCTTTTGGGCTGCCTGCGCTGGCTGAGTAAGTCAAGTGGATTGAAGTTAGCTACAATATTAAGAATGAAACCTCATCTCTTTCATTAGACTTTTTACCCTAACTTGGTAGTCAGCCTAATGGACTGACTAATTTGGGGGACTAATCACTAATGGAAGCCCTATCAAAGCCAGGGGAAAGACTTAGGCCCAACATATGAATTGATAGCACATGGGTGAGAGTCGAATCCAGACCAAAGCTTCCTGAGGACCCTCTGGCTGACAGTGCCTACTACTGCCCCCCCGGGGGTTGACAGGGAGATGGTCCCCTTGTTGACATAGTCAGTGATTAATATGAACGATCATGTGCCGGCTATAACTTTCATGTGTACTCCAGTAGTTACTCAGTCAGTCAGTTGCTATTGAAGAAACTTTATGTCCATCTCAAAACCAATTGGCAATGAGTGGAGAGGTCCCAAATGTTATTAAGTGATCACCCATTCCACTCCCAAGCAATGTGGGACTTTATATCTTAACATCCCTCCTCACGTGCAGCCGCTTTTGAGGTCTGTCACGTGTGGCCACTTTTGGATCCTATCATCGCGCAGCCTTTTTCTGGTCTGTCAACGCGGGGTGTGGATTGTAATTTTTTATTTTATTAATATGTGGGATGGAACGGGCCCCGCTCTGATATCCTAAAGAAACTTTATGTCCATCTCAAAACCAATTGACAATGAGTGGAGAGGTCCCAAATGTTATTAAGTGATCACCCATTCCACTCCCAAGCAATGTGGGACTTTATATCTTAACAGCTATGATTAACATTTTCTCGTTGTTCGATTTGTTAATACCCCGGATATTGATGAATCGCACTTCACACCTAGTTCTTGAAGTTGAATGCTTTAAACTTTAAAATTTAGACCACTTAAGCTGAAAGGATCCGCTTAAAGGCTAAGAACTTTTGAGTCTACTTTCTCCAAATCTCACTGCTTTTCTAGCTGCTCTTAGAATGTAGTGTTAAGTGAAATGAACTGGCTTCTGTTTTACATGTGCTTTTGGGTTGACTGCAATTGTCCTTTCTGACTTTGAAGGATCTGGGGGTTATTGGTCTATTGCATTTTTTCAGCAGGTGGCTTCCTTGGGTAATAACATTGCCATTCAGATTGCTGCAGGAACTGGCCTTAAGGTTAGTGTATTTGATGAGACCAGACGATTCCAATGAACGGGACCAGTAGCTTTTCTATGTGTTCACTTTTATTTCAATAATTTTGCAGGCAGTATACAAATACTATCACAGTGATGGCACCTTAACATTGCAGCATTTCATTATTCTTTTCGGGATCTTGGAACTTTTTCTCTCTCAGCTCCCAAACATCCATTCTTTGAGATGGGTAAATGCACTTTGCACGCTAAGTACCATTGGCTTCGCGGGTACAGCCATTGGTGTCACCATATACAACGGTAAGCTTGGTAAAGTTTTCGTTGTTTGCTCCTTTGGGTTGTGTTTGCATTATGGATTTGTGGAGAGATATCTGTAGAGATAGAAAACGATAAGAATATGAAGAGGCCAAAGTTTTGGTTTGCTTCCCATTCCCATTTCCCTTCATAAATTCCTCCACAAATATTTTATCCAAACACGTCCTTGATGTCTCTCGGACTGCACAGAGAAAGAATGTCTATCGTGTTGTAGGTAAGAAGATTGATAGAGAATCAGTTAGCTACAGTTTGCAAGGAAGCTCCTCATTGAAGATGTTTACAGCATTCAATGCCCTTGGGATAATAGCCTTTTCATTTGGAGATGCTATGCTTCCAGAAATACAGGTAAATTCCCGCAATCTCTAAATGCAATTGTAGAACTCAATTTGCATCGTATGTCATATCTCGACAAAATTGTTTTGTTGTTTGTTTGACATAGCACTTTATAAAGCTTATGAATGCAAACGCTTGAAATTACATGAATTGTGACAAGTAAGTGGACTGTTTTTTCGGGTGATGTCTTAGTAGAGTACGATGAGGGAACCTGCAAAGAAGAACATGTACAAAGGTGTATCGACAGCTTATGGCATTATTGTTATGACTTACTGGCAATTAGCTTTTTGTGGCTACTGGGCATTTGGAAACGCTGTCCAGCCTTACATTGTGGCTTCACTTACTACTCCCGAGTGGACAACCGTTATGGCTAATCTTTTTGCCGTTATTCAGATATCAGGATGCTTTCAGGTATATAGCTTTCCCCTCACCACTTTTTTTCTCCCAATCAAACTTCAAGCTTTTTCAAAGGCTATAAACTTTGGTATCGCGTAAATTTGATGCATCTTTTAACTCTTGAATCCTGTCAACACAAAAGAAAAACTAACCGGTACATTTCCATTCCTGTCATCAGATATATTGCAGGCCAACATATGCATACTTTGAGGAAAGAATGCTGTCAAACAAAACAACCAGCAGTTTGCCTATTCGGAACCATATTATCCGTCTCCTATTCACTTCAATCTACATGGCTCTTATAACTCTTATCGCTGCAGCCATGCCTTTCTTCGGGGATTTTGTTGCTATCTGCGGAGCTATTGGTTTTACTCCACTGGACTTTGTCTTCCCTGTTTTAGCATACATGAAAGCCGGAAAAGCCCCTAGAGACACGAAGATTCGGTATTCGCTGATGATCCTTAATCTCGCAATTGCTACTTGGTTCTCTGTTGTTGCAGTGTTGGGCTGCATTGGTGCGGTGAAGTTCATTGTGGACGATGTCAAAACTTACAAGTTCTTCCACGATATGTAACATCCCGCGCGGTTAGTATTAGAAGTGACACGCTGCTATTTGCAGTTTTGCTATACATGATTTCTTGTAAAATTGGTTGTTGAATTTCAACTGTCATATTCGACAAGGCTGGAATTAGTTCTACATGGAGTACTAGGTAGTTGCTCAAAAAAGGAAAGAAGGGAAAATTTGTTATATTTCTTTGACTTTAAGCGAAAATTCACTTTGGTCCTTCACGTTTCAATTTGGACAAACATATACTTGCATTTTTTAATTGGTTTCAATGCCAACACTTAGTTGGATGCCTTTTTTTTTGGAACGGAAAATGGTCATGTGCCTAGGATGTGACCTTGTTGCGGGGTTCAGTCGCCCATTTCCCTCTTCCTTCCCTCACCCTAGCTCCATTGGAGGGAACCCAATTCGATAGCAACCCATCCCGACTCTGTAGGGTTGTACCCTCCCTTTTTGAGGGGTACAATCGCCCATTCACCTTCTTGAAATTTATTCCATATTTTAGAGAGACTATTCAGTGCCCCAAGCCTCTCCTCACTATAAGTTATTGTGGGGTCCTCAGACTTAGTCTCGAGCCCCACAAAAATGTGTGGTTGAGAAGAGGCCTGGGGCACCACGTGGCGGTGCCCCAGGCGCATTGAATAATTTTTCGATATTTTTATGTTGTGTTCACGTTGCAATTTATGTTCCCACAATATTTTCCATTCTTCACTTTTTCCATGGTTCATGTATATATTATACGGGTTGGGATCCCATCCAGTTAGCTAATGTCCAGTATACGGTGGGGATTAATACAACTCAACCACATTGAGATCAATGCCTAGATATAGGACAAACTTATGTTTTCCTCCCGCCTACACTAGTGCACCCCCTTGTTCCCAATCTCGCCTGCATAGACTTTTGTTTAACACAACCCCAAGAGTTACTCCGGTTGGTTGGTGATTTTGCTCCCCTCATGATCCTATATCTAGCCATTGATCTCAATGTGGTTGAGTTGTATTGACTTTTGTTTAGAGGAATGCAAAACAAATGGACCAACTGGCCAAAATATGCGCCGGCATGGATCAGAGAGTAATAAAAAAATACTTCTAGATCAAAGAACAATTTTTTTAAAAAAAGGTACCGCAATCATTACCTAGTGAAGGCGACAACGGTAGTTGAGATCGAAAAAAACAAAATTTATAGTACTAAGAAGTCAAATTTAGTGTCCGGTCAGAGATACACGTGTCATTCCATTGCTGGCTTGCAGCAAATGATGCAGACACATAGATCTGGGTTAACTACTGGACCCTTCCCTGAGTTTTCTTGTAATTGGAGAATTTCCCCAAACATATTTGCACTTGGGGACGCTCTTTTTGTCCTAACTTATTTTCAAGATTATTTGTTTCGCTGGCCAAAATCCCATTATTGTTAAGCTGTCGTCAGCCACCTATTAGGAATATGACTTTGGCCAGTCTTAAACGTCTTGTTTCGAACTTACCCTTAAAAACGTAATCAAATTGTCTTAAACGTCTTGTTTCGAACTTACCCTCGAAAACGTAATCAAATTCTATGTTTCTGTTTATTACTCCCTCCATCCCAAAATGTTAATCCCTTTTGGGAAATTCAAATATTTAAGGAAAAAAAATCTTCACTCTTTGAAATAGATGAGTTTCAAAAATTACCCCCATTTTGAAAATGTAGTTATTATCTTTTAAACTCTAATCTATTTTTTTTCCTCCACTTTGTATTTGAATTCGAATATAGAAATGAATGGCAAACAAGGAAATAGCTTAATTCTTTTATGACTAATTAAAATGGTCACAATTTTTGCGACATCCCAAATATAAAAGATGAATCAACATTTTGGAACGAATGGAGTATATTTCAAAAAACATACACAATTTCTCAACCAATCATTTGCCTCATAACCCCTAAAACAAACCTCTCCCTCTCCCTTTCCCTGTCTCTCTCTTTCTCAATTTGAAAGCCAAAAAAGTTCTTTAAGTGTCAAAAAAGAGACCCTGCTAATTTTCAAAAATAAAGGAGCATAATGCAATTTTAGATACTTTACAGGCCACTGAAATTATCAGAAATCTCAGGGAAACCAGTGTAATTTCGTTTTTTCTCGAAAGAAGGGAAATCCAGTGTAATTAATCCTCAAGATATCCGAAATATGCGATTCGACAATCCTGAGCTGTCACGTGGCGTTGATTCGCTGGCTATTGGAAAGAATTTACTCCATCATCCAACACAACATCACTCTCATCACCTTCTTTCCATAGTTTCATCGATTAGGTAGGCACAAAAATCGTAGGAACAAGACAAAACTCCGAACACAATTGCGTTTTGGAGTCGTTCGATGTACGAAACACCACGTACATCAAATGCCTTTTAAATGCAATTGTTTCTTGATATGCGCTTTAAAGTTGTATTTCTACATACTCAATGCAATTGTATCTTGGTATGTGCTTTAAAGTTGTATTTCTACATACTCAATAGTTCTGTAGTCCGTAGTGATACAATTTTCGGACAGAATTTCAAACACAATTGTGTTTTGGAGTCGTCCGATGTACGAGAGACCACGTGCATCGAACGCCTTCAAATGTTATATTGTATTCAGAATTGTGTTTTAAAATTTCATTTCTCTCGGTGCTCAAATCTCAAGTCTCCACGCAAACCTCCCCAAGGTATATAATGCCCGAAACATAAAAAACAAATCGAGACAGTCAATGTGATATAGAAAGCCGTTGCAGTCACGAACACGGTACCTTTCTCTCTCTAGAAGGCACGAGGAAGAGAAGAACCAGGAATCCGAGAAAAACCCTAGACTGTTTTTTGCGGAACCTATACAAAAGCAATGTTCGAAAACCCTAGTGTGGACACTTGTGGATTTTGATGAAGCAGAATCGCCGATGCACGAGGATATCCATCCTCTCTCTGCTCTCTGTTTCTGTTTTACTTCCGATTTTTCTACTCTCCAGTACGTTGAGAAATTTCAAATCCGAAGGTAACATAAGCCGACATATTTTAGTTCATCTCCGTGTATTAACGAAGTGATCATAAGCCGAGTTTTAATTTCTCGCTCTGCGCTCGCGCTCTCGATCCTTGCGTTTGATTGATTGAGTTTTTTCTTCTTCTTGCAGCATCGGAGGAGTACATCGAAGATTTGTCGACTATCGTATGAATCTAATTATTTGCTTTTGATTTCATTTGTTAGTACTTGTACTACTATTTGGTTGATTGCACAGAAGCAGAGGATAAATCAGACAGAAAACCGTTTGTTTTTTTGGCAAAAAAATGTTTGATTGACCGAAGAGAGAGTAGCTTCAAGCCTACAACTAAATCAAATAGATGTTTCTGTCATACTGCTGTACAGTTTTAGTTTCGTTTTTTTTTTTTTCTTCTTTCTCTCTCTCAAATCTGCGCCATACATTTCTCTACAACCAACAGGGATTTAGGGGTTTATCCAATAGAAATCTAATGACTTCTTTTTGCTTTTTGAGGACAGAAATATAGGACAGATGCTCTCACGCTTAGTTCAATTGAGGAGGTACTCTTTTGGTTTGATTTATATGATGAAGTTGTTCCTGTTTGTTTTGTTGCTTATTTTTAAGAAACGGAATTGGATCCTTTGGTGTAGAAAGAAGGTGAAAGCGTGGAAGGGCCGCCACTAGTTGTGTATAAAGATGGTGTTTTAGGTTCTGAGGTTGCTGACATTTCTTCTAATGGGAGTAGTAGGTCTGACGGATCTGAAAATGCCAGAATCAGCACTGATATCCCAAAGAGAAATGGTGATTTTATTGTTATATATTTCCCTTCATCGATCCTCATTTGTCTATCTATGATGGATGTTTATTGAAGTCCTCTTTGTCTTGAACCATAGGTACTAATCAGGATGCAAAACAAGATTATCAACAGGTGCAGCTGGAGAAACCATCATTGGTATGATATCCACATAGATGTGACATGATAATCTCAAAAGTCAATGCCTCTTAGGATGTAATCTAGAAGAACTTCCTTCCTAAATCAAGTTCTTGTACGAAAATACCTTGCGTTCAGATTTTGTATTTAGTGTGGGAAAGGGAATGAGAAGGTAATGAAAATGACTCGTTCGTTTGCCTTTTCTTTTCATAAAAAAGAGAGAATATCTTGACAAAATATGTTCTCATTTTCCTCTTATTTCCCAAGCCAATCAAACTAAATAAAAAAGTTTTATTCTATCTTCCATTCTTTCTCTTTCCTATTCCTTTCCCATACAAATCCGATATGCAAACAGTGTATGTGGAAATATGAAGTTCTTTCGCTTTGCGGTCTGCTGAGTAACATGATCTGGTTTTGTATAGCAGGAACAGTCGGAACAGGCAACAGTTCGAGGCAATCGAAATATACAGGCAACGGTTCAAGGCAATCGAAATATACAGGCATTGACAAGGAGGGTATCAGATGAGAAGGTGAAAGGGATTAAAGATCAGTTGATTAGGGCCAATGCATACTTGGAACTTGCTCCACCTGGTAGCAAATCCCAATTAGTAAGAGAGTTGAGACTACGAATTAGAATGTTGGAACGAGCTGTTGGTGAATCTAGCAAGGATTCTGATTTGTCTCCGGGGTAAACTTCTAATCTCTTCTTTTTACTTTTTGAAACCATTCTTCATCATATGTTTGACAGAAATGAGAGTCATGATAATTAGTTGAAAGAATTATTGGCATATATCATTTTCCAAGACCGAGGCCCTAGGATTAGTTTCAAATGGTTGGTCTGGATCTGTACTGTTATATCATACTCCTTTTTCGACCACCATTACCGGTTGTTATCATCTTTACACAAAGGTATGATGCTATATGGAATCAAACGCAAAACCAATAAGATAGTAGGAGTGCATTTTCCATCGACTTCCTACTGCTTAAATAGATTTGGAGAGCAATAAAAGTGGGTATAATTTACTTGAAAGAGATGCGAGGGATTGAATATTTAGGAAGGGAATAGACGAGATATAAATCGTATCTAATGCATATTGTTGAGTATCTGTCGTACAAGATCCACAACTGGTGAAATAAGACCTGCTTTTCTTCATGTTTGTTGATGTGCACGTTTTCTTTCTTTAAACTTGGGTTTCGATCCTTTTCTTATGTTAGACTGTTCTTGTGTACTGAGTCTGGTTCTTTCTCCTCTGAAATGGGATTGGAGATCCGGCTACCTAGGCAATCAAGATAAAGGAAAGTCTCTTGAGTGCTAAATTTGATTATTCCGCAGCCAAGTCTGGTTAGTTGGTGCCACCAAATATGTGTAATCAAGTAACTGGATGGCATTCACATGGCTACTATTTGACATAATTACCTACATCTCATCTAACAATCAATAAAAACTTTTCAGGGCTTTGCATAGGATGAGAGCGATGGAGGCTACCTTGACAAAAGCCAGCCGTGTGTATACAGACTGCCCTGCCATGGTCACTAAACTCCGTGCTATGGCTTACAATTTGGAGGAACAGGCTAGGGCACAGAAGAGTCAAGTTCAATTTCTTCTTCAGGTTGCTGGAAGGACAACCCCCAAAGGCCTTCACTGCCTGTCCATGCGGTTGACTGCTGAATACTTTGCCCTGGAGCCAGAGGAGTGGCAGTTCCCTAATCAGCAGAAATTGCATGATCCTGATCTCTATCACTTTGCTGTCTTCAGTGACAATGTTCTGGCCTGTGCTGTGGTTGTGAACTCTACCATTTCCACCTCTAGGGTAAGCTGCCTGAGGTTTATTTGGTGCCATATCACTTAAATAGCATATTTTTGGTCCAAAAAGTAATTAGTATTGTGTTATCTTTTTCAATTGTCATTTATTATAGTTTTGGCCAGCAGTTCACCTGCCGCACGTATATGACCATCTGCATGCTAGTTTTGACACTTAATCCACCTTTCTTGTATTGTGCAGGTGTGGAGTGTTTTTTTGTTGTTGTGCAACTCATCATAAAGCTTTCACTTTCTTTTTTGCGTAGTTAGTTATACGAATTGGATTCTTATGGATACATATTGTTTTGCTCATCACTTGATTAATTCTTTAGGATCAAGACTGTTCGTGGCTTCCCTGTTATAGTAAACAGGACCGCACAACTGAAGCAAGTCTGATGACAACAAATTTCAGCGCTTGTAAAGTTTGTTAGTGAAAAGGATAGGCAGTTAAAGAAGCGTGTCCGGCACCCAATTTTTTTGTGCCAACTCCATTGATTAATAGCATGATAATTCAGTTGTGTGATTGATGTATGAATATGGAAACGTCTTGTTTATGTTTATGAGGCATTGAACTGAAGTAGAACCGAATTATTATTGCTTTGCAGGTACCAGAGAAGTTAGTCTTTCACATAGTGACAGATTCTCTAAACCTCCCAGCAATGTCTATGTGGTTCTTATTAAATCCTCCAGGCAAATCTGCAATGCAGATCCAGAGTATAGACTCTTTTGAATGGTTGTCCACCAAGTACAATGCAACACTGCAGAAGGAAAACTCCCCTGACCTAAGATATACCTCTGCACTGAACCACCTTAGATTCTATCTGCCAGATGTGTTCCCTATGCTGAATAAGATAGTGCTTCTTGACCATGACGTGGTTGTGCAAAGGGATCTGACAGGACTTTGGAACATCAGTATGGAGGGCAAAGTAAATGGAGCGGTGGAGACTTGTCAGGAAGGTGAAGCCTCATTTCGCCGGATGGATATGTTTGTCAACTTTTCAGACCCAAGGATTGAAAAGAGGTTTGATCGCGAGGCATGCACTTGGGCTTTTGGGATGAATGTGTTTGATCTTCGAGAGTGGTGGAGACATAATCTAACTGGGGTCTACCACAACTATCTGCAATTGGTATGGTTCAAACCCTTTCTCTGCAAGTTCATTTTTTTCTAATTAACTGGTGGATTCAAGCTATTTATTTTGTTGACCCTGTTAGAGCTTGTCCCACATGGGTTAATTATAACCTTCAAAACTAGTATATGAGCCTGGGTGACCTCTCCACTCATTACCGATTGGTTTTGAGTTGGATGGAGCTAGCTTTCTGAGGCTTTTGGACAAGACTCTCTTGATTGTTTGCTCCGTTATTTGTGCCTTAAGTGTTGACCTGTCAGGTGATTCGTTTTAGTCTCTTAGAAGAATGATGTTGCAATGATACAAGTAATATCACTTTAATTGCATCATGTTGGAGTTATAGACATTATCTGTCAGTGTTCCCAGATCTGGTTTTATTTGACTGTCATCAGTTTGTGGGTGAAGACCTATCTTAGGTAAAATTTCAAGAATGACACTCCCTCCCTTTCCCGGGTTAAAATATGATTGGCCAAACGGTGGCGTGCAATATTGGAATTTACCTCTAGTACTAAGGGAGTAAGCTCCACTCCACAAGCACAATGTCAATTGCTTGGAACTTGCAAGGTGACATAACTACTGAGATTGGAAACCTTATCGGATGCTATCTCGTTTATGTGTTGCAATGGTTTCGAGTCTAGCTGATGTGCATTTTTGTTTTCTGTGTTTGTTCTAGCCCATCAATCAGGCATTGGAAGGGTTCATGAGAGTGGTTTACCATAAATTGCTTATGTACCTCTCTTTTCTGGTGGTATTGTTAGGCTTATGCACACGTTCGGTTTTTCTGTGAATACAACTGCTATGCTTATTCTTATAATTGGGAATCATGCAGGGAGATGAAAGGCCATTGTGGAAGGCGGGTAGCCTGCCCTTAGGTTGGGTCACCTTCTACAACCATACCATGGCCTTGGACAGGACATGGCACGTCCTTGGCCTAGGTCACGACTCTGGCGTCAGGTGGGTAGACATCGAGCAGGCTGCAGTCATACACTTCGACGGAATCATGAAGCCGTGGTTGGATACCGGGCCTGATAAGTACAAGGAATACTGGAGGAGGCATGTTAACTATGGACATCCGTACCTCCAACAATGCAACATTCAGAGATGATTGAATCCTGAACCATTGCCATTGGAGCCCTGAAATTTGATTCAAATTCACCACACAGATTCGACATTTCGTGTTAGAGGGGACTGCGCATTTTTACTTGATTTTTCTCTCATTCTTTTCTTCCGATATTTTTCCGTTTTGTAAATTTTGACAGGGAATTTTTTCGGCCAAAATCATGTTGGAGCTGAGTTAGTGGTTAGGAATAATGGGGTGGTGGAATAAGGCGAGTCCTTATGGGGGTTAGTCGCAATCCTGGTGCTTGTGTGTACATAATCCATTCTAGAAATCAATAGTAGGAATTAAGAAGGGATTCTTGATTTTCAAATTAATGATATGGGCCATATTGGGGACTGTTTGCGACAACTTTTTCTTATATTTTACATTGTTGATTCTACTCCAGATTCTATATTTTAGAGAAGCTATGAAGTGTGTTTGTTGCAGCTTTGGATTATGGATTAAAATATTACAGAAGCACAAGAGTAGTGTTTACTATAAAAGCTGCAAAATAAGTTGGTTTACTACAAATTAGTCTATTCTGGTTGGTAGAATCTTTGAAGAATTGAGGTATTTTTTAGAGGAAAAAACCCCAATGCTTTTCTCGTCACATTTGCTTCTGGTAGAACGCAAAATATGGAGCATATGGAAAGCAAGTTTAACCAATTGGGGTTAGCTTAGTTGGCCAGAACTCTTACATCTCACTAAGAGGTCAGGAGTTCGAGTCTTCTCACCTGTGTGTAAGTGTATTAGTTAGGGTTATTTCTCCCCTTAACGGGGCTTGTAGTTGGATTGGGCTCATAGTGATTGTAGTTCCTTTGATGGGCTTATTCATCCTGTTGGTTCAGTTGTTGGACTTGATTATCTCGTGGACTCTCATAATAGATGTAGTGTTCCGTGATTTGTACTTTGTACTTCAATATATGATGTATTGATCTCTCTTACTGATTTGGCAAAAAAGAAAGAAAGTAAGAAAGCAAGTTTCGCAGTAATGTATGCTGAATTTTTTTTAAATTGCAATTTCCTCTTTATCGTTGTCTAGTTTCAAATCCATCAACCAGACTAGTTTTTGGGTAAAACAAAAGCAGATTTTTTGTTAATAAATTTAGAAACTGATTATGTAAATAATCCAAATATGAAACACGTTTTTATCTTTATTTTTTTTCAAATTAAAAAAGAAAATGATGCAAAAATATATATTTAGCAAACACGCTGTAGTCAACTCAAAATTTATTATCCGTATTTTCTAAGCTTGGTTTTCAATTGTATCCCTATGATAATAATGTTAACGACCCTCAAATAAGTTCTTCAATTGATTTTGGCTTTAACAATTTGGATAATTTTAGTGGGACCAAGGACCTCCAAGTAATTTTCATAAAATTAATTTTCAAGGAAATTATTCTCAAGATTAAAATTCTCCAAGAAAGACATCTTGGGCCACTTGGAAGAATTTTTTTGGGAAAATGACGGTCAAGAACGTGTTTTGATAATTAATACCCGCCAAATGTCCTTAGCGAGTATTAATTATCAAAACACGTCTTTAACCGTCATTTTCCCTTATTTTTAAAAGTTGTTTAGGAACACTGTTTTTAAATAGAGCCCAAAAAGCCCAACTCGAAAGCCTAATATCTGACCCAAACGTCCGAAGTTGCGGGCAGAAAACAAAACCTCGCGTCCAAGGTCAAAATTTGCCGACAAACCTTGTGGCCGCATTTTCTTCCAGATTAAAAAAGTTGAAAGGAAAAAAGCATAAACCCTCTCTCTCTCTCTCTCTGTGGGCGCGATTTCGGCTGCCAACCGCCTCCTCCTGCTTCTCCACCGCCTCCTTCAACTCCGACGACGGTTTCCATTCCTAAACCATCTTCTCACTAAGCTCAAAATGTTCTGTTTAAGCTTGATCGAGCACACGCTGCGTTTGCCGCCTCACCTCCTCGACCTTCCTCTCCACCTCGCAATCAGGGGAGAACTTGAAGCTCTCTTCTTAGACAAGGTCCAATTCTCTCACCACAGTTTTCTATTCGTTATCTTTGAAATCCATTCTTCTCTCATCCTTGTGTTTTTTTTTACGTGTTTTTGATTTTTTTTGCTGTTCGAACGAAGGTTATTGCGAACTTGGGGCTTTGCGTCTCAGTCTACGATATTCAGGAAATTGGCAAGGGCTTTATTTTTCCCGGAGACGGTGCTTCGACCTATACGGTGCGTATGGCCTGTATTGTGAAACTCATTGTAATGTTTTTCAGTTCAATTCTTTCTTTAGCTTGCCTTTTTGAATTACTGTATTCTAGATATCTCCTTGTAGTTATACTGATGGGAGGCCGTTAGATTACTTATTTCTTGTGGTTTAGTGCCATGTGTAAACTCCATTGATTCTGGTTGAACTCAGAGAGAGCTCCATGTCAGCCTCGTTAGCTGAAATTCCTTGTGCCGAACACCATACTATTGCCTGTAATAGCACTTCAGCGAGTATTAATTAGCGAAAAATCTATTTTGCGCGGTTTGTTTGTGTGGAGATGATTGTAAGAGGATTTCAGAAGTTCGAACTACGTTGATTTTTGTTGCAGATTGAAAATGAGTAATTGATACATTTGCACAGGAAATGAGAAGGTCCTTGTTAGTGGGGAACAAATGTGTACATACGGTAAGTTAGCAGTGAGGTTGTCGTGTTGGGTGTGGCGAGGATCTAGGAAAACTATTTTGTAGTTGTTATTTCTGCTATTTCTTAGACTAGTCTAAGGCGGACCTAATTTCTCGAACAACTGGTCTCGTCGCCATTTACAGAGGAAATTGGGTCGGCCCGGCCTCCAAGGAATTTTAACGTTTCAAAGTTCAACAGGTTTGAACCTAAGACCGACGCATATGCTCACCCTTAGTAGCACGAAGCGGGGGTGGGAGCGGGTGCGGGTGCGGGGGAGTGGAGGCACCTAGAAGCTCCTAAGGTTGGGAGCGCCCAAGGAGCGTATATAGATTATATAAAAATATGTATATAAAATATCTTTAAATACTTAACCATTAAAGAAAAAATGATACTTACTGAAATCTGATCTTAAAGTGTAATTATAGGAAGTTATATATTCTCAATTTGCAAAACTTCTTGACTAATATGATTTTCATATTATTATTTCCACAATAGCATAACTCTCTTAAAAGTAAGAAAATAACTGCCTTATCAGCCCTATAAGCTCCCATTTTAGTTAGGAGCTCGCTCGCTCCCAAGATGGGAGCGCTGATTCGAGCTCCCGTCTAGGGAGCGCACCCATTTTAGAAGGATCTTGCTACTAAGTGATCACCTGGTCCACTTTCGCCAGATGACGTCTCTCTACTCAACCGACGAAGCCTTAATGTGCAAGCTGTTCCAATCAAGTCTGGGGGAGCTCGGCCTCTTGTGGTTTGATAAACGACCGATGTTGGCCTACTCCTTTTACCTAGGGAAGGCCAAGACTGAGTTCCTTCTACTGGGATACTTTCTATGAGATTGTGGGCTGCTCCTAGTACCAAACTACCAATAGATTGTTGTTGCTTGCCAAGTGTTCAAGGATTTCGTTCTCAACGCGCAGAAAGACATGGATGAGCTTATCTCCGTATTGAGTCTATTGACCAGCACTATAAACTAGTTGAGGCCATAGCCGTATGAGCCAAGGCCGTGCAGAGCTTCATCAACATGGGTACCAGCGCAAACGGGTTTGGTAAAGGAGGATCTGGTCGAAAAGAAGTTAACAATGTCCATAAAGGCAAGTTCAAAAAATAAAAGCACCAGCAGGGCGATAGTAAGGGCCCTCGGCCCCACGAATACGAATGTGTCACGACGGTCTTCAAAGAACCTCTCCATAGATTCTTAAGAAGATCGAGTTTTAGCATTTCTTCAGATGGAGTTTAAATTCACTACAATAATTGAAATGTATTGCAAGAAAGTTGTCTTTTTGCAAACTTTATGTATAAAGAAGAAATATTATGCTTTAAATTCAATTATTTTAGTGAATTTAATTTCAATTATCTGATAATTGATGTTTTTGGTTCGTGACGAGCCAAAAACAGAAGAACAAAATTGATTCATTGCTTTCCCTAAGGAAAGACTGAGTCCCTTCGGCAATATGCGAATTGGTACCGGAAATGCTACAATACATACCCCTTATTTGGGTGTGTATCATATGCACCCCCAAAATGTTACTGTATGATTTATAGAGAAAATGTTACGAATGGTATTGCTAAAAAATTACGATTTTAGTATAAAAGTTACGAATGCACCAAAATGTTATGAATCATAATGAAAATGTTACGAATCGTATTGTTGAAAAGTTATGAGTTCTAGAACAAAAGTTACGAAACACACTAAAATGTTATGAATGAACTATACAATAGGTGCATATGGTACACACTTTTAAGGGATGTGTATTGTAGACTTTTTCTTTTACTTTCAATGAGATTGAGGGCTGCTCCAGTAGACACTATAGTCGTGTAGCATTATCATAATATGACATTTCTTTGAACATCGGGAATTATTCTACTTTCATTATGGTAAATGTCTTTTTACTTCTCATCAAGTATGGTTATGGTGATGTCATTGTTTCCTTCTTCTCATCAAGTAAGGTGTTGGTGATGTCTCCATATAAAGGTCCTTGTGCTTTCACAAAAGCTGTGTAAAATTCAGTCAATGAGGTTTTCCTTTGGGTGTCCCAACACCCCTTCATGCATGTTAACTTAACAAGGGACATAATGGTGTTCTTGGCAGGTGCTTTTCCGGCTGATAATGTTTCGTCCGTTTGTGGGAGAGGTTATAGCTGCAAAACTCAAAGAATCTGATGCTAACGGTTTACGTTGTATGACTCATATACTTCTTGTCCATTTTAATCACGTTACATTTGCTCTATGATATGTTACTCTTTGTTTTCCTCAGTGTCTTTTCTTTCTGCTAAAGTCCTTGCAACAAATTTTGTCTAAGCATGTCATTGTTCAACTTGCCAAGTTGCTGCATGATGCATATTTTCCTTCCCTTTCTGTCGCAGTTTGCTATTATTTTTTTTGGGATGAAGGCTTTTGAATGAGGCAATTAGACGAACTTCCTACCTTCACCTGCTGTCAGGAAGATTCCATCTTTGACCACGTTGGCCCTTCACTATATTTATTGTACCCTCAAATTGATTGCAGTAACAGTACAAGAGTAAACAGACATGCACATTTATTTTTCCTATGCTTGGAACTTGGAAGGATGTTCCAAGAGTTTCCAATATAATGTCTTGATCATGAATGAAATGAGTAGAGAGTTGAGTTGAATTGAATTAGCCTTTGGCTTGTGAGAAGATTAGTTCTTCTTGTTTACTCTATCCTTCGGTGGATTCCAATAGGTGGCGAGTTTGTTTAGCCCTGTATCCCTTGTTAGACACCTCGGGTAGTGATTATATGTATACCCTGGCGTCCTATCTCGGGTGGTGAGCTTTACCCCGTTATCTTTTCTTTTTTTCTTCCTTCCCATTTTCCAAATCGGGTATCACTTATGTTACTGTTGATCCCACTATCTTGCGGCCCTAATTTGCATATGAAATCTTGTCCATCTGGTAGTTCTAATTTGGAAGAATGTTAAATTAAGTTTGAATAGTGCCCTTACATTGGACTTGAATTTGTTATTGTCAGTATCGCTTGGATTTTTTGAGGATATCTACGTGCCTGTCCATCTAATGCCAAATCCATCCCATCTTAAGGCTGACCCGGTAAATAGGTAAGAGTCGTGTTTGAACTGATTATTCATTTCTAATACTTACTGTAGAGTATGCTCCTGATCAAGTCTTTTATCAATAATTCGTTTAGCACATTCATGACCTCAATTAATGTTCATGATTTTGTGTCTCGCTCTACAAAAAAAAATCAGCTGGGTATGGGAGTATGAAGGACAGAGTTTTCCTATAGATGGAACCGATGAGGTTGGTATTGTTCTTTGAAGCTTTTCAGTTCTTAATTTTTTTTTCCAGTTCTTTAAGATAATGACACTTTATTAATTAACTGAATCTTTAGTTCCTGTGTTCAACTGCAGATTCGGTTCCAAGTTCAAAGTATTAAATATCCTTCGATACCAGTTGAGGAAGAAAAACCAGCAAGTCCATCAGTTGAGCAAGGAAAACACCCAAATCCTTCTTCAGTTGAGAAAGCAAAACCACCAAATCGGTTACCAGTTGAGCAAGAAAAACAATCCAAGCCATTTGCTCCTATGGTGATTACAGTAAGTCCACCTTTTAACTTAACTAGCCTGATTTTTCTTCCCCCTCTCGCTGTGGCATCCGATACGCTTCTTTTGAATGTGTGATGTTAAGGATTGAGAGGTGACTAGGTGAGGGAGTCCAAAAAGACTTGTTTCTCCATCGCAAAGAACAACATTAGTATTTACCCCAAAAAAGAAAAGAAAAAGAAAGAACTACATTAGAGCTTTAAGTTGCAACTGTGCACAACCTCTGTACATGGTTGATAAACCTATTTTTATTGATATTTTCTTATTGAAATATATGGGGATACGTGATGACTGAATTTTGTGTGTTAGGGCATCTCCAACCCATCCTCCATTTCTCCATTTTGCTATATTATGGATCATTCTCCTCCTACCCATCCTAAAAAACTTTTCTCCATGGTAGGGGATGGGTCTTGGTCCTCCAAGTATAGAGGATGGAAAGAAAAATTGAGTATCATCCTGCAAATATGGAGAATAGAACTTTATTCATTAAATGGATAAAACTTTTAATTTCTATGTTCCTTTTTCATAAGTTAGTACTATTAGGATGATATTCATAATACCTTTAAAAAGAGATCAATATTCTGTTGGAGCTAATTCATAGGCGAACGCTTTTTTAATATGTTTTGATAAAAATGTAGTGAATCAGATTTTGGAGGAAATGAGAGAATTGTTGGAGTTTTAGATAGAAAATAGAGAAGGATTTTGAAGAAATGGAGTAATGGGGTTGGAGTTGACATGGATAGTGTAACACTCAATAACCACGCTTTGAATAAAAAAAAGTCTTTTTTTCACCCTCTAAAATGGAGTTTTAGAGGGTGTTGATTTGGAGTTTAGCCAGTTACAAGAAATATATGGAAACGGTTCCAAAGCTCTCCTCTAACTTACAGCAGTAAACATTTTACTGGCGCCTTATACTCTATCAGAAGCATTGCTGCTTTTGGAAATTGCAGTTTCTATTAACAATGAGGTTACCACGATATCTGTATATTTTTCAGGGTTCACTTGATGCTGATGGTTTAGGTCCCATTTCATGGTGGTAGCCTGTTCGTTCGAATTTTTTGGTAATATTCGAGTTCCCTAAAACAAGCTGTAAGAGTGACGGCTTCTGAGGAATAGCTCTACTCGTGTTCCAAAACTCTATCAGAAGCATTGCTGCTTTTAGAAAATTGCAGCTTCTGTTAACAATGAGGTTACCACTACACTATCTATATATATTGCAGGGTTCACTTGATGCTACTGGTGAAGGTGACCCTCAAGGTTTAGGTCCCATTTCATGGTGGTAGCCTGTTCGTTCAAATTTTTTGGTGTGTTCGAGTTCCCTAAAACAAGCCATAAGAGTGACGGCTTCTGAGATTTGGAATTACTTTTCACTTGGCCATGAGGAAACTGACACAATAGGCTTGTAGCTTTGCGATCAAAGATGTATCTATTTATTTCTGATTTTGTGCTCTGCTATAAATTTACAGTTTATAGGAAGAAATATTCGGGATGCATTACAATTCGAGAGAAAGGTAGAACAAATTATCTTTTCACATACTACAAAGCAAGCAATAGTACAACTCGATAAGACGAGTTTAGTCTGGTGGATTGGGTGCTCTCTTGCCGCGTGAGATTATCCGTCATGAGATTCATCTTCTCCTTCCGATGTTTCTCTTGTTCAAAACGGATTACGTATCAGTGGACTTGTGATTGATCAGTTAGCAGCAGTTGCATAATTTGAAATTTTGAAGGCATACAATATATTTTTCATGAAATTGGCTTATTATGCTATATCTTTAGTTCTTTACTATTTATTTATTATGTAAATGTATGTGCATGTGCATGGAGATAAACATATCTATGTATGCATAGATGATGGATAGACATAGAATGGTCCCACGCCAGCAATGTGTAGTTTTGAATCCTTGGACGCTGCCAAGCTATCCCTGCTAAGCACCCTGTCGAGCGGGTCCAGGGCACACCCGGACCGTTCAAAAGTATTTTTAACGGTCCATATTAAAAAATGAATTCTTCCAGAGAAGACTATTGATTGCTGAGATAGACAATTCGGATGCGCTCGGCGGGCCACTTGGCAGCATCCTCGGGTCCGTGTAGTTTTAGAGGGCAGGGAAACAAGAAGGGGTGCGAGGTAGGGCCTGCATGCAGTTTACAACCGCTATGGTCCAGGTCCCTAGTGCAACCCAAAAGTACCAAGTGGCATAGTGCCAGACCTCATTTCACGTGTGGCTTTTAAGGGTCCACAACAGCTAATATCATCGCACTCGTGTACCCATCCAAATAAAGATGCTGCCATTCTCTGACCCTTATTAGGCTTTCTACAATTAATGTCGAAAGACAATGCTGCCAAGTAGCCAAATTATTGTGTTTTAGGTAAGTAGAAAGAAAGAAAAAAAAAACTTATTGTGTTTTGCCACAAAGTAAATACTATAGTATTAGGTAAAAAAATCGATATTTTTTTATCACCGCATGACAATATTGTTTATGGTTGTCCGGCCGGCCCGAGTTTAAGATCGTGAGTTGAAAATAACTTGAAACGGGGGGTCTAGAAGTCTTGGAGGCACTTCGCTTGATGCCTTTATGAATGACGAAAAAGTTACTTCTACCCATCAACATTTCCCGTTTTTATACTCATAGGTTGGGTGACATATTTTCCTTCGTCGCACGAAAATCTAAAAAGTTGATAACGCATATAGGGTACAGAAGTTGGTTGCTTTAAATCATTCTCACCCGACCTGAGACTTTGGTATGGTTTGTTTCCTTTAAACATTGCGGGCTCTAAAGAAGGCCAGAATAAGGATGGGTACATTCCATAGCCATCGCAGGAAATCTCACACTACAATAGTCAGAGTACTACATGAACATTATGGTGAAAAATTTCTGTATATGATGAGTAATTGAACTTTCCTCTAATGCAAATACACATAGCTACAACTTGAAGATAAGGATTCAATCAATTTCGACAAAACAAGAAGAGGTGGACAGTGGACACCTTTTCTGTGTGGTCCTTGGAAAATTTAAATGCAAGAAAAGGGTGCCTACTGCCTAATCCAAGGGGAACTCGGATTTGGCGATCCTGTAGTGCACAGCCGCACTACAAGATCCAACCGTCTATTTTAGCACGGACGACTCGGATTTAATTCGAACTCCTATTGATCTGAACCGTCCATTGCTCGGATTAAAATTCGAGCCGTTCATTGCCGAAATTGCACCCACTCATTTTGTCCAGTGGTAGGACTCCCTCCCAATGTTTAAGGGCTCTCTCCGACAGGTATGAGTTGTTCTTTGATGTAACATTGCTACTCTTTTGGCCTTTCCCATGGGGGATGAGTTGTGTGTTTTGGTGTGAAGTTAATATATGTGGGTAAGTTTTGGGATGTCACACTCACACCTAACCTAAATGTTGGGTCTACGTACACATCTGGATAGGTATGGCCAAAACAAAACTACCCATGCATCCTGCCAAAATGTGTTGTTTGGCAAACTCGGCCAATGACCCGGAATACTACGTGGCATTGTCAATTTGTCACGTGGTATTTTTTTTATTTGTAAATAAAAGATCATCATCACACAATACGGCTCACTTATTGTTTCCCAACCACCCACTAAGAAAGTAAATAATAATATCCCCACCGACTCACCGCATACTGTATCGCCAAATAAACTGTTGGGAGTACCACGTAGACAACGCCATGTGGTATTTCGGGAACGTTGAATAATCTACTCGGCAAACTCATAGATTGGTGCCACCTACCGATGCGTGAATTGGGTGGCCACTGATTAGTTTTCCTGTCAGGAAATGCGGGTCTGTTTGACACCAAATCAGTGGGGAAACTTCCTCACAATGGTTGAGCAGAGCTAACCCTAAACCAAACACTGAAGGAATCGAGTACACCGACTTAAACTGAAAAAAACTGTATTATCATGACAGATGTGAACTGCGTGTGAAGAAATTATTGGTCCAATATTATGCGAGCTCTCCCAATTCCGTTCCTCTCGTTTTGAAATCTCACTCTGCTCCTTGTCGATCCGTACACATCGTCGTGAAATGTAAGAAAGTGTCGGTCGTAGAGTATAACTTTTGAAAATAAAAGTTGAGGTCACGACGTCCTTTCCAAAAAGAAAGACGGGGGCATCGTGATCTCACCGTAGTTTGGTGGCGAACCAAATCAAAGTAAGCGTAGCTAGTACATTTTTTCTTTTTTAGTAGTATTATATATATACTTGTATATCGTCTATTTTGCAGTGAAATAATCTGGTACTTGAAAGTCCATTATTGAAATAATAATAATACAATTTTAGTAGCACATGTCGTTAGAGCAGGTCGTCGCCTATATGTAGAAATTAGAAAAGTGTATTTTTGTTATATATAGTAAAGTATATCACCAAATTAATTATAATTAATGCATGCATCATTAGAGATGCTTTATTCTGTTTAACCGACCGAAAGCATGATTAGCCCTTATAATTAAATTCATAAAACGAGCTAGGGTCAAAACCTTAACTCCAACCTGCCCTAACTCCTAAGTAATCGGATCAAAAATAATAATAATCTATTCTAATATATAAAGGGAGAGCACCACTTTGGTGTCTCCCCTGTCATGTTTTTTCATTTCCAAAATTGCCCACAAAAGACAAAAAATTCACGCACAATTGAAGTTATAGAGGACTTAATTGTAGGGGCATAATAGACAAACTAACACCAAATAACCACCTAACTCAATAACTACCCACCCAATAAACCCACGTCACTTTCCCTCCCACTACAACTTCTCCCCCATCACAAAATCTACTTCTTTCCCCTTTGTTTCACCCCTGAACATTACCTGTACCCATCTTCCTCCGTACACTTTGCACCATTGGACACTTTCCACGCACAAGCTCGGTGATTCCTATTGCATCAAGCGTTTGGTGTTCTTCATCATGCGATGCGTGTTGATTGAACAAGCAATATTAAGTAGGGAGCTATTGTGCATATTTTGTCAAAATTTAACTTGCATAGATACGTCACTTTCAAACCACAGGTTGCACAGGTACTTTAGTTTTCTACTTTATTTGATGCCATTGCTTTCATTTTACTACATTAAGAATTGACTCTGCAATTCAGTGTTTGATTTTCTAAAATAAAATGATAATGTCTAATTTTTCGCTGTTTATTTCCTTCTTTTTTTCCCTTCTTTATGGGTAATTGAAGTATAGAAGTGTGGGATGAAAAAAAAAATACATAACTGATAATGTCTAATTTCTCTATTTATTTCCTTCTTCTATTATTCCCTTCTTTGCGCAGTCGGTGCTAAGGGTGTGACTTGGCATCTTCATAATTTTAGTTCAAAGGAAAATGAATATTTAACTTCCACTTTGAAAATCAAAGTCTGTAATTGTAGTTTTAACACTTTTAATGCTTCCAAGGGACACCACAATGGTGGAGGAAACAATTCCAACACGAGGCAGACCAAATTTTTTTCAAATTTTTTTTTCCTCCTCCAACACGAGGCAGATCAGAAATTATGCAATTTCTAATAGATGCTTCTTTTTTATATAAAAAAAATTGTTTTACCTCTTACACATGCTTCTTTTTCTCTCTTCCATTAAATTGGTATGAAGCAGTCGTTGGAATGGTGGTTTGGTGATGGGTAACCAAAAAAAAAAAGTGGGAAGTATTTTTACAAAAAAAAAAAATTTTAAAAAGACAAAACAAAAAAAGTTCTGATGGGTTTCATTTTGAGCGAGTTGAGTTCCGTTGGAATGGAAGTTTGGTGATGATTTTGGAACTTTACCCGAAAGTGCATTGTTTATAGTGCTTTATGAGCATTTGAATGCATAGGAAATAAAAAAGTTTTGATGGGTTTCATTTTGAGCAAGTTGGGTTCCGTTGGAATGGTGGTTTGGTGATGATTTTGGAACTTTGCCCGAGAGTGCATTGTTTATAGTGCTTTTATGGGCATTTGAATGCATAGAAAAGTTAGAGCCAGTTTGTAGCTTCATGCCTATTAGAATAGACTAGAGGCCGGGGCACACGCGATGCGTGTGCATGTCGGATTTTCACAATATTTTTGTAAAAATGCTTCCCACTTATTGTTTGATCAAATTTTCATAAATATTGTGAAAATCCGACTTGCACACGCATCGCGTGTGCCCCCGGCCTCTAATAATAATAAATGCCCTAATTAAAGGATTTTAAGTAAAGGTCGTGACTTGTTTTTTCTTATACTAACACAGGTGTTCAAACTTCTTATGAACGAACCATAACTAATTCCAGGAAAAACAAACTCCATCGTCAACTAGCAAGGGACCGAACGATGACAATATAAGCCATATGTAGGTTCTATCATTATGGGTCAGTTCATCTAGGATTTTATCTCGATTTTAATGCAATTTCGTTACATGCAGGACGACGAGAGGAGATTAAATTCTTTCCACTGGTGGTGGAAAAGAATTCCACTTTTCCACCACCACCTTTTTCGGTCCTACCGTGTATTTATTGTTGATTTGAACCATTCATCTTATAGACCCCACATAGTAGTGTATCCATGCAAAAAATAAACTTGATCGGATATCGATAGGAGTACCAAAAATTGAATTTTGCTTTATAAAATAGATAGTTTATCTTTATCATTATTGACAGAAATCAGATCGTCCATTTTATAAACCAAAATTCGAATTTTGATATATCCATCGACATTCGATCAAGCTGATTTTTTGCATGGCAATACTATATTGTAAGTCTTAAAATATGAACGGTTCAGATCACAACAATAAACACTCGGTGGGGCCCAAAAAAGACGGTGGTGGAAAAATGGAGTTTTACTCCGATGGTAGATAGAATTTATTCTCCGGCGAGAAATTGGTCGCTCAGGATTAATTAAGATGTGCGTAGTAGGTTGGCTGCACATTGATTGATATGTTCCCAAAATTGGTTTTCCAAAACTCCAAATGAAGACTGGACAGTCCTATAGACTTGAATTGTATTTATTTGAAGAAAAATTTAAGTGATCAGAGAGTCTGACCATTCATTTTTTGCGTGACAAATATGGCTTATTCAGGTGAATGCCAGCCTCCGATCGATCTAGTATCATTTTGGTAAAATGAATCTCTCAAATCATCTAATGAGATCGCGATACATCTTAATTTGCATCTCAAGGATCACATGAGAAATCAACACACAGAATGGACACAAATTGTGATTGAGTACGAGTCTTGCTAGCCGTACCGATCAAAACGTAGGGATTTCGTACCGACGGCCGCTCCGGGCCGTCTCCGGCCACCGGACGGCTGATCCGATCCGTCCAAAAATTCTATAAAAAAAAAAAACCGACGGAGTTTGCGCTGGAATCAATGATATCCAATGTATGTAGGGTGCCAGAGATGACCCGGCGCCGCCGTCGATACGAAATCCCTACGTTTTTATCGGTACGTATAGGTTTTTCGATTGAGTATAACCCAATCAATATTGACTTGGGTACCATTTCATTTTTTTAATTTTTTTTTTTTGAAAGAAGGTCCCACTTCGACTCAAATACCCAGATAGGCATGCCACCCACATCAACGACAACATGTTGGACCCCACTCCATAAGCGCTCATTCCTCCCCCCCATGATCCAACGCTCCTAAATTCTCTCCTACGACCCTCTCAGGACTCATCTCCGCCGTCCAATCTCGGGCCCCACGCCCACTAATGCTGTAGTACGTTTGGTGGATGCTTTCCTTTCCTGTCCCCTGAATCCGTCACAGCCGACCCAAACTTGCCTGTCATGTGACCGACACAGAGTAATCACTCCGCAGCTGCGGTTGTCCCGCTTCCCGGAACTTCACTCCCACGCGCCTTCCGAAAAGTGTAGTCACCCCGCACGATCTAAGTCACCTAATGAGCGTGCGGGAGCGGACGTGCTAGCGTCAAATGCGCTTTTCAAAAATCTCCCAAGTGATTGAAATTCGTGAGCAAGAAGTAACTTCTTTTTTGATTTGGGTTTCGAGAGAGGTTTTTGGGTGAATCTGAGGATTCTGCAACGAGCAAAGTCGATATAGGGTGTAGTGAGTCATCGCAGTGTTCCGAAACTGTTTTCAATGGTCTAGAATCAAAATAAACTCTTTCATGAAAAAGAACTCTCTCCCGAGGAAGAATTTATTTTAAATCTGAACTGTTAATTGCTAAGATGACTTACTACACCCTTCGTGACTTTGCTCACTATAGGGTCACTGGATCCTTTTTGGGGCAACGAATGGAGATAGATAGATAGATAGATAGATAGATAGATAGAGGGATGAGAGTAATAATTGAATAGAAAACTTATTCGGGATTGTGCGTAGAGAGAAATAGTTGGGTCTTGCAACTCAAACCAAACACAGTGTCTGTGCGAGAATTAAGAGCGGAAACAAATGCTATTTTGAATGATTATGTGACTAAGATGAGAAAATCTAGTGACACCGTAGTTTTTACTCCATAGACACAAGATGAGCAAGTCTAGTGACACCACACTTGTGTTTATGGAGTAAAAAATGTGGTGTCAAAATGCGATCGTTTTGTTCACTTCCTATTTATCTTTAGTTTTAGTTTAGTTTTTCAATCATTACCCTATATCTTTCTCCAATCATTACCCTATATATCCAATTATTAATTTCATTTCTCTCTCTATCTCTCTCCAATCATTACCCTATTTCTCTCTCTACCCACTACCAAAACTAAACTAAAATAAACTACCAACCAAACAAAGCCAGATATCAGTAGCATTGTTACACTAAGATTCATGATGCCAATCGTACGACAGAGACCTCGTCCGCGTGTAGGATAGGCGTGTGGGGTTTCTACTTTCCACATTCATTCTCTCTCTCTCTCTCTCTCTCTCTCTCTCTAATCAGATTCAGCTCTATATAGTTCTCGTGTGCCATACCTTCTTCGAAAACACAAATCAATTCTCCATTGGTAAACATAGTCCGAGTCCAGAAGAAATTCATCGGAATATTGCTACGCGGATCGTTGTCGGAAAGTTCAACCAAGAAGGTGGCCGGCTTTGTTGAACTGTTTTACAAAGATTAGTGCAGGAAATGGAAAGCGCAATGACTTACGAGTCCGATCATCTTAATCTCAAGGCGACGGAACTAAGATTAGGACTGCCGGGGACAGCCGATGTGGCGACGGAGAAACAATTGTTTCCTAACAAGAGGTCCTCGTTGGAGATGATCAACGGCGCATTAGAGACCGAAAACGCCGACGATCAAGACTCCTGTGCCCCTCCTGCCAAGTAAGTTACCAGAATTGGTTTTTGATACTATTTCATAGTGTCCGTGTCATTTGTGCGTCTAGAATCTCTAGATGACCATTTAGAATCGTAGAAAGCCTCGCATTTGACTGACCAATCAGAGTAAATAGAACCTGAGAGGCCGAAAGGTTTTGAACTTGCGACCTCCAGAAGAAATAAACCTGTTTGGTTTTGGATCTGTTCACCAGGCCAACACCCTCGCCCACAAGAGTTGATAATATCTAAGAAGTTTCGGATCCAACACATAGGTAGAACTTAGAAACAGTCTCATGATTTGATCACCAACCAACCCCTGATTGATATGAGTCGATTTTTGTCAATCTTGTGATTATATGTGAGAAAATATTTTTTGCTTGTATGGAGTTGTATACAGCGACTAGCAGGGCTAACAATGGTACTATGACTGATGTATTGGCAGGGCACAAGTGGTGGGGTGGCCGCCCGTCCGATCCTACCGGAAAAATTGCTTCCAGCCAAAGAAAACTGAGCCGGACGCTTCAGGAATTTATGTGAAAGTGAGCATGGATGGAGCTCCTTATCTCAGGAAGATTGATCTGAATGTTTACCAGAGCTACTCAGATCTCCTCAAGGCCTTGGAAATTATGTTCAAGTGCACTATTGGTAAGAACCCTTTAACTTTCACAGTAGTGGATTTCGTCATAGTCGGTCATACTATAGCAGTTCATAACCATCACGTCATTTGTAGTCTCATCTCGAACTTGGATAATTTATAACTTTTGACGGAAGTAACAAAATAAGATCTCTATTTTGTCTAAGCCTTGAGACCAAATTGTTCATTTTGAAATCTCAAAGTAACAGTACTTACTATTAATTCAATGTTCAGGTGTGTACTCAGATGGGGAAGGATACAATGGATCTGATCAGGCACCCACCTATGAAGACAAAGATGGTGATTGGATGCTGGTTGGAGATGTCCCATGGGAGATGTTTGTTACCTCTTGCAAAAGGATGAGAATCATGAAAGGATCAGATGCCAAAGGCTTGGGATGTCCTTAAAAAGTTCATATATATATAGAACCCACAAACATTAAACACCATCACACACAAAACACAGGCTAGGGAGAGAAAATCCCGTCCATGTTTGGAGGTTTAATTAAGGTGCATAGACTTGCTTGAAGGGTTCGAATTCTCTCCCGTCCATGTTTGGATATTGGTATGTTAGACGGGAGAGGATCGAATTCCTTTTTGGAAACATCACAAAACTTGCAATTTTTATTTGTGGCTTGTTTTTATTTTACTTTTAAGCCTTTGTGATTTTTTGGTTTTTGGCAAACCCATTGAACTGATTGAGCAAGAGATGGAGATACACATATCGATCTGCTTCCGATATATCTCTTTGTAAAGAAGGGGGGAAAAATTGTAATTGTATTTTCTTGCTAGGCCTTCATAGTACTAATAATATGGTATATACGAAGTTAAGTAGTACAGTATTGTTTACAGGTATGCTTGCCGTGTTGATTGGAATTCAAGAAAGAAACAGGAAATAGAATATGTTAATTAATCTTTTTCTTAATTTTGTTCAATTTACCATGTATTTATTGGTTGAGAACTTCTGTATATATAATTAAAAAGTGTGCGTGTAAAATATTTACAGCAGCCAAATTAAAGTGAAGATGGCAATAGGCATATAACAAAAAGATGATTGCCGTATCTCCATTCTTGGCTTAAAAAATGGGGATGTCGAACTTTTTTGAAGGCTTATGAGACAATTTGCTTTTGGCATATAAAAAAATTTGATGTCTCCAAATGCACAATCCAATAAATATGTTCAAATTTCATATTTAAATTTTTTTTTTTTTTTTGTAATTTATCAAGTTTTGGCCAAGATTGAGGGTATCGCTTAATAAAGTTACTAAAGAAAAAAGAAAAAAAAAAAGCACTAACAAGCACATAGATTTAAAACACAAATTAATCCAAACACAATTGTGTTCGGGATTGTCCAATGCACACATACATCGGACGGTTCCGGATACAGTTGTGTCAGGATTAATGTTTTAAGTTTGTGTTCCTAGACTTTTCAAAAAAAAAGAGACAGGAAGTCAATGCATGACACTTAAGCTTTGACACTTTTGTTAGAGTTGCTTCACATGCCAATTTTTTCACTTGGTATGTCACGTCAATTTTGATATATTTCGTTGGAGATGCTCGCAACCAAGCATTTGAAGTCTTGTAATAGTGGTTGTATTTTGAAGATAGGGTATTTGGATCGATGGAGTTTGTAAATAGTAAACATATTCTAAAAGTGAATCGAATACTGTGGTTCATTAGTTATAGCCCCACAAATAGAGATTAGAGGTTATTGGGTCGGAGATTCTCCAAGGCTTAAGACCAAATTGTTCATTTTAACCTAATTTATTCAAAAAGTGCATCTAGACTTCTAGAGTATATATGTAGCTATTTACACACGTTCTAATGACATTTTACGTAATTTAATTTGGCTAAACAAATTTTGAGTAGCCGGCGAAAAAAGTGCTTCTTCCTACCCCTTTCGCAAATAAAAGTTGTAGGAGTTGAAGGTGTCAACAGCTACTGCGGCGAGAACAAGCTACATCTGGATGCAGATCACAATTTATCCACCCACCTCTACGGCTCTACGAGTGAATCGGTGGATTCCGACACCGGAGCTTTTTTCTTTTTCTTTTTTGCCTTTTTCTTTGTATAAATTTTTTGTATTTTTATGGACCAATATGTCCTTAATGAGAACTATAATTTATTTACGGTTCTAATAAATATATGTTCCTCTTCCCTCAAAAATAAAAAATGTCGTAGCGAGTAATTTTTTTGTGCACTTCACCCACGCAAATTGCTTATCAGTGTTGGCCCAACACTGATATGTTGGGCTGTACTCTACTATTTAGTCAGACTTGACCTGAAAATAGGCCCATCATTTCCCTCATAATTTCTTCCCTTTCCAACAGATGAACACATACAAAAATCTGAAAGCCCAAATATATCACAGCCCAGTAAATCTCATGGCCCCAGTTTTTGCTCCGGCTTACAGCCCAGGATTATCCGTGCCGAAAAACTCTTGCTGCCGTTTGAATTTTTTTTTCTTCTGTCATCCGGTATATATCAGCGGGGGTTAGCAGTGTATTAGTATGTTAGTCAACGGGGGTTCAAAAGTTATCCACAGCCTTGAAACTCAAACCTGCTCCCCGTGAGACTCGAACTCAGGTCATTGGGGAGAGAAATAAGACAACCAACTTGACAAACTTGATTTCTGAGCCGTTTTTGTACACTTTAAAGATTTTTTTTTTACGCATTTTCTTTGCACTTAACATTTCTCTAAAAAATATTACACAATCTAATAGCTGAAAAACTCCTGAGCACCGAGATTTTCGGAACCGAGAAGATCAGACCCTTAACCGGACTCCACCCTGTGGGAAGCACACGTACAATTACAAACGGTACAAACCACAAAAACTACTCATCCGTATGCGTTCTACGCACCCCTGTAAACGTTAGACCCTCTCACCTCAGTCACAGGGACGAGGACCTCGCGCTCTCCACACACCCCCTCTCTCTCTCTCTCTCTCTCATCATCATCATCATCAGATCGAAGATGCTCGCTCGCCGTGCGACTCAACGTTTGCTTGAGATCCGTCAAGCTTTCCGTCAAATTCCCCAGGTTCCCTCCTAATTTTCCCTCATTTTCTCACTTTTTTTCCGAGCAAAACAACTCTGATTTCTTTTTTTTCGATCTCATTTCTTTCTTTCTCTTAATTTATGCAGGCTTCTCGGACCTTTTCCACTGCCCTAAACTACGTAAGTTTGATCGTCTAGGGGGTTTAGGTCTAGTGCAGCTCGAATTTTTTAAATTTAATCGAGTGATTATTTTTGTTTGCAGCACCTTGATACTCCCGATAACAAACCCGACATTCCATGGGAATTCAATGACGCAAACAAAGCAAAGGTAAAATGACGTTTTAGACTTCAAATTATTAGACGTTTGGTTATCCATCTACTGTATACGTTTGTGTGTGCATATTTCTATGGGAAAAATTGGAAGGATTTGATTCCCTATCCTTCATTTAGCCTCATTCCACTTGGTTTGATGGAATCTTTGTTCATTTAGTCTCATTCCACTTGGATTAACAGAAACTTTGGAGTTCCAAGAAGGACTGGGCTTCTGCGCATTGAAGTGTTTTGTATGCTAAACAGTACCTGTGTGTGTAGATACATATACGTTTTGATGGTATTCTAGATCAACGTTGTCAATTCCATACCAGCAAGCGTACCATTTTCTCTATTGGGACGGTACATACCAGAATCAGCGTGTATTGCGGCATTGTTCTGGATTGACCGCAATATGTATTTCAGAGATTTTTATATATTTACAAAAAACCAAAAAACTTAAATAGAGACGTAAGTAAATTGATATGCCTTAAGATTAGTCCTAATATTAAATTAAGATGATTAACATATTATAGATTCCAAATTTTGTTATATTATCTTGAAATTCAAGCATTTTTAAGCAAAAGAAAAAAATTACGCAATTTTTATGTACCGACCGAGATTCCGGTACAAGCACGGTACCGACTGGTACACCGGGTATCTACCGGTATGGGCCGGTACTTGGGGCATTACAAACACACCTAGGTATGTGTACCATTTTATTGCCGGTACGGTACGGGATTGACAACATTGTTCTAGGTACAGAAAATGTTTCTGCTTTTTTTTGGGGTATTCTAGATCTAGGTATCTAATTTCCGGCAATGGATTTTTTTTCTTTCAATCACACATGTATGGTGATAACGATATCGTGATTTCTTAGCTTGTGCAATGGCCATGATAAGTTCAGCATTTAGCCCTGAGCAAAGCTAATGTATTTTTTTATGTACTAATTTCCAGCTCACAAGGATAGCTAGGGGATTAGGGGTTATTATCTATCATCTACTGCAATTCACTATGTGGACCCATTCAGCGAGTTTCTATTGCCCAGTACAGTCTAGACTCTAGAGTTAATTTCTTCTTGGTATGTATCGCATTGAAAGTTGTAAATGGTCTGCCCTTTGGGGATTGTGTACTGAATTAAGGTCGGAAGTACCTTTTCCCCCCTGATCAAAGCTATTGGATAGCTAAACCTTGTATTTTTTTTTATCGGCATAGCTATACCTTGTTGGCTCAGCACATTGTATGCTTCTCAATCTTGAATTCTGACGCTTGCCATTTTATTCTATGTTTGTAGGTGACGGAGATATTATCACACTATCCATCCAACTACAAACAGTCTGCAGTCATTCCTCTGCTAGATCTTGCGCAACAGCAGCATGGAGGGTGGCTTCCTGTTTCAGCAATGAATGCAGTATGTTTCGTGAATCTGAAACTATCAGCATTTTCCAACTATCAGCATTCGTAGCATTTGCTTCTGTGGGTGTCTTTGAAGTTTTCCAACTATCAGCATTTTCTTCCTAAAGCTTCTTTAAACACCATTGTGCCCCGCATTTCTATGACAAAAAGTTATCGACTTTGAATGAGCTCTTGACAAGCTTTTGTATAGACATGGTAGCTTAACCTCTGTTGCCCTTCTGCTCATTGCTAGTTACCTTGGCTAATGTTTGTTTACTTACGAAACCCTGAAGTAGCCCAATGCGGAGTCTAAATTCTAAACTCTCGTGACTATCCAAAAGTTGTTGGAATTCTCTGTTTGAGAGACGTAACTTCTTTCTGAGTGCATAACATGTTTGTAATAGTTTTATTTGCGCCAAATATTGTACTTCGTCAAATTATTGTTTGATCAACTGGTATGATATTTGATGAATGCCAACAATCATATGACCTCAGTTTCATGCCCAAAGTTTCCTTAAGACGGTGTCGATGTTGAGTTTCTACATTGATGAAACCCTGTTAGGTAATCTGTCCAGCTAGTGATGAACATAAGTTATGCGAAATTTTAAAGAGAAGAATCTAGTTCTGGATTGAGTGAATAGCAAAGAGATTCTTGCTAATACTTTGATTCTTACGTGTTATTGAGAAATTATACAGATCAATTTAGTAATTATGTTTTACTCTATGTCCGTGATGACGTTTCTAAGAAGAAAAGAAACAAGTATATCAATAAAAGGTCCATGCCTATGATACCCGTCCATTATATCAGGGAAATATTCAGCTCATGGGTAGCCATGGCATGGGCCATGGATTGCAGCTCGTTGAGTCTCCTTTACATTTCGTCGATCCTACATTTCAAGGAATAAACAGTATTCTAACTATAAAAAAAAATCTTGTTAGATTGGCTGGTGATGTGAAATTGTTGTTAACTTGTGAGTATCAAACATGTGCTGCTTTGACATCTACGTCTTTGTAAGTACATGGATACATACCGCCTTGCAGAATACGCAGTTTCATGCCTTTGCCATTTTTGACAAGTATTTCCTTTCTATCTCTGTGTCACGGCTCTGAATCTTTTCTTTCGGCCATGTTGCTATCATGACAGGTCAAGAGATAACCCATGTTCTTTTTTTTTATGTCAACATTGTATACATTAGCGGGGGTTAGTGGGGGATGTTAGAGTTAGCACAATGAGGTCTAGAGGCTATCCATAGCCTTGGCCCCCGTGGGACTCGAACCTTGGTCACCACTAGGGGGGAGGGAGATGAGCAACTAACTTCACTAGAAGTGGTTAGATAACCCATGTTCTAGGTTATTGCTTTTAGCCCTATCGGGTTTTATCCTTCTAAGGATGACTGATCAAGTTCTTATTTGTACTAGCTAGAGGGGAATGAAAAGCGAGAGAGAGAGAGGTTTCGAAAGAAAACGAAAAAGAGACCAAACTAGAAACTAGGGATAAGCTTCCGTTTTCCAAGGCTCAAGGATTGTCCTCTGTGTTAAATTTCAGCATTCTAATGAATGTTGGTGTTTGTGGTACAGGTGGCTAAGGTTATAGAAGTTGCTCCTATCCGTGTGTACGAGGTTGCAACATTCTATTCAATGTTCAACCGTGCAAAGGTGAGGAAGTAGACTTTCTTTTTTTCCTGACTCTTCGATTGTGAATTCTGTTATTTTGATACCAATTTCTCAAATTTTGTTTATCTTGCAAGTTTCAGCGTTCAAGTGTAAGCTTCTTCTATTGATTCTGCAGGTTGGCAAATACCACCTTTTGGTTTGTGGCACAACACCTTGTATGATTCGTGGTTCACGAGAAATTGAAGATGCCTTACTAAAGCACTTGGGGGTTAAGCGCAATGGTACGATTTCAATTATATGCACTCTATTCTTCTCATTTTGATCTGATTGATACCTTTAAGAAAATTTCTCATGGAAGATTGTGCAGCTGGAGCACAAACAGAATATTAATTTACAGAATTTGTGATGTGCAGAAGTAACCAAGGATGGCATGTTTTCTGTTGGAGAAATGGAATGCATGGTTAGTATGTTCTTAGTTCTTACTCATTGGTCTTGGCCTGCATTTCTTGATGGTTTTACAACTGGTTTTGCTCAACTAGGCTAGGAGTGGATAGAAAGTATATTGTTTTCTTGAATTCCTATGATTGCTAAGTGAAAATTATAAACAAGTAGCACCATTCATTCATCAATTTATTCCGATTTACCAAGGCAAAGAAAAGTAAACTTCATGATGAGCGAGCCTAAAAATTGAAAAAATGAGTATTCAAATAAATTGCAGATGGGGCAAGCGTCTTACTGTTCCTATGGCTTGCCTTTGTCTTTTGCTTCCTGCTGCTGCATATCTCACCATCCTGGAGTGGATAGAAAGTATATTGTTTTCTTGAATTCCTATGATTGCTAAGTGAAAATTATAAACAAGTAGCACCATTCATTCATCAATTTATTCCGATTTACCAAGGCAAAGAAAAGTAAACTTCATGATGAGCGAGCCTAAAAATTGAAAAAATGAGTATTCAAATAAATTGCAGATGGGGCAAGCGTCTTACTGTTCCTATGGCTTGCCTTTGTCTTTTGCTTCCTGCTGCTGCATATCTCACCATCCTGGAGTGGCAATTAAAAATCAAGAGAGAACATGTGTCTTAGATGCCTTTCTGCAATTTTGATGTGATCTAAGCAGTTTGCACATATATATCCTCAACGAACAATGCTTGGGGCAATAAATCATTGTGTTTTCTACAGGGATCTTGTGTAAATGCTCCTATGATAACAGTGGCTGACTACTCCAGTGGATCAGAAGGATACACCTACAATTACTTTGTGAGTACATCTAATTTTCCGGCCTCGGGTGTTTTCACATCACCTAAATAGAAGCTTTTCGAGCTTTATGTTTGTGTCTTATGTCAAACATGTAGGAGGATGTCACTCCAAAGCGAGTGGTTGAGATAGTTGAGATGTTAAGAAGAGGGGAGAAGCCACCGGTAAGGCAACTGTAGGGTTTAAATCTGTTTCTACTGTGTGATTGTGGATATGGTGTGCTTATTATCTGATATCATATTTTTGCATCTCAGCGCGGCACTCAGAACCCCATGCGCCGTAATTGTGGGCCAGAAGGTGGGAATACTACATTGTTAGGTGAGCCCAAGCCTCCCCCATGCCGGGATCTGGATGCGTGCTAAAGCAAATTGGGTAAATTTTTCTGTTGAATAATCGAGGCTCAGATGTTCATGGGCATCCCTGAGTTGTAAACCGTTCTTGACTGCAATTTTTTGGATTTCCCTGCTTAACTGGATTTGGGAATACTTAATCTCCATATAAGGTCATTGCCTCTCGTGTTAGCTCGACTTCAATGTCGTTGTTCACTTCATAATCAAACCTAAATGGACAGTTGACAGTGGTTAGTGTGAGAACGCTCGATTCGTTGTGGAGCCAAGTTGAGTTTAAGTTCTTGATGTTGCATTTGTTTGGGTTACTCGATAATACACATCAGCCCTTTCGATGCGGGCGAGAACTTTGACATGTGTTTCACTGTTTCAAATACTTGCTTGTGGTTTCACATTAGGCGTTGCTTTTGTATTTGCTTCTGGTTTTTAGTTAGTATTTCTCAAAGGTTACTACCATTGTTCCGTATTCGGCGCGAGTTCATTATCATCCGACCTTTCGGGTACTGAAATTACAAGTCTGGAATTCTTACGTAAAAGTTCCCAAGTGATTTTCTCATACTTGCTGCTGCAATTTTCTCGCAATTGTTTTCGAACTAAATTTAGCAGATGTAGCGCAGGTTTAATGCATGGTTTTGGTTTAAATATCTCATGTAATAGTACTATCCGACGATCGAAACTGCAATCTCTATCAATTTTCTCTGGATTCGGTTTTGGTGGAGTTCTTCTAGGTAATGGTGATCTAATGGTGGGACATTCAAATCAATTTCTCCAAGGACCATAGAACAGATAAGATTGAAATATAATCTAATTGGAAAATTTGCCGTAATTAAAAGGATTTCTGGACTTCTGGTTGAGATATGACTGAAATATAATCTAGTATGGATGGTATTTTCATGGCCTATAGTTTGGACCTCTCTTATGGTGACACGTCGCAAACTTCACCAATTATACCTAGAACTCCACCAAAATTGAATTCCGTTAAAACTTATTTATTTTTTCCGAAAAGAATCTCCTGCCATTCAAAAAACCGAATTTTCCTTCTGATTGGGAATTCCAGAATTTGTTTCTAGATTCTTCAAGAAGCTATGTGGGTCCCTAGTTTTCCCAGTTCTCTTTGGTTTGGAATTTTTTTCATTTTAATAGTACACGTTACCAGTTTATTTTATTCAATTTCTAAAATAAAAAAATATTTAATGTGTGGCCCGTGATCCTCTGGTCCTCGATCCTTTGTTGGTGGTTCGATGATGGGTTAGCTTTCTTCCCCTAGCCTGCACAAGGAACGCACGACTAAGACCTGGCCGGGGGTTGTCCCGGCAAGGCCCTCCGGCGAGAGGATGAGTATAGCGTAGAGAAGAAGCAGAAAGCTTAGTGTGTCAGTGTCAGTATTCAGTCGCGTCCACCTGTTAGGGTTACCATCACTAGGTATATATAGTGCCTCCTGGCTTGCTCTCCAAGTACGATCGCGTGCCTTCCACGGGCCGTGTGACGTTACAATGACATCACGAAATGGATCTGGTAACCGTTTTTAGGGCTGAGCTGGCACACCCATGTGCGCCCGTGATCACCTTCTGTTATAACTGCTTCTGCACGTGGCAGGACGCGTGGCTTTACAGCAAGCTATCGTCGGCTGCACGCTGTGCTCTGAAGGTAGCCGAAAGTGGGCAATGCCGAGCACGGCCATATGTTACGTTAAAGGAAGTAACGTCGACGGGGACTCTACCGACGGCACGATCCGAGCGCAAGCTTGTTCACCGCCGAGCCTGAAGCTAACCGTGCATATTTGACGAGTCATGTTCGGCACGCCGAACATGAAGCCTCTGGTCGAATCATGGCAGATCAGGTCCGCACCGTGCGACAATCCGGGTTCGGCCCGCTACATTTAAAAACGACTAAAGAATCACAACTCTATTTTCCTTGTACAATTGGAAATCCCAATTCCAACTAGTATTGAAACACTGCATTTGCCTATAATACCACCCATAATTTTGTTCTCCGTCTTCAAGTAGAATTGGCTGTATTTGTCAAACCACTGTCTTCAGTAGCCGACCTTAGCAATAGCATATCTATAAGTATTCGCATAATCCAGAGACAACGAACTAGAACTAGAACTAGAAGAGAGAGAGAGAGAGAGAGAGAGAGAGAGAGAGAGAGAATATAAACGATTAAGAAGTACTGTAGAGGAGAGAGAGAGAGAGAGAGAGAGAGAGAGAGAAGTAGAAGAAAAGAAGAGAGATGGGTTCTGAAGGCATCCAAGAATCCGAGCCTAAGCTATGCAAGAACGGATGCGGGTTTTTCGGCACATCAGCGACCATGGACTTGTGTTCCAAGTGCTACCGAGACCTCCGCGGCAAGGAAGAGCAAGCGGTGTCCGACGAAAAATCCTCAACGGCGAAACTTGACGACGATTTCAGGGTGTTTAAAGCTCATGTTGCGTCTTTGCTGTCACCGTCTACTGGGTTTGAATCAATGGGTAAGGCAGCGCCGAAAAGGTGCTCGAGCTGCAACAAGAAGGTGGGACTGTTGGGGTTCCCGTGCCGGTGTGGGCCCATATTCTGTGGAGCCCACAGGTACCCGGAGGAGCACGAGTGCAAGTTCGATTTTAAGGCTGTGGGGAAGGACACCATTGCTAGGGATAACCCGGTGGTCAAGGCCGATAAGGTGGTGAGGTTTTGAGATGATGAAGCGGGAACGGGGGGGCCTCCTGACCACAAGTGCTGGACGTGCAAACGACATTGCTTTGGGTAAAAAACCCGGCTAGCAAGCCTCCATAATACCTTGTAGGCTGCGTATTAAAAGGAGGCTTCTTGCTAGTTGGTTTTTTTTTTAACCCAAAGCGACACCGTTTGCACAGCCAGTACACATGTTGACCATAAAGGATCAGGAGGCTCCTTGATTCCGATGAAGCGTACTTCATCTTCTTTTTCTTTTCTTTTTTATCATACTTTTTCATCTGTTTGTTTTATTGGTTTGGGTGGATTTCCGAATTGCTTGAGGGTGGTGGGAAACACAATTTGTTTTCTGGAAGACTCAGAACTGTTCTTTTCACTTTTGGTTCTGTTTTGTGATCTCTGTACTGCTTAATTTGTGTAGCTCACTGTTATGCGTAGCTTGACTATATTTTTAGTAGTACTTGTTAGTTCGATGATTAATCTTCAGTTCCCATGTTGCTACACCATTCCACAATGCTACCGACAATCAAACTTTTTTGCGGGTTTTAATCGACAAACAATTTCGAGGAGTTGAAATCGTGCTCTCATTCCTTCAATAATGTTATGCTAGTTCTCATGAATCACATAATTCTTGTGGGTCGTTGTCTTCGAAGTCCGGATGTGTTGGGTTTGGGCCCAGATCGGTGCTGTGGTGGTGGTGTGTTTTCGCCTGTGGTTGGTGGCCTGCGGCTTGGTGGGGCGGCAGGATGGGTTGATCTGTTTAGGGTTAGGCAGTGGTGGTGCTGAGTTGGGCTTGGCCCATCTCTTTGAGCTTTGTTGTAGATTTGGGTCGCAGACCCATAGGTTAGGTTTTCTGAGCTTGGCCCAATGGGTGTAATGGGGCTTTGCCCCAATGGATGTTTTCCTGGATTGATTTCTTATTAACCTAGGCTTTGGTCTCGGGTGGACAGATGGTAGTCCTTAGCTTAGCTTGCATGACATATCATCGCAAGAATGCTCTCTAAACAATAGTCAGGGGCAACGGGACTAGTAATGGCACCAGAATGGGCTATTGAAGAACAATAAGAATCATTACAAAAATCATATGAGCAATTCCTAGTTGAAAAGTTACTTTAGAATTCTACACAACTGCCCTAGCAGGAAAACTATATCTTCTGATCTCGATTGTCATCCGCAGCTCTTCGGTAATCTACACAAGTTAGCTACAGATGTTCAGCTAATGGATCTAGTCAGAGTTATGCTTAATAATCAGAGCCGTTCCAATCCGATGGTTACTGTTTGGATCCTTCAGTTATGGGCCTCTGTCATTTCCATTACACTTCAGTAGAATGTGCACTTGAATACTGCAAGCTTTTTGCTCGATTCCATTCCTGCTAGAAACAATATTCTTCATCAGTGATTGGAAGCATAAACAAGCCAGATAATAGAGTCAAGTTCTCCATGGTTGTGCATAACCACAACAAAAATGATGATAAAGGAAATACTGTTTTTACTAAATTGGGCTTTCTTTGATTTGCCACTATATATTCTTAAACCCTAGTCTCGTATCATCACAATAAGCTATTCTAATGAACAAAACATATGATGAATGTGATCAAGAACGTATGTCCACATGCATGCACATATACGAAGCCCGTGCCCGTGTACTCGTGTAGAAACCCTCCAAATAAAGGTCAATGTACAATGTTTTACACATGCATGTTAACTGGTTTTTCAACTTTCCACTACTATGTATCAGTAAAATGCTTTGAATCCATATGTATAAGAACTAAGGGAATGTTGACCACATAAGCCTACCAAAAGCAGCCTTTCCCAAAGCTACTAAAACTTCACAGTATATTTAAATCCCATTTACAAATGTTTGATGGTCCTAACAAATGGACTACTGAATGTTCTATAACATAACTGGAGAATGTTCCGTAAGATAAATACCTTTCTATTCATTCTTTAATTGATTTTGATGCTGCACAAAAAACTCTTTGGCATTACGTGCCACCTCTGCTTCCAATATTGCTTCCAACACTATGTCTGATCCTTCTGCATTATCTGATACCAAACTGACAGGTTATTTCTCTTCATAAGTTTTTGAATGTAAAAATGCAAGCACGTGACCAGACTATGGATCAAATATCCATGATAGGCAACACAAAACCTAATGGACAAATAACATGCACAAATGGAAAGCACTGATCAAGCAAGCCAGAATTTTCAAAACTAATATTTACAGGCATTAAAAGCCGAGGTATTCTTGGACACAACAAAGGTCTATGTTACATGTATTCGAGTAGAGTGCAGGTGTAGGTATGTGTCTACGTGTCGGATTCATCTGCATTAATTCTCAAGGACATTGGGACGGTGACGACGGTCAGAAATAAGAATTCTCCATTGCCTGTTCCTTTAACTTTCCCAGTATAAACGGTCTTTATAAATGCCATTGCATGCATAATATAGGAGTCCTATTGATTATTTACGGTAAATTTGAGTTACAAAATATGCTTGCAAAGTGAAAGCCCAACTAATCATGTTGGACATGGATCTTATACCCTTATCTAAGTATAAAGCGTCCCGTACATGTACTCAAAACATTTAAAGGAGTACACTAAACATAGAGGCAAAGGTAGTAAAGGCGGACCTGCGGTTGGCTAATGCAAGTTTCATTACTAACCAATTTGACGTTAGTGTTAACTTTTTGAAAGATAAGTCAGTCCCCCTCTACTTGGGAGGGTAAAAAGGTACTTTTGTGGAAGCATCAGCTGAAGTTGTAAAGCATAAGAACTAGGTTCGAGTCTGAGGGTAGTCACTTGTGCAAATAACACAAGTTCCAAAAAACATGGTTAGATGAAAATGGGGTCAAGAATAGTTTTCACTTGTCTTGAGTCAAAATTCTAAAAGGCGTATTCAACTCATTTCTACAACTCCTCAACTTGTCAAAACTCTCCCACAAGAAGTAGGACTATATAGCATTGCTTCATCTATTGAAGGTCCAGTACATTCCTAACCATTGCACCAAATTTTGGTACTTCCTTTTGAGATCACATTTACAGCTCAAAGGAGACATCAAAATGTTGCTATTCCATCAAAATTCAAAAGAGGCTTCAAAATTTCCCAACACCTTAAAACATGTGAAAAGTGACGAGCCCAATTTCATCTCTTCTAGAACCTCCTCACTTAGGAAAGTAATTTCCATAAAAGCATCACTTATAGAAACAAACAGATTGCAAGTACGTATAGGCTATATAGCTTCAACTGAAACAAAGGCAATTTGACGGATACACACATCCCAAATAACAGATTAAGAAATTTGCCATTCTAGTCACTAAGAATTCCTGATATGACCAAAACAGAAACTATTTTACACTAGGACTAAGAGGTAACAAAACTTCACGTGTAAGAAGCAACATTCTAAGATGCAAACTCGTGGTGTTGTACCTAAGAGAAGATTATTACCCTTGCAATCTGGCAGCAATCCAGTGCTTTCAGCGGATACTGGCAGAACCATAAGACCAGATTCATCAGTTAGCTCGTCAATAGCTTCACTACTTTTCGTCAACCTCGAGTTAAGAGTCACCGATTCAGCCAATTTAGCATAAGCTGTTGCTTGACTGTGCATATCAGAAAATCCTGAGGTTGCTGACATAAAATTCTGGGGAAAATGAAGGGAAAGAAAATACTTCATCAATATTGATATAAGTCACTCGGGTTAAACTAATATCATATCGATAATTTGTTATAATGCTTAGCAAAACCTTGGCATCTGAAATAGTTGGTCTGTTCTCAATGTCAGGTTGTTGGGTTGCGTCAGGTTTTGGTAGTTCAGCATTATCTGGAACAGAATGAGAACCACCAAATGTCAAATTCACACATGAAAAATCAAAGCTATTTGTTTCAGAATTGAAAGGTCTCGGAAAAATACGATACCACTAGAAACAAATGTTTGGTCAATATTGTCCACAAGCCTCCGAGTCAATGGACCAGGATTCATAAAAGAGATGGTTCGAATTTCATGGCGTATGGCCTCTAGTTGAGACATTGTATCTTGAAGTTCTTTATGCACCTAGGAGTTACACGCCACGAGAACGTCAGAACACACTACCAATGCAATGCCGTTTATTCCAGTCAAAGGACACATGTGTGTGAACTACACAACACAATATCATAGAGTTTTCACAGAACTTTAAGTCTCCATTTGTAGTTCTTGAGAACTAATTCTGCATAGAACTTCGACTAAAACTTGGTTGGCTGATGGCTCAAACATCTTTTTCAAGGGTTACTTGGAAAATAACATGTCTTCTAGAAAAGGAAAATGCTAATAATAGCCCAATGCACTGTCAATATGGTAGGAAAATGGCCAAAAAATTGTGTTAAGGTGCCTTGAAAGCGTTAAAAGTGCATTGGAAACTGTTTTTTTTTTTTGTATTCTTCTTCCCTTATTGACCACCCAGTGGGCTGCCAATAACATAACCGTTAAAAAAAATATTAGACAGATGTTTCCACATTCTTAAAAATCATTTCTACTGAAAAGTAGATAAGATCCAGAAGTAACTTTTGCTAATCTTATTCCGAAAACAACCACCAAACAAGGATTGATACCCATAAGACACAACTCAAAACGTAGATTCAACAAGGTAATTGATCTTGACACCCCCTCTTTCTATAACCGCACTCCCTTTTTGTCCTCATGTGATGTGAATTTACAAATTTAACCTTTCGTTTGTATACTCTTTCAGAATTAGAAGGACAACGATGTAAATTCACGTCACAAGATGACAAAAAAGGGAGAGTGAAAATCACTACCGCTTGAATAACATGACATTTTTTTTTTTTTTTTTTGCAGAATAACACAATAAGCTAAATACTGTGATACCACTAATCAGCTATTTGTACCTAATTTACCTATACGCTGGGGGGTGGGAGGATAGAGAAAGACCTGACGAGCTTGATTTTGCTGCATGATATTATCGAATTGGCCACGAGCCAGTTGGACGTATCCGATGGCACGACCAGCTAATCTCCCGACGGTTCTCGCGATTATTGGGAGATCCTTGGGACCTAATAATGCCGTTCGTTTAGTAAAATAATCACAAGAATTTGACTCCAACATTTGACCACCGTCTTTGCATACATACATACATAAATACGTACGTATATGTATATATATATATATATATATAGAGAGAGAGAGAGAGAGAGAGAGAGAGAGAGGTACCGATGACTGCAGCGGTGGCTCCAAGGAGTAGGAACACCTCTCCGTACGAAAACCCCAACATCTCTTCCCGCTGCTTCTTTTCCTTCGATGGATGCCGATGTGCACCTGAGTAAAATCGGGAAGTTACACTTCGCCCCCTATACTTTAGTTTTATACAGTTTTGTCTCTTGACGTACTGTTTTCTCGGTCTGACCATATTTAACTATCCGATTTTGTGAGGTTTTTTTTCTAAGTACTCTCTTCTTCTTTTTTTCAAAAAATAATTAGCCGAAGTACTTTAATTTTCAAATTATTTTTAAAACAACTCGGTATAGTCATTTGAAATGGCGCTACCCAAGTAGCACCACTTCTATTAGCGCTATGTGCCACGTGACACCAATCCCGTGCCACGCAACTGTATGACATGGAACTAGTGCGGTTGGAAGATGCGCTGCTTCATTAAAAACTTCCATTAAACAAAAAAAGAAAAAAAAATACGACAGATCTTATTCGTCATCAGAATAATCAGACAGTTTGAGATCGTATGCGTACTGCGGATCCCTCCGAATGTTATTTGATATATTTTGCATTAAAAGAGAGAGTTCTACATGTGGTAAGAATAACAATATTTGAATGTTACCCATCCTTGATTAATGAGGATCGGCTTATATAAGGAATCACATTTAATTTTTACTTCCCTAAAATAGGGGTAATTTGGTAGAATATTTACTGTGTTTGGTTTGGCTGCGTTCTTATGAACTTAAACTTAAACTTTAATTTAAATTTGAGAATTTTGTCCCTATTTAAAAAAAAATCGCATTTTTTAGTTTTGTGTTAAACTTTTGTGGATTATTGATTCGTCTCGATGAGAGAAATCGGAAAAGTAATTTTTTTTTTTACCTTTACCCAAGTATTTTGAGAAATAACTACTTTTTAGCGCAAAAAAAAGTGACTTTTTTTTCCCCCCTAAAAAGTGGTTATTTCTCAAAATATTTCGGTAAAAGTAAAAAAAAATTTATTTTTCCAATTCTTCTCATCGAAGTGAATCAATAACCTACAAAAGTTGGCGCAAAACTAACAAATACAAAAAAAAATTCGAATAAGAACAAATTCTCAAATTTAAGTTAAATTCATAAGAACTCAGTTAATTTTTATTTGGGGAACTTAAATAGGGGTCCTATCCTACATTGATACTTTAAGTCCTAATCCTTGTAGGTTTGAAAACTTGTGTTTTCATCTTGAAATTTAAATAATACCCATTTAGTCCTTAATAATTTTTTACATTTTAATAGAGTCGCTGCACGGACCAAATTAAATAAGGACTATTGACTTTGTCAAAACATGACAAAGTCAATATCCTTTATGTGGGCAACATGCCCCGAAAAATCCCCCGCACACGGACGCAGGAGTATTTTTGGCGGATCGATAAGCGCATTTCAGATAGAGCACTCAATTCAGAGTCGCCACCTGGGTTTAAGATCTGACACCCAAGAGACCGAATTTGAAACACTTTCTACGCTGTTTAATTTGAAAAAGTGAAGGCACCAGTCCGTCATAACCATATCTGGGTTCGGGAGCCAGGGTACGAGAGGAGAAAGATTTTAAGGCACCCCTCTCACCCAATCCAGAGATTGGTCTTTACTTAGACATTTAGGAAAACATATGCTGTAGAGACCCGTAAAATTTTTGTTTTATTTTAATTATTGAAGAGTTTATTAATTGGATAATTACGAGAATATGGTTTATTTGGTGGACATTTGAATTAGGGATTTAAGTGAAAGAATAGAGACTTGAGGGAGTGTGTGTGTGATTTCTAGATATGGGACTATATAAGGTGTGTGTGTGCAAAGTAGGAGAGAATTAATCCCCCTCCTCCCTCTCTCCCGTCCGACTCTCTCTCTCGGCTCTTCTCTCTCTCTCCCTCATTCCTCCACCAAAGGTCGAAACCCAAAGAACCCAACCTTCTCTCCATCTTCCTCTCGTGCTCTTGAGTGCGTAGCTCATCCGGTTTGGCTCGGAGCGGAGTATTTTGGGAGTATTTCAAAGTTTGAGTTCGAGGGTTCGCGTGGCCCGATCTCTTTGCGTGTTTGCTCTCCGACTTCGAGGTAGGGATTTCTTGCACTTGTTATATGTTTATGTGTTGAATTTGCACCTTAATCGTGCTTATGATTGTTGGTTGTAGTTTGGGTTTCATCCTTGAAAATCTGCAGAAAATCTGCTCGAAAGCATCCCGTATCGATACGGCTCAAAAACCGTATCGATACAGTTCTCACTGATCTGCCTCGAAGCCTATCCGTATCGATACGGATTTTGCCCGTATCGATACGGTGAGCTTATTTCCAGTTTCACTGTTTTGCTTCGAACTCCACTGTTTTGACCCCCGATCACTTCTAATTCCCTTGGACACCTCCCAACCTATTTCAAGCATGCTTAGCTGAACCCCTTGGGTTTACTTAAGTTATCCTCGTCCTGTTGGCTTTCCATTGTTAGAAGAAGAGTAGTGTCGTACTAGAGAAAACTCAATCGAAGTGTATCTATGGGATTGGTGGTACTTGAGGGTCATTGTGACATGAGTTGGTGAATGCTATAAGTGTTTTAGGTGCTAAGGCTAGACGTGGCGAATGGTAGGATGAAAATGCGTATCGTAGCGAGGTTATTGTGTATCGATGGTCATAAGGTTTGACGTGGGGCGTTTTGTTGAACGATAGGGGTTTGCCTAGTGATCCGGAGGAGAATAGTGTGACCCGTGTCTTTGTGCTTCGTCTCGATTAATCATCTTAGGTTCCTTTGGCACTCGTTCTATAGATTGTTGCTTAGAACCTCGCCGGTGGTGTGTCGTAGAGTTGTTACGGGTTCAATACGAGATGTAGGGCGTTGAAATAGACATAGAGGAATAATGTGAACTTAAGGTGTTCATTAATGTACAATAAGACATAGTTATAAGTTGTAATGCCTTGAATGACGATGAATGGAAGATTGGGACTTGGGGAAAGTGTTATTATTCCACCTTCGAATTGATAATGTATATGTGTGTTGAATGTGTTGTGAATGTTGAATTGAGGGTCCTGCAACGCAAGGTGTGGTAATGCGGGGACTCTAGAGGGCCCGTAACGCAAGGTGTGGTAATACGGAAACCCAGGTGGAGAGAATTCACTGTAACGCAAGGTGTGGTAATACAGCTGAATGTCTCATATGATGAATGAAGTTATAATTGACTTATTGAAGTTTAAGTTGTTGTTTGGGCTTTGAGCTGCTTGATATTGTATCTGTTGAAAAGAGAAGATAAACAATGGATTCCATCAAGGTTTTTGAAAAGAAAGGAACTTGGTTTTGAAAAAGGGATTTTTATGAAAAATCCTCCGGTATTCGTGTACAGAATCAACGGTTCCGGTATTTGGGCACAAATCAACGGATTCCGGTATTCAAGAGAATCAACGGAGCTCGACCCGCGGAGGTCGAGAGTATTTCTCAAAATTATTTTGGAAATCTAACGGGAATGTTTTTGTTTTATGAAAAGAGGCTCGATGGCTATGGCATTGAGTAATGAGATTATTTGTGGCATTCGTTTAAGTAGTTATAAAAGGGTTGAGAAGTCGTCGTGGTTATTCGGAATGATATGAGCTTAATGTTGCTTCGAGATGACGTACGAATGGTTAGGGACGTCTTAAGAAGCATAGGATCCCATAGTTGTAGCTTGTTGGATCTTTATGGTGCCCCTGTGTATCCCTTGTTCGTTAGTGGAGATCATTCATTCTCATTGCATAAATCGTCACATTTTCATATAGCTTATGCATAGAATTCTCTACTGGGCACGTGTTTGCTCAACCTACCATTTCAGGTTCATTGCAGGTCATGGTCATGGAAAGTTCGGAGTGCATGCGGGCATTATCAAGTAAAGCTATTTTGAAGTGTACTTAGTTATTCTTGTAAAGTGAACAGTTTGTTATGGTTTTGTAATTTGGAAGATTGTATTTGTGGACCAGTTTGAAGAATTGGAAACTGTATTATATTTTGGGGTAATGTAAACACGATTGTGAGGGTTTTGTATTTCAAATGTTATTATTATTTAAGTTTAAAATCGAGGGCGTGACATATGCAATTCTATTTGATTAATTAATTCTTTAACCATTTAGGGGCGGGAAACAGTTTAATGCGGATAAAAACTGTAACACGTTTTGCAATATGTAATTAAATAGCATGAATATGCTTTGAAGCGATAAACAAGATAAAACTATGTTCCGTCTAGAAGAGCAAACCCAGTATACTGTTCCAAATTTGACATGCGCAATAAGAAACTTGTTTGCACTGACCAAAGCCACTGCACACAGTTCCAACCTGCGCGCGCAAAAATTAAACACACGCGCGCGAGGGTTTGCTTTTCTCACAGCCTCTGTTTTATCCTCCTCTGGACTCTGAAAGGACCAGTGCACATACAAGACAAACCAAAGCAGTATTTAGTATTTAAACTACACACTTAAAAGGCTGAAAAGACTAACAAATGAATAAAACATCCCATAAACAGTATGTGGACAAAACAGTGGCCAAAGGCCAAGTCACCCATGCAAGAGCAATGCAATGAAAAATCGCTGGAACAAGACCACCTACGTGTGCGGATTGGGAACTTGCATGCGCCCATCCAGACTATTTTCCAGTACTTGTTCTCACATGACTGAGGCTCTGGGATATATCCAGATATACTCCAGTTGGTGTTTCAACAGAACAGAAATGAGTATTGAAATATAAGTTAACAGTTTTAATTTATACATGCTCACGAGAATGATCTACATAGAAAACTGTAACGCCCCGAAAATTCGGAGACATTAATAAATAATAAAAAAAGGGCTTATTTACCTTTTTGGTCCCCAAAGTATTAGCGAGTGGCCAATTTCGTCCCCAATATAAACATTTGACCAATTTAGTACCCAACGTTTAAAATTTGTGTCGATTTGGTCCCTATCCATAACGCCGTTTCTTGATTCCGTCAAAAGAAGGGGCATTCTTGGTATTTCACCTTTCTCATCTTCTTCACACTCCACGCCCGAAGTCGCGGAAGATCGAAGACAAGTTTTGATCAGTAAGTTTTGTGCGCCTCACAGAGACGATCGCCACGGTATGTGGGTGGTCGAGTTTCGTCACCGGATGAAGGCTCGGGAGCCATTCGATCGCACCGGGCGGAGGCGGCGACGGGCGTAGAGGCTGTTTTGAAAAGCCCGAAGTCGCGGAAGATTGAAGACAAGTTTTGATCAGTGGGTTTTGTGCGCCTCACGAAGACGATCGCCACGGTATGTGGGTGGTCGAGTTTCGTCACCAGATGAAGGCTCGGGAGCCATTCGATCGCACCGGGCAGAGGCGGCGACGGGCGTAGAGGCTGTTTTGAAAAGCCCGAAGTCGCGGAAGATCGAAGACAAGTTTTGAGCACTGGGTTGTGTTCACCTCGAGGAGACGATCACGGATTGGGGTAGTACGTCGCCGGAGGAGCTCGGAGGTGGCGGCAATGGCTGTTCGAACGGCAGAGGCGTGAGGCGCACAAAACCCACTGATCAAAACTTGTCTTCGATCTTCCGCGACTTCGGGCGTGGAGTGTGAAGAAGATGAGAAAGGTGAAATACCAAGAATGCCCCTTCTTTTGACGAAATCAAGAAACGGCGTTATGGATAGGGATCAAATCGACACAAATTTTAAACGTTGGGTACTAAATTGGTCAAATGTTTATATTGGGGACGAAATTGGCCACTCGCTAATACTTTGGGGACCAAAAAGATAAATAAGTTTATTTCCACAAAAGAAATTCATAGATTTACTACGTCACCATTTTAAAAGCGTATGTCATTATATTACAACCATTTCGAATAAATCAAAGTATTACAATTTCCCAAATAAATTTAGAAGCTTCCAAAATAAAGTCAACTTAAATTAATCAGAGCGACTATGCGCACGGAAACCAAGATTTTCATCCTCTTCCTCAATAGGATTGAAATTTATCGAATCGTACAACACTTCTGTTCCGTCTTCAGTACCTGGCGTTCGAGTTACCAGGGCAACATAGTACCATGAGCGATGACGCTCAGCAGCCAAAATCCACCCGAACCCATAACTTACAAGCAATAGGAATATAATTGGTACGCATTAAAAATAACATCAAAAGAGAGCAATCAACTTTTCTTTCATTACTATCCTTTAACCTATGTGAAATCTCGGATCTTATCGACAGATCCGTTCCTACCCATAACCTCTGGCACAAACACTGGTGTGGTCCGACTCCCCTTTTCCAGATCCGGATGAAAGATACCTAAGTTATGTACTCGAGTACCCCATCCGCGACCATAAGCTTGGATAAAACTTCTCGGGTGCGCACGCGAGCACACTCTGTCCCGGTTTGTGACACAAGCACAATACCACCCTTATGTCCCGTCCCAACATCCGAGAGCTGACCACCACCATGCTGTACCCAGGGTTTCGTAAATCAACACTTTCAACAAATCACCCTCAATCATCCTCCAACAATTCAATCCCCGGATTCCTTGTCCGGAATCACAATCACAGTCTCTCACTTTATTCAATTTTCCATTACTCCTCATTTCGCGTCTAAGGTGATAATCCATACATCGCAACCAACTCAGGAACCTATTTGTCCAATCTATCAGTACAACAACATTTTTCGAAACATGCTCACAGGCTAACAACAATTAAATCCGCGATAATAACAAATCATGCGATAAAGCTAAACACGTATTAATTTATCATACGTTCAATTTAATCATGCGATTCAATGATCCAACTAAATATACTAACATGCTAAAACTATTTAACCGTGCAATAACACTAATCATGCAATCAAAATAAATTAAGTTATTCCTTTTATTTCTCTTTTCTTTTTCGAAACTAAAGTCTACGATTTACTCTTAATCACGTCGGGACTTATAATCTTAGCCTTTAATATTCAAGGGTTAGATTTATAAACTAATCTAACTTTAGGGACTAAACTGTAATTATTACAACTAATTTTTCAACTAAGTTTTCCAGAGCTACTGTTTCATTTCGGAAAAAAATAGAGGATCTCGGTCGGGCTCGACCGGCTACGTCGGGTTTGATTACTATCATACCGAAACACGAAACAATCAATACGGAACATAATATATATTTAGAGAGGTGGGTTCGGACTACCTCTCGTCTTGCGAAACGGGGTTTGGAAAGATTCCGTGGTGGGTCGAAGCGGCAGTGGAGGTCGGGCATTCGCTGGTGCCCGGCTGGAGGTGGGCTCGGTTGTGCCGATACGGACTGATTTTCAATGCATTTTCCGGAGCTGTTCAGGAACTGAAATGCAGTAGGTTTCGGGGGCGGGAACGGGCTATTTTTGCGGTTGTTTGGGACTGGCTTTGGGAGCAGATTTCTGGACTGAAATGGGGTTGGTTTTGTGACTGGTTCAGTGGTGATTCATGCTTGAATGGTGGAGTGATGGATGAAGATGGTGGCTCCGACGGTGGTGATTTCCAGCTCCTCCTCTCCTCTCTCTCTCTCTCTCCCTCTTTCTCTCTGCCGAAGTTGGCTGGGAAACAGGATGAAGAAAATGGGAGTATTTAATGGACATAGATTTTTGGGGGAGGATAATAACTCATGGGTAGATATGTGTTGTCACAAGGAGGAGTCCGGCTATGATGCTCCCATCCAAAACCAGTGGTTTTGGGAGCATGATACTCCCATTAATTCTGAACCCTAGGATGTGATCCCTTTTAATCCTGGCCATTGATGAACTCAATTCGTCTCTCTCCTCTCTTTCTCTCACTACCTCCTATTCCGGTTGGGATTACACTGAAAAACTTTCTAGCCCTAACTTTTCCCCTCTCCTCTCTCTGTCGATGCAATACTCGCTCCCCTCCGCCAGAGTAAAACTCACCCCCCTCCGCCTCCTGACCTCCGCGCCCCTCCTCCACAGCCTGCAGCTCCTCCACGCCCCTCCTCCACAGCTCCTACTCCTCTTGACCTCCACAGCCCACGACGAGGTAACTCTCTCTCTCTCTCTCTCTCTCTGAAACCGTAATGTAGGAGGGTTGAGAAATTGCAATTTTTTTTATGCTTCCGTAGTGATTAAAAGAACCCTAGGGGTTCGTTTTTAGTACCAGTGATTGGGTTTTTTGAACTGCCAAACCCTTATTTTTTCTTCTATTTTTTGAACTACCAGTGATTGGGTTTTTAGTACCATTCAGAGGAAGGAGCGGCGTAGGGGGTGGATGACGGTGGGGTGGGGCGCCGTATGGGGCGGAGGAGTAGGTTTGCTGGGAGGCAGGGGGCCGCCGGAGTAGGTTGCTGGGATGGCAGGGGGCTGCCGTAACCGTAGCCTTGTGGTGGGTTGTTATAGGGATATCCAGACATTTTTGTTTTCAGAGAGAGAGAGAGAGAGAGGGTTTATATATTGCTTTGTAGGTAGAGATTTAATAATGTTAAAGAGAACAAATGGGGGATAAATGGCAGACATAAGGGTCCCCCATGTTGGATCCCATGTTTTGGTCTTTCCGACAATAATCTCTTGAAATAACCTAAAAAAGAACCCTATAGGCAGAGCAATCAGCAAACAGTCTGTTTAATATTAATGGGTCCATGATTTGTGGTCCACTGGGATCACCATGCAATGGGGATGATCTACACCTATATTGGAAAGAGTAAAATATGGGGATAAAGGGCAGACATGAGGGTCCCCCCATGCTATTCCATGATTTTAGCAGCCATGACTATATTGGAAAGAGTAAAATAAGGGGACGAAGGGCAGACATGAGGGTCCCCCATGCTATTCCATGATTTTAGCAGCCATAATTATAATGGGAGTATTATACTAGTCAAAATGTTGGAACTACTCCATATTAAATGCATTGTACATATGTATTCAATCTTGCTTTTGACAAACTAACTATCAATTTTTTATTTAACAGGTCTATTTGTTTTAGGAGTTGAAAATGGTTAAAGAAGACCATAATGCTGTTCCAAAGCATCCTTGCAATGGATGGATATATTTCTTGTAAGTCTTTTTGAGACTTTGAGTATCTTTTAATGGCCACATGTTGTTTTTGAGACCTTGCTATATCCATTTTGTTTTTTTCTTGTATTTACTTGGGTTTTCTTTCAATAGAATTGAACTGTGTTTGGGCTTCATTACTGTTGCTATCTTGAAAAGAAAATGAATTTGGTTGAACTTGAGACCATAGGATTAGCTGTTTGTCTTGTTATTTTGTTTGTAAACAGTGCCTAATTCAGGTGCATTCCGTTTCTGCATCAGTTTATACACGAGCATAATCAATGAAAAAACAAAGAGAGTTACAACTGGAAATCAGCATCTAAATTGGTTTCTCATTACTGACAAGTTGATGTGCCAAAACAGAACAAATGAATGTCAACTGATCTGCATTACAAAATGCCAAAGAAATCGATTCTATTTCTTTTATTATACCATATCATCTAGACTTCTACCTGTTTAACCAAGTGTAAGAAGGCAAAGGTATATATGGGAGCTAGGATTGAAAACAAAACATCCTATAGTGAGCAATTACGACAGGTAAGCTTGATTATGCATAGTGGGGTTAATATTGGAGGATAAAGGTACAAAAAAGTGCTGGTGTAATAGAATTAAAGCAGGAAGAGCAATACTATGTCCAATCTTTGAGGCCTAACAGTTAACATACCCAGTACAATGACTCTGATAAGACACCTTCCAAATAATTTTAGTCAATGAGCGAAATTCGTGAAAAATGGAAAGCCTTGGGAGACAAGGCTAAACAAAAGTACATTGAAAAGGCTAAGCTAAGTTCTGAAGCGTACAAAGAGCAAAAGGTTAAGGTTGATCCTCAAGAAAATTCAAAGGTGCAAATATTCTGTTTTTTAGCACTTATGTTTATGCATAATCTTTCCACTTTTACTTGATTGTAAATTTGATTAGAGTTGTTGATGTTGTGTTTAGGAAACCTTTATTACAAGAACTCAACTTAAGACGGCATGTGATATTATACGCAATCTTGAACCGCAACAAGTGGAGAGTGTAAAGGCAATGGGATTTGGAGGTCTTTTACGTTTGAAATGTACTAGGCTAGATAGAAAACTTTGTGAGCAGTTGGATGTAAGGGGGAAGAAAACTAATGAGAATTCATTGCCGGCTAAAGTAAGCATGGACATGAAAGGCACTTCTTCACCCGTTGTCAATGAGAAAAAAGGCAAGAAAGAGCCTTCATTTGATAGTTCGACATCTCCTTTGACAAACAAGGAAAAAGACAGGAAAGAGCAATCATCGGGTCATTTGACATCTCCTTTGAAGGCAAACCAAGAAGAAAACACTAAAAAGCCATCATTGAGTCATTTGACATCTCCTTTGAAGACAAACAAGGAACAAGACATTAAGGAACCTAAAATTAAGCCTTCATTAAAGAGATCAAGAAAGATGGGCACTAATATTGGTGATATCATGTCTTCAACGGCTCCTCCAACTATTGGCATGAACAAGAGGCAAAAGAAATGCCAACAAGAAATGCCTAGGACTAGGTTGAAGGGATCTCAACCCGTGAAGAAAAATGCCAACGAGGTAACACAAAGTATTTAAGTATCATAAGCTTAATTCTTCTAGAACTTTCTAATTTATATGTGTCTTCATTAGCATACATGTTTGTTTATTTGTAGAAGCCTACTATGGAATGCCAACAAGAAATGGCAAGGACTAGGTTGAAAGAATCTCAACCCGTGAAGAAAAATGCCAACGAGGTAACACAGTATTTAAGTATCATAAACTTAATTCTTATAGAAATTTCTAATTTATATGTGTCTTCATTATTATACGTGTTTGTTATTTGTAGAAGCCTACTATAGGGTTGGTACGAGAGTTGATCCTAAGATTTGTCTTTGACACAACGTTATCTGTAAGGTAAAAATTCATTACAAGCTATACGTAAATTATTGTGTTCTATTTGTAGATTGATAACTTTGCAACTTTGGCATAATGTAGAGAACAACTTTGCAACCTTGGAATAAGCTATGCAACTCGCTCAGATTTTATGTCATTACGGAAGAATGGGTGGGTTGTTGGTGAGGTGAGTATTATAATTTTTTGGGCCTATTGTAATAGACTACATGAATGCGATAACTAACTAAGAGCTATATTTTTTAGATCATAAATGCAGTTGCTTTGCGGAAAACTTTAATACAAAGTAAGAGAGACCCGAATGCATTATGGCCATCATGGTACTTGCCCACTTATTTAGCGGTATGTATTCGTAATGCATTAGAAGTTTGAACGATAGTATGCGGCTATAGCAATGTGTAAGTGCTCCTTTATGTTTGTTTGTAGAGTTATGCTCTCAATGGTGGTATTAATTCCCGAACTTGGGTCAAGTATTATGGTGGATCTAGTCGATACACATGGATACTCGAATCCGTGGAACGGGTGTACATCCCAATCAATGAAAACAACATTCATTGGTTTATGTGTGTCGTAAACTTCAAAGATGCAAATGTATATGTACTTGATTCATTACCGTCTCTGAGCAAACCCAAAGTACAGAACGAGAAGGTCCTACGTGTGCTTCAATATTTGGATGATGTAATTCAACACTTGGGGAATAATGGATGTGTCATGAAAGCCCATAAGCTACCAATCAAAAGACTGAAATGGCTTCCAGTTCAAGAACCAGGTAGCGATGATTGTGGTGTGCACACTGCGAAGTACTTTGATTTTGAGCAATTTAATGAGCAAGAAGCCGCTAAGGTATAAAATTAGTCTTTTTATTCATCTTACAGTTACAATTCGTTAGGACCACTCATTATTTCTAATATTTGGTTATTTTGTTAATTGTAGTTGAGATTCACTTCTGAGGAGGGTAGGAACAACTTGATTTTGGACTTGATCCTTTGTGGGGAGAACGTAATCAGGAATGAAGTCATCCGAAAGGCTCAAGAAAAATACCGCAACATTAGAAGGATAATTTGATACCACGGCGCCTTTGTGGCTTTTGTTGTAAACTTGATTTCAATCATATTGTAAACTTGATGAATGTGAGGTGCCTTTATGGCTTTTGTTGTAAACTTGATATGGCAAATACTGCCTTCACTTTAGATCATTCTATTGTTCTGTTGACTGTTGTGAGGTGCCTTTGTGGCTTTTGTTCTATTGTTCGTTGTAATAGTAGCAGCTGACTGTTATGCTCCTTGTTTGCTGCTGTTGTCTAATGAAATGACCAGCTGTTATGGTGATCATTCTATTGTTCTGTTGACTGCTTTGGTTTAAGCTACGATTGCTGTTAGCTGCTATGCTTGGGTTTAAGCTACAAATTGTTATGCTCTTAAAACCGTAATTACAAAAAATCTGGGTGTGCTTCTCATTTCCATAGCATTACTTACCATTTATACAGGGTGTGCTTACTAAAATCTGGGGATTCTTACCATTTCAATAACAAGACTTACAAAAATCTTCTGGGCGTACTTCTCATTTCCGTAGTATTACTTACCATTTATACAGGGCGTGCTTACTAAAATCTGGAAATTCTTACCATTACAATGACAGTACTTAAAAAAATCTGGGCGCTTTTCTCATTTCCATAACATTACTTACCATTTATACAGGGTGTTCTTACTAGATTTTGAGCATTGTTACCATTACTGACTTTGTACTGACTGCCTTACCATGACTACACATAAGTTCTTGTCCAGATCATTACCTTCACAATCCTTGTCCGAAATCATCTTCCCATCCTCCAACGTTGCTGCCATGGAACTGGGCTTGCACACTCTCGGGATTTCTTGACCAGTTAGCAGTCTACAAAGTTCAAGATTGAAAATTAGTAAATGGACAAATTAATAATAGTCTATCAACTAAGTAGATAGTAAGAGGCTTACCAAATTAGGGTTGACACTGGATTCACAACCATTGGTTGTGTAATCAGTGTGCATAAACGATGGATGATATATCGACGAGTCTCGCCCGGTAAATGATTGTTGGTGAATAACGCTCACATCTGATTCATATGCGTCGTCATCCGCATTCATGTCTCTCAGATTATCTCCATGCACTAATTTGGGGCATTTGGTTCTTATGTGACCAGGTTCTCTACAATTGCCACATTTTCTTGTGTTCGGGATGAAGTCCTTGGCCAAATTATGGGTCCCTTTACCTTTGATAGTGACTGGGTCGCCAACACCAAAATGCATAGATGTCCCCTCAACATTGTTGTTTTGTCTCATATCTCTTTGCTCCTCCTGAACATGTAACAAATAGAACTCCCTCATTCTGGATGTTAACTTGGTGATTTCTTCTATGGTCTCATTATACCCCTTCGTTATGTGCGAAGCATAATAACACATTTCGACACATGCGCTTGACAATGTCCCAAACCTTGTCGTTTGCGTGACCCATTCTGGCATTGGTGTGCTACCATGTAGGGGGAAGGATTTCGCCGTTTTTGTCCACCTTTGTAAGATCAAACAAGAGGGAATTTCTCTCATATGCTCCATTTTCATGACTGAGATCATATGCTGACATGGAAACCCAATTGACTCAAATTTCGAGCAAGAGCATTTCATGATGCCATCATTCGGCTGATAGTTGACACTCCACGTGGCGTCCGGCTGTTGGTATCGAGATAAGTAGTAAACCCGAAAATCTTCAAACTCAACTTTATCCACCTTAAACAATGATTGCTCTTTCTTAATTTCTTTGAGAAACTTGTTAAATATGCCCCGAGTATATATATCAGCTGCATGTTTTTCAATTCGTTTCATGCATGTAGACAGAACCGGAGTACTATTCACACTTTCAACTTGTACCTTAGCCTCGTTATGACGAAGTTTTGCAAGAGCCCTATCAAATGCTTGTACGAATTCAAAAAGCTTGAGACGTAGTTTTAAGAATCGATTCATGTATGCATTCATTCCCTCAACACGTTGTGTGCTTTTTGCACCCGCAAAAAAAATACCTCGCAGGTATGCCTCTGCCCATAAGGTCTTTTTTTCATAAACATCTACCGCCCATTGGTTTTGGTGAAGGCTATAGTCATCCAAAAGATTCTTCCATGCAACTTCAAACTCTTCTTCAGTTGACATTGACATGCATTTCTCAAAGTCAGCTAAGAATCCGGGAACATGGACATTACTGACAGCATTTTTTTTAAGATGCCATTTGCATAAACGATGATTAACATCAAGTAACACAGTTTTTATTGCTCTCCGCATAGCCTTATCCCCATCGGTCATTACCGACACAGGCTTCTTGTGGTCCATGGAATCAAGAAACCTTTCCAACACCCATGTATAAGTCTCAACAGTCTCAGCAGTCAACAATGCACAACCAAAAATTGTTGTTTGAAAGTGACTATTAACTCCAGCTAGTATCACCAATGGCTTCCGATACGCATTCGTCCGATAAGTCGAATCAAATATTAGCACATCTCTAAAGCACATATAATCTGTCCTACATGTTCCATCTCTCCAAAACAGATTATTTAGCCGATTTTGCTCATCCACGTCATATTTGTAATAGAACAAGGGGTCATTGTCGGCTTTCGCACACAAGTAGGCTAAGGCACCTTCCGCATCACCGTCCGCAACCTCTATATTGCGCTGAGCTGTAAAATGATTGTAAAGATCTTTTTGCGTGTATCCAACAGCCTCATATCCACCGGATTGTTGCGCCGCAAAATCCATTATGTGACTTGTTTTAATACCTACTTTATGCATAGTATTGGCCGTGGCTTTATCAGAACTACTAACCTTCCTGTGGGAGCGGAGAAAAGGGACACCACAAGGCCCTATCATGGGATGGTTGTGGATGCTCACAAAGTTATTAACCAAGTACTTGCCAGAACTTCTCTCCAATGTGACACTAAATTCAGCAGGACATCCAACTCTAGTAAGTGCCTGCGGCCCTCTTATTCGATCTTCTCTCTCCAAGTATTTAGTGTCTCTCTATCCTTCTTTTGAGCATACCCACTTTCTTGACTTCACGATACCAGCATTGTCCTTGGGCATATTATAGTTCCGAATACTAAAGCCGTTCACTTTGGCATATGCATTATAGAATGTTTCTCCATCCTCATGCATGTCAAATGTCATTTCATAAACTTCCTCTTCCGTTAATTCATCCAACCGTTTTTCGTCATTTCCGTCATCATTGCTAGAGTCGTCACAAATGTCAATCACTACATTCTTTCCATTCCGCTGAACATTGTCATCCATCTCTCAAAATCTGATCCAGACAAATAGGTTCACAATTAATGGTAAAAACTAACATAGATATGTTAACCACAAATACTATATTAGCTACTGTATGGCAAGCAAAACTGTGTTACCTATGGAGATTACCTACCATTTCCATAATCAGAGTTACCATAACAAAATGGTTTTTTACTAAATTCTGGATATACTTACCAGGAATATAGAGAACTTATTCTCCTAATACTTCCTAAATACGGTTTTCATCCGTAATAAAAATACCATAAAAAGAGGTATAAAAAGCCATAATAAATGGTAACTATAACCATAAAAAACATAAAAATTTGGGAAGCTTCATCATATTTTTGTGAAACATTTATTTCAGATTTTTCAACTTATGATCATTTGGTAAGTTGGTATGAGGTAATCATCACAACTAATTTCAGTTTATTCTTCAAAAAAACTTACTTGGTGAGCTTTTGGTGAGCTTCTTCAACTTGTTATGGAGGTTCTTCTTAAATCTTCAATTTTTTTGGACAAGAAAAGAGATGAATGTAAGCTTTTTGGACAAGAGGAGAGATGACTGGGAGCTAGAGGAGTTAAAGTGGATAAGTTTGCAGGGTTTAAGGTAGGTGTGGAGAAACCAAGTACCATTAATGTCATAATTGGTGGTAGGTAAACAAGGTAATTGACAAAACGTGAACAAGTTTGTGTGGTCAAACCGATCTAAGGATATAGTCGTTGTTCCCTTATTTCATGGTAAGTATTGTCAACCACATGGTAAGTTTTATCAACGAATATTAGTTTGTCGTAAAAATTCAATTTTTGTGGTATCTCTAGCCATATTCTTTGGTAAGTAATCTTTATTCTATAGTAAGTATGACATTAATGACGGGTAGGTATACATTAATGTATATAACCATTAATGTCTTGTTACCCATTAATGTCTTATTACCTACCATATTAAATTTTATTTGGATATATTGAATTTCTTTTATGATAAATTAAATAAAAGCAGCCATATTAATAAATTTACTTTGAAAAAAGGATCAAATAAATGAGATATTTCAATATGCTGGTTCACTAGTGGTTATTCTTACATTAGCAAAGTGATCAATGTTAACCTCAAAGACTTTTACTCCTTCATTTGTTAAGTGATCAATGTTAACCATCAAATAACCATTAGTCAACCTACTTTAGCCAATTATATTAATTTTCACTAATCACTATCATTCAACATCATTGTTAACTACCACATCTGTCAAATATGATCTTAATCGATTCAAATTGTTTGATCAATTGGCTGAACATATAACCAGATCAATCAATTACAAATGAATCAATTCTCGTTCATTGATCACTGCCAAATATATTACTATCAACACTATTAGTTGTTAGATTTGTAAAATATATCATATTGATCACTATAAACTATATTAATTAATGAATTTGAATGGCCTAATTTCATTAAATACTAGAGAATTCTACAAAATTATTCAATCACTATTAAAAATATATATATTTATCGTACAATGTTGTTGTAACAATCAACTTGTGGCGTCATTTTATAATATATATTAACTAAATTTGTAAGCTATCAAAATATTAATAAATATCTTGTTTTTTCCATAATATTTAAAACTAAGTTACTTAAATATATCTATAATAAAGGATTATTTAAAAATTAATCAATTAAATACATTTATAATGTCATTTGGAAATTATGGAAAATATTTTCCAAATTTTTATATTTTCATAACCAATTAAAATTTTAAACTAGATTTATAAATGAACACTATTTTTTAGATAATTCTTCTAATATAAAAATCCCTAAAATCTGCAAATTTTCCCGCCAAAAAATTAGATACTTTTTTTTTTTTTTTTTTACTTAATGGCAACTTGTTACCTGACCAACCGGTTATAGTAAGCGTTACCTGTTTGTGTGGTAAGTATTAGCTTATACATTAGTAAGTGTTGCCTTAGAAATGGTATAAATTTCATGTTCTATGGTAAGTAATCCTCCGTTTTTTTGGTCAAAACCATCTCGTTTTCAACAAAACCACCCTAGTTTTAGTTTTGGGTTTCAATCCAAGGGCTGGGATTTATCTAATTTCAATCCAATGGCTCTAATTCATTGGGAGTATGATGCTCCCATACCACTTGGGAGCATCATAGAAGTTTTGCACAAGGAGAGGGAAATAAGGAGGAAATATGGGGATTTTGTCTCTTCCTTTTCAGTCGAGAATTATAAAAATGGGGAAGGGTTGGGTTTGAAGAAAATGTTCCGGTGCACACATGCACAAACTAGTAAAATCACTCGCCTTGTACGCGCGCATACGATTAGTTACGGAAATAAAATTGGTGTGACGTCGTAAATAATTTTTCGCATTAAATAAACTAACGAGCAAAATAACATTTTTGGTTTTGATATCGATTAATATTTATTAAAAATAACGGGTCTTTACAAAAACAACATAAAAAGAACAAGGCCCTTGTCCCCACACAGATATGCACGCGCAGCTACAGAATAGCGCGCGCGAGCTAAGAATCGACGTGCGCAGATCCTTGCTCACACATTTTTGAAACCTGCTAACCTTAAGGTCATGACTGGTATTGATTACCAGTTTTAACTCTGTCATCCCTCCTCAGGGATCAGAATAGAGTAATACAAAAAAGTGTACCTTTGGTTATAGGGTTTGAATGGTGTTTGAGTTTTGATATTTGAGGATGGTTAAGGTGTGAAAAATAGGGTGTGAGATTTTTGTAACCTTTTGATGAACACCCAATATTGTAGATATTTGGTGCGACTAGTCCCGTTTTATGTTGTTTTATCTTGCGTTTATTTAGCTTTTATAGTGATATTGCTCGTAAGGTGTGTTTTTAGTGTTTTCAGGTAAAACGTGCTAATAAGGCGGTTTTGAACGCCAAGGAATGCTCCGGATGCAACCAAGTGCTCAAGGTCATGTGCCACCATGTTGTGGTGCCCGAGGAGTCATGAAGAGGTGGTTTGGAGGTTGCTCGGGTTCCCCAAGAGTCAAGGGAATCGAAGGAGAAGTTAGGATTTTACCAAAGCTACTCATCTTCCGACCAGCTGAGGGTAGAATTGTCATAACTTTTGATGTACAAATGATATTGGATCCAAACCACTTAGGTTAGAAAGTAGACTCGACGAGCTTTCCAACGGTCCAAAGAACACCCATTTTCGAGTTCGGGAGTGTCCGGAGCGAGCCCGCGAAGTTGGCCCAGAAGTCTGCCGCCCATGAACCGGTACGGGTAAATCACCAACCGGTTCATGCTCGTCAGAAACTGAAGATTGAACCTTGTTCGAGGCCATGAACCGGTACGGGTAAATCACCAACCGGTTCATGCTTGTAATTTCTGCCCGAATCTGCTACTTTGTGGAATATTTTTGGGATATTTTGGGGGGCTTTTTGGTCATTTGTAACCCATCTTTAGAGCCCTATAAATAGGCTTGTATGCCTTTTATGGAAGGAAGGTCATTATCTAGTTCATTTTAGCTTTAAGTCATATTTTTTCCTAGAGCTCCATTAATGGTGTTTTAAGCTTTCAAGTGTATTTTCTCAAGAACTCAAGTAAGTACTTTCCGTTTAATCTTTTCTCGTTTGTTAATGTTGTAGCCCCGGACTAGATCTCTCTATAAATCAAGTTTGTTTTCGATTCCATCAGTTAATCATGTTTTCTTCCTTTACCATGCTTTCTAGTCGTTTTATCATGCGTGAGTAGTCGATTAGGCTTGGCCGTGGGACGAATATCGCCTCGTGACTTATGTTTATCTTGCCTTTCTCAACTCTCGGCTCGAAGTTTGGTAAAGAAAATAAGTAGGGTTCGCTTTTATGTAACAAAACTAGCCGATGTTAATCTCCGGTGATCATATGCTCGCTCATATGGTTCCGTGAGCGATGTCTCTGTTTGTGTTTGCCAAAAGAACGAAAAGAGCCCGCTTGTTTTCCATATCACATTTCTAGTCTTTTAATGTTTTCAAAGCTAAATCCTCCGGTTGATAGCCTAAGCCGTGCGATTCAACCGTGTTTTCATTGAGAATGGTTCGATGGCCTAAGTTGCGGGCGATAGTAGTTTCATCGCCATGCCGCTGGTTTAACTTTACCAAAACCGAGTTTCTAGTTTTTTTCATCGTTGTCAAAGCAAAACCGATAGTTGGCCGTCTTAACGCCGGGAACACTTGCATCTACAAATCCTAACAAGCTATAGAGATTCTCTCTGTGGGAACGATTCCGGATTTCCGGTATCTATGCTGACAGTGACTTAGCCCTACGCTCGGGGAATTCAACCTCTTTCGAAGGCGAGGTTGTGGACGAAGCACCTTTCTTGATTAAACTTGGTGACCCAAGATGTGTGAATTTTGGTAACCATTTGAAAGAGAAACAAATGGAGTATTTACAGGGTAATCACCTTCCATAAATGGAAATCTTCCAGAAACCTTCCAGAAATGGAAAGTAAAAGGTCGGCCACAAGTTTAACCAACGCGCGGGTCGTGGATCTATGCGTGCTAGTCAAAGCCGGTTGACTGACAGATGGTAAACAAACCAACGCGCACGGAAAGGAAACCTGAGCGTGCCTGTAAGGTTTTGGTTAGGGTTAAAAAAGGATATCAAATACTCGAAACTCAACCACTCGACATTTCCAAAGTGTTCTTGATCCGTTTCATTATTGGGAAAACAAAAACCAAAAATAAAGTAAACCAATTGAGATACCCAGATTGGGGTGTCTACATCTTATTTAATTTGGTGCGCGTAGCGGCAATCATGACAAAATTATCTGGAATCATGACAAAATCATACGGGATAAAGAACTAACATAAAAAGTTAGTTTAAGGTTTTAAAATTCTTTACTATATAGGTGAAAAAATTCGGGATGTAAAATTAACATAAAAAGTTAGTTTAAGGTTCTAAAATAATTCACTACTCCATAAAATGTTACTAGATTTACATCCCGAATTTCTTCACCTATATAGTAAAGAATTTTAAGACTTTAATTTAACTTTTTATGTTAATTTTACATTCCGAATGATTTTGTCATGATTCCGGATGACTTTGCCATAATTTATATATTTATCATGATTAAGGGTATTTTAAGTATTATTTAAATTTCAGAATATCGATTTAATTATTCAAATATAATAAAATGGCACCTAAATAATTTTACAAAACAGGATGACTATTTATTTTCTTCTTCTTATTTTTCTCTCTCTCCTGGTCCCTCCTTCCATTACCCAAAAACCTTCCTTAAGAGCATCTCCAATCCAATACTCCATTTGAGAGTATCAAAATAATGTTTTTTACTCATAAAGTGATTATAGAGGAAATTATTATTCATATTTACACCAACCACAAACCCTCTATTTTTGTCTCTAAAATCACTTTATGAAAAAAAAAACCTTTTTTTATACTCTCATGAGGATAAAAATTAAGTAAGAAAAGCAAATAAGGACAAAAATATCTTTTAAAAAGGTAAATAGTATTTTAGAGATATCCTCTATATTTTCTCTTAGAGCATCTTCAATCCAAGACCCTTCAAATCTCTATTTGAAATGATCAAATTAATCTATTTTATTTGAAAAGTAAATTTAGAGGATTGTACTATTTATCTCAACTCCAACCCAACACTCTATTTCTCAACTCCAACACATATTTGAGTTCATCCTCCCAAATGGAGGAGAGTTTTAGAGGATGGGTTGGAAAATATTTTTCCTCCAAAATGAAGATATAGAGTATGGATTGGAGATGCTCTTACCCTCTAAATATAGAATATCAAAATTTAATACTCTCAAACGGAGGAGGGTTGAGAGGATGGATTGGAATGTTTTGATACTCTCAAATAGAGATATAGAGTATGGATTGGAGATGCTCTAATAAGATTACTTTAGGATGACCTGTCATCTGAGAGTACATTCTGAGGTGGGGCCAAAGCAAATCCTCAACCTCCCGGTGTGGAACCCTCAGTAAAGCGAAGCCCAACATCAGTCAGACTCTCGGACAGCCGCCGCAAAGGCCAAACAGATTTTGATGCTCCGATGGCCGTTGCCCTGAAAGCAAACAGCTTCTTGCAATTGAGGAATAAGAGCAACTCCCACCACCAACATCTTCTCATTCAACCCACCAATACCCCAAGATTTGCGATTCCAACCAGGAAATTCAATACCCCCATGGCTGTTCTCAGTGTCTCCACCCCAACAGTTGGACTCTCAGAGACTTTCACCCGGTTGAGAAATCAGGGCAAAGTCAGTAATTTTTATTTGTCGCTTAACTTTTGTTGGATTTTTTTTTTGTTTTTTTTTGTTTTCTGCTTCCTGTTTCTGGATTCTGGTATTTGTCGATCAATAGTTTTCTTTGACTTCTGGGTTTTACTTTGCTTGATTTCTGCTTTTAGTTTCTGGGTTCTGGTACTTGTCTGATCAATAGCTTTCTGACCTTTCTGAGTTTCCCTTAATTCTTGGGATTTCTTTTTTATCCTGATTGGTATGCTTCATATCTGACTGATTTGGGAGTTATGCATGATTCTGCTGGCCACAGTTAGGCCCCGTTCCGCTAAGGAAATAATACATATATATATATTTCAAATAAGTACTTGTTTTTTTGAATTAAAGGTGATGTATTGTGAGAGAATGACTTATATTGTAAAGCAGAAAATAAGATCCTTAGCGGAACTAGGCCTAAGATCAGTTATACAAGGTTGAGAACTCATGCAAATTTTTTAATCCTGTGTCGTGATCTCATTTTGTTCCCGGATGAAAGCTGTAACTCATACTTTTCAACCCAGTTTTGTAGATAGTTGCCGCTCGGTGAAAAGATCCATGCCAGTGTAACCAGTTACCAGTAGTATCTAATGTTTTTCCTCACTAACGTTGATGACATGGTGTCGACTTGCCTGCGAAATTAAATCGGGCATTCTAGTATTAGGACCAAATAAAACAGGACTTGGAGCTATCCATGATGGGAAGATATCCTTTTCTTTTGTATTTTGTTTTGCTGAATGCTGACTTTTTTTTTTTGGTGTGTGGTGAAAAGGTGGCTTTTATCCCATACATTACGGCTGGTGATCCTGACCTTTCAACAACGGCAGAGGCGCTTAAAATTCTTGATGCTTGTGGGTCAGACATAATTGAGCTGGGAGTGCCCTATTCTGATCCTTTGGCAGATGGTCCAGTTATACAGGTTTGTCAGTTCGGTTGTCTGATCATGTTTATTGTAATTCACGAAGTGTGTAGTACTAATTTTTCTTCTCCTGTGTCCATAACTCTAAATAATTCAGGCCGCTGCTACACGTGCACTGGCAAGAGGGACTAATTTTAATGCAATTCTTTCGATGTTGAAAGAGGTACTATGATTGTACAATGTTTTGTTTTCCTCTATGTATGTTTCCATCAATTCAACTCAGCATTTCTCTTGCACCAGTTGGAAGCTAAACTTGGCCAGAACTGATTGCTTGTTAAGAGTTTACAAAGTTGATGGTCATTTTGCAATAAATTGGATTTAAGCAACCTTGCGGCTATCATCAAACCTGCAATTAAATCTAGATCTGTTTCTGATAGAAAGGTGATGGAGCATTTGTCACTGATGCTTGTTTTTGTAACTTAAAAGGGTTAAAACTTGTGGTATTGTTGGACAATTTCTTTAAATGAAGAGAAGTAGCATTTTGCATTTGTCTTTTTTGATTTTTGGTGTTCCGTTTTGGTGGGATGTTGGGGCTTTTTACTATCACAGTCATGACTCTACATTCCTAGCCATGGACAATGTGCTCTTAAGTTATTTAATTTAACTTGGAACCTTACACTAGTTAAGAATCTTTTCGCTGTTTGTGGTTGATTGTTCCCAATGGGAGTCTAATATCACATACATCTTATTAACGAAACAGGTGGTACCTCAGATATCTTGTCCACTTGCGTTATTTACGTACTACAATCCAATACTTAAGCGTGGGGTTGAGCAGTTCATGTCTACTGTGAAAGATGTTGGTGTACACGGTAATGTACAAAACCTGTCTTCTTCATCTTCAGCTCAAATTTCTTTCCCCAGGAAGTTGTGTTGGACATGTTTTCCAAAGTAAATGGAAGACTGCTAACGAACAAAAATGATTTGACAATAGATTAGTCATCTGTGTTTAAGAAACAGTGATAATCGGAACATGCATTACCGAAAAAAGACACAACCAGTGCCATTAAGTTTATTTACCTTAAGATTTTGTGGTGCTTGGCCAATGACGAAGTTTAGTCCTTACCATAACACCTTGCCTCAAGTTCTGTTCGTGAAATGCCTTGGCAAAACTAATGATCGTTTATTGCATACGATTACATGGAATTGCTTAGACATACCAATGAACTCCAAACTTGTACAATTTTTTTTACCAGTAATGTTGCTGTAGATCTTTGCTGTGAAACATTTTGAAAAATCAAACAAGGAAAGCGGTCTTATTTTATTCTCCATGTTTCGGATTACGTCCTGGATCATTAGATAGGAGTCTGAAGATGGAGGGATTCTCATATTGTTGCGGTTTCTTCGTTCTGAATTCATTTTCCACCAGTTCAGGGCATGTGTGCCCAATTACCAATGAGCTTTTGGGATCATTTCAACAGCTGTTAGAATCTGTATGCGTCACATAATGCCTACTTGATTCATGGATACATCACTCTTATGATGCTTATATAGTTGGCTGTTCCCTTTATCTATAGACTTTAAGGCAGTGTTTGGTGTGCTTCACTGGAATGAAATTGGAATGGAATGATCATTCCCTTGGCATACTTATTGACCATTCCATTCCTTCTCAAAATCATTTCAGCAAACCAAGCCCAACCTAAGTTCAACTTTTAACCCTGCAAGATGCTTATATATAAGTAAATACATGCTATCCTTGTAAATATTTCGTGCTTCGATACCCGTACCTTTTATTCTCTCTTCTATTAACATGCTTCTTTTCAGGTCTTGTTGTCCCAGACGTGCCGTTGGAAGAAACTGAGAGCTTGAGAAAGGAAGCTGTTAAGAATAATATTGAATTGGTTAGTTTCTCCATGCAATCGGTCTATTCTTCTCTGAGGTATCGGACACATCTGTTATGGTGCTAAATCACCATGCTTCACTAAATGTAATTTTTGCTTGGTGAGTGGTTTTAAAAAGCATATCTATATATTGTATAAGGTTTTGTTATTCATGTTCACATGTGTGTATATTGTTTATATGATCATGTTTGTGGTCATCACTACATTGAGAAGCCTAAAGTCGGTGAAGTGGCATAGGTTTCAGTTTCCGTTTATTAGTTTCTCCGTCGTTTGACTCTCCTTTGTCCTCTTCCTAGTTTTTTCTTTCTTGACAAGGAAATCAAGTTTTCTAGAACTGTTTTGGGAGGGCTTTCCCTGAAAATGCTATAGAATACGAAGGGAGTAAAATTATCCTTGATTACAACTCCATGGAAGTCAACCTAATCCAAAAGGAACCAAGAAAAGGATTGTCCAAGGAACAAAAAGCCCTCCACTTCAAAAAAAAATAAAAAAAAAAAGGAAGAAAAAATCATTTTGGAGAGGTGTTGAGCAAATACGTGCCACACTATTGGTATTTCTTTCTTGGTAATTTTGTTTCCATGAGAGCAAATTATCAGATAAATGTGAAACAACTAGCTTTATTGCTCTCAATGACTCATTTTACATTCATGAATTTGATAAGCAGGAAGTGGGGCAATTTGATATTAGTAGTTTACTCATGACTCTATTTTGCTTCACTTAAAGGGATGATCACCTGATTTTTTTTATTTTTATTTTTGTAATTAAGGTACTCCTCACGACGCCCACTACTCCAACAGAGCGAATGAAAGCCATTGTTGAAGTTTCAGAAGGATTTGTGTATCTTGTAAGATCCTTTTTTCCATGTAGTTATTGTTTATAACTTATAAGTACTTTAAGATATGGTTCGGTGATTGATAAACCTTATTCATCAATCTTCTTTCTTTTGTCAACAGTTTGCAGTAGATTAGTGGTATTTCATTAGCTCATGGCATCCATGAAGGTTGTTTTACTGAATAAGACCTAATATTATTCTGATGGGACTGATACTTTAAAGTTCATATATCAGTTAACAACTTAACATCTTATCCGCGTTCCCCTTCAACCTAGAATTATTAGCTAGACCCGCATTGACATAACATGTCAAAGTCCATTGTGTGGATTCCTTGAAAAGGACTAGAGGATTCAACCAAAACATGGTATTGGCCAAATATCAGTACATTAGTCCAATCTCAACCCGTCTATCTGTAAACATAGGGGGTACCAATTTCAAGGTTGGAGTTCCACCGATAGGATTGCTGCTTCATGCGGGAATTTCATGATGGACCATATTTGCCCTTGCATTTCATGTTGGCAAGATGAGGAATTCCCATTGACTGACATGATTTTGGGCCAGTTTATGACTTTGATGGAAGATTTTGAAAGAAAATATGTAACATGCGGAGTCCTTATGAACTTCTAAAATTTTGCCGCCATCATTTTTTAATGGTCATTATTCAGTATCAATGGTGAATTCTGAGGGTATAATTAGGTTTGGGAATTACTTCACCTATACCTGTACCGTTTCCTGAGTATTTCTGTTTGCAATTAATCATCACTTACTTATGAGCTTTTGCTTAATATGAATGTTATTTGTTCAACTTTTAATAAGATAAAAGGATGGATGTTTGAAATTTGAATATGATCTGCTTCCATATAACGACTTCAAAAATTACTGTAAGACTGAGAACCTCCTACACTGTCATTCACTATGTTATGGTTCTTGGATGTTTCCAAATTGATTTTGGCGCAGTTTTTGAATTAAAAGTTGAGAAAAATGATAAAGGTAATAGAAATCCCGTAGCCCCCCTTCCTTTATACTTCAGAGCATTGCTGTAAAATTTTTGAACTTATGATTCGCAGTTTTGAATCATAGGTGAGTTCAGTTGGAGTCACTGGAGCTCGCGCATCTGTTAGTGGAAAGGTTGAATCTCTATTGAAGGATATTAAAGAGGTTTGTCTTCTATCTTGTTATGCAAATTACAAGAAAATTAAAATTACCATCTTGCGTATAATTTTGAAAAGGGTTCGGTTGTTCCAACTTATGTTTTGTGTTATTTGCACTTGTTTGGGAGAGCTCTGAAGTAGATCAGACATGATAGACATGGGACAAGTTGTAATGCATTGTCTTTCATCTGTCCCCGGTCTCTCTGGCAAGTTCGCAACCCTCTATCTCACCTTGCAGTACCACCACATCATCACAGTTTGAATCATCTGCCTGCTCTCTATCCCAACCCTTACTGCTGCAACATTTGCACATTTGTGAAAATTAGAATCACATACGATTTATTGATTTGTAGTTATTCAGAGATTTTTGTGTTTGAACTAAGTCAAGTAAAGAATTTGTTTCAACTTCGTGTTGGGACCTCCGAATAAAAAAATAAACAAATAAATAGCGTTGGGACCTTGTCTGGAACAACATTTTGAAGCTCTGATTCTTTAGCTTTATGATGTAATTGGTTCATTGGACTTCTGTTGGCAGGCGACAAGTAAGCCGGTGGCAGTAGGTTTTGGCATTTCAAAACCTGAGCACGTGAAGCAGGTTTCTCTTGTTGACACAAACATCTTGACCTAATGGATTGGTGGACTTCTTTTGAAGCCGAAATGCTAAATGCAGTTAAGTAATCAAACTTTGATTGTGTGTTTGTTACAGGTAGTAGCATGGGGAGCTGATGGGGTGATTGTTGGTAGTGCTATGGTGAAACTGCTGGGTGAAGCAAAATCTCCGGAGGAAGGGTTGAAAGAACTAGAAATCTTTGCCAAGTCATTGAAATCTGCGTTGCCTTAAACTATAACTCTCTGTCATTTTAAGTATGAACCATGCTACTGGCACAACAAATCTATGCACAAATTGCGTTGTGGGGCCCATTAATGGTCCCATACAAATAATCCGATCCGTTAATCATGTTTAAAACATTTTTTCAAGGGGCTCCTCTAAAAATTAACTCAATCCGATACCTATAAGTGCTTGATCTAATCGTCTAACTTTTCATTCGGGTTTTTAGAGAATGAAAAAGTTAGACTATTAGATCAAAGACTTATAGGTGTCAGATTGAGCTGATTTTACGCGGGGGCCCGTTTTAAACATAATGAACAGCTCGGATCACTTGTGTGGGACCCGTAGTAGGCCCTACATAGAAATCTGTGCACGATCTGTACACAGATTTGCTGTGTCCACAGACTTTCTGTTTAAGTATATCTTGTATCCTCATTTTGGAACTTCGACATGCATTGGCACAAGCCACATTCAATAGTATTGAGATTTTGACTTACTAATTGCTCTAATGTTCAGTTGATCTTCATAAGCGGGATTCAAAACCTTGCTCATGGAAATATCAACGCACATATTGCCATTCACCCAAAATGAGTAACACCTGAAATTCGGCTGTCATTTCTTGCATCAAATGACAAATTGGGTTCTCCAAAAACAGACCGTCTCAAGGGGAGGAAAAATTTCATGTGGGGTGGCTGCAGCTAGTACTTGTAGCAAAACATTTCATTTAACAAATTCATGGTAAATTAAAATTCAGGTAAGCCATCCTCATTTAACGAATTCACGGTAAATTAAAAGTCAGGTAAGCCATCCTCCATAAGGAAAATTTTCCCAAGTGAAATTTGATCATCCAATATACAGAACAGCGAACTTCAAATAAAAAATGGTATTTAAATTCCAGGCAGGACCAACAACTATGCATTGCTTTTTGAACATGTAACCATGCAATGAGCAAATCAACTCAGCGAATATCAAGCAATTTGGGGGCGCAACTCATGGGAAAACATTGGGCCCTAAGAGATTTAGTGCCAGCCTGATGCCCACTTATTCAGCAGAAAAGAGGTACTTCACTCGCGAAAGAACAGAATGTGTGAAGGATCATAAGGATGGTCCTTGGAAGGAATCTCCAAAATTGCTGGAACTGGCTTGTTGTAGCTATCCACTATAAACCTAATCATGTTTGCGACCTGAACATGAACATAAGATTATGTGTTATTCAGGATCATTGCCACAAGGAAAGGGCATAAGATGAAGTAACAACACCTATCTCTTGTTAAATCTAGTAATATAATTGTAGGACCATGTCATTTGTCTGATAACACATCAATGCCACGTTCATATCTGCTCGCCTATCAATAAAGTTAGGAAGCATGGCTATATACAAAAGTCCCAAGGACAAGAAAGATCATTGACACGACCATCCCCACTATTGCAATTACAATCGTATGCATAAGCCTCAACCACAGAGGACCATTAGAACCAATTGAAAATAATGAAATTAGGGTAGAGTAAACAACTTACGTATCAGCTGATCATCGCTATGGCATTGTACTCTCTGGTGGTGAAATCTTTGAATGCTTCTTCAATTTGTTTAACAGTTGTTTCTAGGGCATAACAAAAGAACCTCCATAAGAGAAATATGAAAATTCAAAATGCAATCGAACTGAAACTAAGTGGACAGAAAGAAAAGGTTCTAGTTTCATGACAGAGAATCCAAAAGCAACAACAGAATTTTCAAGTCATGTGGCTTAGTAATCCTAAGCCCAGGGTACATCAGGTTCACCTGATGTAATACAAAATTTTGATCTCATTTTTAGCTGCTCTTTCAAAACGACTTTGCAGGGGAACAAAATCAACAGCATAAAACAACTAGTCAGAGACTTAGAGTAAGAAGTTGGTTATTATCATCCATAACTTAGTTGCACGAAGCGGGGGCGGGGCGGAGAATCATAGAAGCTCCTCATTTGGGAGCGCCGGGAATAGCGTTTAGGAATGTTATAAAAATACACTTATGTAACACAGCTACACAAGTAAATATAATAGTTCGTAATCCTTGTCAACTACAAATATTGTTTTAGCAAATATAGGTAAACATTATGTTTATACTAATTACTACATACTCGAGCAAATTTGAGTTAATATTTTTCTATTATCCTATAATTGTTTCATATTTTCTCTTGCTTGGTATCTTTTACTTTTGTTTCTTTTGGGATTTACATTCCTAAGAGGTTCAATCCTAGATGGGAGCAGGCTCCTTTCTTGGTGGGAGCAAGGTTCCTAGGAGAGTCCGACTTAGGAACGTGATAGCTAGGTTCTGAGGTGGATTCGCCACATGGCAACTAAGATCCATAATCAAGTTAAGATACGTTGACTGAAGCTGAGGATAGCGGTGGGTGCTAGTTGATTTAATGAGAACGGCTTCCAAAAACAACTAAGAAAGGAAGAAAATCATCATAAGCCTCCAAGTTCATTTCTTGGGGCAGCAGGGAATGTTCTTCTGAAGTGGAACCAAAGGAAGAAAAACAATAGACTGAAAATGAGAATAAAAAAAGATTACTGTAGCTCATTTCCAACAAAATCATGCCAAAGAACATTAGAGCACTGAAGCGTACTTGAGTCCACAATAAGGTAATTTGTCTTTCTCCGCAAGTCCACATTTCCAACTCCAGCCAATAAAAATCCAGTTACAGTATCCTGCATCAGATAATTAAGTTTAACTCAGACAAGCGCCAATATTGCTGACACTTGATTTTTACATTAGAGCCTAAACATTGAATCACTCATCTGATGGATTATATATACACGTATTAGTAAAAATCCCAATCACATATGAGCTTTGGTCGTTCAGGTTTACAAATAATTTAATTAGGTTTGACATGAGAGTTCAACTTATGCTGACCCATTGACCAATGGGATTACTGGTTTTGTGGTCTTGAAATTTGCATTTTCATTCACTTGAAACAACATTAACGGGATAGATAGCTTGTTATTGTCCTAGGATAAATTTTGCATTTCGAAAGGACTATTCCAATCTTCTTCACATGTCCAAAATGTTGACCCTCAGTTATAGTTACAAACCAACTTAAACTTCAAGGGGAGTGGAACTTCACTCCATGATTGGTTATTCCGCCTATCATTGGATCTTTCTTGTTGTTTTCCTCTAACTGAAACACAAGAGAAAGGAAGAGAGGAAACAAGAACAAGGAAAGAGCATAAAAACAGCAAAAGAGCAGAAAGACCAACAAAAACATCATCGCAAATCCCACCAATATCGAATGATGGTCTCCATAGCCGTATCCTCCTCCCGGTCCATTGACAGAGGTAATGGAAGCAGAGAAAGAACAATTGACCAAAACTTGAGAGTCCGCTTCGACAATCACATATTCCTGATCTCTTCTAAAGCCCAAAAAAGGGTCCATTCTAGCTGCTTCTGCTGCTGCAAGAAAGCATATAGGAGAATCCATTAAAAGACTTATCACATAAAATAGCACCATCACCATCTCTAGCAATAGCAGCAACCACCATTTTTTTTAACTCAACACCGAAGTTGATCTGAACTTCATCATGAGGAGGAAGTCATTTCACAAGAGATTGCAAAGCAGCTGCAATATGCTCGCGGATCTAATCTTGGGTAAAATAGCTCCCGGGTCAGTAGTATTCAAGTAAATCACACACGCGGGTCATTGCTTCCCATTTCCACAACGCGTTCCAGAGAGAGAGGGAGAGAGAGAGAGAGAGAAGAACGACATAACAATTTGGACAGGATTTTTTTATTTCTTACAATGTCCCCATGTTCTGATGTTCTTGCTAAACAAATCCGCAAGAATTTGTGTTTTTTTCCCCCCCATTTTTCCTACCCTTTCTACCATTCCCTTATCAAACTTAAAAGTGCTTAGTCTTCTCAGTTCTCACCAAGTAGTTGTATCCAGTAATTTGTGTGGCTTTTTCAAGACAAGAAATAGACAAACTCCAGAACATTATGCATGATAGTTACGGTCGCAAAGCGAACCAAATTATTCAACTCATGTTCGGCTTATCAAAGCTCGTCTGAAATCACTTGGCTAAAAAAATCCAACTACTTGAGGAAATTGAAACTCGTTTGAGATCGGCAGCTTGAACAGATGTTGAAGATCCTTAGGGATAGTATAAACACCCAAGGTAGAAAAAGCTGAGTTTGCCATGAGGAGTACACATACATGAACCAGATCAAATATACATTGGATCAAGCATCAATAATGACATACATTACCCAATTATTTACAGGTGTTCAACATGCGTTTTCAATAATTGCCACTGAAAAGCATGACCTAACTACAATTAGCAAAAGCCGAAAACTTGAGGAGGTTTATGATCACAATTTTACAACTAACAGACTAGTGAAACTCAATGCCCCAAGTGACTATCGCACAAGTGAAAACTTACCTTATTCTAAATGCTGAAGTCTAAACATTACCCTAGTTCTAAATGCAGTAGTATATCAATGCTGGGTCTTGATACCCGATTGGAGACCCGATTGAACTTTGCTCGAGAAATGGGCTTCCAGCCTGCACACCAAGCAGCCAAAAATTAGAAGATGTCATCTTCTTCTTTCGATGCGTGCAACTATAGAGTGATTTTGAGGAAAAAAACGGAAGAAAAGTAATACTTAGAGCCAAAGCACCATGCCTGGAAGCACATTTATAATAGATGGTTTCGGGAGAGTTGTAGGTGCGTGCATTCGCAAACATCCTCCTCGCGTCTGCAACAAACATCTCAAAAGTCACATAATATTGCTCCGACTCCACTCGCTTTGACATTGTTTTCAAATCTGCATGATTCCAGAAGAATCACAATCTCAATACCAAAGGGGCAAGAAAACTTCAAACAACTTCTCAAAAGTCAAAAGCAACAAGATAACATACACGGACTTCATGTAATTTGTTAACTCTCAATGTCAGCAAACCTTTAACTCTCAATGTCAGAAACCTTCTTTCGGCACCATAATACATGCAGTACTATGTAGTCATTATAACCGCACACAATCCGAGTTCGCATAATGAAATTATGGAGCATGTACCAAGAGAAAGAAAAATGATAGCACAATAATTGGTGAGAAACTTGATCTAAAATCTAAACATACCATGCTACATGCAGTACCATGTAGTCATTATAACCACACACAGTCCATATTTGGATAATGAAATTATGGACCGAGGTACGGAGAGAAAGAAAAATGATAAGACGACGAAAGAAATGTATTAGCTTTTCCTTTCCCTCAAAAAATATAAAGAGGCACCTAATTGAAAGTGAATCGCAACTCACACAATACAAAATACAGTATTGGTATCATTATCCAAAACCTCCCTAATTTGCATAAAAAAAAAAAAAAAACTCTTTCTAAATTTGAGAATTTCAATTAAATTTCCTCCTGTGGGAATACTGTAAAACATTGTTTGGGTATGGGATGAGTGATCACATAATGTTATGTTGGCACCTCTCCCCCTAATAACTTAAACGTTTTTGGATCCAACATTTCTACAATTGACAACTCCAAACTTGCATGAAGGCGTAAAGCTTATGTCATGTTTATGGGATAGGTGCAAAAAGCAGTACCTTATGCAATTACACATGCCTGCACAATGGATAAGGACTACTGCCAAAATAGAAGACAAACTTCGTTGAGATAAGACTTACTAACTCCTACAAATCTTCATTACTCCTACTCTCCTACATCATTAGGTCTTGCTCATCCATCTATAAATGGAAAAAATAATAACACGTGTTGTTAGAATGAAGAAAATTAAACTTACCCATGGGATCTTTAATGATGTCATAGTAGTCAGGCACATCACGTGCATCAACTGGTTCTTTGAATGGCCAAGCATCAGGATGGTCATTCATTGCCTGTTTAAACAAAGATTGTAAATGACAATAAAAAGCTAAGGTGCCGTTCCAGATGAACAGTAAAAAGAACTTTAGGAAAAGGAAGGTAATTTCAAGTTTAAAAATCATGTGTTTACTAAAATGATTTTCCTACCAATATGGATCTTGTTTGATAGATCTCATTGAGATCTTTTAAACAATGCAAAAAAAATCGAAAAATTATTTTTCATTTCCATAACATGTGAGTTCGAAATTACCATCTTTTTGAAAAGGAAGGTTTAAAAAGAAAAGCGGAACGGGCTCTAAATCTATGTGGGAAAGTATATGAGTGCTTTTCAGAAACCGTTTTTTCCCCCTTCCGTGAATTGTATCACTTCTACAAGTTTTCGATCCATACAAAATAAAAACATAGATCCCTAAAACAAATAGAGAAAAGACAGAGTAGGCTATTGATGGTGGTCCACTTCCAACTTAACTAACTAAGCAAATGCAGCCACAAGTAACATCCATGATCGTGCCAATGGGAAAAAAAATAGAACCATCCACAATCAAGCTTTCTAAGATTATCTCACAGTTGACTACATGGACTGTTTGCTACACCAACGTGATCTAGTACAAGTTACTTATCAATATACAAAATAACATCATAGGAGAAAGAATCTCAAACTTACCTTTAGCAGTGAACGCATGAATGCAGTCCAAGATTTCTGATTTGAGGCACTGTCTCCAGAATTAAAACGAGAATGACCCCATTGATCAGGAGTCCACCCAGCTTCCTCTATTGTCAATTTCACCACCACTTGCAAATTAGTAATGCAAAAGCACAAAAAAGTACATGGAAACGCATGCTGTATTTGGGTCAATATAACTTTGAAGAAAAGGATACTCCGACACCTAAATAAGTACCCAGACAATTATAGATCTATGAGATTTACTAGATACTTAAAACTCTAAAATAACATACCTATAATAGTTGCTTGCAGTGGGAACTTAATGGAAAACAATGATAGAAGCTCATCTTTATATCTGGTGAAATTCTTCAGCTGGAATACCATACTGTTGTATAACTTCTCAGATTGGAAACTTTACCTACCTATTTGGCTATATATAAATCTAATTTCGTTGACTTCCCAATGAAGGGAGTCTTCATAAAGGTTAGAATTCAGGCAAATAGAGAAGAGCATACATCCTCCCTAGTGAAAGATGATTAAGTTCTTTATTCATCATCTATGTAAAGGTTTGACAGTCCATCGACCAAGGAAAAACAAAGGGACCTAAATCCTTAAGAAAGTAGATAAGATCTCCAAAAAATGTAGCTTCAACGGAAAGGATATAAAAAGTTGAAAGCATGAAGGAACTTACTTAAGCCAGGAAGATCCTCGACGTTGATGATTTTTTTAGGAATACCAGCTTCTTTCTGAATAGGAGAGACTATTGATCAGAACTAGGTTTGAAGCATACATAAATAGACAACTGAATCATATAAAGTTACAGAATATGGGCAATATTCAATTCCAGAAACGGTATGCCTCACATTTCTGAACAACAGCAGAAAGGTTCCACGAAAAACAGAAACTTGCTACTACTTTTCTCGAGTAAAGTTTTCTAATGGTGAGTCTGATTTGTGTTTATGGTTTCAGATTATAACTAAGTCTGCTATCCTACAAAAGTCAAGGATTAAGTATTCCTAAAGATAGTACAAAATCATATAAAGTTACAGAATATGGGCAATATTCAATTCCAGAAACGGTATGCCTCACATTTCTGAACAACAGCAGAAAGGTTCCACGAAAAACAGAAACTTGCTACTACTTTTCTCGAGTAAAGTTTTCTAATGGTGAGTCTGATTTGTGTTTATGGTTTCAGATTATAACTAAGTCTGCTATCCTACAAAAGTCAAGGATTAAGTATTCCTAAAGATAGTACAATTAGGGACGCCAACTAGGAGTCATAACCTGTCAACTGAAGATGATTAAAGTCTGAACAATAGAGGTTACAAACACAAGACGCTCTAGTCTTCTTCTTTCAGCAAAATCAAGCATGCCACCCCCCAGAAAAAATAATAACCCTAACAATCCCAAGTCAACATTTTTATATGCACAATAGGAACTTATTGAAGCACATGAGAGTTTTCTGGTAGCAATCAATGATGATGCTGTATACCTTCTGAAAATCAATGCCGGTATACACAATGTGACAATTTGATAGCTCCCTTATCTTCTCATCAATGGCCTATCATTTCAAATGGAGATAAATTCTTATGGAACATCACCGTGATTGGTTGCAAAGAACAGAACTGAAAGCATATGTAGAAGTTACAACAAAAGATTTTGATCTTCTTCAGCCAAAATAGCAGGCTAAAACACTACAATTTTAAGTGGGTCAACTGTATTTTTTGCGAATTCCCGCTTGACCCAAAAAAAAAAAATACTGTAATTTTTGCCCCTTTGATGATACTCCACCACAGCCAAATGAAGTCAAATATTCTTAACGACTCATCCCCTTGTTTTCAAGTATCACTGAATGCCTAGTCCAAGGAAATTTAATCACCTGCCTCTGACGGCGTATCATAGTTGACAAATCAGTGTATGGAAGCTTCAGATCAATTTTGCATTCCATAAGGATCCCTCCATCGTAATCTTTTATATAACTGGAATACAGAGAAATTCATCAGACAAATCCTCCATTTCAGAAAAAGAGAACTTATTGAGATAAACAAAGGAAAAGAAAACAAGTTTACGACAACTACTTTTGTCGTGGCTCCTGCAAGGGCAGCCATCTCACTTTGAAAATAAACAAGACAAGCTATAAAACGTACACAAAGCATCAACTTTTTGTTACAAGAGTGAAAGCATTCTTCTTTTCTTTTTTTGTCAGCAAAGCATTCATTTATTCGAAGCAAAAACATCTAATAAAGTACTTCCAGAAATTACTTCACGCAAATGTATTTTTACAGTTCTAACATCAACCTTAGTTTTGCAGGAAACCTACCCCTGCCACCTTTCTTTTTCTAAGTGGATCTCTTTCGTAAAGCCCTGCAAATTGATTAAGAGAGAAGATAAGTGATTCAAATAAAATACCCCATTCAGAAAAACATCGATAAAGAATTTCTTTAGTCACAAGGTCAGCAAACAGATTTATGAAGCTATCAGAACTGAAACGGAGTAGCAGTCTTCGACTCATTTTGGCGGTGGATAGCTGCATACTTCTACTGAAAAGGCTCGAGGCTCACAAATGACATAAGTCATAAAATCATACAAGGAATATTTTTGACTTAAGCAAGGCAAAAACATCAGCACAATCCAAAGGGAAGCCTGCAGAGTTATAGTTTAAATGCTCAATTGAAAACCATGTAGCTCTCTGCACATCATGAAAGGGAAAAATAACCGAACCTGTTTAACAAAATAACCAACAGCATTGTTGTCAGCATAAGTTAGAAAATGAGTTAGCCCGTCAACATCTCGGGCATGCTGCTTCAAGTGATTCATCAGTCTTGTGCCATAACCTTTTACTTGCTCATCGCCTGTGATTGCACAAAAAGCTATTTCCCCAAACTTTTGGCTACAGCAACCCAAAAAGAGTGTCAGTAGGGAAGATGTGGTGTTGCGTATGGAAAAAAAGTATCAAATATTGGGGAATTCTGTTTGACATGTCCTTGTAAGACAGAATTAACAACTCAACAGAAAACAAAAACAACAAGAATTCTGGATCCACCAACTTGACCTAGGAAGGGTGTCAATGAGATTGAACCTCTATGTCCAATTTCTATGTCCTACACGGGCCAACAATTTACTTGCCTGTAATAACCATATCGCAGTGGTGGGAGGAGTGAGTAGAGACACATAGTAAACAAACCAGTCATTCAATTTCAACACGGGAATTTAAGACATAGAAACATTTGCATGAAGCTTCAGGAAGCATGTAAACAAGTAATATTCCAAGACATAGCAATAGAAAAAGGCAGACATGACGACATTACCTGACATAAGGGCGGTACGTTATGCCGCCAACAACATGATTACGTCTAATAACCATTACAGATTTATGATTCCTGCATCACAGACAATTTTGGAAATCATAATCATAAGACATCTATACCACAAAACTGTGCAACGAATATGTTGATTACAGGGTCTTGGTTCACTGATTTTGGAGGGGTACCCTGGTTCGGATTAATTAGGAAGCAGAGAGTATGGAGCCTAGAGAATAGATAGATTGTTATATGGATTAAGGTTACTAGCTTTCCCCACCAAAGACCAGTCTTACTAATTCTGTTTTGGAAATATGTGATGTACGAAGGCAGGAATTTTTTTCATGGGGCCAACCAGTGGTATTCTCAAATTCTGAAGCCAATAAGTGTCGCGATTCAAGCAACGACATAGATTGAACTTATGGTCATCGTTACAGGTTTCCCATAATGTGGGGAACAGGATCCTGAGGATTCCTACACAGAATTAATGTAACCGATTTTCACCACCACAAGAAATGCAACTGTTGATCCTTTTATATAAGCTAAATACTACACTAACCATGTCATCTTGTTCCATAGTGCAAATTTATGTTCGAGGTCAAATGGTTAGATCATTTGACTCATGAATCACAATCCAGTCGAGCCATATTTTTCAGGAATATAGATTGATACCGTATACTACATTATGGTTTTCACAAACCATACCTGTCCATTAGAAGGCGAACAATGTACTCCTTAGGCATGTTAGGCAGTTGCCTCCCAAATATAATCTTCAATCCTATCAGCCTGAGAAATCCAAAGGTGGAGGAAACTTAAACAACATTGTAATGCATGACGTGTATAAGCAGAAGTTTAAGAGCCTATCTGACAGTTTGTTATAGGCTGAGAATAAAGTCAACAAAAACTCAACGGGTGAGCGTATTTAATCTAACAGAAAAAAAGAAGAAGAAGAGATCTAGCATGGATACTTAAGAAAGAGGAATGGATACCAAACCATATGCTCATCAATACCATCATTTGAAACACACGCAAACATGAGTCTTCCAGCTTCCTCCTGTCAAATTTTGCAAAATGACTTACTGTCAATAGACAACTCTGTTTAAGAAAGGCACATTATCAGCAGGAGACCTAAGCATAGACCAAAGCGGGTTGTACTTCCCACTCGAAAAAGAATTTCAAAGACGTTCCCATGTAGCACCCCCAAATTAGGAGAACTTATAGTACTCCCAAATATGTTCTGGCCCATCCCTCCCTCACAAGCTAGTTCTGCCGCTGTGTGCAACTAATGCACAGATACAAGAACTACATGGGGACAAAATTGATTTACCAATTTGTTGCACAAATTAGCCCCTCATAGCATCTCACATCCATGCATTCACTGGCTATACGATTCACAGTAACTTACACATAACAAAGTATTTGATTTTCTGTTATGGAAGCGACTCGACCAATAAAAGCTCCAAAAGTGGGCATGTAACACATCTCAAGGCATTGAAACCAAAGGTTGATTAATAGGTCTTGGACTACACACAAGTCCATCATCCAAGATGTCTTACGATTTATTTTCTATGGTGAAACATAGGTGTTGCAAATCCCCATAGTCACATCATCATTGATTAATAGGTCTCGGCAAACAAAAAATAAATAAATTGGAACCTCCAATCGATTTAAGAGCAGACTTTCTGTTTTACAATTTAGAATGCCACATAATGGCTGTACTTCATCCCGGAAACAACCGGATCTGCCGGTCGAATGGAAGCAGTATTGAACTTTTCCTGTGTCTGTACATAGATTGTACTCAGAACATTCTGCATTGGTTTTAGTGACTTGATTGATTAATTGTCTAAGCACTTAGTAAATCTAATACTTCATACAGCCACGTGGCCAACTATCTGGTGTTCGACCTCTTTATCTATACCAAGTGGAGTAATTCAAAACCATATCTCCCAAACAATTGTTTGATTCATATTGTTTGGCTATTTTCAATAGTCAAGCCTTAAATCGGATTAATAAAATAACGTACTTTCATGCATAATATTTTCCGAGTTTTTCCCACCAATAAAAAGATCTAAATAGTTCTAAAAAACCATAAAAGTATTCACACATAACTAATCCGATTAAGTGGGTGTTTACGAGAAATTATTTTTGCAGATTATGAGATTCTAGCTTTGTAAAACCAGTTTGGAGTGGTCACCAAAAATTATAAATAACAAATTTTCGGATTCTAAGGATTTTGGAAAACTGGATTTGGATATCTTTTGGAGCTTATTAGATCAGGTTTAAGGTTCTAAGGTTTATAAAAGCTGATTTTTCAGCTTTTTGCAATAACAAGTAACAGCTTTTACTACCGCTTAATCATAATTTCACAGTTATGGTAAACATATTTATCTGCTTTTACTAAAGTCTAGAATTGAGAATCTGAAGCTAGAATCTAAAAATCTGTATCCACAGCAATCGCAAACATGCCCTTAGGGCAATGTTACTGCAGCAAAATTGAAAATATCCTGCGGGGGAGTATTACTTTTGGTAAATCAAGATTGCATTTAGCTTAATAAGGGTATCCCTTCCATCTTGTTAGCTTCAACCGCAATTCAAATTAGAACTATATGACAAATCCAAAGACAGCAACACTCCGTCGGTCAACTCTACGAATGTATATAACAGAGCGAAAAACCCGAAGGGGTTGGCCAAATGGTCAAGGCCTAGGACTTAGGGATTTGCTAAGGTCTCAGGTTCGAAACCTCTAAGATGCTATCAATTCATTTTGGGCCAGTCCATAAAGAGCTTTGCTCTGGCTTTAATTAGGAGCCCCACAAGTTGGCGATGGGATTGTCCCTCAGAGTTAGTCGAGGTCGCAAAAGCTGGCTCAGACACCTAGTTATAAAATAAAAAATAAAAAATAAAAAAAACAGAGCAAAAGCTACAAGAAGCAAACTTCATATACCAAAGAAGAGGGGGGAAAGAAGAAGAACACATTGGAGTACCTCTCTCTTTAAATTCTCTTCCCTTGCACTATAAGCACCACTAGTCTGTATATTCTCCGTAAATATATTCTTCACCGTATCCTCCTTCACCACCACGACACCCAGGCCAGAATTCCCAGTGGCCGGCGCCGGATCACCGTCCTTCCCGACCTCGGTCGGCTCAACCTTTATCGAATTCACAGTCTTAACCTTAGTGTTCCCCAAACGCGAGGCCGTAAACGTCCGCATCGACGAGCCGTCGCACTCTTCTTCCTCCTCCTCCTCGTCGGCGCCGACATGTTGGGACTGGGATTGGGATAGGGACAGGGACTCGGAGTCGGCGGCGGCGGCGCTGACGCTGTCGAGGTCGTCGTTGGAGGTGAGGGCGTCGGAGAGAGAGGAGGGGATGGGCGGCGGCGGCGCGTGGTCGTCGGGGAGGAGCTTGCGCTTGCGGATGGAGGAGGTGGCGGAGTTGGAGGGGGACGGGGATTGGGAGGCTTGTGAGCGGAGTGGTGCGGTTAGGTCCATTTTGGTTTGATTGGGGCTGGAAGTCTAGGGTTTGGTTTGATTGATTTGGGGAATAATTAGGGTCGGAATGTTATCGGAGGTTGTGATGACGACCTAAAGGCATTGTTTAATCATCAAACACACTCTCTCTCTCTCTCTCTTGACATTTTTGTCTGTTTATGTCGTTCGATAAGGTTGTGATGACGACCCAAAGGGATTGTTGAATGGCTCTCTCTCTCTCTCTCTCTCTCTCTCTCTCTCTCTCTCCTCTTGACATTTTTGTCTGTTTATGTCGTTCAATAAGTTCGTTAGTTGTTGGGTTCTGGTAAGCACGTGAGCGTTATTCACTTGGATCTCTTTCCTGGGACAGGGTCAGGTCCAGTCTTCAGTGGGTCCCGTTTTGGGAAAATATTACTCCCTCAGTCCCATAAAGTTTGGCATTTTCAGGAATGCGTGCTATTTTTAAATTGCTTATATCTTTCAATCTATAATGTTTTAGGTGATTTTTTTAACTTTGTTTAATAGAACAAATTAAAATCTATCAAACAAGATCCATATTGCTTATAAAAAATATTACGGATTAAAAAAAAAACCGTCATTTTTTTGTAATTTCACACACCCAAACACCTAGGCAATTGCTGACTAGGTGAAGGGTGGAGGACCCTTATACACACACACACAAATTACCATGTTGTCATTTCAATTACAAAAAAATGACGGTTTTTTTTTTTTCCTTCTAAAAAGTGATTATTTCTCGAAATACTTGGGTAAACAAAGAAAAGACATTGAACAGACCCACTATCTCGGCTGAGGTACTTGGCTAGAAGTCAATTAGTCAGCTAATTGATCACCTGTTTCCAACACTTTCAACATCGGCTTCTATAACACCTTCAACGTCGGCTTTCTATAGCAGATAGCCAGATATGTACAAAGCATCGAAAGAGAACTAGAACTTTCCGGACCAGGGTAACGCACAAGTAATTTGCGCGTGATGGGAATTCAATCAAATCAAAGCTTTAATTCTCCACCACGGAAGCCGGAAACCGTAGTATATATAGGAGTTGATTGACACCAAGATGTTTCCCTTAACCATAAGTGTAGATATATTCTCCACTTCGGATTGTATGCTTTTAGTATACACAGAAATAATACACCATAATCCAGTAGAAAGTTATCACCAAGAACACGGCATCATGCGTCTCCGGTTAAGATTTTCATGATCATTTCCAAACATGGAATCAATCACAAGGGTCCAACTCTATAGTAAGACATAAACACATCAGGCAACCTATCGGAACCTCAAAAGAAAATACTGTTAGTGTTGGCTAAGTTCCGGAAACTGCCAATGCTTAAAGTTTCAGGACACGGAATAAAACTAGAGCCACGGTAAACATGCCAAACGTAAGAGCAAATATGCAGGTTCTAATTCAGTTTAACGAATTCCATAAAGAAGAAGTTAGCAAACAATTCGGCATAAAACGCCCAAAAAAGAGGGTCTCAAGAGAGTCGAAATGCGACGACATAAAGAGATTTTAAAAACAAGAATGTTCTCTTGAGAACTTCAGCAAGAATTTAGTTCTCAAGTCTTCACTGCACCGCTCCCAGCAACCATACCATCAACCTAGACACAAGACAAAGGCAACCACATAATCCGAAACTACAAAACCAGAGGTTAACAATTTTCAGAAACGCGACTAACAAGAAAGAGAAAACCAACCTGTGGTGCAATTTAAGACAGCTAGAACCAGTAGAAATCGTTCTTCTTCAGATCTTTGTACAAAGTGCTTGACCTGGTATTGGGTTTCTTAGGGTTGCAACGGACCTGACGGTTGTCTGAGCGGTTTGGGCGGCGGCGAGGTGACGGCCGTGCATTGATTGCCCTCATTCTTAGTGCAGTTGTCCTTTCCAATTCATCATCTCCTCCTGTATGCAAAGGGGAGATATCGGCTGCTTGGACATCAGCTCCCTTGTACCTCTTACCATCATTCCTGAGATTGCACAAAATGAAAAACTATCAAACTTTAGCGACCAACTTGATAAGCTATCTACGAAGAAAAACATTAACAGAACACTTAGAGGACTACTAACTCTTAATTAGAGTTAGGAGACTATGAAAACCATATGCAAACTTAACGGGACTTAACCAAACCAAACCAAGCCTTAAGTCCCAATGCATTGGGGCAAACGAGACTTATGTGAGTCAATATACAAGGGAGTCATTCACCTCATTTGTGCAGGATGAGAAATGGGTAATGCTCAAACAATACAGTATAGGCACTTTAAAATACTGAACAAGTAAAGTTAAGTATACCAAATCTAAAAAGGAAAACTTTGGTCTTGATCAGTGCTACGTCCTCCTTCATGTGATATCCTTCTTATCTCTCCTTAATCTAGTTCAACTACTAGAGCCCTTTCACGAAAGAAAAATGTGGAAAGAAACTGCTAGAAATCGACGGTGTCAATATGTACATGAGCATGAAATGAAAGGGCAAACTGATTAGAAGATTATATCACGACGTATTGTGCTATGAAGTACATTTATGCAACTATAGTGGCCGTATGTTGGAAGTCCTTAAAAAAGCATGAACATACTCAAACGCAAGTAGCAAATGAAAGTTTAACACTTCAAATTGAACCAACTCTAGTTAAAGCTTATTGATAGTGAGAAAAAAACACCAGAAAGGTAAGATAACATTTAACTACGCAATCCATACAACCTCGGAATTTCACCAAAGCGAAAGGGCTCAATAGTTTCGAGGGGGCTTAAAGTTTCATCGAGCTCTTCAAACTTCACTTTTTCAGGATGGTTAACATCATGTACAATCTGCCAAAGCAAAGATTTTAACAGTAATTATCCCGATGACAAGCCTAAAAATCCAATAAATGAGATCTTCCTCGAAATAAATAAAAAGAGAGAAAGAAGAAGAAGAAGAAAACGTGTATCCATAATATTTCTGAAAGAGATCTCCAAACTTAGGTTGTTAAAGGAAAGTGGGGTTACTCACTTTGTTCTCACTAGCTGCAGACAAATCAACCGGCTCATATTTGATACTTGCTGGAAAGAACACACTATGGTCTTCATTTGATGCTTGACCAGAGGCTGAGAAGTAACCAATTAATCACAATTCAGAGTTAAAATTATAAGGATTTCGCGTAATTACGTCAGGGATATGAAAGGCACTTCATTGTACAAACAAGTAATTATTGATATCTTACAAATTTCAGATATAAGCAATAATGTCGTAGACTAGCCATGCATAACACTTACTTTTACACACGTAGCAGAGAATAGCACTTTTGCGATACGCATAAGTTAGCGCAGAACAATAATTAACTTTTTTTCCAAAAGTGTCTTATGGCTAAAACAGAGTTATTTTTTCTCTTTGTAGGCTTCCCGATCCAAACTGAAGCGAAGTTCAGAACCATAGTTCATGTAAAAACAGAAGTAAAAGTGCTGCAAGAGTCGCAATGTTTGTAAATTATGGCACGAGAGGGCTTCAAATTACAGCATTCATTTTTGCAATTTAAGGTGAATCGGAAAAGAGAAGGGAGGATGGAGAGGATATTTTCATCCGTATTGAATGCTGAAGCGAAGTTCAGAACCATAGTTCATGTAAAAACAGAAGTAAAAGTGCTGCAAGAGTCGCAATGTTTGTAAATTATGGCACGAGGGGGCTTCAAATTACAGCATTCATTTTTGCAATTTAAGGTGAAACGGAAAAGAGAAGGGAGGATGGAGAGGATATTTTCATCCGTATTGAATGCTGAAGCGAAGTTCAGAACCATAGTTCATGTAAAAACAGAAGTAAAAATGCTGCAAGAGTCGCACTGTTTGTAAATTATGGCACGAGGGGGCTTGAAATTACAGCATTCATTTTTGAAATTTAAGGTGAAACGGAAAAGAGAAGGGAGGATGGAGAGGATATTTTCATCCGTATTAAGGCCATAACCTCTACGAATGTGACCCGACAAATGCATGGTGTCCAAGTGACAAACAACAAGGCAAGAGGTGAGATGATTAAGTGCCTTCAAACTTTGTCATTTGATAACCTCTTACATCTTATTTCTTGTTGGAGCTTTATTGGTTGATTTTTTTTCCCCTCCCCCTTCTTTCGTGATTGTAGTTTCATTTCTTTTGCCCATTTAATAGCTTGTGGATCAAAGGTCTTCTTTTTTCTAGTTGAATAATCTTATGCTTAAGACATGGATCTGAAAATTCTGTGTTTCTTCTAAACAAAATGCTTCTACTTTTCTTCTAATAAGGGTTTTGTTTATACATAAACCCCAATGTACAAAAAAACAAAAATGTGGAAATAGAAATAATGGAAATCATTGAAGAGCATGAGAAATCTGTAAGATAGTTAGAGAGTTATCAAGTTACATGGGCTCCATTGTTACCATGTATGAAAGATATGGGTTGCATTATCATGATATATCCATGCATTTACGTGGCTTTGGTCTTATTTCCTCTTGTCTGCGGGTCAATAAATGCAAGCGCACAACGGTGCATAAGGCCTGCCTTTTAGAATCACTTTTTCCTGCCTTTTATTTCCTCTTTCGTCGTTCCCTCAAGGCCTCCCTTAGCTCGCCTTTCCCGCAGTTTAACGGCCTGCCTTTTAGAATCTATCCTTCCTTTCGGTTTTGATTCTTTTTGTTAAGGGCATTTTCAGATGTAGGATACGAAAGCTACATACATTACGTATGTGACATATATAGGTGCCGGTAGTAGTTATTTATTTGCAACCGTTGAAGCTTTCCGAGTTTTTGGCTTACATGTGGATTGCAACAGTAATTGTTACTTTCGTACCACATTTTCAAATCCAAAAGGTAGTTGTGGCCGTTTTTTCTTGAATCTAAAGAGGGTATTATGATTTTCCTATCTTCATAACACATAAACATCGATGAAATTTGTAATTTCGGTGCATCTTCTTGTATCCCATGTAGGTAATGCATAAATAAGCCAAAGCAAATCCAAGATTGGTTTTTGTATGGAACATCTAATAGAAAGATTAGTGTTGTTTGGTATCTTCCACACTTGGGCATTTCTTCTAGTTGTTATGTTTGCTACATTAGTTTGACTTATTTATGCATTACCTACATGGGATACATAGGGTTCAGTGGTTATTTTTTTACCACTGAACCCTATGTATGCATTACCTACATGGGATACAAGGAGAAGCACCGAAATTACAAATTTCATTGATGTTTATGTGTTATGAAGATAGGAAAACCATAATACCCTCTTTAGATTCAAGAAAAAACGGCCACAACTACCTTTTGGATTTGAAAATGTGGCACGAAAGTAACAATTACTGTGGCAATCCACATGTAAACCAAAAACTCGGAAAGCTTCAACGGTTGCAAATAATAACTACTACCGGCACCTATATATGTCACATACGTAATGTACGTAGCTTCCGTATCCTACATCTGAAAATGCCCCTAACAAAAAGAATCAAAACCGAAAGGAATGATAGATTCTAAAAGGCAGGCCGTTAAACTGCGGGAAAGGCGAGCTAAGGGAGGCCTTGAGGGAATGACGAAAGAGGAAATAAAAGGCATGAAAAGTGATTCTAAAAGGCAGGCCTTATGCACCGTTTCACGCTTGCATTTATTGACCCGCAGACAAGAGGAACTAAGACCAAAGCCACGTAAATGCATGGATATATCATGATAATGCAACCCATATCTTTCATACATGATAACAATGGAGCCCATGTAACTTGATAGCTCTCTTACTGTCTTACAGATTTCTCATGCTCTTCAATGATTTCCATTGTTTCTATTTCCACATTTTGGTTTTTTTGCACACTGTTAGAAGAAAAGTAGAAGCATTTTGTTTAGAAGACAACAAGAAGCACAAAATTTTCAGATCCATGTCTTTAAGCATAAGATTATTCAACTAGAAAAAAGAACACCTTTGATCCACAAGTTATTAAATGGGCAAAAGAAATGAAACTACAATCACAAAAGAAGGGGGAGGGGAAAAAAATCAACCAATAAAGCTCCAACAAGAAATAGGATGTAAGAGGTTATCAAATGACAAAGTTTGAAGGTACTTATCATCTCACCTCTTGCCTTGTTGTTTGTCACTTGGGAACTCAAACTCATTTTCGAAAGAAGGGTTTCAAACCTAAACAATCTACTTAAGCAAGACAAAAAGAAAATCTCAGTTAAATTCTCAATTGTAATCAACTGGGCAATAGGTAAAATGCCTTCTCCGCTGAATCTTTGTCAGTCAAAGATGAGAAAAATGAACTTGTTCAAAAATCCCAACATGAGAACCTGTAAAAACCTTGGAACTTTTGAATTGTAGATTTGAGGAACCAAATTCTTTCACGCAAAATAGCTTTGCTAGATTGATGGGCTTTAACACATAATGCATTTATTACATGACACAACATAATCTTCTTCGATTAGGAATGCATTAAATATTAACACATTACAACCCAGCAATCCATTAATTACACAGTGTTAATAGACTAGGTAACAAGTAAGAGGGCCGGTAAGTAAATAGATTTGCTTTGGCTTATTATGCATGGAAACATAGCCTTTGTAATAGGTGTTAACTTTTGGTGTTATAAAAAGACTGCTATGCCCCTTTATTTAGCTTTTTGTCGTCAAGTTGTTGAAATAAATGCATCAGAGTTGCCGTCTGTTAATGTTGAGTTACGAATAAACTAGTAGGAAAACAAATGAAATAATTATACTACTACTTAATATGTCCGCATTAGGAAATGGTTTGGATAGAAATAAGGAGTCAATATAGACACTAAAAGGGTGAAGACAAATGATACATATATCGACCAGTGCAGTAAATATCAGGAAATCAGATATCAAACCTATCAACAGAGTAAGATCTTAGATTATCATCTATCGACGTTAAAAAAAAAATAGCTAAAAGGATTTGAAACGACAGATACTATGGAGAAGTTAAAAGACTAATGCGTCAGCTGGTGGACAGAATTTTGTACACTGGGGTTTAGGTATAAACAAAACCCTTATTAGAAGAAAAGTAGAAGCATTTTGTTTAGAAGAAACACAGAATTTTCAGATCCATGTCTTAAGCATAAGATTATTCAACTAAAAAAAAGAACACATTTGATCCACAAGCTATTAAATGGGAAAAAGAAATGAAACTACAATCACAAAAGAAGGGGGAGGGGGAAAAAAATCAACCAATAAAGCTCCAACAATAAATAGGATATAAGAGGTTATCAAATGACAAAGTTTGAAGGTACTTAATCATCTCACCTCTTGCCTTGTTGTTTGTCACTTGGGAACTCAAACTCATTTTCGAAAGATGGGTTTCAAACCTAAACAATCTATTTAGGCAAGACAAAAAGAAAATCTCAGTTAAATTCTCAATTGTAATCAACCGGGCAATAGGTAAAATGCCTTCTCCGCTGAATCTTTGTCGGTCAAAGATGAGAAAAATGAACTTGTGCAAAAATCCCAACATGAGAACCTGTAAAAACCTTGGAACTTTTGAATTGTAGATCTGAGGAACCAAATGCTTTCACACAAAATAGCTTTGCTGGATTGATGGGCTTTGACACATAATGCATTTATTACATGACGCAACATAATCTTCTTCGATTAGGAATGCATTAAATATTAACACATTACAACCCAGCAATCCATTAATTACACAGTGTTAATAGACTAGGTAACAAGTAAGAGAGCCGATAAGTAAATAGATTTGCTTTGGCTTATTATGCATGGAAACATAGCCTTTGTAATAGGTGTTAACTTTTGGTGTTAAAAAAAGACTGCTATGCCCCTTTATTTAGCTTTTTGTCGTCAAGTTGTTGAAATAAATGCATCAGAGTTGTCGTCTGTTAATGTTGAGTTACGAATAAAGTAGTATGAAAACAAATGAAATAATTATACTACTACTTAATATGTCCCCATTAGGAAATGGTTTGGATAGAAATAAGGAGTCAATATAGACACTAAAAGGGTGAAGACAGATGATACATATATCGACTAGTGCAGTAAATAACAGGAAATCAGATATCAAACCTATCAACAAAATGAGTAAGATCTTAGATTATCATCTATCGACGTAAAAAAAAAATAGCTAAAAGGATTTGAAACGACAGATACTATGGAGAAGTTAAAAGACTAATGCGTCAGCTGGTGGACACTAACTCTATCAGCTGTAGGAGAGGCAATCCTCAAACTTCCTAACCATCTCAAAACTGGCCAAATCAAGGGAGCATAGGATTCCCTCATGTTCGGCAATCTGAATTGATAACATGAATCATCTATGGCCTCATCACTACCATGAGTCAACATTACGGATAGTAGCAGGAACAACATAGATTACGCGAATAAACGAAAAAGGTGGCATACGATACGTCTAGTCAAAAGGTGAAGGTGCCATAAGGTAAATCCATATGCAACAACCACCGGAGGCGGTTGCCAAGATGGCAAATGGTGTGACCGTCTGAGGGTGAAATTCCCCAAGCACACGGTCGCGAGTTCGAATCTCGCTTGCGGGTAGTAGTCCTCGTGAACCAGATGCTGTGTATTGGGCACCATTTGTTCAGCTTGCACTTTGGTAGGGCTATGGTGACAGACTACTCTCCCATGGGTAGGGGTTACTCCGAAAAGACGCCTCAATGAGCTTGGCTCCTTCAATGGGTCATACTGGCTCACTAGCTGAACATGCTATGGCGGTTAGGAGCCCCTCTTCCCTAAGGGGGTTGCAACTCTGGTCTCCCCTCCCAACCTCTAACTTAGCAAAAAAAAAAAGAAGCCATATGCAACAAAACAAAATTGAATAACAGAAACAAAAGGGGTGAAGGAGTAATGTATTTGTTAGCGGGAAAACGGGAATAAAGTCTATGAACATAAAGAGTAGGATCACGCATCATCATCAACCAAAGTGATAAAAGAGATGGAAACAAAAATTATATCCAGGAAACAATAAAGTACCATAGATAAGTTAAAAAGAGTAATGGTTCTTTTACAGGAGAGATCATTTGGGATACACCCATTGCCAGTTCTCTGGTGAAGAACCCAAAACACAGAGCCACCGCATCAGGATTCTTCGAAAACAGCACCTTTACGAAAAACCCATGTCCACTGCTCCAGCAGCTTCAGCTCCCTTTGCCTTCCCAGTAGATTGAGACCAAACAGTCTCTTGTAAATTTTTCTTTGTAATGTAGCCATTAGGGCCTAATTGGGTATTCGATTGATGTGATATTTTGGGAGGCGGAGCTGGCGGCAGATGTGAGGATGATGCACTGCCGCCGCCGCTGCCTGACATTAGTCGAGATTGAAGCAGCTCCGCCTTCTGTGATCACTGGTCAGATATGGTCACTCTACCATCGTGGAGAGCGAAAACGTTTTTGAAGATTGAACCTCCTGTCTTGAACATGCGAGGTCAATGGTACGACGACGTTCTGCATATTTCAACCTCCTGCCTCGGAAATGCGAGGTTAGAGAATCAATAATACGACATCATTTTCCGGATTTGAACATGCGAGGTTTAGTGGTCGAGACACAACTCCGTCTCAAAATTCGAAGCAGCACCTCCTGTCTAGAAGATGCGAGGTAGATAACTAAAATGGGAAAGTCAAAAATGAGAAGTCAAAAAGCTTCTCCCTTCCTACTTCTGAGTTTTGTTCTCTATCTCAAAATCGAAAATACATGCAAAGAGAATTCATTTTAGGGTGAGGGGGCCAAACACCTAAAAGCTAAAAATGAGAAAACCAAAATGGGAAAAGAGGCTCCCAAACATGCTCTAAAGTAATGCTGAAATGAACTGTTGATTTTCTTCCCAGGAAAGCTTGCCATCTTCAGCGAGAAATTCGCATGTGGTCTTTCAAATATTGAACCGTTTTGTTTTTTGGTTCGACGGTCAATGGTGTCTGGACCAACTTACGCACGCACCTCAACTAATTCCCGCTCGGGTTTGATATTTCTTGTTTACTGACAATAAAAACTTAAAAATAAAAACTGATATACCAAGCTTAATGTAGATGACTATATTAATGGAACGAAAATGATATGTATACCGACCAGCCACCCACCGACGGCCGATCCGAGCCGTCCAAAAATTCTAAAAAAAAAAACCGAGGGGCCTCACGCGAGAATCAATGGCATCCGATGTGTGTAGGGTGCTTGGATCAAGCACAAAAAATGGTGCTTGATCCAAGCACCCTACACACATCGGATGCCATTGATTCTCGCGTAAGGCCCCTCGGTTTTTGTGGGTGGCTGGTCGGTACGGCTAGCACTACTCATTAATGGAACTAGGTTATTCTCCGGCAGCTGGAGCACAATGACCAGAAACATCTCTCATCCTTGGCAACAAACTTTGCACCAGTTTTACAGTATGTAGGTAAAATGGATTCACACAAAAAAAAAAACAAAAACAAAAACAAAAACAAAAAAAACCCAATGGTGCAAAAGCCATAATGAATGACAGTCCTATAGAAAATTTTCATTCATCCATTTATGGGAACTGAATAGTTACATCTAACCCTATTTGCTTAGGATTTGGTTCACAATCAAAACAACAATGCTATAACGAACCTATCAAAACCCCGATGTTGAGCTGCTTAATCAAGACCCCCCAAAATGCCTGTTGACATAATGATTCAACTAAATAACTTTCGAGTACATAAATACAACAACAAAAAAATTTGTGGATGGTGATGATTATAATGACGACACAAAACATGGTATTGCTACTACGTTACAAACAGCAGCAGATCTTTCCCATCCTCATCTTATCCTTGTGCTTCTTCCAAAAATCCAATTTATCTGGCATGCCTTTGCGTATAAAATGGAAAAGCTCGCCGGAGGATGTCAACTAATGAACATCACAAGAAACGGATGCTTAAAGCAGAGTAACTATTCCTCTACTCTGATCTGTGCCGATCTTTGTTAGTGTTGTACAATGGTAAAACATAACGGGATCCATGTTTCCTCCTCCCATAACACCGCCAATAAAGCACCAGCATAGCCATGATAACACAAATGGGAATAGCCCACCTGTCTCAACAAGAAAATTCTGAGGAATTGAAAATGAAGAAATTGCAAAACAATAACCACAACCTAGTTCAAGGATTACAGTCATGTGTTATTCTCTTACTATTTACTTCATCTCCATCTGATCCTTTGCAGGCAAATAAATACTAGGAAAGTAAATCTAAGCAGGTTCACCATTCATCAAGCACTACTACTTAATTCATGCCAACTAAAAAAAAATTAGTAACTGCTAAAAGTATTAGAGAAGAAACATGTTCCTTGCTAATGTGCTCAATGCAGTTTTGGCTGAACAGAAACTAGAGAACTACAAATTCATGCAAAAAGTTCCTTCCTATAGTCAATGCATAGGAACAAGTTGAAATTACTTTATTAAGACATCATGCAAACTGCCTTGAGGCATGAGATATTATTGGATCATTCAAGTATGAGTAGCAAAGAAAGAAGACATACCTGTCTAAATCAAGGATAGGGCTGTAAACAAGTGTTTCCCAAGTTGCCACAATGAAATGCCAAACTGGGTTGTAATAGAGAGACTCTGCCGACCAAAACATCCTCGTGTATGTCTCTAAGAAGATGAAAAGTATCCATGCCCCAATCTCAATCAAAATAAACTTAATGAGGAACCGACCCACAACCACCATTACAAGGGAGAATGCCACCAACCAATTAAAGAGCCTGTGGTTGTATTCCTTAATAAACAGAGATTTTGACTTCCCCAACATCTGCAGATTTACATGGTATATGCATACCAGTCACAGCAAAACATAAGAAGACTAAGACAGGTAACAAAAAAGGAAGAATCACCTAGACACCACATGGAGAAGAACTAGGTTAGCGCATGCTTATTCTTATGGTTTGTCGTAATGTCAAACAAGTGAGACACTGAAAACAATAGTTTTTAGAGAAAAATCAATGAAACAGCCATTCTCTGATTTTATTCATTTCATGTTTTGAGACGGTTTCAAATTTTCTTACATATACCTTCCAAAAAAATACGGTGGTGTTGGCCATTGATTTGCTGATAAAAACAATCAATAAACTGGCTCTAAAACAAGTGGCTTCCAATTGCCTCACAAAAGCATCGGAATTGATTGAATCGAAAGTGAGAAAAAACACATTTGGTGAAAACTGAAAGAGAAAACTATCATAAGTAAACCAACCTTCATCATCCGATGCTCATAACTTGATTTAGAAGGTCCAACACACTCTTGCTCAAAACTTTGGTTGCATAGGAGGAAACCTGCATTAAATTTTGCCATGGAAGGAAGTTTGAGCACTTGAAGCTGATCCATTTTGTCCTCGCATTTGGTATATAGTGCCTCACACAACTTTGAAGATTGGTATTCATTTGCCATAACAAAATTTTTATACACCTGCAAAGAATTTTCAATAATAAGACTGGACAGGGTTCTATACAGTATTGAACGAGATACCTAGTACTCAGGTTTTAGACTAGATTCCTACCTTCTCAATTTCTTCATCCAATTTTTCCACCGAACTCTTTGCATGGTGCCGACCAAAATGTTGTTCATCAAAAAGTTTCATTGCTGCTTCCCTAAATCCTTCATGGGATTTTTGCAAAGTCAGCTCTGAGACGGGTAAACTCATTGTAGCGATCGGATCACTGTATAGCTTCAAACAACGCTCCAGAATACCCTTGTTGAAAACTTCCACAAGAGAGCCGGTGGAGGGAATCTCTCCTTTATTCAAGGCTTCAAGAATCTAAAATGCCAGCAGAGATTTTTGTGTTAATGAACTACATACTGTTGGCTGGCCCTAGCCAGAAATACAGAGGCTAGCCCAATGCTAAGACCTAACAAACTGATTCAAATGATGAACAGCCTTAGAAATTCAGAAGTTCATAGATTCACAGAATGACATAAATAGTTTGAAATCGAAAATAAGTAAGGATTGAAGCGAGCCACCTGCTCCAGAAAAGAAACGAACTCCTTCCCATTCAAAGTTTTACCCTGCACAATCTTTGGACGGACAACAGAAGCGACAAGTTCTTTCAATTGCTCTCTCTTCTTGACATATACTGGGTCAAGCTCACCATCCTTCAAGTCACAAAGCTTTGTGCGTTGGAGATGAGGCTGCTTGCAAGTTAAAATTGAAGAATCAGATCATCCTGAGGTAAAGTGACTGAGAGAATGCATTTACAAATCAACATACGCTGCAGACTTCCTCATAACCCACATCCTATAATGGCCAAATTATCACATGCTAGTAAGCATCTTAGGTGACTTCAAATGCTCACAAATGTATTCCTCCTCCTTTTCGAACATGTTACACAAATATACTGGATAAAAAAGGTGTTCCAGACATACAGCAACACGTGTAATGCATTTGTGAAGATTCCGCAAAAAATTAACTACGCATTACTTCACTGAATATCTTGTCTAAGATAGCTGCCAATCTTTCTTCCCCAGCACTAAAACATTGTCTAGCTAACTACCGCTGTAGAAGTGAAGAAAAGGGTAAGGATTGTTAAGAAATTTAGCAACCCCGCACCTGTGGTAAGCTAAAAGCGGTACTGTTATCACCCATGATAGCCAAAGAATCTCTGATCTGGTTAACCTGATTAAGCAACCCACACAAAAGAAAATGTCTACTTATTAGTTTCGAGCTAATGTCTCAAACTCGATTAATTGGGGATAGGCCAATACCTGATCAATATTTTTGTTCCCTGCAGTCATAATGAGCATCCATAATTAATGTTAGGTCCAGTGTATTGCCTTAAGCAGAACTCATATTGTAACACAAGAAATATGAGGAAAACTAACCATCACTATTAGGGATGCGTCTAAGAGCTTCATCTACCATTTCTTTCACGGATTTCCCTTCTGTAAAATGGTCAACGATCTTAGTTTAAGGCATCGAAAGAAATATTTCATATGTAATAGCTATGAAGCCAAAATACATGGTAAGTTCACGGTATCATCTGCTACCACCCAAGAAAACAATGTGCTGGGAAAGCATATTTGAACTTACGCAGAAAATCTCGCTGGATAAGCCACACCAGCTTAGCAGGTTCAAAGGCAATATCTTGCCCCTGCAAATTATCAAATCAGAGAAAATAATGAATAACTTTAATGGTGATCGAATATTTAATTACTACAGTTGTTTACCAAAAAAAAAATGATAGATGCAAGTATACACGGAAAAACAAAAAATGTTGAGATGGGATGAAAATTACCTTCACTCTGTCCCCCCATATGAATTGCAGACAAAACCATGGAACGAGTTAGTGTTTGGAGGAAAGTATCAAATATTTCTTCCAATACTATAGCGTATCATGCCAATAACGAAACACAACAATGTAAAGTGTCCAGCTAGAATCCCAGAATTACAAACCTTCCGTAGAATTCTTCAGCAAGCTCAACAGCAAATGACAATCGAGATATATCAGCTTCACGGATCTGAATCATCACGAAAATGTCACTAAACCAGCATGAAGCATGAAAATGTCTAAATTATCTCACAAGACTAATTGTTTCAAAGAATTGATGTCTAGGGAAATTCACTTAAAGAGCCCTATTGAAGGTAAATTGGGAATTACTGACAAACGAACAAAGCTAGCTCCTTCACCAATATCAACACCGACACTCAAGGTTCATATCTTTTAAAAATAGGAAGAAGCATTTTGGTAATTTCTGTGACTGCCGTTACAGTTTATTTCAACAGGTCTACCTTTCATACAAAACATAATTGCCAAGCAGAGCAAATTGCAATGCTGGATGCACCCATAAAATCATATCCTTTACTTCCCAATTCCCATTGCAAGTCCTAAAGGGAATTTGGAAAAACAAAAACTCTAAACTCACTTCTAGTACGACAAGAACCAAGATTTACACACTAGAGTTCATGTCCTTTCGATCATAGTTTACCCTTGGCACTAAAGTTCTCCAGCAGTCCAACAATAGAATGCTTACTAGATTGTTTTCTGCAGAACAAAAACTTTCTTTACGATGCTAAATCCAAGTTTCAGAGCCAATGTGCTCCAGATAAAAAGACAAAGGAACGAAAAACAAGGGAGAGTTACAGGTGGAGTAACAAACCGTCTCAGGCAGGTTATAGACAAGCACAGAACTCAATACCGTTGCCAGAGCAAAAATCCTGCAAAAACCACAATTCAGAAAGGAGGAACAAAATACAAATCTTTACAGCCATAAAGGCAGATTTAAAGACCAACTAATGACTTTGAGATCACCGGTCATCGTATACGTTTGACTTCCCAATACTTTCGAAGCCCTCAGTATCAAGGTAGATTACAGAAGTTTTCACTCCATCAATATCCAATTCTACTGGGGTGCCCCATACCCATACTCCTGAAAGAAATAAATCATGTAAGTATTATCTCTAGGACTGTAAATAGATGGTTGCCGATCAAGCACACTATGGTCATACGACTCATATCTGCATGTACCTTTTGTTTTTGTGTCACGCATGTGGCCGACACCAAACCCTGCAAAGACATCAATCTCCGAAGCTTATTTAATTTTCCAACATTAATAGCAATAAATCACTTTTAAAAAATGCTAGTGGCTATAACTTCGTCACAAGCTAAACGATTAGCAGCACTGGATGCACCTTCATAACAAGAAAGGGAGAGAAGTTGATTAAGCAGAAATGATTTGCCAGAGCGATATGGACCAATCACCTAAAAAACATCCAGAAACAGGAGTTAAAAGACAATGAGAGAAGGATTAGACAAATCAAACATGTATGGGGAGAAAGAGATCATTACACATAAATTTAGCACATCAGCATGCACAAATAAAGGGAGAGATGGTATATTACCAGTCAATCCCAGATTCACGATGAATATACGTCGTTCAATAATCCAAGGCAGATAAGTAGTTTATATGGAATGTTTTTGGAGAAGAAGTTCCTTTTCCTAATGGCTATCAGACAAAAACTAAGACTAAATGTAGTTACTCTGATATGTAATGCTAGCTATCTTTCTGATCTGTATAAAGCCCGGTCACAAAAAGGCAGGTATCCTATAGAAATGGTTAAGTGACAGAAACAAATATTCAGGAAATTTGATCTCAATCTTACAGCAACAGCAGCAATAGGGTTTTGTATTCTCTCAATTGCCTCCAATCCTTCCCTTGAAATGCGAAGTTTGGTATGACCAGGATCAGGTTCTACAATAGGAAACCTGAAAGAGAAAATAAAGATGGTAACAAAATGAATAGATGGATGATTGCAAGGCTGTAAATCTGCAAGGTGAGATGATGGTGCATGGAAAACATATGAGGAGGAAACTGATTCAACAATGGCAGGACAAAATGGAAAATCCTGTGTCGAACTGCATGCTGTATAACATGTATGAAATTTGAAAGAGAATGGAAAACAAAGATTTTCAGAATAAGCTCACACAAAATGAAGGTTATAAAGTATTATATAAAGAAAATCTAACAAGAAGATCTATAGCACGCTTAACTTAGATTCAAAGCGATGCGATCAGATGTCTACAGCAGTGGTTAATGCCTAGATTCCTACAGGGTAAGATATTTCTGTCTTCCCTCTATACCCAAAAAGTTCAACACTGGAACACACAGTTTCCACATATAGCGACAACAAAAAACAAATAACAAGTACAAAGAAATATAAGAATTATTAGATACATTCATATTGATGTAAGCAAATGGTTACAACAATGGTTAATGCCCTGATCCCTAAAGGATCCGATATTGTCAACTCTCTTAGGCAGTGTTTGGTTCACTCATATGAAGCTTGGCATGAAATGGTCACTCCCTTGGAATGCTCATTTCAACATTTGGTACATTGAAAAAAATGGGCAAAATGTACTTTACAAATGTAATCATCATTCACCAGTTCAAATTAATTACCATTCCAAACCATTCAAAAATGAACCAAACACTTCCTTATTGCAACCTCAAACTTGCACTACGTGTTCTATAGCTTACAAACACGGAAATGCTACAACAGATATCCTCATCAGTTTTGCACTGCTTTGGCAAATTAGAAGACAATACTAGAATACTGATCAAAAGTGACACTGATCACTGTTATTTCCTGTTATACATTGCTTATATATCTTATCAAAGTTTACAATGATCCAATTCATAATGTTCCAACATTAACATATCCTAAATGTGGTTCAACTCATCACAAATTAGGTTACTACTTAACTACAAAAAGGTACAATTCATAAACCTAACAGGGAAGCAACAAGTATTATGTTTCAGTATCACAACTTCTAATAGGAAGTAACCCACAAAACTCCACACGCAATGTGTCATCAAGAATGTCTAGAAACATTGTAAATCACCTCAAATATTTCAACCAAACCAACTTTAGATGGTACTAAAGCCAAATATGAAGAACGAGCAGATACAATGAGCTCAAATTTAAATCATGCACCTACACTACATAGGGATCAAGAAACCACTTACGGTCTACGGAAATCATCAATTGAGAATGACCCAGATGCGAATAAGCAGAAGGAAATCGATAACACCACGATCCAATCCCAAATCTTCATTTTGTGGGTGGCTTTATGAGGCGTTATCTTACAAATGCAGAGCAGTTAGAAGAGCAACCATCCAATTTCCTCAGCAAATAGAAAAGATTGAACTTTATAGGCTTTGAAGAAGGGGAAGAAGAAGGGGATCTCAAGAAGCCATGGCCGAGAGTGCAGTTTAAGAATCATGGACCCTTATTGATGGGTCAAACGCAGCAGATAAAATCCCAAGAAATGGTCAAGGCACAAATAGAAGATGAACCCACTGGGCCACTGGTTTTTCAAAGCGAGAGAGAGAGAGAGAGAGAGAGAGAGAGAATGATTTCCTAGATTTGATATCCCATAGAAGCAAAGAGGAGAATGAGACTAGCTAACAAAGGAATGGGTTTTTTTTCAGAAGCGAAGGGGTAGGGTTGAGGGGCAATTTTGTCAATATCAGTGGCAGTTTCGTGAATTTGAGAGAGGTAAGGAACGTTAGTCGTTACACGTTAGTGGCTATTGATTTTTATTTTTATTTTTTTTTAGTGGCTATTGATTTTTTTTAAATCAGTGGCTATTGATTTGACTTTAGGAATTGGGGGAACTTTGGAAGCCGTACTATTTTGTGTTTTTACAAGAAAGCCCTTGTCCAAATCTTTGACTTTCCAAATCAGAATCAATCCGGTGACATGTACAGTTCTTTGGAAAATTACACCAACTCCCCTTCAGGTATCGATAAATAACGTAAGTCTGTTAGGATTCAATAATCATTCTAAGTACCCCGAAAATACTTCGAAAAGAAAAATCAACAATGTTACTCACACAACCTCTTATATACATGTGGGGCCCACACATAGTAGTATGTGTGGAGCCCACATGTATATGAGAGGTTGTGTTTGGTGTTGTGTTTAGATTGTTATGTGAGTAGCATTTTTGAATAAAAATCAACGGTTCATTTTTTGGATATGCAGCATTTCTCTTGAGGATTTGGGTGGGCCGGGGCCTCATAACACCCCACTATAATTCTTGAACTACTCTTTAGACCAACATTTTTGGGGTTTTTTCGCACGGTGTTATCGGTTAGGATAAGTTTCCTTAAAAAGCCGATTTGGCTTTTATTGTCCTACAAAATTCGCATTTGTTATTTTTGTGCGAAACTTTTGTAAATTATTGGTTTGTCTCGACAAGGTCTGAATTTTTCCAAAGAAATTTGGGTTCCGATCATAATTTTTTATTTTTCGATTCTTTTCATTAAGACAAACAATAATCCACAAAAATTTAGCGCAAAATTAGCAAAAAATTGAAAAAAAATGAGTAAAGAAAAAAAAAAAAAAACAAGTGGCCCTTTTAGGGAAACTTTTACCCACTCATGTTGGGCTTGTGCCAATTGTGCTTTCGAAGTTTGAACTCTGAAGCTCTTTTTTTTTTCGTAACGTTTATCAATGGATATATCCATTGCCAGCACGTTTAAACAAATTCTTCTTCTTCTTCTTTTGCTATTTAAATATTCGGATCAATTTGCGCGCAACTCAACTAATTCTGGAGGCTTGAAATATACAAGGTACTTCTGACAAAATCAACGAAATGGAATGAACAAGGGGCCTCAAGCTAAATCAGAAGCTGAGTACAAAAGACCTTTTAAAGCACCCATTTGGATGAGGTCAGACATTTGGTCCAAACGACCTTGTTTAGGAGGCAGGCTGTGCTCATTAGTTAAGTGCACAGATTATTGCTACAAATCACAGAGAACCAATCAACATTTTGCTTCTACACTATCAATTCGTAAAACAGGACACTGTTTTCTTGCTGTTTTCCTTTTTTTTTTCTAGATTAGTACCCAAAAAAATCTTCCAAAGTCCTAATAGAAGAGACGGATTGTGGCGTTAAGACTCCAACCCCAACTGAATTGGTGAGCTAAAATGGGGAAAAAAACTCAAAAAAGGATGGGGAACTGTTCGTACCCCGAGATTTATATGCACGTACCACACCTAACAAGATAGTGTCTTGTTCACCGAGCCAACTGCGCTACATTGTTTTGCGAAAAAAATGCGTGCGATTCAAAGCAAACTGATTCCTATCCAATAGTCAAACAACTACATTTAGTGTAAAGTCCATTCATAATACTATCAATCTGGCCAAACAAGCAATCTCAAGACCCCTTCAGTTTCTGTACCATGGCCCTGTGGGAGAACTGCTCTCTGGCCAGTACTCTGACTTGCCTAATGTAAGCCCCAAAAGGCACAACCCCTTGTTCAATCGCCTTGTCCAATGCATACATCAAGTCTTCCAAAGCCATGTCTTTTGCCAAGCAATCAAGCACTGCTTTCGACGCCTCATCCACGCATTCAAACCCATCTTCCCCCTCATCATCACATCTCCTGCTGTGAACTCTCAACCAGTTCATCAGCACATCCCCCTGCTCTGTCAGTTCCTTCACCCTCCTCTTCAACTTCGATTTCTCGTGCTCGAGCCCCACGATCATGTTTCTCGTGATGTCCACTCTCTTGGTCATTTCGCCCTGGAGGGCCGATGACGACTCTATCTCCTCGTCGCTTTGGGCTCTGAATGCCATTAAGTCGTAGTGAAGGGTACACGAAAGTCGGTCCATTGCCTCCATTTTGGAAACAAGAGAAGGGTGGGATAAGGTGGAAAGATTGGAATTGTGGAACAAAGGGTGGTTGTGGGAAAATATCTTGACAAGGTTGTGGACAAGGTCAAAGAGGTTCGATTTCGGATGGAACCAACTCTGGAGGTAAGGGGATGTGGTTGCGCCGGAGGGATCAACAAACGGGTTGTCGCGTTGGATTGGGTACATGGAATTTGATGAAACAAGGACAATAGGCGCCACGTGAGGATAATTCTCATGGAGCCAGATGGTGAGGGGGACCGGAGGGGTCGAACGGGAGACCTGGAGATCGCCGGTGGCATTGAGGAGGTTCGCGGTTGCGCCATCGTTGTGGATGAAAACGCCCATCGAAGGGCGAAAGAAAGGGAAGTTCTGGAGGAGGGAAAAGAGGTGTGATCTGATCAGCCATTTCTGGTCAGGGTCTGTGTAGGACAGGGGGAAAGTTGTGGGGAAGAAGAGTGCAGCATCAATGAACTGGATTGAAGATTGGGATGCCATTCTTTCTTCAGAGAGATGATGAGTTCTTCAACAGATGTGAAATCATTTCTCTCACCAAATGGTGTAAATATACTCCATAATCTTGAATTTGATGACATTTTGTAATTCAAGACAGATTAGAAGAAGACTAGAGAAGGTAGAAGTCAATGATTAGAGACTTAAATTAACAGGGGAAGGAGGTCTCCAACGACCCGCCTTGAGTATCACGCCGCATTGCTTACGAGGTACTTTTAACTATTTACGCAATGATAAATTTTGCGGTAAGAATATTATCATTTACTTTGTGGTGGATGATTAGAAGATAACGAGTGACCAAAATTGTGTGGTAGCGATCTTTTATTTTCAAGAAATACCACACGACAATGCTACATAATACTCTGAGAGTACCCTGGCCGTCTCCAACCCATTCTGCCATTAACAAATCATTTTCATCTGATTAGTTTTGAATATTCAATTGCAATATAATATTCAAAACTTTTCTGGCAAGTATTAGCAAAAGGTTAATTGATTAATGTTTCAGCATTGCAACACATAATAATTCGAATTGGTCAACGCTGATTTTACTTTAGAGATAAGTTTTGGGCAACAAACTGATCTTGCGTCACTGTTGATTTTGTTTATGTTACATCCATGGGGATACACAACTCGAGTGAGTAATTTACAAATAACACGAACGTCGAAAGAACGACAAAAAATTCGGGACGAAAGGGATATGTTACATCCACAACTTAAGTGAATATCCAGACTGTAAGGTTAGCCATACATTATAAAAAATTATGATTACGTACAACTTAAGCAATACCCAATGTTTCTAGTTGAAAATGAAGAAACAATAAAGAAACATAAATAGTTGTAATATTAAAACAATGGCATCTCATTGGTAATCCTTTTATTAGTCTTTTGCAGGAACAATTTGGTGAGTTCGGAGTATAAAGGACAGAAGAGCCTTTCTGCCTCCTATACAATATACTTGATGGTCCCCAACACCAAAATAATCAAATGTAATCTACAGAATACATAGGGGTCCGATCTTTTCAGTCCCGAAAACCCTTGTGCCGAGAGTTTTCCGGCCATTGGATTGTGTGAAATTTTTTTATGTGTTGAATCCAACGGCTTCTTGCCTTCAGATTAGAACATCGGTGAAGGAAGTTAACTTCAGATTACTCACGTAATCAGATCGCCTTTGATTAGAACAAGCTTGGGTCACTTTCTTTTTCGTTTTGAGGAATTTTTCTATGCAGTTTTTCTCTACATCTTTTGAGTTTGAGTCTTTTCACATCAGAGAACACAAAATATAAGTTGATTCGCTGGATGAATTGATTATAGTGCTGCTTTGGGAAATTTTGATTATTAAATCCTACTAATAGATAGGCCACTAATTAAATATTCTGTAAGCAATGGCGACAAATTTGTTTTAAAGACATAGTGTCAACGCTAATCTTAGATCATCTCGCATCGATTTTCAAGATCTTTTTATTTAGGTTTTCTGTCAATGGTTTCGATCTAGGCAAGGGTAATTTTGTTACAAACATTCTTCTTGATGTGGTACGTTTAAAAAGAGAGAGGCTCTTAATGCGGTGGGTTAGTGCTTCATAATTCGTTCAAATTTGTATATCCAAATAATGGTCTAACAGTTTTCATCAGATAATTATTTTTAATCCTCGTGATCTTTATTCCTCGAGCACCCTAATCGTGGTAGTATCTTTTTTTAATTGCAAGATACATAATGGGTTGTCAATAGAAATATTTCGCCGATTTAATTGCAAAAAAAAGCAATGCTCGAAACACAACTCCTCTTGACAGTACTACGCCTAAAGCCGTTCGATATACGCGGTCCAACATACATCAGATGACTCTAAACACAGTTGTGTTCGGAAATTATGTTCCTAGACTTTTTGACCAAGAGAAAAGGGAAGGAAATAAAATAAAATAAAATTTTACACCGTAATAAACCGCTGCAGAGAAAATTGTAAGTAAGTTGAGGCCCAAGTATCGATTGAAGGATCAGAATCGTTCTCCTTTTGAAAGTTGGGCCCATGTATGATTTATGTTGCGATAATTGGGCTTTTCCCTTTCAATTGTACACAGAAATGCTATCGTAGCCTGCAATGGCAGCTGCACCCTCGTATCCCAATTCGGATCCGGGGATGCTGTAGAGTAGCTTCCTGTAGAGCATTGTGGTGTATTACCACAGTCGTCCAAAAATATTTTCAACGGTCGGGATTAAAAACGAACTCTTCAGGAAAAAGTTAACTCTTCCCTAAAATTTACCTGGAAGAGTTTGTTTTCAATCCGGAATATTGATTATCGAGATGGACGGTCCGTATGCGTCCTGCAGGGCATCTACAAGGAGCTGTTTTGATACATCCCCGGATCCTCCCAATTCATGGTTATAAAATTTAAAATAAAATAAAACCCCAATACCTTTATGACCGCCCTTGTTATTTGAAAGATATGACCATGGATTGTGAACAGAGGATATGGTTTCTATATAGTACCACAAAATCCATTATTGTGATCTTTTTTATTTACCTTGTCAAAAAAATAAAAGAAAAGAAAGAAAGAGTGCATCTAAAGTCTATACAACTCATGGCTCTCCGTTTTCCAATTACTACAACTGTTTTAGGGTGTGTTCTATTAATTAAATAAGTACTTATTTTTATTTTTTCAAATTAGAGTTGATGTATTGTGAGAGAATGACCTGTTTTGTAAAGCAGAAAAAAATTACTAAAAAATTAAGAATCTTAGCGGAACGAGGCCTTACGGTGTGTTCTACTGAGTCAAATAAATACTTATTTTTTGAATTAAATGTGATGTATTGTAAGAGAATGACATGCCTCGTTAAACAAAAAATAAATACTTAAAAAATAAAAAACCTTAGCGTAGATTATCAAGTTTTTGTGTCAGCATCTTGAATCATGATAAAGAAAAACAGTATAATATAAAATTGTCCCAGATTTAACCATAAGTCTAGGTACACTACATCCAACCACTACACCATCCACTACATGTTTTGTAAGGCCCATTCCGGGTCCAAAAAAAATACAGAAAAATGTTCATAAATTTTAAAATAATATATTATGGGGCCCTGTAAAAAATTAGCTCCAACAAATATCGGTAAATATTATTTCTTGATTCGTAGGGGTGAAAGTGTGCAGTTGAGCAGTTTCGCCCCTACAAATCAAGAAATAATACTTACCGATATCCGTTGGAGTTGATTTTTTACAGAGCCCCATAATATATTATTTTAAAATTTATGAACATTTTTCTGTATTTTTTTGGGACCCGGAATGGGCCCTATACAATATGTAGTGGATGATGTAATATTGTAATGGTTGGATGGTAGTGTATGTAGCATCTCTCCAGATTTAATTGCTGTAATTTTTAGTGGGAAACAAAAGTCACCCCCAAGACGCGACTTTTGCGCCAGTAACGTAATAAGGCCATGTTTCAAAAAAAATAAAAAAACTTAAAAGTCAGTTTTTTGGGCTTTTATATTTTCAAAAACATTCGAATAAAAATTATATTTGTTAATTTTTTCTATTCTTGTTGACGAGATGAATCAATAATTCACAAAAATTAGCCCGCAAAATTAACAGATACAAAAAAAAAAATTGAATAAAAACCAAAAAAGAAAAAGCCCCAAAATTCTCAACGGAACTTTTACCCTCACGGAGAAAAAGCCACAGAGAGCAGGTGAGACGTTCTCGCGTGCACCTATCCAGAGCTTTGTACATTTTTTTATTCGTGGACTTTTCAGATCTTTGTAGAGGGAGAACTCAGAACTCTATGTCCTACCGTAGATAAACGAAATTAATTTTGGCACTCTAATTTTAGCTTTAGTCATTGGCACTTCAATTTGTATCTTGATTATGTGATAATGTAAAACAAAGAGCGGAGTGCCACAGGTTAAAAGAGGAATGCCAAAATCACATACCTAGATAAATTGACCCTAAAATTTTTGTTTTTTAACACGAATGTCTCTCTTCAAAAAAAACAAACAAATGTCTAGACTAACTTGAGCGAATCTCTTCTTTTTTTTTTTGCGCACCTCAATTTTTTTTTTTAAACGGGTCACTTACTGTCATTGGTTATAAAATCGGTCAATTTGCTAACAAGTTCGGTCCATTTGATGCATTCGGACCGACAAAAAGTGTTTTGGATGACCCATATTTAAAGGAGCGTTTCAGAGGGGAAAAAAAAATCAAAAACAACATCTTTAAATCTGAACTATCCAAAACACTTTTGAACGATCCGGATACACCAAGTGAACCGAACTGGTTTTTTTTTTTTTTGATCCCAAGTGAACCGAACTGGTTGGTAGCCAAATTAACCGGATACAATCACATATGGTCCCCACCTTGAATATTTAAAAGGGGATGATGCACTGCAGAAATGGGTAGCAGAAGTGTAGCAGCTATCAGGTTCATTAATAAGCTTTGATGAAATTTTCGAAAATGGAATGATTATAGCGCGTCAAAAAATGCACCAGAATTATGAACTGCTCCTATTTCCACATCTCAATTTCCCAGATAATCCTCTGGTGGGGTGGGGACCCTACCAGTACTACTTTTTGGCCCAGAATTATGAACTGCTCCTATTTCCACTTTTAGGCCCACAAAACAAAACTTTCTTCTTCCCTTCCATAATCACCAAAGTCTAGATCCAAGAGTCAGACACCCACCAAAATCAACCCAAAACAGCCACCGACATTGAACCCACAAATTGCATAAAAAAAATCAAAAATCCACAAAATCGGACAGAAAATACTTCCAATCAAAAAGAAAACTTGATACCACTAGAGCCCAAATCATAATCGCAATGCAAAGTTATTAATAACTTCATAAACAAAGTGAAGCACCTATATCAAAAAATGGAGCGCGAATATCAATTTCCTTTCCTAAAGTTGAATCAGAACCGTATTTAGTGTAATCACTAGGAGTATTTTTTTAATAACTAAATGTCCGAATTAGTTTGCGTACATCTCGATTAATTACAAATCTCTGAAATTAACGATCAAGCAAATCCTCCAATGATCCCGAAGTTCGAAACGTTTGGCTTCCGTGAAATTCGAACATTCGATCTCGTAGAGAAAAAACACTTGTTGTTTTCTAATACCCACTCAACTAAACCTCTTGGAGTTCAGCCAAATCACTATTCTTTAAGATAGCTATAAAGGGTATAAATTTTCACATACACGAAAAATACCCTGTGAAAAAGTGAAAACCTAAAGATGCAACCTCCAGAAGAAGAGAATTTTGTTAATAATCGAATTTTAGTCACACATTTGAAGGTGCCGTACATTTTGTGGTGGATTCAACACCATGTAAATAAGGTGCCTAACATAATTAAATTATTCAAAAGCAATGAATAAGCTCCATTGAAGAAAGGCATCAATGCATCATCATTGAGACATCTGTTTGTTTATCAGCTTATTTACTTCTTTGTACTATTTTTTCAGGAAAAAAAATAAGCCTACGTTTTTTTAGGAACAAATATTCAAGCAACTTGAGCGCGCTTACGTTGCCGATGCATATGAGAAACTTTATAAATCCGGGTCGACTTGCGCGCGCTTACATTGTTGATGCACATGAGAAATCCAGCCGACGGCAACTTTAATATGGTCACAATGGTTTCAAACTTCCAATTGCTCTCTACGCCAAATTCTCCCATAGTTTCTGATCCAAGGACTGCAAAAGGTAGATAAAGGGCAAGAACATAAGAAAGTTACAGCAGGAACCAAAGACCGAAAGTTCGATCCAGAGAACATAAGAAAGTTACCTTCTGATTTCTTCCTTCACACTCCTCCAAATAACTTTTGATTAAGACATCGCCGACGAAAGTAATGTTATGGGATCACTGGGAATTCGGCCAAACCAATGAACACACTGTTAGAATCTTTATGAAAATAGATACATACCTCTCTCCACTTGATTACAGATTCTGTTTAAATCAACGAATACTCAACTCTTAGCGAATACTCCACAGATGATACGGATAAAACTCCGCGAATAAACCCACAGATGAATACTCCGCGAACGACTTCACGGATAGAACGGAAAGCTCCGTGAATAACACCATGGATGTATAACTCTCACTAAGCAATCCACTAAAGCGTATTGCCTCCTTGGGTTTTTCACCTTGCTCTCTCCATTATAACTGTCTCTCAAATATTCAAATAGTTCTGATGGCCAACTATGAATATCCTAGCCACACATTGGTGGAATCCCTTAGGGTTCTCATTCAGTTAGTTGTGGGAAAAACCCATCACTTATCAAGGACCACTTTCTCAGGGAACCACTTTCCCCCGTTCCTCATCAATATGTTATACAGATATTATCACATCCACATATTACAATCATGTCCATCAACATATTGTAATTACATTCTAACTATAGAGAATTATCAGTGAGGTCATTTCCTACGAATTTATTTATATCCTTTCGTCATACTATATTCCACATGAATCACAACCGTAGAATAATATCGTTCATGTATCTGAAATTCTTAATTTTCACTTTCTAATTGGACCCCAAAAGTTTTAGAAAAACTTTTACAATATTATACTTCTATAATAATAAAATATACATTTTGAAAGAAAATGTCACCGGCCGGTTTTATTTTGGTCCAATGTTATGTGAAAATTGCTCGAATATACTTTCTCTTAAATAGAGAATCACGGATTCCATGTTGAGCACTAATACAATATAATTGCCACCATATAACCCAACATGTTCGTATATAGCCTTTTACATCAGCATCACCGATTGACAATATCAAAGTTACACGAATAATCAATTAATATTATACAAGCCTCTCAGGTCTAAGGACAACAAATAAACCGTAGTAGAACTACCCTTCTAAATTTATGGTTATCATATACATAGGGTGTTCATTATCTAGATCTTGTTCAATACATGTGACAATTATGGATGATATTAAGTCTTGGGCCAAGGAGAGACACTGGTCGTTTGTCTGGGGATGCCGAGCGAAAAACGAAGCGGCCCATTGGATTGCTTCTAATTGTCTAGATAGGAAAATTACTTCTAATACGGGTTGTATTCTTCCCGAGTTAAACGCTATCTTATGTAAAGATTCTCGTTGAGTTGGTAATGAAAAGTGACGCTTTCCAAAAAAAAAAAAAAAACATGCGACAATTATATTATATCCACTTATTTGCTTAAGGTCACTACCTCAATGACGGAGTCAAACATTCTATCATATAGCAGAATAATAAGCGTAGGCCTTAGTAGTGTGATGCCCAATCACACTCATGACCTAGAAATGTTTTGGGGTTTACAAGGTACTGAAAAATCATTATTCCCTGCTATTGTTTCATTAACCATAACATGATTTTTCTACAATGTCGCCCGTTGGACTTTATGTTCACATCTCATGTAACAACGAATAATAAAAATTGTTACCCAATAAACACATATCTATGATCAAAAAAATAAACACATATCTATGAATGAAAAACAAAAGTAACAAACAATTAACTTAACCGAAAGAAAAACAAATTCAACAATTGGTTTTCAAAGCATAAAATTAACACACAATCATGAAGAACAATCACCTAACCAATGAACACGTACGCAATCACGAAGAACAATCAAGAAACAGACTAGAAACCCTGTTAGGTTTTTGGGGCACTGCTCGGGACCCGTCGTGGCCCCCTTGCCCGCCGCGACCTGACCGAGCACCTCAGCGAAAGAAGGACCCAAATCAAATTAACAAAGAGTACAAGAAAGATGATCAAAGAGAACACATTATAGAACTAAACTTTATTATCTATTCTCACTGATTTATTGATCATTAGTAGATGACACCCTTGCAGAAAAAAGAGAAGGGATGACCAACGATCCAAAAGTTACAGTTTAATACTGGAGTACTATATAGTGGTACTGCATGCGTATATGATTCTCTGATACGGTAAAGGAAAGGAAAACAAAACTTCAAGGTTTGTCTTCGATGATTGAAGCCAAACCAGTAACAATCTTAACTCCAGTATGTGAACTCTTCGGTCTGATCGTCTCCGGTGGTTCCCATTTCTTCACCGCCGTCATCATCTCTTCTTCACCAGAACTCTCGGACAAAGCAAACACTGTCTCGTCAAAATCAGTCTCAACCGGAGAGAAGACTCTCCCTTCGCTCGTGGCAATCAGAGGCTCTTCCTTTTCAGTTTCGCGATCGGATTTGTGGGAAGTGGTATCGAGTGTTGGCGAGGTTCGTGTGAAGGGGGAGAGCCATTTGGCTTTGACGTACTCGGCTTTCCTCCACGGCGGGAAGTGCATCCCTTTCTTCTTCAGACTCTGCTTCGCCGCCTCTGAAACGAGGGCGATGATTCTTTCGAGACGACCGGCTCTGCCCACAAATATGCAGGGTAAAATCTGTAGGATGGTTTCGTAGGATTTAGTTGACCGAGCGATTTTGAATTCTGATCTGAAATCTATGTCGATTATCAACCTCTCTCCTTCTACCATCGCGTCCACATAGTCGTACTCCCCTGTGCCAAACACACGCTTTCAGGTTTAAGAAAATTTGACCTCGTAAACACGACTTTACAAACTTATGCGATCTATCTGCGTGTTTTCTGCAGCAATTCTCAATTTCTATCAAAGACTTCATTAAACGTATGCTTATTTGAGACATGTTTTTTTGTTCATCCAACCTTTTTTTCCCAAATATAGTGCAAACAGGAATCACGATTAAAGGCCGTTATGTAGCAAACCAGAGAGAGAGAGAGAGGTACCGGCGGGATGCGAGGGAGATTTTTCCCACCGTGATTTGCAGATTGAAGCGTTGTACCCCAGACCTAAGAGGCCATCTATAACGATCTTTCTGCAACTATCGTCATTTCGCTTCGAGATCTTGTTCTTCTCAACGATTTTCGAAATGTCTGCCAGTAGATTTCTTTCACAAGCACTAGCACAAGTAACCAAATCCTGCTAAAAAAAAAAGCGGATTTTTCAGTTAATCGCGAAACATCAGGAAAACAAAATATCTAGACCTAAAGACAGAAGAGAAACCTCAGTCCGAACTTTATTTGACCAATCAATATGTCTTCAGATTTTTTATTTTTTTTTGATAAGTAATATGACTTCAGAATTGTTTGTAAAAAAAACTATTATACCTTGAGAATTTCACATGCATCGCTAAACGAATCCAACTCATCCTCCGAACTATCACTACAGTTTCCGTTGAAGCAATTGCATCTGTTCCGACTACACTTCACCGTTTTATCTTCGTCTTCAATGAAATTCTGCACCATATTCTCCAAACAAACAGAACTCGGATCGAAATCGCCGGAGTTCTCCCTCTTGCAATGCACTGCTACTTCCTCGACGCCGGCGATCTTCTCCGCCGTCGAAAACCTCAGGAACTGCCGCTCGAAGAGGCGTTTAAGCCTCGATTTCGCCGCGGGTTTCACCGGTTCGTACCGAGCCGGCTCTTCCAGAGAGTTGATGAGATTGATCGGTTGAATTCTCATGGGGAAAGGCATGACTATATATAGTGATCCAAGGCAATAACGCTATGAGATTGAATCTCCAAGCTCCATTTCCACTCCTCTCAACCCTAATTTCGATGAACCTGTCAAAATCAGTGATTAAATTTGTAAATACAGATGCCTCGACAATACATTACGTTTTAGGATCACCAAACAAAATCGACGCCGAAACCGATCTTTTTTGGGGGGAAATCAATATATGTACGAAAATTCGATGGACTTAATTAAGCTGAAAATGATACCTTTATTATCTCTGCGATTAAGGCTATTATAGTCGTAGTTTGCTTCTGATTTGAGAGACAAAGCATGGAATAACTTCAAAACTCATCCACGTTAAAAAAAAAAAGTTCGCTTTTGCTTAGGGTTTTCACGGATACGGCCAGAGATCGCGAAGTGCGAAGACGGCAAGGGAACGTCACGTCAGCATTCCGGCGAGTCGGTAAATGACGTGGACGGAAACTCCGTTCGCCGCCGACGTAGGTGAAGTTCCCGGCCTGAGAATCTTCTAGAGAGAGAGAGAGAGAGAGACTTCGGTGGTTTTTTTGGATTTCTGAGGGGCTTTGGGAAGGAGCAGTTCAGGTTGGGGGGGGGGGATGTTTGCAAGTGTTTTAAAAGGAAATGCTGAGTAGGACTGTGGTGCCACGATGGCATCCGACGTGGCGATATATGTTTATCTGTTCTTGTGGTTAAGTTACGTGTCGACAGATGAAGAGGGTTCAGTTCATGATGCTTGACACACATCGCCGCGTACCCCTCAAATGAGTCCAGAGGGTCTAATACGGATTACCGAAAATGTCCTTGGTCTTCTCGACAAGAGGGATATTTCCTATTTTTTGGGGCTAAATAACAAAGGGGGAATTAGGAATATAACGCCCTCATAATTTAGAAATATCAAGCTGCTCTTGATAAACTTAAAAAAAAGAAGAAGAAGAAGAAGAAGCAGCAGCATATTTGTAGCTAGAAAAAATTCTTTCGATTATATGCTTAATTTTTTAAGAAAATCAATGAGTTCTTTGAATTTATGAAAAAGTTTGAATTTTTTCTTAAAAATAAATATATTATTTAAATTCTCGTTTTACAGATCGGACAAACATTTTGAAACATGTGGAGTATTGAAATGGACTAGATCGAGAATCGGAACAAAGGACAATACTGAGTGTGTTCTAGTTTACCACCTTAAAAAAATGCTCCGTAAGTACTTATTTGCAATTTTTAAGCTTAAAAATAATAGGCTTACAGAAATAAATAAAAAATGCAATATGGACCTTGTTTGATAGATGAGATCTATCAAACTCTGCACACAAAAAAAATCGAAAAATTATTTTTGTAAGCCTATTATTTTTAAGCTTGAAAATACATCCTTATTTTTTAAATATTTATTTGAGAAAGTGGAACAAGACTAGCAATTTCCTCAAATAAGTCTTTATTTTTTGAATTAAAAATAATGTATTATGAGATAATGATATGTCTTTATGTACTTAAAAGTGGTCCTCATTCAAAATATTCGGATAAAAGTAAATTTTTTTTACCTTTCCAATCATCTCGTTTAGAAGAATTAAAAAGTAAAAAAAATTTGACGTAAAACGAACGTGCGCAAAAAATGCAGCTTGATCTGTGACTTTGCCACGTGCCAAGTAAGTGACGATCCCTGCCGTTGGATAGTTTGAATCCTGCGCACACACTTTATACCTTTTTTAATAACGGCAACAAGTACCCATGGGTTAGTGGTTGGTGGGTCACTGGATTTGCTCACCACATAATTGATCAAAGTTTGATTCTTAGAGTTAGACCGGGGAAGTAATTTTTCGTGAATACCGACTTGAACGGCACACATTCGGCTGGATTGGGAAGGGGATTAGTTGACGTGCGCGTAAATTGGTCCAGATAATCCTCACTGTCTAAAAAAAATAACGGAAACACCAAACACTAACCCACTCTTTAACTTCTTTCAGCCAAAACATGCGAGATACCGTTTGAAAATTAAAAAAAGTTACGAACACGTGTTCGTGAACTGATCTAGACATAGATGTGTACAGTACGTAATTGTCTGATATACGAGGGCCTCGCACTTACCGTGTGAACATCACTCGTCTCAGAAGACTTTGAACACATCTACTTCCAAATCTATGTACGGATGTCTGTGTTTATAAGATTGTTTTTTGAAAATTAGTACTAGTAGTTATTATGAATCCAACTTGCTCTTCTTATTTTAATAATTTTATAATATTAATATCTTGTCTTGCATAATGCAAGAAACAACCATTTGTTCAATCGGTGTAGCTAGAAGAAACCAATGCGTAAGTCTGTCGACACAGACAAAGGGTGCACAGATCGTGCACAGATTCTGATGTGGGGCCCACTACCGGTCCCACAAAAAAAATCCGAGCCGTCCATTAAATTTAAAACATTTTTTTAAAGGCTCCCGTGGAAAATCAATTCAATCCGATACCTATAATTAATTGATCTAATCATATAAGTTTTCATTCAGGTTCAAAGTTGAATGAAAAGTTAGATGATTAGATCGAGTACTTCTAGGTATCGGATTGAGTTCATTTTTTGCGGGGACCCTTGAAAAAATATTTCAAATTTAATGAACGGTTCGGATCATTTGTGTGGAACCCGTAGTGGACCCCACATCGAGATCTGTGCACCCTTTGTCTGTGTGAATAGCACCTCTCTCGAAGAAACATTTGACGAATTTGCATACTTATTTTTTTAAAATTAAATACCTATCGATGTCCAATCTTTATACGTAATTAATTTACTTTTTGTTTTAACTTGGTTTTTCCGAACTTCAGGTGTGAAAGAGAAAAGAGAATGTGGTAAAGTTGTACACGAATGAGACGTACCAAAACAATGTCCGTAGTTTAGGTGACCTACACTGTTGTAATACGAGAAATTTTTTCGATGTCGGATGGGGGTATATTCTACGTGGTATTCGTTTTGCACATTCGGGTTGTCCAATACACTTTTGGACGGCTCGGATTGAAATCTTCTCTCTCCTCTCACTCCAATATTTTCTCTCTTCTTTCTCTCTCTTCAAATCCGAACCGTCAAAAAACGCAATGAACAGCTTGGATGCGCCGAACGGACACACGTGGTACCCACCTGGCACTGAAATTTTTTCTCTTGTTTGCGGTCAATCCCACTAATTCCTTCTCTCTCTCTCTCTTCTCACCAAAGGTAAAAAAGTATTTCTTCTTCATAATGATCAAACACAATTGAATGAACAGAACCAGCAGCAAAGGTAAAAAAGTAAAAGAAGTATTCTTCTTCATAATTGATCAAACACAATTGAATGAACAAAACCAGCAGCAAATGTAGAATTACGAGTATAACCTAAGTCACACATTCAACGTTTCTCTATAAACTTGAACTCCCAAGTTTTTCATACAGAATTACGAGTATAACCTCTTAAGCTCGCTAAATACTAATAAAGTACTCGAGTTTGAAAACCTCACCTGTACTAAATGGACTTTACTCTACATTCGAAGTACATGAATATTATGTTTAGTGCATAGAGTTTTCAGCAAGAATGGATTGCGTATAATCAAAAGAAAGATGCCTAGGATTCAAAAGAAAAGGGCTTGGATGGGGACCAAAGGCCTTGCGATATCGATTGGTACTTTTCTTGCCCAACTTCATTGTGACATTTACTAAATTAATCATAAAGCAAACCCAATTTTACATTTTATCGATCAAAACCGCTACACCCAGTTCCCTTTTCCTCCTTGGGGGCGACCAACGTCTTTTGTGCAGAAGACGCAACCTTAAAAAATGTGGTAAAACTATAAAGGTACGTAAAAAAATAAGACACAGATAATCTTACAAACATTTCAGGCTTTCTCAACCTGTGCTGAATGGGGGACTTATTTGGAGAGAGAGAGAGAGAGTGAGAGACAGATTTATCTCTTGCTTGTAGAGAAGAAAAATGACTCTACTGCTTCAAAAGGCAAAAGAAAAGCAATTAGTGCAGGTTGAGAAAGCACATCATGGCTAAAGTAAACAAGAAACTGAATTTTAAATCTAATTTTTAAGCAATCAAAAAAAAATTCGTTGAGAGTGATTTGAATTGGGTTGGTTTGAAATAAAGTTATCGCAACAATGGAGAAAATAGTTTATATGTGCAGCATAACAACAGATAAATATTTGATATTTTATTATGTGCAGCATCATGCCTCATTTGGGGCACGATGCCTCTATAAATATGAATCTTTAGATTGAAAAATGGATAAATCTCCGTCATTAGATCAAAATCACTCACAAAAATTTAAAAACGGAAATGAGGCAATCATGTCTTATTTTTTACTTTCTCTCTCTTTTTTCTCTCTTCAAATTCGAGCCGTCAAAAAACTCAATGAACAGCTCGGATGCTTCTAGAGGGCACCACGTGGTACCCACCCGACACTGAAATTTTTTCTCTTGTATGCGGTCAATCCCACTAATTCCTTCTCTCTCTCTCTCTCTCTCTTTTCACCAAAGGTAAAAAAGTACTGTATTCTTCTTCATAATGATCAAACGGAATTGAATGAACAAAAACAGCAGCAAAGGTAAAAAAGTAAAGAAGTATTCTTCTTCATAATTGATTAAACACAATTGAATGAACAAAACCAGCAGTAAATGTAATTACTATCACATGCAATTATGCAAACCACCCTGATTTAGCTAACATAAGTCACACATTCGAGGTTTCTCTATAAACTTGAACTCTCAAGCTTGCCATACAGAATTACGAGTATAATCTCTTAAGCTCGCTAAAGACTAAAGTACTCGAGTTCGAAAACGACTTTACTCTACATTTTAAGTACATGAATATTATGTTTAGTGCATAGAGTTTCAGCAAGAATGGATTGCCTATATGTAATCAAAAGAAAGATGCCTATGATCAAAAGAAAAGGGCTTGGATGGGGACCAAAGGCCTTACGATATCGATTAGTACTTTTCTTGCCCAACTTCACTGTGACATTTACTAAATTAATCATAAAGCAAACCCAACTTTACATTTTATCGATAAAAAAAATAATAATAATTTTACATTTTATCAAAACCACTGCACCCGGTCCCCTTTTCCTCCTTGGGGATTACGAACATCTTTAGTGCAGAAGACGCAACCTTAAAAAAACGTGGTAAAACTATAAAGGTAAAAGTAAGACACAGATAATGTGAGACCCCAACTCTTAGTTCCACATCGGTGGGTTAAAGGAATGAGTAATGCTATTGGGACCGACGGTCCCCGGACCGAAATCGTACCGACGGCCTCGGTCGGCCGTCTCCGGCCACCGGATGTAGAGTGCTTGATCAAGCACCCTATTTTTCGTGTATATATGTATATACACACGAATATACATATATACACGAAAAAAAGGGTGCTTGATCAAGCACCTTACACACATCGGATGCCGTTGATTCTCGCGTAGGCCCCCTCGTTTTTTTTTTTTAGAATTTTTGGACGGCTCGGATTGGCCGTCCGGTGGATTAACATTTTAAGTCACGTGACTAGGCTAAGAGTTAGCAGGTCAGCTAAGGCGGGTCGTTACAGATAATCTTACAAACTTGTTGGGCTTTTTCAACCTGTGCTGAATGCGGACTTCTTTGGAGGGAGAGAGAGATTTATCTCTTGCTTGTAGAGAATAAAAATGACTCTATTGCTTTATGCATTTCAAAAGGCAAAAGAAAGGTTTGATATTTTACTATGTGCAGCATCATGCCCCATAGTAGTATTGGGATATGATGCCTCCGTAAATATGAATCTTTAGATTGAAAAATGGACAAATCCTCGCCATTAGATCAAAATCACTCCCAAAAACGAGGTGGTTTATGATTTTTTCGTATGCCACACTTGCCACAATGTATTGCTATACTTATCATAATGTATAATCACACTTACCACAGTGTGTGGCCACAATTTATGCTTCAACGGTTGAAGAAAAATGAGACATGGAAGCCCCATAACCGGACTGGGGCATCATAGCCAGATTCGTGATAATGAGGAAAGGAAAATCTTCCCCCCATACCACTTACCATCACACACAAAATCTGTGGATCCATCTGCAAATCTTTTTAATTTTTCCGTGGGTGCTAACTGATAACATCAAGTTTTTTTCCTTGAAAAGAAGACTACTCTAGGGTTTAGTGGGTAGCCTAAGAAAAGGGTCCCTCTCGATAGTAATTGTTGTCCATGTCAATGATGTTAGCTACATCTTTCTAGCCCTTTGTGATCACCTATAGGCTTTTGTAATGTCGCCTTTTTTATTTTAATAATCAGATGTCCAAACTAACTTACGAACACCTCGATTAATTCTGGGACCTTGAAGATAATAACCGGACAATAACCCTAGTGACCCCAAGGTTTGTAATGAAACTTTGGTACCACATCTTACCAATACTTTTTAGTACATTGAGGTGTGGTTTTGGTGAAAGTATTTTGTGCTAACTGTGACACTACTACGTGACATTCCGTGAGATATCGCAATTCCACTCAATTTGGCCGTGCGTGCACGAGGTGGGGCCGAGGCGGAGACCGAGCTGGCTGGCCGAGCACTCAACATGGCTAGCTCGACCTTGGGCATTATCTCGTGCACACACGGCCGAGCATGAATGGAACCGTGACACCACATTGGCACGTACGCCGCGTGGTATCCCAATTACTCAGAATACTTTGACGAACGCTATTTTTCTATTTTGGCAGGCTTGTGATTAGTCTTTCCACCACTCTCATGATGGAGGACAGTACTGGACATGCTTTTTGCAAGGAAAATCCAAACTAACAGATATAAAATCTTCAACCCAGGCAGATTTTCATGAGTTCAACAAGGAAGAAAGACTGGAACCAATTAAGAAAATGGTTGTTGTAAAAGTACTTATTAATCTACATTTTTAAAAAATGTTTTGGTGACGTTTAGTATAATATAAGTAATTAAACTGTTGGTTTGGAAAAATCAGAGATCAAGACTCATTTTAATCTAGTTTATTCAAGCGTGTTGCTTTATTCACCCTCAAGACATGGTTGAACGTTACTCATTTTGCGTGTGTTCGCCAGTCTCACTTCAAAGATTAAACTCATTTATTTTAAAGAGCTTCAATTTTTGACACTTTTGTTATTTGTGAGAATTGAGTTCAAACTTAGATTGTCAAGTGCTTGATCAAATAACAATTGTTTTGAAACAAGATTGAGCGATTAGATCAAGTATTTTCGGTATTGAACTACTTTTTGAAGAATGTTTAAAAAATCAAGCTAATGATATAAGCGGTTCAAATCGTCTTAGTGCGATCTGGTTCCATACAAAGTGAATAATAATCATCTTGGATGCGTGAAAAAAACAAAATTCTTCCTTTACCCTTTGCATTTGGTACAATTCGAGCATCTCCTAATTACTTTCTCAAATACCTTCTTTTCATGTATCTTCTTAAAGATAAATAGACAAACCTGCTTTAGCTCACACACACAGAAAGCATCAAATTTGTCAAATGTTTCTCTCTCTCTCTCTCGGTACACCGATCAAACACAATTGGGGATGGTGCTGTGCAATGTGGTGCTCCGAGCCGTCGGATCGTGCATCCGATGGCTTAGATCACATATTGGCAATAAACGGCTCTCGATCGTTGGTTGCCGAGATGGGATCCGAGCCATCGGATGCACGATCCGACAACTCGAAAGTGCGCAGCACGGTGCTGTGCACCTCTCTGCACAGCACCAACCCGAAGTCCGATTGAATAAATGCTTGTTTCTTGCATTAATTATCCAAGGACCTAGGACAAAGACAAGATGGTAAAATTATAAAATTATCTCTTTAAATATAAGAAGAGCAAGTTCATTTACATGGACAAATGCAATTTTATTTACGGTTCAATTTTATTTGTTTAAACTGCAGATGTGAAGGAAAAAGGGATTGTGATAGAGGGAGTACATGGATCAAATGTACCAAAACGACGTAGTATAGGTGTCGTACTCGGCTACAGTGCAAGAGCTCACTACAGCGCCTCCCATTCTCTTTTTTCACTCCCCATGGACGTAGCTAGTCAATGACCATGAGAGATAATGTGCGCCACATCTCATGCCACTTAAGCTCGATTAACTTAACATTTACACATTCGTTTGTTTTTTAACCATTCACCCTATGCAAATATTTGTGCTCAAAATAATAGGCGATTTATAATATATATCGAGAGAGATAAAATGATAAATGGAAAGAAAGCTTTTTATATATAGAGAGTGCGCATATGATATCCAAATTTTTCTGAAATTGACGATTAAATTTTGTGAATATTCCTATCGATGTAAACAAATTTTCAGGAATGATAAAAAAAACACATGCGCTAGGGACGAGCTCCTCTCGATGTCCTATCCCTACACACCCCTATGAACGTCTATTTTGTGGGCCCACTCAACGGCTACAATAATTATCAAAACTGTTTCGTATCTAATAGAACCTGCAACGAAAGTTGTATTTGCAAAATATTAGTATGACGGGACTTCAATTGGTACGTGATTACGTTATATTTCATTCGGTAACATGATGATAGATACCAATTAAAAGTATTTCATGCTTTAAATCGTCCAACTGACAATATAAAACCAACTTTACGTGAACTTTGCCACAACCACTGACCAAACCCATATCGATATTGTACCGATGGGCACGCGGGGCCCTCTCCGGATACCGCACGAAAGATCCGAGCCGTTCAAACTTAAAAAAAAAAAAAACCAAATTGACCTACTAAAAATTAGTTCAATCCAATATGTATAACTTCTCGATTCAATCTTTCCCATCGTATAATTCACACCAGGAAGGGTTTCAAGAGTTGGGCTGAAGCCTCGTACGAACCCAACAAAAGAAAGAAAGATGGACTGCGACTGCGTAGTGAAGAGAATCGAAAATTTTTGAAATCCGAAAAAGCCTTTCTCCCACCCAAATTTACCGCCATTTTGTCTCCCCCAGATCGGAATAACCCAAAGCAAGCATTAATTAAAAGGAAACCCAAAAAAGACAACTTCGCATTCCAGCATTCCCATTCACGTCTCTCCAGTTTCAACTTCTCAGGTCTCTCTCTCTCTCTCTCCTGATCCTTGGTCTGATGTAGATCTGTTTTTCTAATTCGTCGCATGTACCTTCGTGGATAGTAGCGATTTAGCAGATTTATTTTGTTTATTGAGTCTATGTGAAGGATCTTGTCAAAGTAACGCGAACCCTGTCATCTTTAAGCCTTATTTACCAAACTCATTAAACTTCTGGTGTTGTGTGTTCTTTTAGCTCGTGGGATTTTCATGGATCTGTGATTTGTGAGCATTTTAGTTCGTTATAACCAGTTTTGACTTAATTTTATTTATTTTTTGTATTATTAAGGTGGTAAAAAATGGCCGGAAAGGGTGGAAAGGGGCTGGTGGCTGGGAAGACAACAGCGGCGGCTAACAAAGACAAGGACAAGGGCAAAAAGGTCCCTGTTTCTAAATCTTCTCGAGCTGGTCTCCAGGTACCATCATAGCTACTTCTCCCTCTCTGTTAGGGCTCACTTGTATCCTGGTCTTTTTCTTTACAACTCTTTTTGGGTCAATTTATATGGATCTCAATTAGGGTTGGAAAAAAAAAACTGAGATGTTCGTGAGTAGCTTGAGGTTTGGCTCGTTATGGGCTTGTCATGTTAGTAAACGAGTCTACCTCGAGCTTTAAGCTCGTCTAGTAAATGAATCGAGCTTGAGTTAGATGTAATTCGACTCTTTTGTGAAAGTTTGGCTCTTTTGTGGCTGCCTGTTTAGTAAAGACTGGAGCTTAAATACCTTGATACTAAACGAGCCAAGCTCTGGCTCAAGTTTCTGGGTTCGACTCAAGCTTGAGCTAGACTAGTTTTGAACAAGCTGAGCAAACTTGGGTTGGCTCGTTTCAAGTTCTAACCTTGACTAACCTCTGAGTGACTGATGTCACGCCTACTTATGGGAGCTACGATTAAAGCTAGAGCAAAGTCCTGTATAAATTGGTTTCACAAGAGTTCATAGAATTTAGGAAGTATGGAATCTGAGATTTAGTACTTATAGCAAACCTAACTCCCACACCTTGACTACAAGATCTACCCTTGGGGTTTTGGTTTCACATTGTTGACATAGGGTGTTACCAAACCAAACCAAACCAAACCAAACTTTATGTCCCAATCATTTGGGGTCAGCTACATGAATTCTTTTCCTCCATTGAGCGCTGTCAATGGCCACTTGTTCGCATAAACCTATTATACTCATATCTTTGCGCACCACAACATCTAATGTTAATTTTGGTTTATCCCTCTCCGTAGCATTGCTACCCAAAGCTATTCTATTCACTCTCTTAACTACTGCATCTCTTGGTCTACGATAGACATGCCCAAACTACCTTAGTCTATTTTCCCTCAACTTCTCTTCTATGGGTGCTATACTTATCATCTTACGAACCGTTACATTTCTAATCTTGTCTTATTTAGTCTTACCACACATCCACCTTAACATTCTCATTTTTGCTACACTCATTTTGTTCACCTGTTGTTTCTTAATAGGTCAACATTCTGTTCCGTAAAACATCGTTGGTCTGATGGTAGTTCCATAGAATTTTTCATTCAATTTTATGGGTATCCTCTTGTTATATAGTACACCAGTGTTCCTCCACTTGAGCCACTCCATTTGGATTTTATGGGTTACATCATCGGCAATCTCTCAATCTCTACTAATAATTGAGCCTAAGTATTTAAAATGATTACTTTTAGGTATCTCTTGATCTTGGGTCATTATTTTTTCTTCGTGCGCACTGCTGGTACCACCAAACTTGCACACCATACACTCAGTTTTACTCCTACTTATCCAAAAATCCTTTGACTTTAATGCTTTCCTCCAAATTTCTAATTTCGTATTAACACTTTTAACGGTTTCATCTATGAGAACAATATCATCTGCAAACATCATACACCATGAGATATCTTCCTGAAATTGTCTAGTCAATTCATCCATAACTAAGGCAAAGAGGTATGGGCTCAAGGTTGACCCTTGATGCAATCCTACAGTGATTGGAGGTTCACTCGTTTCCCCTATGGTGATCGAATGGTAGAGACGACACCTTCATACATGTCGACACCTTCATACATGTCTCACCTTCATACATGTCTCTAATCACCTCGATATACCATTTGGTCACTCTATTTCTCTCCAGAACCCACCATATGATGTCTCTAGGCACCCTATCATAAGTCTTTTCTAAGTCTATGAAAACTATATGGAGATTCTTCTTCTTTGTTCTTTGTTTTTTTTACCATTCTCCTTAATAGGTAAATAGCTTCCATGGTTGATTTTCCAGGTATGAACCCAAAATGTTTTTTTGACACCGTAGTCACCATCCTCAAGCGATATTCAATGACTCTTTTCCACAACTTCATCGTATGACTCATTAATTTAATTCCTCTATAGTTGTTGCAGCTTTGAATATCCCCATTTATTCTTATAGATAGATACTAGAGTGCTCTTTCTCTATTCGTCGGGCATCTTCCTAGTCATAATAATCTTGTTAAACAATTTCGTCAACCAAGTCACCCCAGGTCACCTAGACTTTTCTACACTTCAAATGGGATACCATCTAGTCCTAAGGCCTTACCCGGTTTCATCCTTTTCAAACCTTTAACCACTTCGAACTTTTGTATTATCCGATAAAATTCATATTTTATGTTTTTACCAGGTACATACACTTCCTCCTCATCAAAGCCTCCTTCATGTTTTTTATTTAACAACTTCTCGAAATACGATTTTTATCTATCCCTGATCGCCTTGTCTTTCAGCAACACCATCGAATCAATATCTTTTACACACTTAACTTGAGAAACGTCTCTAGCTCTCCTTTCTTGCAATTTGGCAAGTTTATAAATAATCTTTTTTCCATCTTCACTATCGAGTCTAGCGTAGGGATTTTCTCATAAGCTTTCAACTTAGCATCCTTAACGGTTTTCTTAGCTTCTTTGTTAGTTTCCTTTTAACCTTGAAATTTTTTCTCATTCCGGTTCTTTTGCCACGTTTTAAAGCACTCCTTCTTGGCTACTATCGTGTTGACATAGGGTGCTATGTGGATAAATTTAAACCTTCGTAAAAAAAAAGAGAGAAGGAACTACTGAAATGTCTCAGGATTAAGCACGGCACGAGCAGTTTTATTGACTGAATTTGAACTATTTCTGAACTAGATTAGCTGCCGTATACGTGACATCTGATGTCATAGATAAAGTCGCAACTGAAAGGAAAAGCTAAGCACCAAAAAAATGATTAAAATTGACTGTTGTTATTCTGTTTAAGACCTTATTGGGATTTAAAAAATGCACGTACCTGTCTTTTGTGCCCCACAATTGGCCGTGAGTTTCTTTTTCTGTAATCAGAATTGCCATCCTTTCTTTGGTTGGATCTATATGTGCAATCTGACAGCATTTCTCTAGTTTTGGTTTTCATGGGGTTTCAAATTCTCTTAACCGAAATGGTAAGGCATGTTACGGTGCAATGTCTCTAGTCCTATTTTGCCAGAAACTCTAAATCCCTCAGCAAATTGAGTTTTGGAATGCACGTTCTGAAACAATGTGCATATACGTTTCAAATGGTAAATTTAGGGATCCAAAGTTTTTCTTGCAAAAACTAGAGATCGAAAATTTTAGCAGGATACTTTTAAGATTATTATGTTATAGTCCACTACTTGTAAAAATGTGGTACTAAGAATAATTGGACAAATGAATGAATGAAACTCTTGATATCCTCCAGCAAATTGAGTTTTGGAATGCACGTTCTGAAACAATATGCATCTTTGTTTCAAACGGTAAATTTAGGGATCCAAAGTTTTTCTTACAAAACTAGAGATCAAAAATTTTAGCCGGGTACTTTAAGATTATTATGTTATAGTCCACTACTTGTAAAAATGTTTTACTAGGAATAATTGGACAAATGAATGAATGATACTCTTGATTTATTTTGTTGGGTGTTGATCTCTTGAAATAAGTAGTTAAGTACGCTAGAATATTGTTATCTATAAATGCCACACTCTTAACGTAGCGCAGTTTTTGGAATGTTTGGTACCATGTTCACTGCAATTCTTTTCACTGCCGATTTGAAACGTAATTAATCCACTTCAACCGTGGAAATTGCAGTTCCAAATGCGTTTCTGTCTTAATTTTTGCATAAACAACTGGAAGGAAGCTTGGTTGATTTTACAACATAATGTTTTCATTTGAGTTTGCAATACAGTTTTGGGTTTGATTGTTATGTATGATGAGACATGAGGACGTCTCAGTTTTCAGTTACTCCGTATTTCCTTTAGCTTCAGAAAATACCTTTTGGTCTCGCTATCTTTGATACTTATGTTCTGTTTCACTTTTGAGTGAATTCAGTTCCCAGTAGGTCGAATCCACCGCCACCTGAAGTCAAGGACTGCTGCTCACGGGCGAGTTGGTGCCACGGCTGCTGTGTACTCAGCTGCAATTCTTGAATATCTGACCGCTGAAGTACTCGAGCTAGCTGGAAACGCAAGCAAAGATCTAAAAGTGAAGAGGATCACCCCAAGGCATCTGCAGTTGGCTATCAGAGGGGATGAAGAACTTGACACTCTCATCAAGGGCACCATTGCTGGAGGTGGTGTCATTCCTCACATTCACAAATCCCTCATTAACAAAACCACTAAAGAATGAGCTCAATCTGTTAGATCTCAATTGGTGTTAGCTGGATTACTGTGTTTATTAATGACTTTTAGGCTTTGGGTACTGTTGACTTGGTTTGTTGTGTTATGTTTGTTCAGAGGATCCATGGTAGCATGTAGTGGTTGCTTTCTCAGATAGTTTGGTAACTAAACTACTGTAGTATTTCTGTTTATAAGAACTTTTCTGCGGTTTCCAGATGCGTTTTCTGCGGTTCTATTTGCTGTTGTAAAACGTCTGACTTGGAAGTTGGTGATCTGTAGTAGCTCAAATATTCACTTTTGCGTTTAGATTCTGCTGAATTGTTGTAGCTTCTTTGCACCCTTGGTTTGAAAGCCATAGCGATACGAAAGCTAAAGTTGTGCCAGTATGCCCATGGCGACAGTATGTAGGGTTTCTGTCTACACCCTATGATTGTGCACAATTGGAGTCTACAGAAACACAGTCTTAAGGTTTTTTCAATCAGAGGTAGATATGGAGTACTAGGGTTGTTTTCCTTGCCTGTTTCCAATTTTATGTAGTGCTTGATAACCCCAAAATGCTGGCGTTCAAGGATCATGATAATTGTTGGTTGCCGTGTATGATGAGTTTTGATGAATCCAACACAACATTAGGGCTGTCCCCTTCATTCTATTTTTGATCCCGGCCTGGGCTGGCTTTTTGGGAAGCCTGTTCCCACCGGTTTTTGACATGAACACATGTTGCACTACTGATGAGACTTTTGATTTTTTGTGTCTATTCTTCTCTAAGTGGTGCCTGGATCTTGGATTTGCATAACAAAAAGAAAGTGAAAAAAGGACGAAGAAACTGTTCTATTCTCATTTTTCGGTATGGCTATTGTCGGAAATTGTCCGACTATTCACACAGACAATCTATGCATAGACGTCTGGGCACTGCACATGAGGGGTCCAAACCAATGATTTCTCCGGGCGGACGTCTGGCATTGCCGATTGAACATAGGAAAGGTGGGTTTGGAAAGCATGTGGGTGCAAAGGTTAGGCCAGAGACTCAGAAGGGTAGTACTGTATATTATTATTGGGTGAATGCAACTTTCTTTGCCATTGATGCATAAATGTAGACACCAATTACTCCAGTGGTGATTGAATTCCTTTGTGATTTCCATATAAGAAATCTGTCAAGCCTGCTATGAATCTCGGGTTTTATATTCAGGCCCACATAGCCCTCTAACGGATACTGGATCTCTATTGCATATAAACACCCAATTTCTCTCTATTACTGTATTACAGTAAATACCAAGTGTGGAGAGAGAAACGAAGGACGGTATTTAGGCAAAAGTTTATTTTTTGGTGTGTGGGTAATGCAGGGTAACCCGGACGTTAGAATCTCTTGACGAAAGTTTTCTTTCGACTAGTTATCTTCCATATCAAGAATATCACTGCATAGTTGGACCACATTTGCTTAGAATCTCTTCGGCTGTGTGTGAAAAGAAATGAAAAAAAAATAAAATAAACCAGATATGCTTTGAACCTTTATTCTCGTTTTCTTTCTTTTTTTGGGGTACAATTGTCGTTTTATTTTTTCCTTGCATAAATTGCTTACCGTCTGTCTACCAACCGACTTTCTATTCTGGACTATGGATGTTGCCATAAGCAAAAGTGTTACACTAACAAATTACAATTTTGCTATCAGTAGGGATCCAAATCCCGACCTCCATCCCGATCCGACGTGGAAGGTAAGGGTCCCACTGTTCCCTTCTTTCAAACGCGCGAGATAGAAATCCCTTTTCATTTCAAAAAAATTTGGGAAAGTGAATATATCGTTCTCTCTCTTCCTCTCTCACTCCAAAAATCGATCCAGCACCCAACTCCACCAGAGCTTCTCACATACGCCGGCCCACCGCCGTTTGACCACCACCGGAGCTCCCAAATACGCCGGGCCACCACCACCAGAGCCCCCACCGATTGACCAGCCCACCACCACCTACGCGGTACCACGACTCGTCCCACGACTCGCACCAAGATTCTCCCACCACCACCGACGCACCACACCACCACGATCTCCTCTCCTCCATCTCACCCACAGTCCTCTCATCGCACCACCACCATCTCTTCTCTCTCTCAAAGGTATCTATCTCTCACTTCCCTCCTCTCTAATCTACATTTTATCCTTTCACGCACGAAATTAGGTTTTTTTTTTCCAGATTTCCTACAATTAGGGTTTTATGAAAGGGATTTTTAGATTCTGATGGTAGGGGTTGTAGATTTTTTGTTGCTTTTGGCTGTCAATCTGTTGATTGAAAAAATTGCCTTCAGTCCAAATGTGATGGTAGCTGAAATTTGGCTTCAGTCAAATGTAAGTTCACTGATGGTTTTGCAGTGCAATATTATGTCAAGTGATGGAGGATACATGTGGAGGTTACTGATTGATTTTGGGGTGCTATATCGTAATAGGGAAGGATACTGATCTGTTTCATGAAGTTGCAGCTTGTGGCCAAACTAGAACCATTTCCTATTGTGCTCTTTTCTTGCCGAATTCTTTTGGGACCTAACTGCACATTTCTGTTTCTGATTTGATCTTCTGGACTTAATCTGGTAATTAGCTCACATGCATCATTCGAAGTGATAATTTGTTCTATGAATATAGGTCTCATGTATACTTATTTTGATAGAGAATTTGCATATCCTTATGTGCCTAATTATATCAGTCTGACATTAGTGTTTATGCGGTAATGAGGAAATCAGGAATCAAACCTGATTCAGTGACATAGGTGTTTTGTGTGCTTGTAGCCATAGTGGTTTGGTTGAAGAAGGCTATTATCATCTAAACTCAATGGTTAAAGACTACGGAATTCAGCCTAGGTACCGACATTATGCATGTATGGTAGATCTTCTTGGTCGGTCGGGAAGACTGAAGTAGGCTGAAAGCTTTATTACCAATATGTCCATCAAAACTGATTCATTAGTGTGGGAAACGCTGCTTGCTGCTTGCTAAATGCATGGGGATATTGAGCTTGAAAGGCTAGCAGCCAAAAAGGTTATGGAATTGGAGCCATGTGAAACTGGAGCTTATATCTCCTTGGCAAACATTTGCTGCTCTACTTTCTGCAGTTTTGTACTTCATGTGCATGCTTTTATTTGACTAGTTAAAAGAGAAATCATAACAAGTTCATCACAACTTGGCTATGTATCTTGTTTATTTACAGAATTTTCTCCTAAAGCTGTGTATCTTTCCTGCATCAGTTTTTCCAAACATGGTTTGCTTGCCTGCTCTTATATAGTTCATACTGTTCATGGTTTGCTTGCCTGTAAAAAGGTCTCATGTATACTTCTTTTGATAGAGAATTTGCATATCCTTATGTGCCTAATTATATCAATCTCACATTAGAGTTGTCTAGTTTGATTCAGCAATCTGACTTTAGTTTGTTAAATTTCTAACTAAATGAATTGTATGTCTCTGATGCAGCAATTATCAATGTACTAATGTACCTGAGGCACAAGACGGATGCAGCGATTGATGGTGGATGAGTTAGGCAATGCAACAAAATTGCTTGTCTTTGTTTAAAAATTTGGATAAGATTAGATAGTCGCATGCATTTGTAAAATTGCTTCTGTAGGTAGTTACTAGTTAGGAATAACAGTCAGCGTGGGATGTATGAATTTTTTTGTTATTGATTTGGTTGGAATTATTCTGTGTTTTGTGAAAGAGTTAAAATTGAATACAAGTATTAATATTTTATTGGCAATAAACAGTGTACAATTTCAGTTTTTCGCTGCAATTGATTCTTTTCATGCAAGGGCAATACTTTCTTGTAGTGTATGATGTTGGGTATAAGTGTGTTTGGTAGCCAAACAAGTTTAATTACCTTGATATGATGAGGTCTTGATGAGCCTCTCAATGAGTTTTTTGTTTATGATGCTATTGTCAACAACCAAGGCATGAAACTGAGACTATATGCCGACATGACGCGATACAGGTATAGGACACGGCACAATACGGATACGCTGACACAACACGGATACACTGCAACACGTTGGTGGATACAGGTATAGGACACGGCATGATACGGATACGCTGATACAACACGGATACACCGCGACATGACAGCTTTCCAAGATTGATTTCAGCCACAACAGCTTCTCCGGCCCAATCATGCCGAAAATCAGCCATTGTGGGCTGTTAAGGAATGAGATGTTATCTTTTTTGTAATGGGATTTTATGTTTTCACATGATGGAAGCGTTTCTCTTGTTATGGAATTTCAAGTGTTTTTCCTGTTATGGGAAACCAAATCTTGCTTTACCTTGTTTAAGGTCCCGATTTTGTTACCGATAAAAGTTTGAAATTTCTTGGTGGAATGGGAGAATGGTGCAAAATTCTGTCTGATACAATTGCTACAAACATATTCTTCACTGAAATTGAATTGTAGTTGCATGAACTTGAGTCCTTGTGAATGAGAACCGTATATCATAAAATGTAACAAAATACAGAATGGAAACAGTTGGGAGATGGCTGAAAAGATGTCAACCAAGACCGAAGTGCAAGAGTTGGGAGATGGCTGAAAATGCTATTATATGTTTATGGGCTAACATGGATACAGATACGTATATAGGACACGACATGACATGCATAAGCCGACACAACATGGATACACCGTCACGTTATTTTCCAAAAACTCAAGCATTCGGTCACTGCACCAATTTGTCTAAGCTAATATTCAAAGTGCAAGAGTCATGCCACAAATATACACTAGATGGACTGTCAAAGGAAAAAAATAGGTAGCTGTTCTCACATGGCAACATGCCTCCACAATCCACAAAAGAGTATTGAACACCATACATATAACAAAAGAAGATGAAATTTATTGAAATCATTCTCTCAAACTAAGTATGGTTACATCTCCAAAAACTGACATCCCAGCAGCTAGCATTAGAACATGACACGACACCATTAAGAGATCGAGCACTTTTCCATCTTTTTTAATTTGCGAAGCAGCCACAATGACATCCCAGCAACACTTGATTCCTCACTTAGAAGCAGCAGTCAGACACCTAGGAATAAAGACAACCGATCTTAGGCTTAGCTAGAATACCCATAAATCACATCCTCAAAAGTATCAAAAAATTTGCAGGCCAAGACCAAACATCAACAGCCGGATGGTAGAGTAACTGGCATTAAGTTAAAGTCATGCTCTTTAAGCAAAAACGGTAACCAGAGCCAAGGCTAGTGGCTCTTATCCAAGCTTACTCTTCTTGTGATGCAACTTAAAACTAGAAAATTCTATCCACAAACATATGGTGAAGTGACAAGATATACCTTGTATAGAGTGACAAGATGCCTAAATTTGTCCATGTCAATATGCCTAAATTTGTCCCACTCGCCCCTTTTTGTCATGCAAAATGGTGACAGCAGAACATCCTCATCACTTGTAAAATGAACCCTGATCAGTATTTAAACAGAAAATGGCAAAATGTATGTAGTATATGAAACAACATCTTGTTAGCAGGTGATCTAAATCTAAAATACAGTGCTTTCTTCAATAACAGTGATTTTAGTCTAAAATCATCAGAATACCAGTTGAAAGGTATAAAATATCAAGTTAGAGTTCAGCCAATTGTCTAAACTATTGATGCAATGACATGACATGAAAACTTGGAGGGCCTAAGCCTTATGCAGTAATGGGAGTACACCAGACAAATGAGGTCATGTAAGCGGAACAAATGAGGCTGTGAAAAAACTTTCAAAGAAGAGAGCAAGTTCTTATAACACTCTTTCAGAACTATCTCAATTATTAAGAAACAACTACAATTCCTAGAACAGATCGGAGAACTCTATGTGTGTAAGCTCAAGCCACAAAACAAGCACGTACTTAAGCTATATTTCCAATTTCACATAACTTAAAAATAACAAAGCAGTCTCACCCCAAGGTGGTGGCGCAAACAAGCCTCTAATCTCTTCTGCATGTAGACGAGGAACAAGTTCCATCAACATACAATCATTCAACCAATTCGGTTGCTAACCTGGAACAAGGAAAATGCTATATAGCAACCACGTGTCATCATTTTGGACTTAACCAATTACGTCTATCTCAATAGCAATGATGTGTCACCAGGTTGGAAAATGGATCTAAACATAAACCAAATACTAGCTCAAAACATTATACTCCAAGTACTAGAACAGAAAGTTGAGTAGTTACGTTTCTGGCCAAACTCTCAAGGAACTCTATATTCTTCTCGATCGCCAGGCCTCGGGATTTTGCATTCTCTGCTGCGAACGCATAAGAATATCTAGTTCATTATACTTTCTTAAACCACATCAAAAAATGTTCAATAGCCATGGAACCAAAAAAAAGGCAGAATAGGGGGAAAAAAAGTGAAAGAAACAATCTGGGTCAGCAAGATTAGCTGTCTAAACTGTTGGTGAATCGAACTAACCTCTGATAAAATAAATTAAATTCGAACTGACATCAAAACACCAAATCCCCAGACCCATAAACAAAACCGAAATCACAGCCCGTAGGTACATGTACATCTACATATGATGGAAAATTTACGTACTTTTGGGATGGTCAAAGAGGGGAAACGACGGGAGCAGATCGTGTTCTCTCTGCAAAACCTCAGGGGTCACCATGACTGGTTCGTGAGACAAATCAAAGACAATCGATTTCATTTTTTTCTGACGGAGATTGTGACGGTGGATGTAGGGGGCACAACGCAACCCGGATTTGTATGGATGATGATGGGATCTAGGATTCTTAGGAAGGGGTAAAGAAGAGCAATTTTGCTATCAGCAGAAAAACATGCTTAATAGGGTTAGATCGTGGTGGTAGTGCGTCGGTGGTGTGGGGGCTCCGGTGGTGGTGGGCCGGCGTATCGGGAGCTCCGGTGGCGGTCGATCGGTGGTGGGCCGGCGTATGCGGGACGCTCCAGTGGAGTTGGTGCTGGATCGTTTTTGGAGGGAGAGAGAGGAAGAGAGAGTGTTGAGATTCACTTTCCCAAATTTTTGAAATGAAAATGGGTTTCTTTCTCGCGCGTTTGAAAGGAGCAGTGGGACCCCTTACCTTCCACGTCGGATCGGGATGGAGGTCGGGATTTGGATCCCTACTGATAGCAAAATTGAACAAATTACTCTTCAATAAAACAAGTCCCATGTGCTCGTGTGCCCAAGATTCGCATCCTACTCATATAATCCTTTAAAATGTCATGTGCTCGCGCTCCTAATCCCAGCACTGTGCTCGTGCTCTCTATCCTCGACCTCGCAGATCTTACTAATTAGAATCTGTTTCAAGGACGCTTTTACGCTCGTACTCCCGCTTACTCACCTGCACCCGAACTATGTGACTTAGGTCTGCGTACGTGCCAGTTAATGCAATGGGGACGAGCTTCCCTACCCAGTACACCCCCGAGGACCAATTTTCTCTGTTTTTTTTAAACGCCAATCGCAGCAATTGCCATTCAAAACAGGGGACACCTCAGTAAATGGCAAATACTGAACCTTTCAATTTCAAATGTAGCATTGGTCAAAATTACACCTCTGGCAGAGTACCAAATGAGGAGACAACGAATGGAGGAGGAGGAGGATGACGACGATGGTGGCGGCCAACAACGACAAGGATTGGACAGGAATAAAAGGGTTTCTGCACATGTATGGGGGTCTCCAATTTCTAACATCTCCCAGGGGAAAAAAAAAAAAAAACATGTGCCCACTTTAGATAAAGACACATTTAGATAATGAAAGGACAATGTACAAGATAACAACATTACCATGTGGGCTTTTCTAATTTTGCCATTGCCAGAGCATCCATATGGACCAAGTCTCTCTCCAATAGTGATATACTATTGAATAAGTTTGTGCCCATTTGGGATGTCTTGAACCCCATTGATCCTTTTCCTGTTTTTTTTTTTTGGCCTTTTCGGAGAAAAGTCTTGTCTCAACTTGGGATGAGAGCACAGAAGGAATGGAGGCAACGAACGCCAACGAGGGACTGTAAACGAATTGAGTTGATCTGAATAGTGGTTGTTGACGATAGCATAAAAACATGACAATTTTAAAGAATGCGTTGACAATAGGGAGCCATGCCCCTTACTTCTAATCCTATTTTGAAAGTTACAATTTAAATTTACGCTACACCTCATTATGGTAATCCTCTCCCTAAAACCTTTCACCTATCATTTGGCCTCCTCGACAATGAAATTCTTGTCTTGTATAAGGTCAAACTGATATTAAACGAGTTTTAATCGAGTTTATCACAAACACACTCGAGAAACTTCGCGTTGGACAATTGGGTAAAAGGGGCCACCAAAGAGGGGGAGAGGGGCAGGGAACCCATGTGTTTCTAGAGTCTGGAGAGAGAGGTTGAGAAGTGGGCACCCAAGTGGGGAAAGGGGCCAGGGAGCCCATAGGTGAAACGAGAAATGAGAGAAGCCCACACCTAAGGGCATCATCCCTTATCTGTTCACAACCCTACCTCATTTTGTAACCATTGCAAATGACCAGAATTTTGCGAAGTTGAATCATTAAAAAGGGTAAACTCACGAGAAGCAAGGGGCTCCACACTTCATAATTGAAAAGAAACAGTGATCCGTGACAATGATGTTTTACCCACACTCCCAGTGCCTGTCGTGCCATAGATCTTTAGACACACACCACATCTATCCCCCACTTTCTCAGAATAAGGGCTGTGAAAATCATGAAGGAAAATGACTCTTTTTATTCTCATTTTTCTCTAAATTTTGTCTGTTCATAAAAATTCCTTGGTGTCTTTCTAAACACTCAAAGAAAAATTTTCAAATGTTTTCATAGAAAAGTTCGAGTGTGAACCCCAAGAGGTTAGCCTAATGGTCACGGTCTATAACTTAGGAGTTTGCTTCCTCCTAAGGTCTCAGGTTGGAAATCTTTTAGGTGATATCTATTCATTTGGGGCCAATCCACCTTTAATTGGAATCCCCCACAAATGGGCAGTGAAATTGGTCCTTAGAATTAGTCGAGATCCGCGTGAACTGACTCTGACACTTGAGTTATAAAAGGGGAAAAAGTTGGTGTGTGAAAAGCATCCCAATTCAAGCTTGCTTTAATGTGGCTGCTAACAAAGACTAGTGAAGCACTTTCTCTACCAAAAAAGAAGTCCATTTATGCTTGATAAATGACACGTACACTTCTCCAAGATTTTTCCAATCCCACAACTTTTCTCTATAAAGAGGCCAACTAGATTTGCCTGCTTTTCAGGTTTAAGCCCCCCTCGAGATACAACTTAATTAATTTGCTAATTTTAAAAACAAAGGGACCAAAATGTGAATATAAAAACCTAGTAGGCACACGAATAAATAAGAAGCGCGCGAAAACTAACTTACAAAACCAACTTCCTACAAGCGGCTATCGGGACCCTGCTATGCCCTGCACAAACAGCGAGATCTCTGATCGTTTCGCCGACTAAATCCTTGAAAATCAGCCGTTCGATGTCCAACACTGTCTCGGACATCTCCACGGGGCAATCCCCCCACCCGCTGTCACCGTCCCCGGCCAAATCCTTGCGCAAAACGCCGCATATTACGTCGAACAAATCCTCCGCCGCGGTGTCCCGTTCGCGAATCCTCTGAAACTCCGACCAGATCTGATGCAGCGAGGGCCTTTCGATGCTCGAGCGCGAAATGACTATCCACGGCGGCAGTTGTATGTTTCGGTTGAGAATCTCGGTGATGGTGTCGAAGATGAGCCTTCGTTGGAGTCTGGATGCTTTGGAGGTGTCTTTCCCTTTGAAATACTGTTGCTTTTCCAGTAATAGGAAAACATCGGAGTCATCGGGGAGGTAATTGAAAGCTCGGAGGATATCGGAGATGTAGACGAAATCACAGTCTTCTTCCGATTCATCCTCATGTTTTGATCGGAGGGGCGAAATCGCAGGGCTCCATATCTCTTCTTCGAATTCTCCCGATTGATCTGGTATATTGCAAGTAATCGACGTTAAGTTGAAACATTTCAAAATTGAAAAAAAGACTTGGGAAGAAGCAAATTAACATGAAAGTGGTAATATTTTCTATTTTCTGTTCACCTTTTTTTTTAGGCGCATCGGAAAGTCATTTACCTTCAATTTTAATTGCACCACATGCATCCCAAATCATTTCCTGGATTTGGGGTGGCTATGGTCACAGTGTAGTAGGGCGGCCGATCCGGCTGTTCATTTCGACAATAGAAGACTCGGATTAAAATTTTAAATCGAGCAATAGACGATGCAGATTTGTAGAAGTTCAGATTAAATCTAAATCTTCCATACCAAAATGGATAGCCGAATCCACTGCCTTACAACGCTGTGGTGTGGGGTGCACTATCTAATCTAGCCGCCTTACAACGCTGTGGTGTGGGGTGCACTATCTAATCTAGCCGCCTTACATCGCTGTGGTGCGGAGTGCACCACAGCCACCCCAAATCAATCCCCCGTTGTGGGTGGGTAGCAAGATCCGAAAATATCTACTCAACTTTTCTTACCTATAAAAGGTACTAGTACTACGGAGTAGTGTACAGTAGTATTTTTCTACAGTAAAGTGGGACAATGCCTTGTCAAATGCCATTTATGGCCTTAATGGTTTCTGCAGTAGAGGAGGTTTACGGTCACTTTCCAAATTAATTCCCTGTCGATTACAGTTATACCTCCATCATTGAGTTTTGACTACATCCACACCCACATTAATCTCCCAATTTAAAGCCAGTCTGTGCTTTACCAATACTCCTACGGCCCTACAGCCAGTCTGTACTAGTACTTGGAACTCTTACGTTAGCACCGCCCTCCCCGATGCCAAAGAAAACAACAAGAGAATCATGAGCTTCAATCAGAGCGACGACGGGGCATCGGCACACCTCTAACCATGAACACACGAGAGACAAACCCATTGCCGTCTTCGCTACCACTAAGTGGTCCAAAGGCCTAGACTTAAAACTCCGTATGCCGTTAAATCTCGCTACCACTTCGGTTTTGCACTGAAAAATCTCTCCAAAGTAAAGATATGTGATCCAAAGTCCAATCAGTCGCTAGACAAAACACACAGGATCATAGCCAAAAACCATTGGTTATTGGCGCGAGTCAAGTAGCCAACAGGCAGAGTCAACGTCATCCGAACCGACGGTGAGAAATTTTGTGCAAAAATGTTATAACAGGGTCCCGCACGATCTACCGCATTAATTTTACCATCCAAAAATATTTTGAAAGTATTTTGGACGATCTGAATTGAAAATAAACTATTATCGATAACAGTTACTATTATTAACGGTCAAAATTTAAAAACAATCTCAACCATTAATTATCAAGATGAACAGTGAGATCGTGGATGCGGTGAAATTGTGTGGTGGGTATATCACCGTTGAAATTTGCGAAACCTGAACATCAAATTCAGTGTCAACGAAACCGTACCTTTGAAATCGATGGTTCGTTTAAGCACAGGCGACGGAGACGACTCCTCCTCCTCCTCATCCTTGTAGAACGACGAGTCGAGGACGGACACCGGACTCGGCTGCAACTCAGTCGCCGTCATTTCCAGAATGCTGTTCACCAGCTTGTCGCACCTCTCCAGCAGACTCCTCCCTCCCCGCCTCTCCCCCATCTTCAACCTCTGCAAAACCACCAAGAAAAAATCACAATAAAAAAATAATTAAAGCTTAATTAAGAAAATTTTGATTAAAATGAAGTAATTGTAATTATAATTGTGTAGTGTACCTCTGTATCAGTATGGGAAGAAGTACTGACATTACTTTCCGAAAACGATGACGACTCCGTATCTTCTACAAGGACGGAACAGATCTTCTCCTCCTTCGACGCAATCTCGTCCGTCGATCTCCTGTTGTTGTTCCTCGGTAATCGAGCCGTGATGACGGCTTGATCAGATCGGTTCCTCTTCGGACTGGGTCTTGGTGAGTGAACAGGAGGAGCTCGCCGCTGCTCCGCCGGCTCATTGCCCTTCCTCTGCGTCTCGACGCTGCTCAATGCTCGCCTCCTTGCCGGCGACGAACACGGACTCCTCGCGTTATTGCTCTCTCTCCGCGTCGGCGAGCTCGAATTCCTAGATCTCGCTTCGACCGATTGCCGCTCTCGCCGTGGACTCATCGACGGCGGCAGGTTGTCCCCGGAGTTATTCGGATTCCGACTGGCACCGGCTCTGTTAGGCGAATTGTTAGGGAAGCTTTTGTAAGGAGCCGGTGATCTGGAGGGCCTCATGATGACGATTGGAGATTGATCATCTGAATTGAAACAACTCCGGTCGTACACGATGTTTCTCTGGCTGATTTGCTGTTCTGAAACCTTCTTCGAATGTAAGAGGCCTTTCAGTTGCATAGCCTCGAGGATTTGCTTCAACGTCTCCAGATCCTTCGACGCCTCGTCGATGCCTCTCATCTTTAACCTCTTCTCGACATCTCCGTACACGCACACCGTTTGTTTCGGCTCCGGGAAAAAGTCGGCCGAGTCGAAGAAGCTCTTCCTATGCTGTTGGTGTGATGATTTCCAAACCCCTCTGTACAAAGGCTTTGTCTGTTCGGAAGACATCGGATCTGGTGGTCTCCCGTTCAATGCAGCGGCGGCGGCGGCGGTGTTTTCTCTCGCGGCATTGTCTCGCGAGTGAAACTGGTTCTGTTGTTTCATATGGAAATTGTTGTTACTGCATTCGGTGAACCGGTAATCTCTTGAAACCCTAGACTCGGAAGCGGATCTCCTTAGTTCGGCATTGTGGATTGGTTCATGGGGAGTTGAATTGTTTGGCAGCTGGTCGAGTCCCATGAGTTTCGCAATGACGCTGGGGGACCTTCGCTTGTCGTCGCCGCCGCAGCCATCCGCTGTTGCTACAACGTTGTTCAGAACGGCGGGATTTATTCGGATTTTCCCCTTGCCGTCAACACTGGCCCTGCTGTCCAGGGAAAGTCGAGGTGCTTCTTTGGAGAACTTCCACGAGGACTTTACCCCATCCTTGCATTCGAATAGGGGTAGGGGGAGAGGAAATGTCGCCGGAATATCCGCCGGCGATCGGTAATCCGTCGGCGGAGAAAATTCCAGACGGTCTGGACTCGGTGAAGTCATTGGCCTAGTTTGTTGTGGCTTCTCCGCTTCTCTCGGCATCTCCGGCGTGGAATCACCCGCCTGAATAAATCCCATTGAAAATAAAATTAGACGAAGGTGTTTGGTAGTAGGAATAAGCTAAATGGGGGGAAAAAAGAAAGTAAGGGAAGAGAAAAGAAAATGTCACCGGTGGGGGAGGTAAGCGCTTGGTGGAGTTGAGTCTTTTGCCGGTCAGAAGATGGTGGCGATCAAAGATCTGGAAGAAACCAGCCATACAACCCATTTGCTTCTCTATGTGCTTCTCCAGATTCTGATCGTGTATTATACCCGTCGTCATTTTCCCGGCGAGTTGTTAGTTCCAGGTACTCTCTCTCTCTCTGAATCCACGCACACACTCTCTGGCGTAGCTTAACGTCACATTGGCTCGAATCTCCACCACTACAATCTCTCTCTCTCTCTCTCTGGAGTAATGTTTTTGCTTTATCTGCAACTCCCGCTTTCTGCTGCTTTTATAGGGTGGATGAAGGAGAGAGTGACGGGGTAGGCTAGACAAACGCATGGGTTTCAACATTTATCCCTCATACTTTGGGCATGGTTTGGCAAAAAGCCCTTTTGCATTTGTTAATTTTGAATCAAATTTTTATAAATTATTAATTCGTTTCGACGAAAAAATTTGATCAAATTTTTTTGATAGAAACTAATAATTTTTTAAGTAAAAAAATAAGGAAAAAAAAAATCTCTTTTCGAATTATGATTTTTTACTTTTTAAATTTTTTTTCTCATCACGACAAATCGGTAATTCAAAAAAAATTGACTCAAAATTTAGTTAACAAATTCAAAAAAAAAAACTAAATAAGTAGGAAAAAAAAAATCACTTGACTTATTTTTGCCAACCTGGCCCACAATGCCAAATGTACTCCACAACTGGTGACGAAATGACACAATTAGGTCCCCTTTCTCAAAGTCTTCAAACTGGTTGGGTTTTGTTTGTTTTTACTTTTGGGCTTTTCGTGGAGAAAGGCAGAGAGAGAGCTGTGCATTGCATCTGGAGAGTAACCTCCGTGGGTGATGCTCTACGTGTCAGAGACCCACTCCCTTTGAGTTGTGAAAGTTTGAACAACGACCTCGAACCCGGATTTACCTTTATACCCTCCCCTCGATCAATGGCGGAGCTATTGTGGGGCCAGAAGATCCCGGCCCAACCCAATTTCATTTTGATCACGCTAAATTATGGTGAATATTGTTATGTGATAATTATACTCTGTGTCGTCAAATGATATGATAGCAACAATAATCGAGATTAATTTTTTAAATTTATAAAAATCGCTGCATAAAAACTCGAGACTTGATTTAGTTTTGGAAAATCATCGAACCGAAATTTATTTCGTAGTTCAGCCCCTCGAATCTCGACTCCGCCAGTGCACTCGACTCCTCTTCCTTGCATCAAGATCCGGGGATCCTGTAGTGCACGAGTGCATTTACAGGGGCGTAATGCAACATCCAGTCGTCCATCTCAGCAATCAATCCATCCGAATTTTAAAAAGCCTCTTCCCGTAAAGAAATTTTTAACAGAATTTTACAATGACAAACACTTTTCAAAGGCTGAGATGTTGCGCGCTGTACTCCTGTAGTGCACACCTCCACAGGGTCCCGGGTCCATTAGTAGTATATCACTGGTAATCCAAGGGATCAGGGTGGATTGGTCCACATATGAAGCAAAGTTAAGGCTGCGAGTGTGTAACGCGAATCACGAGGGATACTGGAGAGTAGAAAGGTGAGGTTGCCCGTGAGCAGTGGAAAATACACTAGCCCGTCGTTTTCTAATCTCTCTCAGAGGGCGTGAAAATGGCGGAAAAATCAGTCAGGATGCTGTACTATGGGCATGCTGATTCTAGGATAAAGGAAAGGGATCGAGGGAGATGGAAACATAGGGTTCATCATAGGAAAATGTTAGAAGAATATACAGGACCGGCTCATAAGTTTTGGAGGTCGGAAGCGAACCTCTTGAATGAGGTCACCTTATATTTTTCATACAAAAGTGGTCAACAAAGAGTCATTAAAAAAAAAAAAACTAATACAAAAGATTTATCATTACAAAATAGAAGTATATAATTATCCCAAAAAAATGTAACTATTACAATACCTCAAAATCCATCATTTGAAAATTATTCTTCTCGCACTTTTTGCTGCAAACGTACTGATTAAGTCTTCAACTCAAGCTGCTTCACCAACTCCTTCTCGATAGACAACATAGCCGTCCTTATGATCGGCTATATCTTCTTCTTTTTCCTTTTTGATGATCTTCTTTTTTGATTGGCTATATCTTCCTAGTTTTTGCCGACCCTTATGTTATTTTCTTTTTTAACGCGTTAATGTTTCTAATGAATAATTCCACAATTTGGGCCTATTTTGTGGCTCTTAAATTTCAATTTAGCCTATTTTGTGTAAAGGAGGCTAGTGCAATTTTTTTTAACCATATATACATACATATATTATATAGGAATCCTAAAAATTTGGGGCCCTCGTTTTTAATTTTTTTCGGGGGCCGGAAGTACAGGCTTCCCTCGCCTTGGCTATAAGCCGGCTTTGAGGATATATGAAAAATATACATGAAATATAACATGAAAGGGTAATTAACGGTTCAGATTTACAGTGATACCAAATCCCTACCGTTGTTCATAGTCGGGTGTTTGTGCACGCAAGGGACGAAGGGGTTGGACTACTTTCTCAATTTAGCATCCTTGCTGATATTATTATGTGCAGAATGGTACTAGCTTTGGTTTTTAGTACCGCAACTGTAACTTCACGTACCGTAACTATTCACAATGTATGTGCATGATAACAGCTTTGATTTAACCCCTAAGGTTCGACATAAGGCTACGTTCTCTTGGACTTAACTTCAACTTAATTTAAATTTGAAAACTTTGTTCTTATTTGAATTTTTTTTGTATTTGTTAGTTTTGCAGCAAATTTTTGTCATTTTTGTACTAAAAAGTTGTTATTTCTCAAAATGCTTGGGTAAAAGTAAAAGAAAATTTACTTTTTCAATTTCTCTCGTTGAGACGAATTAATAACCCACATAAGTTTGCCGCAAAACTAACAAATGCGAATAAAATTCAAATAAGGACAAAATTTTTAGATTTAAGGTAAGTTTAAGTTAAGTGCGAGAGAACACAGCTTAAGTAGTCTTGGTTTGAGATCTAGAGGATTGTTCTCGGCCCCGCCTAAAGTTTCAAGTTCAATTCTTCTTACTAATAATTTTTTAGGCCAACTTACTTCACGTGTAAACATGCGAAAAGGTTTTTGGAGGGGACCAGTACACCCGGCATTACCAAAAAGGGGCCCAGTATTGTTGGGCTCGGAGTGCTTCCATGCATTTAGTTACACAATGTCACTCTCTGCGACAGCTTCAAAAACAGATTTGCGAATGCGATGTCGAATGTTATAAAAGACTTAATTAAAGTCCTCCCTAACACCAATTGATTTTAGGAGAAACGGTGAAAAAGCGAACCGACATAGACAAGTGTTTTATTAGGCAGCAGTCCGCAATCAAAGGATTTGATAGTACGTAGTACTGTACTGGAATATGTGAAGTTGGCGTTTGCCGGTTGGTATGATATTATCCCCAAACCTCACTCCTACAACTTTTGGATTTCTCCTTCCCATTACTATTTCTTAATCAAATTTCCTAGCTAATTTCACCCAAAACAGCAAAACCAAATTAACAAGTCCGTTTAAAGCAATTGAGTAACTTTTTGAACTCTTTACTTTCCAACCAACAGAAATAGAAAAAGGAGGAGGAGGAGGACTGGAGGAGAAAACAAGAGAGCTAGCGTGAATGCTTGTGGGGTTAGTTAAGTAAAATCCAACCCACAAAAATATGAATGGCGTAATAAAAGCATTGGTTGAGATGGCAACAGTGGCGGCAAGGACGGAACCAGGATTTTATCTTAACAGTGGCGAAATGTATACTAAAAAAATTTAGCGGTGGCGAGACTATATAAGCTCGGCATAAATTTTTTTTTACATATAATAATTGCATTTTCTAAAATTCTTGTCGTGGTGGTCGCCGTCACTAGACCCCTCTGTTCCCATCCTTGTGGCGGAGCTATGTCGATGCCGGGCTACCCAGTTGTATATTTTACATATTTTTTTTTATAAATGTTAGTAAAAATTTATAGAACTTACAAACATAATGAAAAGTAAGAATAATTTTCATTTCGCGAGAACACTAAATTATGGTGAATGATACCTTTCAATAACGATCATGCGTTCGGCGAATGATATGATAACAACAATACACTAGATTAATCCTTCAATTTATCAAAATCGTCCCAAAAAAACTCGAATGAGTGGATTTAGTCTTGAAAAAAAATCACCGATTCATATTTCGGCCTCCTTCCGACTTTGATTCTTGGCTCCGCCACTGAATGAGAAACTGTGGTTTAAAGTGGTGCAGCAATTTTTCGACGAAGAAAAGTGGCTTTCATTTATTGTTAAGGCGCCGTGACCTAGTCATGTGGCTTAAAGTGGTGCAACAATTTTTCGATGAAGAAAGTGGGCTTTCCTTCACTGTTAAAGCGCAGTGACCTACTGTGGCTTTCGATTTATTATTCACCCTCCTCCATTATTCATTCACTGTTATTGTACCTGGTGAAGGATTTGAATCCGGATTGCCCTTTGTAGATTTATCATGCGGGCGGATTTGGGTTTCGGATTTGGGTTTCAATCGGATCAGGCGGATTCAGACCAAATCCGATCTACTGGCAGGCTTTGGTTTAGTCTACGACACCACCCCCGAAAATTATCTAACAAGTCCGACACATAATTTAGGTGGTGATGTGTTTTGCCTTCTCACTAAAAGATCACATGATTCGCGTGGCCTTATTTCCTAAGCTTCGTGCTCATGTGTACCCTTCTGTTGATAATACTAGCTGAGTACGTAACCATTTGACGAGTTGTTCCGAATGGAATGTTTTTGTACAGTAGAGTGGGGTCATCACGTTGTTTTCTGTTTCGGCTGCTCGTTGCCTGTTAGTGCTTATCCTATAATTAGCTATCACCTTCGATCGTGACTGTTGTACGAGTCTATCAAACTTATTTTTGAGTTGAATGTTTTAACATTCTCAAATGAAACTATGTTTTAAGAGCTTGCGTGGGAAGTTTTTAGATTTCTCACTTGAGATAAGAAGCAACTAGTAATCCATACTGTAGTAGGCTGAACCTGACTGACCGAGAGTGTCTTGAATGACTAGACCAAGGCCATCGTGGCAGTACGTGAACCGAGGCTCGGCTTTTAGCCGAGGCTTGTCAATCACCAGCAATGCACTCACCTTCCGTCCGGCGCTAGGAGAAAACCGTTCGGGTTCGGTCACCTTTGAGACAGGCGGCACCATCAGCAGGTTCTCCCCACAGGCTTCTAACCATGCTCGGCTAGACCTAGGGCTCGGCTAACTTTAATGGCATGTGTCACTCCACGTGCTGAGACGGTTACGCCAAAGGATAATGATGAGCGCACATGGGGATGCCAGCTCACGCCAAAATGGTTACTAGATCTATTCGGTGATGTTATGATGGCATCACTTGGCTCGTGCAAGGCACATGTTCGTACTTGGAGGGCAAGCTAAGGAGACTCTATAAATACTAAAGGATCGCAACCCTAAAAGGTACATAGGCACTCTCACACCGAAACCCTAGTCTCTTACCTTTCTCTCTGCACATTCTCATCCTTTCGCCGGAGGGTCTTACCAGGTGACCCTGGCTAGGTCTTAGTCGTGCGTTCACTGTGCAGGTTAGGGTGAGAAAGCTAGGCGACCCTCGAACCAGCGGAGGAAAGACCCAGATCAAGGATCACGGGCCACACACATACATCAGGTTCTTCACTTCTTCGTACATTTCAAGTCTTCCCAATCCCAGTAGCATCTGTATCACATGTCATGTGATCCTGTCTATGGTAATAAAGAAAAGAGAAAGTGAGCAGACCCATTTCCACCTTTCATCACTTTCCTCTATCTCCCCCACTTTCTCAATTCACCCACATGCATTTCACAGTATTGTGCAAGCTCCCTCTGGCCCTCTACCCTTTCCTCAATAATTATTAACTGAATTCATGACTACCACCCCCATTTGATCTGACCCCTGACTGCAAGTACGAAAAATTAGTGGCCCAATCCCCAAAAATCCATTCAATGCCCGGAACATCACGTGACGAAATTCCCAGCCAAAATATGTGAATCTCACGTTGTGGTGGGATAAAGTATGTGAATCCCACCGCAATATGTGCAACTAGATAAGCTGGATCAACGGCGGCAAGCCGGGAGACTCTGGTCAGAATCTTAGCATGCTACTGAGCGTTCGCGTCGTAGAGAAGGAGCCTAGGGCACAACATGGCGGTGCCGCTGGGGCACTGAATAATTACTCATCCTGACTTCCCATGTCCTGGTTAACTGAATGGGGGGGATGGGGAGAAGATAGCACAGTTTCCAACCTCAAGCTCTCCCATGTTCTCTCACCCACCCTCTCCCTCCTCTACTGCACCACATTCCTCAATGACCTAATGCCCTTGAAGCTGGATTTCACATTCCTCTGTATAAAAAAGTTGGGGCAGTGACACAGGCACTGGCATTATTTTATCTATGGTACCACTGGAAAAGGACAGTTTTACCCTTAATCAAACAATTACTTTGTCCTATACATTGTAAGGTGATGTTTATTCTATGCTGCCCTTTGTACTAAAATTTGGGTGTGGGATAGGTTCTTGAGACTTGTGGAGGGTAATGTGCCCTTGGTTAAACAAAAACCGACCTCATGGCTCATATGCTGAAAGAAGCCAATTCCCATTTTGTATGCCAGGAAATTTTTGATTGGTTTAGAGTTGATTTTGGGGATACTGAATTATAATCATGAAAACAGATGTGATTCTGATTCCCCACCCTCTTGTGTAAGTTGGACCACTTTTTTTGAAGACGGCTACCTCCAGTGAAACCATATCCATAACCAAATGACTTTTCGTTTTCTTTTTTTATATCCCCTTCTTTTCCTTATTCGGAGGTGGATTCTCAAACCCAATTGCAGCATGCAGTTTACCCATTTTGGGTTTTTTTTCGTTGATCTAAACCGTTCACATTGTAGAGCTTGTCGAGTGCTTTAACCCCGAAAAAAAAATCATGTTTATCGAATATCGATCCATATCTTTTCGGAGCACATTTCTATTGAGAAATCATGTTCATCAGGGCTTTTGCCATTTTTATCTGGGTTTTCTTCAGAGAAATGTACTCTTGAAAGATCTGGATAGATATCCGATGAACATGATTTTTGTCATGGTTAGAGCTCTCGACGAACTCTACAAAGTAAAACGATTTAGATCATTGAAACAGACCCGGGACTCCACTCTGTAGTTGGGTTTACCCAATTGCCGAGAAGCCACCCCTTTTGTTTCTCTGTTTCTTTTTCCGAGGTCACATTAAAATAATTTTGCGAAACACTTTTATATTTTAGACTTTTCGCTGATTGGCCCTGAAGACTAGATGGATGAAAGATAATGTTCAATGGAAAAAGGTCATGTCCAGTAGACTGTAGACGAAACTCCCACTTTGAATCTTTGATAGTAGTATATTCTTTGGGACATGATTTTACCACATCATTTTTTAATAATGTCACATTCTGTAAGTATATTTTTGCATCAAAAAATACACTTGCAGGATGTGGCATTATCAAAAAAGGGTGTGACAAAATCACTACCCTATTCTTTTCTTCTAACTCGAACCTGCATGGTAACGTATTATCTTGCGTTCCTCTTTTTATTTTTACTCGGTCATCCGATTGTCGTTGTTCTCGTTTCCTAGATAGTGTTTGATGTTGTTTGAGGCTCTGGCTTAGCATTACCGAGGGGAGTCGTCGTAACATTATGATTAGTGATTACAATGCTGATCGGACTGGGTATATGATTGTTCTTAGCTTTGTTAATTAGGAATATGATCTTGTTTTCCTTGTCCTATTTGTCCTGTCTCGTTCTTCTTGTCAAAAATTTGTCTTTGTAATTGCTTCAAATATGAATGAAATTTTTTTGTCAATCAAAAAAAGAAAAGAAAAGAAAAATATTACAATGCTGATGAACTCAACAACCATGGTTATAATCCAATGAATAATGAAAGAAAACTAGCACCACCCTAGGCACCTAGCCATGAGATGAGACACTCTTTCCTATAACCAATGGAACTACAGCTAGCTTGTTTATTCACACCTACATGTGAGGAGGAGAGTTGTCATTTTTTTTTGTCAATTACTACTAGGGAATCCTCTTTCCAACCAACATATAATCACGATCTTATGTCATCTTATGTCAATCAATACTGACACAAATAGAGAGAGAGAGAGAGTTATTAAGCTCAAAACAGAGAGAGAGAGAGAGAGAGAGAGAGAGTGATTAAAGAATAATTTTACAGATCACCTAACGTGCACATGCAGCACATCCGACATTAAACCCAAAAAAAAATCATTGCCCAGGAATAAAATGACGCACTTGAGATGTCATCTAACAGTTCATTAGCCAGAGCTTGCCCCTTGAATCCCCTCATTAACATAACGGTCTGTTTGTTTTCTTTCTTCTGATTTCCCACTGCGTTTGGGAGGAAAATTGATTCTTCTTTTCTTTTTTATCAGCTTCTTGAACTTCGTGTGTCACTTGTGGGATGCATGTGATCCTGTAATCTTATGCTCTGTTTTAGAGATTACTGCTACTAGTACTATATATTTTGGAGGGAAAGGAAAATAGAAAGGATTTTGAACTTACTATATTAATCTTATTATTAGGAGTATTTTTCTGACACTACAGAGAAAAGTCAAAATTGTAGTTTCTTTCGACTAAATTTTCATTTCCTTTTTCTTGTACTTTTCCTCTTACGATTTCGCGATCCAAAACACGTATAGCTCGATAATAAAACGACCATATAGAGGAGGTTGATTTTGGAATAAGAAAACAAGATTAATTTAACAAGTGTCTATACATTTCTGTTATTCTGTATCTCTCAATTTACGATTACAACAATCTCTTCTTCTTTTTCTGAAACACCACGTGATCATGTGTCTGCTAAATGAAAATTATCATATGACCATTTTGTTAGGGATAGGATGACAACATAGTACATGCAAGAACACTGACACGTGCCATGTTACAGATTCAAATGACGATTTCTGCTTGTCAAGAATACCAATCCTCCGCCGCTATGAAACCTCTTCATGTAGCACAAAACATTCATTATTTGATCCAAATTAAGAGTGGACCACGGACAAAGCTTTGCATAAGCTTTTACTGTTCAAATTGACTAATTAAGTACTGGCCTCGAATGGAAAACTGTGTAGATCTGCCACCTTCTCTAGCTTCAATAAAATTCCAGACATGCTAAATGTAATGCAAGGATTACTTTGAGTGAAGGCAAAGCACTCCAAAGATCTAGCAATGGGTTGGAGGTATGGGGATCTGTTACTTCTTACACCGCGGTCGAGGTTTTGTAGGGTTTCCGAATAAAAGTCCTAATGATATAGTACTTTAAAACGTTTTTTGCACTCTACTTTGTCATGAATGCACTTCTGAAAGTTTTCTTTTACTAATATATTTTGCAAAAATATTGTGCATAATTTTAACCACTGTCCACTGAAAGATAACAAAAGTTGAAGTGTAACTATCCTTTCTCTTGAAAACCAAAAAATGATGGATTTTTAGTCATTTCATTAATTTTTGTTAGTTCACTATTCGATCTATTTTGAAATGTTTTAATAGTTCTTCTTTAAAGTCGAAGTATGAATTTGGTAATTTGTCAAAAGTATCAATCATGACTACTAGTGTTGCAAAGTACGAGTAGTTATATAGGTCCTGTTTGGTTAAGGAAAATAAGTACTTATTCTTATTTTTTGAATTAAATGTGATGTATTATGAAAAAATGATCTGTCTCATAAAACGAGAAATAAGTACTTAAAAATAAGAACCTTAGTGGAACAGAGTCTTAGGCCCCGTTCCGGAAACCTTCTTAAAAAATAAGTACTTATTTCTCATACTTCTTTTTCGAAAATAATAGGGGTCTTCCACAAAATTCAAATACAAAATTTACTTCACATTTTCAAACTCAAAAATAATGTAAATGAAAAGGAAAAAAAAATCACACCGTATTAAAGATCTCAATGAGATCTATCAAATAAGATCCATAGTGATAAGAAAATTATTTGCGTAAACACATGATTTTTGAGCTTGAAGTTGCCGTATACAAAAAATAAGACTGTTGCTATTGTGTTGGGCGCCGGCGGAGGGAAATCGTACCGGCGGCCGCGTCGGGCCTTCTCCAGCCACCGAACGGCCGATTCAAGCCGTCCAAAAATTCTAAAAAAAAACACCAAGGGGGCCAACGCGGGAATCAACGGCATCAGAGGTGTGTAGGGTGTTTGATCCGAGCACCCTTTTTCCGTGTACATATGATACCGTTGATTCCCGCGTTGGCCCCCTTGATTTTTTTTTTAGAATTTTTGGACGGCTCGGATCGGCCGTCCGATGGCCGGAGACGGTCCGGCACGGCTGCCGGACCGAATTTCCCTCCCCGGCCAGTATTTACCCATACAAATTCTACCAATAAGTGGACAGCTTCTTATTTTCAGAAACACCTCTTTTTATTCAACAAAAAATAAGAAGGTAAACACGTTCTGGAACACAGCCTTAGTATACAAGGGCAACAATTGAATGACAAAAAAAGGAACAACAATTACAGCGATGTCAAAAAAATTTAATTTAAGTATCTTGTCAATCATTTGTCACCTTAAAAAGTTGAAACTCACCCCAAAAGAATTTCAATATTAAGGAACCAAAGGAAAGCTGGAAGGTAGTACAGTATGATTTTGCATATGCTTCAAAATCGATTGATTTGACGAGGGATGGGCTAGGCATGTGGATTAATAATATGGTACATTCTCTTATGAAAAGTGATTTAAGGGCAATTTCATGGGCCAAAGTGAAAATGATGGTAAAAGAGGGATGCTTGGGAACCGCACTTAAACTGCCAAACGCAATGGGCTTCTCATCGATGCATGGTCACTTCACATGGCCTATGGCCCTTATATTTATTTTCAATGATGTCTCGGTCCAATTTGCACGCACGTCATCATACAAATTTCTACAATTCCACTTATGACCTTTTCACATGTTTACGCGTGCAAGTGAGATGACCACAAAAGTTACTAGTAAGAATAATTAAGGGAAAATGATGGCCCAGGACCTGTTTTGATAATTAATACCCGCCAAGGACATGCTGAGAACATTTGTTTATGCTGAAAATGACCTTGGCGGGTATTAATTATTAAAACACGTCATTGGTCGTCATTTTCCCAATAATTAAACCTGAAATCTTAGGTGGGAGCTTAGGGCCCTTGTCTCTCTCAATTGTTGAGATAGTTCTATACTGCGCTCATCGACTAATTCCGGAACCCTGAAGATAACGACCAGTCATAACTCCTAGTGGCTCCAAGGTGTGGAATGTTTAACCTCCATGGTAATGAAACTTGTGATCTCATGGAGGAACACTTATTGCTTTCTCACAACCACTCGGCCAATTATTTATTGCTATTACTTTATAGATGGGATATATATACTTTATTACTGTTTTGTTGCAATATTTAAGTTTTCAATGAAATATATATCTATTGTACTCCATCTAAGTTCGAATGTCAATGCCATCATGATGACGTTAAGTTTCTGCATACATGTAATTATTTTAAGTTTGGGTGCTCTAATTTAGATAGCATCGTAAAATTAAATATTCAGTATATATACTCACTGTATAAGTGGGGACCTTGATTCAGAGCAGTTTATAATACTAATATATTAATCACAAATGCAATTAATTAACTAATCCAATGAAAATTGCCTAAGTTAACATTCCTTTCGCCCTCTTTGGTTAAGGTGAAATTGCAAATGCCGGCCAAGGCCTTCAGTGATTATTCTAATATACTACTACTAGTATACTAGTACTATTTTATTTTGAACTTGGCAAATCACTTTATTTAATGAAATTTGTGTCCAGAACGATGTCACTATTGCATCACTTAAATTAGTTTTATAGAATCCCAATTAATATGTAGAATCTCTTTTAAATACTCGATTTTGTTTAGTATTTACTCCCTTTTCTCTTTTTTCCGAACACATATATCGTGCTACCCTATACGAAGTTAAGAGCCATCCTCGAAAAATTTAACGTTGGGTTTGGGTAAGAAAATAATCTTGGATTATTGAAAACCAATAATCATGTCGATGTGACTTATTGGATAAACCAATAATCTTGGATTATTGAAAACCAATAATCATGTCAATAATCTTGGATTATTGAGTATACTTATTTTAAAAACTCAATAATGTCTCTTTAACTCTACTATATTATTGAAACAACCATGCTACTTGCACATGTGTTTTTGCACATACATTTTTGTGGGGCCCATATCGGGGTCCCACAAAATGATCCGAACCGCTCATCTTTTTTAAAAATTTTTTCGGAGGGTTCCTGTAAAAAATCAGCTCCAACGGATATCGATAAGGGCTTTATCAGAATTCGTAGGAAAAAACAGAACGATTCGTCCTACGATTTCTGAGAAATCCTTGAGACCCCACCACGGTGAGTATCAACGCGTTGTTGCCTTTGTTCATCCAATTTGGGTTGGCTTAGTTGGGCGCAAGGTTGGGTTAGAAGGTCCATGCCAACCCAGCCCAACTCCGCCGGTGTTAACGGTTAGGTGAAGAACAGATTTTTACGGACTAGTCCATAAAAGTGCTTCTCAATTCCCACTAAGGAGACACGCGTTTTTTTATTTATGTTTAAGTCTAGGTAGTTGAAACACGCGCGTTTCACACTTTTCCAGTCGTCGTCGTCTCCATTGTCCTCGGCAACACCCGCCAACACGACCATCCGCCATCACCACCCTCCTCCCCCTCTCTCCCTCACCCAACTCACGCCGTACGCCATCACCGACGACCATCATCCGCCAAACACCTACGCTGTACACCATCACTGACGACCTCCGCCATCACCCACGTACGCCGTACGCCACCATCATCCCCTCTCTCTCAATGTCTGCACCAGCAGCACTCTCGATTGGAAGGAGCCGTGGCCATATACTGATATACTTACATAACTCTGTGAATTTGTTTAAAACAAATAAATCCCCGCGAATTTGTGTATTTTACCATACAAATTTGTATAAAACACCACCCACGGCTGTAAATTATCCCCGCGAACCGCCACCCCACGGCTACAAATTACCCCTGCGAATTTGTTTAAAACCAATAAATCACTGCAACTTTTGCGTATTTTACCCCTGCAAATTTGTATGAAACAGAACAAATCATGCGAATTCGAATAAAACAGGACAAATCATGAAACTTGTGTACATTAGCCCCTGCGAATTTTTGTATAACTTGGTTTCTCTTCGAATTACCCGTGGGAATTTGTGAGGATGACACGTGCGTTTGCGGCGGCGTTAAATCTGCCATGTGAGGTGGTGGGAAGAGAGGAGTGAGAGGCGGAGCGACGGATGGCGGGCAGAGTGGCGGAGGGTGGCAGGATGATGTCTGTACTTATGCGTTCTTTTTTGGGTTGGGGGTGGAGTTGTCCGTGCTTTGGTCCTCTTTTTTGGACCGGCCCGTAAATTGCCTGGTGAAGAATGGGTTAGTGCATTTGGTGCTATGGATTTCCCAATCCACTTCCATGGGCCATTCATGTGATCAATTTTCGTGACAGTTCTTGCCATCTAGCCCATGTGTTTAGATTTCTAGTATTAAACATTTGAGTAGAGTTCATCACCTTTTCTTTTTTTCAAACAGAGAGTTCATACACTTAGGGATGTTTCCGGCAGTGAATTTTTAAATTTCTTTTTATTTTTGGTTGAAAAGTTGTTAGGTGTTTTCGGTAGTAAATAAGTTGTTGAGTTGGTAAACAAATTTTTGTTAATGGAAATCAGTTGGTAAAATGTGTTAAGTTTTTAGTATTTTTTGTTAGTGAAAACACTATGGTAAAATGCGTTAAATTTTTTGTGATTTTTGTTAGTGAAAATGGGGCCTTAGTCGTAAACCTCACGAAAACATGTGTTTCTGGAATGGTTCAAAGTAGATCTTTTTAAGAAGGGTACTCGGACCACTGAATAATTTCACAGTGGAATGCTGTGTTTGGATTGTGTTTTGAAATTTTTTTGAAAAATAGTAGGGGTAATAAATAGAGAAAGATAGAGAGAGAAATGTTGAAAGTAGAAGAAATCTAGGAAGAATTAAGGAGAATTTTTTGAAAAATCCTTTTTAAGAAGGGAAGAGAAGAAGGCAGAAGGCAGTCATGAAAATAAGCCACACAAAAGGCCCAATAACCCAGAAGTAGACAGCCCAGTCCATTTATCTTCTTTATAAGAACAGTAATATACTGTAATTCGCTTATTTGCCCCCAGAAAATAGCATAATCACTCGACAACCTTTCTCATGGCTAATCATACGTTTGCCGACGATTTTGTGGTTAGTTTCGTAATTACACATTGAAAGATCGATGACCCAAATGTATTCCAATGCAAAATGGCAGAGCTAAAACCTATGGTGCATGTTCTTTACAGACAACTCACTCACTGACTAAACCCACCCGTCTCTCTCTCTCTCTCTCTCTCTCTCTCCTCTTCAGAGCACACAACTGGTAAGCATTTTTGTTTTCTTCTAGTTCTTTTCCTATCATGTCCAATTTATAATTCTGATGGAAAACCAGTTCTGTAAATACACTACTCGTGCATGATCCTTCAATGCACTTGTCAAGGGGGAAATTAGTGCTTTAGGAACTCCAATCTTTAGTATTAAAAAAGTAGGGTTGGAATATTCAAATTGGTAAATTAAACTCAAAACTGCTGGTTTCCTGTTTGTGGGTTTCAGTTAGCTGAGCATTCCATGGCTTCTTCAATGCTAAGTGGAACTGAAAACCTCACACTCATGAGGGGGATAACCCCAAAGAGGTTTAGTTTTACTGGGTCAGATTTGAATTGGAAGCATTTCAGCAAGATTGGTGTGGTTTCCCATAGTACAAGTTTTAGGTCCAGAACTAAAACCCTAGCACCTAATTGCACCCTTTCATCGTCAAGACCGGCTTCGCAACCTAGGTTTATACAGCACAAGAAAGAGGCGTTTTGGTTCTATAGGTTTCTGTCAATTGTGTATGATCATGTCATAAACCCTGGGCATTGGACTGAGGATATGAGAGACGAGGCGCTCGAGCCTGCCGATTTGAGTGATAGGAATATGATAGTGGTGGATGTGGGTGGAGGGACAGGGTTTACTACTTTGGGCATCGTTAAGCATGTGGATGCCAAAAATGTCACCATTTTGGATCAGTCGCCGCATCAGCTTGCCAAGGCAAAGCAGAAGGAGCCATTGAAGGAGTGCAAGATTGTTGAGGGGGATGCAGAGGATCTCCCGTTCCCTACTGATTATGCAGACAGATATGTATCGGCTGGGAGGTATATGGCCCTAACATTTTGATATGGCTTTCCTCTGATCTTTGATTTTGTTGTCTGACATGCATTTTCCTGTGTTCGGTTGATTTTGGTGCTTGAGGTGGTTTTCCGATTTTTTGGATGCACGAAGCTTCTTCCAACCATAGTGTGTTGATCTTTGTCTGTTCTTGAGCTAGATTGTAGTATTGTTGTTTAAGTTGCGTACTTAGTTTCTAGGATACTAAAGCGACACAAAGTTGAATTGATTTAATCTAAAGTAACCTAAAACTTCCTTGGTACATACTACATGCTTGACCAACTTGATGGATTCATCCCAATGAGTCCACACCTGGGCTGAATACAAATTAGTAGCGAGTGATTTTAGGTGTTTGTTGTGGGTTAGAATATGGTGAAAGCTTATTCTGCCGTGCCAAATCTTTCAAAATGGAGTTTCAGAAGTCAATTTTCTTCTGCTTATTTAAGTGAAGAAAATAGGGGATAAATTATAAACTCTCCCCTCAATATGTCACATTCATTCTCCATTTTAGAGTTTTGGAGATGGGTTGGAGATGCTCTAAGAGGAAGTTGCTACAAACAAGCTGTTCTGGCAGGTTTGCATGGCTAAAAACATAAATTGAGTACAAAACAATGTTAGCAAAAGAAGGACGATGGACTGTGCGATGGTTGTGAGTACTAAGCATCATCTGATGGTTTCAATGTGGATTTGTGTTGGGATTTCGATTCTGCACTCCATAAGCTGTTGGACCAATTATTGGAGGTTCTTTGTATGGATCTACTTCTTCTAGTTGGATCATATTTGTTGTCATATGCTCAAAAACTGTAGTGGGTTGTATATACCCCGAAAATGCAAGAAATCGAGAGTCTGAGAAGAGTCCAAGTTTTTTGTTTTGATGTGTGATTGGATCAACTTTTGAAGGTAGACACAGCTAACGAGGTTGATGTGCACAAGGATATGGTTTGGATTTTTGCGTCCAGTGTGCAGGAAGAGAAGTGGGAGAGAGGATTTAACTTAACGGCTATCTTATGTGTATTTCGTGTTTGCAATTTTCTCAGCATAGAGTACTGGCCAGACCCACAACGTGGCATCAAGGAAGCGTACAGGGTTCTAAAACTTGGAGGGAAGGCGTGCCTAATTGGTCCTGTTTATCCAACATTTTGGCTGTCTCGGTTTTTCGCTGACGTGTGGATGCTCTTCCCAAAAGAGGAAGAGTACATTGAGTGGTTTGAGAAAGCTGGATTCAAAGATGTTAAACTGAAGAGGATTGGCCCAAAATGGTACCGTGGTGTTCGTCGCCATGGGCTTATCATGGGTTGTTCTGTCACTGGGGTAAAACCTGCATCTGGGGATTCTCCGTTGCAGGTAATTGTCTCTCCATTCGTATAAAATGAACCTTGTGTTAATGTGAGTGCACCATAACTTGTTTCCTTATTCATGTCCTGATGTTTTCCTTGGTTCAGGTTACTTATCATTGTCCACTCTTGCATTTTATTTTACGTGACAGTACACTTGGAAATTGAAATATGTGTGTATGGTGGATATATTTAGTCGTTCTTGTAATGGTGCTATCCGCAATTTACTAGGACAGTGCTATCACTTGTTATATCCTCACGCGGCTCATGCCAAGTCTTGTATCACTAGTGTAGCTTTTTCAAATTTTTATTGGCAATCGTTTGAATGAAGTACTCTACCCTCATCAGAAATTTGCACCTTTTGGATTCGAAACTGAACAAATTCCTTGGATGTATATTCGTGTTGGGATACCAGCACGTCAAACAAATGAAAGATAGATAGAAATTGAGATTAGTATTTGGCTTCTAAAGGGTTTTTTTTTTTTTTTTTTTTAAAGTTTCCGTATCCTTCACAATTCACGAACTGTTTCAATGAAGTTACTCTTATTATGTGGTTGGAGGTTGCATCTTTTTGTCCCTCCCTTTTTCTTTTTTTTTTTTTCCGGACATGAATTGCTAATGTAGCTCTTGCTTATAATTGTTAAAAAGTGGTCTTTTCAGTGATTGAAACTTATCTTAGTGCTCTCTCCGTCTCACTCGATTGACAAAAGCTCTGTTTTTTTTTTTCGTTGCAGCTTGGCCCGAAGGCAGAGGATGTCGAACAGCCTGTCAATCCATTCGTGTTCTTTGGGCGCTTCCTTCTGGGTGCAATGGCAGCCACTTATTTTGTACTGATTCCCATTTACATGTGGCTGAAAGACCAAATAGTCCCCAAAGGTAGGCCGATTTGAGAGAGACACAGACAAAGAGAGAGCGTGAGAGGGGACCTCTTGGCTGTTAGGACTGCTTGTAATATACTCTTTCCAATTTGCCTGAATCTTTGCTGTTATATACTGTAGAAAATAGAGAATTTCTCCATGGTCTCCCGCGTCCTTTCCTAACTTGAATCTTTTCTAGGTGAGCAAAACGCGGGTAAAATGAGATGCATAGGTATCTTCTTCTTCTTCTTCTTCTTCTTCTTCTTCTTCTTCTTCTTTTCTCTGATATTTGGATTCTCCTTTTTTTAGGGAGGAAATGAATGAATACGTTCCAACATTTCCATTCTCATTACCGTCAATTGAAACGTAGGAATTATGAAAATATAACACTCATCACATTTTATTTGGATTCTCCTTCTTAGGGGAGGAAATGAATGAATACGTTCCAACATTCCCATTCTCATTACCGTCAATTCAAACGTAGGAATTATGAAAATATAACACTACGTAACGTTCTTATTGCCATCCAAAGTGAGGCTAAAGTAAAGTGGCTTTTTTGGTAATCACGGATGTGGTCGAATATGAGTTATTGCCCTATCGGACCCTTTCAGCAATTTGCGGAAAAAAACGTAGGCGTTTTTAACATGTTGTTCACACATATTAACAAGTTTTGGCATTTTATCACCATTCACGATAACTAATATCTCGTCAACAACAAAAAAAAAAAAATTCTATAGTAAGTAACTCTACTCACCAACTCATCTACAACTTATTCACTGTCGGAAACAACTTGACATTTGTTAATGTAACTTATTCACTACCGGAAATATCTAACTTGATTGCTACAAATTTTTTGTCATAGCTTATTCACAACCGGAAAAACCAATGTTTGATATGGTAATTGAAGGACATTTATAACTACCACATTCGATTTTAAAAAATTAAATTCCAAACCAATAGGTAGGTTTCTTTCTTTTAAACTTAACTTATTTTTTCTCTCCTTTTGGAACTTAAATGAAAATAAGTTAAGTTCATCCATTCTTCTAAACTTAAACTTAATTGCCTAACATACACACAATTACAAATAAGCTAAGTTTAATGATGAGAAATAAGTTAAGTTGGCCGCAACGAATTTCACCTGGCCGCATATAATTACTCTTGGTCGCCACGAATTACACTTGGCCGCGTATATTTACTCTTGGCCGCGTATATTTACTCTTGGTTGCAACGAATTACACATTTATTCTTGGCCGCAATAAATTACACCTGGCCGCATATAATTACTCTTGGCCGCCATGAATTACACTTGGCTGCATATAATTACTCTTGGCCGCAACGAATTACACTTTTACTCTTGGCCGCAACAAGTTACACTTGGCCACATATAATTACTCTTGGCCGCCATGAATTACACTTGGCCGCGTATTAAATGAAAATAAGTTAAATTCATCCATTCTTCTAAATTTAAACATAATTGCCTAACACACACATAATTACAAATAATTAAGTTTAAGGATGAGAAATAATTTAAGTGTAGAAGAATGAACTGAATTAAAAAAAGAAGAAGTTAAGTTTAGAAAAACGCAACCTAACTCGTGTATTGGCTTGTTATACCATGCAATCCCCTCACGGTTTGACTTTGACCTATGGGAGTCGAAATATTTGAAATAGGATACGTCTTCGCAAAACCCCACTTTTTATGACCATGAGGTGAGTGTTGCCAATATTTTCATTTTTTTTTTACATAACTCAGGTGTTTGGGTCAATTTACGTATGCTTTCAATAATTTAGAGGGACTAATCTCATTACCCACGTGCGGGAAACTATGGACCGGTCTTAAATGACTTGATCGAACTTGAGAAGTTTACAACCCAAGACCTTAGGAGGAAGCAAACTTCTAAGTCTAAGGCCTTGACCACTGGACCGAATCCTTGCCAATATTTCTACTGAGATTAATTATAATTAGAAAGATCAAATAAATAATAATGCGTGATAATTAGTTTTGAACAAGGTAAAGAATAATTAAATGATTTTATTAAACTTATATACTTTATTACAGGAAATTACAAGGCTGAAACAACTGCTACAAGATACAAAGTACAAACTAGACAAGGAAAAATTTATTTTCAAATGGATCATTCCTTCAACTGTCTATAAGGAATACTTTCTGCTTTGCTATCTACTAAAAGAGAATCGGTTTCTTCGTTTATCGTCTTTGCCTTATCATCTCATGTCAACACTTGTAGCACGAGGTAACTGCTCTGCTTGTATTTTTTATTTTGTTCGACGGTCACTTATGCATACCCTTATGCATACCCTTTTCGGTCAGTTGAAAGACAAATCATCCACACTGTAACTAGAGAATTCATAATATTTAGCAATAATATACTTTCTTGCGGTCTTACCCGAGATAGATTTGCTTGTATTTTGATGCCATCAGTTGTCATGCAGTTCCTTTAAGAAATAAAACTGTAGGGTCTTCAATTGTTCTTTCAAATCGCCACCTGTCTTGTTATTGCATTGTAGTAATAATATATATATATATATATATATATATATATATATATAATCTTCAAAGCTTTGTCACCTGTCCCAGAATTTCGACAGAGAAACAAAGCTGTAGTCCAGAGAATAATGGATTGATCCTCCATCAACCACCTGTTCCATTAATGTCAACAGAAAAAATATTTAAAAACCGAAACTTTGTTACTAAAATTATATAGTTGAGTTTTATTTCAACTATTCCACATGTCCTAAATTCGACTTCGATTTAATTTATGGTGTTAATAGAACATGAAAATCGTAGCTTACGTCAGATGAGCAATACTATTTTTACAGATTTATGTACCTAGATCTGGACGCACAAGTGTCCAAAATCATTCGATGAATGAAATTCCTGTTGACTTTACTGGTGGCTGTAACGGTGCAAAGACAAGGGCAGAGTACTCAGGATGGAGCCACAAGGCCCCCGCAAAGTCAACAATCCCCTCATATTTCATGAGACCCATTGTGCAGCGGACGACATGAGATCCGCGTTCATCGCACAATTACGTGCACGTCTGTATCCGTATCTGTGCGAACAAATTGTCCTACGTACATCAAATATAGTAGAAAGAAAATAAGAAGTTGCCGTCCATTAACTCCTAGGTGAGTAAACTGAGAGAGAGTCCAGAATATAATTTATGACAGAGTCATTCAACAATTACCCCCCATTTCCGCGTTGATTAAAAGACCCATTGAATGATACAGAGAAATTTCAGTTTTGTTGACTGTTGATTTTCTCACGCGTGCTTGACTTCCTTCCCCAGTTGCTTAACCGGAGTGCCACCGTGGATTTGGTCATACAATGTCACTTCCTGCGATCGCTCTAAAAACAGACTTGCGGATGTAATGTCGAATGCCATAAAAAAACTTAATTGAATCTCTCTCTAACACCAATTGGTTTTAGGAGAGATGGTAGAAAAACGGTCCGATAAGTGGTATCAGAGCCAGGAAGTCATATGTTCGAATTGCGGGAGCATCATCATGAAGAAAGGATTGTTGGGTCCGGAGAGGGATGGATTGTTGGGCTCAGAGTGCCCCCATGGATTTGGTTACACAATGTCACTCCCTGCGACCGCTCTAAAAACATACTTGCGGCTGCGAGACTTAATTGAAGCCCTCCCTGATACCGATTGACTTTAGTAGGGAGGGTAGAAAAGCGGTCCCATATTTATAATTTTTACTTGCCATTGCTGGATTAACCATTTATATAATAACAAGGCCTATATCAGAACCCTGTTTCTGTAAATCTCTTCATTTTGCTCCCTGCTCTCTGCAGCAAAGGTTTTGTTGTTCCAGTTCAGTTGGAGATAGTTTATATACCATAATGGCTGGTGCACTGACAGAAGAACAAATTGCGGAGTTCCGAGAAGCCTTCTGCTTGATCGACAAAGACTCCGATGGTTCGTTCTCTTTCCCCTCTCTGTAACTTACGAGTCCGATTTTGTTCACCGCTTCACCTGCGTACTCTCTCCTGCATTACCTGCCACTGTGATTGATTGAGTGCGACTCTTTCAATAGCTTTCACTGGCTCTGCTGCCATGAAAGAACAAATGATAGATGAACAAAACTGTTTAATTAATTACTATCATTAGAAAATTAACAGATATTTGTTGTGTGCCACACACAGGCTTCATTACAATGGAAGAACTGGCCACGGTGATCCATTCTTTGAATGAGCATCCAACGAAGGAAGAGGTACAAGAAATGATAAGTGAAGTTGATACCGATGGAAGTGGGGCCATTGATTTTGAGGATTTCTTGGGTATCATGGCCAGAAAAATGAAGGTAATTAATTGAAAAGTTTGGTTTTTGTTTTCGTTTTTTGTGTTTTCTTAAAAAGAGGTTCGGTGAAACGGTCGTAGTATATCGGACCGTATCGACCGATACATAGTAAGTAAATAACGGTATCAGAGGTCCGAAATCGTGTTACGTGATGGTCGATACGATACATAACAGCCTTTATTTAAAACTCTGATCCTCGTACCCACTTAAGACTAAAACAAAAGATGTCTACCCGGTTTCTGATATTTTATTCTGAGAATTTGGTCTGAAGTGCTTGACAAGGAAACATAATTTGAACAGGATAATGTATCAGAGGAGCTAAAAGAAGCTTTCAAAGTATTTGATCGGGATCAAGATGGATTTATATCAGCCACTGAGGTAAACTTTCTCATTACATTGTTAATTGTTATCTTCAAGATTTCATTACTGTTTGGTCCTTGTTAGGATTTTTAATTTGTCAAGGCAGAGGGAAATTGAGATACTTTGATACCTGACAACGTGTGTAATTCATGTCACCCATTCTGTTAGTTTTTAGACAGAGGGTGACTACAGGGGGAAATTGACGAGTTATTAAATAGAATAGGTGTTTATGCGATATTTCGTGAAGGTCAGGTGTCTCTGTGTGATTTTGGTAAAAAGGTCCGGAGTTATTTTGAAATTTTCTGCTTTATATATATTGGGAAAAAGTCGTTGCTAGCTACTAAAAATGTTATTTTCTTATCTTTTAAATTGTATTCTTTTCCTTTTCGACGCGAAATTGTTGATGTACATATAGTTAGTTTTACAGGAAACCAAATAAAACCAAATATTTTACCAAAATAATGAATCATTTAGCTCAGATCTTTCTAGCCCAATGACAAAGAAGATAAGTAGTTTAGCTTCTTTTTATTTTTATGTTTCACTTTTTTTCTTTGGATTTTGATTTTGGCACTCCAAAAATTGATGGAGGAGCTCCAAAACTGCACTGAGTTGATACACAAAACGACGTCGTTTTGGAGCCCCTCCATCAATTTTTGGAGTGCTAAAATCAATTTCCTTTTTCTTAAGTCGTTTCTTTTTCTTTTTAATAAAAAGCCAAAGACCATATTATTAGTGCTTTAATATAAATATTCTCTTACGTCACGTTACGATTAACTTCTTTTTTTTATTGTGTGCAGTTGAAAAATGTAATGATAAATTTGGGGGAGAGACTAACAGATGAAGAAGCTGAACAGATGATAAGGGAAGCTGATTTGGATGGAGATGGCTTAGTTAGCTACGAAGAATTTGCCAGAATAATGATGGCAGCATGAACAGACTTAACAAAAGATATATAGATATTCATCTCATAGAAATCATTTTTGTTGAGATCACCTCTTGTGTAAAGCCTGTAATATCCTGATGTTATCTCATAGAAGTTACAAATTAAAATGCTAAATAATGATAATTGGATAGAAATCTTTTGCTCCATGTTTTTTAGTAGTTACAAATTAAAAGGCCTTGGGATTCCTTTTTAGTTGAACTTGTACGCCAAACTACAAAACTAACTAAATTGTTCGTGCTTTCACCTAAGGTGGAAAGAATTTAATCTCTTCAATGAGTTTTAGCTTATCCAAAAACTAAACTAGAAGAGTAGCTCATTATGTTTCTCTAAATTCCAATAGCACACCTTTTGACCTCAAAGCACAAACCATTTTGAACAGGCGAACCCACGAGTAAAAACCAAATCAGAAAAAATTACGAGAAGAACAAATTATGAAAGAAAAAATTTCAAATACGAGTTGATTTCGAGTTACTTGAATTTTTTTATACTATATAAGTCAAATGAAATGAGCAGATTAATACTGTATTTCTTTCAATCTTGTTTTAAAATTTTATCGAGTTTCAAATTGTTTTTTTTTTTAATTTTATCCGGTGCTCAAAAACAAGGTCAAACTTAACTTTCTCTGTTGTTCATATAACAAATCAAACTTAGAATGAACTTTAAACGAATACGAATTCGAACTCGGCATCGTTGGTTTGAGAAAATCTTTTTCATGGCTTCTGAAGTCGCACTGGGAGCTAGTGTTTGCTATCTAAGAATTGCTCCATGGATCTCATCGGAAATGTTTGATGCTTCTTGGGCGACCGTGAAGTCACAGGTTTGAGAAAATCTTTTCCATGGAATTTTTTTTTATTAAAATCCAGACCGTTTAGAATACCTTTGGACGGTCACGATTGATTGCTACCGTAAAGAACCTGTTTACAGCGGAGCTCCGTTGGTTTAATCTTGGCTTAATCAATGCAACCGAAAGAACGGTTTATGTGGAACATCGCAACCTAGCTTCCCGCGTAAAACCCTAACAATGGCCACTCCACAACCAGACGTTAACGACGACGACTATTCCCCCTCCTCCACCATCATCACCTTCGACCCACCCCTCCCTCTCCTCCGAAACCCCATCCCCTCCTCCTCCTCCTCCCCCTCCCCCTCCTCCCCATTCATCCTCGCATTCAAAGACGCCGACTCCTTCTCCACCGCCTGCAAATCCTGCCTATCCACCCTCACCTCCCAATGCGAGGCCGGCGCCAGAATCGGCTGCGCCATCGCCGCCTCCGACAGGTGCAAAACCCCCTGGTGGAAATCCCCCTTCTCCAAACCGGACCTCGCAGAGAGAGAAAGGTGCGAGGAGAGAGAAACAAGGGTTTGCGTCGAAGCGGCGAAAGCGAGGTGTGAGAAATTCGCCAAGGAGAAATGTGTGCCGGTGTTTAGGGAGGCGCGAGTTGCTGGGAGAAAGGTGGACTGGAAAGAGGCCTCCAAGTTGATGTTTTGGGCGGTGGCGGCGGAGAGGGGGTTAGGGTTCGGGTTTGGTTTGGATCGAATGGGAAGTTGGGCTGAGTTTAGGGATCGGGTTGAAGTGACGAGTTATCGAGGGAGTGATATATTGGGTACTGTTATTAGTGAGTGATCATGAGGAAATTCAGCCCTTCAGGTGTTTCTTAACGAGTAAGTCATTACTAGTTTTGCTAGAGTTTTGTGCATCATTTCTGCAGTGGATTTTATTTGTTTGGTGAAAATTGAGTTAGGGTTTGAAGTCGTGTTTGTGTTCCATTTGATTTGAATATCTTGAGTCATTGGTTGAGAAATTGAAAAATTCACTTCTTGAGCAGGCCGACTAGTCCACGCCTAGGCATTAGGTGACTAGGGGGTGGTCCAACGTCTAGATTTTGGAGCCGACTAGTCCTTGCTTAGGTGCTAGGTGCCCCTTTTCCACCCGACTAGCGGCTAGCAATTTTTTGACATTGAGAAGGATTAACTTGATGGGAAAATGTGCACAAAGATTAGGTGTTAGATTTCTAGGAAGAGAAAGGGATTTTATTGCATTCGATTGAATATTTCAGTTCATGATTATACAACGGAAGCCTTTTGCTTGAGGTCAAAAGGTGTGTGATGTGGTTGGCTCAAGATGATGGGAGCCGAAATCCTCTATCTAATATTTATCATATTTTTGACATATATGTCTTTAACATTAGGGAAGGATGATTATGTGGCATAGAGCGTGAAGTTCCAGAGGTCTGTTGATCAGCCCTGGCATGATATCGACAACATTGAACTAAGTAGTATTCAGATGATGCTTTCTATAGCAATCCCAATTAATTTTGGTTGTCTAGATTGTCGCATGTATGTTGGGAAGCAGAAATTTGATGCCTTTCAAAAGGGCTCAATTTTACTCTAAGTAAAGCTCTTGCCTACCCCATCAGACAGCGGCTGTAACATGAAAATTCGTCTTCTCTTCTATTATGCATGGATTTACACAACTAAGCCTAGATTAATAGGATGTTTACACTATAGAGTGTGTTGGTGGTTAAGGCCCCCTTTGGTCTTTTTGATTTTTTCCTCTTAATTTGTACGAAGATTTGGGTCAATTGTTACACTACATCGTTTGTCTCGATGAAAGGAATCAGAAAAGTATAATATGGACAAAAAAAAAAAGACTTCTTTTTTTGTTGTTTTATATGAGGTTTTTTTACCATTATTGTGTGAAGTTCTAAGAGATTAACTCACATCATCTTTTTGGACCCAGTGTGGGACCTTAAAAGGGAAAATTGGAGGCTAAGGAGATTGGTCGGGACCCTCCTCCATTTTAGCCACCCTTATTCTTCTTTTGTATTAGTTTGAATCCCTCTCTAGGCCCAGGTTGCCTTTAGCTAGGCGTAAATCCAAGCCCATAGGTTGCTCATCAGGGTTGGTCAGTGCTTGTATGCAATTCCAAGCTCTCATCTATGCCTATTTTATTTGAGATACATTTTTTTTTCTTTATATGCTAAAGTTGAATTGTGCATACCGATGCTCTGGACTATCAATGAAGGAAGCATGGTAATGTGCACATAAATTGAATTGGGTCTCTAGGCCTGCCCTCTCTGATGCCATTCGGCTTTGATTTGGGAGCATGGTTCCACAGCATAACAGGTATAGGGGGGCCACTGTTTCAGTGATATTCTGAGAGCAGCCACATTGTGCATATTGCCAAAGGTTAGATCTGTCTCTAATCCTCCCCCGCCTATACCCCCAATGATTGGGGACTACATGTATTATGTTGTTGTATATGCTAAGTTGACTCCGAGCCAGAAGAGTTGACTTGACTTTTTCTTGGCTGCACTTGGGTCAGACAGATTAATAACTTCATTCTGCTTTTTATCTTTTAGTAGAAGAAAGAACTTGTGATCTCAAAACCTAGTTTTGATCTCATTCCAGTGCAGTGAGCATTGGCATGTTGCAATCTGGACATTGATGGATCTGCATTCTTCCCGGCAGCTATTTGATTCGGATTGTGCCTATGACCCTACGGGTACCATAAAGACTGCTCGACCGGCCTTTCTATAATGCTCTAACTATTCAAGAAGCTATGCCTACCTGTATGTATATTAGTACATATTTTTGTGTGTATCAACATTACTAATAATTTGTTAGTCAAGATTCAAGATAAAGACATAGCCAACTCCTCTCTCCTTTTCACCACCTGGACTACATTCCCTGGGCACAACGTATGCTAGCTAAAATAATTAATGGGTGTTCAGGACATTTTAGTTTTATTTCGTCTAAAAGCACCCCTATGTTCAGCTTTAAAGGTTTATCGCCAACTTATGTAGTCATGGGTTGGCCAATGAGACGGATTTAGCTATGTCTGATGAGCAAAACCTGGTTCCTTGATGATTTACCCCTCTTCATACTGCTCTCCTTTTCCACAACTACAGGAAAGAATGAATATCGGAGAGATCTTCATGGTGGTTTCTCTGGCCGAGAATCTATTCTTGTCTTACAGAATTAGATATTCATGCAATTGTCATCGTAGATGTCAATACTTTATGATGACAATACTTCCAAGCTACTTGAGCTTATTTCTAATGATAGGAAGGGTACTGCGTTTTCTGTATCTATTTTTTGTCCATACAATGTCATTCCCTTGCTTGCAAAGCAAATCAACTGTGAATATATTTATTAACCCCATTTTGATTCTCCTGAATGCATTGGATTGATCTGCAGACTTAGAAATAGGATACTTGTGGTTACTACCTGACTCGGCATACACATGAAGTGACTGAGGACAATAGATGCAGATTAGTGCAGCTCTTCTAATAGTCTATGCTGGTGCCATTTACGGTCACTAGTGTAGCATGTATTAGAAGTTTGTCTATCCCTTGTCTTGGATTAAGGTTGTGTGGTTAGTTTTAGCATGCAATAGTGCCCAGGGGCCAGGGGAAACCAGGTAGCAATTTTCCCAGCCAGCTTTACGTAGTAAAAGAATGATGCACTTTGAAGGCAGGGATGACAAGTTGTCATCGGGTGGGTATGGTTCGGAACCCCAAGCCCGACCCGACCCATCTTTAGGTTTTCCGTCCTGATCCCTGTCCCAGAACTTGCTTTCCTTGCCCACGCATACCCGACCTAGCACGTTCCTATTGAAACCCCCAGACAGTTCCTATCAGGTACAGGTTGGGGTCGGGAGTTTCTGCCACTACATTTTTCAGCTCAATTTTTTTTATGCCAAATAATTGACCTATTAATCTGGTAGTTAGACACTAATTTTAACTAATTAAATTCTAGTTGTGCACAATTTTAGTAGTAGAGAACATGAAATGATCTTCACTTATGCGCTACATTTTTTGATAACCAGGTGTCCAGGCTAGCATATCTATCTATCTATCTATCTATCTATCTATCTATCTATATACTAAGGAAATATGTTTTTCTCTTCAAAAGCTTCCAAACCTTCAATCCTAATTTTCTACATTTTTGATTTTTTTATTTATAAAAAATATATAGAAAGGGAAACATGGGGAAGTGGGGGGAGAGAGAGAGAAGGGGGAACGTGTGTGAGAGAGAGAGACGTGGGGACTGGGGTTGAATATGGAGAAAAAATCATTCTATACTTCTCGGGCACCATCACGTGGTATCCCAAATTTATTTTTCATCACAAATATCTTTTTAATGCATAAAACATGACCAATGCTAGCGTGCATAGAATATGGGATTGAAAAAATTATTAAACTATCTTTTTTATCAACTAGCGTTGTGTCCGTTCAATACACGAGGCCAAAAAACCCGATGTCAAATGCCCGCTAGCATTGGTCATGTTTTACGCATTAAAAAGATATGTGTGATGAAAAATAAGTTTGGGGTGCCACGTGATAGTGCCCGAGAAGTATAGAATGATTTTTTCTCCATATTCAACCCCAGTCCCCACGTCTCTCTCTCTCACACACGTTCCCCCCTCTCTCTCTCCCCCCACTTCCCCATGTTTCCCTCTCTATCTATTTTTTATAAACAAAAATATAAAAAATTAGGATTAAAGGTTTGGAAGCTTTTGAAGAGAAAACACATTTCCTTAGTATATAGTAACTATAACTATATACATCTGTAATAGGCGCTGGTGTGGGGAGGATTTTTTCCATACCCAACCCAAACGTATCGAGTTCACCTTAGCCATCTCGTACGGTAATAGGACCAGCAATATTCATGCTCTACCAACCCTTCCCTTATGGTCTGGAAAGGTTGGAGGCACATCAGGTTAGAATTTTGGCCATTACCAGTTTCTCTCTTAACCTTCTAGTCTCAAACAATTTCCTGCCCACCAGAAAAGAAAATTAAAAAAAATGTCAGTGAAGGACTGACTGAGAAAGAGAGAAATTTCCCACAATTGGTGTTAACTCATACTTTATGGCCCCGTTTGATAACCCTCTAGGGGGTTGGGATTGGATTGGTAGAGTGAGGGTATTATCAATACCTTGTTTGTTTTCCCAAAATTGGTCCAAACTATCAATCCGGTCAGACTATTAAGACCCCAATTTGGGGGTATTGCTAATACCCTTGTGGAGATGGTATTGATAATCCGATTCTCTCCCTTAACGGTGCAATGACCAAATTGTCCTTTTATTTGGGACCCCTATTGAGCAAATACTTGATTATGAGAGCCCTAGAAATAAAAAATAATTATGACCCTTTAGAATAAAATAATTAGAAAAATAAGATCTTCGTATCGGTTCAAACTAATTGAAAATTAGAGCACTTTATTTTCTTAAACTGTGTTATATATTAAAAAATAAAGTGCTCCAATTTTCAATCCGTTAGAACCGGTGCAATGATGTTATTTTGCTGATCATATTATTCTAAAGGATCATAATTAAAATTTATTTTTAGGGCTCTCATAATTAAGTTTATGTTCCATAGGGTCTCAAATAAAGAGCAGAAACTTAATTATGAGAGTCCTAGAGACAATTTAATTATGATCATTTAGAATAATATGATCAGCAAAACAACATCTTTGGATTGGTTCAAATAGATTGAAAATTAGAGCACTTCATTTTTTAACTCTATTTTTTGGAGTAATATATAAAGGCTTTTGCTTATTTATTGTTTTCTCGGTTTGCTTTTGATGCACAATGGACGGTATTTTTATCCTTTAGATTTGCGTAAGGGCAAAAATGGAAATGTATACTATTAATCCAATTCTATGTGAAACAAACATGATATTAATAATCTCATTATCTAATCCCAACCTAAACAAACAAGTAAGTTACTAATTTCATCTCATTATCAATTTCAATCTTAATCCCATATTCTTACGAATCCTACCTATCTATTACCTTTATCAAACGAGGCCTATTGTCTTTGTCAATCCGCCTTGATGGTTGCTATGATTGTGATCTAAAGTCACCCAATCTGCGGGCAAGTGCGGGTACGGGAGTGGGAACGCGAAGGTGAAAGTATCTTTCAAAAATCTCTTAAATAGCTAAAATTTGTGAGCGCCAGAACGAGAATTGAAAACGGAAGCAAAGCCATTTTGAAAGACGATATGACTAAGAAATTGTGATGCATTTTGTTGGTTTTTCATAGTCTAAGACGCAATCGCAAAAAGGGACTAGGAATCCGATAAAGAAAAAGATTGGATGATGACATGATGTACTATGTGATGTAATATGTTTTACTCCTGTGTCTCAGTGTCTGCAGACGACCTTTTTTTGGGGGAATTGCAGGATAGTGGGGGTTGGGACAAAAAAATTCCAATTCATGGATAGGTTTTTTTGGAATTCATCTAGAGATGAAAGGGAAGAAAATAATTTCGCATACATGGAAAGGGCAACATAAAAAGACGAATACGCCCCTTCAAGTGAAACCCTAAATCCCCAACCCCAAATCACTTCTTCCTCTTTTCCCATCCAAACACGCCGTCGATCGAGAACTCCACTGTTTCCCTGGTAATCAGCGCCGTTTCCCTTTCCTCTTCTCTCTCTCACAGCGACGAAATCGAGACAACGAAATCTACCGTCATCTTGACATCAAATCCCGTCGGTTTTCAAGTTTGGGCCAGAACCATATTGAAAAAGCTGCATTTTTTAAGGTAAGTTTCGGTTTCCTTTTCCTCTTCTCTCTCTCACCGGCGACGAAATCCACCACCTTCTCAACGTCAAGTCCTGTCGGTCTTCAAGTCTGGGCCAGAACCATATTGAAAAAGCTGCATTTTTTAAGGTAAGTTTTGGTTTCCTTTTCCTCTTCTCTCTCTCACCGGCGACGAAATCCACCGACTTCTCAACGTCAAGTTCTATCGATCAAAAGAGTAAGGGATGGTAGACAGAAAGACCGTTTTGATCATAGAAAGACCGTTTTGATCATAGTGCTTTGAATCGTGATGTGATTTTGGTGTTATTAAAAAGCTGACTTCAAGACCTCGAAATCGATATATAATTTGCATGTTTTTATTTCGGACGTTTGAAGTTATGACCGTTTGAATTTCAGTCAGTTAGAGGGGGTTAAGTGCCAAAAATAATAGTTAGAGAGGGTTAAGTGTCACCGAGACATAGTTAGAGGGAGTTAACTGTAATTTACCCTTCTGAAAAAGTAGTCTATGGAATTTTTTTGCATCAGCCCCCACTGTCCTGCAATTCGGACCCGGGGGCTCTGCTGCCCAGGGAGGCGCAGGAGCCCCTGCCCACCAATTTGCAATCCTATGGAGCAGAAACGTGATTATGAGAGCTTTAGAGACAAAATTTGATTATGTCTCTTTAGAATAATATGATCAAAATAATAAGATCTTCACACCCATTCAAACGGATTAAAATTGGAGTACCTAATTTTTTTAGACTCTTTATATATTAAAAAATATGATTAAAAAATTAAGTGCTCCAATTTTTAATCCGTTTGAATGGGTGTGAAGATCTTATTATTTTGATCATATTATTCTAAAGAGACATAATCAAATTTTATCTCTAAAGCTCTCATAATCACGTTTCTGCTCCATAAGATTGCAAATTGGTGGTTTAGATTTTTTTTTAATGGGCAGGGGCTCCTGCGCCTCCCTGGGCAGCAGAGCCCCCGGGGTCCCTGCAATTCCCCCTTTGTTTTTTCCCATCTGTCTTTTTCCAGACAAAGCTGCAGGAAACTTTCCGCCACTGATGACTTGTGATGTTTTCCGCCATTCTCTGGTTGTTGCAAGAAAGTTCCAGGTAATTTCCTCCTTGTACTGTCGTCTCTGTACTTTGTACTTTAGTTGAAAAGGAAAACCACTGAGAAATTTCCGCACTTATGTAAAACAAGTACAGGAGACGACTATTAAAAACAAAGGAGTCACCACCGTGAAAAACAGGTCTACCTGTTTTCCAAAGCAGCAGTTCTGTAGGGACCGACGGTCCTCATACCGAAATCGCACCGATGGTCGTGTTGGGCCATCTCTGGCCACTGGACGGCCGATCCGAGCCGTCCAAAAATTCTAAAAAAAAAATGAGGGGGCCTCACGAGGGAATCAACGGCATCCGATGTGTGTAGGGTCCTCGATCCAAGCACCTTGTATATACATATACACACGAAAAATAGGGTGCTTGGATCAAGCACCCTACACACATCGGATGCCGTTGATTCCCTCATGGGCCCCCTCGTTCTTTTATTTTTTTATAGAATTTTTGGACGGCTCGGATCGGCTGTCCGGTAGCCGGAGATGGCCCGACGCGGCCTTCGGTGCGATTTCGGTATGGAAACCGTCGGTCCCTATAGCTTTATTGTTTCCAGAGGTGTTTTGGTCGACTCTTGTGTATTTATCCTCTCGTTGGAAGCCGATTTTCGAGAGTGAATTTATACCCGCATGAGTTTTTATCAAAAGTCGATATCTGTAAATGAAATTTTTTCCAGCTTTGACCGTGCTGGGAAAGAGATGTAAAAACAGCTATTGCTGTCGGCTTTTACGCGTTTTTGAGTCGCATGAAAGACTTGTGCGGCGGGTGTATTTTGCGGATGTTGTCAACGTAGCTGTCATTAATTAAATGGCTGGATAGTCAGTTGGTTCTAGTATCGTTGATTAATAACTGATAGGATCAAAGTAATGATACAACCACCGCATGCTGTGTGGGCCCACCCTGGGTCTCCACAGATGATTTGAGCCGTTTAATAATTTAAAAAAAAATATTGATTGGGCTCATGAAAAATCAGCTTAATTTGATACGTGTAGATAATCGATTCAATCTTCTCATTTTTTAAAAAATCGAAAGATTGGATCGAGCACCTACGCATATTGGATTGAGCTGATTTTTCACGGATCCACTCGATTTTAAAAAAAATTATTGAACGGCTCGAATCATCCGTGCAGAGCCCGGAATGGGTTCCACACGGTGTTCGGTTGGCCTTTTGACGCGGTGAGTCTAGACTTTTCGGTCTATCTTTATGGTATAATTCGAACTGCGATAGATTTATTTGGTGGGGCAGGACCGCAGGACGGACTTCAGTCTTTATTTAAGTTACACTGTAGAATTTCTCTTATGCTTGCTTTCTGTAAGTTGCATGGAAAACTCCCAATTTTGAAGAGGGAAGATCTAGGTTAGTGGAGGAAAAAGAAATATGAGTTCAATTTTGTTTACCCTTATTGATTGGACATGTGAAAAACCCATGGGATCAATACGAGAGAAACTTTTTACTATACCGGGTATACCAACACCCTTAATATCTCCTCCGGTCCGTTTTCTAATTTTTCGGTCATTTTCCGATCATACTTGGATGATCGACTTCCATTCATTTTGTAGAGTTCGACGAGAACCATAATCATACTGAAAATCGTGTTCATCGGACTTTAATAGATACATGATCGGCACACGTGAAAATTGCAACAAAAAAAAAAAATGGGTTCCAATTCAGTGTGGTTTTGGATCCAATTTTTGTTTTTTTCAATTTTCACGTGTCCCGATCATATACTTATCTATTAACGTCCGATGAACATGATTTTTGGTATGATTATGATTTTCGTCGAACTCTATAAAATGAACGGAGTCGATCATCCAAGTGTGATCGGAAAATGGCCAAAAAATTAAAAATGGACTAGAGGGGATACCAAGAGTTTTTGGTGTCCCCGGTATACTAAAAAGTTTCTCTCAATACAAACAGATTACTTTTTTAGTGGACCTACAATTTATTCACCAGTACGAGGGAGGAGGGTTTTGGGGGACCCGGAGATGCTGCTAAGCAGCTCCCTGTTGAGCGCCTTGCAGGGTGCATTAGAACTGTCCATCTTGGCAATATGTGGTCCAGATTGAAAACAAGCTACTCAAGGGAAGAGTTAGGGACTTAAGAGGGTGTTTACCTAGTAATTAACTTATGCAAAATAATTTTTGGGTTTTGTCTTTATTCAAATTTTTTTTTTTGCATCTATTAGTTTTACGTCAAACTTTTATGTGATATGGGTGAGTAAGGACAAGAGGAATCAGAAAAGTAAAAAATTTTAACTCTTACACAAGTATTTTGGGAAATATCCAAAAAAAAACTCAAAAAGTCAGTTTTTGAATTTTTTCTTGAATATTTTCCAAAATACTTGTTTAAAAGTCAAAATTTTTACTTTTCCAATTTCTCTCGTTCTTACTCACCCATATCACAAAAAAATTGGCGTAAGACAAAACCAAAAAAATGTGGTGCATAAGTTAATCATTAGCGTGAACGAAGCCTTTGAAGAGTTAACTTTTCCGCGAAAAGTTCGTTTTTAATCCGGACATCTGAAAACACTTTTGGACGGTCCAGAGACGCTACAGAGACTAAGAGCAAGTTTATCAGTAATTAGGTAAAAAAAACTTGTCAACAGTGCACATTTTTTATTTTGCCTACTCATATTTCTTTAAACACTACACCAATACTATCTATTTAACCTATCATTTATTAAAATATATTTTCTTTCTTTCTCCGACAGTTCCCTAAAGTACAATTTTTTTTTAAAAAAAAGAAAGAGGAAGAGAGAGGGACAGAGAGAGGAGAGAGAAAAAATAATGATACAAAATTACATACCTGGTGAACAGTTGAGAGCTAAAAGTGCCGAAGCACTATTCAAAAATATATTTTGCCTTTGTGTTTAACTACTCTGTTGTGGGGCTATTTTATCCCTATTGGTGAGCTAAAATAGCTAAAAAGCTATTTTTGCTTTGCTGGTAAACTTGCTCTAAGGGACTGGTTTTGCAGCATCCCGCGGTTCCCATTTTCAAAGGATGTTTACGCTCTCCATTTTTTTTTTTTTAATGTTGCTTTTGGAAATGTGGAATTTATGCGACCCGCTCTCAGGCGTCAATCACGTGTGCTGAGAGCAGAATTTGTTGAAAAGGTGATGTCTAAAATGTGCAACATGGGATCAAATGTAGTGCGTACGGAATCATTTCCCGCAAAAATAACGGCTTTACAACTCTTGATAGGAGTTGATTTCTACCCTCTCTTTTTTAACATATACACTCCTTTTTTTGTCTTAATTTGGTGTGAATTTACTCCATTGTCCCTTAATGTGTGAAAAAATGTACTTATAAAAGGATTAAGAAGAAAATTCACATGAATAAGGACAAAAAAAAGGAGTGTGTATGATAAAAATGAGAATGTAAATATCAATTCTCTTCTAGATTAGTCTTTATAGGCAAATTCTACGTAGGGAGTAGGCGATAGATATCCCATGATGTTATTTTACTTTTTGTGTCTCAAGCTTTACAACGCGTATCTCCACCAACTGTTGACGAATCAAACGCACTGTCCCGATTAGAGAAAGAAGGGAGGCTCGATTATAATCGGGACAAAGTCTTGTATGAACACAGATTTGTTGATAAACAAATTTAAAGCATGGTAACGCGTCAATTGTTATTTCAATTGCGTGTTACTTAGCTTACTAAGCGTATCTCAGCTGAATTTTGACAGATCAATCTCTCTGTCTACTAACGGAAGGCGCAATTATCCCGATCCAAAAAGAAAGGGTGGCTCAATTATAGGCCGAGAAAAGTCCCGTATGAACAACGAAGATATGTCAATAAACAAATTTAAAGCATGGTAACGCGTCCAAATGGACAAATTCCTGAGAAAGAGAAAAGGTTGTACAAGATGATGTGCCCAGTCTTAAAGATGGAAAAAGAGGTTGCCAATGTTGCCGTAGTCCCATGAGACCCCGTCAGCTGGCGAGTACGACTCCCATGAGAAACGCAAAAAGGGAAAATCACATTTTTCTTTCTTTCGGTGCGTCGGAAAGATAAAAAAGGGGGAAATCATCATTGCGTGTTCGTTTGCATGAGCGAGAGCGCGGATGTATGTGTGAAAACGTCTTTCTAAAATATGTAAAAATATTAAAATTTGTGAGAACAAAGATTGCAAATGCAGAGTAAGGAGTGTACTCTACGAAATTAATGTGTGACTGGTTTGGTTTAGGATGTGTGACTAAGGTTTGGTTTTAGGAACACCTAATTCCCAACACAGACATCTCATGTTCTGATGTTCTTGGGGTGGAGGTGGTGGTTTGGAGGGGTGGACTTAGTCATTTTTTTCCTCCTGAGCGCTGCTAATTGCACAGATCACGGTGTGGGATTCACTACGGGTCTCACACAAACAATCCAACCCGTTTATTAAATGTAAAATATTTTTTAGATGCTCGATTCAATCATCTAACTTTTCATTATCTTTCATTCAGATTTCAGGATAATAAAAAGTTAGATGATTGGATCAAATACCTATAGGTATTGGATTGAGTTGATTTTTCCGGATACCCTCGAAAATATATACAGTATTTAATGAATGGCTCGGATCGTTTGTGTGAACCCGTAGTAGGCTCCACACTATGATCTGTGCACAAAATATGGGCACATTGTCTGTGCAATTAGATTTTCTGTTTTCTCCCCTATAATATTTCCTTAAAGATGTTTGGTATAACACAGAATTCCTAGGCTGAGCAAAAAAAAAACCAACACAGAATTCGTACCCGAACAATTACATGGGTCGACCCAACTTGCACCCATGGGGCACAGATGGCGCAGGGCCCACTCTCGGGTCTTGCACAAATAATTCAAACCATTCATTAATTTTAAATTATTTTTTCAAGTGACCCAGTAAAATATCTGCTCAATCAAATAACTGCAAGTACTTGATTCTGTGTCAAAATTTTGGATATATTTATGAAAACCATGTGAGGTAAATTACAGTGTAACATCTCTAGGAAAACGAAAGTATTATTAAATTAAGACTCTTTGGATTACAGGAGATTATAAAATAGTGTTAATATTCTATTATTAGCCGTAGGTTGCTCGGGAAACTAGTTTGGAAGACAGATTATAAATGAAATTTCTGTTTAACTTACAATGCTTAGCCCCTGTTCCGCTAAGATTCTTATTTTTTAAGTACTTATTTTACGCTTTACGAGACAGATCATTCTCTCACAGTACATCACCCCTAGCGGAATGGGGCCTTATAGTTAGCATGAAAGGTTTTCCTGTTAAATATGTACCTGTTTTTTTTTTTAAATCCACTGGCAAAAACTCAATATCAATATTCATAAGGAAGCTATTCTGATTTTACAGGATGGCAGCTTCGTTTGCCAAACGGAGAATAAGTTATTTTGCCGACATCTCTTTGCCGACCTCGTAGGCGGTGGTAATATGAACAACTCCATTAAAGTTCGGCTGAAAGCAACCTTATTATTCCCGGATTATTGGGAGGATTTCGTGGCTTAAACCTAGTGGTAGTAGTTGCCTAGTTGGTGTGAGACTAGTCTTCAAAATTTGACCATTTTTTTCTACTCCGCATACCTCAGGTGTATGGGTCAACTAATGCACATCTCGACTAATTTTTGAGAGCACAATTCTACTGTCCAGTTACGGGGAGCCCGATTAAAGTCAGAACAAAGTTCCTTGTACACTGGCTCCGAAAGAGTTAATAACACACCTAGGGAAGTTTTCGAACTTAAAACCTTAGGAGGGAGCAAACTAGGTTTTTGAATTGATCATTTCTTTTGGTTGTCCAACTCCTAACCCATATCTTTTGGTTGTCCAACTCCTAACAAGAGTCGTTTCGTGTGAGCAACCTAAACAAGGCGAAATTGGGAAGTTTTCTAAAAACGTTTTAAAAAATGACCACACAAAATTAATATGGCGGTTTTGTTTTGGACCTTTTGGTCCATCTCTCCTTCACTTCCACACTAGACATGTGAATTTTCTCCGATCACTGGGTAGTGGATTGTTCAAACCTTGTTTACAAGTTTAACGAGCTTCAAAATTTTGTTCAATGCTGATTGGTTTATTAGGTGAGCCAATTTCAAACGAGCTTAGTCGAACCAATCACGACCTAACTTCAATTGGCTTCAATTTTTTAAAGACGGTAAGTTGAACGAGCCAAGTTATGACTTGATTCAAGCCAAGCTTCACAAGCCTCAAAGAATATCTAAGCTTTGCTTCTTTATGCAATCGCAAATCGATATCAAATAAGCTCGTCCAGTAGCTTAGTTCATTTCTCAGCTCTGAGCAAAACCCAAATATGTCACCATGGATGAGGCTAATAGTCTTCCATTTGGTAATTGTTACACTCATTCATACCCATCCTCACAATGTTACGTGACCACAAAGTCTCCGAATTTGGCAAATAGCATTGAAGCGTGTGCCACACACACGAAAAATTATTCAATTCCCCTGGGGCACTGCCACGTGGTGCTCCAGGTCTCTTCTCAACCACACGTTTCTGTGGGGCCTGAGACTAAATTTGAGGATCCCACAACAATGTGTGGTGGGAAGAAGCTTGGGGCACCGCCATGTGGTGGCCCAATGGCTTTGAATAATCTCTCCAAACACACACATCCGGACCGTCCAAAACACTTTTGGAATGCCGCGATTGATTGCTGCAGTAAGGTTTCTATATGTATTTTGAACGGCCGCGATTGATTGCTGCAGTAAGGTTTCTCTCATACATACATATATAACCCTTTCTCCTTTATTATGGGCAACTGCCAACTTGACGTCCGATCTTAATTTGCGAGTCAGATTTCCATACCATATAAATACAGAACAAAGAAAAAGACTTCCATACCGTAGCTTTCCATTAGGAAGCTCTCAACGAAACTTCCTTCGCCGCCTCAACTTCATTCAATAAATAGCCAAGGGGCCGTGGTTGCCAGAATGAAGTTCTTTCCTACTGCCTAAGGATAAAAAACTGTTCAAATTAGGTTTTAATCCCTGAGCAAAATATCTCAGGAAGAAACCAAACAATGTCTAGCATTTTGCTTGGCAACATTACCACCACCACCTTCACCAAAGCCCAGAAGCGTTGGCGTATCGCTTGCAAGGCGATCCACTTCACGCTTTATCTCGCCCGAGATATCGTACCCGAGAAGAGGAGCAAATCCAGTATAGCCCAAAAGAGATGGCGCCTCGCCTACACGGTGATATACTCTTCCCGCGCCATTCTCTCTCTCATTGCGGAGATTGTACCCAAATCGCCAGACCGCCGCAGTCACCCATCTCCTCATACCATTGTTGAAATCGAGCAGATCATACCCAATCATGGTTTTGATCAAACCACTTCGAAAAGTCACTTGCTGGAGATAGACGACGCAGATGACGCGGATGATTCGTTTTTCCCCAACATTGACCAATCGAAACTCACCGAAATGGTGAAGGAAAAAGACTTGAATGAGCTCAGCAAGTTTGGAGGCATCAAGGGCTTAACCAAAGCTCTTCAAACTGATCCTGAAAACGGAATCTCCGGCAATGACGATGATTTCACCCTGCGAAAGACCAGGTTCGGTACAAACACTTACAACAAGCCACCCCCGAAAGGGCTACTTCATTTCGTGGTGGAGGCGTTCAAAGACACCACCATTATCATCCTTTTGGGCTGCGCTGCGCTCTCTCTTGGCTTTGGCATCAAAGAGCACGGCGGCCAAGAAGGTTGGTACGAGGGTGGTAGCATATTCGTAGCCGTTTTCGTTGTTGTTGCGGTTTCTTCACTTAGCAATCTCAGACAGGAAAGACAGTTTGATAAGCTGTCGAAAATAAGCAATGACATTAAAATCGATGTCATGAGAGGCGAAAGGCGGCAGAAGATATCCATCTTCGAAATTGTGGTAGGAGACGTCGTGTTCCTAACGATAGGGGATCAAATACCAGCTGATGGGGTTTTCCTATCAGGACATTCGTTGCAAGTGGACGAGTCAAGCATGACGGGAGAGAGTGACTACGTGGAAGTCGACAGCGAGCAGAACCCCTTTCTGCTTTCTGGTTCGAAAGTTGCCGATGGTTATGCTACGATGCTGGTGACTTCTGTGGGGATGAACACCTCTTGGGGCAACATGATGAGCTCAATAGCACGCGATTCCAGCGAACGGACGCCATTGCAAGCTCGGCTCGACAAACTGACCTCTTCCATTGGGAAGGTAGGTCTTTCCGTTGCTCTACTGGTTCTTCTGGTTCTGTTGATTCGGTATTTCACCGGAAACACAAACGATGAGAACGGAAACCAGGAGTTCAACGGCAGCAGAACGGATATAAACGATGTGTTTAATTCCGTTGTGCATATTGTTGCTGCTGCAGTCACTATTGTGGTCGTCGCGATTCCAGAAGGTCTACCATTGGCGGTCACACTCACACTTGCTTATTCCATGAAGAGAATGATGGCAGATCAGGCAATGGTCCGGAAGCTTCCTGCTTGTGAGACCATGGGGTCTGCCACCGTTATCTGTACTGATAAAACGGGAACATTAACGATGAATCAGATGAAAGTCACCAAATTTTGGCTTGGTCAAGAAAACATTGAAGAACATCATCCCGAAGTGATTGCCAAAAATGTCCTTGAACTATTCCACCAAGGAGTTGGTTTGAACACCACTGGTGCTGTTTGCAAACCAGTTTCAGGCTCCATACCTGAGTTTTCAGGTAGTCCAACTGAAAAAGCAATTCTATCTTGGGCTATCTTGGAACTGGGTATGGATATGGAAAATTTAAAGCAAAGTTCTACCATTCTTCATGTTGAAACCTTCAATTCGGAAAAGAAACGAAGTGGGGTTTCAGTGAGGAAGAAGAATGATGACACTATTCATATACACTGGAAAGGTGCTGCTGAAATGGTACTAGGTATGTGTTCGCATTATTATGAAGGCTCTGGAAAGGTTAAGCCAATAGATGAAGAAGGAAGGAAACAATTCGAGAAGATAATCCAAGGAATGGCAGCTAGTAGCCTGCGTTGCATCGCTTTTGCCCATAAGCAAGTTTCAGAGCAAGAAATCAAATATATCGACGATGGGAAAAAAACACACCAAAAGCTAGAAGAAGATGGAATGACCTTGCTAGGGATAGTTGGGCTGAAGGATCCATGCAGGCCTGGTGCAAAGAAAGCCATTCAAATTTGCAGAGCAGCTGGAGTGGATATCAAAATGATAACAGGTGACAATGTATTTACAGCAAAGGCAATAGCCACAGAATGCGGAATTCTTGACCATTATGATCAACAAGTTAGCGACGGAGAAGTGGTGGAAGGAGTAGAGTTCCGGACCTACACACACGAAGAAAGAATGCGAAAAGTGGATCGAATCCGTGTAATGGCAAGATCCTCCCCTTTTGACAAGCTTTTGATGGTACAATGCTTGAAACAAAAGGGACACGTGGTTGCAGTCACTGGAGACGGCACAAACGATGCACCAGCTTTGAAAGAAGCCGACGTAGGACTTTCCATGGGAATCCAAGGCACTGAGGTGGCAAAAGAGAGCTCAGATATCGTCATATTGGACGATGATTTTGCCTCTGTGGCCACAGTTCTGAGATGGGGGCGATGCGTTTACAACAATATCCAAAAGTTTATTCAGTTTCAACTTACTGTAAATGTTGCAGCTCTTGTGATTAACTTTGTTGCAGCAGTTTCTGCAGGAGAAGTCCCCCTAACAACAGTGCAATTGTTGTGGGTCAACCTCATTATGGACTCATTGGGTGCTTTGGCTTTGGCCACAGAGCGACCAACAAACGAGCTGATGGACAAACCGCCAGTGGGCCGGTCTGCACCCCTCATAACAAACGTAATGTGGAGAAACCTTTTGGCACAAGCTCTATACCAGATAGCCATCCTCTTGACATTCCAGTTCAGCGGTAGATCGATCTTTAATGTAAGCAAGGCAGTAAACAATACTATAATCTTCAATACCTTTGTATTCTGTCAAGTTTTCAATGAATTCAATTCGCGGAAGTTGGAGAAGAAGAACGTGTTCACGGGTCTCCATAAGAACCGGTTGTTTCTTGGGATCATTGCAGTGACTGTTGTTCTTCAGATTGTGATGGTGGAGTTCCTGAAGAAATTTGCAGACACAGTGAGATTGAATTGGTGGCAGTGGGTAGTTTGCATTGCCATTGCATCCTTTTCGTGGCCAATTGGTTGGTGCGTGAAGTCCATACCTGTTTCGGAGAAACCATTCCTCAGCTACCTCAGACGTTGAGATCCCGGGTGGCGACAATTACGTTATATGTACTTGCTATGCGCAGCAATCGGTGTAACTTGTACTCTCGTATCATTCAAAACATAGTGAAAACTGGTGTGAGCCGTGGATTACTCAACTACATAGTTGGGGAACCACGTAAAAATCCTGTGTCTTGCTTTTTTGTTTTGTTTTCTTGATTGTTTTTGCGATTGTGTGCTTTTGTTAGTTTGGCCGTTTTCTCAACAAGCAAACCACTCAGCACTCTCTTAGATTAAGGTGAATTCAGAAGGATTATGCAGGTTGTTAAATAAGCAAGTCTTCACCGTAGAATATGAACCACCTACGCGGAAAGTCGATGCTGTAGGCATAATGGCATTAAGTCCAACGACTGTGCTCAGCCAAATCCCTGCGAGAAGAACTTAGCAGAGGAAGATTTGTTCAGTTAACTCAAAGTAGTTGGGGCTAGCTAACGCTAGGTTGAGCCAGCAGAATTGAATTGCAGATCATTTTCTTGCATATCACTCCATTCTTTGCATGTGGGTTTTAAACATCTTGACAACCATCGTCTTTACAAATTCGCTTGGAGAGTGGGAAAGGGTCTTCAGGACCATATTTTGGGATTGAGACGACGAAGGAAGAAAAAATAACAGAAGCAGCACAGGAAGTTAAGGGGCTTCGCTTGGATGTTCAGCTTCTCATCCTGAGGAGTGATAAAAAAAAATTTGGGGAGACGATAATATTTTTGTATCCATCCAATCGTATTGTTCATTGTAACCGTTATGAAAATAGCTTCCAACTACATTTTATCATGTTAGTTCTCTCTTCTCCCTCTCCATATACATGTTAGCCTCTTTGTACTGTCATACTAATTAACCGTAATAAGATAGTTTGATATTTCCATTGACTTCTTTTTGTTCACCTGTGTTTCTGGGCATTATTCTTCAATTGATTATGTAGTAGTAAGTTGTGCAAGTAAAATCAGTCGTCAAAGTTTGGGTAAGTCGACCTCTTTTTCCTTCTTTTTTTTATTTTGGTGCTTTGTTTCTCTATTAACATATCCCATGAAAACACGACCTCATTGGGATCAGCCATAACAAAACCCAAACAAAAGTTCCGCATTTGACAACAAAATGATGATTAAGTCATAGGATATATAATATGTATCTCAGAACTACAAGTTCAGATACGGTATCTGGGAATCCTGGGATAATTCAAAACTTCAATGCCTAGGTGGTAGATAGGAACACCAGATCAATACCACATGCAAAGCAGATATGTGATATCCCATAATGATATTGATACTAATACATCTGGATATATTATTGGAAAATACTAAAGACAACCCAATGGGTTGTCGTTAAGGTTTAAAAAGTATATTGAAATATGTGAAAAGTGTATGAAAGTGTATTGAAATGTGCAAAAGGTGCACTGGAGTAATTTTTTTTTTTTGTCTTTTTCTTTGCTTATTGACAACCCCAAACTTGGAGATTCTTTCATAGCTAATTTGGGAGTGGATTGCAGTTACTCAAGAGAACTTGGCCAAGGACTTCGTTAGATCATGATGTCTTCCAAACCATGATTCATCTGTTAATTCTCTTGCTTTCCAACCAAATATGAAGTGCTATAAGTGGATTAGTCTTATAGCACCGACACACCTAACTGCTTGTCGTATTCATGTCCGACACGCCAAGGACACGCTGCACACTGGGACACCAGAAGACACACATCACATGTCCAAATAATTTTAAGCATGGGACACTTTGTTAACACATCAATGACCCATGTGTCTCAACTTGAACACAGAGTGGAAGCATGATAGGGATTCGCTTTTAGTATTAAAAGCTTATTTCGGAGGTCAAATAATGCTATCTAAAAACTAAATACAAATAAAGAAATTTCAACCAGATAAAACTCCCGTTTAAAGCCTAATTTTCAAAGTAATCAAGTAAAGAGTTGTCAAGATTCTATTAGGTGTTTCCAGATAGAATGTTCATTCTTCATATATATAACAATCAACTATCTAACTAAATATATAAACATATTGTGTGTTATGTCCCCCACAGTGTCTGTTCCCATTTATTTAAAATTGCCACGTCTTGTGTCCGTGCTCATCTTCCAGTCCGAGTCTGTGTCCTGTGTTTCTTACTAGCAAATCCTTGAAATGCAATGGAATAACTCGAACCACTGACTCACTTAGTGAAAATTACAACCAACACCCTCATACAGGCACTCTCTATCACAATCATCTGCAATTTCCCACCATCCAAGATCCAGCAAAAGCTGTTATGAAGAAATGCAGTCATATTACATAGTACAGCTAATATGAAAGCTTCTTCATGTGTAATTACGAGGCCTGGCTGACTGTAAATCGTAGGGGAAAAATAAGTTCTTTGAGTAACCCATAAAGAAGCAGCTGTGACCATGCCCGATTGATTTTCCTGGATGGTATTAAAAAAAAGGGACTGGAAACATTTTTTTTTTATAACTCAAGTGTCCAAGCCAGCTTATACACACCTCTATTGACCTAGGCACCAATCCCACCGTCCACTTGCACGGGGTTATACACACCTCTATTGACCTAGGCACCAATCCCACCGTCCACTTGCACGGGTTCCAGTTAAAGCCAGAGCAAATGCCTCCCAAAGGACTTGATCCTTGACTACCAAGGCAACCCTTGGGGTTGAGACAGCGAGCACATTAAATCAGAATTCACTTTGTTAATTTTTTTTTCTAAGCAAATCAGGCAAGGTTTCACTTTAAGCTAATCATAGGCTAAAAAGGAATTATAATGACTCCAAATTTGCATGTTAACAAATACTGAAAATTACTCAAGTTTGTGTGCAAGGGTTTACCTTAATTAAAGGAAATCGCATATACTTCTAAACTTGTAAAGAAACTCACTTCACTTTCTTGCGTTGTGTAGGAAAAACTTCGATCTACTATTATTCTGATCTCCGTCCATTCCTTGTTCGGTTACAACACTTGTCTCTCAAGTCTGAACACTGGGTCGTATCGAAATCAACCGAGCAAATCAGCCTATGGAATAGGATTACTAACACGAGATTTGATGCGCCCGCACACTTGATTGCCCCATGTGAGGGGATCGAATTCGAGGTGGATATTGTTGAGGAGACCCAAATCGATATCGAATTTACAGCTTCTGATTTCTTTCTTTCGATCGACAGGTTTGATCCGACGAAAATCTGTGGCTTCGACCATTCCGTTCATTCCCTCGTCTCTTTCCCAATCCCTTCTTTTCTTTTCCTTCCCGGTTTTGTATTTTTCCCTTCCCGGGTTATTTTCCCTTTTATCCCCCTAAACTATCTCGAACATATTTATGTCGTCCTTGTGCTTTTAAACCAATCTGTTTCATCCATTAAACTATCTCAAATGTGTTATGTCATCCCTCCCTAGGCCACGTTCGGTTGCGGTTGACTTTTTATCATCCGTTTCCGGGGGTTGAAATGATGTGTGATTGTCGAGGGATAGAGTGTCAACCTTGTTCCGATGTTACTTCCTCGTTGTGATCATGCCTCTTGCTTTAGTTCCTTTTATTTACTGTACTCCTTATATTTATATTTAATTAAGTAAAAGTTTTTTCCTAGTTGAAAGAAAAAAATAGAACCTAACGAGGATCCACGTAGTCATAGATATGACTATGTATGACTATATGTACATGGACTTAGTTATACATGGATTGATTCTCGAAAATGTGTAGAAATACGGATAGAGTTTGATTGGGGGTCCACTGAGTGATAAGTACGATATTTATATATATGTATGAAATTTTAATAGAGCTTGACCAGGGTCTATGGAGTGATAGGTACTATATTTGTTTTGTTCTTTAATTTTTTTTTTTATAAAGTTTGGATACTCTGAAATTAACTTTCAAATATAAAAGCTTGCCTTTATCAATACTAATTTGATATACTAAAATTTACCTTGCTCGTGCATCAAAGCATGTAAGTTATTGAGAAAGGAGAATAACTAGGAAATTAAGATTCTACTATGTCCGCGAGGGATTTTAAAACTTATTATATATGATTTTAGATGGAACAGAAAAAACTATTTTACTTACAAAAGTTGAGCGAAAGCTTTTATTTTAGTGTTGTTGATCATCATTCTCTTTCAAATACATGACAATCAAACATAATATAATACATAATTATGTGATGATAAATAAAGGGAATTGATTTTGTCACTCTCTTTTTTGTTAATGTCACTCCTCTTCTCTCACAGAATAAATCAATTAATCAAGACACAAAGCCGGGTGACATTAACAAAAAGGGGAGTGGCAAAATCACTCCCCTAAATAAAGGTCAATGAAGGTAAGGGGATCATGATAAAAATAAAAAATAAAAAAAGAAGGTAAGAGGATCAATCCAAAAATTGACTAAACTACAGGGAGTGAAGTGTAGGTTTCACCTACAGCAAGAAATACACGATGCGGCATCTCACTGTAGCAGCGGTCGTTATTAGTTATGTTTAAAAAAAAGTTCAGCAAATCCGCTCCCAATTCCTTCTTCCTCTTCCTACTCTCTCTCTCTCTCTCTCTCTCTCTCTCTCTCTATCTGCCCTATTACTTGCCTTTGCAAACCTAGTCACCGGCAATCTGATCAACTGTTGCAGTACTTGGCGTCGAATTCAACTCCCTGTTCGTCAATCGCCTGATCCTCTGTAACTCCTGTTTCAAACTTCTCCAAATCGTCAAATCAGTGCTGCTGGTACGTTCAACGCAAATTTGATATCGTTTGTCTGATTGATTGCTGTTGGTTTCTTTCAAAATTTTATGCGTTCATGGAAGCATAATTTTCAATTTGTTCAAATTTTGTTGATTACGTCATACCAACTTGTAGGGGCGTTCGCGAACTAGTGAGGCTCGACTTGGTATAGGCTAGTTCGAGTTTCATTCACATGTTAAGCGAATTGAACCGAACTTGAGCCTGACAGTATTCGGCTCAACTAGGCTCACAAACCTAGGGTGTAGGTATACAATGAAAATTTTATGTCTACAATTTCAGTACCTTGTATGTGAACAAACTTTTTTACATGTACTACATATAGACTTATATGTGTATTTTTAATAGGTATATATCAAAGAACAAAACTTCTACATATATGAACTTATTTATATGCATAATAACAGTTTTATTCTAAAGTTCGGCTCGTTTCAGCTAATTTGCAGCCTACCAGCTTGTATTGGCAATGAGAGATTCCTTAATTTGCGTGCTTCCTTGTTGCCGATAACAATTTTTTTGAATGTACTCATTTTTTTTAGTTTTAAGATTTTGTCTTTAACGCGGGAACGTTGTAATACTCGAATTAACTGGGAATCAAACTTTAGCTTGACCAAACACACACACAAAAATCATATTTACGTTAAAAACCAAGCTCACCAAGAAATCACGGCACACATAATACTTAGTTCGGTGAAAATGCCAAGTTTCACAGCTCATACCAGCTTTTATTTAAGTCTTCATCGGCGAAGAAGAGATGCAACATCGGCTGCATAGGCAAGCCCCACTATGTACTAGGATTTGCACCAATGAAGTACCATAATGCCCTTAGTATTTAGAAATCTTGTGCGGTCCAAAGCAAGGGGTGGAGGCCAGTACTAATCAGGCTCTAGAAAATTCAACATGTTTTGCCTATTATTGGAGTCCAGTTAGTTATTTAATATTTATGTTAGTTTTCGTTGGTGAAGAAGGCAACAAATCCAGACACCAGAAATTGCTAAGTAATGTCGATTTTGGAAGTGTGTTAATTTTTCTTGTTGAAGAGCATAACTAGGACACCAGTCAAACTCAAACCAATGGACTGTTTTTGTATAGCGGTTTAATCGAATATACCGGAAACTTGTAAGAGCAATAGGGTATCTGAAATCCATACTAAATGGGGGGACACACGAAGCCACTGAAAGATCATAACAGAAAATGATTTTTATTGTAAGATTTTGATTGGGAATGGGAAGGAGTGTTCCATGGGCACTTAGAGAACGTCCATGAAACATATAGACCCTAAAAACTCTTGGAGCCAATACGTTTTCACTGCGCTTTGGTCACAACATAATTTTCTTGTTGGCCATTGAATAAAGTTCCCGCATCAAGCTTATTCCATATTTCCATGTTTTCGTCAAGCAATACACTCCAGATTTTCAATTTGAATGTGTTTTCACTGATGTGTTGCATAGTATTTACTTGAACTATTACCTATATGTCTCTCAACTTTCTTCTTGTAAATACTTCTGAGTTACTCTCCGAGCCTTGGCTTTTTGAATAGTTTTTTAAATTTCCACCCTTATAATGTCATATTGTATGTTTCGCGTTCTCAGGACTATTCATGGAACCATAGCCATTGGAAGGAGATTTAGTGTAAGATATGAACACCATGGGGACAGAAAATTCGAACAGTGGAAATTTCCCTCGAAGGCCTGCTTCTTCTCCTCCAACCTTTGTTGCTGCTTCTCAGAGCACAACACCTTTTTTATCATCTGGCCCTGTGATTGGGCCGGAGGCCTCTGCGTTTAGATCCACAACACCTATTGCTTTCCAGACTTCAAGGCCTTTCTTACCATCTGCGCCAGTTGTTGGACCTGAAGCATCTGGCACTAGACCAACACAAACAGGTAGGTATAATGATCCATCTATGCCTCCTCCGCAATCATCTCATGCCCCACCAGGTGTTGGATCTTTCCAGCGCTTCCGGAGCCCACAATTTCAATCAACAGGTCAATTAGCCCCTCCACATATTTCTGCTCCAGGACAGCCAGTTTTCCCCCCACCAATTAGACATCCTGCAGGTCATGTTCCTTCCCCGCCAGTTTCTCTTCCTCTACGACCACAGATACCTTCTGTGCCCATGGGATCACCTCCTCAGAGCATAAACCAGTTGCCGTCTGGCATGAATATTCCTCCATCATCTTTAGATTCGTCATTTTCTGCTCCAAGGCCAACACTGCAGACATTACAGACATCTTGTACTGGTTTTCCTGGTAACCCACCAAGTGCAGTTATACAACCTCCACCTGTACAGTCTGCCCACTTTGTCACCCATCAAGGAGGTTTTGGTCCGGTCCCACCTACAACATCTGCCTCTTTTCCTTCCCGTCAAGGAGGTTATGTTCCCCCTCCACCAGTTGCTGCTCCACTTGGTGTCTATTCAAGGGAACACATTCGACACCAAGGGTCTGGACCTCCAATGGGAGCTGTGCAGGGTTTGGCAGAAGACTTCAGCTCTCTCTCTGTTGCTTCTGTACCTGGATCAATTGATCCGGGACTTGATTCTAAAGCATTGCCAAGACCATTAGATGGTGACGTGGAGCCAGAGTCTTTTGCTGATACGTATCCTTTGAATTGTGATTCTAGATATGTACGTTTTACAACTTGCACAATGCCGAATTCTCAGTCTTTGGTTTCAAGGTGGCATTTGCCTCTTGGAGCTGTTGTTTGTCCTCTTGCAGAAGCTTCTGATGGGGTGAGTATATGTGCAGTCTGAACTATTGACCGTGCTAATGTCGGGCATGCCTCAAATTAATTTCATTCTCTTTCTCATTGTAAACCCTGTTCATGCAGGAGGAGGTGCCAGTAGTTAACTTTACCCCGAGTGGCATTATTCGTTGTAGAATATGTCGAACATATGTGAATCCATATGTGACATTCACAGATGGTGGAAGAAAGTGGCGTTGCAACATCTGTGCTTGGCTTAATGATGGTAAATTTCCAACTTTCCTTATAAGAAAGTGTGTTTTGTCATATAGACCTATGAGGGTTCATGGGAACAAAATTTATAGACATTGATTTGAACCGGTAATCTTGAATCTGGTGCAACTACACAAGTGATTTTCTCTTGGGTTCATTAATTCCCAAGTCCTAGGATATCCTACACGGTTTCATACTTCTTCTTTTTTTAAAACTTTTTGAAGACCCTTGCTTTTCTGATTTGAGTTAATCAGTTTTCGTATTTTAATAAGTTTGCCCTCGACATGGAGGATCCCAATTCATGTAGCCAACCCTATTTGGTTGGGACTTAAGGCTCGTTTTGGTTTGGTTCGGTTTTTTTTTTTTTTTTTAATTGCTCTACAAGAACCATGAGCTATGACTGTTTTTATGAATACCTTGTAGGCTCAGGCAGATTAGTGTTTTAGGTCTATTTTCTTTTTACTTTTGGGTATCATGTGTGAATCAACCAACTATTAATGCCTTTGTGCCTGGTACTTGTGGAGAATCAATAGGTTTAGGGAAGACCTGTGCTGATCTTGGTATTCCTATTTTGCTTCCTACACACTTTCATGTGTTAGATACTTTTTTGTTGAGCCAATGTGTCATGCAAGTAACTTAGGCAAATTCAGGGCCAACCCTGACTTTTTGTGGGCCTAAAGCGAAAATAAAAACTGTAGCCCTTTATATGATATTATGAAGAAAATACAAAGTAGATGAATTTCTTTTTCAATACAATTACAAGTATTCATCAACAAGAAAAAGTTCCAAACAATGGCTGAACAATGAAAGACATCAAAAGTACCACTTAAATATCACTTATTTAAAAAAAATAAACAAATAACTGAACTTTACAAGATTTTAGAGGCATCATTTAAATATCACTCTTGGAATTTTAGCAGCAAAAGTACTAATTATTTCCATAATGTATTTTATGGGTATTTCCGTCATGTTTGAAAGCATTTTCTGGCTTGGTTCAATATATCCCAAACATTTATCTGTTGAAGTATTTAAGTTGTCTGCATCAAATAAACAAATCAAAACACTCATCTTGTGTGTCTCATTATATATATTTTCCGTTATGTACCTTTATTATGGACACCAAAATAGAGGGCCCCCAAAATTTGCATATTTTTGGGGGCCTAAAGTGACCGTGCCTTGGGCTTTAGCTCAGGGCCAGCACTAGGAATAATTGTATTAATAAGCCTTCTTGCTAGGTGTGTTTCCAGTTAGACATGCATGGAGTCAGATACACATCCCATACCCTCACCTTAGTGTTATGGATTGTAATGGGTACTTTATGCATTTAGAAGACTCCATGTAACATTTTCGTAAAGCGATGTAGCCAAAGGGTGTTAAAGATGCATTTCATGCATTAACATTTGCAGTATCTTGGTATTAACACTAGCATAACGAGTCTAATGATGAAATCTATGTACAGAACCACCATTTTTCCATATTTGCTAAAGTTATATGCTTGTCAAGCCATCGACACAATTTTACTGTGCATGTAACCTCCCAAACTCTTTTTTGGTCTTACAATGTGATTAGTTACGTCACCTTCTAACTCCATGGATAAACAAGAACAAATGCCTTTTAGATTGGAGATTTACTGAGTCATTGGTCTTTTCATTTTTAAGTTCAGTCATTGCAGACATTTCTACTTATGTTCATCATGTGTGCTTAGAAAATCTTTCCTACTTATACAGCATATACAAAACGGATTTGATTGCCAAACTTATACTATCATATAAAGAACAGTACATGATGTAACCTACTTAATATGCAACCCCCCATGTTGCCGTGCGCAACCTGTCTGTTGTGTTTGTTTGTATACACACATGCTGACCTATTTCCATCTCATATCCAGTTTTGGGTGATTATTTTGCACATTTGGATGCTAGTGGTAAAAGAGTGGACTTGAATGAACGGCCTGAGCTTACCAAGGGTAGTGTGGAATTCATTGCTCCGGTTGAGTATATGCACCGGCGTCCAATGCCTCCGCTATATTTTTTCCTGATTGACGTATCAATATCCGCTGTTAAAAGTGGAATGCTTGAGGTTTGCACTTTTAGCTAATAAGGATGGGCCTTTAGCAATTTATGTTGCGTTGCTTCCTGCCCATGTATTCATTGTTTGGATTGTTTTCTATACCACCTTGAATTTATGGTTCTCTGTTTTTCTTTTGCATTGTTTATTTAATTTTTTCTGTGCAATCTAAGGTGGGAAAAATGGTGAAGGCTTTGGTTTTTATTGTATCAAAAGCTCTTTCTACAATGGATATTGCGTATGGGCTGGCCATATTGTGCACTGCTGGCAATGTCATGTTTGTGGCACAGAGATGGAATTAAATGTGGGCATATGGGGGGCCAAGGCCCCCCTGTAGTTTGAGTTTTTTTTTTTTAAATTTTAATATTAATATTAATACTTCACATGGTGCAAGGGGTACCAGTGGGAGAGAAGCTGTTTATAGGTGGTGATTCCAATGGTCATGTAAGAGTTAATAGGCAAGGGTATGAGAAAGTCTATGGTGGTTTTGGATTTGGTGACCAAAATGAAGCTAGTAGAAGTATCTTGAATTTTGCAGTGGCTTTTGATCTTATAGTTGTGGACACTTTTTCCAAGAAGAGAGGGGAACACCTAATTACCTTTAAGAGCGGGTTCAATAGAAGTCAGATAGATTACTTTTTTGTTAGAGGCATTGAACATTTGTTATGCAAAGATTGCAAGATTATCCCCGGAGAATGTCTAGTGTCACAACATAGACTTATATTGCTAGATATTTGCCTGAAAGGGCAACATAGACCAACGAAGGAGACTAACGAAGGAGACTAGATGGCCATGAACAAGATGGTGGCATTTTTCTTGTTGTTCATATTTCGGCCCCTATGTTTATGAAATCTTGGTTCCGTCCCTGTTTACAGAGATGGACTTGTGTAGTTGTGAGCTTCCTTGCTTAAGATGATGCTCCTCTTATATAATTCTGTTTGATTATTGTACTAAACTATAATGCTACTATGTACTTTTTGTTCGATTATATTTACTGTTAATGATAACCATGTGACAGCTGAGACTGCATTTTCACTTTATGACTTGGATTTATATACATATATTTTCGATGTTTGTTTTCAGGTTGTGGCACAAACTGTCAAGTCTTGTTTGGATAGATTGCTTGGCTACCCCAGAACACGAGTTGGGTTCATTACTTTTGACAGCACCCTTCATTTTTATAACATGAAGGCAAGCAAAGCAGTGATTTTTGCTGCAGCTTATCATAAAGAATGATTTCTTTTTCTTGCTTGCAACGTTTATTGGTGTTGACTGATGTTGTTTCTCTTTTGCCAGTCGTCTTTGGTGCAGCCTCAAATGATGGTGGTTTCAGATCTAGATGATTTATTTGTTCCTTTGCCCGATGATCTCCTTGTCAACTTGTCAGAATCAAGGATTGTAGTGGATGCTTTTCTAGACAGTTTATCCTCCATGTTTCAGGACAATGTCAATGTGGAATCTGCTTTTGGTCCAGCTCTTAAAGCAGCACATATGGTTATGGTGCGCTCCATTATTTCTGCTTGTTGCCTACGCCCATTTGAACTGTTAACTCTCACTGTTTGTGCAGTTATTTTTAGTCTGTACGTATTCTTTTATCTTCTGACTTACAGATGTTAGATGGTTTTTCTTTTCTTATTAGTTTGGCCATCTTTTGACTTGTTGACATATTCCTCTCCCCATCTTACAGCGACAACTTGGTGGGAAATTGTTAATTTTCCAAAATACACTGCCTTCACTTGGTGTTGGCCGCCTTAGGTTGCGTGGAGATGACCTTCGTGTCTACGGAACAGATAAAGAGCATGCACTAAGGAGAGCTGAAGATCCATTTTACAAACAGATGGCTGCTGATTGTACTAAATACCAGATATCAGTGAATATATATGTGTTCAGTGACAAGTACACTGACATAGCGTCCCTAGGTAGGTGTAGCTTTAGCACCTTCTTGGCTTCACTTCAATCCGATTGTTCTCGAGTCTGAAATTGAAACTCCAGTGGTCGCGTTTGGATGTGGGACATGTTTCTTGTTTTGTGTTTCTCGTATCATCTGTTGCCAAAACAAGTGAAACTACTTTTATTCGGTTTTCATTTTGGAGCCTTGTTTTGAAGATGATTGCAAGAAATGAAGGACATATGCATCACATGTTTTTGTTTTGTTATATGGGTTGTTGAAATCATACATGATGTTTGCAGAATTTATATTGTCTCGTTAGGTACTGTTGTTAGGATAAATTATGCCATGACTCTGGCTTTATCCTTTTAGTCACCGACTCACCATTGATTCATATATCTGGACAAGTTACATAATGCTAATGAAATCTGTCTTAAGACATTTTTCATGTTCAGTTAATTAAGTGCACATTAATTTGCTTTGTACCTTTGGCTGATAGGAAATTTTTGTAGTTCTTCTATATAGGGTGCATTTATTTATTGGTATATTTAAGCATATTCATGTCTCATACTTCTGAATATCTTAATTGCTTAGACTGAGTTATTAAAATAAGATGTAGGGTTGCTTGGTTGATATAAACCCCTTAGCTGGATGAGGAATAATAATAAGCTGGTTTCCCTTCTATCTTCTGGGGCTCTAGGATGGCTGGCTGAAAGAGAAGAGGATTGAAACTGTAAGACGGGATTTTTTATTGGTAGAATAGAGACTGACAAGGCCTGGTTTGCCATGTCTTAAGAGGCAGAAATTGCAGAAAATGGAAGGAGTAGATAAAACAGAGAGTCATTCACGGGCATCTCTCTTGGTACTAGGTTAGCTTCATGTACACTCTAAAGGGAAGAAACAAAAACTTTTAGCTTCACTCATGCTCTGCTTACATTTTGGCCAAGGATTAATTTTTAACCAATTTATTAAAGTCTATTTGTTGAGTTGGCAATTTGAATAGTTATTTAATTTACGTTTTTTATGCTTGAACTTCTGCCTTTTGATTTCTTTCGTTGAACCAATACACCTAATCAGATATGTTATTTCATTCTTTTGCATATAGGAACTTTGGCTAAGTATACTGGTGGTCAGGTATGCTACTACCCGAGCTTCCACTCAGCCATTCACAAAGAGAAGTTGAGACATGAGCTAGCCAGAGATCTTACAAGAGAAACTGCCTGGGAAGCTATTATGCGCATAAGATGTGGAAAAGGTAGTCATTCTGGTGTTCTAAACACCACTAGGTTTAATCCATTGCCTCTATTTCTTTTCAACTTTCTAGGAAGTTTCTCCTCTGTATGGGCATTGGAGCTAATTTTTCGTTTTCTTGAACTATTAGGTTTGAGGGTCACATCTTATCATGGTAACTTTATGTTGCACTCCACTGATATAATAGCGCTCCCAGCTGTAGACTGTGATAAAGCTTTTGCAATGCAGTTTACCCTTGAAGAGACACTGTTGACAACGCAGACTGTATACTTCCAAGTTGGTTTATTGTATCCTTCACTTCATGCCAAAGAAGTTCAAGCATGGCTCTCTTGGCACATGCGCATGGAAATTAGTGGCAGATGTATTTTGAAATTTGTACTTTGTTTCATCTTGTATTTGTCACACCTGCACATTGCCAAAGAAAACCATTACATGGTAATGTTCGGTTTCACTTCATCATTTGCTCATGTAGGATATACGATTTATGCCCACCAGATGCTCGGTTGTTTTCCTCTCAGTTCCCTAGAGGATGAGGACCCAAATGCATCTCAGAGATATGCTTTAGCATGTAACAATACCCACCTTTTGCTTGAGCATGAAGTGAAGTCCTATCATTGACCATGTTCTTTTTGTATATGATTTTATGCCTTTGTATTTAACTTTTCCGCCCAAGAAGTTCTTTGCTCTGAATATGCACTTTAAATCCCAAGGCATTATTCTAATTGGTGCAATAGATAAAAAATGACTTTCCTTAACCATCAAAAGATTCACTTCCTCTTCTGGAGAGAGGCGTATCAGAGTACATACTGCAGCGATTCCTGTGGTTGCGGATCTAGGAGAGATGTACCGCCAAGCTGATACTGGTGCTGTTGTTTCTTTGCTTTGTAGGCTAGGTACAAAAGGCACCTCACTTCTCCCCGTGCTAGTTTTCCATATTTGACAATGGCGTTAGTCTTGATTCTTATTTTTTTGCTTCCAAAAAGTCTCAACTGAACTATTGTGCAGCAATAGAGAAAACCCTGTCCTACAAACTGGAAGAAGCTCGAAACTCAATTCAGCAGAGGATTATCAAAGCTCTAAAAGAATATCGAAATTTATATGCTGTGCAGCATCGCTTGGTAGGCAGGATGATATACCCAGAATCACTGAAGTTCTTGCCTTTGTATGGGTTAGCACTCTGTAAATCAATACCCCTTCGTGGTGGATACCCTGATGCGCAGCTTGACGAACGCTGTGCAGCAGGGCACACCATGATGACTTTACCTGTTAAAAATTTGTTGCAGTTGCTATATCCAAATTTGGTTCGGATTGATGAGTTTCTCGTGAAGGTACATTACTTGCTGGTGCATAAATTTTCTGCAATTATGCTGTTGCTCTCGCAGGTTTTACAGCTCTAGCTGCATCTTATTTGCAGGCTTATTCTAAGACTAATGAGTTTAAGGTTTCGAGGCTACCACTTACAGCAGAGAGCCTAGATTCCAGAGGCCTTTATATTTACAATGACGGTTTTCGGTTTGTTATATGGTTTGGTAGAATGCTTTCACCTGATATAGCTATGAATCTCCTCGGTCAAGACTTTGCTACAGACCTTTCGAAGGTATGTTTCTTCTATTGCTAAAATCTGTATGTTACCACTCTATGTTTTTATCAAACTACAGGTACCTCATGTGCTTTTTGATTTTTTTAACTCTGGTGTTGCAGCAGTTGTGATTTATTTAAAATACTTTGGTCTGGATCTCAATAACCATCTCATTGTGTTTAATATTGTGCGTCAAATGGAATGATCTCTCACTCATGTCTTAGTGTCGAACGTGCCGCATATTTTTGCTTCTAACATGAAGAGAGCGATAAAAAATTCATGTGTCCTTGTTATGTGCTGTGTTACTAGAGCATAGAGGGAGAGCAATAGGGTAGTAATTTTAAGACTATCCGATAGTCCTAGGATTCTAGGGATTTCACAAAGTGGATACCTCCGAGAGTACTGATGCTGATGGTTAGTGTAAAGTCTGGAACTATGATTGAAGAGGATGAACATGGAGAGAAACTAAGAGGTTGCTTGGTAAAGGTTTTGAGGGAGTTTTTTGGGGTAATAAATGGAGAGCGAGAGAGAGATGAGAGTAATCAGTGGAGAAAAACTTATTGGGAACCCCAAGTGAACAAAGGGTTTTCGAGGCACATAATGATGTTTCGTTTAAGACATCTTCCCCCACCAATTCCTAAGAATCTGGTCTGCACCAGTTTAGTAGCGAATCACTTCCAAGACACAATGAACCCCAGGATTTTACCTGTCATCTGGTTGCATTTGCACACAAAATATCAGACCCGAACTCCAATGGAACTTTTAGTCCGCCAAGTAAGAAATTGTAACGTCGAATATGAATGCCAGGGTTCGAGAGAGTTCATTCATTTGTTTGGCGGATTGTTGTTTCGTAACCAATTCCAAGAAGTGGTTTGCCTCTGGGTTTCCGGGCCTTGGTGAATTACCCTTTGGTTTAAGTCAGTTTAACTTGGTTCTACTTGTTCTGGTGTGATGTTTGTGATTTTCCCTGAATTCCAAAGATTTTCACTGCACTAAGAGGAAAAGGTTCCGTCAAGTACACATTGTGATCTTCAAGTACACATATGTATTCTTGTTGTTTTCTCTTTAATGCCCTTTCCTTTACCTGATGCTTTTCGATTGTGCAGTAACTGAGACCTTCTAATGCTCTATTTTTTTGGACGTCACAAATCAGGTTATTTTGTGTGAGCGTGATGGTGAAATGTCAAGGAAGCTGATGGCAATACTTGAGAAAATTAGGGTGGCTGACCCTTCATATTATCAGCTATGTCACCTTGTAAGACAAGGTGAACAACCTAGAGAAGGTTTCTTTCTCCTTGCAAACCTAGTTGAGGACCAGGCTGGTGGCATGAATGGTTATTTAGATTGGATTCTGCAAATTCACCGGCAAGTGCAACAAAACCGATAATATAGAGGTTAAAATGAGTTGTTCACTGCATGATTTTTGGTTGACGTATTTAAATCGTGTTCTTTCAAACTCAGCATATCAAGGTAAAGGGAAGTTATTCCGTATTTTGTTTGAGAGGCTAAAAGTGGAATGGTTTCACTTTGTCTAATCAAATTCCGAGAACAGCAATCTGATCAGGGGGATATTTCAACTATGGTTACCCCCCTCAATAAGGTCAGAAACAAAGCTGAATATGGTGATATGGAGAGACAGCTGGCGGTGGTGAACTAAGAATCCTGAAAGAGCGAGAACAGGGAAGGCGGAAGCCACGGGTCCTTCCAAATATCAATAGAAGAGATATTGCCCACATTCCATCGCCAACCCTTCTTGGGAATTGCCTTACCAGCAACAATGCTCCGCCAAGCCCAAGACACAAAATTTGGACAAGAAGCATATGGAAATATTTACCTCTGTATTAATTATTAAAGCCGCTGGAATAGGGACCGAGGACCTTGCAAGAGTCTCCAACCCTGTTTGGCCAGGAAAGCAAGATTAAAGGCATGGAGATCCCGAAAGCCAAGCCGTCGACATTTGTTTGGTTTCACGTTCAATTTAAGATTTAATCTTTAAGCTCCAAACACATTTGTTTCTTAACTTGCCTTGTAAAAGTGCAGAGCTTGAATGCATCAAAATTACCGTATTCTATTCTAATCTTGAAAGTTATGAGACAATAATGTAGTTTAGCTGAGGTATATATTTTGGAACAAACCTTGTTGTGGTATTCATTTTTCTTCTAATGTACTCCAGATTTTGCATTCATACAGAAATTACAATTTTTTATTTCTGTAATTTGATTAACAGGGGTGATACGGTGAATATCTATACTGTCAACCGTAGCCTCTTTTCTGATAACTCACTCAGGTGTAGCCAGCTTACGCGCACCTCAACTAATTCTAGGGACCAATCCTATCTCCCACTTACGGGAATCTATCGGGCCAAGCTGGGATCGGCCAGACTTGCGCAGCATAATAACGGGCTTGGCATCTATTCAAGTCCGTCCAATAAATAAATGGGTTTCGCTTGATGTTTCCAAGCCCAATCCCGTTAAATTTTCGCAAACCTCTTAAATTTAGCAAATTTCTCATACTATAAAGTAATAAAATCCAAATTACCCTAGAAACTAGAATAACCTCTGCAGATATCTTTTTTGTTTTAATGTTTTTATTTACCAGTACACTAAATGAAAAATACACACATAATACGGTATGTGGGCCATGTAGTATCGGAATGGGCTTCATTAGATAACCCCAAGTTAATCTCATTTACCGAGTGGCTGAAAAGCTCAACCCACTCCAATCTTGTGAACCTAAATACCAAAAATAAATATTTATAACTAAATTTAAGTTTTTCATTTCAAAGTTTGGATACAACAATTTGTATTTCACCTCGCCATAACATGTCAGTGACACTGTTTTATTGATGATTGGGTAGATTGGTATTTGTTGATACCCAATGAAGCAATGCCATGAATATTAACTTTATGAACTATACCTCGTACTTGCATAGGAGTAGGTGAGTTATTGTGCGAGAAAATTTATATTTCATTGTGTTTTTTTATGGATAAAAAAACTACTATTTTAAATGTAAAATGAGTTGTACGAAAGTTTTATTCCAGTGTTCATCGTTCTCCTTCAAATCCTTACATGATATATTAGGAATATAATTTTCTCCCTTCGCTTTCTATTATTTCAGTGTTATTGAAACCCACTTTGCTAATAAGTATTTGTTGCGAAACCTTTTGCAGGAGATATCGAAGTTGACTTTTTTAGGATCTCAAAGGTTCATCGCAAGATTGTCCAAGCACTGACGCATGTTTTAGCTAAGCAGACGGTGGCTAATTTTATCCCTCTTTCAGGAGCAAGATATTTTTTTGGGCAAAACTACCCTTCGGATGGATATGCGATCAGAGCACCCACTACGCATCTAGGATCTCCATCCTAGTTTTCTTGTTTGTTTTACCTTCCTGTAAACTGTTATTTGCTTTAATTGAAGTAAAAAAAAAAAAAAAAAAACCCAGCAAAAATAAGTGATAAATGAAGTAATAATGTGCTGATAAATGAAGGTAACTGAAGGTTAGCTGGTGAAAGGATCAAATCCGAAAATCGACTTTACTACAGGGGTTGAAGTGAAATAAGTTTCCCCTACAGGATCCAGCGATACACGGTGCAGCATCGTACTGTAGCAGAAGGCGGTGTTTTTGTTTGTAAAAATAAATAGAAATAAAAATAAAAATATAAAAGGCTTTCTCTTGTTAAACTCCAGCAAATCCTTCCGAACTCTCTCTCTCTCTCTCTCTCTCTCTCTCTTCTCTCTCTCAGATTAACTGCTGTTGTATTGGGCTCGACTGCATCTCCGATCCATCGGGATCTTTGATCGGGCACTCCTCCTCCGAATCCTCGCCGGTACGCTCACCGCGAATTTGATCTCGTTTGTTTGATTGATTGCTGTTGTTTTCCTGCAAAATTTGATATTTTAATGGAAGCGTAACTTTCAATTTGTTCAAATTTGTTTTTTTGGAACGGTAATTGTTCAAATTTTGTTGGTAACGTATCGTAAGTTGTAAGTATCATAATTTTCAGCTGACTCGTAAGTGGTAAGTATCAGGACCAGCTTGTATTGGCAGTATGTGATTGCTTAATATGCGTGCTTCCTTGTTGCCGATAACAATTTTGTTATCTGCTCGTTTTTGTTGGTTTAAAGATTTTCTCTTTACCTGCTGGGAACTGTGTAGTTTTCAAATTATCTAGGACTCAAACTTTAGCTTGACTGTTCTGACCACACACAGTCGCAGCCACACGAAATTACATTGAGATAAAAAAAACCAATCACAAGGAGGAGTTACAGAACACAAACTATGTAGTTCGGCTAAAATACCTACATAGGTTAGGCACGCTATGTGCTAGGATTTGCGCCAACAAATTACTAATGCATTGGTACTTAAGAAATCACATGCAGCCCGCCAACCCGCGCGCAGTCCAACACAAGGGCTTGAGTCCAGTGCTAATCAGTGTTTAGAAAATTCAACATGTTCTGCCGATTATTGGGGTTACTAGTTAGGTTATTTATGTTTGTTTTCATTTGGTGAAGAAGGCAGCAAATCAAAAGTAACTAGGAATCGTTACGTACTATGGATTGGATATAGGTTCACGAAGACTATCAGTGTTTTTGGCCTTTTTAACTAAAGGTGTTAATTTTCCCTGTTGAAGAGCACAACTAGGAAGCAAGTCAAGCTCAAACCAACGGGTTTTTTTTTTTTTATGTCGATTTAGGTGAATATACTGGACTCCTGTAAGAGCAATGGGGAATCTCAAACCCATACTTAAGGCAATAGGGAATCTGAAATCCATACTAATGTGTGATTTAACTGAATCCTTCACATTCTCTTGTGAGCCTACAGTAAGCATCAGTGATTCCTCGTCCACCAGGGCTGATTTGCACGTTTGGAAAGTTGTGATTGATTAATCATCCTTACTAGCCTCTGTTCTTGATGTACGTGGTAGGGGATCCACCTTAAAACCGCAAGTATTCTCGTTATTGGAAGCATTCACTATTACAAAAACAGATTGATCCTTTGCACTATTTTTTACTTGATGAATTTTTTCTACTTCCTCACCACAATCATGGTTTTCTAAAAAATCATCATATTTAATGTGGAGACCCATGAAGCCACCGAAAGATCATAAATGAAAATTTAATTTCTATCTTAAGACTTTGACAGGGAACGGGAATGAGTACTCCATGGGCCCCACGAGCTATTCGTATATGATCTAGGAGGATATTGATATGTTATCATTATGTATTTAGATGTTAGGATTTTACTTGTAGTATCAATTGTTATTTTAGGAGTTATCCTATGTAGAAATCTAGGTTATGTTTCCTTCGTTAGTAGTTTAGTTGTGATTTTAGATTTATATATCCTACTTAGAAATCTAGGTTATGTTTTTTTTTTACTTTTGAAGAACCTATTCAAAGGACTGTACTCATTCCATTCAATCACTTGATGAAGTATATTCGATTTTGAATATGGTATTTGTTAAAGCATCCACCTCAAGACCAATTGGCAATGAGTGGAGAGGCCGCCCAAGCTCATATACTAGTTTTGGAGGAGATAATTAACCGATGTGGGGACAATTTCCAACACTCCCCCTCACGTGCAACCCCCGACTCGCACGTGGAGAGGTCAACAAAGGATCCGGAACACACGGATCACAACAAAACAAAGTGCAATTATGGCACAAACAAAGGGGAAAAACTTCCGAAAATCTAGCTTTGATACCATATAAAAGCATTCACCTCAAGATCAATTGGCAATGAGTGGAGAGGCCGCCCAGGCTCATATACTAGTTTTGGAGGAGATAATTAACCGATGTGGGACAATTTCCAATAGTATTGATACAAAGATAGCACTACTTCCATAGGCACATGGATGTCTAGGCGTCCTTAGGCACCGGGATACCTAGGGTTGTTATTTTCATATGTTGTTCTTGATCATCATTCATCAATTATTGGTGTAGTAACTCAGTTGAAGAATTTTGGTTCAGTAAATTGATCTGTATTTGACTTTGCAATTGGCTTTGTATTTGCACTTCCTTGAAGCTGACTTTCTGGTTTTGCCCTGAAAAGGTGGTTGATTTTCTGCTTCGTCAACTAGTCCAAGGACACTAAGAGACGAGAAAGTATTTGTTTTTCTGTATGTCAATCTTATTTTGTCTTTCGTAAATGGCGCTTACGAGGTGACAGTTCATTTTTGGAAAAAATCAAAAGTCTTGTGCAAAGAATATTGTGGACTTATATTCATGGATCCATTGTTTGATGTATGCCAGCTACACATTCAGACTCACTGGTCTGTCGTTTTCGTACCAAAAATATAATTTATAAAACAGGGAATTAACAATTATCCCGAAGAATAGCAGTTAAGTCCGAGATCGTCCACGGAGAGTAAAAAGCGAAGTTGCAATACGTTCAATTGATTTTTAATTTAATTCTGAAAGGAAAAGGTTTGGATTTGAGTTGATTTGATTAAACTAAGACTAAACTAGAAAGTGATTAAAGGATTTTGAAACAAATTAGAGAAAGGACTAGGGTTTCCGATTCAGTCTCCCCTTGTAACATAATTATTTCGAAACCTAGGGTTCACATTCAACATTCAACCAGATCATCTTAGGGTAGCAATTCCTATCGATAATCCCCAAAAATATAATCAAGATTCGTACTCCGTATAGGCTATCTCAACACGGCACGGATCGTCTCATTGAATTTAATCACGGCACGACCCGTCTCACGTCGTATAGTCTATTTCAAAGCCTATCTCGGAACATTCAAAACCATTGTATGACAGTGCTTGAAACCATAGATACAAACACATTCGAAGATTGGAAAAATATTAAACTTCATAAAAAGTTATGAATCGATCAAGTCATACAATCAAGTTGAATATAAAACCCTAGAAATCTAACAACTACGCTACTTGGAGAGACATCCTCGTTACCCTAGCCGAGTAGATTAGCCGTGCATGGAGGAGAAGATGATCACGCAAGGATGAAACTCCATTGAACTTCTGCCGCAGCCGTCGTGCTCTGTTTCGCCGTGGGAATGAGATATCCTCAAACCCTTTCTTTTCTTCTTTATATAGTGCTCCACTGAAGTTGTCAAGAGCCGAGATTTTGGCTTCCTTCCATTCATCCCAATTGTAATTAGTGAGCCCACTTCATAATTGACCAATTTCCAGCCAATCATGATTGGGTCACAACGGGTTTTGACCCAAATAATACCGGTCCACGCCATATACTCATTAATTGCCGAGCTATTAATTTGACGACCGGCTTTGTTTTGACACGAATTAAAATTCGATTTTGCGCTTTAGCTCCAAATATTATTCATCAACTCAAAGTGTCCTGAAACATAATTAACAAGTATCAAACTCCAAGTAGCACACTAAACGGACATAACAAACCTAAGTTAGGGGGCGTAAATAGGCATATTTACGCACCTATCACTCACACTCCATACCCTTACCAGAATGTCAAATATCCAACATGGATACTTCATACTTTTAGAGAATGTCCATGTAACATATAGACCTACAAACTCATGGAGATGATGCGTTTTGCACTGCACTCTGGTCATAACATAATTTTCTTGTTGGCCATTGAGTAAAATTTCCACATCAAGCTTATTCCATGTTTTTGTCAAGCAATAGCCTCAAGATTCTCGATTATAATGTGTTTTTGATGATGTTTTCTTTTGTGTTTATAATGTTTGAGTCTTTGACTATAACAACTTTCTTCTTGTGTATACTTTCTGGGTTACTCTATGAGCCTTGGCTTTTTGATTAGTTTTTGTTAATTGCCTACTTTATAATGACAAATTTTATGTTTCACGTTCTCAGTTCTGTATATGGATGCATAGTCATTGGAAGGAGATCGAGTGTAAGATATGAACACCATGGGGACAGAAAATCCTAACCGTGGAAATTTCCCTCAAAGGCCTACTTCTTCTCCAAGCTTTGCTGCTTCTCCTCCTCCTCCAACCTTTGCTGCTGCTTCTCAGAGCACAACACCTTTTTTATCATCTGGCCCTGTGGTTGGGCCGGAGGCCTCTGCGTTTAGAACAACAACACCTACTGCTTTCCAGACTTCAAGGCCTTTCTTACCATCTGCGCCAGTTGTTGGACCTGAAGCATCTGGCCCTAGACCAACACAAACAGGTAGGTATAATGATCCATCTATGCCTCCTCCGCAATCATCTCATGCCCCACCTGGTGTTGGATCTTTCCAGCGCTTCCAGACCCCACAATTTCCGTCAACAGGTCAAATAGCCACTTCACACATTTCCGCTCCAGGACAGCCAGTTTTTTCCCCACCAATTAGATATCCCACAGGTCATGTTCCTTCCTCGCCTGTTTCTGCTCCTCTACAGCCCCAGATACCTCTGCCCATGGGATCCCCTCCTCAGAGCATAAACCAGTTGCCTTCTGGCATGAATATTCCTCCATCATCTTTACATTCATCATTTTCTGCTCCAAGGTCAACCTTGCAACCATTACAGTCAGGTTTTCCTCGTTATCCTAGTAACCCAACTAATGCGGTTACACAACCTCCTCCTGTACAGTCTGCGCAGTTTATCACCAATCAAGGAGGTTACGGTCCTGTCCCACCTGCAACATCTGCCTCTTTTCCTTCCCGTCAAGGAGGTTATGTTCCCCCTCCTCCTGTTGCTGCTCCACTAGGTGTCTATTCAAGGGAACACATGCAACACCAAGGTTCTGGACCTCCAATGGGAGCTGTGCAGGGCTTGACAGAAGACTTCAGCTCTCTATCTGTTGCGTCTGTCCCTGGATCAATTGATCCAGGACTTGATTCTAAAGCATTGCCAAGACCATTAGATGGTGACGTGGAGCCGAAGTCTTTTGCTGATATATATCCAATGAATTGCGATCCTAGATATCTTCGTCTTACAACTTGCGCAATACCAAATTCTCAGTCTTTGGTTTCAAGATGGCATTTGCCTCTTGGAGCTGTTGTTTGTCCTCTAGCAGAAGCTCCTGATGGGGTGAGTATATGTGCACTCAGAACTATTGCACTGTGCTGATGTCAGACATGCTTCAACATTTTTAGTCTTTCACATTGTATACCCTCTGCATGCAGGAGGAGGTGCCGGTAGTTAACTTTGCCCCAACTGGCATTATTCGTTGTAGAAGATGTCGAACATATGTGAACCCATATGTGACATTCACAGATGGTGGAAGAAAGTGGCGTTGCAACATCTGTGCTTTGCTTAATGAAGGTAAATTTCCTACTTCCTTCAGAAGAAAGTATGTTTTGTCATATGGACATACTGGGCTTTATGGGAGCTAAAAATATAGGTGTTGATCTAAACTAGTAATCTTCTATGCAACATGGATGCTAGTGCTTGAATCTGGTGCAAATAAATGGGTCTGTCTTGGGTCATTAGTTCCCACGTCCTAGGATATCCTACACAGTTTGGTTTTTTCAGGTCTTATACTCTTTTTTCATTACCCCAGGGTAAAATGGTGTTTCTCTGTAACAGTGCTAGTACTGATACTGATCCAGACAAGTTCTATTTAGGAGAATTATTCTTTATTTTACGTTTTGATAAGTAATTTTTTTGTATCGCAACAGCTTCAATGGAATGGTGCCCGAGCACAAAAAGGCCTTATCAAACCTATACTTCCTAAACTCAAAAAAGCAGGCTAAAGACAAAAAGGCCCGCACTAATTAGAAGCAAGTGAATCTACAAAGTCAACAAAAGAATCTACACTCAGGGTAATCGAACCCAACACCCACCTATAGCATATAGTGAACAACGATTCTTAAGTGAGGAATGGATTCCTCCCAAGTTTTGAAAGGATCTTCTGATCTGATCCATCCAAATCCTTCGGTAAAGACATAAAGAAGAAAGACTCGAAACCTTCCACCTATTCTGCCCGACCCTTGTGCCTCTAAAACTGTTCAAGACCCCCACCACATCACCTGTTGTGCCCAAACAATGCCGAAGAAGGAGAAGATTACTCTCCAAAATCTTCTAGCTGCAGGGAGATGGATAAGAAGATTTAAACGGTTATTAAGAAGTGTGCTCTCGACAGAGCTCAATGGAGAAAATGGATTCATGTAGTGGACCCCAATTGATTCGGACTAAGGATCATTTTTTTTTTTTTGGGGGGGGGTGGTTAGAATAAGTTTCTTGTTCTAGAAGAACTATGTCCGTGTTTGTGAATACCTTGTAGCCCTCAGTCAGATTAGTGTTTTGGTGATTAATGATTAATGTGAAAGTTTTTTATTTTGATAACCGGATGACTTTGCCAGCTTGCGCTCACCTTGATTAATTCGTTGTAGCCCTTAGGCAGATTAGTGTTTTGGTGATTAATTAGCAATATGAAACTTTTTTTTATAACCGAATGTCTGGGCCAGCTTGAGCGCACCTCGACTAATTCTGGGCACTGTAGTTAACGACCAGGCAAACCCTCTAATGGCCCCAAGCCGTGGGATTCGAACATGCGACCTCATGGAAGACAAGAAGTTATTAGCTTTCTCATACCCACTTGGCCAAACCGCTTGGGGCTGATTATAATGAAGGTTGAGAGAGTGGCCTATTTTCTTTTTAGTTATGGGTATTCTTGTTATGTGCATGTAACCTGCCAAACTCTTTTTTAGTCGTATGATGTGATTAGGTACATGACTTTCTAACTCCATGGACGACCAGAAAAAATGACTATCTGATTGGAGGAAAATGCGTCATTGGTTTTTTCTTTTTTAATTACACTTGTGGCAGACATTTCCACTTATGTTCGTCATCTATGCTTACATAGAATGTTTCCTACTTATTACAGCATATTTTCAGAATTTGCTGTCTGTCTGTGTTTGTTTGTATGCACACATGCTGACCTATTTCTATCTCGGGCATCTCATATCCAGTTTCGGGTGATTATTTTGCACATTTGGATCCTAGCGGTAGAAGAGTGGACTTGAATGAACGGCCTGAGCTTACGAAGGGTAGTGTGGAATTTATTGCTCCGGCTGAGTATATGGTGCGGCCTCCAATGCCTCCGCTATATTTTTTCCTGATTGACGTATCAATATCAGCTGTTAGAAGTGGAATGCTTGAGGTATGCACTTTTAGCTAATAAGGACAGACCTTTAGCAATTTATCTCGCACTGTTTCCTGCCCATGTATTTCATTATTTGAATTGTTTTCTATACAACCACGAATTTATGGTTCTCTGTTTTTTTTTTCTATAATTTATTTTCTTGTTTCTGTGCAATCTAAGTTAGAAAAGTGGTAAGGGCTTCAGTTATATAGTATCAAAAGCTCTTTTTACAGTTAGTAATGTGTATGGGCTGGCCATATTGTGCGCTACTGGCAATGTCATGTTTGTGGCACTGTTGAAGTGGTTACAAAGATGGACTCGTATAGTTGTGAGCTTCCTTTCTTAAGATGATGCTCTTCTCTTTATTTAATACTGCTTGAGTATTGTGCTAAACTATAATGCTAATATGCACTTTTGGTTTGATTATATTTACTTTAAATGATAACCATGTGACAGCTGAGACTGCATTTTCACTTTATGACTTGGATTTCTATATATATTTTCGATGTTCCTTTTCAGGTTGTGGCACAAACTGTTAAGTCTTGTTTGGATGGATTGCCTGGCTACCCCAGAACACGAGTTGGGTTCATCACTTTTGACAGCAATATACATTTTTATAACATGAAGGCAAGCAAAGCAGTGATTTTTTGTTGCTGCTTATTAGACAACATGATTTCTTTCTCTTCCTTGCTACATTTATCCATGTTGACTGATGTTTAGGTTTCTCTTGTGCCAGTCGTCGTTGGTGCAGCCTCAAATGATGGTGGTTTCAGATCTAGATGATTTATTTGTTCCTTTGCCCGATGATCTCCTTGTCAACTTATCAGAATCAAGGATTGTAGTGGATGCTTTTCTAGATAGTTTAGCCTCCATGTTTCAGGACAATGTCAATGTGGAATCTGCTTTTGGTCCTGCTCTTAAGGCAGCATATATGGTTATGGTGCGCTCCGTTCTTTCTGCTTGTTACCTCTGCCATTTTAACTGTTAACTCTCAATGTTTGTACAGTTAGTTTCAGTCTTTAAGTATTATTTTATCTTCTGACGTATGGTTGTTAGTACCATATTCTTTTCTTCTGAGTTTGGCCATCTTTTTACTTAGCACTGACATATTCCTCTCCTGGTCTTACAGGGCCAACTTGGTGGCAAATTGTTAATTTTCCAAAATACGCTACCTTCACTTGGTGTTGGCCGCCTTAGGTTGCGTGGAGATGACCTTCGTGTCTACGGAACAGATAAAGAGCATGCAATAAGGATAGCTGAAGATCCATTTTACAAGCAGATGGCTGCTGATTGTACTAAATACCAGATAGCGGTGAATATATATGCATTCAGTGACAAGTACACTGACATAGCGTCCCTAGGTAAATCCCGTTTTAAGCATCTTCGTGGCTTCACTTCAAGTCAATTGTTCTCGAGTCTGAAATAGAAACTCAAGGGGTCGTTTGGATGTACATGGTTCTTGATGTTTTTTTTCATTTGTTTCCAAAACAAGTGAAACCACTTTTATTGGGTCATCATTTGGAGCCTTGTTTTGAAGATGGTTTCAAGAAATTAAGTACAAAAATATGCATAACGGGTTTTTTGTTTTGTTATTGGGTTGTCTTTATAACACAAAAATGTGAACAAGCACGAATTGAAGGGCCCGAAACAATCATACATGATGTTTCTAAGGACTTTATCTTTCATTGTTAGGTACTGTTGTTAGGACTAATTATGCCATGACTTTGCGTTTATCCTTTAAGTCACCATTGATTCTTATATCTAGACTTTGAGAAGTTATTTAATGTTGGTGAGGTCTGTATTATAATATTTTCATGTTATGTGCACATTGTTTTGCTTTGTACTTTTGGCTGATAGGAAACTTTTGAAGTTCTACTTTATATGATGTATTTTTTTATTTATGCATATTCATGTCTCATACTACAGAATATCTGAATTGCTTAGAGTAAGTATTTAATAAAGTAAGATGTGGGGTTGCTTGGTTGATACAAACCCCTTAGCTGGACTGCCCTTCTATCTTCTGGTGCTAGGATGGCTGACTGAAAGAGGAGAGGGTTGAAACTGTAAGACGGGATTTTTTTATTGTTATGATAAGAGATTCTCAAGGCCTGGTTTGTCATGTCTTAAAATGTCAGAAATTGCAGAAAATGGAAAGGAGTAGAGAAAACAGATAGGCATTCATGGGCTTCTCATGTGGTACAAGGTTGGCTTCATGTAGACTCTAAGAGCAACACCAAAGGGAGGAAACAAAAACTTTTGCCAAATTTATACGTTGATGACTCATGTTGCAATTTGAAGTCACTTGGAGCAAGTGCACTCCAAGGGGCTCTTCAAACTTTAAACTTTTGTTGCTATTTCTTTGACTTTGAGGGACCCATTTTGTTAAAGAACTAATTTTAACCTATTTCTTAAAGTGTATTGGTTGAGTTGGCAATTTGAAGAGTTATTTCTCAGTCTTCAAACTTGGCGACAGAGAAAGCTAAAGCAAAATAGTCTAGTACATTTGCTTCTTCCCATGCAGGAGTTTTTGCTTACACAGTTCTCAAATTTGATGTAAATCTCATTTTGCTAGTTTCCTTGGAGATGTTCCAAGAGGTTCCACAAGCTTTCAAAATATCTTTGACCTGAACTCCATTGAATTGAAAGCATACTAGAATATCGTCGACCTAAGATGAGCCCTCCTTCAACTAGGATTGACTCAAGGATTAGCCACTAAAGTTTCAAAATTCCACAATCCTTCTAGCCTAACTCGAAATCACATCTACTTGTCTAATGAGGTTACTTGGCCTTAGCTGCGACTCATGGACAACCACTGTTATCCCCTTCAGCAATTTTTGTTGCAAAACTGCCCTTTGCCTTTGAAACAAAACCCGCCTAATCCCAAGTAGGTTCTACCATGGAGTGACCTAATTTTCCTTTTTTCTTGAGCGCCTTTTGATTTCTTGCATTGGACCAGATATACCTAATCACATTTGTCATTTCAATATTTTTTTTTGGGTGTATATAGGAACTTTGGCTAAATATACTGGTGGTCAAGTATACTACTATCCGAGCTTTCACTCAGCCATTCACAAAGAGAAGTTGAGACATGAGCTAACCAGGGATCTTACAAGAGAAACTGCTTGGGAAGCTGTTATGCGCATAAGATGCGGAAAAGGCAAGTCATTCTGGCAGTCTAAATACCACTATGTTTAATTCATTGCCTCTATCTCCTTTCAACTTTCAGGAAGCTTCTCCTCTTTAAGTTGGGTAGTAGAAGCTAATTTTTTCGTTTTCTTGTCCTATTAGGTGTGAGGTTCACATCTTATCATGGTAACTTTATGTTGCGGTCCACGGATTTATTAGCGCTACCAGCTGTAGACTGTGATAAAGCTTTTGCAATTCAGATGACCCTTGAAGAAACATTATTGACAATGCAGACTGTATATTTCCAAGTTGCTTTATTGTATCCTTTATCCTTTACTTCATGAGAAAGAAGTTCAAGAATGCTCTCTTGGCACATGAGCATGGAAATGTGTGGCATATCTATTTTGGAAAATTGTCTTTTGTTTCCTTTCAATTTTTCACCCCTACATGATGCAAAAGAAAATTATTACATGGTAATGTTTTGTTTCTCTTGATCATTTGTTCATATAGGATATATGGTTATGACCCCCTGATGCTCCAATTTCTTTTTTTGTTTTTTGCACCCTTGCTGTTGGTACAAGAGATCTTCTTTAATCCCTGCAGTTCCTTAGAGGATTAGGAGTTGAGGACTCAAATGCATCTCAGAGAGACATATTCTTTAGCTTCAAGACAACCTTTCGCTTGAGCATGAAGTGAATTCCTGTCATTGACCATGTTCTTTCTGTATATGATTTTATGTCTTTGCTTGATATTCTCGATGATTTGTTCTGTTTGAAATTTTCTTTTTCCTCGTTAGTATGCCTTTATATTTAACTTGTTTCCCCCCAGAATTTCTTTGTTCTGAACATGCACTGTAAATCCTAAGGCAATTCTAATGAGTGCAGTAGATAAAAAAAATTACGATCCTTAACCATCAAAAGATTCACTTCATCTTCTGGAGAGAGGCGTATCAGAGTACATACTGCAGCGGTGCCTGTGGTTGCAGATCTTGGAGAGATGTATCGCCATGCTGATACTGGCGCCATAGTTTCTTTGCTTTGTAGGCTAGGTACAAAAGGCGCCTCGCTTCTTCACATGCTAGTTTTTCAAATTTGACCATGGCATTAGTCTTGATTCTTACTTTTTGTTTCCAACAAGTCTGAACTGAACTATTGTGCAGCAATAGAGAAAACTCTGTCCTATAAACTGGAAGAAGCTCGAAACTCGGTTCAGCAGAGGATTGTCAAAGCTCTAAAAGAATATCGAAATTTATATGCTGTGCAGCATCGCTTGGTAGGCAGGATGATATATCCAGAATCACTGAAGTTCTTGCCGCTATATGGGTTAGCACTCTGCAAATCAATTCCCCTTCGTGGTGGATATGCTGATGCACAGCTTGACGAACGCTGTGCAGCAGGGCACACCATGATGACTTTACCTGTTAGAAATTTGTTGCAGTTGCTATATCCAAATTTGGTTCGAATTGATGAGGTTCTCGTGAAGGTACATAACTGTCTGGTGTTTGAATTTACTGCAATTATGCTGTTGTTCTCACAGATTTTACAGCTCTAGCTGCATCTTATTTGTAGGCTAAATCTACGGCTGATGAGTTTAAGGTTTCAAGGCTACCACTTACAGCAGAGAGCCTAGATTCCAGAGGCCTTTATATTTATGATGACGGTTTTCGGTTTGTTATATGGTTCGGTAGAATGCTTTCACCCGATATAGTTATGAATCTACTCGGTCAAGACTTTGCTGCAGACCTTTCAAAGGTATATTTCTTCTATTCCATAAATTTTTATATTACGTCTCTATTTTTTTAGAACACAGTTACCTCTTGCGCCTTTTGATGTTAGTCTCTGGTGTTGCAGTGGTTGTGATTTTTTTGACATGTTTTGGTCTGGATCTCAATTACCATCTCATTTATTTTTGATATTGTACTGTTTTTTCGCTAAGTCTTAGTGTCGAATGTGCAGCATATTTTTGCTTCTAACATGAAGAGAGCGACCAAAAATTCACATGTCCTTATTATGTGCTAATTTTAAGACTCTCCTATAGTCCTAGGATTCTAGGAATTTCATAAAGTGGATATATGTACCTATGAAAATACTAATGCTGGTGGTTGGTGTAAATTCTGGAAAAATAATGGAAGAGGATGAAGATGGAGAGAAACTTAAGGTTCTTCAAGGCACACCAATGATGTTTCCTGTAAGAAGATATCTGCCCCTACCAATTCGTAAGAATCTGGTTTACACCAGTTTAGTAGCGAATCACTTCCAACATAAAATGAACCCCAAGATTTCACCAGTCGGCTGATTGCGTTTGCACAAAGATATCGGACCCGAACTCCTATGGAGTTTTATGTTTACCAAGTAAGAAATTAAAATGTAGAATGTGGATTCTAGAGTTCGAGAGAGTTCATTCTTTTGTTTTGGTGGAAATTCGTTTCATAACCAATTCCAAGAAGTGGATTGCCTCTGGCTGCCTGGGCATTCGTGAACTACCCTTTGGTTTAAGTTAGGTTAACTTCGTTCTACTTGTTCTGGTGTGATGCATGTAATTTTCCCTGCATTCCATAGATTTTCACTGCAGTAAAAGAGGAAACCTTTTTCCCTTAAGTACCCATTGTGATCTTGAAGAACACAGATGCATTCTTTTTCTTCTTTTTTTAATGTCCTTTGCTTTAACTGCTGCTTTTGAGTTGTGCAGTAATTGACCCCTTCTAATGCTCTATTTTTTTGGTCGTTGCAAATCAGGTTATTTTGTGTGAGCGGGATAGTGAAATGTCAAGGAAGCTGATGGCAATACTTGAGAAAATTAGGGAAGCTGACCCTTCATATTATCAGCTATGTCACCTTGTAAGACAAGGTGAACAACCTAGAGAAGGTTTCTTTCTCCTTGCAAACCTAGTTGAGGACCAGGCTGGTGGTATGAACGGTTATTTAGATTGGATCCTGCAAATTCACCGGCAAGTGCAACAAAATCCGTAGAGGTAAAAATGAGTTGTTCTCAACATGATGTTTGGGGGACGCTTTTAATTGTGTTCTCAACAATGAGTATCTCCCACTATTTTTCGACATTTTGTTTGAGAGGCTAAAAGTGGAATGCTAAGATCATCTTGTCTAATTAAAAGCCCGTGTCTTTCATGGGAAATGTTTGGGTTGGGTTAAGTTTAAAAAAAAGAAAGAAAAGAAGCAATTACGTGGTAGCAACGAGCGACATAGAAAAATACCTTCCCGGCCGACGGGACTCTACCTACGTCTGGCTCTTATCCCACCTCAAAAAGGTAACTTCTCGCATTCGATTGACTCCCTTCTGGCTTTACCTTTAAATAAGGGGTTATTCTCTTTCCCCCTGAGGGAAAGCCCTTTCCAGATGGCGTAGTGCATCTCTGTCTTGGAAGCCTGCCCTAAAGATAGGAGTTCTTATCTCTACCGCCTATCCAACTGGAAGACTCTTATTAGTGGTGGAGTGCTTCGAGTAGGATCCCATCCCATCCCAGCAGTCAAAACTCCTTCCTGACCCTGCTCACCTTCCTCTGAAGCTGGAATGCTTTTCTTGTTCAGAAACCAGGTTTCTGCCATCCATCAATAGGCTAGATTTCTGAAGCATCTACTTGAATATGGATACGGAAGCTTGTTTGAGAGATGACGTAATTGATGAGGGACAGATATAGTCACCAACTTGTGTGCATCTTCATCATGCTATGACAGGAATAGCTTGGTATTTTCAGTTCCTCTATCTGATTACAGTTGTGAGCGGTTAAATTGAATTCATAGTTCCATGCTATTTTGGTATGGTTTCATGTCCAATTTAAGTTTCAAATTCAGCCTCGAAACAGATTTGTTGTTAAGTTGTATTGTAAGTGCGGAGCCTAAACACATCTTATCTTAGGACCTAAACTAATTGTATTACGTTCTAAGCTTGAAAGTTGCGAGACAAGATGGTTTACCTGAGGTGTATTCTAAAACAAGCCACGTTGTGTTTATTACATTACGGCTATACAGTAAGCTAGTTAAAAACTACTTGACCTTTTAAGGGTGGATGAATTTGGCGTTGTATTGTCAGAATCCTTTCATACTGCATTCATGGGACAAGACCTCGTTCTTATGTAATCATTTTCTTCTGATGTCCTCCAGATTTTACATTCTAGCTGGGATTTTATCATTGCCATGTTCCGGCCTTTTCGCCAATGATGTCCTATGTGAATTTGGACATAATCTAGATTTTGGCTGGTGCCTCCCTGGTAAAAAAGGACATGGTTCCATTTCTGATGTCCGTTTCCACCCCCCCCCCCCCACCTGACGGTGTATCGGAAAAAGAAGGGAGGAAATTTTGCGTGATGTATTTATTACCCATTTTTTGGTAGTTATCTTTTGCATTTGTTTTCCTGTCTGTTCTATTTCAAAATTGTGGTGCCCAGTGCAGTGTACTCAAATGTCAAGTATGTCATAATAGATTGTTGCTTATTTCCACACTTTCAGATATTTAAAGGGCCGTGATTAAAAAATATTTAAAGGGAATTTGTTTATATGGACTTCTATGCTTGGTTGCTTGCTTAATTTTGAAAAGTTTATAGTTCCAAAGTACATTCCGTAATGGACCCAGGGATGCTGCACAGCAGCTCCCTGCTGAGCGAGTGTCGAGCGGCCGATCCGGCCGTTCATCTCGGCACGAATAGCTCGGATCGAATCTGAGCGTAATATGTTTGTGTGTTTTCTCAATTGGTGGGAGAGAAACAGGGGAAGGAGACCCTTTGGATGAGAAGCACATGGGTCCATACTTTTGGCATTTCTAAGCGACATTTCGCTTGGGTTTGGCTTGAAATTTGATTCATTGAATTGTTTTTCGTAAATTTTGAACTTTTGTTATTTTAAATAATTATTCGTGCTTCCAGAGCAACCTTCCCTCCCGTAAAAGGGGCATTACTGTTTACTCCTAAAGCTTTGAATAATTTTTTCAGCATATAAGTTGACACTTACAACAAGGTATTGGAGAGAAGAAGAAGAGAAATGTTATTGGAGACTGTGTGTAGAGAGAGGGAGTTGGTTCTAAAGGCCTGAAGCGAACAAAGTCATAATCTCTTGATTGTTGAGGCAATTTGAAAAAACGATAAAAAAAATTATTTCATTATGAAAATATCACGAAAGCCATGATAGTCATCACATGAAATTGATCACTAATATCCAACCAAATGACAGACGTAAATTGGTGATAAAAACTCTCTTGTGGAATATAGCACTTCTCTAATCCGAATGTTTCAAATGTTAGTTTACAAACGGCTCTATTATTAGACTTTTGTTATCTATGCTTATCCTTTAGTTATGTTAAAGTTGTAAAATTAGCTAGAAGAGAAGTCAAAGTTGCTCATGACATTGCCAGGGCAGCTCTTTTGTCATTGTAATATTTGATGAATGAATGTATGGGTTGATTTTGTTCGTCAAAAAAAAAGTAGTCAGATAAATTTTTGGTAACGAAGGAATCTATGGATGCTTTTGCTCTAACTAGTCCTTGATAGAAACAACTTATGCCACTTTTTTTTTTTTTTTTGAAAATACTTATGCCACTCATTCATAGTACTGTAAATAATGAGGTAGCATGTTCAAAACTTACGGAGTCCAAACATTTCAAATCTTGGGCCACTAGAGGGTTTCTCCGGTCATTCTTGAAGGCTCCGAAATTAGTTGAGGTATGCGTAAACTAGCCCGGACTCTAGTTATAAAAAAAAAATACAAGGTAATTAATGAGCATAAGTATCTTTTCGGTGGCTCTGAAGAAGACCAAACTCAACTTAAATTCAAACACAAGTGGAGTGGAGTGCAATTGGTGCCTCCCTTATACTCCCATGAAACATAGGCAGGGTTCGATTTCCGTAATCACCCATCCCCTCCCCAAGTCCCTTAAGATAAAATAGATTAGGATTAAAGAATAGCAACCAAAAAAAACTTAAATCAAACTTGCAATATAGTAACATACACTTCACGAGATAAGATGCTTATCAGGACTCAACATGTGGTTTAGACAAGCACACCTTTAGGAGTTGTGATTTTGGCACTCCAAAAATTAATGGAGGAGTTCCAAAACTGAACTGTGTTAACACATAAAATGACGTCGTTTTGGAACCCCTCCATCAATTTTTGGAGTGCTAAAATCAATTTTCTTTAAGTATTTGTGTTGACAAATCTATCAATCTATACCATACATTTTAAGTATTTGTGTTGACATTTTAAGCATGCGTAATCCACAGACGAGGACGCCAACCTTTTACACTCTTTTCTCTCTTACAAAACCCAAAATTGGTAATTATTCTCTCTCTCTCTCTCTCTCTCTCTCTCTAGAAAATCTCCAAATTAGTGATTACTATGAATTGATTTGACAATTTCGAGATTCCAGTCAAAAACCTTTAAATAAAAGTCTAAAATTGACTTATGCACCTAAATCGATGATTAATATAAGTAGGAGTATTTTTCAGTGTAGTTCAAAACTCTCTTTATAAAAAAAATTCGACACGTAATTGCATATCGTTTTATGTGAAAAATCCTACAAATCACTAACTCGGGAGAAGTGCTTTGTGGCACCGTGCACACTGGATCAACGCTTATTTTCAATTCGTAATGTTTTTAATATGTAATATGGATCCTGTTTGGTAGATCTCAATTAGTTTTATTATACAAAATCTTCAAAATCATAAAAAAATATTATAAAATGTAAGATATAAGTAAATTTTTGAAAGACACGAATTTCGATAATTAAACAAACAAATTGGGACGGAAGGAGTACAATGTATGAGCATGAGCTCACAAAGCCTTGGTAAAACTCGTTATTAAGTTGAGATACACTCATACACAAAATTTACCTGCAAATGTCAATTGACAACCATAAAAAGATAATACGAATTAATGATGGGATTGAGAAGAGAGCACAAGAAACCAGAATAGGGTTTCTTCTTTTTTTTCTTGGTAAAAGAAATTAACAGAGATACAAAGATTAAAGGACCAAGAGCACGGCGAAAAATGCAACCCGAAACCCCAGAATAAGGTTTCTTGAATTGAACATCATGATTCCATCAACAGGTGAGGCTACCACATGATCTGATCATCTTGATTTCCTCCTCCGCAGGCCTGCCATGGGTAGTAGGAAGTTAATCAGATCATGCTGGCAGCTTCAACTGCTAGTGGTGCATGATCATAAACTAGCATCTGGGTAACTTCCATTGACAGAGACGGAGAGAGATATTCATTGGGATTCTCTCTCTCTCTCTCAAGACACAGCTTAAATGATGGTAACTAGAGAGATAAGGATATGCATGTATAGAGAGGGAGGTGCAATTATATACATATTATATCACATACCCTTTGATAACCAAAGGGTTGACCTGATGGAAGAGACTAAAGTGACCCGAACACGTCGACTGTGTTTGCTTCGGGTCTCAAAAACTAACCCCTCTCGCTGTGCAGGATTTTCAATAAGTTTTCTCTCTAATTATTACTTTCATTTTTCTATCTATCTCTATTCACTTATTACTTAAAAAATCCCCCCTCAAAACCCAAACAAAACAGAACCGTCGAGCTATATATACACATGAAAAAATCCCTTCGCAATGGCAGGAGTAGTTTGTTAGAGAATTTTGTAGTTATTGGCTAGCTAGAGGCTGAGAAGCTTACGAGGCTACATTTACTATTAATAAATTTATGGACCAAATAAGACAGGGAGATGGGCCTTCAGTGGTGCAAAGCGAGACAAATTGAATATTGTCGCGACTAAGGCCACCATTATCTATCCGGACAAAGGTAGGTGTTCGGATCAGTTTACTCGCATTTTGATTAATTTGTAGATCTAGAATTTAGCAAATGGACAAACCTTCTAGTAGCCCAACGTACCCAAAGGGACTGATAACGGTCGGGAGGTTTTCAACCTGAGACTTTACGAAAATACAAACCGTAAGCCTCAGGTTTTGACCGCGAACTGATTGGGAGGTTTACCCGGACAAAGTTATAAAAGAGAATCTCTAAACCAAACAAAGTGATAGATTGGAAAGTTCATACAGCAAATGAAATGGAGTTCATGGCGATTTCAGGTAACATTTGTAATTCTTCCATTTCATACTGCTAGTCAAGTACTCCTTTCGTACCAAAATAAATATTCGGTTCGTAAAACGATAACTTAAAAATAATACAAATTTTTCAAGAAAAATTCAAACTTTTTTTTTTAGCAATTTACTAGATATATATCCATAAGTTTTTTGAATTTATGAAAAAAGTTTGAATTTTTTCTTGTAGAAAATGTATTATTTTAAGTTCTCGTTTTGTGGACCGGACATTTATTTTGAGATGGAGGTAGTACTGAACATTCAACTTTTTTTAAAGAGGCATTTAACAAGTTAATGCATATTATCTTAGAAGTTTGATTCAATTTTCAAAATCAACATTATCTTACATTCTCTATATTAAAAACTGCTTTGAATACTTTATTTGGGTTAATTTCTTAATTCTTATATAATTTATTACTTTCTAAAAATGAAATGCTTCGGGAGATCCAAAGTTAGAAATTGAACAAGCAGGAGTAAGATGGAAGGAATTAATAATTTTAGATGTCCCCTTAATTGACTTGTGAATTTTTTTTATATACAAAAAATAACTATATATGTAGATAGATTGCTGCACCTAAGGCTAAGAGCCCACATTCGTGCTACGGGCACAAATTAGTATGTTTAGCTCCATCAAACGGCGATCAAGACTTGAACCGAGAAACATACACTTACCCATTAAAACCAAGCACTTATTGGTGATTGGTTTGTAGTTCTTACCAGCTGCTTGTTGATTTTAAATCAGCAATGTTACATACCCCGTTGATTTTTCTTTTCAGAGTACTTTCGGGGTACTTACAATTATTGATTTTAAATACCATTTTATATATCGAGTGGCTTGTAGCCACCTTGTACTTTCTTTCTTTTTTTGGGTAACCGAAGAACAACTCTTCAGTCGAGTCACTATGGACCCAACTGCGCAATCCAAACCTCGGGAGAGACTAGCACAATAACCTACCGCCATGACCCCCCACTTAAATCATGGTTTGGCTCCAGAAGGAATCGAACCCTGCTATGTTGCAAGCGCAGATTCGCCCTTACCATGTCGCCTTGTACTCTTACGCTTTGATTCCTTTTTTACCCTTAAAATAAGAACCCATTCCAACACTTCTTGTAATATTCTCTCAAATTCACACATTGTCTTTTCTTATAAACAAAAAACTTTAAATTAAAGCAGCTGAAATTGATTAAGAAATCTTCTCCACGGGATGGCCCAACACAAAATACTTGAGAAACAAATTCAAGGAAAGAATGAGAGGCATCTAGCAAGACGTATGATAACATACGCTCAACATATTACTCAATCTCGGATTGTAATCAGAGATCGTCTCGGTTCATAAATAAAATCACTGTAACATATTTTTGAAGCTCGTCAAATTTTCGCAGTCTAAGTGGACCGTCGTCTCCATGAATTGACTCGATTCGCTTGTACATAGCACTATCTGGGACTGGGAGGGTATTCCGTCTTCGTACGTTCTGGGACTGGGAGGGTCCGGTCTTCCGTCTTCGTACGTTCACCTGCATATTATTCAATACTACAAGAGCCTTTCCAGAGCAGAGAACAAAAAGCAATTAAGCTCAACTGCTGGAGTGGAGTACAATGATATGAGAAACATATAAAGAGAGAAAGAAAGAAAGAAACTCACAAACAGTTATTAGTAAAAGAAAGTATATATATAAAGCAGAAGCAATATTATCATATCTACGGAAAGGAATATACTTACAGTGGTTTCCTCTGTTTATGTTTTCTTCTTTTTTGAGAATAGAGAAGGGAGTGTGTGTCTGGAATCTGCTGGGTCCCCAAAGGGGAAGGAGTGAGGCTGTCAGAGCATGACCTAGCTAGGGTTAGTTCTCTCCATCCCTCTCTCTCTCCCTCTCTCTGATCAAGGCTAGATCATGCTTGACCTAGCTAGGGTTAGTTCTCTTCTTCTCTCCCTCTCTCTCTCTCTCTAACCAAGGCTAGATCATGCTTGACCTAGCTAGGGTTAGTTCTCTCCTTCTCTCACACTCTCTCTCTAACCAAGGCTAGATCATGCTGGCAGCTTCACTCGTTCCCCTGTTGACTTAATTATGCAACTTTGCCCAATGTGTCAAACTAGCTACAGATATTATGCTCATGTGGAAGATAAAGCAAGCAAAAGAAGAGAGCATGAGAGTTTCTAGCTGTTTTTTGGTGAGAAATAGGAGGATGACTTGAAGACAAGTTTAGCACAAGGTCTGAAGATAGAGAAGAAGTGAAGCTAGAAAAAGGGTATCCAAGAAAAACGATGAAAAACAATTTCCACCCATGTTTAAAGAAAAAAGAGAACATGAGAGTTTTTCCTGTGAAAAAACCTTTACGAAGTAAGGGAACTAGGGTTTTTCTTTTCTCCCAACAGATCATTGAAAGAAAAAGAAAAACAGCCAGAAGAAGAAGAAGAAGATGTTTGTTTCTTGGGTAGTGAGCTAGAGGAAGAAGAAGAAGCATAACAGAAAAGGAGTAGAGGGTGGTTTTTGTTTGCAGCAGAGGGGATAGGGTTTTGTGTTTTATTTATAATGGGGGAGACTTAGAGGGGTCAATAAAGAGATGACAAAGACATGACACTGCGGATCCAAAATGATCTTAAATAAACTTCAATTGAACACCTGAACTTTCACTCCGTTATCAATTTACCCCCTGCTGTCTCGGATCGTTAACGGCACAGTTAAAAAAAAAAAAACTTACCACCAGTTTGCAATCCTATGAAGCAGAAATTTGATTATGTCTCTTTAGAATAATATGATCAGAATAATAAGATCTTCACACACGTTCAAACGGATTAAAAATTGGAGCACTTAATTTTTTAACCATATTTTTAATATATAAACGGTCCCAAAAAATTAAGTGCTCAAATTTTCACTCCGTTCGAATCGATGCAAAAATCTTTTTATTCTTATCATATTATTCTAAAGGGTCGTAATTCATTTTTATCTCTAAGGCTCTCATATTAAGTATGTGTTCTTTATTTAGGACCCTATGGAGCAGAAATGTGATTATGAGCACTTAATTTTCTGAGCACTTAATTTTTTATGAGCACTTAAATATCTTTGTATTGATTCAAAACGGAGTGAAAATTTGAGCACTTAATTTTTTAGGACCGTTTATATATTAAAAAATATGATTAAAAAATTAAGTGCTCCAATTTTTAATCCGTTTGAACGGGTGTGAAGATTTTATTATTCTGATCATATTATTCTAAAGAGACATAATCAAATTTTGTCTCTAAGGCTCTCATAATCACGTTTCTGCTTCATAGGATTGCAAACTGGTGGTAAGTTTTTTTTTTTTAACTGTGCCGTTAACGATCCGAGACGGCAGGGGTAAATTGATAACGGAGTGAAAGTTCAGGTGCCTATTTGACATTGAGTTCAAAGTTCAGGGGTTTTTTTGAATTTTTCCCAAAAAAGAAGACATGACACCCCCTCAATGCGAAAACAGTGAAATAAAGACACCGTGTGGGCAGCTGTGTGTGTGTGAGAGAGAGAAAGTAGATGGGTTTGCTCCCGATCCAATTGATAAGTTTGACTCTCGAAGTCAGGTTGTAAGAAAATAATTTTTTATGAATTTTCTAGTCTCGACGTGGATGTCCAGCTTTTTAACGGATTAAAAAAGAAATTAGTTGAGATGCGCGTAAACTGATCCGGACACTTATAAAAAAAATTGAAATATAGCTAGGGCGGCATGGCAGGGTTTGCGTGGTCGGGGGGGGGGGGGGGGCTTCCGATCTCATTTGGCAATAGCTAGCTCCTCGAAAGAGGTATGCTGTATTCCTTTACCTAAATTACTGTTTCCTCTACTGGAGTAGTATTTTTCTTCATTAATTGTGCAGCACTCCTGCACCTAATATACACACCAATAATGGTACGAGAATGTGCACCATTTGCCACCTCGCCTGCACCTAATATACACACCAATAATGGTACGAGAATGTGCACCATTTGCCACCTCGTTCGTTTGGGAGACTCAATTTTTTGAGCATGATCTTTAATAAATTTTCTTTATCTATCTCTCTCTACTCATTAAAGGCCAAAATTACTTTGAATTTATGACCTGTTTCTTCAGTTTTAAAAAGCCACAAAAACACCCATTGCTAATATTGTATCAGTTTAGTCAGTAGTGCCATTTTGGCAAACACAGTATCAAACTTAGATCCATTGAATTAAATTCTTATCTTACATTTTGACATGGGTTTATTTAGTAGGGGTGATGTAAAAGATTCAGCAAAGCCAAGTTGTTGCCAAGTTTGAGACACTTTAAAGATGGCTTTCTAATTTTTTGACAGTAGCTTTGGTCTATATGGGTGGAGCACCACCCTATGATATGTTGTGACAAATTTTAACTTGGCTGCCTAATAGTAGAGTAATACATATTTGCACACACATTCCATTCACTTTACAGAATTGCTACATACACAACACCAAAAACAACATCTCACATACATGTGGGGTTCACATATACTAGTGCGTGTGGGTCCCGCATGTATGTGAGAGGTTGTGTTTGGTGTGGTGTTTGAATTATTGTGTTTCTAGCATTTTTGTTCGCTTTAGGAGGTCTACATGCATGGACAACTGGGTCTTTAACTTTTTCTCCACACCCCTGTGTACACACTCACGCTATCACACATATGTGTGATACAAATGGTGTGTGTGGACTCCACGCATGTATGTATATATTTGCGTGCATGTATGTATATTTGTGTGTCTAAATAGATATTGTTGTCTTGAGCAGTGTCTTGACATTCTATGATTTGAAATGAATTCCAACTTTATTGTTAGGCTAATAAGTTCATTTACACATGAAGATATAGATACTTGGGAGCATGAGGCCCGAGCTTAAAGAATTAATGACATTACTATTTGATACGAAAAATATCGAGCATTACCGGCTGGCCCCCAAAAAAGATCAATCATCCTAGAGACACACGTACAATTTGCACACACTCACATGAATGGAAGGCTCCATCTTCCATTCATGTGAGTGTATGTTCCCCATCGCCACCTCCCCAGGTTATGGCAAACACTCCCGCGAAGATTATCGACAACCCCAATCTCGCTAAACAAGTCTGCTTTGGCTACGCCCGGAAGTGTTAGTTCAAATTTGTGTGCGTATTTAGCATTTTCCCATAAATAAAATAAAATAAAATAAAAAGAAGAAGAAGAAGAAAAAAAAAAAAAAAACCCAACGTAGCATCGAAAAGTACACATATATCTAGAGCAGGATACTGTATAAAGTAAAGTAAAAGCCCAAAGGAAATGCCAGTTGCCCAGCTAAAGACTGAGGGCCAATTACAGCAGTTTGCATGGCCGCTTGACAGCTCGCTCCTTCATGCCATTCAACTTTTGTACTTGGTTCTCTCTCTCTCTCTCTCTCTCTGGAATTGGTTGTTTGTCTGTATGTAATGAGTTTAAATGCATTGATGAACAGTACAGTGTAGGGGTTAGGGTCTGTAAGTGTGTCTGTAGGGGGCTAGAGCGGACCAGCTGCTATAGATAGGGTTCTGTTGGCAAAACAGCAGAGACTGCGGATGTAGATGGAAGGAAGGAAACCCTAATCTTTATTGGATTTCTTGGTTTGCTAATTGCTTTTTACTTCCAGCTGTAATGGCCTCAATGAAGCAGATCAATTCAACTGTTGTACCCTCTCCATTATTTCTTGTCGTCTTGGCTTTTTCAGGTTGCCAGATAAGAGAGAGAGAGGGGGCTGGGGGCTAGCGCCGTAAATGATCAATCGAGTAGCTCGCGAGCTCGGCTCGATTCGTTAAGGTTCGGTTCGTTTAGTGCTGAGTTCGACTATTCGGCTCGTTTACTAAACGAGCCGAGTGGACAAAAACTCGGCTCGTTAAGGGAGGTTCTACTCGATTAAAGAAGTTCGTTTAGTAAATGACTAAGCTCGACTCGTTAAGAGACTCGCCGAAGCTCGGCTCGACTCGGCTCGTTTACACCCCTACTGGGGGCATCCCAACTCCCAATTAAGCATGCCTCAAAGAAATGGACTAGGAGCAAAGAAATCAAAGGAAGAGAAATGGGTCAAACGCATGATGGGATGTATGCATCTACTCCGTATGAAGGAACTAGTACACCAAAAGAGACAGAAAAAATGAAAGAAGTTAGAATCAGTTTTTTGGGGGATATTTTTTAAAATTTTAATTTATGTATACTTTTTTTTGGATGCGAGTGTGGGTACCATATTAGTCTCGGACACACCTTCATAGCATATAAGTCTCGGAAAGTCTACGCATGCGTCTACAACTGTTTGCATTCGACTCATGTGCATCGAACTGTTCCGAACACAATTGTGTCCGGAGTTGTATTTTTAAGTTGTATCCGTAGCATTCCTCTAAAGAGTTCCAAATACGCCCCTAAATTTTTAACAGAGAGGTAAAACTTAGTAGCTTCTGCAGTTGCAGTTTTGCACCAACAGTTCATTCCCAATATGAACTATTCCAAAGAATAAAAGCAGCAACAGGGTCCGAACTTATGCTGAAATGATATCAGTTCCTTCATCTCTAGTCAATTTAACAAGGTCTAAATGCAAATGACATAATCCCAAAAACAGAAAACCCTCATATGTAGAACAATGTTACTCTTGTAATGCGAACTTCTTGTATCCTTCTAGGACCTAGTCGAATTGCATGAATCGGCCTAACAAAATCAACCATTTTGAGTCTACTAGGAATACAATTTGACCATGTTGACCGCAAGATTCTAACAGATCATTTGAAGATCATACCATAATCACTTCTCTGGACACAATTTTAGATAACATCATGCTAAAGCCAAATTCTTTGCAAAAGCAAACCAGAATAGGAACTTGAGTAATAAAACAGACTTTGCATAATTTTACATATCATACATACCATCAATTATGATGAAATCATACTGAAATCAACGTTAAAGCGCTTCTAGAACACGTATTGATCTGCAACACTTAATCGGGCAGAGTAGGTAGTTAGAATATCCATCAGCTTTAGATTCTGTAAGAACTCTAATTCTTGAATATGTTATTTTCAGAATGTCACCAGAAATCTCCACAAGAGCAGATCCCACCCTCGAAACGATGGAATCTGTTAGCATCCCTCACAATAATTACTCTTGGAAAAAACTTCGAAACTAGCTTACTGAAAGTGTGGCAATCTCCACAAACCCTCAAATTCTTTGTGATTCGGATTGGAGTACCCTCAGGTGTACCAAGTAAGGCATACGCAATCGCCAACCTCTCACTGTGCCCATGAAGCATCTTAACTTTCTCTTTTTCTTCTACGTCGTGCAAAACAAACTTGGTTTGAGCCACGTACCCTCCTTCCCTTTCCAAGATCTCAATAATTTCCCTCAACTTTTCATAAATCTCGTCAGATTGTGGATGAGATCTGTCCCTTGCAATAAACGTGTGAACCTTGTTTCCAACCTCGATCCAACTGCAAGCCGGATCTTTCTTCAACTGTTTCCCCTTCATCCTCATTCTAACTTCCACCACATCATCCCATCTACCCGTTGCAGCAAAAACATTATACACAAGTATATAATTCCGCGGACTCTCTGGATCCAATTCTAGAAGCTTCTGCGCCGCAATTTCTCCTAATTTTTTATTGGAGTGAACGCGACAAGCCCCTAAAAGAGCACGCCATATTTCAGCAGTAGGTTCTGTATGCATTCCTTCAACAATCTGAAACGCTTCTTCTAAGTGATTTGCACGACCAAGAAGATCAACCAGACACGTATAGTGTTCTGGCCATGGCTCCAACTGATACTCATTTTTCATTGCTTCATAAAACTTTCTACCTTCATCAACCAGTCCTGAATGGCTACAGGCATAAAGAAGGGCCAAGAATGTAACATGATCAGGAACTAAATTTTCATCCTCCATCTGTTTAAACAAATCAATAGCAGCTTTACCATGGCCGTGCATCCCATACGCATTGATCATACTAGTCCATAAAACCAAATCTTTGTCTCTGGTGCAATTGAATACCCTTAACGAGTTGTCTAAAATTCCACAGCGAGCATACATATCCACGAGAGAGCTTGCTATGGAACCCTCTGGAATGAAGCCCTTCCTAATCAAGAACCCATGAATCTCTTTTCCTTTCCACAAGGCAGATAAATTTGCCACAGCAGGTAGAACGCTCATTAGTGCTATAGAGTCGAGGTCAATGCCAGTTTCTTTTAGTGAAAGGAAAAGATCAAGCGCCTCATTTGAAAACCCATTATTAACATAACAAGAGATCATGCTTGTCCAGGAGACAATACTTTTAGCTTCAATCAATTTGAAAATGCGAGATGCGTACTGTACATTTCCACAGCCTCCATAAACATCCAAAAATGTGTTGTGCAGCACAAGATCAGATAATTGTCTTCTCAAAATGTAACCGTGAATCTCTTTTGCAAGGGAAATGCACTTCAACCCACTACAGGCACGCAAGATGCTTCCAATCATCAATTTATCAACACCTTCTTTTTCCAATTGTGCTTCCCGGAACAATTCTAAGACCCTCAAATGACAATTATTCTGAGCATGGCCGGCAATAACTGTTATCCAACAGATGAAGTCCTTTTGGGGTATCTTTTGGAAAACAGAATCCATATAATTGGTCTTCGAACATTTGCTATATAAATCTATGAGTGTGTTTCCAACTTGTAAATCAGTATCTAAACCACTTTTCAAGGCATAAGCATGAATTTCCATACCACACATCAGATTTCCCGATCTAGCAGATGCAGCAAGCAGACTTACAACTGAACCCTGGTCAGGTTTCAGACCGGCCTCTTGTATCTCTTGACAAAATTCCAGAGCTTCATTATAAAGACCGTTTTGTACAAAACCCGATAGCATCGAACTCCCAGATATACTATCCCTCTCGTCCATGGCATAAAAAATTCTCAGGGCTTCACCAATCTTACCACACCTTGTATACATAACAATCATAGAATTGGCCACATAAACATGACGATGGTGATTGGATTTCAAAATAGCAGCATGGATCTCCATGCCAACTTTTCCGAGTGACATGTCCTCACAAGCTTGAAGAGCCATAACAAAAGTATACGTGCTTGGGCTGAGACCAGCTTCCAGCATTTCCCCAAAAATCCTCAAGGCTTCAATGAACTGCCCACTTGCAATGTAAGCTGAAATTATTGAGTTCCATAACACAACATCTTTTCTTCCACTCATTCTGTGAAACAGCCGAATTGCCACGTCAAGAGCATCACACTTCGCATACATACCCATAAGTGAATTAGCAATAAACACATGATCACCCAAGCCCAATTTGATTGCTAGAGCATGAATTTCACTCCCATTGCAGAGATTCTTAAGCTTCCCACATGCTTTAACTACACAAAACAACGTACGAGCATCGAGAGGAACCCCATAAACTCGCATTACCCTATACAACTCAAGTGCTTCAAAAGGTTCTCCCTTTGCAACATAAGCACCAATCATCGCATTCCACGCGAAAACACTTCTTTCACTCATTCTATCAAACACCTTCTCGGCATTCAGAAGAGACCCGCATTTCCCGTACATAAACACGAGCGTAGTACTCAAAAAGACACGGTCGCCTACAGCATTCGATTTGGCGATGTGGGTATGTATTTGCTGGCCTTGTTTCAAACATTTCTCACTAGCACAGAGCTCAAGGACTAATGAATAAGCATCATCTAGGCGAAACTGAGGTGGGTTTTGTCCAGTGAAGGAACTGCTAAGTGATCTGAAAGCTTCTTTAAGGCTTTCTTGGCGGCAAATCTCTTTTAAAGACTGGGTTTTGATGGGTTTTATTAGAGGGTTTTTGGAGATTTGAAGAGATGGGGTTTTGTAATTGCAATTGGAGGGTCCCAGTAAGGTTGATGGAGGATTAACTGAAAAGTGTTGGGCTGATGTAGCCATTCTCTGGTGCACTGAATCGACGGAAGGGCATTGGACTGGCAGGGAATTTCAAGGATTTGGCAATGGATATCAGAGGTTTCGTATTGTTATGTTTAATATAGTTTATATGGCAAGTGCTATCACAAATCCGTTGTCGTCCAGCGGTTAGGATATCTGGCTTTCACCCAGGAGACCCGGGTTCGATTCCCGGCATCGGAACTTTTTTGACATTTTTGTACTCTTTTTTTTCTCTCAAGTACATAAAATGCCAGCACTTCCAGAGATTGCCATATCTACATTGGGAGAAATTTTTCAGTGCCGAGTGGGTACCACGTGATATCTGCTTAGCACATCTGGGCCGTTCATTTCGGTTTTGGGCGGCTTAAGGAGAGAAAAAGAGAAGAGAGAGTGGTGGGGTGAGAGGAGAGAGAGGGTTTCAATTTGGGTCGTCCAACACACTTTCGGACGGCTTAGATGGGCTGCTCGGGCACCACGTGGGCACGGTCACATGGACGCTCCAAGATGGACTTCGGATTGGTGCATGCTACGCACCTCCAGGCCATCGGATCGTGTATTCGACGGCTCGGATCTCATCTCAATAACCAACGATCGAGAGCCAATCATTGCCATGATGAGATTCGAGCCATCAGATGCACGATCCGACGGCTTGGAGGTGTGTAGCACGGTGCTGCGCACACCACTGTACAACACCATCTCCCAATTCCTTCAAGATATGCATAATATATACTATATACGGTATTTCGATGGGATACATACAGGGACGCGACATGGTAATTTTTTTTTATTATAAATTTTAACAATTTTATTGAGCGAAACATTTATAAATTCAAATAAAAATTGTAATATCAAAATTGTGGGTATGTATAAAGTAGGGGTGGCAAATTGAACCCAGACCCATTAACAAACCCATACCCATCAATTAAAAAATAGACCCAACCCAACTCATTTATTAGTTGGGTAAGAATGGGTCCAAATTCAGCTAACCCATTATTAATTGGGTCTTAATTGGGTATCAATTGGGTCAACTTAAATGACCAAATGGGTAATGAAAGTAACCCACCAAATTCTTGCCTCTTTACCAATTACCAAGTTTCCCGTCCGGATTAAAAAAAAAAAGTTTCCCGTCTCTTTTCAGTCTTTTGCAATTGGGACTCTCTCTCTCTCTTCGAGGAGTCTGGCCTTCTCTCTCTCTCTCATTTAATTCAATTGTTCTGTGCTAAATCACACGCGTCCAAAAATATTTTGGACGGTCCGAATTAAAAACCAATTGTGACCGGTAACAATTATTTTGACCAGTCAAAATTGAAACACATATCATCCATTGATTACGCGAATGAACCGGTGAAATTGCGCTCCGCCGTGAATAAATTTCTCTCATGGTAGTCCCGCATAGAGTTTGGATTAAAAAATTGACTTATTTTTTTGTCCTTATTCAAAAAAAATTTACTCCCTCCGTCCCTTTTTAAATGTCCTGCTTCGTAACTCCAACTTATTAAAAAGACATCATCATTATACCTTTCACATCAACTTTTTCCTCTACTTTCCATACTTACCCATCATCATTACACTTTTACTCACTAACTTTTCAAAATGGAATCTACTTTTAGGGACAAAATAGACAATACACCAACTTTTACCCACTAACTTTACAAAATAGACACTTATTAAGGGACAGCCCAAAATGGAATACTGGACTCAAAAAAAGGGACGGAGGGAGTACATTTTTTTTGTTTTGTGTCAAACTTTTGTGACTTATTGATTTGTTTCAACGAGAGGAATCGAAAAAGTAAAAAAATGTGATCAAAACTTATAATTTTTTGAATAAAGACAAAAAAAAATTAACTTATTCTCGTCTTTTTGAAAAAAATTATAAGTTTCGATCATAATTTTTTTTTACTTCCCCGATTTTTCGATCATAAATTTTAGTATATATGTAATTGGGTTAATGGGCGGGTCGGGTATGCTTTTAAATAAATGGGTTGGGTATGGGTAATTAGAATCATAGCTAATGGGTCTAAATGGGTCAATGACCCCCGTTTGCCACCCCTAGTATAAAGGCATGCACCATCTGTCAATGAAGCATTCATTAAGAGTCCAAATATGAATATGAAATATTAGTTGTTACAAAGTTTGCATAATTCAAAGAATTATTTTTAAAAACTCACTGTTTTTTTTTGGCCATAAAGCATTCAATAAGAGTCCTAAAATGAATATTTAGTTGTTACAATGTAAGTTTATATAACTCAAAGAATTATTTTAAAAAAATCACCGTTTTCTTTGCCGAGTCCGCGTCAATATCCGTATCGTGCTACATAGCTTACGAGCTTAATTTTCCACGTTAACATTGTCAAAATTAATACTCCTACCAAGTAGTTATTTAAAAAAATTAATTTTACTAGAGTATGTAAGATAAATCTTTCAGATTGACAACCAAGGATGTATTTTGATAATTAATACCCGCCAAGAACATGCTGAGAATATTTGTTAATGCTGAAAATATCTTTGGCGGGTATTAATTATCAAAACACGTCTTGAGCCGTCATTTTCCTTGATTCATCCATTTTTCGTACAACAAAGAAACAAAACCATAACATAAGGGAACAAAAACAAAACAACCGAGACCTATACTTGATGTTCGAAATTTCGTGTTCTTATATATATATATATATATATATATATATATATATATATAGAGAGAGAGAGAGAGAGAGAGAGAGAGAGAGAGAGAGAGAGAGAGAGAGAGAGAGAGAACTAACCCTAGCTAGGTCAAGCATGATCTATCCTTGATTAGAGAGAGAGAGAGAGAGAGAGAGAGAGAGAACATTTCACTAAAAAAATCAGCAGCAATTTCTCAATTTCACTTGCACAAAACGAATCCAGAAGCCAAAAGCAACTCACTTTGACCAGTTCATAGATTTCCATTCTCACAGTCCTTTAACTGCTACCAAACACTTTCTAGTTTCTATACAACTTGTATTACACGATGTTACTTACCCTTTCCTATATACAACAAAACAAAATCCATTACATCGACGCTTCCCCTGCAAAACCAAAATCCCCTCTGTAAATCGGTCAAAATGCGACACAAGCAGCACATTCTCCTCCAGTGACAGCTTCATCCCCAATATGAGAATGTCTCCAGCTTCAAGGGTTCAAAACAAAATCGAAGCTTAAAAGGCATTTCTTCTTCCTCTGTCATTCAATTTCCCAACCTATCTCAGTTCAAGGCCAGCTCCGTCATTTGGCTCCCCACTTTCCTTGTTTCCAGAAACACAATCCGCTTCTTTCCCCAACTATGGTGGACACACAAAAGACAAAACCCTCTACCCCTGTTTATATCAGAAAGAATCTATTGCGGCCCCAACTAGAAAAGGATTCAAAGACTTCACTACTGATTTCCCAAATCATCACCCCTGATTAATTGAACGTCTCAAGTTCTCATCAGGCAGTGTCCATGAAAGCAAATGCCCACTAGAATCCCCACTTAACAACTGCTTAAGGTCATCTGTAAGATTAAGTGCAGTAACCGGATGCTTATGAAACTTCAAAACCTTGTGCAGGACCAACCTGTATTCCGGTACTCTATCCCCCAACCCTAACCCTCCCATTGCGTCATTGGTCGCCTTGCTTTGGGAACTCCTCTGGTCAGAGCAGTGAATCATTTCCCATACCTTGACAGCTCCGCTCTGGTGACCTGTTACATACCAATTCGTCTCCATCCAATCGGAAAAGGTGCAACTAGTCACTGAGAGGATGAAATCCGACGGGAGTTGGGATGTGTTGATGACAGCAAGGCACTCCCCGTTGATACTCCAAATGGCAAGCATAACTCCAGCAGCAGTAACAATTTCCCCAGTTAAGTCATTTACATATATTGCTGAAACTGGAGATGGGAACTCAGGAAGCTGCCTAATGAAAACCAAAGAGCTGAGATCCCATAAAATGACAGTGCAATCGTCCGAGCCACTCACAATCATCATATAAGGCTGGCTAACACGAAGGCATATGATTCTGCTAGTGTGGGCACAAAGGGCTTTTTCCAATTCCAGGCGTCTTGTAGCACGAGGGCTGTCCTTACTAATTCTCCAAACACAAACTAAACCATCATCTGCCCCACTAACCAGAATCTGACCGTCGTGGCTTACACCGACACACTGGATCTGGTGGCCTCCATGAAGATTCTCATGGGTAGAAAGGAGTCTGTCTTGATCGTAGCTCATAAACCTCAAGCTACGATCTGGGAAACCCCAAGCAACATATTTGGTATATGTTCTGGGTTTAAGCAAGTTATTTGTCCCTACCACAAGAATTTTCTCATTTGATGTGACAATCTGAGAAACAGAAGATGAGATCTTGCGAATCTCGTGCGCAAGGAGATGACTTGAGTGTTTGAGTGGATGAGGAGGTAGCTTTCTGTCAACACGCCTTTTGACATGTGATTTGAGGAATAGTTGCTTGGGAGTTTGCCCAAAGTGATTAATTTGTGCTAGGATGGAAGCTTTCATTGCAGGATCTGTAACAGAATCTATATCAACATTCCCTTCATATGTATAATGATAGAAAACATTAACAGCTTCTTCAGCAGCCTGTCAATAACAAACCAGGTTTTAGATGTAAAAGCAGGCAATTGAGAGAACCAATAAATAAATACAAAGGCAGAGTCGTTCTATCCAACCATCCCTGAGTAAACAACTTTACTTTAAAGAAATACAAGATGCAATAAGTTTCAAGGATTAAGCATGCAATGCTTACGTTTTACCATAAGTAGCGTATTCATTATTGAAAATTAAATGATAATATTAAAATTAATACATGCTTGGGGGACTCCAGGGTGCGACTCTCCCGAAACTTTTCAAACCCGTATGAGTACATTAGTATTGTTAATTTATTGTACCAATCCAAAAGAAGAAATCCTTTCAAGTAGTTTAAAGTTATATAGGTTTGCCACTCCCAATTATTTTGTAAATGTAATATATGCTACCCCAAAATTACTCTGAAAAGCATAATCCGCCACCCCATGTATCCGCCTCCCACTAATTAGAACCTTGTGTCTGTGAGTCTTTCCATGCAGGTTGAATTAGCAGTTTAAGATTATACTTTTGTTATTCACTAGGACTTTACCCACTCACAGTATAAAGAAAAGCATCCAGATAAGGATTTTATTTCAAGAAGTTAATTATGGACTTGATGAAATTATCAAAATTGGATACAATTTGATGGATGAATGGATACATAGCCAAGACATAAGGGTAAATAAGGATCTTATTTCAATAAGTCGATTAAGGACCTAAAGGATTGTCACCTACAATGTTTTCAAAGACAATTCTGGGGCTCACCTTGAGGCTCGCCTCGAGGCAAGGCACAACAAAAACGCTCCACTAAGGCGTTCGCCCATCCGTTGAAGGCATACAAAGGCGTTCTCTTTTCACACATTTTTTGCCCCAGCTGACGGAGGTGAATGCATCGAAGAGTCGGTTTCTACATACGTACTGGGTACACAAAACACGTGCCGAGATTTTTCCCTATGATTTTTGCTGTAAACCGGAAGTATCCCAATATATATCTAGCCATACCCAATACCGAGATAAAGCCGAGTTGAGAAGACTTCATATTTCTATGCTTAGCATGATTCTAGAATAAAGATTTCGGTCCATAGTTCTCTAGTATAACCGTATCAAACTTTGATTTGCACCTTAAGGTTGCGTTATACAGTTATTTGATGTTGGATTCCTAATCTCCAAAGTCATTTAGCTATTTCCTTTATTTGACCTGTAATTATTACGAGTAATACATTGCTCAATAATATAAAAATACATTTGTTATAGCCTAAGAAGCACGGATACCGATACGGGATACGGATACGATACGCGGATACATGATTTTTCCAAAAAGAAGGATACGATACGTTGGGGGATATGTTGAATATAAAAGTAAATAAAAAATATATTATATATAATTTTTAATTCCTAAAATTTCATTAATAAGTTTTCCATTACACAAGTTCACCATTTCACATGCCAGAGAGATATATTCACGTATAGTTTTATATATATATATATATATACACATACATACACATAGGGGTGTAAATGAGCCGAGCCAACTCGAGCTCGAGCTTGGCTCGAGCCTTAACGAGCCGAGCTTAGTCATTTACTAAACGAGCCTCTTTAAACGAGTCGAGCCTCCCTTAACGAGCCAAGCTTTTGTCGAACGAGACGAGCTCCACTCGGCTCGTTTAGTAAATGAGTCGAATACTCGAGCTCGGCTGGTTTACTAAACAAGTCGAGTCGAGCCGAGCCTTAACGAGCCGAGCTCGCGAGTAGCTCGGCTCACTTACAGCCCTACATGATACACACAACGAGAGAGAGACGAGAGACTTACAAGGTTATCGAGGGAGAGGATATCGTCGGTGTGTTTATGGTGTCGATTGGTGAGGGAAAA